>JBAJHW010000001.1:134326606-135670356 GCA_037013535.1 Intellagama lesueurii | reverse complement strand
ACACACACACACAAAACAAACAGAGCAAGCCCCATCAGAATGCGCTGGGGCTGAAAAAAACCACACACCAAAACACAAAAAACATCACAGCACAGAAACATAACCCCCCCCCCAGCCCAAACCCACGCTGCAAAACCCTGTATGTACTCACTCAGAAGCAGAAAGCAGCACCTGGCAGTCTGAAGCCTCCTCCGATGCACACTCTCTAACTGTTGGGGCAAAAGAGCTACAAAGAAGCAGCCTCTTCACCGACCAACGGTTAGTAATTTAAATTTCCCGCCTTTCCCCCCACCTTTTTTCTGGTCATAACTCGAAGCTCCGGTTGCAAGTAGAAGCAAAATTTTGCGGCCGGAGCTGGTCGTAACTTGAAATGGTTGTAAGTCAGGACGTTCGTAAGTCGAGGCACCACTGTATAGGAAAAAAGACCTTCATAACAATGACGTTTGCTGAGTGCAGTACATCTTTATGTATTCTACACACAGAGACATTTTAAATCCATCTGTAGGATGCTGATCCTAACCATGCCTAAGGTTACGTTGCATACCTACCATAGAAGTGGGCAAAGTGATGCCTAGAGACTGTCTACATTTATGCCCCTGACCCCCTTAATGCCTTCCCCGGTTAAAATTATATGTGAATTATTTATTTATTTATTTATTTATTTATTTATTTATTTATTTATTTATTTATTTTGCTTTTTTCAGGAGCAGCATTTTGCCATAAAATGGTGGGAAGGACCCCCCAATCCCCCACAGCCTCTACCATCCCACAAACTGAAGTAGAATTCCAGTATCTGTTTTGAATTTTGGAACCCATTGCAGCCTGTGGTGGGTCCCAGGAACCCTCAGACATCGTTCTCACTACAAAAGTGTTATTGAGTGTTCTGTTTTTCATCATATGAGTAACTGTAGCATTTAGAAAGTTATGAGGGAAGTAGAGTCAGTTTCAGCCACCTGACGGCCGTTAAAACAGCCTGGATTTGGCGCGCTGACTTTTGCCCGCCAGACCGGATGGCGCGAGATGGGCTTTTAAATTTTTTTTCTGTAGAGTGGGCGGGGGAGCGCAGGTATTTAAGTAAGCGCTTCCCCGCAGTTCGCCCACTTTCTTTTTCGGGCACCCCACCCGCCCGCCCTAATTCTAGTGTGATTCTTTGGTCGCCACTGTGGGGCCGGATAGGAATTTTTGACCTTCATCCTGATTGGCTGTTGGATGGGGGGGATTTTTCGCCTATCCCACACTAGATAGGGGTTTGTTGGCAATTTGGGTCTTTTTTGGTCACACTGGTGGGTAGTACGGAAAAACAGGTGTTTCGGTGTGTCCCATGTGTAATTTAGGTAAGCCAACAGCGCATCCGACCTCCCGGCTCTGCGGATCGTGCGATTACAGGGCCGGTTCGGGAAGGATGCGCTGGGCCACTTCCGGACCAACAGTCATCAAATAAAGATGGCTTGAGGTCTGGGGGTGTTTATTAGCGGCAGGCCGGGTTCCTGCTGTCTGTGAGACAGTGGGAATCCGGGGCCAGGGACTCGCCCAATTGACAAGCAAGGGGTATTGGTTACCCCTACCTGTTACCATTTCCGCACTACTGCAGGCCCCTTTTATTGAGCCAATTGATGATTACTTTGAAATCTTGAAAATAAAGTGTGGCCCATATTATAATACCAATACTGTCGTCTCGTGTCTTTATTCCAGGCTTGGGCATGCAAATGCAATGACACATGACACTGGAGGGGTTGCTAGACTTGAACACAAACCAAAGACAGCACAGGATGTTTTGAAATGTGAGGCAGACCCCATCTCATGACTTAAAAATATATATAATTGCAGTCATTAACAATTTGTTAATCTTTAACAATATTCCATGACCTTCTGCCTGGGGCAGGTGACTTTCCTCATCCTGAGAAGACTATCATAGTTTTCACTGAAGCCACTAGATCCAGCCACTAAGAATTATTCCTATTTGCATAGTCCAAGAATTATTCCATTTCTTATTAAAAAACGAAACTAACCTATTCTGAGTTAGAGTACTTGTTCATATAATCCAATTCTGCCTGACTGGTAGCAACTCACCAGGCCCTGAGGGAAAAGTCTTTTCCCTCTTTGCCTCCTGAGATCCAATGAATTCTCCAAACATAAGGACCATATTGCTCTTCAGTTACTACCAGAGGCAGGTGAGTGTATGTATGTGGGAACCCAGCAGGAGCAGACATAGCCATGAGAGGTGGCAAATAAAACTAGCTAATGGTGTCCTCAGATAAAGCTAGTCATTAACTTAGTGTACACTCAAAAGTGGACAAAGTGCAGCCTTTAGTATATATGCAGCTCCTGGCCCTCGCTGAGGCTTCTGTCCACCGGACTTTCCACCAGACATTACAGGGTACTTCTTGTTATACTTTTTTCTTTGTTCATTGTACACTTGAACACAGCTGTCAGCATACATATAGCTTTCTTTTTGTGAAAAATGAACCCCATTGATTGGCAAACTTTCAGCTCTGGAAAAAATGTTTTAGTACATGAAACAAGCAAAAGAGCGGCACTGGCCATTTAAAAGAAGATCTGTGAATAATCCTGGGTATCTCAGTTGCTAAGGTTCTTTTTGCAGAAAAGCCAAAAAACTGTGATTTCTATTGTTATTCTCATAGGAAATTTGCATGTATTTCCAGAAGCTTTATTCATATACTTACTGGACTAGAAATTGGCCTTGTGTTCCTATCTTATTTTGAGTGCATACTCCTTCCCTGCTATTATCTGTTCTCTCATATGCTACATAGCACACACAGGTTCATCCATCAAAATAAGACTCAAATACATACAGACTCAAATTGTAAAATCATGTGAATCATGTTGTTTCCGTCCAAACCTAAGGCCTTTCCTGCATCACAGCCTGTATTGCATGCATGGTGGAAAGTCTGTGACTCCCCCATGCAAAGACAAACACAACAAACAAACATACTTCCTCTTTTATTTTTAACAAAGGATCAGGCAGGAGATGATGTAAAAGACCTCTGCTAGAGACCCTACAAAGCTGCCAAATTAGTGAAGACAGTTCTGAATGAGAGGGACAAAGTCTGACTAGTTATGCTACTGTGAGAGTCACCCACCTTTGAAAGACATCGATATGAATTGTGAGACTCATTCTGTATGCTTAAAAATGCAACTTTAGAAATGACCTTTCACTGTGCAACCAATGGGGATGCCCAGGAGAGAAGTAAATATCCATCTAAGGCTTCATTCCATAGAAGTGATGATGTTACTAAATTATTTTTCAATAAGACACGCGAACATATGGAGGTAATGAAAACAGGAAAATAGTCTCCTAGGTGCTGCAAATATGGTATGGGAAGGTAGAGAAAAAACAAAGGCATCCCAAAAGGAGAACTTTCAGAGACAGTAACTTTTCAGGAAAAACAACAATTATCCATTGCTCAAGAATTTGTAACTCTGGGGTTCCAGTTAACGATGCAAAAGGCAGCCGTTTCCTCCCTGCCTGTCTATCAGCAATGTAGAGCAGAGCTTGTGTGCACTTCCTCTGCCTCTGTGGGACATGCTTTGCACTACCAGTTCAAGAAATCTCTTACACTTCCAGTATTGCTGATAGGGCTCCACAACTGATTTTTAGTGCAAATGTACTACTGTAGTGAAGCACGTTTGTCATTCTTAATTATATGCCCACAGGATAGTATTTTTACTAGCATTCCCACTGTTTATTACTATTGCTGCTATACAGCAGTTGGACAGTCTACCAAAATTTGCGAATGTACTTTTCTCGCCATAGCGTAATGCATTTCATTTTATTTTAATTCCTTTGCTATTTCACTGGCTCTAGTCTCGCCATCCTCTGAATGGTTTTCCAATAAAGCAATGTGTTGACCGGGTAGGAAGAGGAAGTCACATGCCAGAGATGGCTAACATTTTATAGTAAAGAATGACTAAAGCCTTGAAAATCTGGAATTCTCAGTAGTGTATCCACTGTACTATTTTCCATATTTAGGCTTCTTTTCACTTTACATTTCTAAGCATTGTGCAGTGGGGGTTGAGGGAGTCTTCTTGAATAAATTGCTCACATGGACTATAGTTAATATAACAATGCTAAAATATCTTGCCTATGCAACCCTCCCTCGACTTCTGTGACGGGATTGTTTCATTGTACATCTTCAGTAACAGGTTGTAAGGTTTCAAAAATAAATTAAATTTCCTTACCTACAGATTATTGCACTTCAGTTTCCTATCCACTGCAGCAACGTCCAATTACCACTTTAAAGAACATGGAGAAAATGAAACAACTATGTATCTGAAAGCTAAAAATCTCCTCTCCCCTGAAGCAACAGGAGGAAAACATGATGAAACCACTTCCTGTTCAAAGACGTTACACACTCCACAGTCAGTCTACATGCAGTTTTACATATAAGAATCAAATGCAAAGCATTACCAGCAAGTTGTTGAGCATAAATGCTATTTAAAGTAAACTTTAGTACCGATTTTGGCAAACAATGTTACCAAAAAGGAAATGCAAGGCGGAATTAGTGTAGCTTAAGTTGTAACAACTTCTCTTTCTTCTGCTTTCTGTAGTGAAGAAACCTGCTTCAGCATGTTGGAGGCAGATACAGAATCCTGTTGGCTTCATCCACTTGACTTAGATTCGCGACCTACAGCAAGTTGCTTATGTTTCAGTATAATTTTGGCTTCACGTGTGAGGGAAGCTTAATGTGCAACGATTATGTTGTGGGAAAACCCACAACAACCATCAGATTATTTATTTATTTATTTATTTAGTGGATCCTCCGTATAATCAGCAGTGGCTCATTGAAGATTTGGCAGTGGCCACACTGTTGCAGACTGACACAGTTATTGATAAGGATAGGCTAAATGAATGAATTCTCACTTTGCCAAATTTGTTGACATTTGTTCTGGGTTTTCTTAGCATATCACCCAATCACTTCCTTCCCTCTTCTGTTGACAAGCAAAATCTCTTTATTTTGTATTAGAGAAAGACTGGCCCCAAAAGGGAAGCATTACTACATGCCAAGAGATGACAAATTCTGTTATATTCATATGCACATATACGCACATACACACTTGCTATGGGGACTCAAAAATTCACTTTAATAATATGACCCACAAGGTGGAGGGACTAGCTTTGAGTGAGAGAGGAAATCAACTGCTCTGCAGATACTCCTTTTGCTTCTGCCATTTAAAAACAATTCATTACCTGTTCACTTTTACTGGAGGAACCAAATGGGTGCCATTCAATGCCAGACTTATTTCTTGGAATTAGATACCAAAAAACCTTATTGCGTGGTGGTTTTACTATTATGCCAAATTTGTTTCATACTCATGACAAGCACACTAATTTGAGTTTAGTATGCAAAGGGCAGAAACCAAACTTTGCAGGAGGAGTTCTCAGAAGCAAGGGAGATCATAGAATCATAGAAAAGTGAAGTTGGAAGGGGCCTACAAGGCCATCAAGTCCAACCCCCTGCTCAATGCAGGAATACAATCAAAGCATATCTGCCAGGTGATTATATAAGTTTTTCTGGAATGTCTCCAGTGTTGGAGCACTCACCAACTCCCAAGGTAACTGGTTCCACTGTTGTACTGCTCTAACAGTTAGGAGGTTTTTCCTGATATTCAACCAAAATCTGGCTTCCTTTAACTTGAGCCCATTGTTGCGTGTCCTGCACTCTGGGTTGATTGAGAACAGATCTTGCCCTTCCTCTGCATGACAGCCTTTCAAATATCTGAAAAGTGCCATCATATCACCCCTCAGTCTTCTTTTCTCAAGTCTAAACATGCCCAATTCTTTCAGCCTTTCCTCATAAGGCTTGGTTTATCCTTGATTATCCTTGTCACCCTCCTCTGAACTTGTTCCAATTTGTTAGCATCCTTCTTGAAGTGTGGTGTCCACACAATATTCAAGGTGAGGCCTAACCAGTGCTGAATAGAGGGGAACTAGCACTTCGCGAGATTTGGAAACTATACAAAACTATACAAACTATACAAATTAATGCAGCCTAAAATAACATTTGCCCTTTTTGTAGCCACATCATACTGTTGGCTCATATTTAGCTTGTGATCTATGACAATTCCAAGATCCTTCTCGCTCGTACTTTTGCTGAGCCAGGTATCCCCCCATCTTGTAACTGTGCAATTGGTTTTTTTCCCTGAGGTGCAGTACTCTGCACTTATCCCTGTTGAATTTCATTCTGTTGCTTTCTGTCCAGTGCTCCATCCTATCAAGGTCATTTTGAATTTTGTTTCTGTCTTCCAGTGTATTAGCTATTCCACCCAATTTTGTATTATCTGCAAATTTGACAAGCATTCCCTGCACTCCCTCATCCAAGTCATTAATAAAAATACTAAAGAGCACCGGGCCCAGGACTGAGCCTTGGGGCACCCCACTTGTTACCTCCTCCCAGTTAGAGAAGGACCCATTAATCATCACCCTCTGAGTATGATTCGGTAGCCAACTGTGTATCCACCGGGCACTTGATCTATCCAACCCACACCCAGTTAGCTTGCTAATCAGGATCTCATTGGGCACTTTGTCAAAAGCTTTGCTGAAGTCAAGATATACGATGTCTACAGCATTCCCTCTGTCTATCAGGGAGGTGACCTGATCAAAAAATGAGGTCAAATTAGTTTGGCAGGATTTGTTCTTGACAAATCTGTGTTGGCTTCTAGTTATTACTGCATTGTTTTCTATGTGCTTGCACAATGACCGCTTTACGAATTGTTCCAGAATTTTCTCTGGGATTGATGTCAGGCTGACTGGCCTGTAGTTCCCAGGTTCCTCTTTTTTGCCCTTTTTGAAGATAGGGACAACATTGGCACTCCTCCAATCCTCTGGCACCTCACCGTTTCCTATGATTATAAGAAAATAATGGATAGTGGTTCTGAGAGTTCTTCAGCCAGTTCCTTCAGTACACTTGGATGCAGTTCATCTGGCCCTGGAGATTTGAACTTGTTCAAGGTGGTAAGGTATTCCTTGACTATTTGTTTATCTATCTCCTGCTGCAATCCTCCCCCCCCCCACTTGCACTTCCAATTTGTTTGGAAGTTCATAGTCTGTCTTATGGGGAAAGACTGAACTAAAATAGGAATTGAGCACCTCTGCCTTTTCTTTGTCCTCTGTTATCATTTTTTCATCTCCATTGCGGAGCTGTGCCACTATGTCTTTTGTTTGTCTTTTGCTACTCACATACTTGAAGAATGCTTTTTTATTGCTTTTAGTGTCTTTAGCTAACTTCAGCTCATTCTCAGCTGTTGCCCTCCTAATGCCATCCCTGCATTTCCTTGCCACTTGTCTGTACTCATCCTTGGTGGCCTGGCATTCTTTCCACTTCCTGTACATGTCTTTTTCAGTTTTTAGGTCCTCCCTGAGCTTTTTGTGAAACCACACTGGCCTTTTTTTGCCACCTCCCACCTTTTTTTCTTGTTAGAATTGTTTGTAGTTTTGCCTTTAGAATTTGTTCTTTTAGAAGCTCCCACCCTTCTTGGATTCCTTTTCTTGTTAGGATCTCCTGCCATGGGACCTTACTTATTCTTGTTCTGAGATTATTAACATTGGCTTTTTTAAAATCCAGCAGACATGTGTGGCTATACTCTGATTTCATTTCCTTTGAAATCAAGAATTCTAGAAGGACATGGTCACTCTCCCCTAGAGTTCCCCTTACTGTCACTTCCCCACCAAGTCATCTCTGTTGGTCAGAATCAAGTCAAGGAGAGCAAATCCTCTAGTTTCTTTCTCCATTTTTGTAGGAGAAAATTATCAGTCACACGAGCCAGGAATTTCTTGGAAGGGCCATACTTGGCAGAATTTGCCTCCCAACATATATCTGGATAATTGAAATCTCCCATCACTACTACGTCGTGTTTCTTTGAAAACCCTGCAATTTGTTTTTCAAAAGTGCCATCCGCTTCGTCTCTTTGATTGGGCGGTCGGTAGTAGACTCCAACTACCAAGTTCCTTTTGTTTTTTGCCCCAACTAGATTGATCCAGATGCTCTCGATGGGACAGCCACTCTCCTCCTCCTGTATTTCTGTGCAGGAATGCGTATTTTTGACATATACTGCAACTCCACCTCCCTTTTTATTCTCTCTGTTCTTTTTGATCAGTTTATATCCCTCAATTGCTGTATTCCAGTCATGAGAGTCATCCCACCAAGTTTCAGTTATTCCTATCAAGTCATACCCTCCTGAATTAAAATTTCCAGTTCTTGTTTGTTTCCCATACTCTTGGCATTCATATACAGATGCCGGAGGGTGTGTGATTTGTGGCCTGTTTGTCTTTGTACATTTTTATGATTATTATTATGATTATTGTTATGTTTATTATTGTGATTATTATTGTTCATGTTATTATTGTTGCCCTTTTGGTCCATTCCTCTTATTGTGTGTAAGGCTTCATCTACCCTTAACTCTGTGCTTGCATCTCCCTCCCCTTTCCAATTCAGTTTAAAGCCCTCCTGATGAAGTTCTTCATGCTGTGGGCAAACACATTCTTCCCAGTCCTTGTTAGATGCAAGCCGTCTCTTGCTAGCAGTCCTTCTTCCAGGAAGCTTAGCCCGTGGTCCCAAAAAACAAATCCCTCTCATCGACACTACCTTCATAGCCAGTCATTCACCCAGCGGATCTTCCTTTCTCTTTCGATTCCTCTTCTGAGCACCAGTAGGATGGAAGGAAAAAACTATCTGGGCCCCAAAGTCATTGAGTGTCCTTCCCAGAGATGAGTTCTTAGTCATCATATTTACAACCTGGGAGGGAGGGGGGAAGGAATCATCTGAAAATGGTGTTGCTCTCAGAAAAAAAAAATTGTTTCCAATTAGTGGAGAAAACTGTAAAGCAACAACACTGGTACAGCAACTGTAACCTCAGATTCATGAGGATACAGTGCTGTAAAACAGATAGAAGTACTTTGTACAGACCACTGACATCATAGCCCATACCTGTGTTACATCTAATAATAGCACTAAACTCTTTCTATTGTGCATCAGTACTGAACAGTGAAAACTAGTAACATTTCATCACTAGAGATGGGGGTATTCATATTCGTATATGAATACGAATATCCTCCCACAGGTGGAGATAATGAGGGTCTGGCCCCATGGGGCCGGACGATCTACTCACGATTCCGCCGCTGTCACGAGCTCGACAGAGCCTTCCTATCGCTCCGTTGCTTGCAATAGATTAGCCAGTCCTGGCAGAAGGTGGGATGATGAGCCTCTCTGCCAGGTTGCAGAGTGGCTAATCCATCACGAGCAATGGAGCGATAGGAAGGCTCCATTGAGCTCACGGCAGCGGCGGAATCGTGAGTGGACCATCCTGCCCCATGGGGCCAGACCCTCATTATCTCCACCTGTGGGGGGGATATTTGTATACGAATATGAATACCCCCATCTCTATTCTTCACACTGCCACTTGAGTTTAATTGCTGCCCTTGTCTCTTTCATGTAGAGCTTGGAAATAAGACGTTAGTATTAGCATATTAATAATAAACTCATTATTTTTGGATCAGGGAAAAAAAATATGATTTTCGGCACATTTTCCAGAGGGCACATGATGCACAATTCCATTTTCAAAAAGGAAAAGTGCCTATGTCTCCCTTAGAAAATTAATTTTACTCCAGATAGCTCAACCCATTGGTTTTACTCAAATAGGCACTTTTGCAGCCCCCTGTATCATAACCAGCTCATCGGGGCTGGAGCCTTCTTCTCCAAGCCAGAGAGTCTTCTAGAGGAGAGATCATGCAAACCATTCTAGTTTCGTCTTACACATAGACTTTGAAGTTGTGGTTTTCCACCAAATTATATTATTTTCCAGACTTATTACTGAAGATGGAAAACAGTATTTCTTTTCAGTTGTGGGCAGTGCTTTTGATCTGGTTTGAGTAGAACAGAATTTGTTCATGGCAACTGTAGTAGCTGTTTTAAGCTGGAGAGAGACATCTCGGGACAGCTTTACTTAGATCTGTACTGCTGTGCTGGAGAGATGTAACTAGGAGTGGCCGGTTTTGTCTTCATGGAGCAATGTTTTTTAAACCAGGTGACACTTGGTGGGCTTAGATTATAGCACCCTAGAAACCCTGAGAGATTCTATACGCCTTTGGCAATTTTAAGTAAGGCTTCTGAATATCAAGAATCCAAGTGCATTTATAGTTCCTCAACATTAATCACAAGTTAATTTTTAAACTTCTAACAATTAAATTTAACTGATTTTTAAACCTAATGCTCCAAGCTATGCTTTTATAATGTACCTTCCAGAAATCAGAAATATAAAGCTTTTGCTTTAAACCATTTACTGTTTGTTTTTAAGGATTCCATGGAGCATTACTACTACCCTCACTACCAGATATTTTTTCCCCTCTGCCATTTCTGCACCTCTTGAATACTGGGAGGATTTCCTGAACAGAGATTGGAAGCACTTATGTTTTGGAACATGATTTCCACAATGTCCAATGGCATTCTGGCTGAGGTATTCTAGGAACTGCAGCCCTTAAGAAGAACATTTCCCATCTCTGTATCCTAGACATTCTGGTGCTTTGGGGATGGGCAGTCCCAATTTATCCTCTTTGCCAGGTCCTATGTACTAGCCTATACATTGCTGCTGCATGTCCTTTACCCTTTATGGAAATGGTTATTTAATTTATATCACTTCACACTATAGGAATTTATGCAAACACCCACCACAAAAGGGAAGAACCTATAAGGATGAGAGAAGACATACTTAAAAAAGAACAGGCAACAAGCAAAAGTGAAAGTTGACAGAAATAAGGTCCAAACCCTGAATGCAGGTTTTCAGCGACTGTCATGTAGAGACAAAGAGAACTATTACAACAACCAGTGCAAAGAAATAGAGAAGAACAACAAAAGGGGAAAAACAAGAGATCTCTTCCACAATATCTAAGAAATCAAAGGGAAATTTAAGCCTAAACTAGGAATACTGTATGATCAACAGGGAAGCACACTATTTGACCAGGAGAAAAATCAAGAGAAGTTGGAAACAATATACTGAAGACCTATACAGAAGAGAGAAAAGGATGACAGACTCCTTGGACGAGGAATCCTGTGACGAAGAACCTACAGTTCTTGAAAGTGAAGTTAAAGCTGCCCTGAAAGCATTAGGACAATATAAATCTCCAGGGGTAGATGGAATACTGATGAAACTAGTTCAAGTCACAAGGACTGAATCTGTCAAAATCTTAAAGAGAATATGTCAACAAATATAGAAAACAAAACAATGGTCCACAGACTGAAAACTTTCAATGTACATTCCAATCCCAAAGACAGATGTCAAGGAGTGCAGTAACTATGGGACCATTGCTCTCATTTTCCTTGGAAGTAAAGTGATGCTCAAGGCATTGCAACTCACCTTATGTGGAGTGAGAAATGCCTGATGTTCAAGCTGGATTCTGAAAAGGAAGAGGCACTCAAGATCACACTGCAACTACCTACTGGCTCATACCAAAGAATTTCAGAAAAAGATCAATCTATGCTTTATATACTGGAGCAAAGCCTTTGACTGTGTGCATTATGAGGACTTTTGGATTGCTCTGAAGGAAATGAGTGTGCCTTAGCACTTGATTGTCCTGATGCATAATCTATATTGTGGACAAGAAGCTACTGTTAGGACAGAATGTGGAGGGGCAAAATGGTTTCCTATCAGCAAAGGTGTCAGACAAGGGTGCATTTTATCCCCTGATCTGTTTAATCTGTATGCAGAATATATAATATGGAAAGCTAGCCTAAATTCAGACTGAGGAAGAGTGAGAATTGGTGGAAGAAACAGACATGATTTAAGATATGCAGATTATGTCTGCAGGAGGCAGCAGTGACTTGAAACAACTTGGGATAAAAATGAAAGAAGAAAGTGCCAAAGCAGGACTGTGGTTGAACATTAAGAAGATAAAAATCATAACTACAGAAGAACTATACAACTTTAACATTGACAATGAAGAAACTGAAATAGTGAAAGGTTTTGTTTACTATGGCTTCATCATCTATCCAAATGGAGACTGCAGCCAAGAAATCAGAAGACTGAGACTCAGAAGAGCAGCAATAAGGAATTAGAGGTGAACATCAAGTGTAAGAATGAATCGCTGGAGACCAAGACCAAGATCATCCACACTCTTGTATTCCAATCACTATGTATGGGAATGAAAGCTGGACAATAAAGCAAGCATGAAAAAAAAACCAATTTGATCTATTTGAAATATGATACTGGAGAAGAGCTTTACCCTGGACTGTCAAAAAGACAAACAAGTGAGTCCTAGAGCAAATCAAGCCTGAACTATTGCTGGAAGCAGAAATGATGAAACTGAGGCTGTCCTACTTTAAGCACATCACAAGAAGGCAAGATTCTCTAGAAAAAACAATATTGCTGGGAAAGGCAGCAGGAAAAGAGGAAGACCAAATACAAGAGGAATTAATTCCCTAAAGGAACCCACAACCTGAGAAGGGCTGCTGAAGACAGGAAATTTGGAGATCATTCATTTATAGGGTCACCATACGTTGGAGGTGACTTGATGGCACATAGCAACAACCTGTAATTTGGTTGTTATAGTTTTTTTCGGACTGTTTGGCCATGTTCTGGAGGTTTTTCTTCCTGACATTTCACCAGTCTCTGTGGCCGGCATCTTCAGAGGACAGGAGTTAGAACTCTGTCTGTGTTCTGGTGTAGTGTGTGGGATAGTTGAGTATTTGTAGCTGTGGGATCAGCTTTTTGTCCTTTTCAGGAGATTGGGTGATTATGGTGATCAGGGTGTTTTTTGTTATGGGTGTATTGTTGTGATAAGGGGGGAGATGATCTGTCACTGTGATTGTTGGGTGTTCTCAGCTAGTCTTTTTTGTGCAGTGATCACCAGTCCTTGTGGCTGGGTAGAGTTCGTTGACCTTTTTGCAGGCTGTATTTTTCAGTGCTGGGAGCCAGGCTTTGTTCAGTTTTAGACTTTCTTCTTTTTTGTTGAAGCTGTGCTGATGTTTGTGGATTTCAATGGCTTCCCTGTGTGGTCTAACATAATGATTGCTGGTGTTGTCCAGTACTTCAGTGTCCCACAAGCATAGCATTGTTTATTCGCCTTATGTTCAGCGTAAAGGGATTCATTAACTTTTCCCTCAGAGCTATTCGCTTTCAGGGAACTTTTCTCTGGGAATGAATGTTTCCCTTTTAAATGGCTGCCTTTAGCTTGAGCCTGACTGAAGTAATTTTTACCAGATTGGGATTTCTTACTGTCGTCCCACACTTTTCTACCAATTTTTACCTCAGAAAATTGAGGATCTCTGATCCCACTAATAGAATCAATATTATTCAGATGCTTGTAGCACATTTTTAGGATACTTGTCCTTGATCAGATAACGCAAGTCCCCTGGCAAAAATGAATAAAATTGTTCCAGTCCAACCACATTTTTTATTTGTTCTAAGGAAGTGATATGTTCCTGCTCTAATCACCTATTAAGAAACTGAGTCAACCTTGCCCCAAGTTGAGCAAAAGACTCCTCAGGATTCTTTGTAATTGCGCGAAATTTTCTTCTGAGGTGCTCTGAATTAATCCCAAATCTGGAAGACACCACCTTTCTATAAGCCTCAAAATCTCTAGCTTGTTCAAGAGGCATCTGTGAATAGATCTCAGATAAAACTCCCCCTATCTGTGACCTTAAAATTATCATCCTCTCATCATCTTTAACCCCAAAGTCCCAACACACTCTCTCAAAAGAAATCAGGAAAGATTCAGGTCAATCTCCATTTCAATATTGGGGAAATTTCTTTAGGTCGATTTTTGAGGGATTTACCACACTGGAGTTATTATTTATTTATTTATTTATTTAACTTATATGCCGCCCACACTACCCAAAGGTCTCTGGGCGGCTTACAACAGTTAAAATACAATAAAAAGACAAAACAATTAAAATGCAATTTAAAAAAAGCAGCTAATTCCAATTTCTTCATCTCAATTTGAAACTGCATTTCTCTATGCCTGGTTTCTTGCTCAAATTCCCTTTTCCTGTCAAGTTCTCTGATTTTTTCTCTTTCCAATTCTTGCTCAAATTTCCTTTCTCTTTCTTTAATTTCTAATTCTAATTGGTTTTTCATAGCTAACTCCTTCAGTTTAAATTCCTGTTCTAGTTTCCATCTTTCAAAATCTTGGGAGCTTTGGATATTTTCTCCCTCTGAGGCCATTATTACTGAGCCCTCAGTTTCTTCTTCACTTTGAATTTGAGGGTTCCCATTTCCCTCAGCACCCTGGGGCTCAACGTGTGCCTCCATAACCAACTTTTTACTTCATTTGGGCGGCATAAACAACACAATTCCTTATTACTAGACTGGTTCTTTTCCCTCACCAGAGCCAAAAGGACCTTTCTTTCAGTGGCTTTCCTTTTAACTAGGTTGTACAAGCAGCTCGCCTGGGCTACTCCCAAGCTCATAACCCTTGCCACAATATTTTCCTGCCTGGGCGATTCTTGTCTCCAGACACAAGAACAACTTTCTGCTTAGCTTTTCTTTACTTTTAGCTTTTATTATCACCTCAGATCTATTCTGACTTAGGCTTCTACTCCATCCGCTATTGCTCTTTTCCCTCAGAGCTCCGGATTTTGAGCTAGCCACTTGGTCTTGTAAATCCTGAGGTAAATGGTTTCTCTTGAGTAGGTATTTTCCCTATCTTAGGTTTCTCCAGATCTGGGTTCAGAAGCCCCGAAACTAAGTCTTCCACAAGACTCTAATGGGTAACCACTTCTTACCACAGATCCTAACCCCTCCTAGCTAGGAATACCTTCCAACTCAAGCCCATTCAATTTTTCATTGGATTGTTTCATATCCCACCACTGCCACCAATTTGTCACATTCCCGCCTGCCCCTTGGTTGTTTCTCCAAGCAAGAACACAAGCTACGTGTTGTTTCACTGCCACCAGTTGATTACATCAACACTCTTTATTATTATTATTCATGGAGGTCCAGGCAATGTGTCATTTTAAAAAGTACCAAATAGAAGTTGTTTATTAATACAGGTGATGAAAGTACAATCTTTAACTCTTAACCAAACATCCCACTTCATCCACCCTCAACCGCCAACTCTCTCTCTATCCACCCCAAACTCCAAAGCTCCAATCTCCCCCTCCTCCTGCAGAGAATCTTATATCTCGTGACTCTGCCTCTCCAGAACTCTCATTGGTCCATGCAGATGGCATACGAATATTCATGACCTGGGCAGACGCCACAACATCCATAACAAAAAACACCCTGATCACCATAATCACCCAATCTCCTGAAATGGACAAAAGCTGTTCCCACAGCTACAAATACTCAACTATCCCACACACTACACCAGAACACAGACAGAGTTCTAACTCCTGTCCTCTGAAGATGCCGGCCACAGAGACTGGCGAAACGTCAGGAAGAAAAACCTCCAGAACATGGCCAAAGAGCCCGAAAAAACTACAACTCGGCCGTGAAAGCCTTTGAGAAAACCTGTAATTTATCAAGCTGTCATTATAACACAGATGGACTATTGACACAGAAAGATTTTGGCATTCGTTGGCGGAGGTGTTTTGAACAGAAAAGAGGAAAGGGGGAGGGAGGGAAAAAGTGAGGGAATGCTATAATGAAAGACCAGGGGACCGTGAAGGCAATGAAGAACTTTAAGCCCAAAATCACCTCTGATATTCTATGACACAGAACACAATGGGGCAAGAAATCACTACAGAACAGCAAGAACATCAATAAAAGTAGCCCAGTCTGTTTAAAGATTCATAAATATATTAAGCATTATCAACATTTGATTTGTTGTTGTATTTGTTTAATAATTTGTGAGATGCATTGGGTTCTGTAATTGGGAGGCATACAAATGAAAATAAAATAAAATATGCAAACAAGGACTTGGTAATAGTTATTTAGGGAAAACCCTTGAACATCCTTCACAGGGTGAGGAGGATATGTCAAAACTAAGGCTTCCTATACCTATAGCCTGGAGGAAATAAGAATTAAAGGCCTATAATTCTGAGATTACCGTATTTAGAAAATCATGAAAAACATGGTTTAAAAACGAAAACTGAAATGTTCAGAACATGGGGCTTAAAGCCTTGACAAATACTGTCTAGAAAATGAGTATTAGAAAAATGAGTGGCTGAGAGGAGTTGAGTAAGGGAGAAAACAAAACAAAACAAAAGAAGAGGAGCCTGAGAGGAACAATCAGGAGAGAGTATATTCCTGTCAGGGAGGACATTATAGGCCTGAAACACAGAAAACATTCATATTATCCATTTTCCAGTATGTCTGCTTCTCTTTCTTCTGACTTCTTCCTTTCTTCTGGTTTTTGCCTTAGGGAAAAAAAAATCTTAGAAAGAGTTGTCTTGAGAACCAGATTTCAGAAATACTGACAGCGGAAACTTCTCAAATAGAGAAGGGTATGGAAAGCTTTGAAAAGGAAAGATGTATGTGAATAGAAAGAGAAGGGATGAGGAAGACTGACAGATCACACACTGAGTTTAATTAGCCAAGTATTTGACTACAGGCCTTTCATTTTTAAACTTACAATTGAAGTATGCCGTGTGAACCACACAAACATGCATTCCAGCAAAAAAACTGTAATGTTTCAGAACAATTTTTAAGGAAAGTCCTGTATGATCTCGGACTAGAAATGTGCTCCTTAATCCTCCTCTTCTGAAACAATAATACCAAAGAAAGAGCCAAAGAAGTGTTATGACCCAGCTTCCTCTTGTCAACATGTTGTGCAACTCCATAGAGTCCATATACTATTTTAAAAAGGAGGCCTTTTACACATAGCTCAAACATGAGCCCCTCCAGCTTTGTCTGAAAACTTACGAGATTTTGATATAAATGTACGAAACGGGTCGCTGACAAGCTCTATTCATTTTCATAGTTTCATTTTCCTCAAAAATACTCACCCTGTTTTAAGGCTGCAGTCATCTTCACGGCTGGAGGAAGGTTTACTCTACTCAGCCAGGCCTTGTTTTCAGGCCACATGTGTAGGCTGTGTTGTAAGAGGAGGGAGTGGAGCTCAATTCTGGTGTCAAAATTATGCAAGGCATCATTAGTGTGTCCCAAGCAGTCTTCAGTTCTGGGATGAATACCACGTGAAATTCAGTATCATTGATAACAGGAAAGACTGCCAAGAGATGAATTTGAAGTGCCATTTTAATCTCTCTTTTCCAAAATCAGATTGTAGCAAGCAGAATTCTCTTGCTTTCTTCCTTCTTTTCAAACTAATAGATGGACAACTTCTGAACCGTTCTAGAGGTTTGGTGCCTGATCATTGTACAGGTAATCCAACGTCAGAGAATGAAATAATTCATTAATACAACTCGGTTAATTAATTGATAAAAAAGAGAAATTGATACTATAACGTTTAGTGGATTGACTGATGGCTTCTTCTTTAATTTGCTTTCAGCTGTTGGGAGCCAACTGCTGAAAAGCAGTGAGGATCATAATCCAAAATTAATTTAGCTGTTTCTAGGATGTCATTTCAGCAGGTTTCCTACACCTAGATAACCTTGCATAGAAAGCAAGCACACCAAGGAGACAAGGTGACACCTGTTCAAGCTGACATGCAGTATACAGTTTTAAGCAGAGATATTTTTTTATTCAGTCACAAGACTACCCCACCCCACCATCTGACTGACTTCCATTGGGAAGAGTAATCATTAGCTTCTATCCTGGCAGGGATCAGACAGTTGTCAACAGAAAATAATGACAGGATAGTAACATAGACAGGAGATGTATGTCAAAATCAGAGCATCATAGTGATAACACAGGTCATATTGTCAAGAACTGAAGACCTGGAGAAATCTGGGGAAGGGACAATATCATTGTTTATTTATTGTTTCATTTTCCCAACTTTGCTTCTGGGATTGGGACTCAAAGTGGCCTACAAAAAGATTAAAGAGACGTATAGATGCAAAAAAGGTGAAATCAGATATAGATAAAATAAATATAAGTTTTAATGCTAAAACATAATTAAAACATGATTTCAGTTCAAAGGGCATTTAAAAACGTGTCAGTAAAAATGTAAAAGAAAACGGGAACTGAACAAGAAGCAAAAGGAAAGAGAAAATGAGGAAGATGGGAGTGGGAAATGGAAAGGAAAAGAAAAATTCATGAAAAGGCACTGGGTCTCTGAGAGCAGGTATATCTGAAGAGTGTGCAAAATCTCATAATAATCATAATATTCCTACATGAGGAATAATGCACCATAGTTTTTGCATAGAATGAGATGAAAGTGAGTTTTGTTTGAGGAAAATTTATTTAAAAAGGCTACAGCAGCAAAGTTCCCCCCAAAAAAGTTGTATTAAACTTTGATTTACATTTTAGTCATAACAAAATAATTTAACATCTCATCCATTTTGCTTCTTGACCAGACTATTCATATTCCATATTTACAGAGAGACTGGTGTCAACACCATGCATCCTGTCAGAGCCGGCAGAACACAACTAGAGTTTTCTCCATCACCCACCTTCCCCAAAGCCCACTGTTATTATTGCAGTGGAGGTGTGCTGGCGGTGGTCAAATAATGTGTGAATAATATCACCACCCATGTAAGCTGCAAGCAACTGTGCCTCCTTTCACTTAGAAACTGCTGTCATTAAAGGACAGCGTCACAGAACTGATATTTGACAAGCCGGAAGCTGTGCCGGGTGCCATTGACAACAAACCCTCTCTTATACTAGTCAAAGCGTTCATATAAAGACAGCACTACAAATACATGGTGATGCATTATTGAAAGAGTGCTTTTGACAGGGTTTAGGAACATGTCAACTGAAAATGCCAAGCACCCTCATTTGAGAGAATGTTTGGGTGCTAAGAGCACCATGCCAGAAGTGCTGTGATGTTAAAACAAAGAAGGAAAAGGAAACAATCAATACAGTTTAGCAATAAGCTTCTCTTGAAAAATATGTTTGACTCCTTACTATTGTCAGTATTCTGAAAAAAAGACAATGTGGCACTTTAAAAATGAACTGCAATATTGGAATGTAAGCTTTTGTGGAACATGTCCACTTCGTAAAACATGAGAGTCAGAATACAGAGACTAAATGGTCAAACATGGGCTCTAAGATAAAGGAACAGAGGTGTTTAGTTGCATTTCACACCTAGTAATGATTTCCTTTTTTGTATTGGGTTCTTTTGAAGCTGAGCAACAATGATTCAAGGAAACAACAGCAGAAACATCTGATAATGCAGAGAATGACAGATTTTTTACCTTTGAGCCTTGTTCTGAAGAGGAAAAATAACAGTATAGCTGCTAGTCATGACAGCTATATGCTCCCGCCAGGAATAGAGGCAACATGTTTCTGAAAGCATTTTAGGCTTTGAATATGTGAGAAAGATGGTCAGTTTGGTCCCCTCAGTAAAAGTGAACAGTGAAATGTTTTTAATGAAGATGAAAGGAGGAGAATACACAAAGGCCGGTGGATTTTACACACACACACATACTCCAAGGCCATCCCTGTGCTCCTGAAGAGGCTAAAGTAAATTCTGTGATTACCCATACTTAGATTGTGTGTATGTGCACACATGTGTGCACGCGCATGCACGCCATATTTTGGCATGCAAGAAGATTTTTCTTTTACACGCCAGTCTTTCTGCTATACAAAACTAAAGTGAACTTGTTCATGAGCAAAGAAGGAAAGATGATGAGAGGTTCTGCTGAGGCTACTCAAATAAATGTTAATGAATTTTGAGAACTTTTTTTTTTTTAATGTAGCCCATTCCTATGCAGGGCTGGATGGAGAGCAAATCTAACTCAGACAAGGTAGAAGGGTCTTTGTATACTTTAAATGCATCTTTTGTATCTAACGTAACAGCCCAAATAGTCAGGAAGCAATTAATATACTTGTAGCCCAATATACACATTAAATATAAAAAGGTGAAATCGTGATACCAAAGCCTTTTTTCATTTACCAATAAGATTTGACAATCTAATCCTATACAAGTATTTCAGTTTCAGTTTGTGCTTTCATTATGTTGCCTTTTGATTAATAATGGTTTAATTTACCATAATTTGATTTGCCTTTCAGTCAGATTTGTGAAATTTGTCTTCATTTGTGAAAATTGGTTAATGTATCTATTTAGTGTGTCTAATTAATTTAATTCATCATTGTGAAAAATAAACTGACATAAGTAAGCTTAGAAATATAAACAAATCTTTTTTTTTTCAAACTAGTCCCATCCACATAGAAAAATGGGCACAAACCACTGGTTTGGTGTTTCGGGCTTGGTTCATTTACTGGCCCCACAAGTATTCTGCAGTTGGGCACCCCACCCCCTCTGGTGGGTGCTCACTCCAAGGAAGCACCCCGAGGAAGCAGGGCAAGCGAAGCTGGGGCGCTGCTTCGGAGTGGGCGCCCAACAGAGGGGGTGGGGTACTGAACCACAGAACACATGTGGGACCAGTAAACAAACCAGGCCAAACCACCAAACCAGCAGTTCATGCCTGTCTCTTATGTTGAATAACATTTTAAAACTTAATGTCTGATAGTTCAATAGATTCTTAAAATACTACTTTAACTGCAACTATTCTTCTATTGGATCATTTGTTTAGCAATAGCTAAGTGCTAACACTCATTCTAATTTTCAACCAGGTTATGATTCAGCAAGACAGATCTCCATGCAGGAGAAATCTGTTTGTACAAATGCACTGTATATGGCTATACCTGCTGGCTATATTCTGCAGTGAGAAGGATGCTGAATATAGACTTCTGTAGCAACATGTGTTCTGTCTGTACATTGTTGATCATGATGTTAAACAGGTGAGCAAATATTCTGTGCCCAGAACAGGGGTGGTGCAGGTGACATGCAAATTTATGTTCACACATACAATTCTTACTGTATCAACCATAAAATCCTTCTTTGGGCATCATATGGGCAAGTTGGGCCATCCTTTCATTTATCTTTTCTACTTTTAAACTGCCCAGCTTCCATTTATGTCTGAACTCAATGAATCGTGGTTGGTTTTAATGGTAGTCAATGAGCAAACAAGGATCATAGTCTATGGCTTAATTTTGGCTTATCTGAAGAAATCATAAAATTTTAAACTAATCAGAGTTTCCCTAAGCTGTGGTTTCCCCAAGCTGTGATGCAATGGGAAAATATGGTTCATTCTAAAACAGCAGCTTCTGATCTTTGTGCAGCCACAGGGAAAAGAAGGGAAGCAGAATAAACCAAATCTCATTGGGTCATGGTAAATCATAATGTAATATTATAAGTGAAGAATGTAATAGTATGTGATCTTGTTGTGTACCACTATATCCTATACCAATTTGAATCACTAATCACATTAAATTGTCAAACTTTTTTTTTGATTCTCCTCACTGAAATTAGCTACAGAAAAAGAAATCTAAGGTGTAAATTTTAGAAGTTACTATTTCAGTTACAACCAAATGAAACAGGACTGAAATGATTAGACAACTATCAAATTAAAGATTTGTTGGCTCATTAGAATCTGGCTGTAGCTATTACTTGTGTAGGCGTACGGGCAATTCATTGATGAAAGGTGATAGAGGCAATTACATGCCCCATGTAAGGAGCAAGATGTATGTTTAGTAAGGCTACAATCCAAGGATCCTGGAAGGTCACAGAGTGCATCAAGGGCACCGATCTTGCAGATAGGAATCTAATCTCAAATCTCCCTTTACAAGCCTACCCAGCCAAAGTGGAGCCTTCCTTGGTTGCTTTGTTCTACAGTCAAAACATCTGACCACATATTGGTGGAGGGAGGGTTGCATCCACCTGTATGTTTGGAGATAAGGAGTGATATGATGTGGATCTACAGCACTCAACTAGGCCCCCAACACAGAAGGGAATTTAACCGTCTATCAGGAAGGAAATTAATTTCCTTCTACTATGTATAATGAGTTTTTTTCCCTGATTCATGTTTTTAAAAATTAAACCATTTGGGGGGGGGCAGGGGGAACGTAAAGATAGAAGCTGAGAGATAGTTCTCTATTTGCTTTCAACCTGCCATCAGAAACCGAACAGAACTTAGGATGGCCTGGAGGCTCCTGCATTGAATTACTCCTCCTTCCCCTTAGGATTCTTCCTTTAGGCAGTCCTGTGTCGACTACCTATAAATAAGCCCCATTGCACACAATAGGACTGACCTCTGTGTATACAGTATGGGATTGTAGTATAAATATCAGTTTAAAAAAAAACACAAAAAGATTTCATGAGGTCAGTGAGCAGTAAGTGCCTCTTCATTCTTCTATTTTACTAAACAAAGTATAAGGTGAATTGGATGTACTGATTAAATTAAGAAGAGAATAAATACATAAAATTGTAGTTCTTCAACTTTTTCCAATGTGTGAGTTTAAAAGAAAGATATTAAAGGGAAATAGAAAATGACACCATTTCCCCCTCTGGTCTTTTGAAGACTGAATGATTTCACACACATACATACACAATTCTACACAGATTTCTGGGCTAATTTTTCTTACTAGAAGCTTTAAAGTATAAAACTCATCAAACATCTTGTCCTCTGAGACAATGTCATCTAAGTTCAAAGGAGGAACAGCCTGCAAAAACAATGTCTTCTTTCACTGCATGCTTGAGCTGATAAAATTAAACCAGTTTTTATCTGTTCCATAACTTTAAAAAGAAGGCATAATCAAGCCCTCAAAGCCTCTGACAAACATTTCATATATCCAGTGGCACTCATATAAAGATATGCAGCAGAAGGTAAAACCTTTTAAATATTTTTCCAGGAGATATGTCTCTTTGAATCTGAATTTTAAAGTCAAAAACAAAAGTTATTCAAGTTATTCATATTAATGAGGGTCCTTGCAATTAATTCCAATTTTGAGATGAATGAACTTCAAAAAGATTTAAATTTGGTGAAGAGTCTTGACTGTAATTTCTTTTTGCTAAGCCTTGTTTCAAAACAGAGAGTCAGCCAATCTTTCTTGCTATATTTTTCTGATCTCATTCATAGAATACCATGAAAGAGGTATTAACAGGTAGAGAATGAGCAACAATCTCAGTCATGTCTGAAAACGGATGGGGGATAACAACAGTCATCTGAGGACTCTCAATTCACCATGAATCCTCTGTGGGATCATGGGCTAATAATTGTTTCCTGTTCTCAGTTTGATAACTATAAAATTGACACAATGGTTTCACCCAGTTAGAAACCCCAAAGTCTTCTTCTTTCAGCAATCCTGTTGGTAACATCTGGACCCTGCCTTCTGCTGTAAGATTTTAAAAAGTGCACCTTTTCTATTTCTGAAGTTTTGAAAGAGGGCCACCATCAGTCCCCTGCATTTAGACAGTAATGTCCAAAAGAGAATTACAGGTCATACGTTGGAAGGCACCTTGAAGGTCATCTAACCTAAACTGCATTGCAATGTCTGATACAAACAGAGTATTCCTGGCCATGTAGGCTCTGTTTTAAGGACTCTTCTCAAAGGAACATGTTCCACAACCAATAGTTCTTATGATTAGGACTTTTCCCACAGGTAAAGAAGGCTCTCATTTTCAGACATAAGTCATTCATCACATGAGGAGAGCAAAGTTGAAGGAATTAGGACTAGAACACTTAACCTTCTCAGATGTTTAGTTAATCAGCTGCTTAATTGGGCTGCAACTAAGGTGGAACCAGGGCACCAAATTCTAGATGTGAATCTATTGGTAAGGATTAGTAAAATAAATGTCAACATATTCCAGACCTATTCACTTTCCTCCCCCTCCCCCAAGGATTAGGTAGGGATATGCATGGGGGAAAACGTCTGGTTTCGTTTTGTTTCACTTTTTTTTAGGGAGTGCCTTTTTCATCTTTCTATCTTTTGTGCACAGTACCTTCACTTAAACATGAAAGAGAATGGCTCTTTGGGGTTCTTTTGTTTCGTTTGTCCCCAATTGTGTTGTTGTTGTTGTTTTTTCTGCTAGTAGTTTGAAAGCTCTAAGAAAAAATCCTGAAAAATTACTCCAAAAAAAGCAAGAGCAAGGCAGGCAATGGAGAATCGGTGTCTCTGAAAGCAGACAACACTAAAAACCAGCAAAAAGAGCCACCAGTCCCAAAACCTCCCACCAAAATAAACATCTTTAACAGAATAAATGCATAATAAACTAAATAAATAACAGCACAGTAATTTATTTATACAAAATAAATTAAGCAAGGAAAGAAAATGTAAAATCTGTACCGAGAGATCCAAGATAGTAGGAGACAGGAAAAAGAAAAGAAAAGAAAGGAAAGGCTTCTCTTCCTAGATTGAAGTCATCTAGTGACCAGGGCAGACAAGGCAAACTGGGGCATGGGAGACGACAGCACTCAGATAAGGAAATATTGCATAGCCTGTACATGTAATCTAACACAAAGCATAGCTGTTATCAGTTTCACAGGAGAATACCCAGAAAACACAGAGACACTGAGCCTAGCAGGCAGAAAGGCAGCATAAGATGAAGGGTGGCAAGATAGGGCTTGTAGGCCCACAAGGGATGAGTGGAGTAAATGGAACAAAGAAAAAGCACTCCCACTGGATTCCAAACAATCCATGCCCTCCTACAGCTTCAAACTGCCCACTGCCCCTTCCTGGGCATTCTTATTGGCTGCTCAAAGCAGCCCTTGCAACTCTATTTGATGGAACATTTTCTAGGCAATTTGACAGACACCAGGTGAAAGAAAGATTAAATGAAATAGGAAAACATGCAAGAACATGGAATGTTCATGTACCTCTCTTTCATTTCAGTGATGATTCGTATTTCTGAAGCTCTCTTTTGGAAATCAACAACAGAACACAGAAGCAAAAGTATGAGACTCTTCCATGCCCCCCCCCCCCCCAATTTTAACATGAAAATCCCATCCTTAGGCATAGACATTTTCTTTCTTTGGAGGGAGAAAACATTCTCATCCTCTGTTTTTCAGGGAGAGTTTATGCTAATTAGGGCTGCGTAGACAGAAGATGTTTCCATTTGCCCTACGTTGCCAAATTGGCTAGATAGCGTTGCTTCTTAACATCTTAACAAGGCCTTTGTGGGCATTCCATTCTTGGGGTTGTGTGCACACGACTGAGCCTATATATCCGAAAGGGTCTGCTTGGTTAATAGTTGGTGCTGTCCACTGTGACAGTGTAGATCTTCTTGTGGGAAGAAAACAAATACTGTATTTTCGTTATGACAGAACATGGTCAAAATTGATAATCTGATACATTCTTTTACACGTTGCCTTTTGAACTACAACTCTTACACTTCCCAACCAGCATGGCCAAAAAAGTAATACTTCCAAGGTTTGCATTTGTATCTCTAGATATGCTCAGTGATTTAGGGCATGTGAGATTCTAAAGAAATGCAGTAGAAATGAAACATAACATCACTGCATCATGCTTCCGCCTCAACTCTAAACTGGTACAAATCTGAATACAAATGAATTAAAATATCATAGGCCTTATCACAGTGAGTTAGGGATTATCTGGCTGCGGAGCCAGAGGTTGGAAATTCAATTCAACAGAAGAGTCAGTCTGTGTGGCGTTGGGGAAGCTTCACAGTCCCAGCATGCCCCAAGAAGAAGGCAAGGGTAAACCACTTCTGAGTATTCTCCCTAGGAAACCCTGACAAGGGTTGTCATTGGGCGGGATTGATTTGATGGCACACAATTATTATTTTAAGGTAAGACCACACATAACGGTCAGCATGGTGATGAGAAAACTACCAAAAATAGCATTTTTGTGGTAAGTAGTTCTTTCCCCACAGGCTCCTGCATTTACTCTGTGCATCTTTGGTATCACAATGTGGGTTTCTGTGCCTTTGCAAGGGAACCTCCAGCCACATGGAGCTTCCATCCACTCCTAAAAAGGCCAATGAAAGTGTCACATCACTCACTAGTCACATGCTGGATGGATGAGCTTCCTTTCTCCCCTTCCATCGCAAATGTTTGTCAAAATTTGGCTTGAATGTTATCAGTCATTTTTCATTTGAGGTATACTTGCTTCAGAAAACTAGATCAACGGTTAAATGTTGTAATGACAAAGCATGTAGTACTAAAGGCAAGACCTAGGCTATACATGCAGCAGAATAATCTAATACAGATTTTGACTATACCATAGGACCCCTTTATCCGTAGGATCAGTATCCACTGATTCACTTATCCACAGTCTGGAAATATTAAAAATATTAAAAGAAAAATCCTAGAAATATATATTTCTAAAGATGAATGTACCAGAACTGACCACTAGAGGGAGCCAGAGACCATGCTATGTATAATATTCACTATTAAAATAGTGTTTGCTATAATCTGCATTTTTTAGCATCAGGGGGAGGGGATTTTGAACTGATCCCCCATGGAGGGGGTCCTGCTGTACTATTTCAGTCCAAAGATGTGGATTCTATTTGTAATGTGTCCCTGTGTAAAATAGTCTTTATGTGTAAAGAAGCAGTGTATCAGGAATCAAGGCTGTGGCCCACCTTATTCTTTGCTGTTTTATTTTCCATTTTCCATTTTTCTTTTTTCTTTCAAGCTGCTATTCAGCAGAGACATTTGGAATACAGTCAGGGCAGTTCTGTCTTTTGATCCAAGATGCTGCCATTCTACTGCATGTACTGCTCTTTCTTGCCTTTCTCATTTTCACAGAGAAAGAGAAGAGGCCACAGGACAGCTTTGTAGAGGCAGGCCTGACTCTGTGCCACACACTCACCCATGGTTCTTACTATGGCCGAGGTATGACACAATTCCCGTCTTACTAGAGCTTTCTGAGTCCTAATGGTGATGTAAATGTGCCCCCCTACTTTAAAGTAAAGTGGTGGTGCTGCGGGTTAAACTGCAGAAGCCTCTGTGCTGCAAGGTCAGAAGACAAGGAGTCGTAAGATCGAATCCACGCGACGGAGTGAGCTCCCGTCGCCTGTCCCAGCTCCTGCCAACCTAGCAGTTCGAAAGCATGTAAAAATGTGAGTAGATAAATAGGTACCACCACGGTGGGAAGGTAACGGCGTTCCGTGTCTAGTCACGCCGGCCACGTGACCACGGAAACTGTCTATGGACAAACGCTGGCTCTACGGCTTGGAAATGGGGATGAGCACTGCCCCCTAGAGTCGGACACAACTGGACTAAATGTCAAGGGGAACCTTTACCTTACTTTAAAGTAAGCACTATTTTGGTTCAGGCAGGGCCAGTTTGTTAGTTATGGAAGGCTTTTTTCCGATGAGGAAGAGATCATGTGACTTAGGTGGGCCCGCGATAGAGAACCTGTACAAACAAGAACCTTCTTAATTTAGTAACTGATGGTGCATGCAGTAGCTAGGAACAGTAACTCATGATAACTGCTTTCCACAGGTAGACCACTTGATATTTGTATTTTTTTTAAAATGACTGGCTTTTAAACCATTGCCAGTGAAATTATATTGTCAATTAGATGTTTTAGATGTTTCTTAGCAATGTAAATACCAGCAAACTGACAGTAGATGAAATGACTTGTCTATGTATTTATGTCTGCTTGACAATATGATGGCAGCAATTATGCATCTTTTCTATTTAAAGTGAAGGATTTGTAACATCCCCTTCTCTACATATATAAGTCATGGGTGTCAAAATAGTGGTTATATTATCTCTATTAGTCTTTGATGTTGCTTCTCAGAAGATTACTTATGTATGATTTTGTCATGTTTTAATTCACACATTTTATGTTCAACACATATCATGAAATCTAAGCAAAATAAGAAATGTGCTTCTGCTTATTTAGTGATGGTATGCATGTATTCTACCTCTCAATCATATTACCCTGTAAAAGATTCTTGAATGCATGTTTTGAATATGTGATCCATTGCTTAGTAGTTGTAGCTTTTTATTTTATTTTTTTAAAAAAGCTGTTTCATATTATTTGATTAATGGTTCAAAACTGAATACTAAGATAAAGGAGACTTTGAAATTCATACCTTGGAGTATTAAAATGTACTTCAGACTAGATGTAAATGTCAGTGAGAACAAAGATCTAATGAACTCTTTATTGGCAAAATACAGCTCTGCAGCTGTATTGAATTTAAAACATTATTCTTTTTTCCCTCTTTTTCTTTTTAGTGGAATATTTGATTTCAGTTAAGATACTATTGAAAAAAAAACTTACTATATGGGTTCTCATCAGGTATTTATAGTGTCTTGGTTTAGGGTCTGCACAAGTTGTTTTGGTAAGGTAGACACTACTTTCTTTGACATTTAGTGGATGCTAGCAGAAGTGATGATGTGTAGCCATAGAAATATTTTACTTTTAGTAAAATTGCAGCACTGTAGGTTTTCATTTCCTCGGCTGTCTTCTTTGCCACAAAAATGGCTTCAGGATTTAAATTCTTTGCTGTTATTGTGACTTCAAAGCTTTAAAAAAACTGCAATTGAATGAAGTAGTTCATCTGTCATTATTCAAATAAGAAGCAATTATGATGAAATAAAGATAGAATTCCATGGAGAAATACCCTAATCAATTTTCACTTACATTTAACAGGAAACATAAAGAGATGTATAGAAGAGTACATTTAAGTAATAAAAAAATTTTTTTTGGAACATACAAATAGGAATTGCTGATCTTTATCATGTTCATTTTATAACTGTAAAAGTCCTATAAATATATTTCACAAATATTGACAAAAGTTTATCCTTGTAGGCAAGCTGTAATTTAAGGGCATTTGTATTACTCCAAAATAAGAATAAGTTAAAGGTTACACCTTTAGCAGACTTTTATTCTGTGTGGGTCCAAACATACTTAAAATTTTCAAGGGTTGATTAGAATGTCCATGCCTTTGAAGAATATTTCAAATATTACAATATTCTACATGCTGATAATTTATAGAGGGGGTAGGGAAATGTAAGGCTACTGTGAAACATGATAGGAATATTTTTCAAAATTGCTCTTGGATTGAAGTACTCAGGAAACAAATACACCTGGTATGGAACTTGAATTTACATACCATGTTAAGTCTGTGAAGATTTTTAGCATAAGTAATTTAACAGCAAGAAAGAGATACAGTTTGCTATATATTTTTAAAAACAAACTATAAAACCCTTATTTGTATGCAAAGACAATTTTGCACTTTGATGATTTTGATAAAGATAGGATAAATGGGCCCATTCCACAAAATTTGTTGACTGCCCCATTCTGTTTATATATTGGAGTTTAGAATGAGTCATGATTAGGTTCAGCTGAAGGAAATTTTGCATTTGTTTCTCTTGTTTTCAGTTTTTCTGCTCTTTAGGCACCTTTCATTTCTTTATTTTAGCTGATAATCTTTTTTGAAACCTTTCAGGACATCTAGATCTTTATTTCAAACATTGGAATTACAGTGTGCTTCATGTGGACATAGCTAAGCATTTTGAAGCATTATTTGCCACAAGTGGTGCTTTTAAAAGAATCCAGTATGTGAATTGACAGCTTTGAAAATTAAAGTTTAAAATACTTATTTTCTGTGCTCTACCTCTTCTGGTATATTTGCAATCACTGAATAATATGTAAAATGCTGACACCTAATGTTAAGTTTGAGTATTAGCCATATTATGGATTTTCTTAAAATATTAGGAATGAAATCATTGTGCTACAGTCTCTAGAAAAATACCAAGAAGATCCACTGCTGATATCAGACTACCAAGGAAATGCACTGTAACAAGACACTCTGTTACATCATCTTCTCACAAATGGTTATAGCTGAATGTTCCAGATGAACGTGACACTTAAAGAACCATGAAGTGTGTTTTAACCATTAGTGTAGTCATAGTTCAGTGGTGGAAAACATTCATATATTTCCATTGGCCTGGGTACATTCTTGATACCTCCAGTTAATGAGCCAGGGAAGAGAAGTAGGAAGACCTTTCCCTCTTACTTCTGAGAACTGCCAGTCAGAAC
Source organism: Intellagama lesueurii (assembly GCA_037013535.1). NCBI lineage: Eukaryota > Metazoa > Chordata > Lepidosauria > Squamata > Agamidae > Intellagama > Intellagama lesueurii. The sequence goes on along the minus strand of JBAJHW010000001.1, from coordinate 135,640,545 downwards.
AGATAATACTAGAACAGTGGAGGTTATCATCTAGGCCAGTGATTCCCAACCATGTTCTTGGACTAAAACTCTCAGAAGCCTTCACCACTAGCTGTAATGTCCAGGATTTTTGGGAGTGGTGGTCCAAGAACATCTGGGGACCCAAGAGTGGGAACCACTGATCTAGGGTATAGGTATGATTTAAATATATCATTTAAAAAATACAATAGATCTATCCAATCTTACTCTTTCAACTTTCTTCTGTTTGGAAGTACATTTCTAATTGCAGAATTTCACAAGTGGCCGAGCACAGAATAGCAGCAATCCTGTTTCTGTGCCAGTGCTCAAGCCTGAGCAGTACTGAAGATCTAACAGTGTTAGGCAGAAATTCAACATTTATGCCACATCCCCCAGACTTGCCTAAATGAAGGACTGGGAGTAAAACCAGCCATAGGAAGTGTGTTTGGTAGCCGAAAGTCATTTTTTGTCAACTCAAACCCAAGTGGGTGCAGCCAAGGTGCAAACATAGCAGATTCTCCTCTATTTCCAAAGCAGGACGTGTTTCCAAAGGGGATGGTGTTCCAGGCCTATTTCCCCACACACACACACACACACACTCAAAATGCTTCCCTCTGTCATTGAAACTAATGGAGGGTGTAGTTACAGAACTCTAGCTCTGATGTGAAACGCTATAGGGAAAATGGGTCCAACACCACCAACATCCCACTTCTGTCCAGGGTATCTTTCCTTTTGCATCACCCAGTCTCCTGTTTTACAGGACCCAGGTCTGCCATTCTCGCACCTTCTTGCCTTTCACATCTGTTTTCTGAACTTGAATTTGGAACATCTTCAGTACAGTATTGACTAAAGCAGGGGTCCCCGGCCCGTGCCCCAGTGCTGGTCTGTGGGCTTCCTTGAACTGGGCCGCAGATGCGGATCTCCGCTCCCCGCACGCACGCACGGTGGGCATGTTGTGCTTGCAGAGGGGCGTGTCACGCTCGTGGGTGGGCGTGTCGCGCTCGCCAAGGGGCATGTTGTGCTTGCGCGCATGCGCACGAGCGTGACACGCCCCTCCACAAGTGTGACACGCCCACCTGCGAGCATAATACGCCCCTCCGCAAGCGTGACATGCCCACCCACGAGCGTGACACGCCCACCCATGAGTGCAGGGGGGGCCCGCCCCCCTGTGCACGGAGCCCTCACCTCCCAACAGGTCTGTGGTCCCAAAAAGGTTGGGGACCGCTGGACTAAAGCAAACGTTCACAGCCGCAATAGCTTTTCTAGCTTTATTTTTTAAAAGTTACTCTTTAATCTCATTGTTATATCTTGATTTACCCACAGGCTCTAAGCTAATAAGGAATAACACAGGCCTCCTTGTATCTAAGGAACGTTTTACATAAATGGCCTTACAGAATATAATTTTTATAAATGTGGATATTTTCAAGTGTCCTCAAGTTGTTTGGCCTAAGTTTTATGTACTTGTTTACATATAATGATTTCAGATATGCACTCATTTACAACATGATGTAATGCTGCATCTAAAAATTTAGTATAAATTAAACAGACAACTGTTTACAGACAGTTGTAGGAGATGAATGGCTCCCAGTTGATTTTATACATAATGGCAAACATAGGCAATTTTTATATCTGTCCTGTAAATATTTACCAATATGTTAAAAGAATGGATCAACAGCTAATTAGATATGAGATTACTAATTAGCAAGCTATCAGAGCTGTTCACAATTAGCTTCTACCTCCTTAATTCCTTTAAAGTAATCATCACACTCACTCATCTTTCCATGCTTATCACTGGGACATAAAAAAAACCGTTACACAGCTCAGCACAGCATGGTACAGCAAAACACAAACCCTCTCCTGCTTTTAATCTCCATTCTGATATGCTGGATAACAGGTGTAACTCTCTCGGGCCACTGCATCCTGGTGAGGTGAACTCCCCACGGCTGATCTGCCGGAGTAGGAAATTGAGAAGGCTGTGTGATGAACAGTAAGTATGATGCATGTAAGAATAGTGTTTGGGATTGAGAACATTATGTCTACTGTAGATGTAGTACAGAAAGGTATGAACTTCAGAGAAAATTATTGTGCCAAATAAACTCTCTTGCAAACATCCCATTCATCCTCAAAATCTGCTTCCTGGGGCCAAAAAATTCTCTCAAATAGATTTTTAGGGAGTATAGACGGCTGTAATGAATAGGAATAGCATCATGTTCATAGACTTTCATTACACTCACAGTGACTTTAACTGAGTCAAGCAATGTCAGAGATGTGACATTGATACTATGTGTGCACTGCTGGCCCTACAGCACCCATTGTGATGCAGTTGTGGCACTGGCAGTTGCAGGGTCCTCAGGCAATACCTCCATTGGCTCCAGTCTGCTGGTGTAACTGGAAACTGGTTTTATTGCAACAAATCTTTGTTTAACGATACTGCTTTTACCCACAGTCCCATTCCTAAGGTTTCTGGGGAGTTGATTTCCCTGCACGGGGCTCCTCAGTGGTGTCTTTTCAGTCTGGAATCCAGTTAATCTCACTGGATGTCCCCGAGGTCCTGGTGCAGAGAAACTAATTGGGAGTAACAGTCCAGGAGCCAGTCATTGTCCCTTCAGGGATGGTTGGTACAGCCGGAGGAGGGGAAGCTGGGTGGGCTCTTTTATTCTTCATGGAGCCTCTGCTGCCTCTCCTGCTGGTGTGTGTGCTGCCAGTGCTATAACTGCATTGAAGTGGGTGCTTCTGCCTGGCTGAACTATGTGGGTGCTGGGGAGTAGGAGGCAACAGTGGTCTCTCTAGCAGGGTGAGGATGGTAGACCCTCTTCCATGACTGCATCCCTTATTTACCAGGACTTCCATGGGGGCTCCTCTCCACTGGTCTTCCTCCAAGCAGTACTCCATCTCCTGGGAGACACAGAAAAGCAGATCCCACTCTTCCACAGTTTTCCCTCAAGTTTCCTCCTCATCTATCACCAGTCTCAGCCACCCAGAGGATACCAACTCCTTCCTCCTCTTTCTCCTTCCGTCCTTCCTCCTCCATCTTTCCCAGGTGCCTTACCACCAAGCTCCTCGGCAGGCTCCTGTCTTTGCTCCCCCAAGTCTTCCTGGTGCCTGAGAGTTATCACCTTCCTGGGCTTCTGAGGGGCTGCCAGGCAAGGGCAGACAGCTTCCTAGGGTGTGACCCCCTCACACTCTATGACCATGGAAGCTCACATCTCTCCTGGGTCTTGTGGATCCAATGGATGTAATAGATTTGCTCTTAGAACAGGAAAGGCTTTTTAAAACAACAGTTTCCCTCTGTTATATATATGTCCATTTTCACACTTAATACACACAAAGACACATTCAACCCCAAGGACATCCATGAAGATGAACAGCAGTTAGATGCCAAGAGGAGATGTCTCTCCAACCTAATTTGACAGAGGGGGCGGGATTTCAGGGAGGTCATGGCAAATAAAGAGCGATAGGCTAGTGGGCTGAAACCTCCAAACATCCCCAGTGGAACAACCAGATTTGGGGAGGGGAAAATACCTCACTGAGAAGCGCTTTTTTAAAAACTGTAATTGTTCCTGGAGAGGCAACTGGTGACAAAACATTTAACTCCTTTGCCAGCCTATCTCCTAAATTCTAAGAAGGAGCAGACTGTTATGCTGACTGGGTGTTTCTTTTTCTGTTGTTGATCCCATAATGTTTAAAAAACTGCAACATATATATCTGAAACCCTATAATGAGAAGACAGAAGATTGCAATGCTCCTGAAGATTCATGTATGGAAAGTTACTAGAATTGAGCCCCTTTTCCCCCTCATCTCATGGATACTGGACAACTACCAGCTTATCCAGTATAAACCTCGTACAACAATAATGCCTCATCAGTGGACAGAAATTAGTAGAATGGATCAGTACAAAGTGATAAAGTTCTTTAAACAAATTGATGTTGAGCTGTTAGAACTCAAGAGACTTGGAACTGAACAGGATGTCTGAGAATTCTAAAATTCAACTTACAACTTCAGGAAGGCAAATGTTTGGACTCAGTTCAATATAAATCAAAATCCACTCTAATATTAATCGGAACTAAAATGTTTAAGAGGCAGTATATATAAGAGTCTATATGCATCCTTATTCCAGCAATGATATTACACAAAGATATTTTAAGGTCTGCAGCTGTCTTTCTGTGTCACTTGCTATGTGAAGTAAAACAGAATTATCTAGATGAAGGAGATATGTGGAACAAACCATATTAATTTCTGGAAGCCCAATGAGTGGAAATACGAGTTTTAATAAAAAGTATATTGTAAATAACTATCCAAGCAAAATCAATCTTTGGGGACAAATTGGTGGAATATAGCTCAGTCTAGTAGAAACAAGCAAACAAAAATGCTTAAAAGCATTGATGCATCTTAGTCAGGAATACATTAAAAGATACAGCTGCACCATCAATAAGATCAGGAAAGTGCTGCAGTTTTTGCTCTTTGCTTTACAGATGTAATTGCAGATCCCAGGATTTCAATAAATCTGTGCACATCATGGAAGGAATTGTAGAGAGGAACAGGGGCTACACGAAGAGCATTGGGTTCCCGCATGTCACACTGCAAAACAGCAAATAAACATTACATAAATTAATATACTTTGTCTCCATATTTACTGTCAAAGTGAAAACATAGCAATATTCACAGTAAATGTGGTGGTCCGGTTATATTGGCAGGCAAATGCAAGAGTTCCCTTAATTTCTGACCTGTAGGAGCAGGGAGGAGAGATGATAGAAGGAAAACAAAGATGCCCAATGTTGTGGGGTTTTTTTGCTTCTTCAGAGGACATTTGAAGTGCAATCATCTGCCTGTTTACTCAGAAGTGAGTCTCACTATCATGGTTTGGGAGAATCGCTATGATCAAAATGAAAATATTACCAAAAATTACTTTTTTATTCAGGATGCTCCCAATACAATTAGAAGAAGAAGATTTTAAGTATTGGCAGGGATTAATTAATGGATTTTGTAATCAAGGTAAAAAATCAAGAATAAATAAAAGATATTGGTATAAGGCTCAAAAAAGTGGAGGTTTAGGTAATCCTAATATAAAAATTATTATATAGCGAATCAACTAAGATTTATTGGAGATATTATATATAACAAAGGAAGGTTAATTTGGTGGGATATGGAATCCTCAGAAATAAATGGGAATATTGAAAAATATTTGTTTAATGTAGTAAAAAGAAACACAATAAATCAGGTGAACAACCCTTTTTTAAGAAATATGTTAAATGTCTGGAACAGATATAAAAAGAAGTTAGGTCCCTTTACTTCACCACTAAAATTAGTGACCGAAATAGAAAATTTCCCAGCAAACATGAAGGGTTTAGCTGATTTGTTTAAGGATAAAAAAGTTGCCAGATTGAAGGATTGGATGATTAAAATGAGATTGAAGGATCAGATTATAGTTAAACTTCAAACTAATAAACTATCATGGTATAATTATATCCAATTAGATAGTTGGACAAATGAATGGTTAAAGATTAATGGCAAATGTAGAGAATGTACTAAGTATGAACAATTTCTATCATCATATGAAGACATGCAGAAAGATGCTTTGAGGAAGGGAGTAGTAAGCAGAATTTATAACCTAATTTTGGAACAAGAGGAAAAAGAGACTGAAATAGAAGGTTTGAAATCAATTTGGGAACATGATTTAAAGACAGAAATTAAAACAGAGGATTGGACAAAAATTTGGAAGATGAGAGTTTTAAGATTAATGTTGGTAAGAATAAAGGGAAAAAAATTTAAAATTAGTTTAAGGTGGTACATGACTCTGGTGAAATTGAACATAATAAATTCAGACTATTCTAAGGCCTGTTGGAAATGTGATGAAGAAATTGGCACATATTATCATATGTGGTGAGAGTGTAAATTGATTCAGAAATTTTGGAAATTGATTTTTAAGGAAATATGTGATATATTTGGAAAAGATATCGAACTTAATTCTAAAATTGCTTTGCTGTCAATTTTTGATAATATAGAACTTGATTATTGCTCAAAGGAATTGATTTATAATCTTATGACAAGTGCTAGAATATTAATAGCTAGATTCTGGAAAGATAAACGTGATATTAAATTAGAAGATTGGTATAATGAAGTATGGGGCATTGCGTTAAATGATAAATTGACTACTGAACTTAAGATGAAAAGAGGGGAAATAAGTTTAAATATTTTTTATGCTATTTGGGGTAGATTTATTGAATCTGTATTAGTGAAAGGAAAGGGGAAAGCCTCTAAGCAACAATCAATCCAATTTTGGAAAGGAGGTTCGTAATAGAAGTATTGCTCCAAAGGGTCCCGTGGGTATGGGGGTGCACTGTGTTTTAGATTGTATTAGTAAGTATTTTGTATTCTTGTATTTGTTTTGGAAATTAAAAAAAAGAAGTGAGTCTCACTGTGTTTGGTCAGGTTTACTCCAAGAGTAACAAGCTGTTAACCAGACAACTGAAAGGGGCATTAGTGGTGAGTGCAAATTTCATATTTTGTAATGTTCAAACAAGTGAAAACTTGTTGGACAGAATAAAGAAAAAGGACGTTTCCTCTCAGAATGAACAGTGACTTTGATAAACTATACATTTATGCTAGTCCTTTCAGTTCTCATTAATAACCACTTAACAAGTTACTTCAGTGAATCACTGGCTAAAATCCTATTGAGTAGCTAGGCTTGTGTAACTTGACGTAGTGCCAAGGTAGAAGTCCTCTTCACGGACACTCCCAGAGGCACATTGCACAATCAGTTGTGACAGTAACTGCACATGACTCAGGCAATCATTCTTGCCTTTGTGTAACACCTGGCAAGGTGATGCTTGGACAACTTTATGTGGCAACATACAGGACTCTGACCACTGTGTAGCTCTTGGAGCTGATAAGATCAAATGTAAAGGTCTATGTTGCACAGTGCCAGCATGCATGTCAACAATAAAGCAAAATATAAATCTGCCCTATCACTGGCGATTAGGTGATCATTCTCCCCAGTACAAACAGAGTGTCATTTGTCAAAACATTCCATAGCTTAAAAGGTTTTAACATTTTTCTAATGCCTTTACATAAGCTATTTCTTAAGATAATGGCAGAAGTTTACTTATCCATTAGTACAGGTATGTGCACTAGATTTGTATCCCATGCTTCTTTGATGTGTTAAAGATGCTAACTGAAAAATAACTTGCACTTTGTTTAGCTTGTATCCTCTATTCACTGCCTTTAAGATACAGCATAATGCTGGTGGCATTTTTGTGTGTCTCTAAACAAACTGGCCATGTCACAGTAGAAATGGCAAAATGTATGAGCATTGCTTTCTCCCATTTTCTGTGTGTTCAACTCAGGTTCCTTCTGTACTAAAAATATGATTTCCAATTTTTCATAAATGTTTCAAAACCAACTGAAACAAAATAGTCATTCATCTGCATTAGCCAAATTGAACTGGAATATCTATTCCCAGCATGGAGAGAGTCCTGTGGCATGTGCATGCAACAGTTGTCCCCAGTCCTGCTAGGGAGGATTGGGGGACCCTGTCAGCCATACGTCAGTTTCAGTTTCTCACACATATGATTTTTTTTCAGTCTCAATTTCTTCCCATTCTGATTATGAAGAAATTAGTAAATATTGGAAAATTCTGATAAAAACCTGAAATGAAATTCTTACTTGTTCCTTCTTCACTATGAACCTATAGCATGAGAAAAATCCAGGTAATGCCACTGTCCCATCTGTGGCAGTTGTGGCCAAAATCGAATGGTGTACTTCCACTGGATCCCACTGTTCCCAGCAAGATTGAAAACCCTGATCTATCCCTTGCATCTCTTTATAGGTACTATAAACCTGCTGGGAGGACTGTCAAACCCCTGGAGCAGATTCTTTGGCATCATGCAAAAGGAAAGACAGAGGGGGAGGGGGAGGACAACCCTGACTGTCGTTGGATACCAAACCAACTCTTAGATCTTGGCCTATGATACTAGTGTAGGGGGTTTCGGCAAATATCAATGCAGATATAAAGAGATGATAAATCGCGTTCCTTCATGTGCTCTCTATGTTTCACATATGATAGCCATTATTCACTAATTGTACAATGAGGGATTATTAGTTTGGATGCTAATGGAAGGGTCCTGTAAAGAAAGGGAAAATTATGAAACAGGCAAGTAGAGCTTTGATCATCCTGCCACCAATACCTATGAGAAGGGTGTGAACAATGTGGTGGTGACCCCCTAACACCTGGTTCTAGAATTTTAAGTGCTCTGGGATAATTCTTGTGAGGAAAACAGGTGGTGGGAGAGAAGCATAATGAAAAATAAAGGATTGTGAAGTGGTCAGGTTAGAGTAGTTTCTTCCATCACCCTGAAGGGTGACAACATTGACAAACAGTGCAGGAAATGCTCCAGGATTGGGACAATCACATTCATACTATTTTCCATTGACGACAGGATGTAAATGTTAATACAAATCAGCCTGGAGCCCCACCCTACATATGTACTTTTTCCCTCTGCTGCTGGAACTTCGACTTTATTTTAATCAAATGTACTCACATTAGTTCAGGCAGTGTGATTACTTGAACCAGCACAATGGGGACTAGAGGGTAGCTCTCCCAACTTCCTAGTTTAAGGTGAGGAGTGAGGAAGCAAAGAGGCACTCATGATGATGTCAGTTCTCCTCAGCCAAGCCCCACTTTGTCTCCAGGTTGTTTATTATTTTCTAAAAGGTTTGTTGTTTGTTGCACTGGAGCAGGTAGGAGGCAAAAAAAAAAAAAAAAGGCAAGCGAAGAGGAAATCAGCAGAAAAGAGGAAATTGGCAGCCAGCCCTTGTTTGCAGTTTGCAGTAGCTCTACTGTAGCTGTGACTCTTGCAATTCTGGATGGTGGCAAAAGAGGCACCTTAACAAAGTACTAACAAGTGCAGATTGGCAATTTTCTCTACTCTTTTTGCTGATCCTGGTGTGATCCCCTAAAGCATATTCACCCGGGACAACCTGATTTCCTGGTTGCAGCTTCACACAGATAACTTCACATTTTTCCTGTTGTGTAGTTAGATCCTAAATTATGTCTTCTTACAAGTAAGTACTAATTTATACTCTCCAATGAAGAGTATCACTGAAACAAACATATTTATGCTGCTTTTTCAGATTCATGTTTAAGAAGTTGGTTCAAGTAGATTGTAAGAACGTAAGCATAGTTATGGGCAGACCAGGGTGAGTGTCCCCCCCCCGCCTGCAATGCTATTTTTTGGCCACGCCAGAGCATCTTTAGCAAGGCACAGGAGTCTACTGAGGGGAAGAGGGAACTGCCAAAGATTGCCTCGCCCTCCAGTGGATGTTCAGCTTATTCTTGGTGATTTGATTTAAACCTTATGTATGAATCACGTCTAGAGTGATGCCTTTTTCTGCAAAATTCTGCAGCAAAAAATGAGTATAGTGTTGCAAGAAAAGGCAGCATTTTACCTAATCTGTTCCTCTTTTTCCCTGGGAACAATGTAGTAACACTACCATAAACAATTGCTTCATGAAATTTGAGAAATCAGATCAGTATACTGAGCTTTATGTTTCATTTGTTAATTGTCACAGCACATAACAATCCTGGAATTGTTAACACACCTCCTATACTCATAAAATAAAGCATGGAGAAGCTACTCACAAGAAGGCTTGGCTACTTACGGCAACTCCTCTTTTTTCAAGTTCTTCAAACAGAAGTTTAATTGGAATGGAGAACATCAGTGTGAGCTGGCAACCTCTTTGCTCAATGTGAGAAGGTGTGATTATTTTTACAAAGGGCTTTTCTGGGTCATTGCTTTCACCGTAGTGATGCCTTATCAAGTACTCCAAGTAACCAGTAAGCAGAACAGATTTCTTTCTCAGAAGTTTCATTGTAGTTTGACCAAACACCTAAATTAAAAATGAAGGACTAAATTGTTGCTCTTAAACAAGTAACATTTGAAACAATATTTCCTTCAGCACAAACATGTCTTACTTTAGGTTTCTGCTGTGGCCTACTGTAATTTTACACTTTTTATTTAGCACCAGATAAAGACTTTCTTATTCCTTTGTGCTTGTACATTTGCTAGTCTTAATCCAATTTTATTGAGAAATCCTGATTTACTGTTGTGCACAATTCAGTTGCTGGTAGTCAACAGTAGAAGTGTGTGAGACAGCAAATCAGGCAAGCTACTCGTAGCCCTTTCCAGACTGGAGTATAAGTTCCAGAAGAAAAGAAGAAGAAGAAGATATAGAGAAGGAGTAGTCGATTAACTGTGGCTTTCCTATTGCTATCTAGTGAGTTTACAGTACAGGCAACATTTGAATCAGAAACTTCCTTGTTCACAATTCATACCCTTAGATCACTACATAATGACCAAATCCTGTTGCTTAGCATAGTAAATTGCACTAGGGTATGCCTACTGAATAAGCGTGCATTTAGTGAGCCAGTTCCTCCATAAATTCCATTAATTCAAATGGGCCTGCTTTAACTAACTTACTATGCTAAAGTAAATCACAATTAGAGTAAGCCCATGGTCAGCTGACTAACCCAATCCCCACTGATTCAATGGGTCTACTCTAGTGCAATATACTACTCTAAGCAACAGGATTTGGATCAATATTAACTTAAATCAACTGACTGAGCTCTGTGTCTTAGGACAAGAGTGGAGAATATGTTCCATCATGAAAGCTACATTTTTCTCATGGGTAAGAACTACACATGGATAGGACCATTCCACATTGTCGCATGCACTTCACGCACATGATATATACACATAACACATACCCAAACAAAAACACAGAATTTTTCACATACTGCATACATACAGACACATGCATGGATACCCCCATTGATAAGCTGTCTTACAAATACACACACACACATATACATGTCCATTTTCACACTTAATACACACAAAGACACAATCAACTCCAAACACATCCATGAAGATGAACAGCAATTAGATGCCAAAAGGAGGTGTCTCTCCAACCTAATTTGACAGAGGGGGCGGGATTTCAGAGAGGTCATGGCAAATAAAGAGCGATAGGCTAGTGGGCTGAAACCTCCAAACATCCCCAGTGGAACAACCAGATTTGGGGAGGGGAAAATACCTCACTGAGAAGCGCTTTTTTAAAAACTGTAATTGCTCCTGGAGAGGCAACTGGTGACACTGTGTGTAATCAGGGGATGTTTAACTCCTTTGCCAGCCTATCTCCTAAATTCAGCCTTCCTGTTGATGTTAAAATCAATCTGCTGTACAGTGGGGGGGGGCAGAGTGGGTAGACTAGACCAGGGGTTCCCAACCTTTGGTCCCGAGATGTTCTTGGACTAAAACTCCCAGAATTCCTGGCTAGCAGAGCTAGTGGTGAAGGCTTCTGGGAGTTGTAGTCCAAGAATGTCTGGAGACACAAGGTTGGGAACCACTGGACTACTAGACTATAGGCCACTGGTTCCTCAGCCACACTGACAACACTTCCTCAGTTTTGGAACATGGGAAGCTAATGGCATGTCTGACAGTGAATTGCTTAAAACATGGGAGAGCTGGTTAAAAGCCTTATACTTTGCCTTCAACACTACAGCACTACCACCTCAAAGTATAACAGCACTCAGCACTAGGGTAAAAGAGACTCTGAGAAGCAGCTGAAATAGGAAACATTAACTGTTTTCATCTGAAATATTCTTGGTCAAGTTATCTTCTGAGTAAGGTTCTCTGCTTTTCTGTGGTTCCAAGCAAGACTAGACTCTACCCAAGAAAGGACAGAGGTAGCCTAAGTCTGTAGTTGCTTGCTATACACAATCAGACTTCACAGTGTTCTCCCCATTGTTACTAGATATTGTGGTCCATTCTGCTTGGATAGTGGCACTGACAACAGGAACTGCACAAGTTCAACAGTATTGGGACAAGGAGCCATTAAAATACTACTTATCTCCATGCCTCACTTAAAGCTAAGCAGATGTTTGCAATTGTTACAAAAATACTGAAAACATTGGGAAATGCTCTTAGGAAGCTTGCTCATTTGAAATTTTGGAGAGAAATTATATGCCGTCAAGAAAAAAAAAAGTTCCTACAACAAACATGCTTTCCCAATAAAAGGAAAGAGATTATTCTTGTTGTGCACTAAGTTTCACACTGTTTAGCATGTTTTTTGGAAATCACACTCTCTGTTTAATGCATTCCAATGTGCAATGGCATAGAAATTGTGTAAGCTTTTTTTTTGCCAGGGACGAATTCTATTGCACTGTATCACAGCAATTAGTGCAAGGGGATCCTGACTGTGCCAGAAGAGTAATGCAGGCACAAAAAGGCACGTCCATAGAAACTGATGAGTTCTCATTGTCTTTGACCCCCTGCAGTGGGCTAAATGGCAGATCCCTCTTCCTCTTTTGAACAGCAACATCTGGGTCAGAGCAGAATAACATCTCTAAGGTCACATAAAGTTCACAAACATACAAAACATGCTTTAAGGAAAAACAAAATTAATTGCCACAGAGAAGATAAAAATGAAAAGAAAAAAATTACTCTTGTACCCCTTTGAGTGTTTCAGCATAGAATTGAATATGATGGGAGAAAGATACAGACCAAAATTACTGACACTTCTCTGATTGTGGGAAAAGACTGTTAATGGCATGTAGAAAATTATTTCCTATCTAAATATGGGACATACACCAATCTCTTTTACTTACAGCTTCATGAACGAGCTGGCAGACCAGCTGTAAGGGGAAATATATAGTATATTGTGCAGTGACCTCAGTCGGAGCCCTCCCCTAATGCCTCAGAGGTTGTAGTGTCCATGTGGGGGAGGCATTCTGTTAGCACGTTTGTCCCTTGGCATCAGCAGCTCAGTCTGTTATATGATTTTCGACTTCCCCTTTCCTCAATTCAAATAGCTGACTATCATTTTAATCATAGCAAAGGCAAGGGGGTATGGAGGAGATGTTCTGGAGTCCAGGGGCTGAACAGTGGCTCCTTGCTCTGCCCGAGAGTTGCCCTAGACATGCACAATATGGTCCATTTTCACACATCTGTGAACAACAACAATTACTACTACTATCAGCCAAAATGTTGGTCTGAACCCAGACAAGAAGGGATCCAAAAAAGAACCATGCTTGAAAATTACCTATAGTTGAAGGGTCACCATATGTTCCAAATCTTTGAAGAGATACCCTTAGAGACTTATGTATCATATGGAAACTTGATGGAAGAATGATATCCTTGGTCATGCAAACATTTTTCAAAGATACATGATCTTCTGCAGTTGTATTCCAATATTTTCCTTAAATTGTCTTCCAGTGTTTTGGGAAAGTAGGGGATTCTGCTTAGGATGTAACGTTGAGTTCCCCTGCTTGGTTTTTGGTCTACTTCAAACATTTACTGTAAGAATACTACAGATCTCAGAGTGACACTCTGTTCTATTCTCCCATGCACTCACTTATATAATTAAGTAAAAATGCAATAAAAATGTCTAATTTTACATTATGATACACTAACAGATGCAACCCTAGGAGCAAGCAACTGTTGTCATGATGTCTGGCCTTTCTCAGCATGACTCTGGTCTTTTGATAGTCACTGTACAATCAAAATAGAAAGGTAACTTTAAATGTAGAGGAATGACCTTGGAATCTTATCATCCCAATTGGTATTACTTTGCAGACATTATACCTAGCTGGGGAGGGGAGTGACTCAATGACTTGGCACCAAGTGCACAGTAGAGTATAAAATAGTGAAAGTTTTCCTGTATGTCAACATTTCAGCATTTTGTGATGTTAAGCAAAAACAGAGGCTAGATAATTAAAATAGTGTTTGAAAAACAGGGCCGCCTATGGTTGAGCTAAAAGTGCATCTCCCCACTATTTAAGGCCTTATAATGGGTATTATACCAATATTTTAAAGAGCTTTTTAAGGAGCTGTTAGAAATGTCTGGCTCCATTTTTCCAGTAGTCTCCCCCCGACATGGAAATCCCTCCAACTTCTATATCTTGAAATTTTCAAACAGCCCACAGACTTACCCATCGACTCCCATTTTCATAGAAAAAGATATTTGGAAGACTTCGCATACCTATTTGGTCTTACTGCCTTCTGGATCTCTTGCACATACAGAACCTACAATTAGTATCTAGATGCAGTTTTCCCATAAAAAGTAATGTTGGGCTGAAGATGGATTAACTACAAAGAAAGATGCTAGAAAAACGTCCAGCTTTCTTTTAGTATCAGTGTCTCTCTCTAGTACATTGTCAAGTTGTGACAACTGACATCTCCTTCAAACAGGGTACTCAACAGGTATGAGTCTCAGATAGAAGAAGCACAATTTCTTTTCATCTCAGGCATCCAATAGGAGGCATTTTGTTTCCCTTATGAATGAGAAGACATGGCAGCAGGAGCAAATAAGCAAACGTGAGAGGGGCATGAACAACAGTTTAGTGTTTGGATCAGTAGAATCTAAAAACAGATGTTAACATCACCAATACTTTCAAAGCATCACTGTGAACACTGATTATCTGCATAGTGCATGTGCCTCCATATGAAGATTCATTTTTTACTACCACATAAAAAATAATGTTGGTTAATAATATACACGTTGTATCATATGTCTCTACTTCATCTCCCATCAGGACGTAATTACTCACCTCTAAACTAGCATGAAGAGCACACACTAATAAAATAGGAGGATTTGATAACCGAAATCCATTGATTCCAGGAATAAGTTGCAATTCTGTAAGATACATATGTATGTAGTATTAGATCTTTAACTTCTGTGTATTTTGGTGGAATATTTTTCTCATTGAAATCTGTGATGAGATATGTAATACTTTAGTTCTAAAAACTTTAGAATTTTGAAAGAGGTTAGATAACAGTTCAGGTGTTCTGGCTGGGATCTTGTTCAGACAAACATACCACAGAATACAGCTTCAATGCAAAGCGTGCTGCTGTCATTGACAGCGTGCTGCTGTCAATGATTTGACACTTTCCTGGTTTGTGCAAGGAGGTATATTCTGCCTCCTATAACAAGCAAAAGTTGGGCTGTCATATTGGCAGTTTCATTTTGCACATCAGCCAAACTAGGAATCCAGTGTTATTATGGAGGGGAAGATTTTGTTCTACCAGTGTGGAAAAGGACCCCTGCCACTGATCCCACTCCAAAAAACCACGGTTCATTAGGCCATGTGTGAGTCACATTCTTATCGCTCCCCTTCCATATTCTTTCTTAATTAATGGCTCCATAATCTGTTAAACAACCGCTTTTTGTGGCAGCCAAAGCCAGGACACTATGGTTAGACTATTCCTGTAAACTAGGATTTGACTCTTTAAAAATAGGTTACAGAATTTAAGATGGTAAAAATGATCTTTAATTTTCTCCACACATTCTCTGCATGGATATACACATCATACCTTGCTCGTTCTTGACCTTTCTATTTTTGACAGTGATTTGTGAGTGAAAGGCTAGTGGTTTATTATTACGCTAATGTCCAACCCTGTAAAGTGCTCTGTCTTAAAGGCAAACTCACAACATAGGCAAAACAATACCGTGTTTCCCCGAAATTAAGACAGGCTCTTATATTAATTTTTGCTCCAAAAAATGCATTAGGGGTTATTTTCAGGGGATGTTTTATTTTTTTCCCATGTACCACAATCTACATTTATTCAAATACAGTCATATCATCTTCTTCTGGTTGCTGCACAATGGTGGAGGGTGGGGTTTCATTTCACTGGGGCTTATTTTTGGGGTAGGGCTTATATTACGAGTATCCTGAAAAATCATACTAGGGCTTATTTTCAGGTTAGGTTTTATTTTCGGAGAAACAGGGTAGTATCTTAAATATAATCCAATATTTAGTTCCTGCCAAAACCATTCTAAATCTCTAGCCATTAAATAACAGAGGGTGAAGATATGCCCCCTCTAAAGAACTAATAGGATTTTGAGCTTGATAAACTTTTAGTTGTTGTCTATTCCCAAGGCTGGGATATAAATCATTGCCTGTGATGAAAAAACAATTGATTACAACTTTGCAGCAGCTTTATAAACTATGTTGCCACAAAGAAACATACAATATATCCTTATGTAAAATTAAATAGTAAATATACATACTGTTTTCCATGAGAAACCTGGTTTTGTATTCATGACCCCACCATCCGATCAGCCTTAAAAACACAAAAAGGAAAAAAAAAGAAAAGACTGTGGGTATTAACAAATTGGTGACAATGGACATATTTCAGTAACATTAGATTATTATGGTGCATTATGAATGCAGTTCCTTTCCACACAAATACTGCCTGACCAAGAGATGTGTAATGTTCAGGGTGTGATTATGACCTTCGACGACCCAAAAAGCTTGTCTCGAAAAAGAAATGGTATTGCCAAGCCCACAGATGTTCTGCTACCATTATAATCTCTACTGGAGCAGAATTCCTGGCCCAGCTCCTTCTCATCCTGGCCTCACCTTTTGGTATCTCTGTAACCCTGGAAGCGTTTGCGCTAAAGCCTTGCTTTCTCATGGGAAGCATTTCATAAAAGTATATGTGACAGATCGTTGTCTAATTTTCTCTTGAATGCCTCTAGCCTTCTCTTGAGGTAATTGATTCCATTGTCATACTGCTCTAACAGTTAAGAAGCTTTTCCTGATATTCAACTGAAATCTGGCTTCCTGTAGCTTGAGTCCATTATTACATGTCCTGCACTCTGTGGCAATTGAAAAAAGATTCTGACCCTCCTCTGCACTACAATCTTTCAAGTATTTGAAAAGAGCTATCATATCTCCCCTCAGTCCTCCTTTCTCAAGGTTAAACATGCCCAGTTCCTTCAGTGTTTCCTCAGAGGGCTTGGTTTTCAGTCCCTTGATTATCCTTTTTGCCCTCTTCTGAACTTGCTCCAGTTTGTTGGCATCCTTCTTAAAGTGTGGTGTCCAGAACTGGCCTATTAAGATTAATTTTTAAATTTTGCTTCTGTTTTCCAGGATATTAGCTATTCCACCCAATTTGGTGTCATCTGCAATTTGATCAGCATTCCCTGCACCCTCTCATCCAAGTCATTAATAAAAATGTTGAAGGGCACCAGGCCCAGGATTGAGCCTTGTGGTAACTCACTTGTTACCTCCTTCTAGTCTGAGAAGGAGCCACTGATATGCACTCTCCGAGTATGATTCTTTAGCAAAATATATATTTGCCTGACAGTAGTTCTATCCAGACCACAACTTGCTAATTAATCAGTATATCATGGGGCACTTTGTCAAAAGCTTTGCTGAAGTCAAGATATATTACACCTACAACATTCTACAGGGAATTATGTGATCAATAAATGAGATAAGATTAGTCTGTCAGAATTTGTTCTTGACAAATCAGCATTGGCCTCTGGTTATTACTGCATTGTTTTCAAGGTGCTTGCATGGTGACTGCTTTATAATCTGCTCTAAAAATTTCCCTCGGCTTCATGTCAAGCTGACTGGTATGTAGTTCCCAGGTTTCTCCTGTTTGCCGTTTTTGAGGATAGGCACAACATTAGCCCTCCTCCAATCATCTGGCACTTCATCCATTCTCCATGAATTCAAGAAAATAATAGACAGAGGTTCTGAGAGTTCTTCTACCAGTACTTCTGTCTTTCCTTGTTGTCTATTATCATTTTTCCACCCCATTGAGTAGCAGAACCTCTATTACCTTTCTCTGTCTTTTGCTACACATGTACTTGAAGAATACCTTTTTTTGTTGCTTTTAGCATTTCTTGCTAACCTCAGCTCATTCTCAGCTTTTGCCTTCCTAAGGCCATCCCTGCAATTCTTTGCTACTTGTCTATATTCTTCATTTGTGGCCTGGTTTTCCCTCCACATCCTATATGTGTCCTTTTTGAATTTTCAGGTTATCTCTCAGCTTTTTGTGAAATAATCTTAGTCTTTTTTTCCTGTTCTGCTTTTTTTTTTATTGTTTGTAGTTGTGCCTTTAGAATTTCCTTTTTAAGAAACTCCCACCTGTATTGGATTCATTTTTCTTTTAGGATTTCTTGCCACAGGACCTTACATATCAATGTTCTGATTTTATTAAAATTGGCTTTCCTAAAATCTAGTCTACACTCCTCTTTTACTTCCTTTGAAATCAAGAACTTAAGTAGGACATGGTCACTTTCCTCCAGAGTTCCTCTTACTGCCAACTCTTCCACCAAGCCATCTTTATTGGTTAGAATCAAGTCAAGGCTAGCTAATCCTCTAGTTTCTTCCTTGATTTTTTGTAGAAGAAAATTATCAGCCACATAAGCCAGGAATTTCTTGGAAGGGACATATTTGCCAGAGTTTGCCTCCCAACAGATATCAAGATAATTGAAATATCCCATTACTACTACATTGTGTCTCTTTAAAATTCTTTCAGTTTGTTTTCAACAGGATTCTTCTTCTTGATTGTGCGGATGAATCCTTTGAAAAACAAACTGAAAGTAGATGTCAATTACTACTTTCCTTTTGTTTTTCACCTTAATTATATTAATACAGATGTTTTGGATGGGACACCCAAGCTCATCTTCCAGTATTTCTGTGCAGGAATATCTGTTTTTGACATATACTACAATTCTACATCGCTTTCTATTCTTTTGGTTCCTTTTTACCAATTTATATCCTTCAATTGCTGGATTGCAGCCATGGGACTTAGCCTACCAAGTTTCAGATATCCCTACCAAGCCATATTTATCCTTCTGAACTAAGATTTCCATTTTTTCATGTTTGTTTCCTATACTCCATCTGTTTGTATATAGACACTGGAGATTATGTGATTGGTCTGCTTTCCTCATACATTTTTATGAAGACTATTATTGGGCCCTATCAGAGCTACTTGCTCTGTTCCTCTTTTTGTGCAAAAGCCGTTATCTCTCGTTACCTCTGAGTAAAGATAAATGTCTCCCTCCCTCTTCTAATTCAGTTTAAAGCCTTCCTGATGAAGTTCTTCATGTTGAGGCCAAACACAATCTTCCCAGTCGTTATGAGGTGCAACCCATCACTTGCCAGCAGTCCATCTTTCAGGAAGCTTAGCCCATGATCTCCAAATCCAAATCCTTCACATTGGCATCACCTTCATAGCTAGTCATTCACTTGGAGTATTTTTTCCCCTTTCTATTCCTCTTCTGAGTACTAACAGGATGTACAAGAAGACTATCTGAGCCCAAAGTCCTTGAGTTTCCTTTGTAGTTCCTCTTGGTTGTGTCATTTGTTCCCACATGGATGAGAAGAAAGGGATATTCATCTGAGGGTTTTATGAGCAATGGCAATTTTTCCATCACATCCCTAATTCATCCTCCAGGGAGACAGCATACCTGGTGGGTCTGTGGGTCTTCCCAGCATATTTCAGTTTCAATCCCACACAGTAGGGAGTCTCCTACTACAACTACTCTTTTCTTCCTCTTTTTGTAGGGTATGGATTCAGTGACTGCTTGGCTGAGCTTCACTGGCTGTCATGTCCTGCCCAGGGTTTCCTGCATGTCTTCCTCTGCATGCTGTCTGCCAGACCCCTCTTCAAGAATCTGAATGTGGTTCTGCAGTTCCACTGTTGAAGAACGTCTTCTTCCTTTGCTCCCAACTGTGACTCTTTTCCATGGTGTGCTTCCTACTCTACGTTTATTCTCTCCTCAGCATTTTCCTCCTCTGATTTGTTTTGTTGTTCTTCCACCTCCAGTGCCTCCCTAGGCTATTGCTGCTCCAGAGTCTATGTGCTCTTCATCTTCTCTTATAGCCTTAAGCATGGCCACTTGCTGCTCCTGTTCTTTCACTTTTTCTTCCAACCTTGCAACCAGTTTGCACTTGCTGCATGTGTATGCCATGTCATTCTCCCACACAAAGACAAACATTGCTAACACACTGCACACTTTCTATAAGCTTTTCTAGACTGCAGCCCACTTCATTACATGCATCAATGGACAGTAGTACACTGAGTTTTATTTATGCCAAATAAAACTTGTTAGTCTAAGACTCTGTTCCTTATCCTGCAATAGACTAACACAACTATCTCTTTAAAACCCTGTATGCAAATGACTATTAGAATATGTTACATGAAATAAAGCAGTTTTTAAAAGTAACATTATGAACATTATATTTCAATAAAAAGAGATTCTTCATAGTCTTATCTGATGTATAATGGAGCAGCATTATACATAGCATGGTTGTGAACCATCACCGTGTTGAATATTATTGCTATCACTAAAATTTCTGGCGGGATCACGAGAAAAATAGCATTTGATTATGAATAACGTTGTACTGTCAGATTAAATGTACTAAATGCAATATAATCAGATCCTAAGAGGTTTGGACCCTGATGCTATGAATTTCATATGAAAAATTAGCAACATTTAGCTTTAGACTATATTCTATCATAAAGTACAATGTTAGCACACATTACTGTTATTGCAACTTCCATGAAGTCAATGCTGCACGTCTTGCACCATTTTAATAGGCTTAGCATGGGACAAAAACATAAACATTTATTAAGCCCCACAGAGGGGAATTTAAGATAGAAAGTACTAGAGCAAGATGATGTTTTCAACCAACGTAATTTCCCAGAATGTTTATATGGATATTACTGGCTCATTCAGAGATAAAGTTAGACATACATCTTGGGTTCTGTCCATGCAGAGAACCTAGCTACAAAGTTCACCCTGCTCCAATTTAACCTGTGCTAATAGCTCTTCAGGAGGGGAAGAAATTGGGAAGCAGATTCATGAGGCCCTTTTGTGGTCTCCCATACAACCATACAGGCTTCATACTGCTGGCTTGTGCCATCACACAATGGTCATTTTGCATCCTCAACAAAAGAAATATGACATGCCTCATCTGGTCTAACGAAAACCATAAGCAAAAAGTAGTTGACGGAAATATTAGAAAAACAATGGAAGGAGCAGACTGAAGAAATTACAGACTGCAGATAAGAGGAGATGGCAATATGAGTGGCACGCCTTGGGTGTCCATCATAGCTACCAACAGTGTCAGCCTTTTATTTGGGTAAGACTTTTAACTACCAGCCAAAATATTCAATAGCACAAAAAAGATAAGAGAGTGACTGCTGGATAGCTCAATGGTTTAGGTATCTGGCTGTGGAGCTAGAGATTGGAAGTTCAATTCCCTACTGTGCCTTTTTGACAGGGGGTGGATTTGATGATCCATAGGGTCTCTTCCAGCTCTGCAGTTCTATAATTACATTTGAAGAAGATTTTAGTTCACTTAAAAATCTGAAACTGAGGTTTTGATGATGACCTTATTATTGTTCATTCTTTTTAAAATAAACACAGAATGTGTTGCTTTTGAACTCCTTAGAGTTCATGATGTTATGGTGGCACTTAGTTCTTAGATGTTCTTAGTTGCCCATTTGGGTCAACTCTACTTCCAGCCTAATGGTCTACATAAATATTTATTGCCTGGCAAGGAGATGAAAAATTGGAATACTAAAGGAGTATTGATTTTGGAAGGAGTGAGGAGAAACATAAAATCAGGGCTTAACATAAAATCACCTTTCTGCCAAACATTAACTTATTATGATTCAAAACAGCTGAGGTGTTGAGATATAGCTGTAACAGTTTATAAATATGTGGTATAAAAATAAAAGGCAATAAAACTACATGGGAAGATGTTATAGTAAAATTTATTGAAAAGCAGGTATTATGCATGCAGAATGAATGGTAACTATTTAAAATATCATTGGTTTCTAAATACCAAGAGCAAACTTAATAGTTATGGCTTCATTTTAAAGTCTGAATCACCGTTTTGGCAAAAGCTTATAATTAGAAATGACAAAAGTCAGCCAGAGAAATCCTACGGTAAAATCAATACTAAAGAAGACATCAGGAGAATAACACAACCCATGGTCCCCTTTGCTCTGGGCCCCATTCTGCTATTACTCAGATGTCTTATTTAGGGTTTTGGTTCCATCAGGAACAAAATGCACGAAGGGGCAAGTGAGGCTGTGCAGGTTAGTTGTGAGGCAAACATAGGCAAAAAACATGCTCCTGCCCATTGGATTTTCAGGATTGGTCTGAACTTGGCAGTATCTATCAGCATAGTCCTTGTCTTGGATGCACACCTTAATGTTGTGAAGGGGTTTGAGTGTGTTAATGAAGCTGAGAGAAATGCCGTCATGAGGCCAGAACCCATTATGAGCCTGGACATCTGGCAGGGTCACCTGAGGCAGAATGGTCACAGCTGAAAACAAGGTTCTTTTACCCCAGTGGGTAGGAGGGTAGAACCAGAAATGACACTAGGCCACTAGTGTAATTACTGGAAAGATTTATTCAAGTTCAACACAGAGAACAGAGAGAAAGGAACATCTTTTGTTAATTCAGAAAGGATGAAATGTTTTCAAGTAGGAAAGCAGCAACATTTCATGAAGAAAATGATAACAGTCTTTTATTTTATTTATTTATTTATTTATTATTAGATTTTTACCCCGCCCCCCTAGACAAAGTCTACTCGGTCTACACAGAGTCAAACCCATTGTTCCAAACAGGAATTTTCCCATGCAAAGCAGACTATGATTCTATTTTCACGAAAGCTGCTTGAATAATACAATCCCGAGCAAACTAAATTAACTCTTTAAATGAAATCTGTGGTGGTCAAAATCAAGACCTATGAAATAAGCAATTGCTTGAATTGTTATCTAGAACCATCTAAAACTCCCTCCAGCCCTGACTCTTAGAAGCAGACTTAAAAAATCCAATTATATAGCAGCAAAGCTGGCAAATCAAAATATGATTAGAACAGAAATTAAAATGTTATATCTACCTAATCCAACACTGAGGTATGGTCCTGTAGGTCCAGACAGGTGAATTCAGCACAGCCTCCTCCTAGATCCCAGATGGGGGGACCCTGGAGAGGCTCAGTAGGGAGGTTAGTTAGGAGAGGAAGAGATAGTGAGAGAGAAAATGCTCCTCTCTTTCCAAGGGAAGGGGATCAGGAACCAAGATTTTAGGCCAAAGATTGAGGGAAGAAAAAAGCCTCTTCTCTCAGGGTTCAGTGGCTTTTTGTTCCATTGACACCCCTAAAGTTTCCTGTGTTCTGATTGGTTTCTTTACCTTCTTCCCCTGTTGCTAACCACAAGATGGTTCTTCATTGGTGAATAACATGGTAGGGCCAAAACCTGTGGAAACTCTTTTCTATTGTTTTCAGGGGGTAACATAACCCTAGGCCCTGTATCTCTGTATAAGGAACATCCCAGGCTCATGGGGTAACAACTTTCCAGGGGTGTATGCATCATGTATCCATCTCCATACTGGCCCATTGTTTTGGGCTCAAAGAAGCTGTGTCAGCATCATGAAGTTGTTCCCAGAATCCCATTTTCCAGGCAGCTGCCTCTTCTTCTGGCTTGTTCCCTTTTTGAGCCCTATGTTCCTGGTGTTCCTGGTTTCTTCAGGATAGGAGCTAAGTAACAGCCCCCCCCCCCGAGATCTAGTTTGTCAAAGACCAAACTCAGATCTCACACCAATTAGACCAAATTAATTTCATCCCACTCATGCTAATGACCAATACAGAATCCCTCATGGTAGCAACTGGTGAAATATAGCTGAGACATCAGATTAAGTTGCATCCACCCTCTTCAAAGCAGCTACTAGGCAGCAGTGGTATTGAAGTTAACACTGGTGGAGGAGGCAATGGCGGTGACACTCAAGTTAACATTTTTAGTACTGCACAGAATGTGGCAAAAGTAAACCCCTGCTGAACTTTCTTTACCATGAAAACTGTATGATGAGGCCGTCCAGAATAAAACAAGAGATAGTACTGGAATATGAGACTTCCAGGTCAGAAAGCAGTCAAACAGCTACTGGGGAAGAGACATGGAGAAGTACAAGTAGCTTTGTTGCTAATGATGCAACTTGATTAAAGCCAAAAAGATGTCTAGTGGCTGATGCGCACAAAAGTCAAAGGAATGTCTGATGCTGCACAATACATATAATTGGATCATGGAATGTGAGAAGTATGAATCAAGGTAAGCTGGAAATCATAAAACAAGAAATGGAACATATAAACATTGCAGTGCTTGTTGTCAGTGAATTAAACTGGACTAGAATGGGATATTGTGAGTCAGAGAACTATAAAGTGTTCCATTCTGGAAATGACAGACCCAGGAGTGGCTCTTATACTGAGGCAAGATGTAGCACAGGCAGTTAGGGCCTAAAGTGCAAAGTCTGACCAAATAATATCCATCAGAATCTGTCGAAAACTTATCAGCATAATCATCCTTCAAATCTATGCCCTGACTACAGTTGCTGATGAAGATGAAACTGAAAGCTTTTATGCAAGCACGCAAGAGGAAATTTATCACACACCAAAACAGGACATGCTTAGAATAATTGGTGACTGGAATGCAAAAGTAGAGAACTAGGCAGAACCATACATTGTTGGAAAGGTGGCCTTGGGGACAGAAATGAAGCAAGATAATGACTCGTAGACTCAACAATCTGTTTATTGCAAATATATGCTTCAAGCAAGAAAACAGATGGCTATACACATGGACATCACCAGACAGTCAATACAGAAATCAAATAGACTACATAATTGGAAAAAGGAGTAGCTCTCTCAGTCAAAACAAGACCAGGAGCAGATTGTGGTACTGAATCACTCATCATGAACTGTTAATATCCAACATTAGAGTAAAGCCAAAGAAGAACACTAAAAGAATTGTAGTCCCAAAAGTCCCTGAGAGTTCTGACCCCGAGAGAGACCCGGAAAACAACCACTAGAAATCGGGCCTTCTCGGCGGTAGCGCCACAATTATGGAACTCTCTTCCGCCCGAAGTCTGCCTGGCCCCTTCACTGGGCCCATTCAACAAGCTACTAAAAACCTGGTTATTTAGACAGGCCTTCCCTGAATAAACTACACTCTGATACAATAGTGTCCAATAATATAACTTCTATCATACTGCCATGCTCCATGTTTTTATTTTCTTCTATGTTTTTAATTGTATTTATTTTATATTTGTATTTATTTAATTGTATTATAATTTTATCCTCACTTCACTTTATGATTTTTGATTTTCACTCCATGTATTAATGTCGCTATTTGCTATTTTGTTACTCTGTTGTTATTTGTTATAACAAATAACAACCCAGAGTGGCCTTGGCTGCCAGATGGGCGGTATATAAATAAATAAATAAATAAATTTAAACAACATTCCTGATTAATTTAAAGTTCATGTAAGGAATAGATTTGCATTACTAAACTCAGCTAACTGTGAACCAGAAAAACAGTGGATTGAAACCAGAGGTATTATTAGGGAAGAATGCAAAAAGACAATTCCTGTAGTAAAAAGAAAAGAAAAAACCAGATGGATGATGGAAGAAATACTTAAAATTATAAAGAAAATATGAGAAGCAAAAGTAAAAGGAAACAAAAATAGGTCTAGAATCCTGAATGCAGTTTTCCAGTGACTGTCGCATAGAGACAAAGAGAACTATTACAGTAACCATTGCAAAGAAATAGAAGAGAACAACAAAACAAGAGATCTCTTCCAGAAGATCCAAGAAATAAAAGGGAAATTTAAGATTGGATTAGGAATGCTTCCCTGTTGACCAACAGGGAAGCATATTATCTGACCAGGACTGAATAAAGAAATGATGAAAACAGAATACCAATACAGAAAAGATTCAGATGAAGGAGGAGTGGAACTTGATGGAAGAAACATCAATAATTTAAAATATGCAGATTATACCATTTTACTGGGAAAAAGCAGCAATGACTTGAAACAACTTTTAATGAAATGAAAGAATAAAGCGCCAAAGCAGGACTGTGGTTGAACATTAAGAAGACAACAATTCTGGCTACAGAAGAACTACACAATGTTGTAGTTTAATGTTGACAATGAAGAAATTAAAATAGTGAAATATTTTGTATACTTGGTTCAATCATCAATCCATGAGAAGGACCGCATGAGAAGGCAGGATTCTCTGGAAAAGACAATAATGCTGGGAAAAGTTGAACTTGGAGAGCCACTGCTTGTCAGAGCTGGGGTAGACACCTATTTTCTTATGCTCTTAGCACTTGAACTGCAGGAGAAACTGCTTTAGGGGAAGGGCAAATTGGTGGTGGCATCCTGACTACCAAAGGCTCCCACCAGAAAGGCTTACCAGGCATCTGCCTTAAATCGTTTTGATGCCAAGCAATAAATCTTTTATTATTATTACTGTTATTATTTTGGGAGGCTTTTTAATGTTTTGTATACTTGTTTGTTTTGAGGTTCTCAGTGTACTGGATAGAGTGGCAAACGAGGACACTGGAGAACAGGGTTCGAATCCCCACTTGGTCATGGAAACTCACTAGGGGTGTGGAACTGATAAAGCCACTCCTTAAATATCTTACTTACCTTGAAAGCCCTATTAGGGTTGCTGCAAGTTGGTTCTGACTTGACTGCATAGAACAAACACTTGTTTACATGGTGCATTGTGTTTGATTTTTTGCTGATGAAAAGTTCTATAATCCCCTTTCATGCTGTGGTGCTTTAATATTGTTGTTTTATTTTGCTTTTACAGCCAGAATCCTACTGCTGACTTATGCCTGCACAAGGAAAATGGTGTAAGTCTTAGTGGCAAATTGATGGCCATTAACAAGCTGCTGGTTGCATTTGTGAGTGTGTGATTTCATGGACACAAGAATAAATTAGCGGTAGAATTCTGGCCATTGTTATTTCACCTTTTTATAAGCAGCCCTGGGACCTGCTGAAGGATAGGATATAAGTCCCTTGAATTACTGACTGACTAACTGAATGAATGAATGAATGAATGAATGAATGAACCTGTACAACTGTAACAGTACATGGCTATAGTGAATAACAGTTTGAGTACTTACACCGTTGCTTAACCAATTCCAAGGCAGAAATGATATGTAATTAGGACTTATAAAGCATATTTCAGAGGCTTGGCTTTTACCTTCGTAGCATGTTCCCATTTTGCCAATCAAGACATAACAAGACAGAAGATTTTTGAAGAGCAGGAATCATGCCCAAAAGGATAATCATTTATCCCCAGTGCTTTCAAGCACAGTTACATCAGGGAGCAATCCCATCAGTAAGTATTTTTATTTGGCTCAGTCTTCCCTTCACATCTGTATGGCTAGAATGAAGCATTGGGCATTCACAGCTTCACTTGTTTCGTTTGTAGTTGCATTAATGATGCAAGAGCATGGGATATAATGATTGCTATGTATATGTGGTATAGACATCAAAGGGAATCCAGTTTAAAGAACACAAGGGGGGAGCCCAAATTCCTTTGACCTGTGCTTCTGAATAACAGATGAGCATGCTACTCATTTATAATTTATAACCTGGAAGATCATGGAGTTCATTTGCGTTCTAGGGAGAGGGAAAAAGTCTCACAGAGTACTGATTTTTAAAAAAAACTGTGAAGGAACTCAGGTTTGTAATAGTATGTGTTGAGTTTCCCAATACAGGACAAAACTTCCTCACCTAAATATATCATTCTGTTTTTGATCAACAATCTGCATATCGCTCATTCATTTTTTAAAAAAGCAAACAAAAAGGACTTTTAAAGACTTTATTTTGGGTGAGCTGTATTTCCTTCATATTCTCATCCTGAACTTTTCCTACTTCTCTGCACATCTTTTTCATGCTCAGATATGAGAAGGATGTGTAAGGATGGTAAGAAAGCTCACTAAATTCTCTCCTCCAACACCACATTTCAAATGAGTTGATTTTTCTCCTTGTCTTTCTTCACTGTGTTTCTTTCACATAGTATGGATAATTTTGACCTTGTTCTCCAGTGGCAATCTTTGCTAACACCCAGGTCTCCCTTTTTTTATTATTTTCTTTTGGAAAACATGCACACAATATGCTCCTAGAGGTTTTGGTCCTCAGGTTGCCTACCCCAGGGAAAGGGTTTGGAAACCCACTTGTGCTCACTACCATTCACACTTGTAACAAAACATTCCTGAGAATTGCTTTGCATTTGGGTGAGAAGTGGTTAACTGATGAAAAAAGGAGCCAGCTTCTGGGGTTTTCCCATGCACAGTGTCACTTTGTGAATGGTAGTGAGCAGAAAAGGGTATCCTGTAGACCATCTTGACTGCTGCCCTTGGTGTTGTGAACATTCAGGCTGACCTTTGCTATGTAAGGCTTGGCATTTTTTTCATGCTGGCCACATCGGCAGCAATATCAGGGCATTTTCTGGCATTCTGAATTGTGGATACAGAAACACAATATTCCACATTCATAAACCGGAGGTTTTTTGAAGAATTGAATATAAGCAAAGAGTGGGAAATCATTCTGCCGTAAACATGTTTTGCATTTTTACTGGTCTGTGAAATAAGTCCACTTTCCTTCTCTGTCTTTCCTTTGTACTTGACACATCTAAAATGGTTAATGTTACTTTAAATCCAGGAGTAATATTTAAAGAGATCAAAAAGTAATCCCTAAAAGCACTGTGAAAATGCAGTGACTGGCATAATTATGCTGCCTTGGTTTTAGCATATAAAATGTCACATTTTGGAGAAGTGATTTTACCCAAAATGTAACTGGATACTCTTTCACATTTCTGCAGTTTTTGTGTCTTAGGCTGAAGGGTTAATTTAAGAATTTCAGTAAACTGGGAAGGACATATTCACTCTCTGGATGAAAAAGTGAAAGGGCTGCTTGGCCAATCAAGTGCAAGGTGATTTACAGCTGATAGGGGTTTGAAGACAAAGTGTGCACATGTTCTTTTAAAGGTTGATTCTTTTTTCTTGTTAGTCTTTTAGATTCAGTTCAACTGGGAATACACCAATCTCTGAACATGTCCCTCCATATTACCCCTCCAGGTCAAAACAAAAGGAGATTGAGTTCACTTTTTTAACAAGATAGAAGTTTTCTGTGCTCAGAGTATGTGAAAGAGAAATGGCCGTTACATTGGGAATCCAATCAGAGCTTGTTGAATTCATATAGAACTCCTTTGGAGGCCTCTAAGGCTTTTGTGATGAGTAAAGGTAATTTCATTCACACAGACTAGGCAGAGAAAAAGTATAACCAAGCTGCAGAAAGAGTTGGAGTCTAAATTAAATCCTACAAAAAGATCTTACCTACACAAGCCCTCTAAGGCTAATGGACTTGAATTAAAACTGTTAAATCAACTTATGATCATCTATTATTGCAGTGTGCATATATATCACTTCTATTAGTCAAACAGCAGATCTACGAGAGAGGGAGAAATTGGAGGAGGAATACATATAGAAATGCTTTGGAAAAACTGCCTTTTTAAAATAAAAAAACCGAATGGGTCGATTATGCAAGTGGTAAATAAAATTCACAGTAATTGTTTTAAAAGTGTGGGAAACAATTTAAAACCAAATACTGAATACGGGGGCAGGGGAATCCATTATTTCTTCCAACTAGAGTAGACCCATGGGAAACTGATGGACCTAACAAAGTCATGACAAGCCCAGTTTATTTCAGTGGGTCTATTCTTTGGGATTCTTATGGAATTTACCCAACAGACTTTCTATTAAAAAACAAAAAAAGGAAAACAAAAAATGAAATTGAGATAAAAAATTTCTTCAGCACTTCAAATGGAGTAAAGGTGTACAATATGTGTTACTGCAATTCTAGATACATTTTCTTGTGAGGAATTTTTGTGGAATTCAGTCAAATGTACTTCTCAGTATAGGATTGTGCTATTCTTTCTGAGCTGCAACTTCCTTTTTAAAGCCTACTTTGACCCTTATGATACAGTTTGTAAAACATTTTGCCCATCTTTAGCTCCTTGAATTAATCCCAAGAGAGTATGTAGCTAGGAAGACAGATGACTGAGGTATGCATCAGCGTGACTAATACCAAATGGCATTACATTTTCAAATGTAGAAATTGATATAGCTTTCTGTTGAACAATTGCCTTACCAGGCAGAACTTTCAAATAATACATAACGACTACAGTTATAGTCCTGCAAGTATAATTTAGCCTTGCAGTTTGGGCTGGATAAATCTTATTTATCTCAGTGATGTGAAATTTTGAAGCCAAAATATTTTGCTGTGCTAGTAATGCATAAGGTGGAAATACTTTGATGCTACCTCCATCTGAAAAGACCCACTGCCTCTGGCTCTCCCACAGCTGTCAAACTTTCATCCAGTTGCATCCGTTCCATCAGCCAGCTTACAATGTCCCATCTCAGCTCACCATTGTGAGAACGGTTAAGTATAAGAAGTAGTGCCTGAACTAGTTTTTTCCTCTCTTCCTTCCCTTCTCTTTTTCCTTTTGTGTCATGCCTTTTGAGATAAGACTGCAAGCCTGAAGGCAGGGGTTGTCTTCCTGTTGATATCTGCAAGCTACTAAAGAAGAGGGGGGGGGGGTGGTTTAAATAAATATTAAATAAGGAAACAACTTAGGGTGTGATCAGACAGTTGCAAAGGCTCATGCCTGATCGCACCAGAAAGGGGCGCTTTAATGGGAGTGATCTCCCTTAAAGCCACCCATCCATCTGCCAGGGAATCGGCCGGGCCCAGCTCCCAAAAGTAGAAGCCTGACAACTGGACCACACAGATCCAGCTTGGGGCCAGACTGGGGTTGGGCTGAAGTGCATTGCCAGTTCAGGAAATCCTCACTAAAACATCCCTGACCGATGGTTATTCAATTTCTGTTTAAAAGTCTTCGAGAAAGGAGAGTACACCATCTTCTGTAATCGTTTGTTCCACTGGTGAAGTCCAAGGCCAGTTTGAGTCAGGGTAACGGAAATACATTACTAAAGTGCAAGGATGAGATAGAAAGAATAATCTTAGGCCAGAGTGAAAGCCAGTCCAAAGACCATTCACATATCCAGGTGATGGTCCAAACTGGGGCAGCTGGAAGCAAAGTTGTTAAACGTTTCAGTTTGGGTTGGCAGATTAATTGGATGGAGGCAAGGAATGCTGAAAGCTGAACTCAAACAATGAAGGGATAAGATAAAGAAGATGGCTTCAGGAAACTGGATCTGGGCTTGAGCTGTATTTACTTTGAGTCATCGGACTTAGAGTTATTCCTTTTCAGACCCTTTCTTGTCACCTGCAGGGGATGGGTCCCTTCTGGAAGGGCCAGGCTCTTGCCTCAGGGTCCTATGTCTCTGCACTTTCAGGTGGGACCTTGAGCCCTTCTGTCAAAGTCTCCTCTTGCTGATACAAGTTATCCTGAAATTTGTCTTCCCAGGAAGGCTATTCCAGATGGGACATGACACCATCAGGAAGTTCTTCCTCATGTTTAGTCGAAATCTCCTGTCGTGTAATTTGAATCCATGGTTCAGGTTCTACCCTCTGGAACAGTAGAAAATTAATTTGCTCCATCTTCCATATGACTTCCATTTCACATGTTTGGGGATAGCTATCATATTGCCCCTCAGTCTTGGGATTTGCAAGTACGGATGTTCCACCAAGCCTTCAACTACCCACTAAGAAAAAACAAGACTGTAATCTTTCATGTGCTAAAAATGTAAAGTTGACTTCTGTTTCAATTCCACATGCACATTTTTCTCCTGTGATAGAGGCCTATGGATTCTGCTCAGTCTAGCGGGGAAGGTGTCTGCCTGTAATCATGTGTCCAAGTCATTTATATGTAAATGCAAAAAAGTGGCTGCTGTTATGTAGAGAAGCCCAGTTGCCTGACTACTTGTGTAGGCACATGACCAGTCACACAACTAGCTGTATGAGCAGGCAAGTGACCAGAGAGGTCTTTACATCACTGCACCCACTTCCATATCAACAGCTACACAGGCAGTAAACTGAGCAATATAATGATCCCTTTTTTTTTTTTTTTGTAAATTACTATTTTTTAAAAATTGTTTTTTTCTGGGAACTTGTATTCCACATCATCTCCAGATGTTCTGTAAAATTTAGACTCTTCTCATCAAGCCCCTAGGACTGCATGCTGCTTCTTTCGAATTCTCTCTCTCTCTCTCTCTGTGCCAAATATTCTCATGTGTTCTGTGCTGTCTTTAAGGCCTGTTCTCAGATGGATATACATGATGACAGACTTCTCATATATACTTAGAAAGAAGGGGAACTGAGTGCTTGGTAAGCACATTAGTAGGGAATTTTCTCCATTGTTATGACTTCAGGGATACCCTTTTCAGGGATCATTACATCTTGGAGGAAACATTCTGGAGGGTCAGCATAGGAAAGTGGAGCCAGAGGGGAGAAGGCAAGCAGAATCAAGTAAGAACTGTATACATGGTGGAGCCTGGCAGGCAGTGATGTAATAGAGACAGGGTTCACAGGGTCAAAATTTCAGAGTAACAGAGACTATGACACCATCTGCTATTCTCCTCAGGCTTCCCTGTTTCTTCTAAGTTTAGCTACAATTCTCATAAGAGCTGGGAAATAAATGGATTTTCCAAAGGAAAAGTACATTGTTGCAAGCTTTTCCTGTTGTAATGCCAATAATTTGATGGCAGTTTGACCTTGAATGGTCAATTAAGAACCATTAACTGTACAAAAGACCTGCTCCTAGTTTGTTAATGTGGAGTGTCCCACTGTCTGCATTTTTGGACTCTTTTTGGTCTGGCTATGAGGGTTGTTAAGATGAGCCCCAGTACCTTCAAATTTACCACTAAACTACTGTTGACAAGAGGCCTTTGTAACAGATGATGCTGAAAACTAATGTTAATTGAACATTGTCAACAGTTGCATAGACACTGGGTAACAGGCAGAATCCTACTTTTTTGCATTTACTAGCCTCACATATGCAGTGTCTGATGAGGAGTACAAGTGGTGACTCCTTAACCTAGGAGCAATTCACCACTGTGGTTTATACTGCTATAAAGCTAGCATTCACAAGCAATAGGATTCTGGCCATTTTATGACAGACTCTAGAACCTCCTGAAGCAGAATGTCATAATGGCTCTTACAGCTAACTCATCAAGTGAATATACATTTTGTGTTGAAGCTACTGAGTAACATCAAAAGAGGACTTAGAATCCATTCTTCAACTATGATGTGAACACACCTTTACAACTGAACTGATAGACTATCATTACAGAACACCAAACATGTGCTGAAAGGATCTGTAGGTATTTTGTTATCTTTCCTGAATTAGACTATGAAAAAAAGAGATAGCAGTGAGGGATGATGTGTCAAGCAGGAAAAGATTGATGAATTCAATCAACATTCAGTGCCATGATATGCTTGCCTTCAGTTATGCAGGCAAGATCAGAGAAGTAGGGTGTGAGTCTTTTTTGTATGATATACCTGCCTTCTCTACAAGGTAATTTCACTAATCTCTACAGGAATACAGAACTTTCAAATCTCAGAATGAAAGCTGTCGGATTGTACACATCCCAACAACTTTCTGCTTAACTTTCGGCTCTCTGTGTTGTCCCCAAAGATGGGTGAGAAAGGAGTGTTGTACTCCCCTGAATATTAATGCATGATACATTTAATAATTTAGTCAGTTTAACTAAAGAGAAGCTTCTAAGGAATAAGATTGGAAAAACAAGACAGGTCTGCTGTGTAGAAATCTAGTACATGCACTGCAGCAAACTTCAGCCAGCTGCATGTTACATGCAATGTCATGTGATGAAACTCAAGTTCATTTTTAACAGACCATGGCTGATGAAGAGAGGCTAAAGTGTCTTCACCATCCTCCATGCCCCTTCTTAAAACTTCATACTGCCTTTCATCTAAAAAGTTTTGCAGGAGTGTGTAATGTAGGGTTTACCCCTCCCTGTTTTAATGGTTGCTCAGATATATAGAAAGGAGAAAATGCCCTTGGATATTTGCCATTCAGTGAAGGATCCAGGAACTGAACTCTGCAGGCCTATTGTGTGCCTAGATTGGCCTAATAAATCACATTTCCCAAGTCAACGTCCCATTAAACCTAATTAGCCAAAACCTTTATTTCTAAACTGCCTCATCTCAAGGGAAGTTTTAACTTTTGGTTTTCAAATGAGCTGGAGGCACTGAAAATGCTTTCCTCTCTTCATTTAGCAGCAAAAATAGCTTATTTTTGATGGTAGTCAAGGGTACTTTAAGAAGCTGCTGTAAAAATTTGATGCAGTTCATGAGTGTTTTAATTTTGTCCTTCCACACGGTGGTGTAGTGGATAGAGTGATGGACTAGGACTCTGGAGAGCAGGGTTTGAATCCCCACTTGGCCAGGGAAACTCACTGGGGGGAGTGGATCTGTTACAACTACTCCTTACATTTCCGACTTACCTTGAAAGCCCTCTTAGGATGACTGTAAATCGGTTCTGACCTGACAGCACAGAATACACACACACACACACACACACACACACAGAGAGCGTATTTAAGAAATGGGCACCTGCTCAGCAGACAATTACACTATACTTTGTACAAAATTTGAGTGCAGGCGCTGTCTAAATTTACAGCATTTACATGGTTAGGCCTAGCCATTTATTTGCTGGGTAAATGGCTATTGTTAGAACACAACTATCTGTCCATCAATTCTTTATGTGATCCTTCTTCAGAAATAATTGTTGTTTATTAGTAATAGGAGCAAATCTTTCCAAGAATGCTGGATTTCTGAACATTATTTATGTTGCCACTGAACCTTTCATCTTTTTCCTCTGGCCACAATTATTTAACAATGTTACATATAAAAGCTTCTCATTTACACTCTGGAAGCCAAACAGTTTCCTGTGTCTGTCTGTCTTAGACACTTACATGGCTATTAGGGATGTGCACTGTCTTCAGAAAAAATGTGTAAATACAAACTGAATCAGAGGTGTTTCCCTGGCAACCACAAGGCAGAGCAAAGAGCCTACATGCATGAACATGGCAAAGCAACATACCTCAAGGATCTCTTGTGTTAAATACAGCATACATGAGTTATGATTAGAAGTGGAGAAAGGGGGAAAAAAACTTAGGAAGACACTTTGTTGGCAATAACAGAGTAAAAGAGTATGCTCTTCATGTTAGAAAAGAACCTACCTTGCCTTTTCCACTGGTAAGTCATTGATTAAATAACCAACATCTATAATCTGGCTGCAGCACAACTAATTTTAGATCCATGGAAGAGAAAGGATGGGGGAGAGAGAAAGGACAGAATGTGTAGAGCAGTGGTCCCCAACCTTTTTGACCCCGTGGACCAGTTTGGGAAGATGGGGCACCCCCCCCACGCTTGTGCGCATGCGCGAAGGAGCGGGCGCGCTCTTACGCGGGCACGGGCATGCTGATGCGCATGCACGAAGGGCGGTGCAGCGCTCAGGGGGCACTCATGTGCATGTGCAAAGGGGTGGGGGAGCGCTCACGCGGGCTCAGGTGCTTGCGCCTGCGCAAAGGGGCTGTGCGGGGGGAGTGCGTGTGGGGGTGGGGTGGTCTGTCTCCATGGCCTGGTCTGTCTCAGGCCACGGAACAGAACTGGGCCGCGGACTAGGGGTTGGGGACCTCTGGTGTAGAGAACAGCAGCCTCCCTGTATTGGCCCTTTAAGAAGAAATCAAAGAGAAGCATGCCCACTGTGCCTTTGCCCCCTCCCTTCCTGTCTTCCCTGCAACCTCCAGGACCCTGATCAGAGGCCCTTCTATCTACGTCCACCATTCAGTCTATGATCCAGCCTGCTGTTTGTGTTTTCATTTCCCTATTCCTAGGAATGAGGTTTTCCACAGAGAAGTGGAGACACGCAAATACAGTGGTGCCTCGACTTACGAACGTCCCTACTTACGACCATTTCGAGTTACAACCAGCTCCAGCTGCAAAATTTTGCTTCTACTTGCGACCGGAGCTTCGAGTTATGAACAGAAAAAGGCAGGGGGAAAAGGCGGGAAATTCAAATTGCTAACTGTAGGTGGCAACGAGGCTGCTTCTTTGTAGCTCTTTCGCCCCAGCAGTTAGAGAGTGTGCGATCGGAGGAGGCTGCCTGGTAAGGTAAGGTGCTGTTTTCTGCTTTTAAAAAACTGTTCTGGGTGTTTTTGCAGCGTGGTTTTGGGCTGGGGGGGGTTATGTTTCTGTGCTGTGATGGGGTCTTGGGGGGGTTTGTTTGTTTGTTGGTTTCCCCCCCCCATTTCCGATGGGTCTTGGGGGGTTTGGTTGCTTTTTGGATTTTTCCGCCCCATTTCCGATGGGTCTTGGGGGGTTTGCTTGTTTTTTGGAGTTTTTTCCCCCCATTTCCGATGGGTTTGTTTGTTGGTGCTTTGCTTTTTCCCCATTTCCGATCTGTCTTGCATGCTTCACTTGCTTTTTGCTTTGTTCTTTCCCCATTTCCGATCTGTCTTGCATGCTTCGCTTGCATTTTGCATTGCTGTTTCTCCATTTCCATCTGTCTTGCATGCTCTGTTTGCTTTTCTTTCCCCCCCTCCCCTTGGCCGGAAGGGATTAATTGTGTTCCCGATGGGTCTTGCAGTGATTTTTTTTTTGGTGATTTTTTTCTGCGGCCGGAACGGATTAATTGCATTTCTATGCATTTCAATGGGAAATGGTGCTTCGACTTACAACCATTTCAACTTACGCCCATCTTCCGGAATGGATTAAGTTCGTAAGTCGAGGCACCACTGTACTGCCAGAGAGCCACAGAAGGCTCTGCAGCAGCTTTTTCCAAGGAAGCACGGGGGCAGGAAAGAAGGCCTAGAAGAGGCCTCAGTCTTTCTCCAGGTGAGTGAAATGAAGGTGTGTGCATGTGTGTGTTTGTGGGCTGACATTTGCCTGCCACTTTTATTTTTCTGCCAAGGTGTCTTCTACATCTGTTTGGAAGTCAGCCGGGTCTTTAAAGCTGTGTTGGTGGGGAAAAAGGGGGAATTGTAGTTATTGTACAGCTAAGGATGTATTTATTATTTATTTATTTATTGAATTTATATCCCGCACCATCTGGCAACCAGGCCACTCTGGGAGGCTAATAACAATATCAGCAACAATATTAATATTAATATTAATATTGTGTGTAATGAATACACACAAATTTTCTTGCCTTTGACACACTGAAAAAACTGTATGAGATTTTTTTACTCCTCTGAGCAAAACAGACCAGTGTTTTTAGGTGCAATATTAGCAAAAACACCTGGGTTTTGCACAGATGATCTGATTATGATGCAAAAACAAACAAACAAACAAAAAGCCCCCCAAACCCCCCGCACCATCCTATTTTGTACAAAAAAAATACGTTTTATGAAAAATATAAAGATTTTTCATAAATACAAGGTTTTTCATGCCAAACAAACAACAACAACTAACCACAACCTTCTGCAAATACTCCATCCCATTCCAAAATGAGAAAAGCGAACACAACTGTCCTGATCTCACCTATTGGGAAGAAAATATTTACTCACCTACAAGAATGAATTAAGTAGAGATTTATACTCCTAGTTACAGATCTAAGACTCAGAGCATGCTCAATAAACGTGCAGCACTGATTCAATGAGGAAAATGTTATATATCTAGAGTTGAATGGACTCAAGGAAACATTTCAGATTTTCATATATCAGTATCAATATTTTTCTTAGAAATCACACTTAAGTTCTGTCTACATAGTATGTGTCTCAGGACAAGTGATATAAAATTATGTAGGCCAATCCAAACAGGTCATGAAAACATTTAGCTCTTGGAAGTATTATCAAAGTCAGGGGAAGCGTGTGAAGAAATAAAGCCGTTCCCTTCATTAATGGGGGACAGGGGGAGAATCTATTTGATTTACTATGTATTAGTACATAGCATTTAATATCTATTAAATTCTTTCATCTTCTACCTACTCTGAGAATCCCTATTTTCTTGTACACCTGCTTAATGGTTAAAAACATGCTGGTGAATATACCATGTTTCCCCGAAAATAAGACAGGGTCTTATATTAATTTTTGCTCCAAAAAAAAACACATTAGGACTTATTTTCAGGGGATGTTTTATTTTACAGTCATGTCATCTTCTGGTTGCTGCACAATGGTGGAGGGCGGGGTTTCACTTAACTGGGGCTTATTTTTGGGGTAGGGCTTATATTACGAGCATCCTGAAAAATCATACTAGGGCTTATTTTCAGGTTAGGTCTTATTTTTGGGGAAACAGGGTATCAGGAACTACACAGTCAAAAAAGCAAAAATACAATTCATCTTCTGACAGCCAAGATACAAAGTTATAAGTTTTGAAAAAGGGGTGCCTGGTGTACATCTCTTATTAGCCACCCCATCCTACTTTTGAATACCTGTTTCTTTCTACCATTAAAACTGAGGTGCTTTTTAGACTTAGAATGCCCTATCAAAATAATATACAAACTTTGTTTTAAGACCCTACCTGCTGATACCCATGAGCTAGGTTTAAGACTTCACAATAATTCCTTTCGTTTTAAATATAACACTGTGTACCACTTTGCCTTAATCCTTTGCCAAGGCTTATCTGTTATTCTCTTGGCTGCTTTACATATATTTATAGCCCTTTCATCTTTTTAAATTGTACTGTTTGGAAAGAGTCGGCTTAGGAAAAGTTGCTTCTTTTCTAAAACTCAGTAGCTTTGGAGGGTGGGGGTGGGGAGTAAGAGGGGGAAGATTTCTGTTCTCCTGCCTGACCTACTCATCCGTAATAGCAAATATGCTGAACCTCCCAATGGCCTCACCTGTCCTGGGCCAAATTATTAAGCAACATAGTTGCTGGATATCGATCCAGGTATCGATATCTGCATACTCTTAAGAAGTGTGTAATAGCAGAGTTTAGGGCATTTTAGTTCCAGAGAGTCCTGTTTCATAGTACAATCCACACAGAACTAGACATATACAAGTGCTGGTGGGACAGAAAAACACCAGCATGCCCCAGGTATCAGTTGCTCACTAGGGGGTGTTGAGGTTCCCTGAAGCAACTGTTGAGTCCAGAGAGAAGTGCCAGTTTTTTCTCCTTCCAGCCCCTGATGTCTTCGGAATTGGTAAGCTTTGTGTGAATCACAATAAAACCAAATTGCATTAACCGTGTAGGAGTCTAGTGTTTCTTGGCCGTGGCCACATTCACGTCCAATGTCCCATCCCACCTTGGAAGAGGATTTGTGTCATACTGCAATGTAGGCATTCTGTCACATCGTCCTCTTAACCATTATGAACAATTTCCCAAATTTTAGTCATATACAATTTTTAACCAAGCATAAACACACACAGGTGAAAAAGTCAAAACCAATCCACTGAATGTTTGTCATTACTGTACTTCTTTGTCCCCGTAAATGAGACCAAAAAAAAGTGTGTCCTATGGCAGGTTTTGGAGAACCATGAGACAGTGTAGTTGTATGCTCTGGTTGTTAGTAGGTTGGTCCCATTGAAAGAAAAATTAAATTTCTTTCATTGGAATCAGGAAATATGAGATGTGTCAATTACTGACTCTGTCTCCATATTTATTCAAACAATAAAGGATATGGCACTATCCACTGACTTTTCCATTCTACTGTCTATGTAGAATGTTCACCATCAGGTCAGTTTCCATTTTAAAAAAAGAAAAAGAAAGGAAAGCAGCAGTCATCTGATTTAAAAATAGCTATATTAAAACTATTAGGCTACATTATTATTAGAAGGCAGCCTCTCTTGAATTTTCACTCTTGTACTGCTGCTCTGAGATGCTGTGCCATCATGACTTAATGCCAGTTTATTCTAGTTGCCATTGTTTGATCCTGATATTCTGTTTGTTTGTGCTACTTCATGGTTTTCGATGCCCAGAATAGTGCTGTGCACTACTGAGGCAGTTTATAAATGAAATTAATTAATTCATTATTAATTAATTCTGGGCTCTGTAAGGTGACACAATAGAAATTTATGGTGTGAGAAAAGTGATCACAGAGACATTTTCTTCCTCACTTAGAGGGGGTTTCCCGTTTCAGTTCGTTTGTGCCAAGCTCCACTCCCTTTTTAATCATTTAAGCTTTTTTTTATAAAGAAGCTTTTACTGTGTTTATTGTTTTATTGTTTTACTAAAAGAAGAGTTTGGATTTTAAATTCTCATCCGTTAAGACTGCAAAGTGACCTAATGAGGCAGGGAGAGTGAGAGAGAAGCAAGGAGGTTCAAGACAGCAGTGTTTTAGTTATTCAACTGAGTAATCATTGGGAGCTGCCTGATAAGATGAGGTCTTTTGCTTAATGAAATTAATTGTCTTTGGAAAGAAGAAGTGTGGAGAAAGAATTTAGCAGAATGCAGGTGCCTGGAAGGAAGCTCTACTCACAAATCAAGACTAAGCCACTGAGTTTTACCCTGTTGGACTTGGAGAAAAAGTCTGTTTGTCCACACAAGTAGGCTTGTTTATTTATATAGGGTGTACTGCCACCCAGGCTTAGATTGAGATTTTCCTGCTTCTTCACTTCCCCAATTGGGCTTTGCCAAGACTTATTGACAGGCCCCAAACCTTTCATGTTTTATGCAGTAGTGGAATTTGGTAATGATGGGATTCTCATGGACAAAAAGGAGTCTTTCTTTACAGAGTATATTTAATTCATGTTTTTTTTCTTTTGTTTAGTTTTGCCACAAAATGCCTCTGTGAGCATGAGTTCTTCTGTTCTTCTACATCAGTGAAAATGTTACAAAAGGAGGCCTTATTAAGAAACAGATATAGAATATATAAATATGAATTCATTTCTATTGATGTCAGATCTAATCAGGACTGATAAACAAGAACGTTCAGATTACATAATGCAATGATTGCACTTTTAAGTATTAAATTAGAATGGCAGAAAAGGTAGCCTTGCCACTTGCAACTGCTATTGCCAAGGAGCCGTGCTCTTCTTACATGTGTGCTGTGCACCATGAAGTCGGAATTGAACTATAGCAACCCTAATACGGCTTTCAAGGTAAGTGAGATATTTCCATGGCTGAGTGAGGATTTGAACCTAGGTCTCCTGAGTCCTAACCCATCATTCCATCTACTACACCACACTGAGTGCTCAGGCAAGTATGCTGTTGCCTGAACATGAAATGGAAGTTGCCTAAAGTGCAAACATAAAACAGCAACCAGACTCCTCACCTCCATCTAAGAGCCCGGAATTTCTCTTCTGCCCTGCTTATAGGCAACAGGATATTAGCCTTTGGTTTTTCATGGAAATGGGATTGGCCCACTGTTGCCTTCTTACAGCCTTTTGTCCCCCATACCATCTCAGTACCTACACTTTATGATTCTAATGAGGTAAGCTCTAGTCAACAAAACCTTAGGCCACAACAAGCTTGCTAGTCAGAAGACTCTGCAACCCTAGTATTGCAACTACCATTTGCAGAGCTTTTACAGTACCTCGGCAAATGCCGAATCCTGAGAACCACAGTACACACAACAAAAAACCCTGGCTCACTACGGACTGTAACAGTTGGGAGCCAATTTTGCCAAGTCTTTCCTATCACTGTCATTCTGTGAAGGCTACCATTCAACCCAGCCATTATAGCTCTGCAGTCGTTCTGGAATGAGTTCTGAGTTCTGCTTCTTGTCATGTCCAAATCAGTGTGAATCCAGATCAGTAAGAAATATTCCACCTAGTCAAGAGGTGCAAAGACCGTTTGTTCTTGCGGTTTTAGTGCCAGGCTGCTAGCTCACTTCGAACTACCACTCTTTCTTTCTTTCGTTCTTTCATTCCTATCTCTGTACATTCTGCTGTTTTCCTTTATATATTTGGCAACCCACCTGTTTCTACCGTCCTTCAAGACATGACGCTGTCCCCTTTCATATTACTTTTTTTCATCCTGCTGAACCTTTCCCGGATTACTATAGCAATGCCTTTACAATGCCTCTTGCTACCAGTTAATACTCTTTTGACCTTACCTCACTATTTCTTTATCTCCTCCAATTTTATTTCTTCCAACTTACTTAGCGCATATGACACTTGATATGTGCTCATTTTTAGTATATTTTTAGATCTGGCATTCTGTAAAAGAAAAAAAAAATATTCCCTATTCACTTTTCTCAAACTAGGCATGCTTTTATACATATCCTCTCCCTGTTAATTTGAATGGTAGTGAAATTATGCTCAGTAGTCTTCTGTTCCCAAGCTCAGATCTGGGGCCATTACATACATTTAAAAAAAACAAACCCTGTTATGGTGCTACATTAGCTATCACCTCATCCTCTAAAAGCAGGGCTGGTGCTAAAGACAGTTTGCATTTTAAATTGTGTAGCTCAGCAACTTTAAAATTGAGATCTTTCAGATCTAATCTATACATAGCAACTCACTGCTGCTTAATCTATTTATCCTGAAACATCTTCTGTGAACCTTTCAATGCAGGGTGATTCTTTCAATTCATCACCTGAAAGTGATATTTAGGATATGAACACTTCAGCAATATCTTTAGTGAAGACAGATTATAAGTATTCATTTGCTTCTGGCAGGGCTCCTACTTTTAATGTATTTTAAATTCTCATTCGTAGATTTTTAAGACCGAAAGAAAAGAAACTCTTCCTTGTGCATCTATCCTAGGAGCCACTGAACTGGCACCATATCATGAGATTGGCTTAAGTGTCTCAGCATGACTGAAACAGTTTCCACTACTGATACACTGAAAAAGATTGCTTGTTTGCTGCTTGTGATGTAGCACAGTTGTGCTCCTGTGATGGAGTGACTCCCCCCCCCACACACAATGCTTTTCCACTGGTCTTTTTGTGCAAAGCAGTGCAAAGGTTGGTGCATATCTAGCATATTCTTTGGGATGTTTTTGGCATCTGAGTTTACTAAGGATATTGATGAGACAGGACACATTCAGAAGATGACAACCAATATGGTAGACGGTTTGGCAAATCAAGCCTTATGAAGAATGGTTGAGGGAGATGGGTATGTTTGCCTGGAGAACAGAACACTGAGATTTTGTATGATTGTTCTTGTTGTTTAGACGTTAAGTCGTGTCCGACTCTTCGTGACCCCATGGACCAGAGCACGCCAGGCCCTCCTGTCTTCCACTGCCTCCCGGAGTTTGGTCAAATTCATGTTGGTAGCTTCGATGACACTGTCCAACCATCTCGTCCTCTGTTGTCCCCTTCTCCTCTTGCCCTCACACTTTCCCAACATCAGGGTCTTTTCCAGGGAGTCTTCTCTTCTCATGAGATGGCCAAAGTATTGGAGCCTCAGCTTCAGGATCTGTCCTTCCAGTGAGCACTCAGGGTTGATTTCCTTCAAAATGGATAGGTTTGTTCTCTTTGCAGTCCAGGGGACTCTCAACAGTCTCCTCCAGAACTCAAAAGCATCAATTCTTCGGCGGTCAGCCTTCTTTATGGTCCAGCTCTCACTT
Source organism: Intellagama lesueurii (assembly GCA_037013535.1). Taxonomy (NCBI): domain Eukaryota; kingdom Metazoa; phylum Chordata; class Lepidosauria; order Squamata; family Agamidae; genus Intellagama; species Intellagama lesueurii. The sequence goes on along the minus strand of JBAJHW010000001.1, from coordinate 135,597,519 downwards.
CCATACATCGCTACTGGAAAAACCATAGCTTTGACTATGCGGACCTTTGTCGGCAAGGTGATGTCTCTGCTTTTTAAGATGCTGTCTAGGTTTGTCATCGCTTTCCTCCCAAGAAGCAGGTGTCTTTTAATTGCGTGACTGCTGTCACCATCTGCAGTGATCATGGAGCCCAGGAAAGTAAAATCTGTCACTGCCTCCATATCTTCCCCTTCTATTTGCCAGGAGGTGATGGGACCAGTGGCCATGATCTTAGTTTTTTTGATGTTGAGCTTCAGACCATTTTTTGCGCTCTCCTCTTTCACCCTCATTAAGAGGTTCTTTAATTCCTCCTCACTTTCTGCCATCAGAGTGGTATCATCTGCATATCTGAGGTTGTTGATATTTCTTCTGGCAATCTTAATTCCGGCTTGGGATTCATCCAGTCCTGCCTTTCGCATGATGTATTCTGTATATAAGTTAAATAAGCAGGGAGACAATATACAGCCATTTAAGCCATTTAAAAACCTGGCTCTTTAGGCAGGCCTTCCCTTCAGTCAATAACTGATTTTTATTTTTGTCTTTTCAATTATTCCCATCTTGGTATCGATTTAATTTAATTGTTTAAAATTATGATGTTTTAATGATTTTTTATGATATTTATTGTACAATGATGTTTTTATAATATTTGTAAGCCGCCCCGAGTAGACTTTGTCTAGGGGGGCGGGGTAAAAATCCAATAAATAAATAAAATAAAATAAATAAATACAGCCTTGTCGTACTCCTTTCCCAATTTTGAACCAATCAGTTGTTCCATATCCAGTTCTAACTGTTGCTTCCTATCCCACATATAGATTTCTCAGGAGATAGATAAGGTGGTCAGGCACTCCCATTTCTTTAAGAACTTGCCATAGTTTGCTGTGGTCCACACAGTCAAAGGCTTTTGCATAGTCAATGAAGCAGAAGTAGATGTTTTTCTGGAACTCTCTGGCTTTCTCCATAATCCAGCACATGTTAGCAATTTGGTCTCTAGTTCCTCTGCCCCTTCGAAATCCAGCTTGTACTTTTGGGAGTTCTTGTTCCGCATACTGCTGAAGCCTACCTTGTAGGATTTTGAGCATAACCTTGCTAGCGTGTGAAATGAGTGCAATTGTACGGTAGTTGGAGCATTCTTTGGCACTGCCCTTCTTTGGGATTGGGATGTAGACTGATCTTTTCCAATCCTCTGGCCACTGCTGAGTTTTCCAAACTTGCTGGCATATTGAGTGTAGCACCTTAACAGCATCATCTTTTAAGATTTTAAATAGTTTGACTGGAATGCCATCACCTCCACTGCCCTTGTTGTTAGCCATGCTTCTAAGGCCCACTTGACTTCACTCTCCAGGATGTCTGGCCCAAGGTCAACAACCACACTATCTGGGTTGTCTGGGACATCCAGATCTTTCTGGTATAATTCCTCTGAGTATTCTTGCCACCTCTTCTTGATGTCTTCTTCTTCTGTGAGGTCCTTACCATTTTTGTCCTTTATCATGACCATCTTTGCACAAAATGTTCCTTTAATATCTCCAATTTTCTTGAACAGATCTCTGGTTTTTCCCTTTCTATTCTTTTCCTCTATTTCTTTGCACTGTTCATTTAAGAAGGCCCTCTTCTCTCTCCTTGCTATTCTTGGGAAGTCTGCATTCCATTTTCTGTAACTTTCCCTATCTCCCTTGCATTTTGTTTCCCTTCTCTTCTCTGCTATTTGTAAGGCCTCGTTGGACAGCCACTTTGCTTTCTTGCATTTCCTTTTCTTTGGGATGGTTTTTGTTGCTGCCTCCTGTACAATGTTACGAGCCTCCATTCATAGTTCTTCAGGCACTCTGTCCTCCAAATCTAGTTCCTTAAATCTGTTCTTCACTTCCGCTGTGTATTCATAAGGGATTTGGTTTAGATTATACCTGACTAGCCCAGTGGTTTTTCCTACTTTCTTCAGTTTAAGCTTGAATTTTGCTATAAGAAGCTGATGATCAGAGCCACAATCAGCTCCAGGTCTTGTTTTTGCTGACTGTATAGAGCTTCTCCATCTTTGGCTGCAGAGAACATAATCAATCTGATTTCGGTATTGCCCATCTGGTGATGTCCATGTGTAGAGTCACCTCTTGTGTTGTTGGAAAAGAGTGTTTGTGATGACCAGCTTGTTCTCTTGACAAAACTCTATTAGCCTTTGCCCTGCTTCGTTTTGAACTCCAAGGCCAAACTTACCTGTTGTTCCTTTTATCTCTTGACTCCCTACTTTAGCATTCCAATCCCCTATAATGAGAAGAACATCTTTCTTTGGTGTCAGTTCTAGAAGGTGTTGTAAGTCTTCATAGAATTGGTCAATTTCAGCCTCTTCAGCATTGGTGTTTGGTGCATAAACTTGGATTACTGTGATGTTGAAAGGTCTGCCTTGGATTCGTATTGAAATCATTCTATCATTTTTGAGATTGTATGCCAGTACAGCTTTTCCCACTCTTTTGTTGACTATGACGGCTACTCCATTTCTTCTACGGGATTCTTGCCCACAGTAGTCGATATGATAATTGTCTGAATTGAATTCGCCCATTCCCGTCCATTTTAGTTCACTGATGCCCAGGATGTCAATGTTTATTCTTGCCATCTCCTGTTTGACCACCTCCAGCTTACCAAGTTTCATAGATCTTACATTCCATGTTCCTATGCAGTATTTTTTTTTTTTGCAGCATTGGACTTTCCTTTCACTTCCAGGCACGTTCGCAGCTGAGCGTCCTTTCAGCTTTGGCCCAACCACTTCATTAGCTGTGGAGCTACTTTTACTTGTCCTCCGCTCATCCTCAGTAGCATGTTGGATGCCTTTCGACCTGAGGGGCTCAACTTCCAGCGTCATATCTTTTAGCCTTTTGTTTCTGTTCATGGAGTTTTCTTGGCAAAGATACTGGAGTGGCTTGCCAGTTCCTGCTCCAGGTGGATCGCGTTTAGTCAGAACTCTCCACTATGACCTGTCTGTCTTGGGTGTCCCTGCACGGCATCGCCCATAGCTTCTCTGAACTACTCAAGCCCCTTCGCCACGACAAGGCAGCAATCCGTGAAGGGGTTTTGCATGATAGCCATCTTCAAATAGCTGAAGGATGATGACATTAAAAAATTTAACAAATGTTTTGTTTTGTTTTTGCTGCCGACAGGGAACCAATGGATTCACTTTAGAAGAAATGTCCAATTAAACATCAGGAAGAAATGTGTGGTGCCAAGACCTGTCCACCAGTGGAACAGGCTACCTTGAAAGGTGGTGGAGTCACCTTCATTTGAGGTTTTTAAATAGAGGTTGGACAACTGTCTGTCAGGGACGGCATGTCTGTTGATTCCCTTCATTTCTGATGGGTTAGCCTAGATTGTCCTTAGAGTAACTTTCAACTCTACCATCCTATTAAATAATCAGTTAATATTTAGAACAACTATTTGGAATAGATACAAGATAGCTCAGGACTAAGTAACCTGGTACCTTCCCAATGTTAGATCCCACAATTTCAAACCACTAGCTATGCTAACTGGGGCTTGCAGGAGTTGTATTTCAAAACATCTGGAGGGCACCAGGATGCATACTCATGCTATAATAATTTGTTTAGTTGATTTTTAAAAATTAATGAAAATTCAAGTCTCACACAAACAGAAACACCCAGTTGGGGGCCAGTGATTTAGGTGATCACTGAAATATCATGTATGTCCATTAGTGGAACATTCACTACATCCTGTGCTGTATAGTTTGGCACTGTATCGCCCTATAGCAATACAGAGCTCTTCCTCCACTTGCTTATCACTCCGTGGGACACTTTTTATTCAGGGTGGGGTGGGGGTTTCCTCATAATTGCCAATAATCTACTGAACTGGGAACATTAAAAAAAAAAAAAAACACTCACCTATGCAAGTATGTCTCTATTTCTAGGATCATCCTAAATAGAATTTTGTTCAAAAGTTATTGTATAAAATGAATGCATTTTTCCCCCACTGCTCACTCCAAGTGCTCAGATTAGCATGGTTCCTCCACCACACACACACACACACCATTTCCATTTTATCTTCACAATAGTCTTGCTAGTTTATTTTGGTTGAGTCATTGGCTAAAAGCTTCCCAATTAGCTTCATGGCTGACTGGAAATTTGAACGTGGACCTTTTAGTTGTAACCCAAAATTCTAACCATTGCCACATGCTTGCATTCACAACATTTGTTAACACTGCCCCTTGTTTGCTAGTACAGTAATGGGCTCCTAAAACAGAGAACTAAAAGAGAGGGAGTAATATGTGACTGAGCCAGACTGCAATAAGAAGCAGGCAATAGGGGATGCTGTTTATGACTTGTGTTTTTGAAGACATGCTAAGTTGGCATGCATATTTGTGTCAAAGAAAGACAAATTATGATAGAGATCAAGGATGCATCTCAATACATTTTTATAATATTTATTGAGCACGAGCTACCTTTACTGGCAACAAGAGTAAGGACTCTTCAGTGGCAACCCTCTTGGCATTTTGTTTAAAGAAAGCTATAATTTACAGCATAAGTTGTAATTTAATAAATTCCAGACAAATTATTTTCCTATAAATACCAATAATGTGAAGAGAATATGAAAGATGAGATCTTTACAGAAATCTATACTGGGCAGGGGAAAGGATTGCCTTAATATTGGCCACAGGATGAAAACAATTGATCAAATCAGTTATATGACAATAGGGAGATCAAGTGGATAGGAATTTAATTACTCCTTTCACAGAAGGCTAAAAGGCTAAAGAAATGAAATAATAATCCCAGTTTATACATTGGAGTGAGCCTGTCTGGCCACTGGGTGTCATCCTTGATTCAAATGACGATTAAAGACTTTTCAGACTCGCATAATGTCAGGCATCTCAACAGCAGTTAAATTCTACTCTGTTTGATTGTATGGCATCCAGCAAATTGTTCTGCATTTCAATCAGCTATAAACTGGAATGCTACAGTGACATAGACAAATCCACTTTTGTCTCCCGGCTTATTGAGAGGCCTAAAACATCCTGATGATGTGAGTGGAAAACAAAAAGAAGAAAAACTCCAGACAAGTATGTGATTGTCAGGGCTAATATTCAGAATATGAAGATGGATCTTACAACTTCAAATCGATACTGAATATGTACACAGGCTAACTTTAAAGATTTCACATTCCCATCAGTAGCCGGCTTCAAAGTTTGTTTCTTTTTCCCGTTCCTTACCTTTGTCTTTCCCATTTTGGACTGTAAATTCTTTGGTGACAAGAACACAAATCTTATAATGTAACTTCTTCCTACTAATATCACAACTACAAGTAGGTTACTATGTGACTTCTGCTAGATCAGGGGTTGGATCCAGATATGGCCTGCAAATGGACAGGCTCTGTCCATTCACAGAGGTAACTGGGATCTAGTAGATGCTTTCTGTTGGGGAAGAGACTGGCTTAGTAATTTCTGCTTGTCCTCCTTTCAGCCCACAGGCCTATTCTCTGGAGAAGATTCTCACAGTATTGCAGCAGGAAGAAAAGACGCTTAAAGATGTCTGCCCACCTTTTATTCTGTTTTCAGCAAAATTCCAGAGCACATAAGTCTGGATTCAACCCACTGCATTTCCTTTGTTTTGTGCTGCTATTTTATGTGTGTGTGTTTATCTATTTTTGATTTTGTTTTAGCGTGACTTTTATTTTTTGACTGCATTTATAGCACCGTTTACATTAGAAATCTAAAATTATTATAATTATTGACTTTTCAAGAATTAGAGGAAAGCCTCCTTTTCTCAGTACTAGAAATAAACCTTTCCTACCCAATGATTTCCTCTTGCTTCTTATGCCAAACAATTTTGGGAGTCTACAATCAGTAGGTTTGCTCAACAGACTAAATTGACTTCTGTCATTTATTATGTACCACAATAGCACTAGAAGATTAAAGACACTGGAAGAGGCCAGTGTCTTTCCCCAGAATGAAGGAAAGATAGAATAGGACTGAATAGATGTTCTTCTGAGTGTTGCCAACCTCCTCCAAACTAATTCTGAAATAACATCCTTCCATAGTGTATCTACATGGCTCAGTAAGTATAAAGTCATACAAATCACACATGACTTTACAGAAGAACAGTGAGTGCAAGCAATATATATAAGCAATATAATTTAATTGTAATTTTTCATTTTCTACAAGAAACACTATCCTTTGTTACATCCAACTATTTGCTCTTACTTTAGCTCATACAATGAAAATGATAGGAAAAATAAAATGTCAACAGATTTGCAGAAATACAATTGTGTACTATCAGAATCCACTGGTGCCCATTGCTTCCCCTTGCATTGGCAATTCCCCCTCTAACAGCTGCTGGATACCCTTAAAAAATGATGCAAAACCTTCTGGAACTGGTGCCACAAAGGACTGCAATAAGAGGGGGAAAGGAAGAAAATCCCAGGTCTGATGTAATTAAGTATGAAAGTACATCATTGGTCTTGGCCATAACTACAGTATGTAATCTTAGGGAGGGGTGTATTGAATAGAGCTGGGCACAAATTAAAAACTGGATCATGAAATTTGTTCAAAAATGGCTAATTTGTTGATTGAATCAATGCCTTCCGATGAATCAAAAATCAATGAATTTTTAACTATTTTCTATTTGTCAATTAGTTTGGCTAGATACATCACAATATCAGGGAAGCTTCCACTGATTCTCCTCTACAATCCCTCCACGTTTGGTGAAGATTAGGTTTCAAATGTCTGAGTTATACACCCACAAAGAGGGCCCCTCAGAAAAGTCCCCCCCCCAGGCACCTAGAGAAACCAAAATCACAAAGATGCTTCCTGTGACTTTCCTCTACAATCCAAGTTTGGTGAAGATTGGGTTTCCCCAAGTCAGCTTCTAAAGGGCACTTTCCTGGGGGGGGGAGACCCAATTTGTGGGTGTATAACTTGGATGTATGAAACCCAATTGTAACCAAACTTGGAGGGACTGTAGAGGAGAGTCAGGGGAAGCTTCTCTGCGATTTTTGTTTCTCTAGGTGCCTGGGGGAACTTTCCTGTGGGCTCTCCTTGTGGTTGTACAACTCAGACTTCTGAAACCCAAACTTCACCAAGCCAGCAGGGCTTGTAGTGGAGAGTCAGGGGATGATTCCCTGAAAAATTGGTGTCTCTAGGTGCTTTGGGGACCATTTTAAAAGGTTTTAAATTCAAAAATGAATTGACAAATCAGTTTGTCAGTTTGTCAGAAAAAATCATAAATTCGTAATTTGTGATTCATCAACCTTGATGAATCATGAATCAAAATGAATTACAATTTTTCTGATTTGTGCCCATCTCTAGTATTGCTGGGAGATCCATAAGCATGCCGTCATGCAGAGCAATAGAAGTGAGTGGAGAAGTATGTGGAAGACAAAGAAAAAAGATTAAAGTAGCATCGGGGCTCTTTGCATTTATCTCAAGCAAACAAGAGTTTCTAAGATTCACCCCTAATGAGTTCTCAATTGCAAGTAGCCAAGATGATTCCAAGAATTAATCAAAATTATTGTGGCTAGATTATTTTGAATAATATTATTATCTGTCTAGCCAGATAAGGCATTGTATCTAATGCAATAGTACTTGTAGCAGAATATATTTTTTCTCCAATCTAGCTCTCTTTATTCTAGCTAACATCAAAACAACTACAAGTGATTTCTTAAACCATGGGCATTGCATGAATTAAGCTACTTTGTATGTATTTGTTACTATTGAAAAATGGTTGTATGCAGAAGACTACAATCAAATACCACACAATTTTTGTAGATTATAACGTCTTTGATAATATAGATTTTTGTGTAATGCTTCCTAACTTTATATGTTGAGATAATTCTAGTAACATCAATTATTTCAGGATTCATCAATTATTAAACACTCTTAGCTACAGATTTGTCTTTCACTTCATTCACCAACAAGAGACATTTTTTTAAAAAAATTATGCTTACAGGTGTAATTATTTTCAAAAGTCCAAGTCATCAAAAGATTGATACAATATGAAATCTTCTGTATATAGTTGAAATATGGCGGGATCAACATCCCCTCAAAGTTTCTGTCCCGCTGCATGGGAGCCTCGCTCCATATGGGCAGGCTTCATTCGAAATGGGAAGTAAACAAACTGGCTGCTGGCTGCCTGAGCACAACCCTAACACGGCTATGGTGTCAGGAACTGGCCCATACCACCCTGGCAGCCGCAGGATCAGGGCGAGCCTGACCCATGAATGGCCTGGTGTTTGCAGGCTCAGGCCCTGTGCAGCAGCTGCTGGGCCACTCATGAGGCTCACCTGGAAACCTGGAGGGAAGGCCTATTTAAGGAGTGGTTCTCCCTCCCAGACTTTGCCTCAGCAACAAAGGTCTTTGGTTGTGCTTATTGCTCCTGAGTGCCAGAGTACCTGTATTCCTGTTCCTCTCTTGGCCCCTCTGCTTGCCTCCTGTGCCTCGTTCAGGCTCTGTGCTCTCAGCCCTGTGCTCCTGCCTCTGCTTGGTCATGACCAAATGTGCAGTGAGTGCCTGTGGATTTGATACTCTGTGTGGTAGACTGGGTCCTGATGCCCTTGTCCCTGGTGAGGGGCTGCCTGGGATATCTTGGACTGTGATATTTGGGCAAGCTCATATGAAAGCAGTTTAGAGAAAACATTGGTTGGGATGAACTTTCAGTAGTCATTGATTTTGTGTGGATTAAAAATGCACACTTATTCTCACTTGCTACATACAGTCAACATCCCTTCTCTTCCCTGGAGGTTGCTTCTCAGAGAACATGTACTATTTTCCTAGAACTGAAGCTGCAGTGTTTTGCATATGGGAGAATATGAGACAGCTCATTCAGACAATTAGATTTCTCAGTAGAGCATTGTGCTTTGTCATAACCACATGTTGGTTTGTCCCTATGAAGCTATTTGTAATGTGGCTCATCCATAAATTTTGAAGTTGAACATTTATTTTACATTTTAATGTCTAAGCCAATACTTTGGAGACAGTGTGCTTCCTGGCTGAACACACTGATCTAAATGATATTAGTTTAAAGTGGTGATCAGCATTTCCATAGCTGTGCTTCAACAATTGAGGGTTTCCCCCCCCCCCCACATTTTTATCTATCTATCTTTCCATCTGTCTATTTGAAGATTCTGAGCTTCTCCACTCCTCTTATGGGTCTTACAGTTTTGAAAGTGAAGGATTGGCCAGCCGCATGCCATTGCCCAGGGAATGCCCAAGTGTCCTTTCAATGCTTTCCTACTCTTCAGGGAGGACCCTTCTATGTCCCAAAACACATTTTCTGTGGTTGTGGAGAAGTTCAATCAATACAGCACTTACATGCATGCAATTTATGTCCCATCATAAACTGATCTAGCAAATGGCCAAGATAACACAATTGAAGTACCCTGCTTCTGGTAAAAACAAACAAACAAAAAAACAGTCTAATTATCTTAACATTTTAATTTATTTTTAATTTTCCCTATATTTCATATATGCTCATAATTTCAAATTGTTCAGTGTTCGGATATGAATAAAGAAAGAAAAGATGGGTCTTACATCTAGCAAAAAAGTTTCAAACCTGGGGTGAGGAAACTTTTTCCAAGGAAGGGTTGTTGACTCATGGGAAAAACCAGTTAGTGGATGTGCCCACTGATGGACAGAAGAGAGCCAAAGTGATCCCTTTCTTTTTCCTTCTACCACACACTCCTCCCTTAAGAGTTAGGGGGAAAGAAAGGCAGTGCTGAGGTACATGTTATCAGCAAACATTTAAAGATGGGGCCGTAAAGAGGAAAGTGTGTGCATCTCTCTCACTGTTACCACTATTTTCTGTTTGTGCTCAGAGTTAAGAAGTTGAATGGATGACTTCTGCCATTGCAGTGCCATAGGTGGGCCTTCAGTAGGCTCGACAGGCTCCTGAATGATTCTTTGGGGTGCATGCAAGCACCCAGTAGACTGGCATTGTTCCACATACTTTTGCAAAAGGAAGCATTCTTGTTGTCTTCTTTTCCAACTGTAATTATCCCTTAAAGCATTGGGGAAAGCACTGTACATCACATCTGTGATGTACAGTGTGGATTGGATTCCAGGTTAGTGAACATTTTCTAGGAGTCAGTCACCAGTTCACATAGAAATGTGAACTGGGAGTGGGAAGAAGCAGTAAGAAATAGATAGCACTTGTTTGTTGTCCATTCTTGACTTTTCTAATTCTGTGTCTACACTGGTAGTATTAAGCTTCCTTCCTTCTTCCTTCCCTCTCTGAAGTCAATTCCCGTTTCTTCTTGTTACTCCATTTCCGTTAGAAAGCGAGATTTTTACATAGAGAAACCAGTTCTAGGGGCTTCTGTATCCAAATTAAGGCACCTTTCCTCCTGTGCACTCCTAAATTGATTCTCCTCACATCCTCCAGAAACAAACAATTTTGTGTTCTCCTTTGTTTTATTCTTACATTATCTAGACCAGTCACACCTGTTTTGTAGCTCCAAGCTCAGCGTTGGGCAGTTGGGCTCTGCCAGTAAAATGTCAAATCACCTAACTCTCTGCTTGTTGGATGTTAAAAGAACTGTAAGTGTAGCATATAAAAATTATACATGTTATCTTGACAGAACTTAACAAAAATAAAGAGGGAAAATGCATTCAATGAAATGCATCCAGTATTTTCAATATTAGGAGAGCTCTTCTAAGAAAATGTGGAAAACATACTTACGCTGGTTTCACAGACTGGAAATGTTTTTCATGAATGTAAGCACCAGCTAGACCTCCTGCTCCCGAATTCAGGTACTGTAAGATGGAAGTCAGTATTTAAGTATCTCCTTGGACTTGTGAGAGCAAAATGACCTCTTTTTCTCTCTCTCTCCAAAAGTACAGACAAGCTTTGATATGAATATCATATGATGTGAACCAGCAAGACAGACGTTCCTTAAAACACTTTCATCTTTTAAACTCCATAGTATCTTGCAATATTGGCTAACAGCTTGTAAAGTAGATTCTTCAGTTGCTGTTTGATATTCTTAGAGCTTAACTTTAGAATCTTTCGAAGCTTAAACATATTATAAAGTGTAACACAAAACCCCCCTGAAAAATATATACAAAATGCTGCCTTCAACTCTTAATAGAGATGGGGATGAAGCTTGACGACCCACGAACCATGAATTACCCCCCAGTGGCGCGACGAACCACAAATCAATTTGTCGGTTTGTCAGGTCATTTTTTTAGACAGCCCCTAGGGCTATGTTTTTTTTTTAAAAAAAAGCCCTGGCCCCCACAGCCTTCCTACGCTGCGGGGGCATAGGAAGAGCAGGAAAGGGATCAAAGTGATCCCCCAGCCCTGCTGCCTTTGCAAAGACAGTGAGGGTGGGGGATTGCTTAGATCAGGTTATACTCCTCTTTGTATCCCCACTGGGGCACAGGAAGAGGAGCAAAGGGGGACCCAAGGGATCCCCCACCCCTGCTGTCTTTGCAAAGGCAGCAGGGCTGTGGGATGGCTTGAGTCCCACTTTCCTCCTCTTCCTATGTCCTGACGGAGGCATATGAAGAGGAGGAAAGTGGGACCCAAGTCATTCCGAAGCCCTGCTGCCTTTGCAAAGGAAGCAGGGCTGGGGGATTGTTTGATTCCGCTTTGATCCCTTCCCTCCTCTTCCTATGCTGTGTGGGCATAGGAAGAGGAGGAAAGGGGAACCAAGACATACCCCAGCCCCAGGGGTGGGATTCCCTTTGGGCAGGCTTTAGCAAGCCGCCCAAAGAGAAAATCCCTCTCTGCTTATCCTCCCGAGGAACAGCTGATCTGCAGGGGCATAAGCAGATAGGGAAGGAAGGGACAAATATAAAAGGGTTATATTCGTTGCTTCGTATTCGGCAGGGTCTCTGGACCCCAAGAATGCGAAGCAACGAATATCTGATGAATCAGGGATATCCATTGAATATCCTGATTCATTTTTATATTCGTCCCCATGTCTAACTCTTAACCAACAATTCCACTGGGATTCAGAGCCTATGTAGCATCTACTGAAATTATTTATTAATATCTTTGATTGCCCAAAGAGATTCTCACCTTGTAGGAACACCAGCATGCAAAGTCTACTTCCCAGTCATGCAAATGCAATTCCACATTTCCAGCAGCATGAGCTAGATCAAATCCAACAAAGCAACCCTTAGAGATGAAGAAATAATTTTAGGTTTGCAAATACAGAATTCATCAGCATTTTTGCATAATTAAATCTATTTACCGTATTTTTCCATTTATAAGACAACCCGATGTATAAGACGACCCCCCACTTTTCTAACCCCAAATTAGAAAAAGCAGGGATCAAAGGGCTCCCTTTTTGCTAAGCCCCGTGCCTTCGCAAAAGGCAAGGAAAGCGGCTGTCAAAGTGACCACCGCTTTTCCTTGCCTTCTGGGAAGGCACGGAGCTTAGCAAAAAGGAAGGGAGAAACGCCTCCCCTTCCTTTTTTGCTAAGCTCTGTGCCTTCTCAAAAGGCAAGGGCGCGGGGCTTAGCAAAAAGGAAGGGGAGGCATTTCTCCCCTCCTTTTTGCTAAGCTCTGTGCCTTCTCAAAAGAGAAAAGCCACACAATGATTCCTGTGACTTAGAAAATGTTGAGATGATGAGGTTACATGGATTTTTCTTAAAAACAATGAAAATCACGCTTTATGTTTTAGTGAAATATTAGTGCTAGCTAGATTCATTCCAGTTGAAGAAGTGTTTAATTTGTGGGAGAAGACCAGCTTAGGAGGATAGTTTAAAAGAGAAGTAAAGTAGCCACTAATATTCATTAAACAGCAAATTAAGCATGAAATTTGAAGAGAGAGTTAAATGAGTAAGATACTCAGGTGGTTAAATGGGGGCCACACTATGCATTACACATAACCCCTCATTATAAAAAGAAATCCCTTACATGCTGATGGTATTCAATCATGAAAGAATGATATTTTCTTGCCTCCTGTAGCTTGCTTTTTTTAAATGGTTGGTCTTCAGGACATAAATATTTTCTTCAGTTGCAAATATGATTTCCCACCTGGAAAAGTTTGCCTGAATTGCATCTCTAGAATGTGAACATAATTTAAACTCTAATGATGGGTAATCTGTAATGAAAATTTTAGCCTCAGACGACTAATCCCCAGGAGAGGGTCTATAAGGCTGCTGATTTCCTTTTCTTTCCTTCTCTTAATGAAAGTCAAGTTTTCCTGTATTTGACTGGTTTAATGGAAACAACACTATGTGCTACTGAAGTCATTCAAAAAAGAAGTGACACAAAATAAGGCGAAAAAGCCAGGTACAAGCAGAGTTACATTAATGAAATAAATTGGGTCCTGGATCAGGGCTTTTGAATTAGGTTTAAAGTCATGTGGTAGTCATGTGGTTTTTGTGTCATGTGCATCATCTTGCCTCTCCTCTTTTTTTAATTTATTGCATCTGGTATAGCAAAAGAACAGAATGCCACAAAGGAAAACAACAACAACGTTATATCAGATGTTTCCTTGCAGTCAATACAGAGAGACAGACATCTCTTCTTTCTTCTTCTCCAGTAGCTCCTTCTCCACTCACTAAGTGTGTGCATGTGCGTTCCCCCCCCCATTGCAAGCCTTTAAGCTCCCCCTCCTCAGTTTGGGCTAGAGAACTCTATTTTTAAGTGTAACCCCCCCCCCCCCCAGCTCCTTTGAAATTGGAGACAGGAGGAAGAGAGGGAAGTCAGGGCTGCTCTTTCACTCTCCATTAGGGCTGAAAGGAAACATCTGTTTTAAGTTTAATGTGGTATTCTGCACTTTTGCTATACCAGATGCAAGATTTTTTTAAGCCAACAGAGGCATTTACATATGCCAACACTTGCTTACGCTGATAGGCTTACCAGCAACATTTCTCTAAGCTGCACAGGTGCAAAGCGCTGTATTGGTGCCACACACCCATAGTTCATATTGCTGCTCATTTGGTTCTGGTCACAACTGAAACTTTGCACACGCGGAACAGGGCTTCTGCTCAGTGCTGGTGGAAAAATAGAGGGACTGTTGCTTACCAGCCATGGAAAAGTGGCTGTGAGATCAGCCAGTGGGAGCGTACCTTCAAAATTAATGCCAACAGAGGCATTCACATATGAGGAATCAGTTTAAATGAATCAATTCCATAGCTGAGTTAAAAGAAACGGCCCTCTGGTGGAATAGCAAAAAACCTCTCTGCTTCTCAAAACAATGTGACGCCCTGTTGAATTAAACTGTACCTCCATGTGTGTTGTGTATTCACCTTTTTTTTGCATCAATTTAAAATATGCTAAACCTTATTTAAAAATGGGATTGGGAGTTTTTTAAGTAATGTAACCGACTTCTGTGTTATTTACTAGAAGTTACCCCACAAACACAGAAATGGCAGTTCATGATCCTTGCAGAACCATGTGACACACTACACTAGCGTAACAGGGTCACTAGCTGAGGAAGGAATTGTATTTTTGCTAGCCACAAAATATTGCTTGAATTGAGAAATTATGACAAGCCTGGAAATGTGTCTACCACCCACCCTCAGCCTGCCAGACCAAGAAGTGCCTCAATATTCTCCCAGGCAATGGATGTTCTGTTTTCCTTTCCAACCTTGTCTGCAGGGATCTGCCTGGTCTGTCTTCAAAAGTTCTTAATAATTAAAGTTGTTGGTTTTGTGTTTTTCTGTGTGGCCTTCTCTTCATGAACTGCCTGAACCATGGCAAAAAAACTACAAAAACAAAACACAAAACCCTGGCTTTTACATCCTAGGCATGTGAGAAAAAAGAGCAGGTTTAGTGTTTGGTGAACCAGTATGTCATGCTTGATGGGTGGGCTTCTCTCAGCTAGCTGGATTAAATCTTCCCTTACCTAGGCACTTTATTCATGAGAAAGGCATTCTGCACTCCAGAACTGTTTTGATTATTGTTTGATTAAACAATAATATGACCCTTTGGAATGGCCTGAGGACCTTTCATGTATAAGAACTTGAACTTTTAAATTTAAACTATACATAATTTTATGGAGTGCTTCAGGGCATTCTGACACTGATTACAATTAACCTAGCATTCACAAGAATTCACAGATGTTATTAGCTGAATGATTTTTTATCCTCAGTTTTGAACTTGTATCTTCATATTTTGAAAAGTTTTAGAGAGAGGGATTAGATTTTTGGAACAGTTATGCACATTCTCCTTCTCAATCAATTCCTCTATATGTCTGATATAGATCAGTTTTAAGTTCTTGTATTTCTCATGCATTCTGAAGGTCTTTCCAACATCTCTCTGTTGTGGGAATAAATCCCTCACAACTAGTAACAAGTGAAGAGTCAAGGGACCAAAATGTTGCCCAGAAATTTCAGAGTAATATTTCCTCCATTGAGCTTTGCATATATTTTATTTTGAACAATAGATATTTTACTTGTGTAAGACAGAGAAAATATTAGATTCAAGCTGTTTTATTCATAAGAATCGCCACTTGATGGCAGCATTTTTAAACTTAAGAATGATACAGAAACAAAAGTAAAAAACTAAAGTATTGATGAGACGGGGGAAAATGATGGTATGTATCGTGTATGGACTACAAACTGAAGAATATTCTACATATTTTTAAAAGCCTTTTTAGAAGCAACATGGGAGAACGAACAGTGAGGGCATAAATTCCCAGCTCTTTTATCCCATAATAACACAAAGGCTTTTCGAACTATCGGTTTCTGTCTTTTGCTTCATTTAAATTATTAAACCAATACTTTGGTATATTAAATCTCCTCTAAACTATCCAGCTCTCAGAAAGTAATTGCATTTATAAGTGTGACATGCTAATTCTAATGAAGCTACTAATGAGGCTGTCAGCCTAGATCTTTCTTCCAAAATGAAGGGATGAACTTGCAGGCCTCATCATTTGCCAAATATAACTGGAAATGATGGGTGAAAGTTATCAAACGGCTGGGCAGAAGGAAGACAGTCGTCTACTAATGGTTTGCTGCCTTGGATTCTTAAATTGATGGGCTATGGTGTGATATTTGTATGTTCCTAGGAAAGATTTTTTTGTGATGTAAACTGCCTTGGGTCCTTTTAAGGAGAAAGGCAGGGTAAAGGTATTTTAAATAAAATAAAATAAATGATTGAATCCTTGGGAGGATTACTTAATGAAGAGCTTAACTATGGTAGGTCCTGTGTGTGCCTTCTTGCTTTATGAATTTAAAGCATGGTAGAACTTCATGACAGTCAGGTAATACAGGTGCCAGTGGCATACAGAACAGTTGGGTTTGAATACAATGTTCTTTTGTAGAGTAGAGAAAACACAAAGTGTTCTTTTCATTTCCTCTGTTGGCCTTTCCTGTAACTTGCAAAGTCGCCCTGCATTTGTAAAATGAGCCATCATAACTTGTACACCGCAAAGAGAGTTTAGCCACCACTTCAAACACAATATTTTTTGATGGGAGTTATTAGGCTGGCCTGTTTCGGAGTAACATTAAGCCATCTCTTAGCACTATCCAAATGTGCAAGCCTTGGAGAGAAGCTTGCTTTTCCTGTCCCCTCTGGCAAAGCATGAAGAGAAGATCCAAAGCTTCCTGCTTTAAATGAGCTTGACATTCTCATTAACATCCAAGCTGAATGTAAATTGGCTTTACTGAAATTAGGCAGTATCTTGTCCTTTAACAAAACCTAGTTTAAACCAGTTGTGGCAACACTAACCTTTCAGATGTTTGTTTGTTTTGCCAGCATAGCTGACAGCAAAGGATTCTTGGAGTTGCAGTCCATACACATTTGGAGGGCTGCAGATGTCCATCATTGTTTAAACTAATCAGAGTCCATTCCTTGCTGTTGGTAGTGAAGTAACAATAAACTGTTCAACAGAAAGAACCTGTTTTTCCTCTTGGTCATACTGGACATTCTGTACTTCCTTAGTGATTGAGTACTGAGTAATTAAAATGAAGGACACCCTCTACAGAAAGGAGTATCATGTCAGTTTTATTGTGGAAAAATCATGTTGTGCTTAATAAATGGTTCAAGGTTTTTTATTAGTCTCTTGTTTAAAGCTGAAAATGCATTTTACTTCATCTTTGAATTAACCAGAAGTAACTGGAATATTTCACAAGAATTTGGAATAATGCAAGACAATAGTTTGAGATTGATAATGACATTCACGGAGCAACAGGTGAAAAAAAAGAGATGACGGTATTATAGTGCATTCTGAAAAGGACTTAATAGATTCCCTACTGGGACTGAAGAGGAGAGCAGCACTATCTACACAGTGTTTGCAGGAGCCACAAAAAAAAAACTACAGCAGATGGACTCCTTGGGAGTACACAGATTGGCACATTTAAAAGCAATGATAAGCTTTATATTTTGGTGGCAAAATGAGTCTAAAACATTTACCTTCTTTGGAGCAACAGGGCTGAATGAGAGCCACCAGCATCTGTTTTGTTCACCCTAGCCCCCTCCCCTATGTTGATAGTTAAACCATTACTTTCTCTAGGATTCTGGGGGAGGAGAGAGGGGGGTAGAGGAAGAATCAAGAAAGAATACTTGTCTTAAGGGTCTAAAATAGGACTTGTTTGCGAACCATCACACAATCCATCAGGCAAAGCACAGCCAAGAATGCGCTAGCATCTGCTTCTACTGATTAATCAAAGGAGATTCAGTTTTGCTGTAGCTTGATTCTCTTTTAGATAGTATGTAAACTTCCTTGAGGGGGGCTGGTGATACATTAATAATAATCATAATGGCAGTGGTTATGATGAGCATGCTGGTTCAGTAAGGGCTCAGCAATACTTCTGGTTTTGCTCCCTGACAAAACAGGAAAGTTACTAAGTGTCTTGAGGCCCAGAGGATATTGTTCAGACAAATGGAAGATACATTTATTTATTGGGGTGTTATGTTTATATCTAAAAATCTAGGTCAATAGTGATCTTATGTCACAACTAGCTGATGAGATCTGACCAGAATATGTACTAATTCTGACTTACACAATGAAGGCAGAAGAATAGCTTAAGGTGATTTTTCAAGCTTAATTTAGTTCATTTAATATTTAACAGTGAAGCTGTCTATGTGTAAAGCTGTTCACTCTGACAGTAATTGCAGCATTGGAGGGGAACTCAGGAAATTGATCTCACAACTGGAAAAAGGAAAAAATAAATGACTTAATTGATCACGCATTTGCCACTGGGCTTCTTTGGGGCCTCTTGAAAGACTCAGATGAGAGCTAGAAAAAGACGTAACACACTAAGTAGGCCACAGGAGCAACCCTGTGCCCCTCCTCAACCTATAACATTTAAGAACCGGATATGCATCTATCTATCAACATTGTTAAGCCCTGTTCAGCTTTGTTTGCACTGGTTCCCCCCCCCCTTCTTTTTAAAATCAGGGGCAATTTGCCTGAGAGCTTTTGTCTATGATGTAGCTCTTACTTAAGGATAACACAGAGGGAGAGGCTCTTCTTTTCCTTTCCTGGATTAGTAACGTGAAGGTGATAAATTTGGAAGGGCAAGTGTTCTTCATGACAGTCACCACAACCAGCACAGCAAGTCTCAGAGCTCTCATGTTGAGATCTGCCAAGCCTCGCTGTTGCACCTGACTCTAGAATGAACAATGAGGATGTCCACTGCTCCCGAGGTCATCAGGACACTTCTGCCCTTCAGAAGCTCTCTGCCCCCTGATACCTGAAGCAATAGCCTTGATCTTTCTAATGGTAGGGCCAGCCGTGTGAATCTTTCAACGGAATTCTCCAGGTGTGCCTCAGGTTTCATTGGTTTTGCTTTTCTGGCTATTATGCCAACAGTGGACACACAAGCCTTTTATTATTGTGGAGCAATGGAACATATATGAGCCAAAGCTCTTCATATTATATGGAAAATTATGATGAAGGTGGTATGTTAAAAATAAAATCGACTCGAAACCTTTATTGGCATATGAACGGACAACAGCAAAACATGGATACAAGCCAAGCGATAATCAGAATAAACATAAATTAGGAGATACACTCAACAAGTAGTATCATAGGTAATGGGTTAAATTGGAAATTTCCAGAAGATATCTTGCAACGGCAGATGTAATCCGCGGGCAAGAATCGTTCAGGAAAAAGGATAGGGAGTTGGGCAAGAGAGAAAGCCACGGTTCGAGAAACAGCTTTCTCAGAGATGAATGCGCCGGGCAATGAAATAAAATATGGTCCAGGGAATCTGGGAGGGTATGACAGAAAAAGCAGAGCCTATTTGCACGGGGGATCTTAGCGAATCGGCCTGCATGAACCGCCGAAGGGAAGATATTGAGGCGGGCTAACATAAATGCTCTTCTCTGACCAGGGTTGGACAGTGAAGAGAAATAGTTTAAGGGACGTCCTAGAGAAGGAGGAAGACTGAAAAAAAGGGGAGAGCAAGTGGGGTTTAAGTCAGCTGAGAGTGACTCAAACTCAAGCTGCCAAAGTTTGTGTTTGATCAAGGAATGGGCCTGTTGTAATCCCAGGTCGAAAAGGGATTCTAATTCTAGTCCTAGGGAGAGAAGTTTGGAGTCAATCAGTTTAAACCAGTTCGAGGTGTAAGAGTCACTAAGAAGGTCAAAGAGGAGAGAATTGGAATTAGAGTGGAGATGGATGCGGAGCCAGTATTTGAAAGTGGAGACCCAGGCAAGAGTAGAAGGGAGGTGGGTTCCCAATTCAAGTACCATGGTGGAGAGGCGAATCATATTGGGCACACCTAAAATCTTTCTAAAGAAGACAGCGGCAATGGAGTCAATGTTGTGGTTTACAGCCTCTATCCAGATGGGGACCCCATAAAAGAGGTGGGATAGGAGTTTGCACTGAAAAATATGCAAAGCTGCTGGGACAAATTGGTTGCCCGAGAAGTAATGGAATTTTGAGATTGCATTGAGTTGGGATGTTGATGTGGAAATGACCAATTTTTTGTGTGGAGCCCAGTTTAGTTTGAAGTGGAAAGTGAGCCCAAGGTATTTGAAAGTTGGCACTTGTTGGTAGGATTGTGTACCAACTGTCCAAGTGGATAGAGGGCTAGATTTAGAAAAAACAACTATTTTAGTTTTGGAAGAATTTATGCTAAGATCGTTGATGGAGCAGTAGTCTTGGAATTTGGCTAGAAGTAGACGCAGTCCGGCTTTGGAGAGGGAGAGCAGGACTGCATCGTCAGCATAGAGGAGGACTGAGAGAGGGGCACCGTTAAGAGAGGGGGAAGAGTTAGTAGCTTTACGTAGGAAAGGAGGGAGATCTGCAAGAAAATAAAATCCAGTAAGGATCTCTAGAATATGTTTAGCTCCTAAAATAAGAAACAGTGCTTTTAATCAAATGAGGACACAACACAGATTGGTTTGGGGAAGGTTGTAAAAGGCATTAAGGATGTGAAAGAGAGAGAAAAGGCCTTATGTATTAGACTAGTGCCGTCTAGTCGTGGCACTAGTCTTTAACCCACAGCGTGGTGGCGCTGCGGGTTAAACTGCAGAAGCCTCTGTGCTGCAAGGTCAGAAGACCAGCAGTCGTAAGATTGAATCCACGCGACGGAGTGAGCCCCCATCGCTTGTCCCAGCTCCCTCCAACCTAGCAGTTCGAAAGCATGCAAATGCAAGTAGATAAATAGGTACCACCTCAGTGGGAAGGTAACAACGTTCCATGTCTAAGTCGCACTGGCCATGTGACCACGGAAACTGTCTACGGACAAACGCTGGCTCTACGGCTTGGAAATGGGAATGAGCACCACCCCCTAGAGTCGGACATGACTGGACTAAATGTCAAGGGGAACCTTTACCTTGTGCCGTCTAAGTCAATACTATTGCACTAGTGCCCAACAGTTATGATGACAGAAGTTTCTTCCCTTCCTTCTACTCCCTCATCCAGAAACTTATTCCAGAAGGCTGGCTAGTTCTTGAGAATATGCAGGGAGGTTGAGAAAGGGTCACCTCACCCTCTAGGGAAGCAGAATCCCTAGGGGATCTTGGCCACAGAAAAACATGCACTAGTGTTTGCTGCAATTTCTTGGCCATCCACAAAAAGGCAAAGTAACACATCTATAAGACAATGAACACTATTCCTAACTATTCATGACTGCTAGAAAAGTTGCAGCAAAACTAGCCTTTTGCTGTCCTTTTCAGTATTTCTGCCATGTGCCAATGATAAAAGTGCAATTTAGATATCTGGTCACAAATCAATTGATAAGTTCTAATGGAGACATGGTAATCTAGCCTTCTTTCCAAATGCAGCTTTCATTTCAAGTACATTTTTATATATGATGGGGTATTTCCATATTCTTCTTTTGATGACATCAGGAGTCTTTTAAACATTAGATTATATAATGACTCATCTAGGTGAACATCAATCTTCTTTTAAACCTGGCACGGAGACAAGCGAATATGTGACTGTGGACATTGCTTTAAATAAATAGGACTTGCAAGTGTGCTAAGTTGCTGTTGTAAGGTCCTGATACATAGAACCTTTTGATACATTGGACCTTTTGCTTGCAAAGTTATACAGTTGTTAATTGCTACATTAAATTTCCTCTCAGTTATGATAACATCTAAATTGCCTTGTTATGATAAAATCATGCTAGATTTGTGATATATTTTTAAAAACAGTCTCCTCAAAAGAGAAAATATTTAATCTACCTTGTTTTACGACCACATACTTAGGTGATTCAATCCCTTAGAAACAAAGTTTCCAAAGAATACAGATTCTTTATTCTACACCATGAAGGGGAATTAATACTTGCACAAGCAAGTTTCCAAAAAGGTTTTGAAGATGTGTTCTCGAAGGCTGTTGGTTATTGTGGTGTTTTCGGGCTGTTTGGCCATGTTCTGGAGTGGTAAGTTCTTACTCTGTTTTTCTCAGAAGAGGAAAAAGTAAGGATGTATTTGGTCCCAATGAATCACTGTCAAGCAAAGCTATTTCTTAGGGGGATTTAATGGAGCACACATGAATCCAAAATACATACCATGGTTGCACTAGGATACAAAAAATACTACTGTGCCGTTATAATAGGTAATCAATTACCTCATAAATATCAAAGAAGTTCAGTACAAAATAGAACAGATTGGAATTAACAAAGAGGTACATAAGCTAAATTTTACATGAAGTGGGGTAAATTACTGAAAAGGTACATTTACTGTATGAATGGAGGCTATGAGGTTCCTAATGTCCAGGTCACAATTGCAGGGCCTACACAATTATAATGCTGCAGATTTTCACTTCAGGAAATGATAGGCAAATTTTGCTAGGAGGAGGAGGGAGAAAGAGAGAGAGAGGAGGGGGAGTTTGAAGACTTGGGGAAGAAAAGTTTTCCAAATGTTTTGTTGCTAGGTAACCTTGACAATGTGGTGACGATGTTCTTTGTTTGGGATTGCATAGACAAAAGGGGAGGCACAGCAACTGGGAAGGCTGACTTTAATGTATACATATTCATTCAAGCTACATGCATCTTGTCTATAGCCACCACATAACTGGAATGGAAAGCACTCTCCTGGAAATCTAGGGGTTCAACATCTTCCCACACAGTCTATGAGCTATCTCTGATCTTCTCCCTTCCTTCTGTCTCTTCTGCTGAAAATGATTCTAGTTTTTACTCAGACTCATCCTGGCAGATGTCACTGAAGGAGTTTGGAAAGACAGGAGTGGGACTTCGAGAAGGAGATCAAGAGGAACCCACTCTCTACGTGGACTTTGCAGATACCTGGCTGCTATCCTTTCCCTTGATTACCAAGGAAAGTTGCACGAAATGGCTGCCTTCAGAACACAAACAGGTTTTAAAATAAAACTATTTCTCTTTATACATACAGACATGCACAAAATAAAACACAAAAGAAGGCCATATTAGTAGGGTGCAACTCTGTAGGAAATGGACTTCCAGAAACTGCATTAAGGCAGAGGGCAGGACAGTGGTAGGCCACCATTTCTAAGGCTGTATTCCCTTTGGCTCTTATCTGCCAGAGAATAAATGTCAATAGTACACCCTAGAAGGACCTAACAAGAGCAGTGGCCAGAGCCATATGTAAGTGAGCTCACCTTCCATTTCCCCCCCTCTGTTTGCACCACTTTCCCACTCAATGGTTTTAAAGATGCACTGTTTTACAAACAAAATCACTACTTTAAGTGCAACCCTTGTTGATCAATAGCAATATTTACAGGGAAGCTTGCTTACTGTTTAGCATCACTAGCATGTCCAGTGTGGACCTCTTTCTTTCCACTATTTTTTTTAAAATCATGTCTGGTTAGATAAGGCCTATTCAATAAAAGATATGCCTCCTGAAATTCTGTTGACCTCTTGATAAGAAAACCTAATTGACAATTGTTCTTTCTCATTCCTGAGGTTAAAAAGAATCCCTGAGATCTGTCTGCAGAATCTGCCTTTTTAGTAAATTCCCTGAGGTTGAGTTGGTGAAAATGAGTTACCTCATGGAGGTGATACACTCAGTAATCTGCCAGTCTCCTGTTAAATGGCTGAGCTGAATAAGAATAGTGTCAGCACCACCAGAAGCAAACTTGCTTCTCCTGACAGACGGCAAGAATACAGCAGTACCAGGGGATAGAGAGCAGCTGTATCCCAGGCACAGAGTCAATTGCTGATGAAATATACCAATTCCTCCTCTTAACTTGAAGCAAATTAAGCAAAGACTTACTCGACAACAAGCAATGTACTGAAGCACAAACAAGTACAAAAGGTTCAGTGGATCAGACTGTGCTGAACTGAACTGTTTTTGCAGTTGTACTGATCACCACACCTCCCATCCTGAAAAAGGGAACTTGTAGAAAAACAAGGCAGCCCGGATGTGTTGATGATGTTGTAAGATTAATTTAGCAGTGCACAACAGAAACAGCAGTTCAGGTTGGGATGGCTGGGGGAAAGGAGTTGTTGGGTACTTCTCTCAGCAGCTCCAAGCCTCACTCTCCCTCACTTCAGTGACAGTAGTCTTACATAGGATCTCTGTGAAAGGGACAATGTGAACACCTTCCTCCTTTACATCTCTCTCTCTCTCTCTCTCTCACTCACTCACTCTGTGTGTGTGTGCACACGTGCATGCATGCGTGTGTGCGCAGATGCGTGGCCCTTCACATTTGCAGTGTTCGGGTCTCCCCACTCAAATCAGAAGCACACACAGAGGCTGAAATATTAGCCTATCCCTACAGTAGCTACTCCTGAGTTTACTCAGCATAATACAGATCCTCACGTTCTATAGCCACTGGAAAGCCCTACTTTGTGTCATCATGCACCACCCAGACATTTGCAAGTCTATTTCTGCATCAGAGAGCCTAGCATGTAGTTTCAAACAAAACAAAAACAACACCTGTGTGTGGCAGTATCAGTGTTTGTTAGTTAGATGGTTCTCCTTGGTAGATGAAATGTCTCATATGCCTCTAATGGCTAACTTTGAACTACCAATAATCTCCATGGGATTAAGGGAGTGATTACCCCCCACACACACACACACACCAATACAGAATTAATAGTTGGATTATGTGATTGGTTGGGTGATTCCTTAAGGTGTGGTGACAAACCACGCCTTCAACTTTGCATGGTACATTCAACAGCACTAAAGAAGTGTGAATGCAGTCAATTTTAGAGAGCTTTTTGTCAAACCTTGCTAGATATTAAAGGCAAGAAAACATTCAGGTCACTGGAGAGAAGCTCACGTGTCAAGTGAGTAGAACTCCAGGACTTTCCACCTTCATTAATTAAGTAGAATATGCCAAATTAAAAGATGCTGTTTAATTTCTTGTTTGTTTTAGGTATTTCCATCCCACTCTGTTTTGACAGATTTCAGTGTAAAATATAGTCACTCTTAAGGACTATGCTATGCCGTAATCAAGAAACCATGATACTTTTGACTTATTCCTCGTGGTGCAGTGGTTAAACTGTTGTACTGCAGCCAAAACTGTGCTCACGGCCCAGGGTTCAATCCCAGGTAGCCAACTCAAGGTTGACTCTGCCTTTCAGCCTTCTGAGGTCGATAAAATGAACACCCAGCTTGAGGGGGGGGGGCAATATGTAGCCTGCATAATTAACTTGTAAACTGTCCAGAGAGTGCTTTAAGCACTATGGGGCACTATATAAGCAGCATGCTTTGCTTTTGCTTTTATTCCATGCTCTCCTCTTCCAGGACTCACATAAGACATGGCGTTCATATGGGAGACATTTGAGTCATGTAAATCACTTAGTTTACATTATATTCCTTATGCTGGGCTACCTAATTGCATAAGTATTTGGTAGGAAGCATAGCAGATCTATGGTCAAACATTTAGGAATCTCACTCTTTAATGGGCTTGAGTTTCAACTGCATGATAACTGAAGTTCCAGTTTGGTTGAGGCCTTCCTGTATAGACTGTTTAATACAATGGTTAATCCAGTCTGTCTGCCTGTCTTAATGGAATTAGGACATGTGTATAGCCAGATAATTTTCTATTCACTCTTGTTTAATTGGGGTGGTTGTTCAGTTGCCCATTGTTAGTTGAACAGATCCACATTACATTCATGGAATCATTCTCTCCCCTTTTGCTTGAGTTTTAAGGGTATTTTGCTTTTCTTGGGATTTTTTAAAAATTATTTGCAGCCTGAGTTTTCCCAGATCTGTTATCCCCATCTGTTCCTTCCTCTCAAACAAACATGGATCCAATGGGAGCAGGTGCAAGTAGAACTCCCCCAGACATCAGCTGTTCATCTGAGTATGGTGCAAAGTTGCTTCTGCCTGACTATGTAAAGGGGGGGGGACAAAATGGGGTTTTTATCCCCAGCACAGCAGCCCCTCACTCTCTGCGCCATGACTGGCAAGATCAATATGACACATTGCCTTCTCATTTAAAGGTAAAGTATGTTTGAGAGAGATAGTGGCTGTAAACTCTCCTTCAAACCCTGTTCTTCATGCTAGGAAGCAAGAAAACACCCACCTTCACAAAACTGAAACTTCCACTACTAAATCAGCCAGCATCAAGGAAGGGAAACAGACAAGGGGTAGAGACAAGGTAGACGGATTCCAAACTGACTACATTGTGGAATCTTGGGGTGAATAAATCTGGATCAATGCAGGAAAAAGACCATAATTCCAACACACATCTATTCAAAACTACAGCTTGTCTGGATGTGCCCTACAATCCTCACCAGTTCCCGGTCTAAATCCCTCCTTCCAATCTTATGCCTTCAACTGACATATCTAAAGAATGACATTTTTAAAGTGCTTTAAAGCATCATCAGTATTATTTAACAGACTGATTGTTGTATGTCAAAGTCAAACCAACACAACTCTTCCCTAGCACCAGTCAATCTAAATTAGCAATGAACTGAACTTGAAGAATATGAGGGTTTCTGAGGGTTTTTTTATTTTATTTTTAACATGGGGCAGAAGAGTAGGATTCTTTTTAGTGTGATCTAAGTAATACTGAAGCAGCAATACCTTCTCATGACCAGCCTTGGTGATTCTTGGGATATCAAACAGCTGTCCTGTGTAATATTGCACGCCACTGAACAGAATTACAGCAACAGAGTCCCCTTCCTTTTCAATTATCGCAAGGATATCTTCCATTCTCAAGGTTTCTTCCCCCTGAAATAAAGTTAAGCACATACTTTAGATCAACCCTGACAGTAACAAAACTGTCAGTTCTTGTTTCATAATCTATTTTTTTATGACATGCCTTGCTGAGTGCAGTAAGGGATCAAAAGCAAATCCTTAACATGGCAGTAATCTACAAAAGTAAAAGCTCTGGAATAACCTTTGAATCAGTGAATAATCATTAGTAACATAGCTTCAAGGTGGTAATTTAAAAAAATAAAATAAAAGGTTGTTCACTTTGCTTCATTATATGCTTTTCTTGCCCGAACACTTCCAGGCTGCCTTAACTGGTTGGGTTTTTAAAAAATCCAGTACATGGAGATAGAAAAACCTAGCACTGTAGTAAATCTTTCTAGGAAATTGGTGGTCGACATTGTTACTAATGATATATCACTGGTAGAATATTCAAGCAGTTCATCTAAGAGTAGACATTTCAGATTGAGAATGGAAATTTTGTTTATGCATACCCTGGGCATGCTATATATTTGTCGTTGACTCCTATTCATTCATTCACAGATTATTACTTGTCTAACTCAGTGTAGTAATGGACACTAGCTTTGATAGTTTTAAAAATTCATGGTCTATCAAAGTCTATCAGTGGTTATTAGGGTAAATATATGGAATCTCAGATCCATTTAGAACTATTGCCTAGCAGCCATCACATTGATACTGTGAGAAATGACACTCCTCACCTTGGACATTCACACATCTGTGAGGCTTACAAGCAGGTTTCAGAAGAACAAGGTGGGCACAAAACTATAGGCTCATTTTCAAACATGAATGCTTAAAATGTGTGCAATTGAAACAGTATGCAGAAACATGCTTTACCCAATGCGACAAAATGTATAAAGTGTGTGAATTGTGTAAATGGATACATCAGGTAAAAAGTATATAGAAATGTACAAGTTAGTAAAAATGCACAAACATTTGTATACATTTCAGATCATGAATCAAAAACAAATATTGCAATTTGAGGCAAGACGAGGACAGGGGAAGGAAATGCAATGATGTTGAGATGGACAGATTTTAATATCTTTCTTGTGGATCTCAGTGGAGACAACTAATGTAGGGCACTGCAGGAAACAGATTCTGATGAAGAGGAACCTTTAGTCTGATGAACAAGAGTTCTCCTTGGATTGATCTGTGTGCTTAGTCTGAAGGGTCTTCTGTGTTATGAAGTGTTATGAAATATTGTTGAGCGCTTGCATTGGCTGATGAGGAAGTCCACTGTTAAAATGGGAACCTCTGCCTTAGACAACCAACCTAGCCACTATACCTCAATTTCTTGTCCCCAATCTGCAAAATTGTATTTTATTATTTATTTATTTAATTAATTTATATCCTGCCCATCTAGACCGAAGTTTACTCTGGGCGGCTAACAACATACAAGAATGATAAAATAAAATAAACAACAACATTTAAACCATAGGATAACAATAAATTAAGTATTGACAGGAGGGAAGGCCTGCCTAAAGAGCCGGGTCTTGAGTTGGCTCTTAAAAACACCCAGCGAGGGAGCCAGACAAATTTTTTTTGGGGGGGAGATTGTTCCAGAGGCAAGGGGCCACTGCCGAGAAGGCCCACTTTCTTGTTCTTTCTCTTTGGGCCTCCCTTGGCGTTAGGCCCCTCAGCCGCCCATCCTGGCTAGAACGAGTGATTCGGGTAGATCTAGGTGGGAGGAGGTGTTCCGCCAGATATTGAGGTCCTAAACTGTTTAGAGCTTTATATGTCATCATTAGTACTTTGAAATCAATGTGGAAACAAACAGGCAGCCAATGCAGGGCAGCCAGAGTAGGGGAGATACGTTGGTGTTTTCTCACCCCAGTAAGAAGTCTGGCCGCCGCGTTCTGCATCATTTGAAGCTTCCGCATCAATCTCAAAGGTAGCCCCACGTAGAGCGCATTACAGTAGTCTAATCTCGAGACTACAAGTGCATGGACCAGAGTGGTGAGGGCCCCCACATCAAGATAGGGATGCAGCTGGGCAATCCACCGGAGATGAAAATAGGCGGTACGGACCACTGATGCTACCTGGGTCTCCATGGTGAGCGCCGGGTCAGGATGGACCCCCAGACTGTGAACCGAATTCTTTGTGGTGAGAGTCACCCCCCCAAAAGAGAGGGAGTTCCCCAAACCACTGACATCAGGGCCACCCACCCTCAGGACCTCCGTTTTGTCCAGGTTCAGCCTCAGACCATTCACCTGCATCCACCCCAGTACGGCCTCCAGACAGCGCTGAAGGGACGAAACGGCATCCACTGTTGTTGGAGAAAAGGAGCTGTAGAGCTGGGTGTCATCAGTGTACTGATGACACGAAGCCCCACACCCCCTGATGACCTGACCCAGTGGCCTCATATAGATATTAAACAGCATTGGGGAGATAATCGAGCTCCGTGGGACCCCACAATTAAGATTCCACGGAGCTGATACACTCTCCCCAAGCTGTGCTCTCTGGGGATGGTCCTCCAAGAAGGATTGGAGCCAGGCTAGCACCAGACCACCTATTCCCAGCTCGGACAGTCTCCCCAGGAGGATACCGTGGTCAACGGTATCGAAGGCGGCTGAGATATCGAGAAGGACCAACAGAGACATTTTGCCCCTGTCTGCCTCCCTCAGCAGGTCATCAAACAGTGCGACCAGTGCCATTTCCATACCGTGGCGCGGCCTGAAGCCCGACTGAAATGGATCCAGGGCGTTGGCTTCATCCAAAAGGGCCTGGAGCTGGTCAGCCACCACCCTCTCCACCACTTTGCTGAGGAAAGAAACATTGGCGACGGGCCTATAATTGCCAATGTCGTCTGCCGCCAAACTTGGTTTCTTCCTAATGGGCCTAATGAGTGTCTCCTTGACCACTCATTAATTATTGAGAGACCCATTAATTATTGCAGTGGCCCATTCGGTTGTTATAGGGCTGGCTGCTTTGATTAGCCAGGCCGGGCAAGGGTCAAGGGAGGAGGTGGTGGCATGACAGCGGTCAAGCGCTTTGTCCACCATATCTGGCATCACAGGCTGAAAGAGATCGAGTCTCATCGGGCAAGGCGGAGTGCTGGACGTCTCTGCTCGATCTACTGTGTTCAAAAAAGGAGAGAGCTCCCGGCGGATGGCCTCCACTTTAGCTTTAAAAAATGCTGCAAATTGGTCAGGTGAAATACTAGTAGGAGGCCTATCACTTAGACCAATTCCAGATAGATTGCGGACTACACGGAAAAGTTCCGCCTGCTGATTTGAAGCTTCACTTATCCGGACAGCGAAGTAAGCTCGACTGGCAGCCCTCACCCTGGTAAGGTAAAGGTTAGTCACGATCCTGACAGCTTTACAATTATAATCCATCGGGTTTCATCTCCACTTGCACTCTAGCCTTCTCCTACTTTGCTTCATAGCTCGCAGCTGCTGGTTAAACCAGGGTGCTGAACGAGCTCTGCAACGGACAGGGCATTTAGGAGCGATCATGTCAACAGGCCTGGTAGCAGTGGCAAGCCAGCCATGAACCAGAGCCTCAACAGGAGCGCCAGTCAGATCAGCCAGAATCTCTCTCATGGAGTCCTGGAACCTTATAGGATCCAGTAACCTTCAAGGGCGGACCATTAAAAGAGGTCCTTGCTCCCTGCAGAGAGGGAGAGCCACTGAGAGGTTGCATTTAATTAGGCGGTGATCCGACCATGACAAGGGGACCGACACAGGGTTGGTCACCATCAGACCACACTCACTTCACTCAGGGGAGAACACCAGGTCTAATGTGTGACCGTCCACGTGGGTGGGGCCGTTGACATGTTGGGACATGTCCAAGGAAGCCATGGTTTCCAAGAACTCAAGAGTCAGATCGGAAACCTCCGCCTCCACATGGATGTTGAAATCACCCAAGACCAAAAGCCTCGGCGATTCCAGCAGTGCTGCAGAGACGAAGTCCGCCAACTCTGGTAAGGAAATGGCTGGGTCGCGGGGAGCGCGGTAATCCAGCAAGATCCCAATACCATCCCTGGCCCCAATCGACACGTGTAGGGCCTCAAGACCTGGTGTTACCACCGCAGAGCACCTAACAACCTCTAGAGTACTTTTATAGACAATGGTTACTCCCCCCTGCCCCTCCAGTCTACCCTGGTGTTGGACTGCATAACCTGGAGGGCAGGCAAGAGTCAAGGGAACACCCCCTTCCCCACCCATCCAAGTCTCAGTTATGCATACCAGGTCTGCATCCTCATCCAGGATAAGGTCTTGGATAATCTGGGATTTGTTGGATACAGACCTGGCGTTCACAACACCAGATTTAGAGTGGAGGGACGGCTGGTCCTACTACCTCAAGTCTAACGGTTGGTCACAGTGCCAGAACAGTGAACAGCCTTCAAACATCTGTTAATTGTTTTTCTGCAACGAGTAGGAACTGTGCCAATGCCATATCTCCCTCTACCCGTAAGCACTCTGATGTTCAGATGATCCCCGCTGGGGGGGGGCAGGCCCTCCACTCCATGTCAAACAAAAAGAAGGGGAAAAGGAAAAGACCGGAAAGATTGCAAATTAATAAATAAAAAATACAATAATAATCAAATTATCAAAATTAATTAAACCATAACATAAAAATAGACATATAATTTAAAATTAATCAATAACTAATTTAGATAATTAAAAATTTAAAACATAGAAGAAAAAATAAAAATAGAATAAAAGACATTCCACACCCATGCTGCCCCCCCCCCCCCGGTCATACTCAGTAGCAAATCTCAGTCCTCCCAACAAGCTCACTGCCAAAGATGATTTAGTCACCATTAGGCAATAGGGTTGGTAATATGGCCAGCCCTTTCTAGGCAGCAAGCCTAATCCCACGAGGGAAGGTGATAAAGTCACAAAGGCAGCGGGAGACAAAAGGCACCAGGCACCAAAAGTCTGAACCACCAAACAAGAGTGAGGCAACTGGGGGGGGGGGGCATCAGCAGATTCAATGTGCCGAACGAAGTGCCAAGCCTCAGCCGTCCGGACACCAACCCACCAGCCATGTTTCTCAGGGCCAGCACAGCACCGATGCCGACAGGTCCTCACCGAAACCACCGTGCCAGTTGTCAAAGCAGCGTCCCCACATTGGAGTTGGGGTTAATATTACTACTCTACCTTACAAGGTCGCTCAAAG
The DNA here is from genome assembly GCA_037013535.1 of Intellagama lesueurii. Taxonomy (NCBI): domain Eukaryota; kingdom Metazoa; phylum Chordata; class Lepidosauria; order Squamata; family Agamidae; genus Intellagama; species Intellagama lesueurii. The sequence goes on along the minus strand of JBAJHW010000001.1, from coordinate 135,565,936 downwards.
AATTTCTGAGAACTCATCAGAACCACTACAAACATTCAAAGGGTGCTACAGAAATGTGAAGTGTCTTTTTGCAAGCATAAAAATAAATAATTCTGTTAGTAACTCCTGAAGTCAAAATGAGAAATTCATTGAAAGGTTAACATTGTTAGACCCGTGAGATACGGAACTGCTGCAGTGGACAGTTTGAAAGACAAGTGACCTCAGTCCTGTGCATCTCACACCTTTCAGCCATATGGAGATTTTAGTGTTCATCTCTCAGTATTTCCAGTCTTGGTATACATACAACAACATAAAAACTGCCATGCTGGGCCAGGCTCATATACATGACATTTTGAGTTAGTGGCATACATCCCTAAGACTTTACAGCTGCTTTCTGCCTCCTGCTTGATACATCTTAGACAAACTCCATATCCCACAGAAAGCTATTAAATTTTTCACTGTATTTGTATTTCAGAAACAATAGGATCCATATAACCCCAAAATTGTGCAAACCCTGAAGTCATTAAATATAGAAAATTTCAACAAGGAAAAAAACCCTTTGATCCTTTAAAGCCTCTCTCTCTCCTCCTCCTGCATTTCCTCTTAGCAAGGGATCGTATAAAACATACCACCACCAAGGGATCAATTAAGCAGAGAAAACTCCAAACGAAATTACATGTGACTGCAAAGACCTGGGATAAGATTGGTGTTTGGAAAGGAACTCCGATTATCTTAATTATCTTTGAACATCTATTAAGGTCTTGGGAGAAGTTTCTCACTTCTCTGGAAAACATTTTTCTCTCCAAATTGAAAGGTCATCATCAGTTCTACAAAAAAGTAACAAATGTTCTTAGTGTCAGGAAATGAGGTGATGCTATGTGTTATAATGATCTAAAGTGTACAGTCTTTCAAATGAAAACTTTGTAGTAAAAGGAAAACTATGATCTCTTTATGTAACTTGTTAAAGGAATAGGATTCTACTTATGTTACTTCTTGATTAACTGCCAGCAAAGTGGTACAAATAACAGTACCAATTAAGATGGAAACAATTATAATCAAAATTAACAGATTAACATATAATTAAAGCAGTTCAAGAAAGAAAAATAATGACAACCGACTCTTTCAAATCAATTGAAGTTCCTCTGTGTTGGAAGTAACACATGTTAACAATCATCCTGAACTAATGGCAGACAAATAAACAAATAGATGGCCTCAGGCATTTTAGCCTACTCCTCCTTTCTAAGTAACATTGTACTAATATGCACCGTGCTGTATTCAGATTTAATCTCTTTCTTCTCACATCCTCCTTCTTTGGCATACATGTCCAAAGATTAATTGCTTTACATGTATGGAAAGCAATGATGTAGCATAGTGAGTCTGTCCATGAATGTAACACCTGAAGAGAGCTATAGAAGTGAGCTTTTAAGGACTCCTCTTATCAGGTTCAGGCTTCTTTCCCATGCAGTATCCCAAATGAATTTCCTAAAACTTCTTATTCTTAATTATTATTCTCCAGAGTAGCCACTCCGGTTTAATAACTTAAAAAAAAATATTTAGACATCTCATTTTTAAAAATGTATTATATAAGTTACAATCCTCTGATCACATAACAAAAAAGAAAGAAGTAGTAATTACCTATAAATACAGTTATATTTATTATTATTCTTAATTATTATTTTCCAGAGTAGCCACTCCTGTTTAATGGCTGTGCGTTCAGAGATCCCATGCTGCATTCTTCTGGCATAATTATGAAATATCCATACACTGTTACAAAATGTGCAGCTGATTTCACTTTTTCTTCCTCACCTGGGAAGGTCAAGGGAGGAGTGGAGCTGACTCAATCATTGACTCAAGACACACTCCTTGAGGCTGTGACACAGTCATTCTTCCCCTCACACCCTCCAGAATAGGGAGGCGTTCCCACAAAGCCTGCACAAGCTAGATGATGGCCCATCCTTTGGACTAGGGGTTCCTCATTTTTTTTCTCTAGGCTGTGCAAAGAAGACATGGAGTCACTGTTGGGAAATCCTACATCATGTGACACTGTCTCCCTTGAATTACATCTTTCACTTCCTGTTTTCAGCAGAACAGGGATGGTGGGAATCTTTCCTGAGGACATGCCCTCAGTGTGCTTGTTTTACGTGATGAATATCAACTAGGAAGGCAGATTTAGGAGATGCAATAAAAATGTATTGTGTCCCCTCTTTAAATTTCACTTTACATTTCTTGCAACAAAAGTCTTGTGACACCTTAAAGGTGAACAAACTTTATTTTGCACAAGGTTTTGTGGATCATAGTTTCCTTCTTCAGTTCATGGAAGATTATGTCAGTTTTCAAGATGTCACGAGACTCTTTGCTTTGCCCACCCAATCCTGGAATGAAGATGCAAGACAACAGTATTGGTTCAAATACGGGCCACACTTTATTAATTAATCATCAAATTGTATTTGCCCTCCTTGGCCAAAGAAAGGGGGGCCTGCTGTAGTGCAAAAACAGGTGAAAAGGTAGGGGTCTCCAAATACCCCTTGCTTGATCAATGGGCGAGTCCCCGACCTCAGGTTCCAGTGGTCTAACAGACTGCAGAAACCTGGCAGGCCGCTATTAAACACCCCCAGACCTCAAGCCATCTTTATTTGATGACTGTTGGTCCGGAAGTGGCCCAGCGCATCTTTCCCGCACCGGCCCTGTAATCGCACGATTCCCAAAGCCGGGAGGTCGGATGTGCTGTTGGCTTACCTGATATTACAATTGGGACACACCAAAAATACCTGTTTTCCACACTACCCGCCTGTGTGACCAGAAATTACCACCACAATATCAACAGCCCTGCTCCAGTGTGGGATAGGCGAAAATTCCCCCCATCCAAACGCCAATCAGGATGAAGGTCAAAAATTCCTATCTGGCCCCAAAACGGCAACCATAAAATCACACTAGTATTAGGGAGGGCGGGTGGGTGCCCAAAAGGAAAAAAGAGGGTGAACAAACGGAGAGCGCTCCTTTAAATACTCGCGCTCTCCCGCCCATGCCATTAGCGTACCCAGCCAATTTTGCGTCCTCCAGGCTGGTGGGCAAATGCCAGCGGCGTTGTTCCAGGTCGGTAAACCGACCATCCAACGGCTGGGATCTTTGCTACAATATATGACAGGTTCACACGACTACCCTCCTTTAAATTGTTTTATTTTCATCTCAGCCATTTAGACCAGCTTCCTTAGAATAATCTGCAATGAAGGAAATGCAATGATACAAATATCTGTTTTTCAGAAGGTATTTATATAGCGATCTTTTACAAACCTCATGTGGCTTTATCATAAGCATGCTCTTCTCAGTACCAAGCCCATGAAATTGGAGTTGAGACTCAACAGCATACTGTAAACAAAAGATTGAGCATTTCAAGTGAGGAGATGGAGACCACAAAAACATTTATATCAAATAGTTAGTATCGTGAGGAGGGGTGCTTATGTCCCCATACCAATGTGGAGGTAGGGGAAAGGATATGTTTCCAGTTTCACAAATGTTTCAGGAAAATGTTTCCAATTTTCCCCTCTGCCTATTAAAAAAATTAGGAAAAAGAGTTGAAAGCCTATAGAGTTCTTCTAGGTTTTTAGCACATGGGGTTCTTTTAGGTTCCATGCTCAGCAACTCCAGGTAAAAAAAAAGGATTATATGGCAGGCAATGTCCAAGAACTCTTCCTAAATGTTCAAAGAGGAGATGCTGCTCTAGTAGATGGTAGTGGGCTAGAGGGACAAAGAAGCTCAGCAAACAAGGCAGGGGTGAGCTTGAGGGGCAAATTTGTATTCTATGGGCCACAAGGAGCCTCTCCAAATATCCATTTTTGGCATTTTTTTAAAGGTAAACTATATGTGCTTGATTTTTAAAAAATTATTATTATTATTTTTGCTGCTGGTGGGTGGTGTCCCCACACCACTTTGTGCACCATTCAGTGGGAAACAACTCTGGCATTTTCAGAAAAGTTGAGAGTCATATTCAGAGAGGACTGGCTGTGGATGGCTAATTCAACCAGCTCAGTTTCACGCCCTTGGTCTGGACTCAACTTTTTTTAGGTGACCAAGCACATAAACCTGGCCCACTTAATGGAGGTATGTACTGTACATCTAGTCCAACTTGAGTTGATATGTGTTTTGCAGCCTTATATAATTAATAATCCAAGAGGAATGCTGGTAGCAAGCCTTCTGCATATTAGTCTTCTGGGCTATATATCTCTCCTTTCTCAAGATTGGGAATCATTATAGTATAGATCTGCAAAATCAGGATGCACCATTTTATGTGAGCAAAAATATTTTCCATTGACAGCAAGTCATCCTTGTCTACACGTTGTACCTAATCAAACTCTGATATTCTGGTGACTAGCCTTGAGAATCAAATTCAGAGGCAGTGCTCTGACACACTCTAAATTTTGGGCTTTGCTCTGTTGCCTTTAAACTGAGAGCTGCAGAACTGTTCTGACAATATTTGATTCACATAATGGAAGGGATATAGGCATGCTGCCAACTCCCTTTTAAAGTCTGGGTGATGTATGCTCCAGCATGTGAGAAGGGGAATACTTGTCCACAAAAAGATACAGGAGAGGAAATTGACCTATCTCAAGGCAGAAAACAAGTCAGTTTTACTGCAGCTGCAGGTATAGCTGAAGTCTCTTGGAAAATATGGAAAAGAAGTGTAAAAATGACAAATGCTTTTGACAAGGAACTGCCTGTGATTGACACAACCAAGTAGATTGGCAAATCAAAGGGTCTTTCCAGTTCAGTGCCGTGTGGGGGAGGGTTTGCCCGCTATATGAATGAGATCTACATAATCTAGTTTTCCCTCATGTTTGCATCATTCTCATACAGACCCTAGCCATGACAGATCTGAGACTGCCGGATGGGAAGGGCATCTCACTGAAGGTGGACCATGATCTCAGGGAGTATTGCTTCACTTTGCCCCTGTGGGACAAGACACTCCTCGCTCAGAATATAGGATGCCAAGGGATTTGATTTGTTCTGGCAGTTCCATGGCTTTCCTCTTTACAGACTGAGCACAGTGCTGCAATGTGGTATTAGGTTGTGGTGTATGGTGTTTGCATCACAGATCACAACCGGTCATGATGTTCACGGCTGTAGTACATACCACTGTATTCCTCACAGCACTCTAAACTGAGTGAATCACATTTTCCCTACAACATGCAACTTATTTGTATTTGTTGAGAAAATGTGAGAATATTTTCCCCAAAGTAGCATATTGGCTGGTAGACACGAAGACTCTGAATTGCATCTTATGTGAGCTGCATTTGGAGGGGTTTTATAGTGCCTCAGAGATCAAATTTCTCATCAATTTCTAAGTGTTTACTGAGTTTGATAAAGTAGCAGTGAGTCACAAATCTGAAGATTAATTTGCTGCAATCCATGATGCATGGCCTATTGTTTCATTTTATACCACACAAATGATGTTTGAATTAGTAATCTAAAGCACCGTCTACAACCATTTCCCTATCTATCTAGGGATATAAAACTGTTAATGTTGTGAGCTTTGTATTGATTGGGTTTCATAAAGTAAAACAGCAACAAGAATTAATAAAACATTTACAACCTGTTGTTGATTTAGGCCAACAGCTTGCTCAGGGTCTTTAAAAGGACTAATCAATCAATGTGGCCATTCAGCCTTTCCTTCTGCAAGATTTTTATTTGGACAAAGGAATAAAGGCCTGATCAGTAAAATATGCCAAGCTCAGAAGTACATGACTAGGTTCCTTTTTCTTCTTTAATGCTTTTTTTTTAATAGAATCAGCAGCTAGGTAATCAGGTAATACTGATAGTATGTCTTTGAAAGACACAGCAGCTTAAAACACAAAAATGATGCAATATTAATATTACTTACATGGTCAGAGGGAAACGCTTTGGCTTCCAGGAGGATTTTATGGCGATCTGGTGTAGGCTTAAAAAATGATAACTGTAGAAATAAAATGAAGTTTTTGTTAGCCCACTGAGAATTGATAATAATTGACATTTAAGAAGTGTCATGTGAATGCCGTACAGTCTGGCAATCAACTGCTTCAGTAAGAAACAACATGCAGTTCCAGAGACCATCACATGCTTTCACATTAGACAGTGTAATTGGCAACTTTCTTTTGATTATCCAAAGGTACCGGCAAGAATGAAAAGAAAGTCTCTATGATCCCCAATTAATTCCATTTTAAAAAAAAGTGACTCTGCCAGGATGTGAAACATAGGTTGTATTTCACCAAATGTGGTACCTCTACTCTCAACTCACAATCCTTATCATAAAGGAAAGAATGAATGAATGAATGAATGAATTTATTTATTTATTTATTTATTTATTTATAACATTTTTACCCTGCCTTTCTCCTAAAGAAGGACCCAATGCACTTTACATCATTAAAAACACAATATTAAAAGCTAAAAACACCAATTCAAATATTTAAAAGAATTAACGTGATATCTAAAATGTTAGGTAAAAGCATTACAAAAAATAGATTTAGAAGCAACAAAATATATACCATCTCATTTATTGCCTCCTAGACCGTCAAGTGCACCTGTGAGGGTGGTGAGGAGGAGAGAACCACCCAGAGTAGACACGTTCTAGATGGGCAGTATAGAAATAATAAATAAACACCTCCTTTATGATTTTAATGCGTGGGCAGGCTCATAGAGGGAGGTGAGGTCTTTGAGATAGCTTGGACCAAAGTTGTTTGGCACTTTATAAATTAATGCAAGCACGTTGGATTGTGCCTGATAACAGATTAGCAGCCTGTGGAGCTACTGTATCGGGGGGGGGGGGGTTTATGTGATCCCTGTAACCTGCCCCAGTCAGTAGTTTGGCTGCTGCATTTTGGACCCACTAAAGTTTCCAACCCCTTCACGGATTGCTGCCTTGTCGTGGCGAAGGGGCTTGAGTAGTTCAGAGAACCTATGGGCTATGCCGTGCAGGGACACCCAAGACGGACAGGTCATAGTGGAGAGTTCTGACTAAACGCGATCCACCTGGAGCAGGAACTGGCAAGCCACCCCAGTATCTTTGCCAAGAAAACTCCATGGACAGAAACAAAAGGCTAAAAGATATGACGCTGGAAGATGAGCCCCTCAGGTCAGAAGGCGTCCAACATGCTACTGAGGAAGAGCGGAGGACAAGGACAAATAGCTCCACAGCTAATGAAGTGGTTGGGCCAAAGCTGAAAGGACGCTCAGCTGCGGACGTGCCTGGAAGTGAAAGGAAAGTCCAATGCTGCAAAGAAAAATACTGCATAGGAACCTGGAATGTTAGTTCTATGAACCTTGGTAAGCTGGATGTGGTCAAACAGGAGATGGCAAGAATAAACATTGACATCCTGGGCGTCAGTGAACTAAAATGGACGGGAATGGGCGAATTCAATTCAGACAATTATCATATCGACTACTGTGGGCGAGAATCCTGTAGAAGAAATTGAGAAGCCCTCATAGTCAACAAAAGAGTGGGAAAAGCTGTACTGGCATACAATCTCAAAAATGATAGAATGATTTCAATACGAATCCAAGGCAAACCTTTCAACATCACAGTAATCCAAGTTTATGCACCAACCACCCATGCTGAAGAGACTGAAATTGACCAATTCTATGAAGACTTACAACACCTTCTAGAACTGACACCAAAGAAAGATGTTCTTGTCATTATAGGGGACTGGAATGCTAAACTAGGGAGTCAAGAGATAAAAGGAACAACAGGTAAGTTTGGCCTTGGAGTTCAAAACGAAGCAGGGCAAAGGCTAACAGAGTTTTGTCAAGAGAACAAGCTGGTCATCACAAACACTCGTTTCCAACAACACAAGAGGTGACATTACACATGGACATCACCAGATGGGCAATACCAAAATCAGATTGATTATGTTCTCTGCAGCCAAAGATGGAGAAGCTCTATACAGTCAGCAAAAACAAGACCTGGAGCTGATTGTGGCTCTGATCATCAGCTTCTTATAGCAAAACTCAATCTTAAACTGAAGAAAGTAAGAAAAATCACTGGGCTAGTCAGGTATAATCTAAACCAAATCCCTTATGAATACACAATGGAAGAACAGATTTAAGGAACTAGATTTGATGGACAGAGTGCCTGAAGAACTATGGATGGAGGCTCGTAACATTGTACAGGAGGCAGCAACGAAAACCATCCCAAAGAAAAGGAAATGCAAGAAAGCAAAGTGGCTGTCCAACAAGGTCTTACAAATAGCAGAGAAGAGAAGGGAAACAAAATGCAAGGGAGATAGGGAAAGTTACAGAAAATTGAATGCAGACTTCCCAAGAATAGCAAGGAGAGACAAGAGGGCCTTATTAAATGAACAGTGCAAAGAAATAGTGGAAAATAATACGAAGGGGAAAACCAGAGATCTGTTCAAGAAAATTGGAGATATTAAAGGAACATTTTGTACAAAGATGGACATGATAAAGGACAAAAATGGTAGGCACCTAACAGAAGCAGAAGACATCAAGAAGAGGTGCCAGGAAACCCTGTCCTCTGCATAAATAGAGTCCCATTGCCCTCTCAGGCACATTTGGCAGGGTACAATTGAGGACCTTCTTCATGGCTGCTCCCAGGTTGTGGAATGCCCTCCCCTGGGAGGCCAAATTGGGCCCTCCCTCTTGTCCTTCCTTTGACAGGTGAAGACCATAGTTTTTAAGCAGACATTTAGCAGCTAATTGGGAAGTGATTAGTTTTTTAACAGTTGTAACTTACAGTATTATTTTAATGCTTTCATATATTTAATTATTTTTATGTAATCATTTATTGTATTTTTAAATGGTTTGCTCTTTTAATAATTTGTGATCTACCTTGGGTCCTATAATTGGGAGAAACAAGCATAGAAATTAAACAGACAGACAGACAGTAGCAGTTTCCCATTCCTGTGGGGCCACTTTATCTAGCTGTCATTATGAAAATTGCCATTGTCCACACCTGCCAGATGTTACATTACTCCCATTCCTGGAGATAGATGGAGGGCCAGCTGAGCTGACAGTAGGACAGCTGAAAGTCTGCTGAATCCAAGCCCTTCCCAGCTGAGGATGGTTGGAAATTACTTAGGAGTTCCCTCACTTTGGCCTACTTTTGTGCCAGTACAGTATAATGACTGTGACCTTGGTCTAGAGAAGGGTTGGGCTGGTATAAGTCAGCTGCTTTCTCCAGCCCCTTTTTGGCTTTTCTGCTGGCTGAATTTAGGTAGGTAAGATCTGTTACCAAAGTCCTCAATAGGAGGAGAAGGAAGGAATAAATTATTTCCATATCAGTGAATATATTTCTATGAGCATATTTATTTATAAGCCAAGGCTCTGATGAATAAATTTAAAAAGGTTTCTTGGACAATCACTAAAACGATCCATTATTATATTTTTTAAGCAGATCTTCTGCCCACAGATCTCCAAGATCAAACAGCACAGGGTCAGCTGTGCCAGCACACTTCTGCCCATTTCCAAACCCATTATAGAGCTAACATATCTTTAAGCTTGCGCTGTGTCAGAGCTGCTCAGAGACAGATGAACATGCTTTGCTTTCTATGTCACAGTTAAGAATTAATTGTTTTTCTCCTTATGCCTGATGGAATGTTCTGTGGCCCTTTTAGGCAGATAGACTAAGAGATTAGATTAGGTAAGAAAAAAAAATCTGTTTACATAGTAGTAGTAGTAGTGATACTAACAGTAGTAGTAAGTACCTCAGCTCATTGCCAAAGCCATTCACTGAACTTTGAATTGATTCCTGTTCCCATGTATCTTACCAATGCCTTCTAACTCACCCCTTTTTCTTCTTACCACATTCGTTAGTGTGGCTGGTACTGGAGCTTGTATCCTCTAGATGCCACCCCTTTGGATGTTGTCGCCAGTGTGTGATTATTATAATGTTCCTTTATGAAACTTATCTGTGTGGAAAGCTGCATACACAGTTCTCTTCAAGGTGTCCATATAAGATAGGTTGGTTTTCTATATCTCCACAGAATAAGTTCATCCCCTTCCCGCCCTCTTCACATCTAGAAATTTGAACGAAATAGTTTCATACTCTCTTTTGGCAAACAAGTGTCTGTGAACTGTAATCGTTTTTGAGGAAATGTCAGGGTAGCAATCAAAATGTCATTTTGAAAATGTGTGTAGAAACCTAAGAAGCAAGTAATGTGTATATGCCTCTCCTGAAGAATGGCCCTAAACCTTACCTTTCAGTGACTGACGTGTAATGTCCTTTCCTTAAGGAGTTTGCTCAAACTATTTATAATGGTAGTATTTCTATTTTATACTTTCTATTTATAGAACTCTGTATGGAGTCTTGCTCCTAAGTAAGATATGTTACCAAAGTGCTCGACAGAAAGAGAAGGAAGGAATAAATCATTTCTATCTCCAGTAAACATGTTTCTATGAGTATATTTATTTATAAAAGTACAAATGGGAGTCTGCATCTCAAAATGTTTAAAAATTGGTAATGCAGATTTGATTATCTAAAAAGCTCAGGCTCGAAGGGTTTCTTGGACAATCATTATTATGTTTTTATGTTCTTTTAGGTTTGGACTACAGAATAAAGTAATCCTTAATTATGAATGGGGGGAAAATACACTGGCTGTCCAAAATCCCCCCAAACACAAAAGATGAATCAGAAAGTGGCTGAAGCTTTCCTCCATTTTTGAAAAATTAAGGCAGATATTTGGGGACAGTGGAGGCTGTCATATCAGGGAAGACTCGTGGGTTATAATCTGAGTTATAAAGCAGCTGTCCAAGGTGCTGAAGCTGCCTAGTGAATCCACTCAGGGTTTCAGACTGAATGTTAAAGGTAATATTCAAGAGGCTCAGTCTGTTTAGGGGATAGGGCTCAACATGTTGATTAGCTCCTCTGATGTTTGGACTAAATCCTAATGTGGATGCCCACCTCACTTATATAAGAAGTACCAACTGTCACTATTGTGGGGTGTTAAGCAGTGCAGGTGGTGGTGATGCTGTGAACCATGTAAAAAGTGAGTCATCATTCCTGGAGATATCTGGGTGCTGCCAATCTCCCTCTCCCTCTCTGTCTCTTTTTACTGGAAAAAGAAGGGCCAGAGAAGAGCTGGGGGCCACAGGAGCAGCACATTGTCTCCCCCAGATTACACAAATTCATGGAAGGCGGACCTATCATAGATCCTTCCTGTTTGGAGACAGTAACATGCAGAATATCAAGTACTTATGTAGAAATAATGTCTTCAGCAATTCAAGGCATTAAATTCCCTTGGAACAGAATTCCAGACAAGGTATACCATAGTGTGTTCTAGCAAGGCAACTGTTACATTCTGATAACTTACCATTAGGAGATGTAGATTAACTGTCAAGCCATTCATTAATGCTATCTCTCCTTTATGAGCCCCTGAAAAGCAATAACGCAGATGTTTCACTTTTCTTTTTGTTATGCATAAAGTCTGTTCCACTGATGTGCAGAACGATATGACATTGGTTTGCAGTCAATGTCTCCCTAACCACTAAAAGGTAAATACATGTTGATGTGTCACCATGGACAATTTATTTTTTAAAAAAAACCTGACGGGTTGAGTGCATCATTTGAACATGAAAATATTTATTTTTACCAGTCTGTTGTGGCAAATAAAACAGATAATGAAGTAGCAACATTTCCTCCCTTGAAACCCCTCTATTAATTTGTTGTTATCATCAGCACCTTGGCCAAATTCAGTGTACTTTTGTCATTAAACAAGTCTGCCATATAAAGACCTAAATGGCATTAGAGGCAATTATCTATTTTTAAGCTGACTGTTGTTGTGTCAAGCTAAAATGTGTTTTAATTTTTTTTAAAAAAAAGAAGAGTTTGCCCAATAACTATTCATATCTTTATTCCAAAAACCTAGCAGTGGTTTATAAGATTACTATGAAGAGTAACTGATGTTATGGCAGAATTATGCTATCATATTCTGTTATGGATAGTGGACTTTTTGTAACTAATAAAATTTAATGGGAGACACAGATACAACAAATTGACTTTTTTTTTCATATGCTAGCAATGATCAAGTTATCTCCATCTCTACTTCCCATTCATCAATGTAGCACAAGAAATATATGAACATTCACATTTAAAATGGAAGAACATAGAGAAAAAGTCTTCAGCTCATAGGTTTAGATGAAAATATTCACAGGAACCAGAAAGGCATGTAAACATTTTAAGAAGCTTCTAATTTTGGTCTAACTTGAAATATCTTTTCTATCAAAAGCAAAGCAAAGTGTGCTGCTTATATACTGCCCTGTAGTGCTTAAGCACTCTCTGAGCAGTTTACAATTTAATTATGCAGGTTAAACATTGCCTCCCCCCAGCAAACTGGGTACTCAATTTACCAATCTTGGAATGATGGAAGGCTGAGTGAACCTCAAGTTGGCTACCCGAGACTGAACCCGGGTTGTGAGCTGAGTTTTGGCTGCAGTACTGCAGTTTAATCACTGTACCATGAAGCTATCAAGGTATTCATCTGAAGCAAGAAAACAGCTGGAAGTAGGAAGGTTAATTAAGCATTAATGGTAAAGGCAGGATGTGAAAAGAAAACAAGTAATAGTGGATAATTTTAAAACAAGAAAGCAGAGGAAAAAATCAGGGCAAATACTCATTCTTTCCTCATACACAATGAGGTAATATACAACATGACGCCGTATCACATCATGCACTCATTGTGTATAACAGAGGGAAACAATCTGTGACCCACTAGGTGTTGTTAGGCTGCCATTCCCATCAGTCTTAGCCAATGTAGCCAATGGAAAGTGCTGTGGAATAGCATATCGGACCCCCATCTTGATGGCCATTTTTAATCCAGTTATGTAGAAACAGAGGATAGGCAGTTCCACATGTTTAATCCCTACACTTGAAGCAAATGACAAAATATTGAGGTTTACATTTTGAGAGAGCATGATGCCCCACAACAAAGACACTACCTTGTGGAAAGATATTTGGAATCCATACAATGACCATGGATAACCATGAATTTTCTGGGCAAGAAATATCATCAGACCGAAAAGGTGTAATGTATGGGAGATAGTGGGAACACTGTTTAATAAATGGAAAATATAGAGCTTTGCTGTAGGCAAGCTATACATTCACCTAGCCTGCAGATATGAGGTCCTAGCTTGAAACAGGATCTCCATGGTGCCTTCCCTATCCTCGTAGTACAAGAGGGCCCGAACCACCTTATGGCTTTTCTAATGCAAAGAGTGCTGCCTGGAAGCAACTGGCAACTTTGTGGGAATGGCCAATATAATTCAGCACAAATGGATGGCAAAAGATATCATGGTGCAGATTATTTGTGCCTTATTGTGTTTGACAGGACAACACAATGAATTGGCCAACAATCAATAGTCAAAAGGAGGACAGGCAAGTGTTTCCTACCAGTCTCAGCCATGCTGCCAACATGGAGAAGGTGAGATTGGATTTCAGTTGAACATATAGGAGGAAAGGAGCTGGGGATGGATTTGCATTCATTATTTTGTTTCTCTTTGCTTACTTCTCATCTTAGTAGCTAATTCTCTAGGACAATGAATGGGAGAAAACCAGGAGAAATGAACCATCAAAAAAGATATGGTCTCCCACAAAAGTGTATTCCTTTAAAACTAAAAATATTATTTTCACTGCTCTCCAGTTCTTCTCTCCATTTTTTTTGAAAGTGTGTGTAGAAACACATTCCAACTATGCACACTAACATTGCATCAAAGATCATAGAAATCTGTTGAATTCTACCCATAAAGGTGATGACCCATGAAATAAGCTCCAGCACTCTGGATCTAGTATGGATAAAGTAGCTATTCATTAGTCTCAAATTCTGGTCTTTTCTTAACCTGACTCATCCTCTTCCAAAGTCTATCCAGAGTATAAATAGAACTACTTTTTTCTCTCCATTTAAGGCATAGAACGAAAACACATGGTTAATCTGAAGTTCACCTTTAGATGTGTGCCAGTATCTTATATTGAATATGACACCACATTTGTCATGTAAGTCTTGGTCTCTTGTAAATGATATATTTATTAAAAGCTTTTCTTTATTGGATTTTGGAGGCCACAAAACAAACCTTATATGTGCCTTAGGAAAATCGTTACCTTTCATAGCCTGCACTGCCTTTCGGAAATGACGCTTCTATGATCCAATTAATCTATTACAATATTCAAAGAAAAGTCTCCAGTAGACAAAAAAAATGAAGTTTGCTCTCTCCATCTCATTACTCAGCACCACAGAACCCGGACAGCACAAACCCCCATATGTCCTACCTGATCAATCTTCCTTATAATGGAAAGCTGGGGGAGGAGGGGGTTGTGACACTCCATCCACTACCTCCACTGTGACTTTGGGAAAGGCTGTTGTTGTAACTAGATAGACACCTAGTACAACAGGAGCCAAGTCTTTGATTGAAATGTGTGTGGGCAAAAGGGAGGGGGAGGGGAATAATGGCATCACCTGAAAGCACTCCTATTTTCCTTCTCCAAAATTCGTTTGGGCCTATCAAATAAGCATTATCATCCAGAGTATCTGCAAATCAGGCTGCCCCTTCTTTCTCATGTCTTTTACTTCCTGTATAGTCGCATGTCGTGGTCACATGGCATATAGTCTGTGATAGAGGTTCATACTTTTTTTTAACCATTCTGCTTTTTTGGGGTGAATTAGATGTGGTACATCCATCTACACCCCTCAAGTGGGACATATTCCTGTTCTTTTCTTGTTCCTTTCTCTGCCCCCTTTCCCTCTGCTGGCTATGTACTGATCTGCGCCATTTCTTCCTATTTCTGTGCTTCATTATCCTCTGTGGAGGAGAATACACAGTGCAGTGCAGCGGTGGTCAAAAGACAGTAGGGGGACTGATGCTCATACTTTACAGAAGTATGCCAATATGCCAACATTCCCATTTGAAAATTAATTTTTTAAAAAATTAAGGGAGTCGAATGATAGTATGTGAGGGAGGTGGGGCCACACACTAGATGCATAGGAAATAAATCAGTTTTGGAGTACACACTCAATGGGATGTTGGTTGCAATGCAGAACAAGTAGAGTAGTAGCCTCCCAGTGTGCTGGATTTGATGCGGAGATAGCACAGAGGGGAACAAAAGAATCAATAATGTCCTTGCGTCGTCTGAACTAAAAAAAAGAGTCGAAATTCATGAGGAGTAACTCAGAAACATTTTGCTGGTGTGACCGCAGCCTTAGTTTGATATTTGTGCTCTCTTCAACAGAGGACAGGCTAAGCAGAATTGTGTGGGATGAGCAAAAGAGTTAATATTTTTCTATCTGAAGATGATACTGCCAAAGTTGCTATTGATATTTATAAAATGCAGCAGTAGAGGGGGAGGGAAAAAGGGGGGGAATCTCCTTCCTTGTTCTGTCCCTACATGGAGAAATTTGGGGAGCATGGAAGCTGGAAAGAGTCTGGTTTTTCATTGACCATAACTCCACATTTCTCATTTTGCATTTACTCTTAGGGCCTTCATTTACCAAGGAACTGTACACTCATTCAATAAGCAAGATGTTACAGAGCCATAAACCTTTAAATGGTCAAAAGAAAAGCCATTTACTGCCTTAATTTTATCCCCGAATAAATCCCTCCAAAACAACTCTTTCTTTCTTTCTTTCTTTCTTTCTTTCTTTCTTTCTTTCTTTCTTTCTTTCTTTCTTTCTTTCTTTCTTTCTTTCTTTTCTTTCTTTCGCAAAACCACATCCAGCAGTTCCTGTTCCTCCATAAGCATTAAAAGCAAAATAGTATTTTTTTTAAAGAAAAGTGTATTTTCTCACGCCACGCTTACTAAAGGAAGAGAATGCCTTTCTTTTGCTGCATACTACTGGAGTGAATGCATATTAGTCTTAAATACTACACTGAACAGAGAGTATTTTAATGGTGCTTTGTCTTGTATTTGTCCTCTCTGCATTTTCTCTTTTTACCTGAAGGCAAAAGATGGAGTCATTACCCAGTTGAGATTGCTGTCATAATGGGACCACAATTTGGAATTCTTCAAAAGGTAGTTTGTTCCCATTATGAAAAAAATAAAAAGGGAGCTCATTAACATGCTGCAAAATCAATAAAGTGAAATTTGCCATAATAAAAATCCTGCTAAGACTTGGAAGCTGGTTGCCAAGTAACACTTTGCAACTCAGTTGTACAGCCACTGAGGGGGAAAAATTACCTGTACAGAGAGGGGAAAAAAGGTCACGATAGCACTAACGTAACAGCAAACTTAATAGCCTCTGGTGTGCAACAAAGCTGTGAAATACTGCCCAAAGCACAGGAAAACAAGTTAACAATGTGAGGATCTTTATTCATCGGCTCTTTTATAGAGAGATTAAAATATGGCACCCCAATCAAGAGAGTACAAACAGCTTTCTGCATATAGATCATGCAGTGCTGGGTATAAGAAGTCTAGGCAGGCAGTGGACACTGGGTGGGAGGCACTAGCAACATGACACCCTGTGTGTGAGGCCGAATTAATCATGCCTCTACAGATCCTATCCCTTCCATTTAGATTTAAAGGAGGGGGGGTTATCTCACTTTTTTGTAGACAGCAGAGAAGCGAAAGAAAAGCTTAAAAACTTTTATTTTACTCTTCTTCTTTTTCTTGAGAAATGATGCTATGTTTAGCCATATATGTGAGTCCAAGATATAAAAATAACTAGATCCTTTCTTTTTGACCAAGGGAAAAAGCAAAGTGTAAAAAAAAAAAAGATTTATTGGCTGTCTAGCAGATTTTACATTAAATTTTCTCATGTTGCATTCACAGCCAGTAATTGCTTTGTTTGTTGCTATGCATCTCTCTCTCTCTCTCTCTCTCTCTCTCTCTCTCTCTCTCTCTCTCTTCTCTCTGTGCCTTCCCTTCTTCCTATTCAGCATTGCTATTTTCTGGACCCCATTTGACTTGAAAGTGGAGAGTGGAATTAATAGACTTTTTCTGAACTCTTTGATGAAGAGCAGAACACCAGTCCTAAAACAAGGCATGTAGTACCATAAAGATGGAGCAACTTTGACTTGCTTAGTGCAGGAAACATGGGAAAGTTACAAGTATGTTGGATTCCCATCATCTCTCAATACTGGCTGCATTGTATAGACTTGATGGGGCTGCAGTCCAAGAATATCTTGAGAACCACACTGATGTCCACCAGCCTAGGTGAAGCAGGGATACGTGGTCCAAGAGGAAGATAGAAAGCCAGGTGTTAGAAAACAGACACACAATTCCAAATATTTTTTCTCCACTGTTGTCTCTTTCACACTGAGGTGTTTTCATCTACAGCGGCCATGCCGGGGGGCAAGGACAAGAATTACTCACAGGATATGAGGCCAGACAGAACTTCCATGTCTGGAGATACTAACATAAGATGAAGACAATCAACTTCAAGTGTATAAAGAAGATGATCACACAATCACTACAAACAAGGCAAATCTTCTAAGATAGCTGCTACTGTGGCTGTTCCATAAGCTATCACTTCCTCTTTTCCTTAAAAATCAGTGTTTGACTTGGCATTCCACTAAGGCCGTAGTTCAAAGCCCAGACACCTGAAGTATTATGGGAACTCAGTGGCTGAGCTCATGATTTGTATTTGGAAGATTTTATATGATCAGACTTATGTACCTAGAGATACAGATGTGTATCTATATGTATGTATCTAGACAGACAGATATGATTATATGATTTCTGGGTGAGTCAACTGTACAAAACGTTTGTGTGTGTGTGTCAGTTGTTCCAGGTGGTTTGCCAGCATGCTTGCAAGGTACTACTTCTACTGTAGTGGTTATTATATTTCCATATTATAATAATTCATGGCTGAGAATATGCCAATCCTTATCATGAACAGCAGATCCATTGTTTTTGTGACTGCTTTCAGGGGATGTGGTTCCCTGAAGTATCATCCGATGAGTATTGTTTGTGACATAATTAGTCAAAAATAGCACAACTGTTCACGCCACCTAAGTTTTCTTCCTTCCCTGTAAATTCTCTAGACAGTGTGACAGGTACTATCAGCCCTCCTTTTCATTAAATTCTGCACTATTAATTTTTTGTAAACATTTGGCTTGCTTGACAGCAATTAAAGATATTTTCATGTAACAGACAACCATTGCTTTGAAAACAAAAGGTATCATCACTGTTCATTGTGATGTTCAAAGACACTTGTAGGAGTGCCAAGTTTTCTTAGGCTTCATGTGTTAGACCAAGTAGTTTATGGTGATCTTAGAACTCAACAGCACAATTAGTTCTGTGATATACATTTGGTGATACATTACCATTGGAACTAAATCTTCTCACTTAAAAGATTTAAAGCACAACTTTGCCTCCCAAACCATCAGAATAGACAAAATTCTCATACATTTTGGATAAAAAATTTAATGATTTAAAGATCTGTTGTTTTTAAGGCTTCCAAAGACAAAATAAATAAATAAATAAATAAAAATCAGAAATTATCTTTTCTTACCCACAATATCAGCCATAAGTTCCACGATGCATTCATCTGCTAAAGCCCAAGGACGTTTACCATAGAAATGCCCATGAACACCTCTGAAAGAGACAACAGATCAAAATCCATACATATATCTTCAGCATAGCTCTTAGCAATGAGAACACAACATTCACTTCCTTGCTGAATGCTATTGTTATGAGATATTTTCTGGCAAACATTCAATGTACCTATCGTTGTCCAACATAAGGTGTGTTCTATATGTACAAAGTCAGGTCAAAAATCCTAGAATAGTTTGCAATGTGCTACCTTCTTCATGCTTTACTAGAAGGGAAACCAAAATACGTAGGTGCATTAGTCAAGGGCAAGATGAGTTGTAGAAGTGCAATTGAGCCAAAGAGAAAAGAATGTAGCCTAACTTCTAACAGCCTGGCATGTATGTATGTATGTATGTATGTATGTATGTATGTATGTATGTATGTATGTATGTATGTATGTATGTATGTATGTATGTATGTATTACCATGCCTTTTTGCTAAGAAAGGACCCAAGGTGGCTTACACCATTAAAACACAATATTAAAGCTAAAAAAACCCAGTGAATTATTCAAATTATGCAAAACTTCTCCTGGACAGTCACTCATTAAGGGAAACCCTGACTGAAGAAAAAGGTCTTTGCCCACTTACAGAAGGACAGCTAAAATAGGGCCAGCCTGGTCTCTTGTTGGAGGGAATTCCAGGGTCGGGGTGCAGCAACAGAGAAGGCCCTCTTCCATGTCACCACCAAACGCACCTGTGAAGGTGATGGGACACAGAGAAAGTCCTCTCTCTTGACACACAGGGAGAATCATAAAGTGAGTTACAGTCTTTCAGATAGCCTGGGCCCAGGCCAATTTATTTTTCCATTTGCCTGCTCCAGTTGGGCAAAGCATGAAAGGAAAAAGGAGAGATTAAGAAAAGAGGCTAAAAATAAGGTAGTGTTAGGTTTCTTCATAGTACTAGAGGTGTATCCTATATTTGATGTTTGTAAATCTAATTATAAAAGAAATTGTAAAAAATAAATATGGCACTGTGAACTCCCAAGCCCTATAGAAAGAAAAACTTCCAGGATGTAAAGGGATGAAAGCTAACTAGCGTAACTTACTTAATTGCCCAAAGTTCCCAAATTCCAAAGTAAAAATTGAAACCTGAGACAGGAACTCCAGGAAGGGGAAAAACTGGCAATCATTCACATTGTATAACTCTAGCAATTAAGGTCTTAGAGACTGCTTCGGATATGGCACAACATCATTATTTAGAACTGCCATATCCAAGGTCAGAATAGCAATGGTGACATCCAACCTCCAGTAAGATAAGAACAAGGAGAAGAAGCAATTAAGCATATGGTTGAGGAAAGCTGAGTCATCAAATGCTGAAAATGTCAGCTGAGAGATGGGATGGGGGGAGAGAAACAAGGAAAATTAAGGGAAGGAGGGGAATTAGTCTACTTAAGACCCTAACAGTTTATAATAACCTGGGAGTGAGCTTTAGGCTTGGGGAGATGGACACCACACAATTAAAAATTCTTCCCCATAAAACACGTCTGCCATTATACAAGACTGGAACTGGCAACCAGAGCTTACTAGACATGGGGACGAATAAAAAAATGGATCACGATATTCATCAGAAATCGCTGATTCATTAAATATTTGTCCCTTCATATTCATGGGTTCCAGAGACCCCCACAAATATGAAGGGACAAATATTTCCCCATTTTTATTCATCCCCCATACGAAGAGAGGGATGATGGCTTTCCCATTCTGCCTACTGGCCCGCCGATCAGCTGATTGGCAAGCCGATAGGCAGCCACCCACACCCACAGCCTATCCCCGCCCCCTTCCTCTCCATACCTTAGCCACTGCCCCACCACCACCACACCGCCAAACCCCCGCCATGCCACCGCCCTGCCACCCCCCCACCAACGCCCCCCATCGTAATTGCCGCCGTCTCCAGCAGGCCTCCGCAGCCACGGCCTGTAGAAAGGGACACTGGCTGCCCTTTGCAAAGGGAGTCCAGGCTGCCCTTTGCAAAGATGGCAGCTGCAGCTTCCCTACCCTAAACGAAGCCGCAGCCGCCATCTTTGCAATGGGCAGCCAGTGTCCCTTTCTACAGGCCGTGGCTGAGGAGGCCAGCTGGAGACGGTGGTGATGGCAGTGGTGATTACGGTGGGGGACATCAGGGTGGCAGGAGGGCATCAGTGGGGATGGCTGAGGGCGGTGGTGATGTGAGGGGGTCAGGTTTTTTTTTAGTAAACCCCACGAATCGACAAATAAATTCGTGCTTCGTCAGTTCATGGGGGCAGCTTTGAGAGTCGTCCCCATTTCTAGTGCTTACCCTGAACCATTTGGCACTATATAGCACAACAACTGCAGGTGATACAACTTATGTTCAAAGCCCTAAATAGCTTGGAACCCAAAACACTTGAAAGAACACCATATCCTATAACAGTTGTTCCAAGTTTTGAGATTTACTGAAACATTTTTCTCCACTACTTTATTGAAAATGTGTTATGCAACAAACAATGGAGAAGGGTTTTCACTACTGGCACCCCAGTTTTTATGTATGACCTATCCTAAGGAGGTACACCTGATCCTATATTAAAGTCTTTTCCATGTGAATTTAAGGAATTCTTACTTTCCCAACAGTTTTAGTCTGAGGTTATGTTCAATATTTTGCAAGCCGCTTCACTTTCTTTTTAATGCTATGAGTTTATTGTAGGTAGTTCAGAGTCTAGCTGATGATTTATGTGTGCAGGATTTTGACCACAGACACTTGATATTCATATTTTGGCAACGTACCACAAATGGTTAAGTTGTTGTGCCACCACCACCAGCAGTGATAAAATATATCCTTTTTTATTATTGATTTTAGTATAGATGTGTCAATACATTTTAAAAGTTGGATTTTTCTCATATGTTATGCTTCTACAGTCCCCTACATTTCCTCCCTTCCTTGCAACCTTAGCTGTACGCGGTCACATGCTCTTTATATTAAAACATTCCGTCCTATTAAAAGACATGGGCACCAAATAAAATGATTCGCTGTAGGACAAAGGGAAAGCAAATGAGACTTAATTCATGCTTACAAACTAAATAAAGCATAGATAGTAATTGAAGCACACTATAACCTTTGCAGAGAATAAAATGAACAGTGATTGGGACTGGAGAATGAAATCCTCAGAACTACTTTTTGCCTGGTCCTTTTTTTTTTTTTTTTTTGTTCGTTTGAGACCATGGACATGCTTAGAGATAATGCAGGACTTTGATGAGTAATCAAAAGAGTTTTCTGTACTGAATCCTCCAAAGGTTCTGAGAGAATTTGCTGTCATGAAAGAACTGTCCAACCATGGGTTATATCGGCAGTGGAATGAAATGGTACTAAATACTATTATTTTCTACTCCCCCTCCCCTTTCTTTTATATGTATAATGTGCAGTTTTGAATTTAGTTGGGAAAATTTGCCCTCCCTCACCTAATGTGCTGTACAAATCCACTATTACATAACGAATTCCCAAGTTATCAAGAAATGCAGATACTTTTTTGCACAACAAAAAAATTATACTTTATGGAAGAATTATATATAAATGTTTAAAGTATAATACAGCAGTGAGGACAAAGTATTAATTATCTTTTTCTATAGTATTAGTCTGCCCCAGCCCGTGGCTTTCATTAATTCAGAGACTCTGTCTCTTTCTCTCCAGAGTCCATCCAAACACACACAAACATACACAAAGAGAGAGGGAGACACTTGGAGATTCCCCTCAGCATCAGAGATTTCCAGGGTGATCCCCCATCTTGTTCTGTCCTCTTAAGAATTGCATAGCAAATTGCCCTAGAGTGTGTCTATTGAATCAATGGGGATTTGGTGAGTCAACTACTCTGTAAGTGGCATTGATTCCAAAGGGGCTATTCTAATTGGAGCTTACTTTAGCATACTAGGTTGAAGTTAGACTAGGCCTATTTGAATCAATTGAACTCATGGAAGATTTGACTCACTAAAATCCCCATTGATTCAATGGGTCTACTCTAGAGTGATTTACTGCACTAAGCAACAAGATTCTGGCTGATGAACACTTACAAGGTGTCTTGTTCTTGGCAATCGCCTAAGACACCCTGCCATGATCCCTCTCCGCATCAGAGATTCCCACCTTCCTCTGACAATCAGGGCCCTCCCCCATCTTGTTCTCTCCTTTTAAGAGGAATTGCCTACAGTTCTGCAGGACACAACTATATTCTGCACAATGTAACGCCCTGTCTGATAAATACTTCATGGAAAGATAGTATTCTGCATAGGAATCGTAACAATTCTACACAGTTTGGTAGGTCTTCCTCCCCTTCCGGGGGAATCCTCTGCAAGAAGGATTGCATTCTATGTGCATGACATAATCTTGTGCAGCCTGGCATTTCTTCCACAAAAAATAACTATAAAACGTTCCAGAGATCCCATAAGACTTCCCTCTAGATTTCTCCATGGGGAAAAAAACCTTGTGCAGATAAATTTTGCTGTGAGGAAAGAGTGATTCCCTCCCCACTCAGTTTCTCATCAAGAATGAGAGGCCAAAAGATTGACATGGATAGTGTAGCGGTTAGAATGCTAGACTGAGATCTGGGAGGGCAATGGTCAAGTCCCCATTTAGTCATAAAACTCAATGGTGACATTAGTCTAGTCACATTCCACCCATCTGACCTGTCTTAGACAGCTATTGTGAGGGTAAAGTGCCTCACAGAAGAGTCGTGTACACTGCCATGAGTTCACAAAAGAAAAGACATTATATGACTGTAACCAACAAATAGGAGATACAATATAATTCCAAAGCATTCCTGGTGTGGGACAGCATGGGAAAAATCATGGCATGATTGTAGGATGCTGATTTCTAAGACACTATGAAAGGGATCAGTTATTTTGGCTTAGTTCTCTAGATATCTAGCCTATACAAATCTATTTATTGATATACTAGCATTTTGTTAAAGAGTTTTTCACTACTTCTTTGTGATAAGATCAGAACATTTTTCCCAACACGGCCCTTTGTTTAGAATGCTATCAGCTTCCTTTCTCTGCTGCTTTGTCTCTTCACAGCTTGTAGCCTTTCATGTTCTCCCAACTGACCTAGATGTTTTGTCCTTGTTTTCTCTGGACTCTGCTTCTGTAGCTTTCCCTTTTGACCACATGTGGTCTGGCATTTGAAGCATCTGGTGTATTTCGCAGTCTGCTGAAAGTAATATTCAGCAGTGGCCTTCCAAGACCCAGGCTTTAGATTTGTTGCAGTCAGGGTGGTTTAGTATAGAAATATACTTCAGTTGTGAAATTTATCCAGATTCTGAAGCGAATAAGGCAGCGATCCCCAACCCCCGGTCCCCGGCCCAGTGCCGGTCCCTGGCCTGGGCCAGACCAGGCTGGCGAGAGAGACCTCCCCACACGCACTCACCCCAGCACAGCCTGTTTGCGCCTACGCGCGTGCTCCGGAATGCCCGCACGAGCACCACGCCGCCGTTTGCGCATGCACGCGGGTGCGTGCTGCCGTTTGTGCGTGCGCACGAGCGCCCCCGTGCGCATGCGCAAAATGGCGGCGCTCGCTTGCGCGGGCCTGCGCATCCATGCAAGGGGCGCACGTGCTTGTTCGCACATGCGCGTGCACGGGGGGGGTGCCCCGCCTTCCCCAGCCGGTCCGCAGACCAGAAAAGGTTGGGGAACACTGGAATAAGGGACATTAGCTTTGGGAGCTAAACATGTGTGGGCAAGGGACCCTCTAGCTTACAATCTTGGAGGAGAATCCCACCAGTACCAGCTGCACCTGTTCCTGGAGAGGTCTGATCTGGCCACGGTGACGCATGCCTTAGTTACATCCCAGCTAGATTATGGTAATGCACTCTATGTAGGGCTGCCTTTGAAAAGTGTTCAGAAACTTCAGTGGGCCCAAAACACTGCAGCCAGATTGTTAACTGGGGCTGGTTACAGGGATCACACAACTCTTATGTTACACCATCTCCACTTACCATGTGAGAGATTTTTTTTAATGCATTGCGCTGCCTTGTTGCTTTTATGAATGTATTTTTGGATGATTTTTTAAACCATTTTAATATATGATGGTTTAATTATTTTTTAATATTTGTATATTTACTGCTTTTAGCTTTTAAATATTGTCTTCTAATGATGTCAGCTACTTTGAGTATTTTTTAAAGAGAAGAGCAGGATAATTTATTTTTAATAAAATAAATAAGTAAGTAAATACTTTGCAGCTAGAGCACTTTCATGGATTGTTGTTGTTGCTTAGTCGTTTAGTCGTGTCCGACTCTTCGTGACCCCATGGACCAGAGCACGCCAGGCCCTCCTGTCTTCCACTGCCTCCCGGAGTTTGGTCAAATTCATGTTGGTCGCTTCAATGACACTGTCCAACCATCTCGTCCTCTGTCGTCCCCTTCTCCTCTTGCCCTCACACTTTCCCAACATCAGGGTCTTTTCCAGGGATTCTTCTCTTCTCATGAGATGGCCAAAGTATTGGAGCCTCAGCTTCAGGATCTGTCCTTCCAGTGAGCACTCAGGGTTGATTTCCTTTAGAAATAGGTTTGTTCTCCTTGCAGTCCAGGGGACTCTCAAGAGCCTCCTCCAGCACCAATCTTTCATGGATAGATTGTGTGAAGTCGCAGAAATTATGTATTCAGATCTCTCATACAGCTCTTTGCTTGCTTTTTGCTTTTCTCTAGTTGTTAGTAGAGGATTGTGCGAAAAGCTGCAATGAGTGTTTGATGTTTATTTATTCTCATGATTATTCTTAGACTTTGTTACTTCACTTCCAGACCTCTTCTTGTTAATCTGAACACCCTAGCCTCTTTTTGCCTTTCCTGTTCATTTGTTTATTTGAACAGCAATCTATTCACTGTGTGTGAATCTGGTAATGTTAAGAAGGGGCAAATATCATTTACTCCCACCCATAAACTTCTAGCTTTCAAACCGAGTTGAGCAAGAATCTCACCAGCATTCCTTGTCCGTTTTTGAAAGATTTCCTTGGTGTCTTGACTGTAGTTTTGTGCTATTGTACTTTGTGTGTCTCTTTCCCTCATCTTATCAGTTCCTGACCCTCAATCCTTCTTTCTCAGTCCAGTCCTATCCTTCCTCTGTGTTTCAATTTGCTGTTTATGTGACTGAGTTGGTGCATTGGCAACAGATTTATTTCAGTAGTATTTTTATTAGGCAATGACTTCTTCCATTATATTCGTCCTTTATTCTGGTTCCAGTTCTTAGGTTATGTCTGGTTTTGATTTCCAACTATGTTCCTTAGTGTGTTTTGTTTTACAGAACAAGTCTTAGTGCACAAGCACCATACATAAATAACAGACACAAATGCACTGCAGAAAAGCAGAACACACATTTACTTTTGAACAAAATTCTTATGGTTGAGCCCATTTGTATAAAATTTCTCAGAAATCACCAACTCAGAAGGCACAACACTCTGTATCCTAGTTTCATATATATATATATCTACAGAGGGAGTTACAACCTGTTTAATTTCCCAATGCAAGTGAATGGGAAATGTGAAGAATTTGATTTCTGAATTTTGATTCTGAGTCAAGTACGAATCAGATCAGAATGGGTCCAAATTGCTCTGAACCAAATCACACCCAAATCCAAATCTATAGATTGGATTGTAAGCCAAATTAGGGAATACTTGCACAGCTATAGACAGAAGCACTGTAAACTATCATCTTTTTTTGGCAAGTTCCCAAGAGAGCAACATTCTAAAGTAAATCTGTCTGTCTACAACAAAGGGAATTCTTTTCACCTTTCATTCTCTGAAAGGATGAGAGATACTGCTACTGCCATAACTACTTTACACCTAGGTTTTTGCTAGGTCTCTTCTTCATTCGCCACACCCACCAGTTTGGAGACAAGACAAACCTTTCATTAGCTTCAGCAGACAGCGAAAGAACCTAAGGAAGGAACTGGGTGGACAGTGAGCCAGTAGTGATGTTTTGCCGCTGCACCAGCGCAGTTCAAGATAAAATGAATTCTCTGGCACTCTTATTCTACCACACACTTTCTGGAAGATACTTTGCAAATGCTTTATAACCTACTAATGAAGAACAAACTGAATTTTCCAAATACTGATTCTAGTATTGAAAACACTTAGGAACCAACTAATTAGGAACCTTTTCTCTTTCATTTTGATAAAGAAGTGTGCATTTCCTGATGGATGGCTCCTATTGTCTGAATAAATAATATACAAAAGTCAAAGTCTCTCTCCTTCATGACTGAGTTGTCAAGAATGACTGCACATCAGTGTTACCTCTCGCCCTCCAACCACTCTTGTTTGCTACTACAGCAGTTTTTCCCCCTTGTTGCTGGGCTAAGCCAAAAAGCATCTTACGGTCAGGGACCTCTGAAAGGAAGGGAAAAATCTGTGTCTCCTCTGCCTCAGGCAACAGCCTTCAGGGTGTTCTGTTAGTTTTCCCCAGCTATATCATGTCAGGAGCAGGAGGTGGTTCAATGACTGACTAGCTTCTGCCACTTAAGTAGAAAAATGTGGTTACTAATGCAGAGGGAAATTTATATTATAGATCTTCATTTTTAGTTAACTCAAGGACAGTAGCCCACAAATGAGACTCTGCCATAAGATTCACTGACATAAGATAAGACATCTTCCTTCCCTTCTCATCTCCCAGCAGAAATGATCCTATATTTTAAATATTTTATGTAAAGTTCTTTTGAGCTCTTGCAGATATTTCACTGTAGTTATTATGACACTGAGGTGAAGAAAAAAAACACCCCTGTGTAGAATAAATCCAAATTCCCCAAATGGAAAAGGCGGTAAGGCTTTCAGGAACAGTTCAAAATATTTTGCTATTGAGGCAGGTATCATTCCTCACTCATCTAAGTCAAGGTGCACAGGGTCAAGGCAAGGCATGTGTGTTTTTGGTCTGGTCTCTGAGTGTTCTTTGTGAATTTCGTTGTATGTGTATACAGTGCATATACGTTCAATGACAATAAATTGAAATTGATGTTATTATGACAAATAACTTCATAAAAGTGTACCAGATTGTTGGTTAGTTCTGTTGTTGTTACTGTATTTTTACTTCCAGGGATGGAAGTGGGTTCTTGAGGCATTTCCTGTCAGAGTTGTTACCAAGTATTTAAGTAACCGTTTGTTGTATTTTAATTGTGGCACCTCAAATATGCTGCCTCAGGGAAGCCCAGCTCACCAGGCCTGATAGTTTTATCTTCTGTCACAATGGGAGAGCTGACCTTGAGGCCCTTGATAAATCTGAGTTATGAGAATGATTTTTTTTCATTTAAACAGCTGGAATTAGGCATCTACATTGTCTTCAAATAAAGATGAAAAAACAGATCATATTGGGATATTTATGCAGTTCCAAGGTAACTTTGTGGTGGAGGAGGGAGCCACTGTTCACTCCCAGGGCACAGCAATACCACAACGGATCCTCCATACTCCATTCAGCATTCATAGAGTTAAAAGTCTGATCAGGAATTTAAACAGAGGAAAGGGGGAATTATAAACAGTAGACAGCTATTTTCTGCAACAGTATAGTAAAAAGAAGGAGTGGCGTTGCTGTATATACAAGCTTTTTGCTTTCTATAATTTTCTTTTTTTCTTTTTTCTTTCACCCGTTTTAGTTTACTAAACTATACTGAAATATTAATGCACTATTAGGATGAGTGTGTGTATTTATGGGATGATGATTGCTGTATGGGCTTTGGCAAGACGTATTATCTTTTGGAATAATTGAAGAGAGGAGTTGTCAGTAATGGATTCTGTGCTGATGATGAGAAGAGACAGATTTAACAAGATGGTTGGTAACATAGTGATGCCCCTTTAGAGACAACAGTTTCATCTTCTGTCACATAAGCCCTATCCCTGGCAAGCTGAAAGAAATGAAGTTAACTGATCTATAAAATAGATTAGTGCCATAATAAAGCATTATATAACCTGGATTTCTCAAAGGTAATGAAAATGTAACTAACATTTATTTGCTTCCATTCCTTACTTGTGTTGCATCTGTCTTTTCTGCCTGCCTGCTGCAAAATCCCAGCTCACCAGGCCCAGATATAAGTCAGTAAGTAGTTATCAGTGTCAGAAACTTCTGACTGGCACTTTATTCAACTAGAAACAAAAAGTTCCTGACACATTTCTCATCAGTTTTTAGCCTTCCATACCTTGCATTTGTACTGGATTTTGTGCACTGACTTTTCCTAAATAGAAGTTGCTCTTTTTGACTCTTCTATTTTGGTCTGGCCTTATTTTGACATTTACCTTTCTTCGGGTTCTCTGAAATCACAGTACCATCCACTGAGCATTTCTCCTATTTTCCAAATACTTTTCTGTGACCTAAATTTATATTTTTGGCAAGTGGTCTTTTTTAAACTCTGCATTTTCTCAAATTAATGAATGTAGTTTTGTATGTACCTATATACACACACATATGCTGGATATCTTCATCGTGTTTAGTGCTATTACTAACGTGGCCTTAGATATGATCGCATTTGTTGAGACCAAAGATAGGGACTCCAAACTCATGCATCTATAAAAGGTATTTCTCAGACTATACCCATCTCATATGGTTAAAGAACTATATACAACATTGATGCAGAGGTGGGAACTAAACCCTCCTATAAGCCCAGATGCCAGCTCTGCCCCCACATCTACTCTGGCAGCACAATGACAGGCCCCAACAAGGTCACCCACCACATCAGGTGTACATTTAACTTGTTCCTCAGCTAATGTGATCTATGCCATCCTTTGCCAACAATGCCCTTTTGCCCCTTTTCTACATAGAATAATCAGGAAAATCTCTACTCTAGTCTTCAAGGTGCCACAGCAATTTTCTTTTCTTTTTGCTTGCACAGACTAACCCAGCAACTTTTTTGAAGACATTAGTGTAATTGGGATTGGGCACCGTTATATCAACTTGCCAACCCAGTATATCTTCTCACATTTACAATAAAGATGTGTCTGTTCTTTCTAAGCTATTATTTGGTGTGAAACATGCCAAAAATAACCGAACTAATTCAAACTCTAAAGCTAATACAGTTCACTGTCCCCTTATTTCAGAGCTGGAGGTACTGTGGGAAGGAGTGAGTGACCTATGACAACTCCGCTTGGTAGATCAGACTAAGGGTGTGACTTCACAGTGGAGTAAATATGGTTTGATTCTCTGTGATTCACAGATTAAGTTTCCCCAGTGAAAGCACTGTAGCTCTCCAGACAACAATTTGCAGAAATCAGCAGAGGCAGATAGTACTGTTCGCACAGAGCTCCTACAGTAGAAGCTGCCTTAAGGTGCTAAGAAGGTGCTCATTGGCAATTTTCTTCTTTCTCTTTTATTGAGTTCTCCTAAATGCCATAATGATGCTGAATCAAACCTTTTTTGTTTTTTATTTTTTAAATTGTTTCAAGAGTTAGGGTACATGGTTGTGGGGAACTGATATCCCAGGGAGCACCCCTTTGCATGAGATCAGGCAACCACACTGGCAGAAAGTGCACAAAAGTGACATAAAACTAATTGGAACAAATTTAACCCACCCCAGCCAGCTGACAAAAAACCCAGACAGTTCCCCATTTAAAAGAATTCCACAACTGGTTTCCATCACACTGAGCTTTATGTCATAAAGTTACTGGGGTTTGATTTGATTTCATCTGTTCTCAATCCAATGTGAATTGTGGGATAAATGGCCAGTGCAGTCTCCTCCCAGCTGCTTCAAGTCATACTCTGAGTGTTGTCCACATATATTAGACATTAAAAGCACATTGGATTAAAGCTGAGAAAGTTGTTTACCTTTGTTGACAAGTAAAGTTTACCTTTGTTGACAGGTAAAGTTGTTTACCTTTGTTATCGAGTGTTTTTATCCCTATATTGCATGTTGGATTTAGAGGTTACATACAATTGTCTGGTAGTGTTGTTCACAAATATACCTCTAATACAGGTCAGATAAATGTGCTGAGAGAGGTGGCCTCTAAATCAGATGTCAATAATCCCAACAGACCGAGGGGCAGTTCTCTATTTTGCCAGCAGCCCAGGGGCTGCACCTCCCTCCCCTGAAATTTAGCAATTTGTCTTTCCAGCTGTTTTCCGGGGTTTGCCACAGGTGTTTATTTTCAAAGTTGATTACAGGTGTTACATGAAAAAAAATTGCACACCACTTTTCTTTCCATCTAAAAATGCATGGCTTGACCATCATTGTCTTTATTACATGAAGAAGTTTCAATCACTGTATTTTCTTTAGTTTTAATTTGTGACTATATGTTATTTTGTATTGCTTGTCCTGATGGTTCAAGGCTGTTTAAGAATCAGAGAATCACAGAGCTGGGATTCGTTAATGCATTCAGATGCCTTTTTCCCAATTCATCTGACGCTGGAGATTTGAACCCGTTCAAGGTAGTGAGGTATCCCTTGACTATTTGTTTATCAATCTCCAACTGCAATCTTGTCCCCTCCACCTGCACTTTGCAATTGTCTGGAGGGTCATAAACTGTCCTTTGGGAAAAGACTGAGCCAAAAAGGGAATTGAGCACTTCTGCCTTTTCTTTGTCTTCTGTTATCATTTCTCCATCTCCATTGAGCAGCTGAGCCACTGTTTCTTTTCTTTGTCTTTTGCTACACACGTACCTGAAGAATGGTTTTTTGTTGCTTTCAGTGTTGCAGTGTTGGTTTTTTGTTGCTTTCTCAGCTCATTCTTAGCTTTTGCCTTTTTAATGCAATCCCTGCAATTCCTTCCTACTTGTCTATACTCTTCCTTTGTGGCCTGGCCTTCCTTCCACTTCCTATATGTGTCTTTTTTGTTTTGTTTTCAGGTCCTCTCTGAGTTTTTGTGAATCCCCATATAAGAGGTCCAGGTGGGATGGGCAGATATTTTGAGGGAGAGGTGCTCAGACGGGTAACATGGTCTTAAACTATTAAGGGCTTTACATGCTAACATAAACTCATTTATGTCACTGTAAACTGTAAACTACTCACGTTTTAGCCCACTTGTCAAGTTCTTCATCCAAGTAAGTTTTGATTTTCTTTGGCTGGAGACCAAGAGAGTTACCAGCAAAGTAGATGCAATTTTCATTCGCCTTCACTAGAGCTGGGTTGGCTGAAGGGGGAAAAATCCAGGAAAGCCATGAAAAATACTGCCACTAGCTACACAAAATATTCCACAAGGAAAATAATGGATCCAGTCTGAACTGTCATCCTCTGTACATGACTCCCCAGAGCTTACATTTCTGAGACTAGCCTTCAATACATAAATCAAGATGGCACTTTTGAGAAATAAAATTCCCTTCATTAGACCACATATACAGCAGAAAAAGAATCATGTAATCAACTCTGTGTGCTCTATTTACTAAATATAGAACTCGTAACATTCAGCATGGTGCTGTTCTGTGATGGACAGGAATGGAGTATGTATATGAGGGTATGTAAATTCTGTTAAGTTTTCCACTTACAAGTTAGTTTTCCCCACTCATTAATAAAAGAAAAACAAGGAGGTGGCGCACAGCCTCTTGAGTTCAAATATAAAACTATATGCCTAGGAATCTGAAGGAGCCTTTCAGTGGATCCAGTTCCTCAAGTCCATGGCTGATGAAAACATCAGCATTACACATGGAGGATTCTGACCATTGTGTTGTATTCTTTTTCATAAAGCTTAGCTTCTTTTAAAATAATATCCAGCCTGTCCATTGCCTCATCTGCTCTGCACACATGCCTGGAATGTCCCCAGTTAATAAAGGGGAAGACAAGCTTTAAACCTGGGAGCTTTGCTATTGAGTACTCCCCCCCCCGTTTAAAAAATATGAAAAATACCATGGGGTAGGGACATGGGAATGTGTGCAACCCTCTAAGGTATGGAAGTAGTTTTGTGAGACCCTCAGAGGGCTGGGATTCACCCACTCCTTCTCTAGTGTGGCCCTATTTCTTAAGAAAATCAAGACCCTGGGGCTGTCACCAGATTTACTGGGCTCAATACCCCCCTCCAGGGTGTTCCAAACAATCAAAAAAAGGGTTTTGGATATAGAGGGGCAAACTTTGCATAGCGCTGCCCAAAGAGTCTGTTCACCACTTTATTTTCAGCTGCCCCTTACCCATGGCAGTAGACCAATCTATCTTTATAATTTAGAACAGCCACAAGATCGATGGGCATTTACCCTCGCCAGGTGCAATATAGTACCATCGAGCTTAGCGCAGGGCAGGTATATGGGTTTACCTACAGAACTGAGAGTCTGCCCGTGTGGTCAGGGTGAGGTTGAATCTTTGCAGCATATGTTATTTTATTGTATTCTGTACAAGGATATTCGCCTGTCTCATTTGAGCACTTTTCTCTCCTCCCATTCTGGATGGGATGATCTGAGGAAAATGCAACATCTTTTAAGTGGCAATATAAAGGAACTTACCTTGTCAACTGCTAGATACGTCTATGCCATTATGCAGAGACGTCGTAGAGTGCTCTCGCAGAATGTAGAGCCCTAAATATGCATTTGGCTGGTCCCTGCCACCTGTTAGCTGTTGAACATTTTAGATGTATTTTATTGTATTTTATTGTGTTTTAATTTATGCAGTATGCCAATAAAGGTTCCTGAACTGAACTGAACTAGTGTGTTTAGTGGTCTTCTACAAATTTCGCCTGGTCTTCTAGTAATTTAACTAATGAATACGTATTGTGCAATATGAATACTGCAGAAGAACCATTCATTTTCTGAGTTGGAAGTGAGTATATTGAAAATTCAAGGTTTTTTTAAACCCTTCTATTGTGTGTCCATGTTGAAAATTGAGGAGAAAACAAACCCTTGTATGAGGGAAGCTATCTGTTGAAAATGCTTTCCATTCAAAAGGAGGAAGCAAGACTGTCTGTCATAAATTAGAGGTCAAGAGAAGAGATTAGCCTCTCTCATAACCTTTCATTCCATAGACTGCTGTGTTTTGTCATAGGTCATAAGGGATGGTGTTCCAGTTACTGGCCAAACAACTTTTTGCGTGCATCAGCCATTGATAGCCTGTGCCCAAATGTGTAAAAGTGGATTGCTTTATTAAAATTAACATAAAATACTTACTATATAAATAAGACATAATAATGAGTTTACATTTGTCTGAGGCAATTTCATTTTAAAGCTCTAGGAAAACAGATTAAATAACTGCAAAGCTCTTCGGACTAGGTTTTTGTGATAGTGCTTTGAACTCAACCAGTAATACATTTGCCAGGAGTAAAAGACAACCAAGATAACTTCTTAATTAAAGCTTTAAAGACTTTTTAAAAGCCTGAATCACAACAGGCATTTCAATCTAATCTATATCACTAAAGCTTTCCCTGTTTTTCATCAGCTTTCGTTAAAATGAGTAATAACTGAAGTGTAAATATTATTCACACTTCAAATTGGTTCTGTTCACATGCATTAGTTACTCCAAAGGACAATAATGAAGTCTCATTGAGATTAGAGGAAGCAAGATTTTATTCGGATCTCAGAACCATGAATTTTACCACAAATCCTTAAATTCCTGCCAAGTATTAGAACAGGTAAAAGGCAAAGGAGCATTCTTACCCATTCCTTCTATAACCATACAATGCTAGGTAAATCCTGAAGTGCAAAACCATGGTCTCCACCTGGTAAGCCTTTGTTATCACCTTGACTAGACAATGGAAATTCCATATCTCCCCAAGCAACTTTCATTCCCAAGAAGGAAGTGGGAAACATACAGTTTCAGGTTTGTTCTTCCATCGCCCCCAGCATACACAGATTTTCTACACACATCCCTCAGTCAGAGAGACCAATTTGTAAAGATATGCCACACAGGTTAAATGGACCTTCCACCTTTTATTGTCTGACCAGCAGAAAAGGTTCAATCATAACAAAACAGGCTCCAGACTACCTAGGCATAAACTGGTTCAACACAAGTGCTGGTTGGTCATCAGTTGCAGTAGCACCTCATGTCCCTCAAGCCCTATTCAGTCGTTCTATAATCTGGAAACATAAACATGGTTACAGGGAAGAAGGTAGCCCACTCTCTTCCTTCATCACTCTGCTCATGCAGCCAGCAACAAGTTTGAAGAGAAGAGAAGCCTACATGTGAGCAGGGCCCTTCTCTCTTCCAGTCACATCACTGCTTGCATGAACAAGACAATAAGGAATGGGGTGGAGCTAGCTCCTCGCTGCATGCCCAGAACTTCTGTAAGTCCACTCCTCCTCTTAGCATTGTTGATGTTTCCTGGACTGGCAGTTATCATAACATATGTATGCCTAGGACCTTAATATCACAAAACAACCAGTAATTGGTTTTACAAATAAAAACGTTTGGAGGGGAGATTGTTAAAACATTTGTCAGAGAAGTTATTCAGAACTTCCTTGACCATAAAGGTGTATCACAGCCAGTGCTGTGGACCAAACATGGCAAGATCTGCCTGGAGAAACACTGTAACATCCCCAGTCATGTGTAGGTTAAGCAGGTCCACTCACAGTGGAAGATTAACAGTGGGGTACCACTCAGAACACCACGTCTAGAAGCATCCACTATTACTTTTAGCCCGAATTTGTAAACCTGTATCTCTTTAAATACAATTCCAGTATAGTATGTGACCAAGCAACATATTGCTGCATCTTCCTCACACTTCACACTTATTTTATCTTCACTGAAAGGTTCAGTGTTAAACCCCTTGAAAAATCCCTCCATTCATCATGTTCTTGTTTGACCATGGTTACTACCTGTTTAGGAGGAAGTTGAAAAGG
This sequence comes from Intellagama lesueurii, assembly GCA_037013535.1. Taxonomy (NCBI): domain Eukaryota; kingdom Metazoa; phylum Chordata; class Lepidosauria; order Squamata; family Agamidae; genus Intellagama; species Intellagama lesueurii. The sequence goes on along the minus strand of JBAJHW010000001.1, from coordinate 135,530,811 downwards.
CATTGCTAAAGTTTGTTCGCTGCTACTGCGTGCATGGGTAAAAGGTAGAATATTCCTTACAGTTCTACTCAAGCTGAGAGGATCTGCAAAGTCTCTACATAGATAAAAGAAATCTGCTTCTGCCAATGAAGCTGAACTTTCTGGATCCTTGGGGCTGAAGGTGTCCTGATCTACTCAAATGGTATGGAAGGAGCCAACATGTTTGGAAGGCCAAGCACTTGGATGATGAAGCCTTTGGAAAATAGATTCGTTTGTTTTCTACATTTCTTGACTGGACCTGCTAAATCTCTGCCATCAACAAATTGCATGTAAAAATGGCACACAAAAACTCCTTTAACAGTTGTTCCCATTATTTATGACATGCCTACCTATAGCTAGCTGACTGTGGGTTTTCTTTCTTTCCTCCTTTCTTTCTTTGGTTTTACAATGAGGTTAAGCTATCCTTATAAGTGTCTCTTTATGGGGCACCCATCTCCCACAATACATCTTCTTTATGGAACATGCTCCATTCCGCTTTCAAAACAAAACTACTATACAATGTTTTATGTAAATATACAAAGAATTTGGATTATCTCTTTACATTTCAGGAGCAAGACAGACATCTAGGATCCATTTGGGTCACAGATAAATGTCAAGCAAGATCACTCAAGCTTGCATATGTCATAGAAACTATATTTATATATTTACCCCTACTGTTCTTCAGGCCTTTAGCTGGCATTGGTGACAGCTTATGAAAAACAACAGTATTCACACTCTGGATTCTTGATAATAATGCTTTTCTGAATTATCTATCCAAACCTGTCAGCACCCTTTCTGAATGGTGGCATCAATGACTGAGTATTCCAGCAAAGTTGGGAATGCTACAATTAACTCCAGAGTCTTGAATATGGATGGACCTGTTGATCCTGCCTTGAAAAGCAATTGGCAGTTTTTACACATAGGCTGAAATCCCGTTGCCTAGCATAGTAAGTTTCAACTAGAGTAGGCCAATGGAATCAACAGAACTTATGGAGGAGCCGACTCACCAAATTCACCACTGATTCAATGAGACTACTCTAGTGTGACTTTACAGGATTTTGGCCATAGTCTCATTAATGGCTCATGTTCAGCTGGTTTATCTCCGGTTCAAACTTAAAGTTAGCATAGCTTAGGAGCAGATGGATGATATAATGAATTTCCAACCAGCAGTAGTTCAGAATTTGGTAGCGGGGGTCTACACAGACTTTAAAAATACACATGCATATGTAATATTTTAATCTAATTGGCATCAAAAGAAAAATCTGTTAAGGGAAAAGGGTTTTAACTGCCCCATATATGTAAGAACGATTTTCCAAGTTTTGCAGCTCTTCTGGGGATGATGGTTTTATCATGATGGTTTTTAGTACTATTATATAGTGTTTTTAAATTTCCTATTTTATCTGTTGTGAGCCACCTTGGGTCTCCTAGGGGGAAAAGGTGGCATATAAATAATTTGAATAAATAAATAAATACCAGGCAAAGAAAAAAAATCACTTGTAATTTCAATAGATCTAATTTGAATTTTCACTTCCACATTGTCTAAGGATGTCTTTGCATGGGATAATTGAATAGATCTCATTCCTGCAGTGCAAAGAGACTTTCAGCTCCAGTTCTTATTGGCCCTGACTATACGGCATATAGATTGTGCATCACTGCCACCACATCACTTGTTTTGTGGTACATAAACTCCATTGTGCAGTGTTGGCATGGGGTTACTGTATGCTATACAGTGTGTATCTTTACCCTTTCCTGAATGTATATATTCAGTTCTCATATAGGCTGAAATCCTGTTGCCTAGCATAGTAAGTTGCAACTGAAGTAGGCCCATATGAATCAGTGGAACTTATGGAGGAGCCGACTCACCAAAGCCTCTCTCTATATATATTCATATATATATGAGTGAAATTGATTAAGGCATTCTCCCAATAGTCCTAGCACAATCTCTCAATGAATCTACTGATGTGTTTCTCATACTTCAGAGTGGATTGCTGGGAAAAAAATTTTTCCCTTAACATCTGAAAGGAAATTATTGTGACTAGAAGAGTGAAAGACTATACTAAAGAAAGAGAATAAAAATGGTGTAAAAAAGAAGTTTTCCCATACAGGTTTATTGTGTATCCACTTCTGAGTTGTTTGAATTATTGATTAAACATTTTTTGTACACAGGAACAGCGGGCATGAACAAGTTTGAGAAATATGTATTCCAGGTAAGCAAACAGTGTGATGCCACCAGAGCATCCAGAACTAAATCAATTTGGACGACCGTGCATGGTATGCTCAAACATGCTTGTAACAAAGTTTGCTTCATTGAATTCCATGTACTAAATATAAAGGCTGTCCAGATCACAGCAGGTTTTCTTTTAAAAGAAAATATGACACCACTATAGCAGATCAGTTTATATAAAGCAACCAACTATGAGCACTGTGCCTCACATGCTTGAGGGCCATCTTAGCATGGGATATTGACACAAACAAGGTATTTTTATTTCCCACAGGGAAAGACTGCTAGTCCCAGTCTCCTCCCAGTATAAAAAGATGCTCCAGTGGTGATCTGGATATCCCTTGCAGCCAAACAAGGTAAGTGCTTAGAAGAGGAGTGAAGCACTGACACGAACTAGAGGGCAGAAAATGGAAAGCATGTGCATTCTTTCTCATGAGGCATAACATTTTGATTGCATGCAAAATGGTCTTACAACCCTGTGCACAGCAAGTTACCCTAAACATTCCCAGATTTAAAATAGCTTTTACAACTGGAAATGACCAATCTTGCTTATCTTGAAAGAGAATGGTTAGTCTACCCACTTTCTATTATGTGTAAAGAATCCAATCTGCAAGTGCTGAAATATTGATCCTTTAAAAAGGCTTTTCAAAAGGGAAAACAACCACTTTGTTATAAGACTGAGAATGCTTTTTGAACAGGCTTACTAGTAAGGGTGTTCCAAAGTAAATACGTAATTGCAGCTTTGTGACCCAGGAAGCTTGATGTTTGAAATTTCACAGAAACAGTCAAAAGACAGGTACATTTTGCCATGTATCTCCAGATAATTAGCATATAGCTTTGTAAGGCATATTCAAAAAAGCCCGGAGCAGCTGTGTTTGTCCCAGCCCTGAGACATGAAGCAAGGGAAAATCCCAGAAGCTGACTCCTTTTTTCATCAGTTAACCATTTCTCACCTACAAAGCAATTGTCAGGGCTGTTTTTCAACAAGTGTAAATGGTAGTGAGCACAAGAGGGTATTCTGTAGACCATCTTGACTGCTGCCATTGGTGTTGTCAACATTCAGGCTGCCCTTTCTTATGTAAAGCCTGGGATCCTTTTTTCTGATGGCAATGCTGACATGATATTGTGCAGCAATATTGGTCCATTTCCTGGCATTCTGAGTCCTGGGTACAGAAGCACAACATCCCACATTCATAAACTGGATATTTTTTTTAAAATTGAATATGAAGTTACACAGCATTGTCTTTTCAGAAATGTGCCTATTGCCACCTTAAAATTTTGATGCATCTAAGCCCTATGAAGTAGTTTCATGGATTATACAAGTATGTGAAGATCTGAGAGTGGGAGGGAAGGGTATTCCATCATTACATCATCTGTTTTTCTTTATTAATTTGGGCTTCACTTAGCAGATACATTACTGAAAACCTTAGACTGGTATTTTGTCAAGTGTCACCAGGAAACTAACACAAAGCCATTAAAGACATCCAATCAATCAAACTGCCTGATTATCTAATTTCTGGTATAACATAACAACAAGAACTCTTACATAGAGGATTAGTTCTATAAATGATGGTTCTGTTTCAACCACAATAAAATATTAGGATGATGCATGACATGTTTAAATTTTGAAAAACACATGCTGCAAAACGGAGGACAGAGCTTGATGTCATTAAACAGATATATTAAGCAGATATATTTTTTTTGTTCAGTACCTCTGACTTACACAGCTCCAACTCTGTTGGTTCTTTCTCTGTTATTCAGCTCTCCAGTAGACTGGTGATTTCCTTTCTCACAAACAAGGTCCTAACCTTCCACCTCATCCCCACATCAAAAAGGATAGAAGAAACTAGCAGATGAAGGAGCAGAAAAGAACAGTTGTACAGGAAAGAGATGTTCAGAAGGTAGTTAACATCAGACAGGTTTGTAAATAATAACACAACTGTGGGCTTGTTGGAAGAATCGGTTTCAATCAACCTGGTCAACTCTACCACAGCCATCAATATGCAGTTTTAAAAAAAATACCTTAGGTAGATTGGCTTGCACATTTCCCCCATGAGTCGGTACATTTTGTGCAATGGTTTATGAAGCTGGTAACAGGCTGGCCTTAAGAATAATTTGGGAGGGGGAGTGCTAGTTGAACAGAGTCTCCCTCATCACAAATACCATGATTCCATCTCATACATGCAATTTCATGAGTCACAAAAGCATTTCTCTTTTCATTCTGGCATCAACTTTTCTGCATTTCTCAAATTACATAATGATCCATTTTGTTTACTTTTTTTTTAAAAAAACTTTTTTTTCTATGTGAATGACAAAATCATGAATTATCTCCCCCCAAAATCAATTTGTCTGACGAGTTCACGCTCTATAGACTAGACTAGAGCTTGGAAGTAGTTAATTACCTGCAGCAGATTAATTTTTGGATAATGAATAATGCTACTAGTAGTTACAAAGTTACTATTTGTTGGAAGTGACTGGACGTAATTCAGTTCACACTCAGTAAGATGCATGTCTCTGCTTGGGGAAAGGTAGAGAGAGAACTCTGCAGGTGCCCTAGACTGTTCTTTATCTAGTTTGACCTATGCTGACCTTTCTATGACCTATGCTGACCCTTCTCTCATATACAACCTGGTTCCTGACATGTCCAACAAAGTTAGCTAGAACTAGGACCACTATCACCTTTCCTACCCCAAGTGTGTTTCTCTGATAAACACAAACTTTCTTACTTGGTGAGAAAGAAACGTGGACATGATTCCTTTACAAATAGGGTTGCTGTGCTCAGGTAACCATTCCAAGTTTCAAGTCTGAATCCACAAGTTAAAGTTGCTCCTATATGACTTACTCACAACACCTTTTAGGTATAATGAGCAATGCCTAAGTTACATAGTTGTATTGAGTACCATCGAGTTAACATCCAAATGTCATTTGAAATGGTAGTTTTAAGGCATTTAATTGGGAATTTCTCATATTTTCTACCATACTCTTACCAATCCTAAGTGGCAAGAGAAGAAATATTTGTTTTTGTCTTCTTCATTTTAGTTTTTGTTTCTGTTTTTTATATCTTTATAAATATATATTAAAAATGAGAAGCAGTTCCCTGTACTTTTCTGGCTTGTTGATAATGACAATTTGTTGTTGTTTAGTCGTTTAGTCGTGTCCGACTCTTCGTGACCCCATGGACCAGATCACGCCAGGCCCTCCTGTCTTCCACTGCCTCCCGGAGTTTGGTCAGATTCATGTTTGTAGCTTCGATGACACTGTCCAACCATCTCGTCCTCTGTCATCCCCTTCTCCTCTTGCCCTCACACTTTCCCAACATCAGGGTCTTTTCCAGGGAGTCTTCTCTTCTCATGAGATGGCCAAAGTATTGGAGCCTCAGCTTCAGGATCTGTCCTTCCAGTGAGCACTCAGGGTTGATTTCCTTTAGAATGGATAGGTTTGTTCTCCTTGCAGTCCAGGGGACTCTCAAGAGCCTCCTCCAGCACCACAATTCAAAAGCATCAATTCATGTCATTGCCATGACATTGTTATGATAATGACAATACAACACATTAATAAGTGAATTGTGCAATGGGAACAGCAGTAATGATAAGAGAAACCAGGCTGTTGAGAGTAAGAAGTCACATAATGGGTTTCTTTCAAAATGTAACTTTCTAATACAAAATAGCATTCCATAAGCCATTACTTATAGGAAGGGGCAGTCCAAGCTGGAAGTTATAACTTTTGAACCAGTTCCTGAGACCATATTTGGCAGTGTAGTAATACACAGTGTAGACATGCTCCATGCCAGACTTCAGAGAAATCTGCATAACTACATTTAAAGTGCAAACTTCTGTTTTAAAGATAGGATCTGGCTCCTCCCCCCCTTACTCTTTTTATACCCATTTTGCTGGCATGTGGCCAATTCTGTGGCTCTGTTTGAAATGCCATCCTCTGCTTCCTGAGAAGTGAATTCTTCCCTTTGCATGCTTTTATTTATTTGAAGTTGATCAATTCTGCCATTTTGAAGATACATGAACTTAAAAATGCTTGTTTAATATAGGAGATCTTCCATAAAGTCAAGCTACACATGCTTGTTGAAGTATTACATAGCTATTGCCAGTATTCGAGAAAAGCAGGAGGAGACAGGAGGCAGAAAGAGAGAGAAGCCAGAGAAAGAGAAAAGTCATGCGGCAGAGACAGAGAGAGAGGGAGGAGACCAGATGAGGCAGAAAGAAGAACCATAGAGCAAGAAGGACACAAGAAGAGGCAAATGGGGAGGGACACAGAGAGAGGAACCAAGGAGTAGGGAGAGAAAGCAGCCATACAGAGAGAATTGTCAAGGTTAGTAGTTTGAGAGATGACTTGACTGATATATCAGAGGATAGCAGATATGTCATTTTCCACGATTCTGCCAGAACATAGTAGAGTTCCATTGCTAATTCGTCATCATGATGCCCATCAAAGAAAAACAGCTTTTGAATTAAGGTCTAAGTTTTTGTGCCCACATCTGCATTAAATACATTTGTGGACCAGAGTGGACATATTTTGTCACATCTATAAATTAACAGAGTATTCCTGGCAGTAATGATGTTCACTGTCAATCCGACCCCTTTGACCTTGATTTCAGTTTCTAACACTTTTCTCATAGCTACATATAGTCAGCTTTATGAGTATCTGGTATCCTGGGCTATAAGACATATGACAGTAATCTGAAAGAAGGGACACTACTTGTTGAAAGAGGAACAGGTGTTATTGAATAATTTGGCCAATGACAAGTCTTTGATTCTCAAGGAGGCAGATAAGGGTAGGGTCATTATGTATTTAATAGAGATGATTATTTATAGAAGTTTTACAAACAATTGTCAGATTAAATTCATGATTTCAGTCATAGAGATTCAACTATGGGGTGACTACACTGGCAAATAGTATGGGAAATGCTCTGGGATTGAGATGGTCAAATCAGCATTATTTTCCATTTACACAACATACAAGTCAATGTGAATCAGCTCAGAGTTTTTCCCCCAATGTGATTCCACCCCACACCCTCTGCTGCTGGGGCATCTACTTTTTTTGTACTGAATGCATGTGCATCAGTTCAGGCAGTGTGATTGTTTGAGCCAATATGGATGGTTTGTAATTGTTCTATTTCAAGCCAACCCACCTGGCTATAACAGGAGTGAGAGAGGCAGTGCAGCAGTGAAACTGGCTGCATTTGAATCCCCTCCTCCCCAAACTTGGGGCCTGGGTCTTTCTCTCTCTCTTCCTCTCCTTCCCTCCCTTCTTCCTTCCTTCCTTTTAACACTTAGTGCTATTGTGCTAGGGCATCTAGGTGAGAGAGTGAGGAGGAAATTATCAAGCACCCTTGTTTACAGCTTGTCATAGTAAATCTGCTGTAACTTTACCTCCTGCAAATCTGGATGGCCATAGCAAGCTTGCCCACCCAAGCCCGGAATGAAGACGCGAGTCAATAGTATTGGTATTAAAATACGGGCCACACTTTATTTTCAAGATTTCAAATTAATCATCAATTGTCTCAAGGAAAGGGGCCTGCAGTAGTGCGGAAATGGTAACAGGTAGGGATAACCAATACCCCTTGCTTGTCAATTGGGCGAGTCCCTGGCCCCGGATTCCCGCTGTCTGACAGACAGCAAGAACCCGGCCTGCCACTAATAAACACCCCCAGACCCCAAGCCATCTTTATTTGATGACTGGTGGTCCGGAAGTGGCCCAGAGCATCCTTCCCGAACCGGCCCTGTAATCGCACGATCCGCAGAGCCGGGAGGTCGGATGCGCTGTTGGCTTACCTGAATTACACATGGGACACACCGAAACACCTGTTTTTCCACACTACCCGCCAGTGTGACCAAGAAAGACCCAATTTGCCAACAACCCCGCTCTAGTGTGGGATAGGCGAAAAATCCCTTCATCCAACAGCCAATCAGGATAGAGGTCAAAAATTCCTATCCGGCCCCAAATTGGCGACCACAGAATCACACTAGAATTAGGGCGGGCGGGTGGGGTGCCCGAAAAGGAAAGCGGGCGCACTGAGGGGAAGCGCTTCCTTAAATACCCGCGCTTCCCGCCCATTCTTTCATAAAAAACTTTTGAACACCCGCCTCGCGCCATCCGGTCTGGCGGGCAAAAAACCAGCGCGCCCATTCCAGGCCGTTTTTAACGGCCGTCAGGCGGCTGGAGCCTTCTCAAACAAGCTGCAAACAGGGCTGATTGCCAATTTCAGCTCTCTTCTATGCTGATTTCTGTGTGATGAGCTTTAGCAAATTCACTTGGGGAAATCCTAGGTGCAACTTCACAGTGGAACCATTCACATTTTTCACACACTCAGCATATCACTTTTGAAAATTTACTTTTAGGATGTAGTGATGATTCTCCATCTAGGTTTCTACAAACTTTACATACTCATATATTTGTATTGTATATGCTTCCTAAAATCCATAAATTTTCCTTCACTGGATAATCACATTGCTTCTGGTTCAATTCAACTGTTTGAACCCCTTTTTTCAACTAGATTCTTTTCTGCATCACATCTCCCTATGATTAAATCACATCTAACAGTTACTAAGAAATGTATTAAAAAGATCATTGGGAATTAAGATTCCAGGTCATGATGGTCTTGTAACCATAGATGTAAATTCATTATATGCCAGCATCCCTCATTGTGAAGTTTGTACAGTTATAAAATTATATTTTATTACTCATCAAGATATTATACCACCTATGTACCTTCTCGGAACATATGGACATTATTCTGGAAAATAATTATTTCAGAATATGTAATTGCTTTTATTTTCAGATTAGAGACTTACTTTTAGAAGCCTGTTTGCTTCAGCATGGCTGATTTATTTATTTATTTATTTATTTATTACATTTATAGCCCACCCATCTAGTCATATAGACTACTCTGGGCGGGTACCAACATATCATGTAACAATTTAACAATTTAAAATCATAACAATATATTACTAAATAAACAATGATCCAAGATGGGAGAAAACACAAAATAACAAAAATTCAGATGGTGGGTGGAGGGAAGGCTTGCTTAAACAGCCAGGTTTTCAGTTGGCATTTAAAGATGCCCAGCGACAGGGCCATGCGAATCTCAGGAGGGAGGCTGTTCCAAAGACGAGGAGCCACTGCCGAGAAGGCCCGGTTTCTTGTTTTTTCCTTCCGGGCCTCCCTCGGCTTTAGGCTCCTCAGCCCCACCTCCTGGCTAGATCGGGTGATACGGGTAGATCTAGGTGGGAGAAGGCGTTCCGTCAGGTAGCGAGGCCCTAAACCGTTTAGGGCTTTATATGTAAGCATTAAAACTTTGAAATCTATGCGGAACCGAATGGGCAGCCAATGCAAGGCGGCCAGAGTGGGAGTAATATGTTGATGTTTCCTTACCCCACTGAGAAGTCTGGCTGCCGCATTCTGCACCATCTGGAGTTTCCGCATAGATCTCAAAGGCAGCCCCATGTAGAGAGCATTACAGTGGTCTAATCTCGAGATTACGAGCGCATGGACCAAAGTGGTGAGCGACCCAACATCTAGATAGGGATGCAGCTGGGCTATCCGCCAGAGATGGAAATAAGCGGTGCGGACCACTGACACTACCTGGGATTCCATGGCAAGCGCCTGGTCCAGATAGACCCCCAAGCTGCGCACCTCACTCTTCGCGGTGAGAGTCACCCCCAAAAAGAGAGGGAGTTTCCCAAACCGCTGATGGTAGGCCCCCCGACCCTCAGGACCTCCGTCTTGTCCGGGTTCAGCCTCAGCCCATTTTCCTGCATCCATTGCAATACAGACCCCAGGCAGCGCTGCAGGGACAGAACGGCATCCACTGTAGTTGGCAAAAAGGAGATGTAGAGCTGCGTGTCATCGGCATATTGATGGCACGATGCTCCACACCCCCTGATAACCTCGCCCAGCGGCCTCATATAGATGTTAAACAGCATTGGAGAGATGGTCGAACCCTGCGGAACCCCACAATTGAGGCTCCACGGGGCCGACTCATGCTCCCCAAGCTGAACTCTCTGAGGACAGTCCCCCAGGAAGGACCGGAGCCAGGCCAACGCCTGACCACCGATTCCCAACTCAGAGACCCTCCTCAGGAGGATACCGTGGTCGACGGTATCAAAGGCGGCTGAGATATCGAGGAGGACCAACAGAGAAGTTTTTCCCCTGTCGGCCTCCCTCAAGAGGTCATCTAACAGGGCGACCAATGCCGTTTCTGTACCATGGCGCAGCCTGAAGCCCGACTGGAATGGATCCAGGTCATTTGTTTCATCCAAGTGCGCCTGAAGCTGATCGGCCACCACCCTCTCGACCACTTTACTCATGAAAGAAACATTGGCGACGGGCCTATAATTGCCAATATCGTCCATCGCCAAATTAAGTTTCTTTCGAATGGGCCTAATGAGTGTCTCCTTGAGGGCAGGGGGAAACCTGCCCTCCTGGAGAGACCCATTAATTATCGCTGTAGCCCATTCGGTTGTTATAGGCCTGGCTGCTTTGATTAGCCAGGCCGGGCAAGGGTCAAGGGAGGAGGTGGTGGCCCGACAGCGAACTAGCGCCTTGTCTACAATGTCAGGCGTCACAGGTTGAAAGTAGTCAAAACTCACCGGACAAGGCGGAGCGCTGGACATCTCTGCTCGATCCACTGTAACCAAAAAAGGAGAAAGCTCCCGGCGGATGGCCTCCACTTTAGTTTCAAAAAATGCTGCAAATTGGTCAGGGGAGATGCTAGGGGGAGGCCCTTCGCCCCAACCAATTCCGGATAGGTCGCAAACTATACGGAAAATTTCCGCCTGCTGATTTGAAGCCTCGATTATCCAGTTAGCGAGGTGAGCTCGACTAGCAGCCCTTATCTTAGCCAGATAAAGGTTAGTTGGGGCCCTAACAGCTTCTTTATTATACTCCGTCGGTTTCCTTCTCCATTTGCTCTCTAGCCTTCTCCTAGTTTGCTTCATTGCTCGTAGCTCCTGGTTATACCAGGGCGCTGGATGAGCTCTGCATTGGAGAGGGCGTTTAGGAGCGATCGTGTCTACAGCCCTAGTGGCAGCCGTAGACCAACCATCCACCAGAGCCTCGACAGGAGCGCCAACCAGATCTGCCGGTATCCCTCTCATGGTATCCTGGAATCCTATAGGATCCAGTAACCTTCGAGGGCGGACCATTAAAATAGGTCCTTGCTCCCTGCGAGGTGGGAGGGCCATTAAGAGGTTTAGATATATATTTTTTTTAAAAAGGATTCTGACCAAATACTAGGCTCACAGAAGCCTAGGGCTGGAAGGGACTGCAGAGGTCATCAAGTTCAGACCTCTGCCAAAGAAGGAAACCCCTAATTAAAGCTTCCCTGACAGGTAGTCATCCCCACACCATTCTGTGAGGCACCCCATTTAATCAACAAAGAGCTCTCACTGTTAGGAATCTCTTCCTAATAATGAGTCAAAATTTCCATTTGTATAATTTAAATCCATTACTTCAAATCTTACCCTCTGGAGCAGCAAAAAAACAAGCTCATTTCCCCCCCAAATATTTGAAGATGTATGTCTTATTGCCTTTCGGTCTTCTTTTCACAGGACTAAACATGACCAGCTCCTTCAACAGTTTCTTGCCGTTCTTGGTTTCCAAACCCTTTATCATCTTGCTTACTCACCTCTGGACAAATTCCAGGCTCTTGATAACTTTGTCCAGAACTTGACACAATAGCTGACCTTCTATTGCTTAGTGTGATTGATGATTCAACTCCTCTGTGCATTTCTTCTTGCATCTTATCTTAGAACTGCAGAGCTGGAAGGGACCCTGTGGATCATCTAGTCCAGCCCCTGTCAGGGTGGTATAGTGGGAAATTGAACTCCTAGCCTCTGGCTCTCCTAAACTACTGAGCTATACAGTATTCAATGGGCCTGCACATTACAACTTACTATGCTAAGCAACAGGATTTCAGCCAATATTACAGGTGAGGTCTGACCAATGCAGCATACAGTGGTACTATTGCTTCCCTTGATTTGGACATTCCTTCTCTGTACCACATTAACTTTTTTTTGTTGCCAAATCACATTGTTCACTCATATTAACATTGTGGTCTACTAAGACCCCCTAGATCCTTTTCACATGTACACCTGTCAAACAGAAGACAATTGTCTTCTATTCTGTCTTTGTGAATCTGATTTTCCTGCCTAAATGTAAAACTTTACAGTGTTCACTGCTGAAACTCATTTCATTTCTTTTGGTCTAGTTCCCCAATCTGATGAGGTCTTCTTGAATCTTGATTCTATCTTCTGAAGTGTTAGCCATCTCTCCCCATGTTGTGACATCAGCAAATTTAAATAGCATCCCCTCCAAACTCTCATCCAAGTAGTTTATGAAAATATTGAACAACATCAGGCCTAGGGATGAACTGTGTGGCACTGCAGGGGTCACTTTCTTCCAGGGTGATGAAGAACCATTGGCTGGCATTGTTTGGGTACAGCCTATTAACCAGCTACCAATCCACCTAACCATAACATCGTATAGCCCACATTTTCTCAGGCTAGCTGCAAGAACATCATGGTGGACTTTGTCAAAAGCTTTGCTGAAATCAAGATACACTACAGCATTCCCGTCATCAATAAAGATTCTCACTCTCTCAAAAAGAGAAGAAGAGAGGGAAGAAAGATTACTCTGGCATGACTTACTTTTCAGAAACCTGTGCTGTGTTTTAAAAATCACAATATTCTTTTCTAAATGCTTGCGGAGTATTTAATAATCAGTTCTCGGAATCTTCCTAGTATTGATATCAAACTGACTAGTAAGAATTCCCTGGATCCTCTTTCCTCCCCTTTTTAAAGATAGAGGTGACATTTGCTTTCCTCCAGTTTTCAGGGACCTCAGCTATTTTCAAAGATTATGAACAGAAGGTGCCATCAGATGGTGAGAAAAGATTGGATCTGGTTGCACCAGAAAGGGTCACTCTGCTGAGAATCATCTCCCTTAAAGCAACCATTTTCTCTAGACAACAATTCCTCCAGCCCAGTTAAAAAAAAAAAAAGAGTAACCCTGCCACTGGACGAAAAAGTACCAGCTTGGACATGGAGCATGACTGGGCTGATCCACAATTTCCTGTGTGTCGTGTGAATAACAGAAAATAGCTCATACCAGACAGTAGCATAAGTGGTCCAAAACATGAGCTGGTGCTCCATTTGATTGCACCCAGATGCTTTGCTCTTACACCCACAAGTTCTTTTCGTACCCTTGGATGTAGTTCATCTGGCCCTGGAGACTTGAAACCATTTAAAGCACTCAGGTGTTCCTGCACTACCTGTGTACCTATCAGAACAGCAGCTCTTCCACTTCCTCCTTTTCTCTACTCACCCCAGCATTACTGATGTTCAGTAATTCTGCCTGCTCTCTGTCACCCATCAATATTTCCCGATTCTCTCCTTGCAGCAGACCCACTGTCTCCTTGTTCTTCCTCTTGCTTTAGGCATAACTAAAAATATTATTTTTGTTATTTTTAGCCTCTCTAGCTGAGCTCATTCGAGCTTTAGTCTTCCTAACGTTCCCTCTGCAAATATTGGCCACATGTTTGTGATACTCCCCTCCTTCTATATGCCTGTCTTTAATCTTTTAAATTGGGCAATCTGGCCCAAGAAGCTGAGGAATCAAAATATTTGACTGTCCACTTTGAGGAGGTTTCCCATTACTTCAAGAGGCAATCCTCTTGAAGGACTAGTTGGCCTCAGGAATGAGGAAATGTCTAGCAGCAAACCAAATAGCTTCCAAAGGAATGGAGCCAAGTGAGTAACACAGCTTACTGGGAAGCTGGTGAGTGGGATACAATGATTGAGATCCTGTTGTTGTTGTTTAGTCGTTAAGTCGTGTCCGACTCTTCGTGACCCCATGGACCAGAGCACGCCAGGCCCTCCTGTCTTCCACTGCCTCCCGGAGTTGGGTCAAATTCATGTTGGTAGCTTCAGTGACACTGTCCAACCATCTCGTCCTCTGTCGTCCCCTTCTCCTCTTGCCTTCACACTTTCCCAACATCAGGGTCTTTTCCAGGGAGTCTTCTCTTCTCATGAGATGGCCAAAGTATTGGAGCCTCAGCTACAGGATCTGTCCTTCCAGTGAACACTCAGGGTTGATTTCTTTCAAAATGGATAGGTTTGTTCTCTTTGCAGTCCAGGGGACTCTCAAGAGTCTCCTCCAGCACCACAATTCAAAAGCATCAATTCTTCGGCGGTCAGTCTTCTTTATGGTCCAGCTCTCACTTCCATACATCGCTACTGGAAAAACCATAGCTTTGACTATGCGGATCTTTGTCGGCAAGGTGATGTCTCTGCTTTTTAAGATGCTGTCTAGGTTTGTCATCGCTTTCCTCCCAAGAAGCAGGTGTCTTTTAATTTCGTGGCTGCTGTCACCATCTGCAGTGATCATGGAGCCCAAGAAAGTAAAATCTGTCACTGCCTCCATATCTTCCCCTTCTATTTGCCAGGAGGTGATGGGACCAGTGGCCATGATCTTAGTTTTTTTGATGTTGAGCTTCAGACCATTTTTGGCGCTCTCCTCTTTCACCCTCATTACGAGGTTCTTTAATTCCTCCTCACTTTCTGCCATCAGAGTGGTATCGTCTGCATATCTGAGGTTGTTGATATTTCTTCCGGCAATCTTAATTCTGGCTTGGGATTCATCCAGTCCTGCCTTTCACTTGATGTATTCTGCATATAAGTTAAATAAACAGGGAGACAATATACAGCCTTGTCGTACTCCTTTCCCAATTTTGAACCAATCAGGTGTTCCATATCCAGTTCTAACTGTTGCTTTCTGTCCCACATATAGATTTCTCAGGAGATAGATAAGGTGGTCAGGCACTCCCATTTCTTTAAGAACTTGCCATAGTTTGTTGTGGTCCACACAGTCAAAGGCTTTTGCGTAGTCAATGAAACAGAAGTACATGTTTTTCTGGAACTCTCTGGCTTTCTCCATAATCCAGCGCATGTTAGCAATTTGGTCTCTAGTTCCTCTGCCCCTTCGAAATCAAGCTTGTACTTCTGGGAGTTCTTGGTCCACTTACTGCTGAAGCCTACCTTGTAGGATTTTGAGCATAACCTTGCTAGGGTGTGAAATGAGTGCAATTGTACAGTAGTTGGAGCATTCTTTGGCACTTCCCTTCTTTGGGATTGGGATGTAGACTGATCTTTTCCAATCCTCTGGCCACTGCTGAGTTTTCCAAACTTGCTGGCATATTGAGTGTAGCACCTTAACAGCATCATCTTTTAAGATTTTAAATAGTTTGACTGGAATGCCATCACCTCCACTGGACTTGTTGTTAGCCATGCTTTCTAAGGCCCACTTGACTTCACTCTCCAGGATGTCTGGCTCAAGGTCAGCAACCACACTATCTGAGTTGTCCGGGACATCCAGATCTTTCTGGTATAGTTCCTCAGTGTATTCTTGCCACCTCTTCTTGATGTCTTCTGCTTCTGTGAGGTCCCTGCCATTTTTGTCCTTTATCATGTCCATCTTTGCACAAAATGTTCCTTTAATATCTCCAGTTTTCTTGAACAGATCTCTGGTTTTTCCCTTTCTATTATTTTCCTCTATTTCTTTGCACTGTTCATTTAAGAAGGCCCTCTTGTCTCTCCTTGCTATTCTTTGGAAGTCTGCATTCAATTTTCTGTACCTTTCCCTATCTCCCTTGCATTTTGTTTCCCTTCTCTTCTCTGCTATTTGTAAGGCCTCGTCGGACAGCCACTTTGCTTTCTTACTTTTCCTTTTCTTTGGGATGGTTTTTGTTGCTGCCTCCTGTACAATGTTACGAGCCTCCATCCATAGTTCTTCAGGCACTCTGTTCTCCAAATCTAGTTCCTTAAATCTGTTCTTCACTTCCACTGTGTATTCATAAGGGATTTGGTTTAGATTATACCTGACTAGCCCAGTGGTTTTTCCTACTTTCGTTTAAGCTTGAGTTTTGCTATAAGAAGCTGATGATCGGAGCCACAATCAGCTCAAAGTCTTGTTTTTGCTGACTGTATAGAGCTTCTCCATCTTTGGCTGCAAAGAATATAATCAATCTGATTTCGGTATTGCCCATCTGGTGATGTCCATGTGTAGAGTCGCCTCTTGTGTTGTTGGAAAAGAGTGTTTGTGATGACCAGCTTGTTCTCTTGACAGAACTCTATTAGCCTTTGCCCTGCTTCGTTTTGAACTCCAAGGCCAAACTTACCTGTTGTTCCTTTTATCTCTTGACTCCCTACTTTAGCATTCCAATCCCCTATAATGAGAAGAACATCTTTCTTTGGTGTCAGTTCTAGAAGGTGTTGTAAGTCTTCATAGAATTGGTCAGTTTCAGCCTCTTCAGCATGGGTGGTTGGTGCGTAAACTTGGATTACTGTGATGTTGAAAGGTCTGCCTTGGATTCGTATTGAAATCATTCTATCATTTTTGAGATTGTATCCCAGTACAGCTTTTCCCATCCATTTTAGTTCACTGACGCTCAGGATGTCAATGTTTATTCTTGCCATCTCCTGTTTGACCACCTCCAACTTACCAAGGTTCATAGATCTTACATTCCAGGTTCCTATGCAGTATTCTTCTTTGCAGCATCGGACTTTCCTTTCACTTCCAGGCGCGTCCGCAGCTGAGCGTCCTTTCGGCTTTGGCCCAACCACTTCATTAGCACTTGAGCTACTTGCACTTGTCCTCCGCTCTTCCTCAGTAGTATGTTGGACGCCTTCCGACCTGAGGGGCTCATCTTCCAGCGTCATATGTTTTAGCCTTTTGTTTCTGTCCATGGAGTTTTCTTGGCAAAGATACTGGAGTGGCTTGCCAGTTCCTGCTCCAGGTGGATCGCGTTTATTCAGAACTCTCCACTATGACCTGTCCGTCTTGGGTGTCCCTGCACGGCATAGCCCATAGCTTCTCTGAATTACTCAAGCCCCTTCGCCACGACAAGGCAGCAATCCATGAAGGATTGAGATCTAGCTTAGAGCAATTATGGTAGCAAATTTGTAGCATGTCCGACCACACTCAGGCTAGAACCCATTTGAAGACCTATTTTACAATGGTGCTGGCAGTGAATAACTCATTTGTCTTTACCACCAAGCATCTACACAGAATCAGGAGCTGCCTTTTGTAGGCAAGATCCAACTGGTCTTTGACCTGCAAGAAATGAATAATGACCATTTAACAGCCTACTGTGAAGAAGGTCTACAACACCGTGCAGGCAAAATCATTCAGATCTGCTGATGCTATAGTGGCAGAAGGCCAGTGGAAGTCACTTTAGGCTCTGCTTTTCCCCTCATAATGGATATATTTCAAAATTTTCAGCCTGAAGATCCTTGGAGAAATCAGAACCACCATGTTTGCCAGATTCATGCTATTCAGCATTTACACAAAACCTCTGAGAGAGGTGAGTGAGAAGTTAGGAGTTTGGTGCCCAGATCAGGGAACAGGGATTCAAGCTGTGCTAGGTGGGCTTACACACTCTCTGGAAACTCAGGTTCATAGCTTATGTATATGCCTGAATGTAGCCCTGAGCCTGGATGTCCAGACTTTGTGGTAGCTATGAGTGCTTTTAAAACTGGCATGTCAGCAGTGCTCATTCCTGCAGATGTTTGATTTGGCGACCATGACATATACTTACTTTTGTCACATGAAATTGTCTTTGGAAATTTTTTACAAACTTTGGCAGCTTTGCAATGCTGAGGCCAGATGCTGAGTGAAGCCAATTACAGTAAGGATAGAAATATCTTCCCACAGCAGCTTCACGAGCTAGTGGTCTATTTCTGTTTCCTACACGGTGTTTCCTAATGAGCAGAACCAAGTATTTATTTAACAACATCACTTGTTCTTCTGAATAGTCCCATTTGCCTCTTTAGATTATGAAAATGGGGGGGGGGGAAGGAGAGACTTAGCTGGCACCCCAGATTATCTCTGGAGTAATGGACCCATAGTGACTGGGGCACATGGTCAGCCGGTAGCAGAGTGGCAGCCTGCATGTCAGTGCTCCAGAGCAACCCAGAGATTAGTGGAAGATGTGCTACTTTGTTAGATGTCCCTCAGCTTCCTGTGGCTGAACCACAGGCCGGGTGTAGGTGGACCAGAGAGGACAAGGCTTCATTCTGATCAACCTGTTCTCTAAATAGATGATCGCTTCACTGCCAGCATCTGTGTTCTAGATAGTCTTCCCACCCTCTTTGTTTTTAGGGGTTCCATCCTGCTGTTTATGTGCTGCTTCTTGTCAATTCTGCCAGTATCAGTATATTTTTTTCATAGTTTTAGAGCAGTAGTTTGGAAGCATTGGATTGGATCTGGGAGTGGGGTAGTAGGTGAGGGCCTAGTTCTCCTAGTGTTTGTAGGGATCTTCCTCAAAGGAGCTGGGGATGAAGGTACTGTCAGGGTAGCCAAAGGAACAGCCTTGCCCTCAGCATGCTGGGGGGCCAACCAATGGCTTCATGCCCATATAAGCTCTAAGAGATTATCATTCCTTCGTTGGCTGTTGTGGTGGTTGTGGTGGCATCAGATTGACACTTGGGTCTCCTGTTGCTCTGGATCCAATCCCACTGTGCCGAGGGTGCTGCTGCTTTACCCATTAAAGTTCTGATCGATTTCTTCTGAAGAGGTGTTCGTTTCCTTCCTTCCTGTGATCTCCAGAGGTCTGCTTAACATTAAGAGCACAAATAATAACATAAGAAGAGCCCTGCTGGATCAGGCCAAGGGCCCATCTAGTCCACCATCCTGTATCTCACAGTGGCCCCACCAGATGCCTCTGGGAGCACATGAGACAACTAGATACCTGTCTCCTGATACCCCTCTCCTGCATCTGGCATTTTGAGTTACCTTCCTTTTAAGCCTGGAGATTATACATCCCCATCATGGCTTACAACCTGCGATAGACTTTTCCTCCAGGAATCTGTCCAATCCCCTTTTAAAGGCATGTAGGTCAGATGCCATCACCACATACTGTGGCAAGGAGTTCCACAGACTAACAACACGCTGGGTAAAGAAATATTTTCTTTGGTCTGTTCTCACTCTCCCAACACTCAATTGGAGTGGATGTCCCCTGGTTCTAGTATTGTGTGAGAGGGAGAAGAGCTTCCCTCTATCCACTTTATCCATCCCCTGAATAATTTTATATGTCTCAATCATGTCCCCCCTCAGGCACCTTTTCTCTAGACTAAAGAGCCCAAAACGCTGTAGCCTTTCCTCATAAGGGAGCTGCTCCAGCCCAGTCATCATTTTAGTCACTCTCTTCTGCACCTTTTCCAGTTCCACTATGTCTTTTTTGAGGTGCGGCAACCAGAACTGGATGCAATACAAGTGCGGCCTTATCAGTGTTTTGTACAATGAACCATGTCACTGAGTGTCCCCATAGATATACAGTTGTTGATATGACATAGTCTCATACATACTGCGGGCTTCACTATTGTAAGCTTCGCTTGGCTTCTTTTGTTTGACTATCATAAGACTGCATGCTGGTGATATGGTTCTTCTGTCCTGGCTCCCCTCCCCACCTCATCTCTGGGATTTATAATCAGATGGCATGAGTTTGTAGTTTATAAAGTAATGCACATATCAAGCATGCGTTATTATCATTATTTTATTGTGTAAGAGGTACTCATCAGAAAATACATTTTGTCAGTCTGCCACTTAGAAGCTATTTTTGGGTTTATTGTTAAGCGAGGTTGCATCTTTAAGTGCATTTATCTACAGCAGAGATATACCCAAGATAACTGATAGGTATGGATTCATGAGCAAGCAGATGATAACAAGTTAAACTTTTTGTTTTTAATGGAAGTTTTTGTATACACATTGCCCACACAAATAAATATAGCAGCTGTCTGCACAAATGAGACATTTATGGCCAACGTTGCGAGACCTCCAAGATGTTAATGAACACTCTTATTCACACCTTAACATACATGCACAAATGCTTCAAACAAATTTTTCCATCAAGAATCACAAAATGAATCTATAGATAGGCCTATCTCTCTCTTGTTGTTAAGTTCTACAGAAGACAGGCCTGCTGGAGTCAGATTTGTTCCCTGTAGACAATTTGATCTCATGTGAGATTTAATCTCCAGTTCAGCTGCAGCCTTGAGTAGACTCCTTTGCTATAATCATAGCAATGCTGAAGCACAAGGAAAACCTGCCCTTACTCCAGGTGTCTTTGAAAGAAACCCCATGACCTCATAATCCAAAGAGCTCAGAAACATGCTGTCAATACACATCAAAAGTTTCTTTTTCTTAAAAAGCCCCATTTCACCTCTTAACATCTATTATTGTAATTATCAATATTTGTACCTAAGCAATTATCATCACTCTGTAGTGAGAGCTGTGAATATTTGTGGGCAAAGAAGAAGAGAGTGTGACCACTTCATCCACAATGTGTTATCCCTGTTCCTTGGACCAAAACTGTTCCCACAAAATGTATTAATGGTCACAAACCTAAGGATGAAAAGTTGGAGTTTTTCAAGTTGCTTGCTTAATTATGAAATCAACACAATAGAGTGCTCATAGAGAAAGGATTGTAAGTGCGAATTTTAGAGCTTTCAAGAAAAAAAAAATCCACATATGAATATCCGGTTAGGAAATTGGAGATGTGATGTTTTGTATTATGTATGCATTTATATTTGTAACAACTACCTTTTCTCAACCTAGACAGGCTGTCAAAATCATTAATAAGAATTATTTAAAAGATATTTCAAAGCTAGAATAGAGGTAAAACTTTCAACTGCTATTTACATACCAGTAGATGAATAATTCTGAAATGTAGCTGAGAAAATGTTGATTTGAAAATAGTTTATTAATGAGGAATAGAAACAGTTCTTTTAAAACATGAAGACAGTGCAGATTATAAATTCTGTGGTCAGGTTAATCCTTTGCCCTAAAGGACAGACATCTTTAAAACTTTTACTACCATAACAATTAATAGTAAATCAGAAGCATTTTCCTTGGTTTGGAAAAAAACAAACAAAAAGCTAGGGACTGGTTTAAGGCATCCTCATACGAAGGTGAATGTTATGAGCTCCTGAGTTGTTCTCTAATTACAAACGATATGAGGGAGATATCCTTACTGCTATGGCTTACAAATACAAATCTTTGTGAAAGCCACCAAAGAGTCTGCCAGGGAATGTCTTGGCATCAGCAATTCTCTGCTTGGGTCTGTAAGGCCAGGCAGCTTTTACATCTGGATATGATATGAGCTAGCAGAGCAACATGCACCCAGTCTAGCCTCAAGTTTCAGGGATAAAAATCAAGGGCTGAGGAAAAGTCCATCTCCTATCCAGAGAATCTGTTTAGAAGTTGTGAGCTCCTGCCCAAGACCTCAGACTTTGTTTGTCCTTATTGACTGATTAATTCTTTACACTGAACTGGGCAGAGTAAAGAAATTGACAAGAGCTCCAGTTGACTGAGGAAAAAATTGGCCAGAATCCTGCCTTTCTTTGCTTAAGGATTATATAACCTGTGGTGGCTAATTAGTGAGGCACATCTCATTTGTACTATCAGGTGTATAACCATGTGCACAAGTTACATACAATTTATGCAAACACCATCAGGATTCTGGCGGATTATTCAACCTCTTTCCCCCTTCCCCTTAGCGATATAAGAACACATTCAAGTTAATCAAAGGTCTCAAATCATGACTTTCAAATCCCCATTTAGTATGAGACACATGTCCCTAATAATGAAAAGCGTTTTTACTTAATTAAAAGAATATCGGCCAGTTAATTAGAAGAGTTTTATTGATTATTTGATGATCAATTAACTCTTCATTACCTGATTTACTCAAGCATGTGTATGAATAAAGCAATCATTCTTAGTTTTTAAAAAGGTGCATGTTATTTAATGCAGCACTTGTGGCACACACCCTCTCCAGAGAGCCTTTCCTAGCAGGAACGGAAAATAACCTGTGTTACAACACACTCAGAAATTTACTTTTACTAAAAAAAAGATAGTGGCTGCCATCTTAGAAGGGAAACGGCCCTTTCTCTCATACAGAGACCAGAATGTGGCTTCTGAGAAGGTGAATGCTAATTGGTCAGACTATTTTATCAATTCTTTAAATGGGCTAATCAAAGAAAATTTGTAGCTCTTATGACTAGCATAAACATTTAGACTAGGACTTACATGGACACTGGGGGCACAACGCATTGGCTCATGTGCCAGTCCTACTCATCCAAGGGATTTTTGACTAAACATACTTTTCTTGTATCTGCAGGAAAACTCTCCTGGTAGTTTCTGTGAGGAAATAGTTTCCTCCTATTTCCTCACGGTTTCCAGCAGTTCCCCCCCCCCCCTTTAAAAATGATACTAAGAAACATTTCTAAGTAGCAGCTTCTTGGGGCAGTAAGAGACAAAGCAGCTCAGATCTATTAAGAAGAAACACGGCTGCCTATAATTTTCAATCAGCCCCCATATTGTTGAAAGAGACTGAGTGACAGCCTAAGTACCACATAAGTGCCGTATTGTATTCTCCCATTTTATTCAGCCTGGGAATGAGAGCATAAAGCATTTGACGGGAGGTGCTGATTTAGCAAGGCAGGAGCCCTGCTGTGATCAGAGATGGGGCTGCAAGAGCACCATTTATCCTGTAAGTGGCAATGATTCTCTGCAGATTTACGGTAAACACATGCAGGAAGATGCAAAGCCGCCTTGATATAATGGTAGTTCTTACTTGGAGGCAGATCGTTCACTTTGGGAATATGGAAGCACTGACGGAGGTGTTTCAGCCCGTCTTCTTCGTCTAAGTGCAAAGCAACTTGTTCATCCACTGGTCTACAAGCCAGCTGCGAGGCAACCATTTCTATAATGCTTGCTGGGGAGCCATGAGGAGACAGATCCATTTGGAAGTTATTCATTTCTCACTCTGAAAATTAAAAAAAAAAAAAAGAGGGGGATCTCCATTTAGATTCGATGTGCATGAATATTGGCTAGCATTTGATGCGAAGATTATAGCTATATCTGCTGAGTTTCAGACTGCAGGCTCTTAAAAGTGAAATGCTTGGGAGTGTAAGGCAAAATTGAGAAGTTCTCAAGTCTAGTGTTTTGTTTTTTTTCCCAGGCAGCATGCTGCTGTAGCCCTAAAGCCATTAGTTTTAAATACCCTGCTTTTCCTATAAAGCTATATCAGCAAGTTCTGTGTTTTACCACTGATCTAACAGCGGTAACAAACTCTATAGTGTCATTCACACTTTCAGAACCAAAAAAGCTGCAGGCAACATGATTGTTTCTGCAATCTGTGCTCCTGAAAAATAGCAGGTGCATTGCCACATTTAAATGTGCGTTTTTCAAGCCTGAGCAATCTTTAGGTTCCTTAGCTTCTTGATTCACAGAAGCTATTTAAGGGATGGCGAAGTTTTAGATTGGGAGGACTGACTGAAAAAAGAGTAGACCCAGGCTTTTTTCTTTTTTTCTTTTCTTTTTTTAATGAGACCTAGAACATACCTCCACTGTAGGATCCTGAGGAACGAAGACTCTGCACTGGTGAGTTCCTTAAAGAACATATGGGAATAAAACTTGAACACTGGTCTGCATTTATTTTATTTTATTTGCCACCTTTTTTTCCAGAATTGGGACCCAAGGCAGCTTGCATGACAATTTAAAACCATTGCAGATCAAAATACAATAAAGCAGTAAGCCACCCAGAGTAGTGGCCTTGCTGCCAGATGGGTAGGATAAACAAACAAACAAACAAACAAACAAACAAACATGACAAGGCTAGCATTTCTCAGCTCATTGCACCTTGGCAAATCGTTGTACTTCGGAAGGAAAAAAAACTTAGTTCAAAGTGTCTATGTAATGCTGAATGGCAACGAAAGACAAGATCACATCGTCCAAATTGTTCTTTTTAATATTCTCACATTTTTCTGTTTATTTATTGTCCCTCCAAGCTGCATCTTTGGCCTTCCCGCTTCCTACTATGGAGTTCTTCGAGTCTAAGTCAGTCGTCTGGGGGAGTGAAAGGACAGTCTAGCCACCTTGGGTTCTTTTTAAGGAGAAAGGCACAATAAAACTATTTTAAATAAAATAAATATCTTCAAATTGATATATCACGTCATGAGTCAATAAGAAAAAATCAAGGAAATACAATGCTATAAGGTTGCTCTTGTCCTAACAGATGTTGGACATCATCATCACTGCCCTGAAAATGAGTGTGGCAGCTCCCCACACTGATATTAATTTACACCCAAAACAGTATCCTAGGTTCTTCAGCAGATAGGATATCCTTCCTGGATGTCTTCTCCCATTTATTTTCCACTCAGCTGATCTGTAACAACCCACACTTTTCATTTCTCATGAAGTGACTGTTTCTCAGTCTCCTTTTTATATTTCTGAATCCAAAGACCACCGCAATAAGCCAGAGTGGTGCTTAAGCTTGGGAATCTGCTTAGCAGTGATTCAAATGCTGCCTGTAGGTAGAGGGTGGCTCTATAAAAGTTCATTCCAAACATAGCAAGTTCCATGAGTTAATGTACATAATGAATTAATACTCAGCTGGTCATTAACTTTATTAATGGTGGTAGCCCAGTGACATTCACCCTGAACTCTGCAAAGGAGAGAGGTCCTTTTTCTGCAGCAACCCCTCCCATTGATTTTTAATTACACTAAGACTAGTTGCTAATTATTCCTATTAATTAATAGAGAAGCACTATGAGGCCATCTTCCAAGTTTAGCTTACTACTCTCCCACCCCAGATGAGATCAAAACAGTTATGTCACTTTCACCATGACCAACAATCCTGATGAAGCATTATTGGCCAATGTGCCCAATTAGACATAATGGGACTACTTCAAGAAAACAAACAGAACACTTCTTTTGCATGCACATTGTGCCTATCATGGGCAGGCTTCATTAGTCTCACTTGCCACAAACACCATTGCTAGTGTGACACACTCTCAGAGAAGCTTGACAAGTGACAAGAGTTTCAACCACACCTCAGTACTGTGCTCAAAGCCCCAGAGCATCAGCTGAAACTTGTACTCTCTCTGCTTCTCTGTCTCACATAATAGAAAGGTGGGGGAGAAAGAAGCTTTGAGCAGGAATCTCATGTAGGCATCTGGAGCCTTGCCATCAGCCCCTGGCTAAAATCTTCAATCCCATGCTTCTTTTTCTTATGGGAGGGATAAGGCATTCCACTGCTCAATGTCCCAGCACTAGGTATCAGTGCACAACCCTCCCCCCCCCACTCCACCAGTGGAGGATGGTCCATGTAGGCAAAACAGCCCACTCCTCAGGCACAGACAATGTGTTGGAGTCACCTTAAAGGCAAAATGTAATTGCCTTTAAATGTCATTGCTCTCCTGTGCCTGCAGATGGCTCCCAGTCATACCATGAAGAGGTGTTCCTCAACATAGATGCTTTAATTGCCAGCAGCTCCAGATGCCATCGTTATAGCCTTCTCCAATTAAAAGAAAAGGGAAAATCTCTCTTCCCCCAGTGTTGGCAGTGATGAACACCTTCCTGCCACAACAAGAATGAAAGCCAGTGGGCAGTAATCTTATTGCCCTACGGGTGTGTGTTTGTTTGTTTTTACTGCTGAGAGAGCCTAGACAGGAACTATCTGTTTCCTGTATGCCTCTTTTGCTTGCATGCTGTGAGCACAATATCTGGTTAAAGAAGTGAAAATAAGGCACTCTGCAAAACAAGATTTGCTTTTCTGTTGCTGAAGAGGCAAACTCCGCCCGTAAAACAACATTTACCACACACCATGGGATATTCATTAGACTCCTTAAGAAGGAGAAGGGGTGATCCAATTTTCTCTGAAACCCCCGTTATCCATAGTGCAATACCATATAAAATCACCAGAATTACTTTTGCATTAAATGCTAATAACACTCCTGAACATAATGATCTCTTTTCATATTGTAGAATTTGACAATTGCCTGTGGCAGCACTTCTGCTTTGCACAAAATACTATCTTGCTGATGTTGCCTGGATAAATTTGAAAAAAAGATCACTCCTAGGTAGGAAAAGTCCATTACCTGTTCCAGCTCCCTACCATCTAATAGCCAGCTAGATTTACATACTCAGTTGTTCAGAGAGAAAACTAAAATTTTTGATTTCTGATCCTTTGTCTTCAGGTTATTGAGTTTACAATATTTAAATATCCTTCGAGACAATTTCTGGACCAGGACAAAAGTGCTACATTGTCTGTGAAAAGAATGGTTATACTTCGTTGGGCCTATTTTGGTGGATGACAAGATTCATCAAAGGAGAGGGCAAATTTGTTTTAAAAAATAAACAATAAAGGAGAGAATAAATACCTTTGTCATACTCCTTTGTTTAAATCAAAGGAGTCTGTCATTTTTTTCCCTTTAAACCACAATGCGCTTGACCTGTGCAACCGACATAAAGCCTTCAAATCAACACTAACAAGCTTTATCAATCCTAGAGTTTTCTAATTTCTGCCATAGTTTATCATGGTTATTTGAATCAAAGGTCCCTTTCAGGTCCATGAAGGCCACAAAAAGTCATCCACCTGGAATAGCTATATACTTTTCTGCTAAATGCTTCAACGCGAGGCAATGGTCAACTTTAGAATTTCTTCTAAAGCCCATTTTTTTCTTGGCCTGTGATATTCTCAGCCTCTAGCCATTCTTTCAGTCAATCTAATAGGCCATGAGTATATAGTTTTCCTAAAGAAGAGAGAAGGCTAATTGCTTGATAGCACTCAGGACTGGATCTCTGGCCTTTTAAAAATATTGGTACTATTGTGGTACATTTCCGTATATCCGGAATGGATCCTGTGTCATTGATCCAGCTGAATGCTGCTGCTAAGACTGATGTCTATCATTTAAAATTAGCCCTAAATAATTAATTTGGAATCTGGTCTGGGCCTGGTGCTTTGCCCTGGCCTAAAGATTTTATACGAGTTTCAATCTCTTGAATATTCACTAGGTTCCATGGAAGGATTTCTTCTTCAGAACTAATTATGCCCTTGTTTGGGTTTGTTATTTTTCAGAAAATAATTTCTTGTAATACCTTGCCCAGGTTAGAGGGGAGATGCAAAACAGAATACAGTAATATGAATGTAAAGGTGAGTTTACTATAGACCAAAATGGATAATTATTTTCTTTATCAATGGGTGTTATCAAGTGTTTCCAAACTTTATATAATTCTCCCCCTTTACTTTCATTAATTAGATCTTTATAGGCTGCTTTTAAACTCAACAATTCCCTTACATTGGATAATTCTTTTAAGATATTTGCATTCAGAATTAAACCAGATTCTTTCTGAAGAATCTTCATGAGCCAATACCATTTCTTTTACAAATAAAGATTTGAACAAACCAAGTCACTGAAACAGTATAGATAAGCATTTCTCTTGTCCATTCCCTCCAATGAGCTTTTGTGAAAACAATACACACTTAATAGAGTTTCAACAACTAAAAAAGTTTGTGGAGCCAATAGCTTGAGGACATCTACTTGATCAAATTCATCTTTCTATTTAATGGATTCTCAATAAGGGATCAATCTGGCATCTTAGGGCTCAGTTCCATGTTGAAATACTCATGGGTTTGCATCAGGTTTAGCATACTTGAAACTGATTTTAAAAAATCTGTTTACACAATGTACAGTTAAGCCCACATTTTTTTTGGTCAGGAATTTTGTTCAGAAAGTGGGGTATTTTAAACAGCCAGGATGGGGTTGTTTATTTTAACTTGATTGTAAATGTGATTTATTTTGAATCATTTTGCCATGTGTGCTCACCAGGATCAGAGTGTCTCTGCTACCTTGCTCTACCTTAATTCCTCCTGCTTGCAATTAAAGGTGGAAGGAATCAGAAGAACAGAATTCGTTTGTGTCATAAGGCAAGCACATAATATAGCTTAGGTTTAAAAAAATGTATATCAGAAAATAGACCCAGCAGAAAGGTTGAATGGGAGAAAATGCTCGCCCTTTTGCAAGCCTAGAAGCTGCTGGGCTTGTCAATTTCTCTGGTAAATTTATCTTTGTCACTTACTGGCACACCTTCCCTCTCACCAGCCCCAGCTGCTGGTTCCATCGCTCCCTCTCCTCCACCCCCCATGTGTGTGTGTGTGTGTCCATACATGTATGTCAGTCTTCAGGGAAACCTTGCAGTCTGATCTGTTTCTCTCTCTCTATGTAATATACTGAACTAGCACTATCTCAGTTTGACAGAAATAAAAATAAACAAATATTAAAAATAACACCGCAGAAGTAGTGGTGAGTGGCTGTGAGAATGGCACAGAACAAAGCCTCAAATGCAACAATTCTAAAAGCCCGTGTAGCCCCCTCAACCAATATGCAACACAGTTTAAAAACAGATTAAATGTTTTCCCAAGAGGACACACACAGAGACCCAAAACCACCAAAAACTGCAACATGACTTTAAACCAACTTCAAAAACTCAAATCTGGTGCCATCATTTTCATAGTGTAATCATGCCCTTAGTCCCACAACATTTATCAATTTTATTTTCTTTCTTGTTGTTGTTGTTTAGTCGTTAAGTCATGTCTGACTCTTCGTGACCCCATGGACCAGAGCACGCCAGGCCCTCCTGTCTTCCACTGCCTCCTGGAGTTGGGTCAAATTCATGTTGGTCGCTTCGATGACACTGTCCAACCTTCTCGTCCTCTGTCGTCCCCTTCTCCTCTTGCCCTCACACTTTCCCAACATCAGGGTCTTTTCCAGGGAGTCTTCTCTTCTCATGAGATGGCCAAAGTATTGGAGCCTCAGCTTCAGGATCTGTCCTTCCAGTGAGCACTCAGGGTTGATTTCCTTCAGAACGGATAGGTTTGATCTCCTTGCAGTCCAGGGGACTCTCAAGAGTCTCCTCCAGCACCACAATTCAAAAGCATCAATTCTTCGGTGGTCAGCCTTCTTTATGGTCCAGCTCTCACTTCCATACATCGCTACTGGAAAAACCCTAGCTTTGACTATGCGGACCTTTGTCGGCAAGGTGATGTCTCTGCTTTTTAAGATGTTGTCTAGGCTTGTCATCGCTTTCCTCCCAAGAAGCAGGCGTCTTTTAATTTCGTGGCTGCTGTCACCATCTGCAGTGATCATGGAGCCCAAGAAAGTAAAATCTGTCACTGCCTCCATATCTTCCCCTTCTATTTGCCAGGAGGTGATGGGACCAGTGGCCATGATCTTAGTTTTTTTGATGTTGAGCTTCAGACCATTTTTGGCGCTCTCCTCTTTCACCCTCATTAAGAGGTTCTTTAATTCCTCCTCACTTTCTCCCATCAGAGTGGTATTGTCTGCATATATGAGGTTATTGATATTTCTTCCGGCAATCTTAATTCTGGCTTGGGATTCCTCCAGTCCAGCCTTTCGCATGATGTATTCTGCATATAAGTTAAAGAAGCAGGGAGACAATATACTGCCTTGTCGTACTCCTTTCCCAATTTTGAACCAATCAGTTGTTCCATATCCAGTTCTAACTGTTGCTTCCTGTCCCACATATAGATTTCTCAGGAGATAGATAAGGTGATCAGGCACTCCCATTTCTTTAAGAACTTGCCATAGTTTGCTGTGGTTGACACAGTCAAAGGCTTTTGCGTAGTCAATGAAGCAGAAGTAAATGTTTTTCTGGAACTCTCTCACTTATTTTCTTTACTTGATGGTAAATCAGCTGTTTCAAAGGGATAGCTTTTTTTTTTTTTTTGCTCATTTTAGCTTTAGTCCCAGAGACTGCAAAATCAAAAACTGCTAATATATGTGGTTACTATGTAGATGATATGTTCCAATAAGATGCCAAAATTAATTTCCCTAATAATGGGTTCCTTTACTAAGTATCTCCCGGTGTTAAAAACTTCTTAAGGGGGCCATCACTCTTTTCTCTATAAAGTGAAGCCCTTACAAATGGATTGCTTCTATTCTTATTTTTCTACATATCCAAAAGGATAAGTATTCAGCAGGGCTGGATCCACAACACAAGGAAATAGTCTAAATTAATATAAAGGAACTAGTGACTAACAGGGCAGATTCAAGTAAAGCCTAATTTAATATATAATATAAACTAATAAATTGCATAGGAACAAATAGCCTAAATTTGCAGACAATAGGAACCCACACAAGCAGGCTGAGAGAGAGAGACAGCCTAAACAGCAGAAACCACTGCAAGCAAGCTGGGCCAAAAAGCATAAATTAGTAAACAAGAGGTATTTAGAGAGGTATTTATGAAGAGCAGGGTTCCTTATCTTAGTTAATAAGTAGCAGAAGCTAATAGGAGTAAACTACGATTAATACTCAAGCCTTCTTCCTGCCACAAATTAAGTAAAATTAATCAATAATTTAAATGACACTCTGATTAATGACTTATTGAAATTAATTAAAAATTAATTAAAAATAAAACATAATTAAATTAATTCAGATTATTTAGAATATAAATATTGAAACAGATTTATTGGCTCCATGTATAAGGGCAGTGTCTAATTAGCAGCATGGACACTGTTCAGCGAGTTCCTGTCTATCCTAGTTATGAATTAATAATAAAACATAAATGGAAACCTGAGAAGGCAGGGAGGAATATAAACAATACAGGTGTATAGACAAAAAAAAAAGAAATAAGAAAATGTGGGGGTGGCTCTTCCAAGGTGTTCACCAAGGGTGGCACTAAAAGCAAGCTGCTGGATGGAGCTTGCCTTTAATAGCTGTGGTGTGGATGCCTTGCTAGCTGAAGCTCCCCATGCCCTGCCTTTCAAAAACTCACTCCTCCCTTCAGCAAAAAGTAACACAAGCAGATAGAAAAAGCAGTGGAGGACAGTCCCTCAGGTAATCTCTGCAGTAGGGAGTTTGCTTTTAACAGGCATGCTGCAGCAGTGATGGAGACTCGAGTTGCAGGACTCGCTGTCAAGTCAGACTGAAGTCGCACTGGCGAATCAACTCGGACTCCACTCATTTTTTTTCCTTCAATAACTCAGGCTCGACTCACAACTCAGAAGCCACCCACCCCTCCCTTTTTCTGGGGGCGAAAAAAGCTTGTTTTTAGTAGGGACTCCGACTTGGTCCTTGGTATCAAAGACTCGGACTTGGTACTCAAAGACTTGCCAACATTCCTGCACTGCAGGGGCCTTACTGGCGGAGGGTCCCTGTGCCCTGCCTGCCCAGAATTCACTCCTTCTCCCCATGACAAAAAGTAAAATTAACAGAGAGAATGAGCAGCACCGTTTCCCCCAAATTGTAAATATGTAGAACTACAACTCTGTTGTTTGGTTGTGTCCTTTGTAACAACGTTTTTTTTATTAAAAAAAACTAATCCTTTTTGTTGTTTTAGACTTTGGTGTTTCATTTCAGTGGGGGATTTAAGCACACAGTCCATTCTCTGCTATTAATTAACAGCCCTTTAACTGTAATTGGCGGTTTAGCACATAAGACTTCTAACAATCAAAAAAATTCAACTCCCCCACCCCTCAACTAATAAATATTCAAAATTACTGAACTGGAAATTTGCAATTGTCATAA
The DNA here is from genome assembly GCA_037013535.1 of Intellagama lesueurii. Classification (NCBI taxonomy): domain Eukaryota; kingdom Metazoa; phylum Chordata; class Lepidosauria; order Squamata; family Agamidae; genus Intellagama; species Intellagama lesueurii. The sequence goes on along the minus strand of JBAJHW010000001.1, from coordinate 135,499,176 downwards.
CAAATAAAATATAGCTTCCCTAAACAGTGATTCTTCTAGTAATCTTTATTATATGGAGAATCAGTATGTGTTGTCTGTCTCCGGAACCAAGATCCAAATGCATTTAAGCCAACTTCATTTGATATGGCTTATGTATTAATCTGTTTAATGTGGTACTAAGCAGGGAGAAAATTATTTATCCAAAAACTGAAGTAAATGGGTTACCTCTTGTGCTCCCTTACACTTGTTTCAGCTTGTCCTTTACCCCTATAGCTTCTGTACATTTGTCCTTCTAAAGCGGAGGAATCAATTTTGCTTACCTTCTGCAAACACCGAATGTTCTTTCTGAAATACTAATTTCCTTTCCCCCTTTTCAACAAAGTCCAATCTCCTCCCTCCCTTTTCAAACCCTTTTGTTTGCTTTTTCTTTCTGCTCTTTGGACTCTGCTTTCCTCCCACCTTGAATGTCTTCATCCAGCAATCCAGCAACCCATTTGCTAGTATTCCTCTCTATCTATCTCACAGGTAAGACCAGAAGCCTGATAGAGAAACTATATGTTTTAATAGGCAGTTTAATTCTCAGAGTTCTCAGTGTTGGTTTTTTTTTACCTCTCCTTGACCTCATTGAAAGGGGGTAGCATATTGCTTTAGAGAAGGAACTTTGCATGGTTAAAAAGATATGTGAGGGGCATTGTTACAATTTCTAAATCAAAGAGAAGAGCAGCAGTGATATTGTATGTAAATCAATATGCTTTGAATGCATTGGTTGATAGGAAGGAAGGAAGGAAGGAAGGAAGGAAGGAAGGAAGGAAGGAAGGAAGGAAGGAAGGAAGGAAGGAAGGAAGGAAGGAAGTTGTGAGCCTGGGGGCGGATCTGACAACATCTCCACCAGAGCACTGTCCATCCCCTGGGAAGAGGGAACCCCAAAAGAAATGAAAGAGATGGGAACTGAAGAAAGAAGTGAGAGACAGGAGACCCCTAGAGAAGGGGAGGAGAAAAACCAAAGGAAGGAGAAGGGAGAAAGACAGAAGAGGTGGGAAAAAAGGGGACAGTGACTGATGTAGAAAAAGGAGCGAGCATAGAGAAGAAGGGGGTAGAAAAAGGAGCGAGTGATAGAAGGGACGAGGCAGAAGCTGGAGCTGCAGCAGGGAAGACGGAGAAAAGGATCCTACCCCCAGGGTAGGAATGGATCTGGATGGAGAACCCATGGGCCCATAAATGGGAGAAGTTGATGGTCCCCTGGGAAGAGGCTGACAGGATAAGGAGGGAAAGGATACCCCAAAAACCCCTGTATTGAGAAGAGAAAGAGGCTTGGGAGTGGGGTAGAAAGATCAGAGAGGAGAGAGCAAAGATAGAAAGAGAGAAGAGAGAAAGAGAAAAATGGGTGAGCTGACCCGGGTCAAGAAGATGTTCACCCCAAGACCTGGAATATTCCATACATGGGAGCTAACCTCGTGAACACCTGAGACCCACCGAGGGAACAATTGTCCCTGTTGCTGCTTTCACCAGAGCCGGTACTGATGGACTTAGAGACTGAAGGTGTAGGACGACTGTGGAAGCACACCTTCGAGAATCCCTCCCTCATTTATGAGAAAAACCCTTTTGTTAATCCCTAAATTTTGAAGAGTTGTTGTATGTTAAAATTGACATACAGAGTTTCCTCAAAGTTCCTAAAATAAATGTTGAATGTTTGACAGAACCCTTAAAACCTGGGGAGTCTAATCTATCCTTGTCATAAGCGCTGAAACAACCCTTCTCATAAGAGAAGCCCTCACGGACGGACGGACGGACGGACGGACGGACGGACGGACGGACGGACGGACGGACGGAAGGAAGGAAGGAAGGAAGGAAGGAAGGAAGGAAGGAAGGAAGGAAGGAAGGAAGGAAGGAAGGAAGGAAGGAAGGAAGGAAGGAAGGAAGGAAGGAATCTCACAGAAATATTCAGAATTAAATTCCACTCAGCACAATGGGATTTTCTCCTAATGCATAGGACTGCAGCCTTTTTGCCTTGTAAAGTTAAATTTGCTTGGTGTGATCATCTTCTAAATTGATGTACTTGTGGTCTGAGATCTGTATATGTTTTTAACTGTGATACTGAAGTCACGTGTATAATCTATAGATATAGATTGCAAAGCCAACCATTCCGCAAACATCGTACTGTGTAAAGTAGTAAGATTATGCAATATGGTGTTCGCATCTGGAACAACAGACTGGGAAATGCTGAAGTGAAAAAGAGCTGAGTTACTGGGAACTTCTGCAGCATGCTGACCTTTTTAAAACTGCTACTACATGCAAAAAGTTGAAAATTCCATACACAAAGAAATCATGTCTGAGGATGTGTTAGAAGAAGTTAAACAAAATGGACAAATTTCATATTATCACATTGATTTTTAATTGGAAGCTGGACTCCACAGTTCAAATGTTGACCTCCTAACATAAGCTGCCAACTTTAAAATGCTATCAGAGTTCCAGTCCTAAATAGCACTAGAAAGGAATTTGCCAAATTCAAAATCAAAACTGTGCTTCAGTTTATGATGCTAGACAAGAGGCTGTTTTTATATCCAGAAGCAGTGCACCCTTAAGGGGAAAAGTTAGTCTGTTCATTCTAGAATTGGCTAGGATAAGCATTTGACACATAAACTGGCTTTGATGTCGTAATTAGTCAATTGGGAAATAGCACTGCATTGCTTGCATGTCTTTCTTCAAGATTAATATTCTGAGTTAAACAATTTTCTGGTCAGGTTTTGTGTGCAGGCATAACAGTTGTAAAAGAACGAACTGCTGTAATTCTGTTGCTTAATGTATGCTAGAGTAGTTCCATTGAATCGGTAGGGATTTGGTGAGTCAAGTCTTCCATAAGTTCCATTGATTCAAATGGGCCTACTCTAACTGTGATTTACTTTAACATTATAAGTCACAATTGGAATCAGTGGGAATTACAGAGCAGCTGACTCACCAAATCTACACTGATTCAGTGGACCTATTCTAGTATGACTTACTACACTCAGAGACAGGATTTCAGCCAATATATATTTGCTGTAACGTGTGATTTGACTCCTCAGAGACAGTCTCTAAGTTAAGAATCTAAGGAGCTAGGGCATGGAGTGTGTGTGTTAAATTTTTTTAGCAAGGTAGTAAGTCAAAGTGTTTATTTACAACTGTGTTATGTGCCATCATGTTTAACCAATTTATAGTGACCCTAACAGGGATTCAAGGTAAGTGAGACATTTCAGATTTTCTCAGTTTTACCCCCACCCATGACATTTTTATGGCTAGGTGGTGATTCAAACCCAGACCTCCCAAATCCTAATCCATCACTCTGTCCACAATACCACACTGGGTAACTTTAGATACAACTACAACGTTGCAATTAGTCACTCACTGAGGACAAGCAATTTCTATGATCCAAATCTTCTCGTTTCCATGTTGCACAGAAATGAATCTAGATGTGGAGGGGACTGTTTCAGTTCCTATCTCCAAGATTAATATACAGAATTAAACATTTTTTCTGGTCAGGCTCGTGACTGGAAGGGACAAGGATTTTGATTAAACATGATGTGAATTTGTTTTATTCATGTTGCTAAAAGGTACTTACCCAAATGACTAAAACAATAATTGAAAAGAAAACAACAATAAACTGTTGGGAAATTTAGCCGTCAAGGTATGTCAATGGCAGAGGGCATAGAAAATGAATTAGTTGTGGTATTTATATAATAGGAGCAAATATTTGCTGCATAGATGCATGCTTCTGCTGGAGAAAACTTAACCTTTCTTAAATAATGAATAAGAAGCAATTACTTTTCCATTAGGCCTTCAGACTGTCCACTGGAAGGGGCAGACATTGTCTGTCTGCATATGACAAGAATAAGACAATTACAGGAGCAGCTGGCAACAGTAAACTACAATAAATTCCGTCAGTGCAATAATAATCCAGGATCAAACCTACATTCTAAGTGTGCTTACACTGAAAGCAAGTTGACGTCAGTGGTGCTTCTGTCCCAGTAAATATCATACTGTTAAGGTATAAAACAATCTGTTATGCTTGAAGTGATGTGTTTCTCATCAACTGTAAAAAATTATTTGCCCCTGTACCATGGAGAAGGGTAGGTCCAGGCAAAGCATGAGTTGAATCTAACTATGGATGTTATTGGTTACATCTTACAGAGTTTGCCATAGCATGCATAAACCAATTTTACCTCATATGTCTGAAGAAATGGACATGCCCACAAAAGCTCATATGGAAACAATTTTTAAGGTGCCACAAGGTTTTTTTTCTTGATAGATAGATTGATTTCTTGATTGATTGATTATTAATTTTTCTTTGGGTTTTGCCTGATATGCTTGCACAGACCAGCATGGCTACCTCTTCTAAATTCTCCCCTTATCCTAGTTTTCTACCTGCAGAGAAATGTAGAAGAAAGTTCAGAACTGTAATTCCATAGCTATAGTTTGAAGCGGTGCCATCTATGCTGAGAGCTGTCCCATTAAAGCACCCACTTTTTTTTTTGTATAACTGATTTTTGTGAGCTGTGTGCTGTAGCTCCCCAGCATTAATATAGCACTCCTTACCATTGTAGTCCCATCAGGACTACTTCCGAACATAGTTTGCACAAGTGCAGCGTTCGTTCATACTGCCTCATTGCCAAAGAAAAAGAAAGGGGTAGGGTGGTGTGAATCATTAGCATTTGTCATGGCCAAATGACAGAAATCTGGAGCAGATTCTCAATATTTTAATTGTGGATCATCCAGAATCCTTGCCCAGTATCCATGTTGGCTTGTCGCTGAAGACCAAAACAGCTGGAAAGTCAGAGGATGAGAACCTGCAAAAGGAAACTGTGATTAAACAAGCTGCACCTTTTTATTTGGCTCCTTTTAACATACATGCCAGTGTGACTTTGATATGTGGCCCTTTGATGCATCACACCTTCTGTGCCCTTGAATTCTGAAATATACGTACTTAAAAGCATGTGAATGTTTCAAAATATTCACTTTGGAAAGCTCCAAAATAAGTTTGTAAATGCTCACTATCTGGCCCTGTTTAACTGTTATATCTCCATGCAGTGCAACCAGGGTTGATGTCTGATCCAGGGGGATTGCTGTTTGAAATAATCATTCTTTCATATGATAAGAAGCTGTGACAAGTCCTTTGTCTGTTACATGAAAAAGTCTATATTATATACATGGTGTCTTCTGGAAAAGATACAGGAATCTGTCCATCTTACCACAAATAAATTCAGTGCTTGCCCATGCTGTCTGAGAAAATCTATCAGGAATAGATTGAGTATGTAGACTCTGGGGCAGAAATACTTTCATGGAGACATAACAGTTCAATAGGGCCAGAAACCGAGGATTTACAAACTCATTTTGGTTGCTTCCAAAGTGAATATTTGGAAACATTCACATACTTGCCTCATTATGCCAGAACATGCCACAAAAGAGGGGATAGCATACCTTGTCTGTAAAGGACTCCCTTGAAGTCAGAAGTATGTGACAACCATCTTCCTTTTTAAAAAAATCCCTTTTTGGAGCAAGGTGCTGCAAATCTGGTAGCTAGGCAGCTTCAGACCTCAATCTCACTTGAGAATACGAGATCCAAGTTTTTGGAAGAAACAGATTATCTTGACTCTCTTCCAATCTGGCTTCAGGCTAGGATTTGTTAATGAAACAGCTTTGTTGTTTTGCGTGATGATCTTCTTCAAAGTATGAACAAGTGGAGTTCCATGCTGATCTTCCTGGATCTTTAGTGTCTTTTGATACCATTAATTAAGATATCCTGTTGGGCCAATGGTGGGTAATGGAAGTATGGCCTCTGAACTACAGTGGCTCTACTCCTCCCTACAGGGCAAGTTCCAGTGAGCGCATTAGAGAACACCTGTTGAGCCCTGTGATTATTCAGCTGTCAGGTGCCACAGGGGTGCATTCTAGCTCTCATGCCATTCTATATCTATATGAACCTGATGGACGGAGCCATCAGGAGTTTTGGGGCTGGATACCCTTAATCTTACAGGACAGCCTCACATACATATGATACATAGCTTTATTATCTGAGTCAAGTGAAACTGTGTAGGAGCTGAACCAGTGCCTTGAACTGGGCTGAAGCGAAATCCTGACAAGACAAAAACTTGGGGGACTGATGGTCCTCAGGTCCAAATATCTAGTGAGCAACCAGTTTTGAATGGGCTTGCATTCCCTCTCACGGAACAAGCACATAAATAACAGCTCTACCAGAGAGCCAGGTGAAGTCCACAGATTGGCGGGTACTTCAAATAGCTTGACAGACAGGACTTTTCCTGGACAGTGATATCTTGACTACAGCCGTTTAGCCCTGAAATGTTTCATTTAGGCTAACAGAATATGTATGTGAGGCTGTCCCGTAAGATAACACGGAGGCTGTAGCTAAATGCACCATGCACAGCCAGTGTGCTGTAAATATGATACCTGTTCTGAAACAATCACCTGGTGGCCAATATGTTTCTAACTGACATTCAAAATGAAGATGATGTGGTCGTGATCCTTGAGGAAAGGCTTCTCTCTGCATGAATACTGACATCTGCTAGGAACGGTCCTCTAGGACCCACCACTGGGAGAAATACATAAAGTGGAGATTTGTGTCCTCTTTATTGTGGCACCCTGGTTGTGGACTGCCCTCCCCTGAAGGGACAATTGATGTTGACCTTATTTCAGCATTGTGAAAACCTGTCTCTACACTAAATATTTTGGTTATTAAGAATTGTGCCCTAAATAGCCTGTGGGGGTCTGTCATGGTATGTGCAGTTTTAAACTGCTCGAATTGTTTAAATTATTGTTAATTGTTTTACATTGTTTAATTGTCTATGAGATTGTTTAACACAGAGCAGAATAAAAATAAATAAATAAATAAATAAATAAATATTTTCTATGTTCAGGCTAAAGGCTTCAGTAATTTATTCATTTCTCCGTCTCTGATTAAGCCGCACTTTATATTTCCTGATTTATTTATAATTTCCTGGAAGAAACAAGAAATTTGCCAAATATGGTGGCCGTATTCCATTTAATTTGTACTGGAATCTTGGTTCTTCCTATTTCTCTCCATCTCTGCCTATAGTGGGTCATCTTGGCCTGGCTAAATCATAATTTTGGTATCATTTTAAACCCAACTGCAGCTTTTTCAGGGTTCCTTATTATTCTCTGCCACAGAAATAGTTCCTCCCTTTCTTCGTAATTAGGTTCCTTCCTTCTACATTTATGTAACATCAGCTTCTCAGAAAGCACAAGTGCTTCTTTCACAACCATGCTGAGTTTTGGAATCGTCTTGCTAGCTCAACATCTTATTTTCTTCCCTGGTTTTTTTTTTTTAAAATCTCCTTTGACCTTTGGGTTAGATCCCCTTTGCTATAACATGTGACCTTTTGCTGACCTCTTCTCTCTGTCTTAGTGCTTCCATACCAATGGACGCAGTTCAGCCTTTTAAGCTACTGCTCCGCTATGTTCTCCTGATACAATAAGGCCAGAGTGGTAGAAATAAGTACATCTGAAGATGTACCCTCACTTCCGTTACGAGCTGAATTTCATTGAACCTTAGGAAGTTAATTTATATTGATTCTGTCCATTGGTATCTAACTCAGATACCGCTGGACATTTGCTCCCGCCAGCCCTAGTCATCGTGGCAAATGGTTAGTTATAAAGGCAGTTGTGGTCTGATAGCATCTGAAAGGAGACACATTCCCTACTTAATTAACCCTTACCAAAGTTCTTAACACATTTCTTCATCATCTTTCCTGCTCTACTTATGATTCTTTTGAAGATAATCTATGTTGCCCCCACATTAAATTTTCTTATTTTGAGACTGCTTTATGCCTCCTCAGTTCTATACAGGGACAGAAAACAATTTTGATTTATTCACTGTAATTGCCTATTTTGTAGCAACTAAGGATCACTTTTAAGACAAAGCATGTATTGACCGACATCCTGTTGCTTAGCATTGTAGCTGGAGTAGGGCCATTGAATTGGATGATTTGGTGAATTAAATCCTTTGTAAGTTCCATTGATCCAATGGACTACTGTAGTTTTGACTTACTATGCTAAGCAACAGGGATTCAGCCATTGCCTCACACCTTCACATATCTGAGACTGTTGTAGTCTACTTCATATGCACAAAATTATGCATAGATTTTAGAAGTACAAATAGCTGAAAATCCAGACAATTGGGAAAAAATATGTGTATACAGACTGTATGCAATGAGGGAAGTGTGCTCAGAACTATAAATGCACATGAAATTTGATTTGAACAAAGAATGGGATGGGAAGGGAAAGAGCTTCTAAATCCCTGCTTCCTTAAACTGACTATAGTTGAGGCTGCACATGAGTTGTTTTAATTTCTGGGAGAGTTCTGTGCCAGTTTTTTCTCCACATTGCTGTTCTGCAAGTGATCATTAATTAATACAGCACAGTATCTTAGGTCTTTATTATCTGAGCAAGTGCCACTCAGGAGTGAGCAATGTTGTAATTAAAGGAGAAGGTGGAGAAATGTGAAAGTGTGCATCTGCCATATAATTTGGGCGAATAGTGGGCACATGTGTCACAAACCGCAGAGCTACTCTGTAATTGAAGGGAAAGTGAGAGGTCACACTGCCAGTGTTAGATGTCTTTTTGGATTATTTGAGACTGGTGGGTGCGTGGACACCTGTGCAGCTATGCTAAGATGCAGGTTTCAGATTAAAAGGTCACCTGTAAAATTGTGCAGGCATGCACTAAAAATTAGCTTCTGAAATGTTTGACCAATCATCCATGCCAAAGGTGAGTAAATGAGAGGGCACGGAGAAATGATCTGTCTACAGATCTCTTCCCTGACCAAGGTCAAAAGTGAAAGTGAGCAAAAATGTTGCAAAACCAATGTTATACAAATATTAAATACAGCTATTAAACAGTGTGCATCAGTGGTCAAAGGCCTGTTTAAATAAAGACATCTGCCTGCAGAGAGGAAAGGAGGGGACATACCCAGAGGGGTAGAGGTGTGTGTGTGTGTGTGTGTGTGTGTGTGTGTGTGTGTGTGTGTGTGTGTGTGCTCTTCGGATGAGTCATCTGGAAAAGAAGTTGTCTATAACTCTGCTAATTTACATTGCCCTTATTATATCCATTCCCTGAGTTACTAATTAATATCATGAAACATTTCATGTTTAGAAAGAGAAACTTTTATATGGGAAACTGCCTGGAAAAATATTCTGGGGAAAATTTCTCAGCTTGTGTCACTTATGGTCATTGAAGCATTTGGAAATGCACGGGCACTTTAGCCTGAGTCACTTTGGAATTAAAATTAGAATACAAACACATCTAACCCAGATGAACTGGGTATTACTACACACTGGTAGTAATAGTGCCCCAATATCCTCCCCACTTGAACTGCAGTTGACTCATCTTTGAGAGGGCCCTTTATTAGTATTCTCTGAGGTGCTATTGGAATATTTTAAAGCCAATTGCAATGGGTTCACTGGTGAGGCGAACAAACCTATCAGTTTCTGGCGAGCTGCTTCAAGGAAGGTTACAGGTCTCCATAGGGACTGCGTGTGATCTTTGGAAAGTGCATTTCCCTCCAGCAAGTAATAAACACTCAGGAGAATTGCTAAATGTCACTCAGCCTATTACTGAATGTTCTGATGTTGCTGATTTTACTTACATTACAGTACGATTTCCTTTTAAGTATATTAAAATCTTTCCAAAATGCAAAAAAAGAAAGAAAAGTGGATTGAGTCAGTTGTGCAGAATAACACATTTTTTTAAGCAAGCCTATAGAAGATACGTTTAAATCTATAGATCTGTACTATATATAAAATATATTCTTTTTGATTTTAGAAAAAATATCACAAAATAGTGATCTTCTTTCATAGAATCCCATGATGAGTTATCATTAAACACATAGGGACACAATTGTAGTCTTCAAGCTGCAGGTTAAAAAAAGTTGCATCAAGTGAGTTTTCTGTTCCCAGAGAAAGTTCCAGTGTGCTGAGAGTTAGAGTACGGGGTCAGGGTCAGGCTAGGTTTTAGGGCTTCAAGTACACTTCTTGTGCTTGAATCCTCAATGAGGATTCCATTGTCTCCTCACTCCTTCAAGAGGAACCAACCTACTGACAGCCAGAGTCTCTCCATTACTGTCGTCCTCTGAAAAAACAGAATAGGAATTTATTTGGCCCAATAATGGCTGAAACAAAAAAGTATCATAGAGGCAAAATGGAATTGTTGGGATGTTGTTTTTTTGTCAGAAGTTTTTTATTTGCAAAAAATAAATAAATGTATACATGACAAACAGGAATAACATTTACAACTGTTCAGATGATAGTGTTACAGAATGTCTGCATTGTAGGTCTAGTCCTGTGTGGATTCTGCAACAAAATGTGATCATGGGAGAAGAGAATATCCCATCCTGGTGCCTCTGGGTTAAAAAAAAAATCAAGTAGAAATAGAAAGCTTGATGTTCAAATTAAAAAAGTTTCATCTTTTCTTCAAATGAATAATTTGAAGTCGGGCTGTGTATGTCCCCAGCTTGGATGAGATGCTAATTCTGCACCTCTAAACAGGACCGAATTTGACCTCTTTGCTCCAACTCAGAACTGGGCTCAACCCATCATTGAGGCTTCTGAGCAGCTGGAGCCTCCTATAATGGGGGACAAGCAAAAAGATTGTGATCACCCCGAGCTGGGACATAGGTACATGCACAGAAGGCAGCACCCAAGCTCCTTGAAGGCCATGCCACTGCCACCTCAGTGGCAGCAGCACATAAGCAACATCAGCGATGTGGTAGCGTAGGCAGCACAACAGGAAAACATAAGCATCCCCCACTGGGCATGAACTGAAAACCAAAATGGTTTGCAATTTGTTTTTCTGAACCATCACAAACCACCATTTTCCAGGTTCATGCCCATTTCTATTCATGATAGTTCAGAAACATGGAAGTTAGGTGGTGGTGGGTGGGAGAAGGGATATTTTCACACTGGTGAATAAAAAAGATCAGAAATGTTGCCAGTATACCTGCAGTAACATAGCGTGTTCTATGCTTTCTCTCTTCCCTTTCCATAGCAATAATTTGCCAACCGCTACAAATAAATCTGGTGACAGCAGCCACAAAATTAAAAGACGCCTGCTTCTTGGGAGGAAAGCAATGACAAACCTAGACAGCATCTTAAAAAGCAGAGACATCACCTTGCCGACAAAGGTCCGCATAGTCAAAGCTAGGGTTTTTCCAGTAGCGATGTATGGAAGTGAGAGCTGGACCATAAAGAAGGCTGACCGCCAAAGAATTGATGCTTTTGAATTGTGGTGCTGGAGGAGACTCTTGAGAGTTTATTTTTTATTTATTATTAGATTTCTATCCCGCCCATTTAGACAGAGTCTACTCTGGGTGGGTTAATTCCCTCAAAGCCTTCACAAGAGAGTAAACACACCATGAGCATAAGTGCATCCTTGCATGCCAGCACACACAAGAGAAATTGTTTTTTTAAAGACAGTGCAATATGCAAGAACCCACTCAGCTCTAGCCAAGGAGCTGACCTGCATGTAGAAAAACAGCATGCAAGAGAATATAAAGCCCAAGGGCCTAGTTTAGGGACCCTGCCCACATTCTTAATTGACTGAAGAATGCTGCAGTGCTCCCCACTGCATCACTGAAGGTGATGGTATTGTTACTTTCTCTTTCTGCTTCTCTCCTCTTATATTTTAAATATTTAAAATAAATATTTCAAACTCCCTGAATGCCAGTGTGTTGGGGGTTTTTTGGCGGTGGGGGGGAGTGAGACCTGACATGGCTCAAACTCTCACTGGAATGTTGTTTGCTTCCATCTAGGTAACCTTCTGATCAACACAAATGTAGCTCCTGTAGCATTTGTCCAAAGCTAGTGAAGGACAATAATTTGAAATACGCAGAATAATTATTCCCCTAGAAGGAAAGAGAGATTGTGGATTCAGAAAAGCCTGTTCATGTTCAAAGCGTTTCCAATCTTAGGCCCTGCTATTCTTACTTTTTACTACCTGTAACTTTCAAAGAGAGTTGCTATAGCATAGAAACACAAAAGCCCTCATAGACAAGAAAAAACATTGTTAGAATGAAACCATTGTTAATAGCCAGATCTAGCGATTTGTAGAAAATAGAAAAGAAAATAGCTGAGATGGATCAGAAATTGCAGATCAGTTACTTCTCATAATGACAGAACAGCATTCAGAAGTATTTTCATTGTTGAACAATAATTTAGAACCTGGATGTGATCAGGTGTAGGGTAAGGCAGGGGCAGCTCTTGTTTTTGAGCGGGAAATAAGCAGGAGGCTTCATTTTGAACTTCAACAGATTTATTAAACTTAACATTTGGAGAGTCAATCACAACTTCTGTAGGCTCAAAACAGCTTAACTCAGGCAATTGCCCATATGAGCTAGGTAACATATTCATAAACGAACTGTCCTGTTTTATTGCGGAGCCGGGCCAAAACGCTCCTTGTCAGTTGGTTTCCTTAATGGCGCGCTCCTCACCGCACATATTGTGCCACAACACGGGTGGCATGCCCAGTCCCCCTCGAGCGGTGGCTTGTTGAAAGACACATTGGGACGAATCGCCCTCCTCGAGTGACCCTGTCCCCTCAGGAACACTACCACTGTCCATTCTGTAGTCTCGGTCACGGTCACTCCCTCTTTATTCGTGGTCGGGTCCGGCAACAGTTCTCCCACTTTCAAATTAGGGAAGTCTTGAAGGAGGTCGCGCTCTCTCTTATATTCACTCTCCCTTCCTTCATGCCTTCCTTCAGAATTCTCCAGGTTCTCACCTCCTCCTCTCCCTTCTTATCCTCCTCCCAGACTGGCAATATTAACTCCTCCCCTTCCTTTCCCTTTCCTTCTTTGACCAAACAAATCTCTGTCTTCATTCCTATTTCCTCATTAACATTATCGATCACCCCTTCTGTTCCCTCTCTTGATCTTTCAGTTATAGGTTCCTTTATCTGAGGAGACGGCGCACTCTCTACATCTACTCCTCCTTCACACTGGACCTTTTGCTATCTGCAGAAATTGCATAGGAATTCAGTCTTGTGTGAAAATCCTATATTTGTTGCAATGATAGTCTGCAAACTAGAATGGGCCCATTGAATCAATGGAATGTACAGAAAAGGTGACTCACCAAATCCCCATTGATTCAAAGGGTCTACTCTAGTTGCAGTTTACCACTGAATTTCAGCTATTATGTATTGTTGAAAATGTATATGAGAGTTTGTACACAAATGTTAAAGCTTTGCGTAAGAAAGCATACAGTAAAATGGAATCCTCCTTTTTCTGTGTGTGCCAGTAGTTGAAAAAAAAAATCACTTAGTCTTGATTAAAAAAACATTAAAGAACTTTTACTATATAACATGTAGGATAGAATAAACAGTGCTTTGATATTTGGTCCTTTATACACAGACTTGTACTTGACTTATTTATATTGGTATATTATCTTTAAACTTGACATAGTTACTCCTTATATAAATCTCTAACTAACTTCCAGACTATCTAACAGGCAGCTAACAACCTAACTGACAAACAGAAAACAAATTGCCACTTGTTTTATGTATTTATCTGACAGTTAACCTTCCTAGTTTCTATTGGTTAATACCAGACAGATTCATATTGGTTAGAATGCTCTATCATGCAAATGTCACATTCCAGTCTTTCCCAATAAACACACACACAAACAAACATATATGCTGTGTTCTATTATTACATTTTTCAATAAATATATCAGTACTATCACTACTGATATTAGTGCACTGTTTTATTAATATTTTCAGAGACACTCTGAAAGTTTGCTGATTTTTCAAACCATGCAACACTTGTAGTTAAATCTGATAATTTCTCAGATCCACATTAAGAACTATTATAAGTAACTGAATAAATTAATAACATCAGACAGCCCTCTGTCAATTCAGACTATATACAAGGAATTGCAGGCCTGTCAATTTTCTTACATAAAAACTAACTAGCTAACTAACACCTCCTTTTATGTAGACCACCCACACATCATATAGATAGGCCAGGCTCAGAAACTGTCTCACTGATATCCTAACTTTCTAGATGAAGAGTTCATTGATAGATACAAGAGACCCCTGCTATTTGAAATGATGCAGTCTAAGTCTCGGCAGGCCAGTAACACATATTTTTGGAGTTTACCTCAGAAAGAATTGTGGAGTTCACCTAATCCAAAACTCAATTTAGGGTTCACTTTAGGTTTCAAAAATCCATTTTTTTCTCTCAACACAATGAGAAGGGACTATAGAGCCATACCCCTCTGTTCTTGCTTTCTTCAAGTGATGAAAAAGTCTGAAGAGATGTTCCTGTTTACTTAGAGGAATTGTTTCTTCAAACTCTTCCATTCTTGTGTGAAGAAACCCATGACAGAGGGTATTGCATGCCGTAATTATATCCCATCTGGTCTACTCTAACATGCTGCATGTGGGTCTGCCTTTGAAGAATGTTCAGAAACTTCATCTGGTTCAAAATTATGCTGACTGGGAGCATAAAACTCCTGGAAATAGCTACTAGTCATTTCCAGGATCAGTTCAAAGTGCTGGTTATTATCTACAAAGCCTCTAAGTATACTTATCCACCTGTGGGTCCCACTGGTTCTTACTTTTCAGAGCAACACAGAACAAATCTTTGGCTTCATTAAATGAATGGTGACCTGATGGCTTGTAAGACAGTTCTAGAAAGCTCCCGTGCCTCGTCTTAATCTTCCTTTCTCCAGGCTAGACTTACATAGCTATCTCAGCTATAGGACTTGACTTTCTAAACATCTCATTGATAGAGCAGTCATATCTCACTACATGGGGGCTTCCTGAAATCGGCTCCACATAGCATCCTTTCCATGGCATGACAGTAGTTTGCAAAAAAACTCTCCACAGAATAGCAATGATGTGTACAGCGAGCTGCTGTACAGATTATAGCAATTTAAGCATCACATATTAGTTAACAGTATTTTTAGATTTTACTGTTTTAGAACAGTGAGAACATGTTATTAGAGCACTGGTTCTCAACTGGTATTTGCAGGTGTGAATAAATTCCCGAGGGAAACATGGGATTGTGAAATTTTCAAAAAGAAAAAATATTTCTACTCAACATTAACAAGTTTCTGGAAGAGATATTGGGACTAGCCTTAAGAATTTCTCAAGAAAAACTATTTGTGTTTCCTTTATATTCCCCCCCCCCCCCCGTGTTTGTTTTCTGTATTCTGTGTTTATTTTAATTTTAAACCAATAATTCTATTTCATGTTAAAAGGGTTGTGGATGCTAGGAAAGGAGGCAAAGAGAGACATTAGGGATTCTTAAAAATTAAATATTGTGATGATAAAAATCTGGGGAACTGCTGGATCAATGCCACTTCCATCACTGATACTTCAGGTCACCACCACAAACAAAGAATGTGTTGTTGGTCTATACGGTTTTTTGCTCCCATGCTCTGCTTGTTTACTTTCCAGCCAGTGCTGTCATTGGCTTCTTCTCAAGAGTGGGAAGAAGAGGATGATGTCCCAAGATGTAGTGTACTGGCTGACAAAGATAATTATATAGTTTGTTTCCCAAAAAAGAATATGTAAATTACAAGATACAGTGGTGCCTCGCTAGACGATTGCCTCGCAGGACGAGGAAATCGCTAGACGATGCCTTTTTGCGAGCGCTACTGCGCTTCGCAAAACGATGTTTCCCTATGGGGAATTTCGCTAGACGATGAGGTTTCCCCATAGGAGTGCGCCGACTAGTGGTCAAAAGCTGTCAGTGCAGCTGTCAGTGCATTCCTATGGGGACCCTCACTCGCTAGACGAGGTTTCCCTATGGGAAATTTCGCAAGACGATTGCGTTTTCCCTTGGAACGCATTGAAGCGATTTCAATGCATTCCAATGGGAAAACGTGCTTCGCTAGACGATGTTTTCGCTAGACAGCGATCCTCGTGGAACGGATTAACATCGTCTAGCGAGGCACCACTGTAATTCCTTGTTTCTAGGACTGGCTGTTAGACTTCTGTTAGATTCATCACAGCCATTTTATTTATCAGTTTTAATCGTTAAGTGTGCTAAGATGAGAAGAAGAGCACCCCCTTTGTTGATCTGCTATTCTTCACAAACCCTGCAGGGTATCATCATGGAATGTTATTATTAGCCCTGTTTGTATCATGAGTACCAATAGGGCATTGCAAATTATCTGTGTTACCTAGACAGCATCTGTACTTGCAGACCAGAGGGCTAATAGCTGTCAAGGAGTGATGCTGGTTAGATTATAGTCTGGACATTTGATTGCTCAAGTTGTCTAATTTTCCCTCCAATCAAGAAACAGAAATGCAGTCAGCATTCAAAAGACTGGTCTAAATCCAAATTTTTGTCCGAGCTAGGACAGATTCAACAAATGAATGCAACATGTTAAATCAACACTAATGTAAGTCCCACTGATCCAGGGGAATCTACTCTAGATTTAGAGCACTGAAATTTTCCTGACTGAAAAAAAAATAGCCACCCTAAACAGATCAAAGGATTGTTATATCCGGAAAGAATTAGACTGTTCCTCAAAAGGAGTCTGAAAATATGAAACACTCTTCCAAATCCTATCAGGAAGTCTCTTTGACATTACTATGGATTGTCATATTGGTGCTAAATAAACAAATGAATAAGCTTTTTGAAAGTCACTATGGTGTAGCAGATAGCAGGGATGTTGGCAAGTCTTTGGGTCTGAATCCCAAGTCTGAGTTGGTATCAAGTCCTGAGTCCCAAGCCCCAAGTCTGAGTCCCTATTAAAAATAAGCTTCCCCCCCCCAGAAAAAAAGGAGGAGTGGGTGGGCTCCAAATCATGAGTGAAGTCCAAGTTATTTGAGGGTGGAAGCCTGAGTTGTGTCTGAGTCGAGTCACTGGTGTGACTTAAGTCCGGCTTGACAGCAAGTCCCACGACTCAAGTCTCCATCCCTGGCAGCTAGACTGTAATCCTAGACTCAGAGAATCTGGGTTCAAAGCCATGCTCAGGCATGGAAACTCATGGAAGGGTTGAAGTGGTCAACCACTTTGTGAACATCTCACATACCTCAGAAACCCTGCTAGAGTAACCATAAGTCAGACTTGATGGCACATAACACACATGTTGGATTTTCAACCCCACCACCACCACCTCGCTTAAGTAAATCACTGTCTGTTTGTTTCTGTCTAGATATTTTAAAGGACCTTGAAATGCTATTTAAAAATGCATTCCTTGATTTAACACAGTTCAGTATTTCTGAAAGTCATTTCAAACACATACAGTCTCCATAGACCTGTATCAGCTGTTCTTCTGACAATGGCAGAGCCCAAGAACTGTTGGGATAAAGTGGCTGGGTTGTGCTGGCTAAAGCTATCCTGTTTGTCCAGCTCCAACATAATCCTCTGCTCTTGTCCATTCTAAACTAATTAGAGAAGCAGAGAATGTATGTGAATATCAAGGTAATGATAAGAATAAGGTTTATGCCTGGAGAAAAGATTGCCCAACACAAGGAGGAAACTATTTAAGAAGCAGAACTTGGAAATGTTACATTTTAGGACTACTGTTCCCAGAAACCTGCAGCTAGCATACACAGATCAATAAAGTAACTTTTTCATGTTTTGTTAAGAAGTGCTGTGAATGACTTCACAGTAAGAGTGAATTGGTGATGAAGACAAGTGCTATATCAACCAGTGCATATTTACTCGAAAGTCTGTTCCACTTAGTTTAATAGTATTCACTCCAAAACAAGTATAGATATCTAGCCTTAGGTAAGCATGGGTTTGGAGCTGATTTTGCTCCATTGTGCAAAGTAGCTAGCTGCCTCTTGAGTAGCAACCTTGACAGTGTTGTAACTATTATCTTTTTTTCCCCTTTACAGTATTTTTGTACATTATTACAGCTTTCCAGTGTGGCATTCTGCCAGGCATGGAGGAAAATGATGGATAGCTAGCCATGCTGTGAGCAGTTTATTGTAGTTAAGGTCAATTCTTGCATCATCTCATCCCATTTTTTCTATTATGCTTGAGGGGAAAAGCCCTTTTCATATTTTCCATAGTTTGCTTAAACCTTTCAATCCATTCCCTATGGCAGGGAAGGAGCTGCTGTTTAGGATTATTTAAATGTTTCAGCTGATAGCATCATCTGAAAAGGTTGCTTTTAAAATTCTGGTTCTTCATCAGTTTATATCATGGGGAGGAAGCTGGCAGCCGAAGAACCTTTAGTGAGATCATCATAGCAATAGGGAAACACTTTTGGTAGCATTAATATGACATTGGCCACAGCCACCTTCAAGATCAAGTGCACCATTTCAGAAATTTAGGGCTGATAGGACTTACTGTGTCCATCTGGTTCTGCACAGCTTTTTCTGTGCCTTCTCTATGTTGCCAACCAGAACACCAAGGGAACATTCAAAATTCCATTAGGAGGAAGATGTCCTAAATATGTGTTTGCATTAGAGTTGCCAGATGTTAAAAACACAAATAAGAAATCACAAGATCAGATCAAATACCTATCTAGTTCAGCATGTCATGGTGCTCAACCAGATATTTGCACAAAGTCTAGGATGTGAGTGCAATACCACCTTTCAGCAACTGGTATTATGAGACAGACTTGCCCTGCTACTGAAGGTTATGTTTACTCATAATCACCACCAGTTACCTTCCTTATAAGCTCTGCTGCATATAAGGAAGGCAAGAACAAGACATAATCTAGAGTTTTCTTCATGTTTCTTCTGATGCACTTATCCCTCTTTTTCTTACCAGTTGTCATGCTGTATAGGGTTCTATTGTAGTGAGAATCATATAGTCTTATAGATACTGCCTGACTACTGGTTGTCTCTGGCCATACTGTTTGTTTGTTTATTTATTTATTTATTTTTATTTATATCCTGCCCATTTAGTGAGCATGCCACTACTCTGGGCAGCTTACAACATATTATAAAACATACAGCTAAAAATATTAAAACCATATAAAACATATTAAAAGAAAACAAACAAAACCCTACTCCCCCATAAAATCACCAGTCTGGGACATGGGATGGCAGACAACAGGCCAGCATAATTTTTACGAAAGGGTGGTGCTTGGGAAGGCCTGGGTAAAAAGCCAGGTTTTAATTTGCTTGCAGAAGCTCAGGAGGGTGGGGGCCAGTCGCACCTCCACAGAAAGAGAGTTCCAGAGTGGAACGGGCACTACTGAAAAGGCCCAGTTTCTGGTTGATGTCTTCTGGGCCTCTTTTGGAGTGGCCACCCGCAACATTAAAGACTGGGAGGTGCGGGTGGGACGGGAAGATGACCTGAGGGAGAGGCGCTCGGACAGGTAGCTCTGACATGTTGAGAAGGTCTTTCCTCATGCCATTACTCCTTGAACATGATGTACAAATATATTCAGTCCTTTGAGTGCCAACTGTTGGCAGAGAGAAAGAATGAACAAAATGTCTTTAATAAAATGTTATGATCGAATGAGTAACTACAATATAGATGGAAAAATATCAGGCAGGACATTCTGACTTGATCTAAGACAGCATTCCTCAGCTTAGCATCCTCCAGATGTTTAGAGCATAAGTTCTATCTGCCCCTAATATCATGGGAAATGGTCAGTACAGGTGCAAAGACTGATGGAGGATACCATGCTATCCACAGAAGAGGATGCTGTACCCATGGCATATCTTTACATTTTTATGGTAAAGTAAACTTCCAATGAACTTTTGAAACATATGATACAAGGCTTAATTCTCCATATCACACTTTCTTTGTAACATATATTTTATTACAGCATGTTTTTCCTGTGCAGGTCCAAGAGGTTGTTTTCTGTTTGAAGAGGAGTTCAAAGTTAGGACCACAGAATCTTGCAGCATTTCTGATACCACTCCATCTACCTGTGCCCCTTCATCAGCGATGGTGCTGCCACAGCATTGTTTTCTTTTACTTTGTCATGCTGAGTGGAAATGATGCATGCCTAATATGACAAAATGGAGCCTGCTTTTCTGTCATCTCTTTTCATGGATGTCAGGATGCTATTCAAAAGCTGCACAAGATAAATCTTATATTCCTTCAAAGAGAATCAAATTCTGAGGCAAGTTCCTTGTTAGATATAAGTTAGAAAAAGAACTGAAAACGTAGGATCTCTATTGTTATAATGCCCGATATCATATTTCTTTTATAGAGATCTATGACTTGTCTACAGATGCAGAATACAGTTGGTATAGTTCTGTTCATTGAGCTATGAAAAGAGTAATGTAAATCTAGTAAGGGTGCAGAAAAGAACAGCCAGAAGCATCAAGGGGAGGAAGCAACACCCCTATGAGAAACAGGTACACTGCATGGAGATTTTTAAGCACAGAAAATGGAAAATAAGAGGGAACACAACAGAGCTGTGTCTTGTCAAAGCTGACAAGGGTTCTTGTGAAACTGTGGACAACGTAAACATAGCAGAGGAAAGTAAAGGCAAGAGGCAGTACAGCAAAAGTTACAAGCAGTAATAGAATTAAGTCCCTTCTCCATATCAGGAGCCCCTGAAGGACAGCAGTGGGCAACTCCTGAGAGTCAGTTGTTGTGCAGTATCTCTGTGAAGTCAGGTCTATGGTGAAACTCAGCAATGGTCAAGATCCCTGCCCCTTATATACTTTTTCAGGAAATGCGTCTGTGTATGGCCAGCCTTTTGGATGTTTATAGTTCACTTGGCAAAATGTAACAAAGCATCTCAGTAAATGAGCAAACTGATAACAAAAACAGACATCAAAGGATGGGTATCAAAGCATGACACCTTCTAGGACTGTCCAATCTGGATATACCTTATCACTTTTCAGATGTCTCAGCCCAGAACATCTGAGGTGAAAAACTTGGTCATCTATCCAGATAAGACAGCTTTCTGCCAGCGTTCAGCACTTGAAGCCTCCCCCAAGCAACTTCTGGTAACCTCTAATGTCTTGCTCTTGCCCAGCAGTAACTTAGGCATTTTAAAGCATCTTAAGCTTTGGGCACAGGGAGGAATACTGCGGCATACCACCATAGACCTCCTCCCCATTCTTCCTTATGGGCACCAAAAGGTGTACAAAATATGACATGATGTGGAGAAAGTGAATGTGGAGTAGTTTTGTTTCCAGTTTCATAATACTCAGATCCAGGATCACCACTTGCAGTTTATCAGAGAGAGGTTCAGGACAGATTTAGAGGATGCATTTCTTCCCCTTACTACATCATTCAGCTGTGGCATTTAGTGCCACATGCTCTAATGAGGGCCACTGACTAGGCAGTTTTAAAAAGGTGTTACACAGATCTATGAAGACAGGGCTATCGATGGCTGGCTAGTCATGATGGCTACATATTACCTCAAGAATCAGAGATGATTTATCTCCATGGTGGGGAATCATTAATAGGAAGGGTGTTGGTCCACCTGTTTTCAAGCTTGTAGGTTTCCGTTAAGCACCAACTTGGCCACAGGCAATTTGTCTGATCCAATGTAGCTTGCATTATATTCTCACTATACCATGGGTTATTTCATAACTGAATAAGCCTGAGATGTGAAAATGGAATGTTAGAATTGTATTTAAGAAGAGAAATCATACAATGGCATGAAAGTCCTGCTAAACGGGCAAGAAAGGAGCATGCTCAGTCACTCCCTTTGCAGTTACTGCCCTTCCTTTGCCCATACTGCTACCAGGAAAAGTTTTTTCTTATTCTCAAATTCTCAAATGCAAGCAGGAGTCAGGTGATGTCATATGTATCTGATTGGACTGTTGTTGCACCATGGATGTAAAGAAGAGCTATCATTTCTTGGCCAAACAGGCTGTCTCAGCTTAGTGAGAGCTTTCTAAGCCTTGTGAGCAGTCTCATATCCATTTTGACAGTAGGGACACACACACACACACACACGATTTTTGACAAATGCATAAATAGCAGTTCTTCCCAGAGAGATGGGGCCGATCCTGCTTGCACCAAGGTTGCAGGGTTCCAGCATGGCGCCAGTCCTGACACAAGGGAAAAGGGGAAGTGGTGAATCTATATTCAGTAACACTATGATTGTTATAAGTATAGCCCTGTTTAGGCATTTAGACCTGGACCCCTTTCCATTTGATATCTCCCTGTATTTTGGGGGAAGTATGAAAATTAAACATGATGGTTACCGAGCTCCACAGATCAGAGGCCCTGCTTAATCAGGGCTTCTGGCTGTGTGGAGGTCTATAATTGCATTCAGCTGAAGGTGATCACAACACCTTTTCAGACTACATCTGGGACCAAGGGGAGGTCAGGAGCTGAGGCAGAGAGGCACGTCATTGGCTCCCTTTCCTTGCACAAGAAAGCACAGAAGCAGGGCTAATCTCAGTGAAACATCTGTCAGTAGCAACTGGGAGCAACTTTCTACTGTAAATATCTACATGGTTGATGCTGGCATCACATGTATAAAAAAATAGCTGTAAATTGATAAAAAACTTGATTAACTACATCACCAGTTTGGCAAGGAAATTGCTTATTGATTCTTGGAAACAGTGGTAGTATAATTAATGGATCTTTGGAAAACTTCAGATTTGCTGTATCACTTAATTCTACGCTCTTATTCCCTGGAGGAAATCAGTTTCAAACTCTAGCAGTTGACACATACAGAAACATGTATTTTTAAATAAGCCATTCATTACAATTCCTTGTCACATAAAATGTACATTACAGTAAATAAACAGAGAATTTAAATTCCATGTCAAGGTGTCACCTTTACAGACTTTAGGGATTTTGGACCTGGTTCATAGGTCAACACAGCTGCCTCTGTGCTCTAAACAGAAAATTGTGTGCTTTACCAAGCTAATTCTAAATATATAGGAAATCAATGTAATCTGGCTACAATAAATGATTTTCAGCCATTTTCCATTTACCATTTTCAGCCAAGCAGCACTGAATTAAGTAATTGGGAACGATCACAATTGGATATATTGCGACTTAAAGATTAAGTATCTACTATTACCCTCTCCTTGTTCCCGAACCCAGTAATAACTCTGAAACAATCTACTTTTTTTTTCCAGGTAGAAATACATAAGGGATATATGCACAACAATTACTTATCTATACAACATGATTACATTTGCTTCTTTTAAAAAGACTTTTCTTCCCAGGCTATTAAAACTTATTCAGCACTACTGGAAAAATTACTTGTGTATGCAGCATGGGTTACACATGGATTCGCCATGTGAATACATTACTTACAGAAGAAGTGTAAAATAAGCTTTACGTATTGATTCTGCTCATTACAAATGCTTCAGGGCTGTTTTAAAAGCATGGCATTGGAATATGTTTGGTTGGCTTTGTTTCCTATCAAACCATTGTAATAACTGGTATGAGGTGAATGTGAAAATAGGGAGTGCTTCTTTTCTGAATGATCCCCAGCCCATCAGGGATCTTGTAATGAATATAATGATGTCATCACACCATTGCTCAGCTACCACTTGACATTGCTGAGGACAATCAAAGGGCTTCCCATGAAGACCCATTTAATGTTACCACGGAAGTGTGAAAGTATTGGAATTATTGACAGGTTGGCCTAATCTGAAACACAAATTGGACAATGTAAGGTAAGAATAGGATGCTTACCTGTTGGATGCAGATTGCTATTTAAATGCTATTCTCCACAGTGTTTTCATTTTGGAGATCAAGAACTTGACAATACATTCTTAATGGGTAAGAATCTTACTTCACTATCCAGAATATTGCCAAGCAAAACAAAAAAGCTTGGTAACACCTTAAAGATTAACTATATTGTTTGGTATAAGCTTTCTCAGATGCATGAAATATTCTCCAGTTGGCACATTAGTATTCTCTTGCTTGCTTGCATGGGTGGATGGGTGCATGGGTGCGGGTCTACATAGTGGGCTTAAAGTGAACTGAAATGCAAAAAAGTATGAACATGGATCATTACTTTAACTGTTGTTATTGTGATGAAAAGTCTTTGACCATGCTCAAGCCACAGAAGAGAGAGCTGAATGTTTTGGTGAAATGTTGATCAACAATTTCCTCTTAAAACTGAGCTGTTTTCAGTTCAGTTCTTGCCTAGTTATGCTGGCATAATAAAAACTGTGTCAGTTTTGGAACATGTTGCCTTAAGTAAAGAAATCATCATAGACATTATCTGTTGCACACTGAGTTGTGTGATTCAACATGCAACTAGTAATGTCTAGAACAATTTATTAACTTGGGGCAATTTACCTCCAAAAGGTACACCCTTTGCATAGCTACGCAGGAGGAATTTGGCCTACATGTGCTAAGCTGCTCACCAATGCCAGGATGTCTGCATTATCCAACATCTGTTAATAGACATTTTAAAAGTAAATAAGAACTCAGTCCCATGCAACATGTTCCTGGGCTATAAACAAGCATTTAGTCTGATAAGTCATTCAGATGACCATAACAATCCAAGGCATATTTTTAGATTACAAGAGAGTGTCTGCACCATCTTGAAACAGATCATTGCATTCTTGATGGCTAACAAAAGTGTAAAACATTGAAAAATGCAAAGTCAGGTAAATATACTGTACATATAGTTATACAATTTACAGCACATCTTTTTTGCCCCCTTGAAAGTTACCAAGGCACTCTAACACAAATGTGCATTAAATGAAACAAAAAGCAAGGAAGAATCTTGATGTGTTCACGTAAGGATTCCTTTCTGTGCCCTGATTCAAATCTGTGCCAACGTGCTCATTGACTAAGTCACAGCGCAAAAAGGAAACCTGATGTGTTCATATAATCACACCAAGACTCTTCACTCACCTCCCACATAATTTAATCAGGGCACATTTGTGCTGAAGCACACTGCAAGGAGGGGGAAAGAGGCACAACCTGGACTCACACTGTTTCAGAAACGCTGACAAATCCTGCTTTATAAATTGGTTGGTATGTCGAGAGGAGCACAGAGCACAGCAAACTTGCCAAACAATTGTGGAATGGAACTGGGGATGAGGGTGGCATCCTCCTGTCCCTTGTCACTTCCAATTATATAGGCATTGTTCCACAAGCACAGCGTTCATGTTGTTGGTGTGGTTGTTTTTCTGACCCCATCCACATTGCTGTTGCTTTTGAAGGATAAGATGACTTGTGACAGCACCTAATCTATGCAGGGGAAACTCCATTTGGAATAATCCCTTGTATGAAGAGTGAGATCTTGCATTGCCATCTGCTAGATATTTTATGGCTTCTTCTTAAGTGCTGGGATATCTTGGAATTTTAGTGGAAATGTGAAAGAAACTTTAAGTATAGCCCCTCTGGGTGGCTCATGCAGCACTATACCATTCAGCACTGTCCCCTGACACACAGAAGAATGCAGCATTAGTTTTCTGTTAAAATTTAGCTACCAGAGATCAATCTTACCTCTGACTGAGAGCTAATACGTGTATGCTGAGTATTTATTCTTGAAGCCCATCAATCAGATTTATAGCACACAATGTAGCCATTAAGTTATAATGTTATTTTGAAGACTTGTTATACTACTGGCCCCACTGTACTTGTTGGACGAATTCCTCCTGCCTGACAAGCACATTCCACTTGTCTCCACTTGAGAACTTTTAGATATGGCATTATTTGACTAATTTGTAAATGGGCAAGCCTGGAAGGGACAGAAGCCCAGTTCCGACAGGCTGCTGTTTCCCTCTTCGTGCGGCCCCTCCCTGTGGTGGAGTATAAACAAGCCCGTATGAGGACAAGTCCTGCATGAATCAATGATGAAATTTCATGACATAGGTCATTGTCCACAAAAGCATACAAACCAAATACATCTGTTTGGCACTGTATAGTATTGTACTATGGAATTCCTGGTTTTGTGGCTCAGGAAAAGACAGATGCACTTTGTTGTGATTTTTGTGATCACAACCTCTTCAGAACGTTGCCACTGTAATTATTCATGTGTGTCTAATGGGCTTTGCATGCCAGGAACAAATCCATGTGGTGCCATACCTGAGGAAGTTGGAATTTCTGGAAGGCAAAACCCAACCTAAGAGTGTCAGTATACACTTGGTTTGCTGTTGAAGGTTGTTGTTTTTTTTTTTTAATCACTTCTGCTGGTTTTTCCCAAAGAAGTTGCTACAGTTGTCTACACCAAAATGATTAATTATTTCATTAGAAGAGTCCATACTACACTTCACAATCAGTTAATTTCCACTGGGAACACAGCCTCGCCCTCTTAATACTGCCCTGTTCCCTAGCCCTTCCCTTTGTCCTCTTTCTTTCTTTCTTTCTTTCTTTCTTTCTTTCTTTCTTTCTTTCTTTCTTTCTTTCTTTCTTTCTTTCTTTCTTTCTTTCTTTCTTTCTTTCTTTCTTTTTCAGAAGTGACATAGTACTTATTACTATAACACCAAGACCCACTGAAGATGTCATTTTCAGCCTCACCATAGGCATGCCCACAAGTGCACAGCAGAAAACAGAGAAAAGTGGTGCTAGTTAAATCAATGCAAAATAAACTACCCCCTGCTGGCTGAAGGAAAAGAAATGGATGCCCAGGGAAAAAGACTGAGTTTTCCCCCACTTAGCTTTATGTTGTATATCTGCTGATAAATACTTAAATTCTAACCATTGTCAACTCTGAGACTAACCTCAGGTTATACTGCAATAGAGTCACATCCTAACTTCTGCATTTAATACCAATCAATGAAATAATCTGGGCTGACATACTGGCTTTGATAACGTCTTTTACAGGATAATCCATATGGCCAATACTAGATGGAACTGTGCCCAGACAAGGACCATTTTCAGAACCCGTTTTCCTGAGGTCAACTTTGAAGTATCATTTTAAAAACAGCCATCCATGGCCCCTGGCCATGCTGGCTGGGAGATGCTGGGAGGTGTAGTCCGGAAAATGCTGATCATAATGATTTAGAATTTGTTGAATGGGAAATGAAGCTATAATTTGGACCATGTTCATTTTAAAAGAAATAAATAAAATGCACTGAAAGCCACTGAAGTATTAGTCATGAAGTACAAGGTTACTACAGCTTTACATGTGAAGATACATTGTTGAGTGTGCACTATTCCCCCCCCCCCCAATATCGAGCAAATGTGTAAACTGATAGCTATGACAGCTGCCTTCTTAATTAAAGCAATTGTCTGGGATACCTGTCTTTAATGGTAGCCATAGCAATCCATTATGAACAAGCAGCAATGTGGGTGAACAAGACTGGCCCTACCATTATGTTGATAGAAGCAGCTACCTCAGGCAGTGATGCAGAAGAGCAAGGAATAAACAGAGCTGTTGGAATGGGATTCCAGTTAACAATCATCCTGCTCAGCTCTTGTATTTGGCATGTGGATGACACCATCTTGGGCACCTTAGGTGGCAAAATGTCCTGGGCTACCTCTGCAGACTACTAGTTCATGCAAAAACAAGGCAACATCACATTTTCCAACATTGCACACATCCTGGTGATGTTCAAGATCTCTCCAAGGAGAATATACCACCGGAAGACAGAAAGATCTCAACTTCATCTAGTTCAATGTTGCAAAAGGTAAAGATACCTCAATCCCTGTTCTAGTTAGGCCTTTGTTTATTTAGCCATAGTAACACTTTCTCAGCAAAGACTCCTGAAACAAAACAGTCAAAGTTATAGCAATGCACAGAATACACGTTTGTTGTGTTTTATAGAGAGACAGGGGTGTGTGTGTTAGTTTGTCATTGCATTTATCTTCAAGTCTAAAGTTAGAAGTCTCTAGTCAGCAGGAACATTAAAAACACTTAATTTTTTTCCCTGAAACTTTAAAACTCCCTACAAAGAAATTACTGGAAACAGTACTTAACCTTTATATACCATGATCTTGGAATGTCTCAGTCCACATTTTCTACAGGCAGACTAATTAAGCAGTAAATATATGAAGCTGTAATAATGCCACCAACAACTTTTAAGCATTAAAACTATATGCAAGAGAAAATTGAGAATTAAACTTCTATCAGCTTCCAGTAACATTTTAATGAAAATCAACTATTTCATACATTTGGTCTTTACCAGAAAAAAGAAAAGAAAAGAAATAAAAAAATAAAAAAATAAAAGACATCGCTTAAGGACTAAAACTATTTGATCCCTGATTCTGCTATTGGCTTAATATTTCAAAGGGTCGCTTTAACTTTATAATATATATATTTCTTCTCAATCATGATCATATAAAATATTAATGCGGTGAATGTGCTTGTTATAAAACATGAAATTTATCGAAGCAGTTCATTTTTTAAAAATTCACTATAAAACTTTACAATCAGCAACTCTGTTGAACAACAGTAATATTTTTTAACATATGGCACACTCGGTCCAAGTCCATACAGCTCTTTTGTACCTTGGTGGTGAAGAAAGGCTAAAATAAATAAAACAGTATGTTGCATGCTGTAATCAAAGCCAAAAAGGAGGATAAAACACATTCTTCATGGAACTTTGATGTTGAAAGAGTGGAGGACACCTTGCAAGAACAACAATAATATGAAACAAATAGGGAATGCAACATTTTGTTGTCAACAGGAGTGCTTCTGCTCATGGCTCAGATTTGCCCATTTCCCTTCCCTCCTGTGGCTGAAATCCTGTTGTGTGGCACATGTGCAACACAAAGCTGTGGGAGTGTTGGAGAAAAGAGTGGCATGGCAGAGGTCTTATTCACAAAGCACTTCCCACATGCATGGAAGGGGTGAAATGGGAGTCCTGTGGTCATTTGCACAATCTAACTGTGCAACGCTGGTTATCTGGGTGTGATAAATGTCACATTTCCACTAGTATAACTTTATGTTATGCCAGAACATACAGGATGTTAATCAGTGTGCCCCATCTTTTCCAATTTGTCTTCCCATAAATAGGCTGGATAATTTAGAGAGGCCACAGTTCCAGAGAGACCCCTGAAAGGGATTGAACTGTAAAGAATAATTGTAAAGATAATGAATAAATGAAGATTATCCTCTGTTTACTCTTTGAGGGCCTTCTTTGGGGGCACATCTGTTGTATCTTTTCAATTTTCTTACTCAGGCAAATGTTTTATTTGTCAAAGCACATCTCATGATTTGGCCGTCGCCTTATTATTTCAATACAGCAGAAGAAACTTTTTTTCTTTACATTTTCCTAATCACAAAAACGGATGTGAAAGAGAAAACCAAAGGAGATGAAATAAACCGCCAGCATGTCCAGTGTGTAAGTCTGCCTGTTGGGCATATGTATGCTTCGTCAATTCAAAAGCAATTCCATTGTCCAGAACAAAATGTTTGCTATTCTTTGGGTGCAATGAGCAGAGTAAATTTATCCTCGGCTGGATCCATTCATTAAGTGTGTCGTTCTTTATCAGTTCTCTGATATACATGAACATGTTTCTCCTCATCTTACTTGCTTTTCCCCCCACATCCCAGTACCAAACAAATATAATGAGTGTGCTAAACGTGTTTGATCCACGCTATGTTAACTGCCCATTGTTGAATCTCTGAAGAGAGCAGAACAAAGGAACCTTAACATAAACTACTAGTATTCACTTCTTATCCGTTTACAAGTTGCAGGTGGAGGGAGCACGTTCAGCTACAATCAAGCTCCACTCCCAGGCTGCAGCACAGCAAATGCCTCATCTCTTGAGGAGCAAGGAAACATGACTATCTCAGTCCCCTTTCATCACTGCTGACTCCTTACTCAACGCTTGCTGTATTATAACTGCTAAATTCTTCATGCACATTAATTTAAAGTTTCTCGACTTTAAAAATTTTTCAAGCCTCATCGGATTCCTCGCCTCCTGGCCAGAGCACTTTTCTTTCTCATCTTTCATAATTTGCACTGAGTACCTCTGTGCAAAATTACTGTCTTTTTCCTTTGAGAAGCAAAGCACACACCCAGAGCAAGCACAGAGGGCTTCTAATTAGAAAAGGCAAGGGAGAGTTCACTGGGTGACTGGCATCCAGAGATGGAAAGAAACAATTGATTCTGTATCTCCTGCGATAAAACTTGATAGCACCACACTTAAGTCTGACTCTCTACATTTACTGTCACCATCTTGGAACTTTTGCTCACTCCAGATCCTGAAAATTCTACGTAAATGTTCAGAAATAACTGTTTCTCCCGCCACCCCAAGCTCCAGAATCCCCCAGCCTGCTGAAAGTCCTGGGGGATTTGCAAAGCTTGCATTTTCCATATTTTATTAGTCCAACAAAGGTATTATAAAAGCATGTGCCATTAAATCAGTTCTGACCTATGGTGACCCTTTCCATGGTTTTCTAGGTGTAGAGTACCTAGAAATGGTTTACTATTCCCTGCTTCTGGGGGTGTCCTGCCCAAGGGCACATGGCTTTTCTCCTACAAGACACAGTGAGGAATCAAACTCCTGACCTCTGACTCCATCCTGACCTCTGACTCCATCACAGGTGCTCCATTAACATATATATATATATATAAAAGGCATTAGGAATCTGTTATTTTGAATTTTATTCCTGGACCACACAGCTATAAGACACCCCCCCCCCAACTTTTCTAACCCAAACATTAAGAAAACCTACCTTTGAGTATTCAGCCTCTGGGCTCAGAACGTCAGACATTAGGAGTCCCTGTTGAATCTGAACCTACAGACTCCACCTCCAACGAGGTGCGTTCCAATTGGTTTGTTCAGCATCAGCTGACATCAGTTCCATAAGGCTCATGATTGGAGGAAGCTAAGTGTCCTGACTGTAGGAAGCTAAGCCTCGTGACTGAAGGAAGCCTATTTACAGAGGCAAGGTATGTGCCGTTTTGTTCTCTCCTCAGCTATCTCAGCATACCTCTGTGTAAAAGACACCCCTCAATTTTTAGTGTAATGATTTTAGGAAAAAGTAGCATCTTATACATGGAAAAATACGGTACTCTACTACTTACTTTGCAGAATGTAGCGGATGATGGAATAAATCTGTCTCTTGGTTGTACCACCTCAAGACTGCAGGTGGGAGACTCAAATGACTGAATGTTTCTATTTATGTATACACAGAAAATCACAGCACCTCCCTTATCTTTGTAAGCATGGGAACTCTTCCAGCCTTGCCTTCTCCTGCTTATTTTCTCTGCAGAGGAATCTTTTCTCATAGTGAAGCAGTTGATCATGTCACCTCCACCTGCAGTCTGAAATGGTACAATCAAGAAACAGGTTTATCCCCTCTTTGGCTGTTACCAAAAACTAGCTATTGCTTACAATGGAAAGGAATCCATCCATTGCTAACAGGGAACTGTAAATATTTGATCTGTCAACTAATTTGTAGCAGTTGGAGGTATTTAAATATAGTAAGTAAATGCAGCAGAACCAGCGTGCCTCAAAGGATAAAAGTCAGGACTAACTCCTGGAAGGCAGCAGTTTTATTTTATTTACACAAACTCAAGTGAATCATAAAATTGACCTAGAACCCCTACTAGATGGTGGGCAGCACTCCCACTGGGCTAAGATAAAAAGGACTTTGCGGGTGTGAGCACTGGGATAGGAAAAGTCTACTGCTAGCTCTTTTATACTTCCTTCTGCTGTTTCATTCACAGAAAGGTAATAAGGAGCCTTCGGTGACTGTTTCAATAGACATAGTAAAACAATGTGAAAAAGAGCTAAAACTCCGGTAGGTATTGACAACCTCTTGAAGGTCAAGAAAAGCCAATTTCCAAAGATGTCACTGTGTTCGTTTCCTATGATAAAAAACAGCAACAACAAAGAGTTCCTTCTTGCCTTAAAGACGGAGCCATGGGAGTTATGTCGTGGCTGGAGTGCTGAAGTAACACTTAGGAGATCTATGTTCAAATCCCCACTTGGCCCTGGGACTCACAAAATTGTGTTAGGCCAGTCACAGGCTCAACCCAACCTGTCTCACAGGTTTATGGCGAGCAGAGGGCAGAAGGAAAGGTGTAGATACAATCCTGAGCTCTTTGGAAGACAGGTGGAGTAGAAATGCAATAAATAAATTAAAATTTATAATGGCATGTGGTTTCATGAGTTGTACAGCCCAATTTATTAAAGACTGGAAGCATTATCCAGAATCTTAGATATCCCATATATGCAACCAAGTTTGAAGGAGAGACAAAAGCATCAGAATGTATACAAAAATGTCAATTTGTTACATGTTAAAACCTGCCCAACACATTTCAGCCTGAAGAGTTTATGGCTTTCTTCAAGGGCTAGGCAAAGAAAAGAAAGAGAGACAACACATTGAATGGACGTTATGATAAGCACATTCAAATCTTCTACATCATTTTTGCATGTTTACATTACATTACACTTGACAATCTAAAACTTTAATGCATATTATTCACAATGAGATCATTCATAAAGCATATCATTGATGACAATTAACAAATGTAGTCATCTTATTTGATACATGCCAATAACGTGTGATGTGCCTTAAATATTTTTTTTTCATGCATTAGAAATATATTCAGAAAAGGTATTCAACACATATCACATATTTTTACCTGTGAAAATGTAAATATGATGTTGAGGATTTGGATGTGCTCATTGGGAGAAAGTGGCCTACAAATGAGACAAAAGAAGTAAGTTAGTTAGTAAGTAAGTAAATAAATTCGTCCTTGATGCGATCATGGTGAAACCAAAATATGAAAGGTGAACAAAATACTGACTTATATAATCCAGTCTGTGAAAAAGGTGTTTGGTCTTTTATATTTTGGTTTCACCATGATCACATCAGGGAAGAATTTCTTTACTGACTGACTGACTATATGTCAATTTGAAAGAGAACTCTCTGGACATATATTTCCTTTTAAAATCCTCAAAAGAGGTTCAGTAAAGGCAGGGATTTATATAGAAATAGAATGTTGCCGTATGTGATGAATGCATATATTTCCTTCATAATGTATATAACTGGAGGCAATGATTAATAATACTCTCTCTCTTAGAACTGCAGAGCTGGAAGGGACCCTATGGATCATCGAGTCCAGCCCCTGTCAAGGAGGCACAGTGAGGAATCGAACTCCCAACCTCTGGCTCAGATGCCTAAGCCACTGAGCTATCCAGCAGTTTATGGCAGCAATGATTCATGCCTGAGGTTTTATGGTTTCAAACAAGCATGCACATTCCTTCATTAAGTGTTATTAACTACATATGGACATTATGCCTATACATGGCAGTTACATGGGGAATTTTGTGTTGTGTGAATGGTTCCTAAACTTTGTGGCTCCATGACATAGACAAAAAGACTATAGAAAAGTGTTGATTTTTTTTAAAAAAATAAAAGCTTTGTCATGTGATCTATTTCTTTAAGACATTAAAGGGCCAGTCATTGAGATGTTCATGTTATGAGTTTTCTGAATGCTATGAGTGGTTTTATTGTTATGGCTTTGTGTGAAGCAGCAGGAGATTTCTCTTAGAACACCTGGATGGACTTAGATAGCTGTCTGTATTTCCAGAGTGGGTAGTTCCTGGAGGGAAAGGATCTGAGATGATTGCTTAGCAAATTGTGTGAGGAGGAAAAAAATCTTTTTTAATATTGAACCTCCAATGGGTACAGTACTGAAGAGGTGATTAAGTACAAACTACATTCACATGCATTCACATGTAGACTTAAATATCATTCAGGCATATTACAAAATGTGAATTTAGCATTTTGACCTTTTCTCCCTGAAAGCCTAAGTTGGAAATGGTGAACATAATAGCCTATGAACTGCGCTGTTAAGTTGTACAGTCAGATCCAGCCTATTACTAAGCTGGTTCATTCTTGATTGTCTAAACATAAAGCACTAGTGAACAGTTTAACCTCACTGAAAAGTATAGAATAGATATCAGTTTATCCAGATAGTTACAATAGAGTGCAATATTGTAAGTATCTATTCAGGAATTACGTCCTTCTGAGTTCAATGGTTTTTACTGCCAAATTTAAGAGTGTAGCCTGTCTTTGAATTGTAACTGTTCTCCAGTAAACAGAACACTTATGAGAATAAACATTCTGTAAACCTTATTTGTGCCTTTTAAAAGGAAATGTTTATCACTGAGTTACTAATACACTCTGCTTTAGAACCTAGAGCAGAACAGGCTACTGAAGTGGAAATTAATGCAACTGTCAGAGAGCATCTTTAAGGGAGGGTGGTAATAACAGGAGTGGCTGATAGTACCTGCTTGTGGACAAAACCACAAGCAGGTACTATGCAGCAACACAAAGGGGGGGGGGTGTCTCTACACATCAGGGTGTGTCTGCCACAGAGTAGACAGTTGCTGAATAAACTGGGGGGGGGGGAGCATTGGCATCACATAGCTTCCTAAACACAGGCTTTACCAACCTCTTCTCATTTGGCAATTGCAAGAATGGCTCAGAATACCATTTTTAAATCGGAAGCGATGGATTAGTAGTTTGCTCTGCCTCCCAATTCAGGTCCAGAGGCAAAAGGAACAACAAACATCACATTCTTCATCAGGAAATAATACAAGTCTATAGAAGCATCACTTCCAATGAAGAATGCCTTTTACTTGTGAAGCGGCTTGAGGGAGGAAAACTTTCTCTTTTTTAAACAACAACAAAACTTTCTTTTCAAGAAGCTCCATTGCACAGCACCCTTCCTGTCATATGTCTCAAGCATCTCACAGATAACCAGATCAACAATTCTCCTTAAGAAATTCTGCCTACCAGTGACAGAGTGGAATGATCTCATCTGTTCTCACCTCATGCATCTCATTCTCACCTCTTACTTCTATCTTGTTTGGCTGGAACAGTATAAGTATAGTATTATCCTCCCAGGTACATTTGACTTGCCATGCTGTCAGAGGTACTATGGAAGTCCATCAGTAAGATCTAAGTCCTAAGTTCTGCCCAATGGGTTGAGAGGAGACCACCAAGCCTCCTCCCCCTGTCACTTCCTCCGCATGGAGAGTGGCATGTCTGCAGAACAGAGGTTCTGCTAATGTCTAAGCTTTCCATGTGAGCAATTACCCTGATTTCTTCAGGGTTCTTGCCTTCTGGAGTGCCTACATAGGAGCAAGAACATCACCCTTCCAGACACATCACTCTCTACATATAGAAAGTGATTATGGATGTTTGTGTGGGGGGGGAGAGATATTTCCCTTACCACCTCCTACTAGGTAATCAGCATTTGAAAAGGACTCTCTTATTGTTTATTTGTATGTTTGTCTTATTTATAGGTCGCCTTTCTCCCAATAAAGAGACTCAAGGCAGCTCACAGTATTAAAAAAGAATAAAATTAAAAACACAGTGAGATGTGCATTAAAAAACAAACTTTAAAACCGATTAAAATACAGTGAATAATTGAAATAGGTAAAGTGTTAAAAATTATCTTATCTAAAAAATGGAATTCACGAACTCAGTCATAATGGTTAAAAGCCTGCCAAAAAAAGGCTTTTAATTGAATTTGATTGCTTGGTTTTTATCCCTCCCACCCCTCTCTTGACGTAAATGAATAAAGATGGCAAGTGCCTATGTTTCTTTTACACTTTTGGACATAGCTTTGCCATCTTGGAACACAAGAATGAGCCATAGGAAACTATAGATACCTATACTAAGACATATATTAGGCTATTCAGTGAGTGAAATGTTTGATTTTGTTGTACTGCCTACTTAGTTTTGCCCTGTCCCTTATCTTTAAACTCAATAAGGGAGATTCTTAATTATGAAGGTCTCAACCAAAGTTCCTACTTAGAATCTGAGGCTTTATTGCATATAAATAAACACCATGTTCATGTCCTGCCAGATTGTTCACTCACGCTGCGTGC
This sequence comes from Intellagama lesueurii, assembly GCA_037013535.1. Classification (NCBI taxonomy): domain Eukaryota; kingdom Metazoa; phylum Chordata; class Lepidosauria; order Squamata; family Agamidae; genus Intellagama; species Intellagama lesueurii. The sequence continues at coordinate 135,463,571 of JBAJHW010000001.1, read as the reverse complement.
TTTGTTAAAGAGGGGGTAGGGGACAACATATGGCATCCTGAAGGGCTTTTCTAAAAGCGGCCTCTTCCAGAGAATTGATGTATGGATCTTGGGCTTCCCTTTGTTTCCGTTCTAGGATGATTTGAAGAATGGTAGCAGCAAATTTAAAATAAATGGGAGCACAGAAATGAGATGTAGCCTCAGCCAAAAGGCAGGTGGTACTCTGGTTCTCCACACTAGTGGTGTATTGAGCCAGGGTCAGAGCTCCAGTATTTTTATGAGTAGCAGGGCCTGTGACATCACCCTCCACCTTGCTCCTCACATTTCTCAGTTTCTCCTGAGCTTAGCTGCTGTCCTTACAGTGGCTTGGAGGTAAATGGATTTTCCATAGAACAGTGTATTGTATTGCAGTGTATTTGAGGAGGAACTGGTCTTGAGTGGGCATTTAAACACCATCAAATTTACAAAAGACCTGCTCCTCATTTATTGAAAGGGACAGATCCAGCTGGCTACCTTTTGGGGCTCTCATTAGGCAGCACAGCAGGATATGGGGACTGTCATGATGAACCACCCATATTTCCAAATTTACCACTGCTCCACAACCTTTCCCCCAACAAATACTCTTCTGTCCTCTTCTCACAACTAAAATAATTGTTTGTGAGAGAGGGAAGTAGTAGTTAGCTAGTGAGAGCAGTGAAAGCAAACTTCAATATAAACTACAATATGTTTGAGTCAGGCCTGGACCTAGCTCACCATGACGTAAGCTTTTCTGATCTGAACATCGGTATCAGTCCTCTCACCTCCATTACTGTGTATCCATTCACAAAAAAATGCTTATTCAAAATGAGCATCATCAAGCAGGTACCCTCCCTAATTTCTTCACTTTTCAAGTAACTCTCAAGACTGTTAGGTCTGTGTGTAACCATGCATTATATGAAGGCAATTAAATTTACTAGCAGGTAAGAACAAGGCTTTTAAAGACCATTATATAATTATACCTTTCTCTAATGAAAACTTATCAACAAGGCAGAGCAAACAAAGAGACTGTCTCCTCAAATCCTTATCACAGGAATGATTGGAGCAAATAAAACCACAACAGCTGCAGCAATTGGCTAAAAATTACCCCATTTAATGACAAATTATTCCAGAGTGATGTTTAATGAAAGCCACAGTTTGTAACATCCAGGAGCAAAATTCAGCATACTCAACTGAGCAATGTCATTGACCCCCTAGTTTAATACCCCGTTAATCTTTGAAAATTGAAAACAAATGCTTCAATTACATGCAATTAATTGGCAATTAATTTAACAATAAAAAGATGGCCAGATTGTTCTCCTATAATTGAATCACAGTTGACAAGAAAAACTATGAGGAAGTAGACTTGATTCACAAAAGCTCACATTAAAATATAGCAATTAGTCTTTAAGGTGCCACAACATTTCTGTCTTCTTAATTTTTCTTTTTTCTTTTTTTTGTTTTGGCCTGATAGGATAGCACAGACTAACACAGCTACCTCTTCTAAAAGGAAAACTATATGATCAATAAAATAAGTAAAATTGATACTATTGTGTTAGTATCAATGTGTACCTTTTTTCTTTAAAAATTAGGATTGATACAGATAAAAGAATGTCTAGAAATGATTTGGGTCAGTTGGTTTGGAAAAGTAAAACAATTGTGAAATTCTGTGTGTGATGATCAAAGTGTCATGTTATATTAGAAGGCATATTAATTTTATTACAGTCTTAAAGAAACTCTCTCTCTCTCTTATTAAGCCAGAGAGTATGGCTTAATAAGAAGCTGACGGCATATACCAAGATCCAGGTCTATAGAGTGTGTCCTGAGCACACTCCTGTACTGCAGTGAGTCCTGGACCCTTTGTGCACGGCAGGAGAGGAAGCTGAACACGTTCCATATGTGTTGTCTCCGACGCATTTTTGGTATCATCTGGCAGGACAAAGTTCCAAATAGAGTAGTCCTAGAACGAGCTGGAATTTTTAGCATGTATACATTACTGAAACAGCGACATCTAGGTTGGCTTGAGCATGTCGTGAGAATGGCTGATGGTCGGATTCCGAAAGATATCCTGTATGGAGAATTAGTGCAGGGAAATCGCCCCAGAGGGAGACCACAGCTGTGATACAAGGACATCTGCAAGCGGGATCTGAAGGCCTTAGGAATGGACCTCAACAGATGGGAAGCCCTGACATCTGAGCATTCAGCCTGGAGGCAGGCGGTACAGCATGGCCCCTCCCAATTTGAAGAGACACTTGTTCAGCAAGCCGAGGCAAAGAGGCAGTCCCGAAACCAGCCAAATCAGGGAGCTGGACAGGGGACAGATTGTATTTGTCTTCAGTGTGGAAGGGATTGTCACTCTCGAATTGGCCTTCTCAGCCACACTTGACGCTTTTCCAAGTTCTCTATTCAGAACACGTTACCATAGTCTCTCGAGACTGAAGGATGCCTAATCTAATCTAAAGAAAAGCATTCAGCAACACTGATTTTTTTGTCATGCAGCCATGCAGCTTTAATTGGAGCCTCATGGTGCAGTGGCTGAACCGCAGTATTGCCGCCAAAACTATGCTCATGACCTGGGTTCAATCCCAGGTAGCCGGTTCAAGGTTCACTCAGCCTTCCATCCTTCCAAGGTAGGTAAACTGAGTATCCACCTTGAGGGGGGGAATGTAATTCCCCATAATTGCACAGAGGCATAGCATGCCCAAATGTTAGCTATGGAGAATTGTGGGGAAAGGTATGAAGTACAAGCTTGTGGTCAAAACATGTGGAACATCCACAAGGCCCAGAGGACCACAACCTCTGTGTAGCATGAAGTCTCAGATACTGTTCCATAAAATAGGAGGCACATTATATAGTTGCCTGGCTGAGTGATACCTACCCTGACAGCAAAGTTTCAAAAATGAGTCTTTCCTAGCAGGAGATGCCAAGAAGAGAGCCTGCCCCTTTCTACGTGCAAAGCAGGGACTCTGCCACCAAGCTCCAGCCTTACTGGGGGATTACCAGATCTGTGATTCATGCCAGGCAAACATTCTGAACCAATCCTGCATTGAAGAAAAAGGCAGAACCTTTTACATTAGGAATAGGCAACTGCCCAATTTGAGACAACCCACTGGGGACTGGAGTGGCGCTGAAGTTTCTGCTGCCACAATTGCTGCAGAAATTTAGCTGCAGCCTGTGGTATAGCTGCCAATAGTGCAGGAGGATAACAGAGTTCCTTCCTCTACCATAGAGCTCTGTGGACTGGCATTGCAGAGCCTCTCCTTCCATTCAAAAGACAATGTGATGCTGGAAAGATGGTGTGATGCTGTGATTCTAGAGATGCTGGAGCAGTGGTAAAAGAGGAGTGGGTGATAGTGATGGCAGGAACTGCAAGAATTCCCCTGGCTTGTTTGTGGACTATAGGTTGTGGACTATAGGTTCCTCAGTAGGACACTCTTGTTGCCTTCTCCTGCTTTATAGCAGTGGTTCCCAACCTGGGGAAACCCAGCTGTTCTTGGACTACAACTCCAAGAAACCCCGGCCAGCAGTGACAGCTTCTGGGAGTTGCAGTCCAAGAACACCTGGGTTACCACTTGGGAACCACTGCCTTATAGCAACAAACGGCAGAGATTGAAAAACTGGTCATGAGGCCATGGATACACTGGACCTAATGTATTGGGTTTGGGGTGTTATCTGATCTGGTTGCACATTGCTCCTGGTGTGCAGGATCATTTTTACCAAGACTAGTGGCCTAGATGCCACAGACAGACACCTTGAACATAACACACCAGACATAGTAGTAATAGAATGAAGAAATGTCCAGACCATTGACATTGCAATTCTAGGGGATGCCAGAGTTGAAAATAAAGAATTGGAAAAACTAACAAAGTACAGAGATCTGGAAATTGAAACATCTTGCCTCTAGAAGAAGCACACTTCAGTGGTCCCCGTAGTCATTGGGGCTTTGGGAACAATATCAAGAAATTTCACACAGTACTATAAGCAGTTGCAGATCTCAGAAATCACACTGAGCTACAAAAAATGGCAATACTGTGTTTCCCCAAAAATAAGACAGGATCTTATATTAATTTTTGCTCCGAAAAACGCATTAGGGCTTATTTTCAGGGGATGTTTTTTTTTTTTTCATGTACAACAATCTACATTTATTCAAATACAGTTATGTCATCTTCTTCTGGTTGCTGCACAATGGTGGAGGGCGGGGTTTCACTTAACTGGGGCTTATTTTTGGGGTAGGGCTTATATTACAAGTATCCTGAAAAATCATACTAGGGCTTATTTTCAGGTTAGGTCTTATTTTCAGGGAAACAGGGTGTTAGGAACAGCATACATACTATGTCGATATTTAACAGATACTTAGGTTTTTGGTTGAAACTTTTATCTCTTATATAATACCAGTCAATGTTTTTATAATTTTGACTGTGCCTGGAGTTTTTTTAATAATAATAATAATAATAATAATAATAATAATAATAATAATAATAATAATAATAATAATAATAATAATAATAATAATAATAATACCATATTTTTCTGTGTATAAAATGACACTTTTCCCTAAAATAATTAGAGGAAAAATTGAGGGTCGTTTTATACATGGTAGTAAGGAGGGGGGGAGGGATCAAACTGCTTTGATAACTGCTTTCCCCCTCAACTTTTTGCAAAGAAAGTGAGGAGGAGGAAAGCAGCTTTTGCAAAGAAAGTGGAGCGGGAAAGCACTTTCCTTACCTTTCCCCTCTACTTTCTTGCAAAGAAAGAAATTTTGGGTTAGAAAAGTGTGGGCAGCATCTTATACATGGGGGCGTCTTATACACGGAAAAATACGGTGGTGGTGGTGGTGGTGATGATGATGATGATGGAAGTCAGCCACAGTTCAAAACCTAGAGTATTTGATGCAATATTTTGGCAAAACTGCCATATGGCTCTAAAACTACTAGATGAATGTAGAGTTGCAAAAGCTCTAATGGTGTACAAGGCAAATTGCATTCATCCTGTCAGCAAGAACTAAGTTAAGCTATTATCACCATGCAAATTAGTCATGTAAATCATCCAGTGAGTTTTGCCCGTAAGTGGTAATAACTATCAATCAGCTAGCTATAATCACTATATATCATCAGCCCACCATCATTTATCACCATCCATTATGCATATACTATCCATTATACCATTATCTGTGGTATACCATGAGATAATCACAGAGAGAAGAGATAACATATCTGCCCACAAACACACTCTTTGTCCGTCTCTTTCACACAACACTTTACCAATCTGAGCAATTCAACTTTTGCCCAAAAAAGTTCATCCTGTAATACATTTATAAATATTTAAGCTGCTATTTCCCTCATTTCTTTTCTTCCCTTTTCTGCATGTATAACACTGCTAGACACAGTATTATCCAAATGAAGTGTCCTACATTGGGAAAACCAGAACTCACAAGCCAAGATCCAGGAGGCCTGCTGTTACATTAAAACAGCAGCATGATTGGGGTAGCATTCCTGATCCTCAAGGGCAAGGCTAGTCATACTACTTTAGGCTCATAGAGAGAGTGAGAAAGGTTGAAGACTGAGGAAGAAGGAGGTCAGGATTCAAGACTAGCAGGACCACAGACAGAACATGTACAGAGCAACTTGATCCAGTGGAGTTTTAAAATCCAAGGCCTTTCCAGGCCCTGCATTGTGGAATGGTGACTTGTAAGAGGGTCACCTATGAGCTTGTGCATTCTGGGTACTCTATTGCCCTTCTATGAACATCCACCTAATATGTTCCCAGTGCTGGTGCTGATATTGGAGAGTGAGAGGTGTTTGATGGACTGGAGTGTGTGAGAGACACTTGTTCCAAAAGAATGCCACTGGGATCCTCGTTCAGGAATATGAGTTCCTCAAGGCTCCTGTGTTACATTAAGCCTTGCCTGTGCTTTATCTCATTGTCTGTGGGCTTGCAGACTTAATGGGTGGCTCCTCCAGAGTCCCATGGCAGCCTGAAACAAAAACAAAAAAAAAAATCAATTATACCATGAACTTTCATGGACTACAGTCCACTGTCAAATGCTTAGGAAGAATATCAGGCTTTTTATATAGTGCACATGGATGGAAATAGACAATGAGGTCAAAAGGAAATTAAATGCAGAAAGTACAACATGTAAAGTACTCTAAGCCATCAAGGTGCTACAGATGCTATTGTGGTTGCACATCTATCTGCATCTGGTGAGACAAGATCTTGCTTACAGATGCTCTTGCAATAGGAATCATTAGTTTGCTCTTGAAGAGTTCATGACCGATGGTGTCCACCAATGGATTCATTGACTTTTATTAGCATGTAATAGTCATATGTGAGACCTCAAATATTCAACATGCAAAACTTGTCAGAATGGGAGAACTAGACACAATGTATTTATGATCTGACATTTCAAAATTTGTTGTCCTGATAGCTCAAGAATAAAAAAAAAATCCTCAGACTAAACAGGTTAACCTCCTATAAGCATAATGTACTCCTTAAAGATATGAAAGGAAAGTCCTGAAAGAAATCGTGACTTAATTCTTCCCATGGGCGTTCCAAGGACTGTAGCAGGAATGTCTTGACTCCAAGGTGTTGCTCTTAACAGATGGCAAATATGAAGTAAATAAAAGAGTGCATAGGATGGGTGAGAGAACTGGGTGATCTATAGTAATAAAGTAGAACAAAATGAACAGAGGAGCAATAAAAATTAGCTATATCAGAAATTCAAGGGGAAAAATATATGGGAAAAGCAAAGGTTTTAGACGAGTCAAAGATCTAATGACACACAATAATTAAAGCAAAATTAGAGTATTTAAGTGGGATGAGAACAGAAGACCATTCATTTTGCTCACTAAACTGCAACCTTTTAAGCTAATTAGACATTTTTAGTATCATTAGTTTCCAGTAAATAGAATCAGAGTTTGGCATTCACTGTGAAGAAGGGAATAGTCAGGAGGAACAAGAGATCAGATCAGAGCTCCACTTTCTGAAACAGAACAGAGAGCCAAATATGGGGCTACCTTGTTTTCTTTTCCAGTCACTGGGAAATCTACAGTGTAGACTATACTTAGGTTACATGTGACTGAAATGGCATTAAGAAATCCATCATGTCAAAATTAAAATTAAGAAGCATTTAATTTTGTTGGGGGAAGAACAGAGATAATGTCTTTATACGTCTATGTATTCCATCTTCATTTTGCAGTCCAACAGTAATGTTTGATCACCCTTGTCATAGTTTTAGTTGTCTGGAGTTTCATGACAACAAATAATATTACCCGCACATTAAATGATCCTGCCCTTTGTAAAAAAAAAAAATAAAAATCCATAGTAATAGAAATCTCAACTTTCTACGCTGGTGACTACTCCACATTGATTCTATGCTACATAAACATAGTGCTGCTTGTAATTTCACCCCTCAGTACCATCCCTGTCTAATTTCACCCTTTAATTTTATTGACTACAGCCTCAAGGGGCAATAATGTTCATTCCACTCTTCTTACTTCTGAGTGCTATTATTTTGGGGGATGGATATAGAAAATAAATTGAGTGTGTGTGTGTTTCTGCATCTTTGTACCCTGACAGATACATGTGGTAAATGTAGGCAGAGCCAAAACTCTAATTGTTTTCAAAGAACATAGAAAGGCTAGATTGAAAGCCGTCATGAAATGAACCTTTCTGTAATGTGCCATTAAGTTGGTGCTGACTTACCACAACCCCTATAAATGACCTCCCAACATTCTTGTCATTAGCAGCCCTGCTCAGATCTTGCAAACTCAAGACAATGGCTTCTTTGATTGAGTCATTCCATTTCATGTTATTCTATCTGTAAACAAGGATACCCTCTGCAGTAACTTTTAAAACTGTAGAATATCTTTCTACAAAGATGGGATATCCTCCTGCAAAGACAGAGTTGAATATGTTACTCCATCAATCTTTAGAAGAGGACAGGGTGTGTATGACCCTCCAGATGTTGCTCAACATTGTCCATCTTCCCTTAGCTATGAATGATGGAAGTCTGCCGTCAGGCAACATCTGGACAGCCACACATTCCCTACAGTCCACACAAAAGGCAATCTACTAGAAGGAAAAGGTGGTGATAAAAATATTTATAACTCTGTTTCTGCTTTCTTTTGACTTACAGGGCTTGGTGATTGCTACTGATCTTGTCAACGGTAAAGGGAAGTTTAATTGCTATCTTCCTTTGTCACCTCACCTCCCATTTTGCCTTATTGTGGGTGAGTGGGAGTGGGTCAGTCTGGGCCTGCATGCCCTGCCTCGAGGATGAACCCAGAAGAGGGGGAAGGAGCAAATCACAGCTTGTTCCACAGTCATGCAACAATTTCACCAAGTATAAAAATACAAATGAAAAACATCAAACAAAAAACAGTCCACACTCGTCTAGCTTGTTAGGAACAAAAATCTCACGTACATAAAAGTGTTCCTCTGCTATACTTCAATGACTTTTCCTTGCTTTTAAGAAAATGTCTAATGGGAAGATGGCGATGGTTCTTTTTTTTTTCCTTGCTGGTGTCACAGAAACATAGGCTTGATCACAGACTTTTAAAAGAACATTGCAGTAGCCAGCCACCTCTTATTAAAGACTGGCAGCACTTCAGGACCTTTGAAGTGGGATTCTAGATGTCAGCCATCCCCAGATTGTGGCTGTCTCAGCTTGCACATCCATATCTCACCCATCGAAACTCACTTCAGTCAGTTTCATATGCAACTCAGATCTATGAGATCATTAACACAAACAATCCATGTACTGACAAATGGCGGCAACAAGCAGGTGTAAGCATCCAGGGCTTTGATCAGTTGTCAGACTTTGGAGGGATACAAAGAGGATAATGTACGTTCAGGATCCAACTCTGTCCTTTTGCTAATCTCCTGTCAGACCAATTCTCCCCACTGTTATCCATTTGTTGCTGCTTGCTATTTTAGAACATTTCAGAATTAAACTCCTGCAAATGGGGTTATAAAAGCATGCCACCAGGAGGATATGAGTCAGCACTTTGGAGAACAATTGCTGAAGTTTCTCACTCCCCTCCTTCCCTTCCCCTCTTTCCAAACTCTTCAGCAATAAACACTTGAAATCTGCAGTGTGTTTTCCCATGTTTGAAATGCAAATGAACAAGTTTAACCGACTGGATCCCAATTGGAACTGCCAGAAGAACAGAAGCTTTACAGAAGTAATGCTCTCTTTAACAACCCTGAGGAAAGGACCAACACACAATGCATGAAGTTTGATTCCCTAGAAAAATGCACCGGAGAATTGTTTTTCTGATCACAGTGAACACACCTCTTCAGCCAGGTTTTAAGCCACAGATGTATGTTTTCTGTAACTGGCCGTGGCTAATTGATGAGGTGTTGGTGCACATCTTGGTCACGTGCCTGCTGATGAGCCCAGGTGTGCAACCGAGATGAACCCCAACACCTCATCAATTAGCCGTAATTACCCATGACAAATTATACAAACTGTACACTAACAGGCAGGAATAGGACAGAAAAAAGCACAGTATGCATTTCAAAATGTTCATGCTGAACATGTGAGCCAACTGGGATTGGGTGGAGATTCATTTAAAAATAGCTCACATACAACAATCAAACTTCTTCCAGTACCACTCACCATGAGATTTGTCTTCTTTGCTGGAGACCTGGAGAGGCAGCATTTCCCCAAGATTTCCTCTGATGCCCTAAACCTGGAAACCTTACCAGCTAGGTAGCAAGTGGTGTACTTATGGGTGCATTTTGGTCTTTAGAGCGCAGCCTGGCAAAGGGGGAACCTCCTAGTTGGCTGGTGGTGAGGATTCCACAGGCTCCAACAGCCTTACAGGGCCAGAAAAATCTCCCCATGGGTAATGCATACTGCATGAGAGAAGACTTTGGGTAAGAAAAGTGGCTCTCTTTCCAGGATTTGAATTGCCATATTACCTGGTAAACTCCAAAGCTTTTCTTCTCTGGCCCCTTGTGATATCCTAAGGGCCTATGCTGGGCATAGAGTTCTGCAGGCATGAACCATGAAGGAGATGTGAGGGTGTCATGAGTGCAGCTGAAGACCTGGAACCGGAAGGGTTAACTGTGGCTGAGGAGAATGCTGAGCAATTAGAAACACAAACACCTGAATCACCCCCAGATTCTCCTCCCCCAGTAGACAGGCTGAGGGCCACGCTTCGGGGAAGACTTATGACAAAAAGGTCAGAAGATCGCTCGAAGGCTGCCCACAGAAACATCCGATCAACTAGCCCTGAGTACTGACAGGATGGAAAAGCTTCCAGCAGCTCAAGGGGCTGTTTTACTATATAAACAGCTCTTAGTCGGCTAGAAATCCATGGAAGCAACAAGTCAAATCTCTGGCTTGCATCCACGCTCCTGACTACCTTGAACCTTGTTCCTTGGACCTTTGGCTTTGGACTCTGACCCTGGACTGTGTGATTTGGCTTTGGACCCTGACCTTGGATTACGGTTTGTGATTTGGCTTTGGTATTTTGGTATCGGCTCTGAACTTGGACTGGCTTATCGGACTCTGCTGTTGAAACCCCCGGGAACGTGACAGATTGCTTCCATCCCCACACTTCCCCCACAAAATGGAGAAAGAAGCAAGTGAAGGCTCAGGTACGCTGAATGCTGTGCTGGCTCAAATGCAATTTCTCACCCAAACAGTGGTACAGCTTCAGCAGCAACAGCTGCAATCCCAAGCCAACGCTGCTTCTCAGGTCAAGTGTCCTGTGCTTCCTCCCGAAAAGTTTGAAGGAAAAGTGGAGGAGTTTCCAGCATTCCTGGCACAGTGTAAGCTGTATATTGAGCTGCGTGCCAGAGACTTTCCCACAGACAAAACCAAGGTATGCTTTATAATCAGTCTACTCAAGGGACAGGCAGCTAAATGGGCTACTCCTCTACTCCTTGCTTCTTCACCCCTGTTAACCAATTACCAGGGTTTTCTGGAACATATCTCAGCCGCTTTTGCTAACCCCTTGCAAGCTGCTACTGCAAATAGAAAGATTCGGGCCCTGAAACAGGGTAAGGCTTCAGTCTCCCAGTATTCCACTGAGTTCAGACTCTTGGCTCAAGATTTGCTCTGGAATGAAGCAGCTCTTATGGACCAATATATGGAAGGGTTGGCTGATGGGATCCTGGATGAGCTGGCACGTGTAGATCAACCCAATACGCTGCAAGAACTAATCACTCTATGCTTACGCATTGATGGCCGCCTGGAGAGCCGACGCCTAGCACAGGGTGATTCCCGTCTCTTACAGCCACCCCTGACAACCCCCAATACGAGACCAGAGGATTCTGAACCTATGCAGTTGGGAGCGGCTCGGCCACGCTCAGTCCCTGAGGAAAAAACATGACGACGCTCCCAGAATCTCTGCCTGTACTGTGGGGGAGCAGGACACTTCGCTTCTGGCTGTTTGGTTAAGCAGCGTAACCTCGGCTCCACCGTCAGTAAAAGATTTGCCCCATGTCTGAATGGACCCTCAAACGTGGGGCACTTAGCTGGGTCTCCTGAACCATACCTTAACATCCCGGGTCCATTCCTTGTACCAGTAAAACTCTGCCTGCCGGATGGACGTTGCTTGTTTGTTCATGCCATGGTCGACTCTGGAGCTGATCGCTGTTTCATCGACACGGCTTTCGTGAAACAGCACCAGATCCCTGTACAGGATAAAGAGACCCCGACCCTAGTTGAATCCATAGATGGGCGTCTCCTCCGCTCCGGTCCTGTGACCCAGGAAACCCAACCGGTCATTCTCCAGGTTCAACGCCATCAGGAGCAACTACAGTTCAACGTTGTATGCATGCCCCGTTTTCCACTTATTCTGGGACTTTCCTGGCTCCGAACACACAACCCCCTAATGGACTGGACACAAGGAGAGTTACGTTTCAGGGACCCGTGTCCGCATCTGGGTCCACCGGCTACCTTGGCTGCAGCAGGGTCAAAAGACAGCTCCGTGATACCCTTGGATTATGAGGACTTTGCTGATGTCTTCGAGGAGAAGGGGGGCTGACCAACTACCTCCGCACCGACCCTTTGATTGTGCTATCAATTTGGTGCCTGGGGCACCCCTTCCTGTGGCGCGGATTTACCCCATGTCGGAACCCGAACTCACGGCCTTGAGGGCCTTTCTTGATAAAAATCTGAAACGGGGATTCATCCGGCCATCCACGTCGCCCCTGTCTGCACCTGTCATCTTTGTTAAAAAGAAGGGTGGGGAGCTCCGCCCTTGCAATGATTACAGAGCCTTGAATAAGATAACCATTAGAGACCGCTACCCTCTACCATTGATCGGCGAACTTTTGGATCGCCTTAAGGGGGGCACGAATGTACACCAAGTTGGATCTCCGTGGCGCCTATAATTTGGTGCGAATTCGTGCTGGCGACGAGTGGAAGACGGCCTTCGGGACTCGTTATGGCCAGCATGAATACCTGGTCATGCCTTTCGGGTTAACTAACGCTCCAGCGGTGTTCCAGCGGTTCATGAATGTCATCTTTCGGGACTTGCTTGATCACTTTGTAATCATCTACCTGGATGACATTCTGATTTATTCCCGAGACCCCGTTCGGCACACGGAACATGTTCGCCAGGTTTTACAACGGTTACGAGAACACCGACTCTACGCCAAGCTGGAGAAATGTGAATTCAACCTGCGAGAAGTCGAGTTCTTGGGTCACATTGTATCTCCCCAAGGGATCCAGATGGACCCAAAGAAGATAGAGTCGGTTCTGACCTGGCAGAAACCCCGGAACCGTAAGGACGTACAACGGTTTCTCGGCTCTGCGAATTATTACCGTCAGTTCATACCATCTTACGCGGACGTAACCACTCCACTGACCCGCCTCCTCCGGCCCAAAGAGCCATTTCTTTGGACTCCGGAGGCAGACCATGCCTTCATAACCCTAAGAACCCGCTTTACCACTAAGCCCATTCTACGCTATCCGGATCCCCGACTACCGTTTACCGTAGAAACAGATGCCTCCAGTGTCGCCCTGGGTGCAATACTGTCCCAGCGGGAGGACCCCTCACAGCCACTGCAGCCCTGCGCGTTCTACTCCCGGCAGTTCACACCCTCAGAACGCAATTACACCATCTGGGAGCGGGAACTTTTGGCCATCAAAACTGCTTTCGAGGTTTGGAGGCATTACCTCGAAGGGGCCCGTCACCCAGTCCAAGTCTTGATGGACCATCGAAACCTGGAACACTTACAAACGGCCCGACGCCTTAACCAACGCCAAATCCGATGGAGTCTCTTTTTCTCTCGGTTCGACTTCCGTATCACCTATGTCCCGCATACTCAGAATCGGAAAGCTGATGCCTTGTCCCGCAAACCGGAATACGCCGTTCCAACCTCTGAAGAACTGCCGATCACACCTATTCTATCCCCTTCAGTCTTTGCAGCCATAATCACTCGCTCATCCCTGTCTGAAGAGATTCGAGCCAGCCAAGCTCAAGATCCCTGGGCCAAGCAACGTCTACAGGAACTCCAAGAGGGCTCTGCCAGTGACTTTACTAACCACCAGGGTCTCCTATTACACCGGGGGACGCTTGTATGTTCCTCCAGGGCCCCTCCGAACCAATGTCCTCTATCTGACCCATGATTCCCCTCCTGCAGGACACTTTGGTCGGTACAAAACTCTGCACTTGCTCACACGGGAGTTTTGGTGGCCCCGGGTTCGAGCTGATGTCGCCCGTTATGTTAGTTCCTGTGAGGTTTGTCGTCGAGCCAAGGACGTACCAGCCAAACCTCCAGGTCTGTTGCAACCATTACCTGTACCGGCCGGCCCTTGGGACACAGTATCTTTGGACTTTATCACGGATCTCCCACGATCACAAGGGTATACCTGTGTCTTAGTAATAGTGGACCTATTTACTAAGATGGCTCATTTTGTCCCATGTTCCAAACCTCCCACAGCTCCTGAAACCACCCAACTCTACCTTCATCATGTTTTCCGTCCACACGGGCTCCCGACACACCTAATTTCCGATCGTGGTTCCCAATTCACTTCCCGGTTCTGGCAAGCCTTACACACCAGTTTGGGTACCCAGGTGCACTTGTCGTCAGCATATCATCCCCAAACAGATGGACAGACCGAGCGTACCAATGCCACCCTGGAGCAATATCTCCGTTGCTACACCTGTTATCAACAAGATAATTGGGCTACCCTGTTACCCCTGGCTGAATTCGCTTACAATAACGCCGTACACACATCTACAGAACAGACCCCATTTGAAGCCAACTATGGGTACCATCCTCGCTTTTTCCCGGCTGCCCTGCCATCAACCATGGTTCCTGCTGCTGATGCCCATATACGCGAGTTGCAGGCTCTCCAAGACTTACTCCGAGAGCAGCTTCAGCAGGCTAAGGAGGCTTATAAGACAGCGGCCGACAGAAAACGGCAAGAAGGGCCACCTCTGAAACCAGGGGACCAGGTCTGGCTTTCCACCCGTTATCTCCGCCGACCTGGCCGGTCCCGTAAGTTAGACCCTCGGTTTATAGGACCCTATGTAATCCTGGACCAAATCAACCCTGTTGCTTTCCGGCTACAACTTCCAGATACTCTCCGTATCCACCCGGTTTTCCATCGATCTCTCCTTGTTCCTGTTGCAGCGCCGGACCCTGCCCGACCTTCACCCCTGGCTCCACCTCCGCCCATTCTGGTTGATGGCGAGGAAGAATACGAGGTCCGTCAAATCCTGGACTCCCGAATTCACCGAGGAGGTCTCCAGTATTTCGTAGATTGGGAAGGTTATGGTCCTGAGGATCGATCATGGGAACCCGCCAGCAATCTACACCCCCCCCGATTTGGTACGGCAGTTCCATGCTACCTATCCTGATCGACCCGGCCCATCTGACGGAGGGAGCCCTGGGGAGGGGGATAGTGTCATGAGTGCAGCTGAAGACCTGGAACCGGAAGGGTTAACTGTGGCTGAGGAGAATGCTGAGCAATTAGAAACACAAACACCTGAATCACCCCCAGATTCTCCTCCCCCAGTAGACAGGCTGAGGGCCAGGCTTCGGGGAAGACTTATGACAAAAAGGTCAGAAGATCACTCAAAGGCTGCCCACAGAAACATCCGATCAACTAGCCCTGAGTACTGACAGGATGGAAAAGCTTCCAGCAGCTCAAGGGGCTGTTTTACTATATAAACAGCTCTTAGTCGGCTAGAAATCCGTGGAAGCAACAAGTCAAATCTCTGGCTTGCATCCACGCTCCTGACTACCTTGAACCTTGTTCCTTGGACCTTTGGCTTTGGACTCTGACCCTGGACTGTGTGATTTGGCTTTGGACCCTGACCTTGGATTACGGTTTGTGATTTGGCTTTGGTATTTTGGTATCGGCTCTGAACTTGGACTGGCTTATCGGACTCTGCTGTTGAAACCCCCGGGAACGTGACAGAGGGGCTAGTCACCCCACTCTGAGTGTGTTGATAACAATGGGGGGAGGGAGGGCTATAGCTGGAAGAGGATGGAAGGAAGTATTTGAAAGGATAGCTAAAAGAAGTGATACCCTCTTTGGAAAGTTCTGATCCATGAAAGTATGGACCACAGTTGAAAACTTTGTTACCTTTTCCCTGACTATCTCTTTCACTTCTGCTCTCTCTCCTCACCCTTATGACTAGTTCTCACAGCCCCCTCCAGCTGCCTTTGTCTTCCACCAATTGCCTTTGTGAAATGTAGAAAGAACAGAGTGGAGCTTGTTAGAACAGTGCAGAAGCATCATTTCTACATGGTGCAACTTAGCTAGGTTGGAAGACCAGCTGGCCCACTCACCTGCCTGCTGAGTAGTCATGGAGAATGAATCCTGCCATCAATTACCACCCCCTCCTCTTTGCAGAGCTAAGGCGGTTTGTTTTGCTTGGAGAGAAAGGAAATCTATACCATCTGGGGTTTATAAGCAATTCTTGCAATCCCTCATAAAACCCCTGAAGGTGTTTTGAGTATTTGCAAGGAATTCAAACTCTCTTTCTTTCTTTCTTTCTTTCTTTCTTTCTTTCTTTCTTTCTTTCTTTCTTTCTTTCTTTCTTTCTTTCTTTCTTTCTTTCTTTCTTTCTATGGCGGGGGACTGTCTATCTATGTGTGTGCACATTGATAGGTGGAAATGATTTACATAACAAGTATGGATAGCTGAGAAGCAAATCCTACCACCTCATTCATGCAGAACTTTTGCCAGTGACAATCTCTGTCAGAGCGACATTTTCTTGAATATCAAGCTTTGTTTTTCTGGATTTTATCCAATTCAAGCTGAGTTACAGGTATTAGGAGTTAGAGAAGGCAGTTGAGTTGAACTGCTTCATGGGGTGACAAGCAAATGCAGAACATCCATTTCAATGTTCATGAAGATTAAATTGGAAGTTCAGATCATGACAAAAAGAGAATTTTTGTCACAGGAAAAAAAGACCCACCCACCCCAAGAAGACTGGAGAGCACTAAGTCTGAAAATGAGAGAACAGGATTGCTTTGAACTCCAAAGCCACAAGTTCATCCCATGTTGTCTCTTCCACCAATTGCACACAAAACACACTATCCTCTTGGTCTCTGCTGTCCAATCTGTTTTAACTGGAGCAAGAGTTGAGTTGTTGAGTTTCTTGGATCACCAGGCAGCCCATAGATGTCACACACATATCAAAGAGCAGACATGTCCCTTTCTGCACTACAGTCACTGTGAGCAAGCTATTTTTTCTAATAATACTGTTATGGTCTATGCATCAGCATGGGGCCAGACAGAAGCAGCCCTGGTGCTGGCCCAGCCCTTCAGAGGAGAGAGGCCATGTCTTGGCCATTCCCTTTTCTTGGAGCCCAGAGCTGTACATAGTACATAGTTGGCTTGAGCCCCAGTACTAACCTAATGTCCTCTGATTTATTGGAAACTCTAGCCCTATTGAAGCATTAGGGAAGCATGTTTACTCGACATATGATGTGGCAAGAGTGCCAGCCCCACCTCTTTCATTGTTGCTTTGTCAGTATGAAAGTTACAGGCCTGAAGAGGAGAGCCTGTTGTATCCATGGAGGCTTTCCATGTGAGCCAGACACCCTGATTTTCCTACCTTTTAGCTTTTCTGGAGAGCTTCCATGGAAAGAAGAGGCTCTCCTCATCATACCTGTCACTTCTGAACTCTTGTTGGTTGAAAAATTCTGCTCATGTTCTGTTGCCAGGGCTGAAGTAAGAGTCAACTTTCAATCCAAAAGGTTTCTGTACATAGAATCTTGTTCTCTGTCTCAGGCAGCAGAATGTTTTGGACTAACATTGGGCAGCCTCACTGATGGAGTAGGGGGACCCCTTGACCCAGTGATATGACTCGTGCATAGTAAATATTTGTCTTGCACTGCAGTAGCTCAGAGGATTAAGGTCTTAGCCTTCTTGTAGTATGCTTGAGGCATCACATGAATAAATAACAATAGTGCAAAAATTACTGTCTGTGATGCCGGAAGAAATAACCCATCAAATTAGGAAAGCACAAAACAATAACATGTCAAAGGGATGTAATATGATTTAAAAAAAAAAAAAACTACAGTGAGCGTGTTTCTGCTTTAATTAACAAAACACTGCAACTTGCAAAAGAAGAGAGCAGGCAGAATTGCCAGATTTCTGGATTTTCAGTCTGTCATCTCTATCTTTAAATCAGAGCATGCAACGCTGTTCAGAAGTGACAGGCTACACTCTGAAAGTACATCATTCTGTAATGTCTTTGTGAAAGCAAAACAGGGGCCCTTATTCATCCACCCAGCTTGTCCCTTTTAAAGTATAGTGTCTGCTACTAAATAGACACCTGGGGACATGAGATATTTAAGCTGTCAGTGATCATTCTTGCCCAGAACTGTCTAGGGGATTGGTAGAAAGGCTTCAATTTTCCTTGCTTGTACAAAGGGTGTGGAGGGTGGCAGCAACAGGGAATATGACATCTCTGTGAAGAAACTGGTACAATCATGGACCCTGTAAATTTTCATGGCCCGGGTTGTTGCATTAGACATAGCTCATAGCTCAAAGCCATATTGTCAAAGGGCACGAGCTTGCACGGCCACACAGAAGGACTGCTAGTAAGATGAAAAGAGTGCAGGGGAAAAAATAATTGCTCAGCTCCTTCAGTGAAGGAAGAAGCAGCGACTTTCATATTTTACAACTTCCTCTTACCTCAAGGGCTGGCTTTGTGTTCTAGGCATCAGGCATCAGGCCTGAAACAATTAGACTCACTGGAACCAAAGGTTCATATCCTGGCAGGGTCAGCTTCACTCTTCCTCCATCTGTGACAGCATTGATCAAAAGGGGGGATGTGTGGCTTTATTGGAAGCCAGAGCTTTTAGACGGAGGCATGGAAAACTCAAAAGAGATCAGCTGGAGCTTTAAAATGCCTGCTGCTATTTTGGTATGCATGGTGGTTGGTTCACAGTATTTCTGAATTTTCATTTTTTAAAAAAATCCACTTCAGGAGGATTGCACAGAGTCCTTGGCTTTTCTTTTGATATCGGGAGCTAGCAGGTGGGCTGGGGGCTCTTATAAACCAGTGCTCATACATGTTCCCCTCAGGCCAAACTGAAGTTTGTATAATGTGTGTAAAGTGCTACACACATTATACAAACTTCTGTTTGACCTAAAGAAACCATATGAAAATTAAAAATATACAGGGAAATTAAGGAATAGTCTGATCCGTAGGCATCTTGAGCAGCAAGCTGGGGCTCGGGTGAAGACCGGAAACTGAAAGGAGAGCCGACTAACCAAAACTTCCAAAGGCACTACAAGGTCTTTACAGCAGGTGGTGAAGGTTTCAGGAAACTGCAATGCAAGAACAGCTCGGTTACTCAAGGTTCGGAAGCTAACTAATACTGTATATAGAAGATGCAACTGGAAATTGGCTCTTTTTCATGAAGAATTTAATGTTAGGGATCAGTGGGAATTTTGTTTCAGTTTGTTAGTTTTAAATAAGAGTGCCATTGGTTGTGTGGTCATGCTAGAGAAAAGCAGCAGCTTTGGAAGTGGCATACCTGAGCTCCCTTTCCCATTACACATCCAGAACACAGGTTCTCCAGCAGTTGAGGTTTCCATTTGTGTATTGGGCAACTTCTAGCAGTGTAAAGCGTTATCCAGCAACTGGACCTTTCTTTCAACTGGCAGAACTGAACTCACTCCACTTCCTAAGGCTTTCAGGTCAGTATCAAGGAACTGAACAGTTTCTTCTCCCCACCCTATCCCCTGCTGTCTACCATGTAGTCATCTGGCATCAGCTCTAAACAATGACATCTACACCAGAACTTGGGGGGGGGGGGGGGGGAAACAGGTTTGGACTGCAGACTTTTCCATTATGAGAATTCTGAGAGTTGTGGTCTAAAAAGTAACTTTTCTAAACTCTGGCTGAAAACATATAAGTTTTATAGATAAGGTTCTACTTGTCAGCCTGATATGGTGAAGTTAGTAGAACTTTCAATTGAAGACACACTATTTACCCCAACGGCATTTTATGTGTTTTTTAAAGGGGGGGGGAATAGTGTATATGAGAGAGAGAGAGAGAGAGAGAGAGAGAGAGAGAGAGAGAGAGAGAGAGAGAGAGAGAGAAGCCAGCTAGCCATGCAGTCCATTCTGTAGTTTTCTCTAGCCCAAGTTTCCACCTATATTATTGCATTAGGAAGTTACATTTAATCAGAATTGTGGAATTTAAAATTAGCTTGTAGCTTCCTATGATGTTGTTATGTGTCATAAAGTTCTTCTGACTTATGGTGACTTTCATATAGTATCCAAGGTATGTCAGACGCTCAAGGAATGGTTTACTATTGCCAACCCTCAGTGAGTTTCCATGGCCAAGTGGAAATTTGAAGTTAGGTCTCCAGAGTCCTGGACACACTGGCTCAAAGGTATGGCACTATTTTCTGATAAACATCAGGAAGCAGAATTATAGCAGCAGCTCTAAACAACATATAATATAGTTCTACCTAGCCATGGCTTTGTCCTTCACCAAGAAAAGAAACCAGAAGTTTAATGCCAACTGAACATTGAGGAGAATGTCTAAAGCAGCATACAAACCAGCTGGTTTTTATGTGCCATCAAGTCCCTTCTGACTTTTGTCAGCCCTCGTGGGGTTTTTGAGACATTCTAGGAATGATTTATCATTGCAAACTCCTAGAAGGTTTCCATGGCTGAGCAATTATTTGGACCCAGACCCAATACCCCACACTGGCTCTTAATTGCAGTAGGATGGCTCAATTAAAAACATACTGGATCCCACAGTATGTAAGTGAGGCAATCTCTATTTGTTTTTTTCCTGATCAAAAAGGAGTTAGTATCCTTGGTCATACTAGTGTCAGGAACAGACATTTTTCCTGATTGCACCATCTTGGAAATTAAGCCCTTAGCCACAGAGGAGAGAAAGAAAAGGAAGAGAAGCATGGAAGTCTGGCCTCTTCTTCCAGAGCAGGAACAGTCTAGTCATTGATTTCACCTGGCTGTCCTTTCCCTACCCCCATACTTAATTTCATGTGGAGGATACAAAGCCTTGCACACTTCACCTATTTTTTCTTCATTGTACTCAGAGCACACCAGAGTCGACATTTCTGGCTATGAGCCAGGCATACATATGCATTTAAGGCTGGGTGAAAGGAGAATCTGAAGCTAGTGATAGAGTTTGAGAAAACAATAGCACCCGGAACATTAAATGTCTTCTTTATGGGAATGGTTTAAAGTATTTGGTGATGATCACCATCCCAAATACTACAATACATAAAATATGGACATATTTCTGAATATGTAGGATTGTTCCCACAGCAAGAATTAATACTGGCAGTATTTTGAATATGAGGTTGAAGTGTTCATCCTTAGAAACTACTACTTTAGATTCTGAAAACCTGCCAGGGTGTTTCTTTATTCTCCTGATATTTTAGCATATATCGGTATAGGACTGTGTTGATTACAGCTATAAAATACAAATTGGCTCACAGCTCACTTGCTGTCCTAGGCTGCGTGAGGATTAAATCCATAATACCCAGCCTGATATTTTTGATAAATCTTCAGTGAAAATTCCAAAGCCATACCACATACAAATGTCTCGGCTCCAATGCATTTTCCTCCTTGAATATATTTCTAATTGCACAGATGTAGA
This sequence comes from Intellagama lesueurii, assembly GCA_037013535.1. Classification (NCBI taxonomy): domain Eukaryota; kingdom Metazoa; phylum Chordata; class Lepidosauria; order Squamata; family Agamidae; genus Intellagama; species Intellagama lesueurii. Next base: position 135,442,503 of record JBAJHW010000001.1, on the reverse strand, counting down.
ATCATTCTTTGTGGAAAGCCAAGGCTGGACATAACACTCAGAACAGAGATCTTCAGCTGTGTGGTGAAAGGAAGCATCTTGAGACAAAATAGCAGAGGAATTTGTCTTATTCACATTTTAATCAAACAAACTAATTAACACATCCTTAACACGTTGAAATTCCATTGTCCTTTAGTTCTTGCACTTTTCTGAATGTTGCCACCCAGATGAAAAAGGGCCCACAAAAACGTGCATACTACAGAAAAATGCACAGAGAAAGGTCACAATACGGAAAATTATATAGAACATTGCTTCTATATAATTTTCTTGGGTCTACTAATGTTGTTGGACTGCAACTCCCAGAAATCCTGATCAGCACAGCTAGTGGTGAAAGTTTCTGGGAGTTGTATTCTAAGAACATCTGAGGACCCAAGGTTGTGAACCACTGATATAGGAGAAGACATGAACTAGGAGAAAGTGCTTTCTGTTAATTGTGGACATTCTTCACAAAGGCACACATGTCCAAAAGGCCCTCAAAAATCCACATAAAAATGCATCCAGATTTCTATGTGAAGAAGAATGGCTGGACAATCTCTGTAGACAGTAAAAGCCTCCTGGATCCTAGAGTGAGTATTTACTGACCGGCGGAGCCCAAAAGGAAGGGATACACAGGCTCTTTGTATTTGTTCAGGGAGAATCATCCTTAGCTCTTATGCTTGGTATGCTCCAATGCTTAACTTGCCCCACCCCCTGGTGTTGACTTACTCTTTCTGCCTCTTACTTTTACATCCCAGCACCCATACTGGTCTTGGCTCCTGGATCCCATTCAAAGGATGCTCAGCTTTGACCTTAACATTCCTGAAGGGTCTGGGAATTCAGGATTTATTTCACAACTGGCAAGCACATGGGAAAGGAAATACATGCTATTTGCAGCAGCATTTATGGGGTCATGGACCTCATTTTATCAGCATACCTTCAGGGTGCCTCCCAATGATTTCAATGTAACTCATTAGGTCATTTTTGTCCCTGCACATCCAAATGATTGTTTTGACTCATTGATATGTTGACCAGCAAATATGCATTTACTCATTCCTTTTCACTCCCTTTCTCCCCACTTCTCATCCTTCATTCATGTATTTTCAAAAAACCAGTTGCTTAAAATCCTTCCTTCTGATCCTGGTGTGTGCATCTCCCTATCTCTTACTTCCAGTGTGCAAAAATGACTGGAACTGGAACAAGTAACAGGTTGCTGTCACAATAAGACTGATGACGAACTGTTTCCTCTATAAAACAGAAATAAGAAGATAAAGAAGGGGGGCAGGGGGGCTGGCTGCAATCACCAGTAGAGTGGCGATATACAAAAAGGGGATAGGGCCCTGGCAGAGTTAAGAGTTGAGTAGGAGAAAGAGTTTCCGGAGATACCAACATGCACCCCCCACAGATGTCAGTCTCTTGAGACCCTAGTGGAACCAATCGCATCTAGATACTGAATTCAAATTTCAATATATTATGTTGCAATTCTTATATAGTTTTCTCATCATAAATTACAAATTGACTTGAGGGTGTATTTGGGGTTGCTTGGCTGAGGCCAACATGGCTAATCACTAGGGGATGGCATCACTGTTTGTTTCCAGGAAGAAGTCTTTTAAAAAATATTGCTGAGCTAGTCACTGGTCAGGGCTTTGATTGGGCAGAAACAATGCATTGAAGAGGTTTTGAAAAACATGTTACTTTCCCCAAACATTTTATACCCAAATATTTGCACATGAACATTTTTCATACAATCCTATGTATGCTACGGTAATGTTAGCCATATACAACCTGGTTGTAAAAGTCTGTTAGCTTCACTTTTCTTTAATTATATCTGCACAGAGTTAAAAGTCTTTGGGCAAGTCATCCTCCACTCTCTTAAAGCATATTCTATATCTGAAGCCTTGGTTTTCTATTGGAATTCACAACTTGGAATTACAGTTCCAGAGTGCCAACACTTATTCCATTAGCTACATATTTCAAACTATAGAGGACACTTTTTCCTCCACTCAAAGGGCCGCAGCCATATATAATTTGTTAAATGTTTCACATTAAGAATTCCTTCCTTTGTATGTTTGTTTGTAAGTAACTCTTGGGATATTTAATGGATTATTATTCCCCACACAAATGTGCAGACGTTTGTATGTTATCAAAGCAGTCTTTGGTATGTGGGGGAGTTACATGGTGGACAACCCATTTCCAAAGCTAGTTTGGCTCACTGTAACCAGGACAGGAAATGAGAAGTTGTTTTCCCTCCAGTTTTCCATTTAATCAAACATGGGATCAAAGAGAGAAAAAATGGTTGTAGGTCTAATTTAATGTTATGTCAGGTTGTTTGGGGTCTTTGAATCACTTAGCTCTTTAAGTCTTAAAAATGCAGTACAGTAACACAATGCCACTTTCAATATGCACGGACACACAAAATTTGATCTTGCATGATTCAAGCTGCGGTCACACCAGGCATACGTTCCCCTGTTCTAACAATGCATTTTGTATCATCGTTGTACTGAATCAAGGTATATATATTTTGGCGACCATTCCAATGTATTTTAATGTTACCAATTCATTTTCTCCTATTTGAATTGTTACGGCCAGCTACACTGTGGTGCCAATTTATTTTCTCTCTTGTTTTCTGGGGCAGGGCAGCCCTTAACTTTAATTTTAAAAAATTACTAACCAATATATTGAAATGTTGAGTAGGGGTTCCTGTTCGGTAAAGTTTCCTCTGTAGTGCCGGCGCCTCAGGAAGAACTGCACTGCATTCAATGAACTTGGCACTCCCATCCATGGCTGTGCTGCTTGCCAGATGGTAGGCGGAGTGATGCAGTGCCTACCAATGCCTTTAAAGCCATTTACATAAGTTTACCTATGTACTGATATACCAGCCATGATTTGAAATTTCTATTGCTGCTATGTGTGATCAAGTCACCCCATGCAACCCAATGAATGAGCAGTCTCCAGAATGTGCTGTCCTCAGCAGCCCTGCTGAACTCTTGCAAACTCAAGCCTGTGGCTTTGAAATTTCTAGGTAGTCCTTACCGATTTTCTTTAACTGTAAAATGTAACCTAAGGAGTAACAGTACTAGCAATTCTTTGTACTCAATATATGCAAATGATCCCTTTGTATTTAGCATTAAACAGCAGGACTAAGCCCAGAAAAGTCAACATGCAACTGTCTCTTTTCCTGCTTCTTCTTAGAGAAATCCCATACTATTGTGATACAAAGGCTGTGGGAAATCTGCATTTTTAATTGATACATCTTGCAGAGTTTTATTCTTACTGTTGAGAAAGAAGAATTTTGCACATGAAAGTAGACATTGTAGATTCATAGGTTCCCAAACTTTTTTGCCCCGTAGACCACTTGCCAACTTATTTGTTTTCCGTAGACCCCCTATGCAATCATAACGGCTACAAAATATGTATAAAATTTTGTACTTACTTTTCTTAGGCACTCCTAAAGAAGATGATTTTGATTCACTTGACTTTTACCTATTTTCTATCTATATTTTTGAACGTATTTTTAAGCCACTTTTCTTCTCAAAACTCAGAAAGCAACTGAACATCTCTAACACTCCTATTTATCAATTATGCATCAAACAAGTCCATGCAAAGCTTCGATACAAGTCTAAACAAGTATGTATGTGTGCGATGTGTGTGCCTGTATAGCTCAGTAATGAGAAATGACAAAATGTTGTCGATCCCATTTACAACACACCGACATTTATAATAAAATTTTACCAATAATTTTATGAACTTACACATGAATGTAGCACAGCACAATACAGATAGTACATAGTACCTAATTAAATAATATTATGAAATATTATGTACACAGAATCTGTGTTTGGTGTAATTACGGATCGCCTAAATATTTATTATGATCTGCCTAATGGGATCTTCTCACGTAGACCCCCATTTACATCTCATGCACCCCCAATTTTTTCTCTCTCTGACGTGGACCCCCTGCAAGTCGAAATTGACCCCTGGGGGTCCATATAGACCACTTTGGGAACCTATGTGTAGATCTTGTAGCCATGACAATGGATGAGCTAGTTCTAGTTCAATGGGATTGGTTGTGACTATTGTGCAAGAGAATCCATTGATTGGGCTCTCTTTGTATGCAAAAGCCTTCAATAGATGAAGAAGGCATACTTAGCATTTGACTCAATAATTGACTCCTTGATTGGAGTGTATAGGTCAAAAAAGCCGTTTGTGTGTCATACTGTGTTCACAAACAAAGGCACTGAGAACTGACAACATCGTTTGCAGAGGAGATTCTGGGAGAAACTGTGAAGTTTCACTCTGAGCATGTTTCCAGCTTAGCTGCAAAGGCATAACAATAGGCAGTCAAGGACAGAGTGTACACAAGAGGGCAAATGCAATCAAGAGATTTCACACATATTTGTGCAGCCTGAGAAACATCATTAATGTGTAGGGACACAGTTGAGGGGGAAAGCATGAAAGACAAATTATCTGCCTCCCAGCTACAGCCCACCTGTGGATAGGAGCAGATTGACTCCCTTGAGTAGAAGCATCAGGATGGAGAAGTTGTAAAGGCCCGTGACCGAAGTGCAGGCAACAACAGCAGAATTGTTCATTTTCCCTTGTTGTCCACACACCTTCTTATGTACTACTGATCATCTCTGGTTGATAATTCCAGCCGTCTTCCAAGCACTACAGAGTGGAAAGACAGGTGTAATGGCAATCTAGTGAACATTCTGTAAACGTACAGCAGCTAATCTGGCCAATAATCTGGTTTTCCCATTATTGGGGTTTATTAAGGTAACGTGCTGGACAGGAATTTAGAGGGATGTGATGGAGATCCAGCACACTGATGTCCACTCACTTACAAGAGGGCCCAGTGAAGAAGGGAAGTCCTTTGACAAGGAACGAGTAAAGGGAAGATGTGAGGTGTGGCCATGCTTATCCAAGTGTGCTATTAGGGGACAACAGAAGTAAAGGAAGGTAGTTAAGAGTTTCATGGACCATTCTTTCTCTCTTCTGTTTGCTGTGATGTTTCTTATTTCAAAGACTGATATTCTTGAGCATGACTTCACTTCTTTCCAAAGCTCTTCTCCAGCATATATGCTAGAGGTAGCAGACCCCAACTTCCCTCTCTTTTTCCTCATCCAGTTGGTATTTCACTTTAATAAAACATCCTCTTCACTAAAGAAAGCCTTATGATTCTAAACACTGACCATATCTGATTAACAGTGCTTGGAGCTCCTTTGTAAACAGACAAATTTGACAATCACAACTGGTATTTTTTTGGGGGGGAGTGGGAGTGCACCCCCCTGTTCCCCAAGGACGGTGCAGTGTGACTCTGCAATGGCTATTATGGTACAGGTGGTTCTGCTGTTTGAATCTCACTTGTGATCTGATGAGGGGAAATGGCTAGTGCATGTCTAGCCAGCGGTGGAAGTGTTAGAGTGGATGGACTCCCTTTCTCAATGAAGCACTGAGTTTGGAGTGCACCACTTCCTTTCCCAATGAAACACTTTGCATGAGGAGGGCAGGGTTTATCTTCTGTCAGGATGACCCTGATTTCTGATGCTGGGAGTGTTCCTGAAACCCAGTTCATACAAGACAAACTGTTCAAATTCAACACCATGGTAGGAAGGAACTAACAGAGGTTGCTTTTTGTCATGGCTTCTTCCAGGCTTACCTACAAGGAGTGCTCTATTGTAGGACCGTCAGTTGAAGGGATGGGGTGGGTGTGATACATGCCTTTGGATATGTATATGTGAGGAACATGGTCCTGAGGGTGGGTGAGATTTTGGAGCATTTGAGTTCAGTAAGGCCACCTTGTACCATGTGGCAAGGTAAGGCATCTTCCTCAGGCAGCAATTTGGGGTATGCAAGAAAGGCAAGAAAACTGGTTGGCTGTCATTTTATATTTTTTACTGACAGACATTATTTTTACTGCCAGCTCCTGGTGTTTTGTGTCTGGAGCACCAGGGCAAGGTACTCATTAAAGTTCAACTCAGAGGGAAAGAAGTACAACATTCCTGCTGTGTTTTGGAGACAGGCTGATGGTACAAAGGGCACTCTTTGTGCATCTAATGCCTTTCCTCTACAGCTTCCCAGCAGGAGGCTCCCTCTCCCCACCCCAGCTTATGAACCCTAAAAAGTCTACATCCCGGAACTAGAGAGATAAAGCCACATCCTGTGCCCCCAGTGTGGTGGTAATATGCTGTGACAGGCTGCTGACTGAATCATACTGTACCCTATGCTCTGTTGTGACCATGTTTGAAGGGTGTTAGGTGGATGCAAGATTATATTTGGCATTTTCTTTTGTTACTTCTCTAATTTTATTAGAGTTTGTATGGGAGACCTTTCTTGTACAGGCACAAATCTGATGTTAAGGGATAAGCAAATCTGTTTCTCTTCCATTCAAATTTTGCTCATCTTAGTAAAATCCAATGGAAAACAAAGTGAAAAACTGAAGTATTACCCATCCTTAAGGGATTGCGAATCTGTCCATTTAATTTTCCCTGCATTTGAACTGTGTTCATTTTGGTAAATTCTGGTTTAAAAAAACCCCAGAACAAAGAGAAATGAAGTTCTTACCCACTATTACCTGGTGTAAAGTTGAGCTGTTTGGGTGTCATGGACTGAAGTGGGGGACATTAGTAAGCTCGCTCTGCCAATATCCCATCTGTACCATGTTCCATGTATGTTGGTGACATTCTGCACATATATATGTTGTTCCAGCACCATGTCTATAATTCTGCCATATTTTAAGTTTCTACAGATGGCCAATCTTTAACTTCAGAAGATGGTACCCTGTACACCACTTGCAAGCAGTTATGTAGCTGTGTCCATGTGCTTCATGGTTGGGAACTGCTTCCTGTCTGGTGGTGCCAGCATTGCCATAGGTGTTCTTGAGAACAGAACAAAGTATTTTCATAAAATAAGAATAGCTTTCTGACATTTCGACTGCTGTTAAAATACATTTTTTTAAATCATCTTCTTAGTTGTTAGGTACAAAGAATCCATCCAGAGTATCTATTTGTACTGATTTCGCAGCCCTCAGAAACTCACTGTAACTTCCTAACGATAGCAGAATAATTGCCATTAGCGGTATTTCAACCGAGCAGTACAGCCTGACTGAACATAAAAATTTCAAATTCAAAATGTCAACATTCCTGAAAAGTTCAGCTCCAATTTAATATCAAATTTCATTCAATGTGCAATAAGCAAGCTTGAAAGCTGACCCAGCAAGCCCTGGATGAGGTCATCCTGAAAATAATTCTGTTTTGGTAGCAATAGGGAAGTCAGCTCAAATGTTCAAGCCTAACAGCCTAGCTGCAAATATACAGCAGCCAACAGACCGGGTATTGTGTGAAAAATTCACTTTTCTTTGGGAGAGGGATAGAAGTCCTTATCTCATTTTCACATGCAAGGACAAGGAACTGCAAAAATTATTCTCGATAAGAAGGCATGGTGTTTTATTGTTCTCTTGGTCCAGAGAACAAGAACAATTTCCCTCCTGAAATTAAGCAAAATAATACAAACTGTACAAAATGCTGCTATTCCTGCTTTGTTGCATGGGCTTTTAAGGATAAGTAGCATTGGATGGGTTGCCTGTGTCCTGTTTTAAACAACCAGCCAGTGGTTCTAAGCTTGCTATGTATGTACATTGCCTCACAAAGGGAAAGAGCACTTGTTCTGCACAGAGACTACTTGAATTACAGAGACCTTCATCATGCCTTGCTCTCATCTGGAGGGCAACAAATTCTTTCTTAAAGTGTTTCATAGAGCCAAGACAGACTAAACTGACAAGGATTAAGAACTTAGTGAGTATTTTTACATCTTTAATTCTGAACTCCACCACTGTGCAAGACCATTGTCATTCCCCCAACATACACTCACACTGTGTTCTAGGGCAGACATAGAGCGCCTACATGAGCAGGCTTCCCCAGACACATCTGCAAAGAGGAAAGGATGGAAGTCTCTTCATCTCTATAGCCATGGCTCCAGTGGGGATGCTGTTTCAGGTAGGGCTTTTTCTGTGCTCTTGCAAGTGCATGATGTTGCCAGGTGGGAGCAAACTGTGTGTAAATCTGCTTCACACGGTAGCTAAGAGACTAAGTTAGGAATTAGGAATGATCAGCTTTCGTCTGACTTCTGCTTTGAATGCAATATCTGGTCTTAGGCAAACCCATGTCTTCTAAGCCTCTCCCCCTCCCCCACCAATCCCTCACATCTCCACTACAGGCAAGAATAATACCGAATTCACTTACAGGGACTGTTGTAGCAATTAGAACTCTCTGAAGTGCTCTGGACCCATGGAAGTGCTATGCAAATGTTAAACATGTTGCATGATGTGGTCTTCCTCGGATTCTATAAAAACAGTTTGCAGTGTTTGGATGCTGGGAATGCATCATTGAGGAAGACTTTCAGGAAGAGAGCGTGAACCACCCAAAATCCTGGTTTTGTGCCCAAATGGAGAAGATTGAATAAAGCATTAATGAAAGGTGAGTCTCCTTCTCTGAGATACAGGAAACACACAGCTGTTCTGAAGTTGGTTGAAGTGATCTGAGTTCAAAGTCTGAGAAGCAAGTTGTACATCTAGCTGTAGGCGTCAAATAGATATGGATATGGATGTAGTTACACACAGAGAGAGAACTGGAGTTATCTACTTTTTGCAGTCTCCTATCCCTTTCCACTCTTGCTTGGTGTAGGTGCAACCTGTGGAGATCGCCCTTGTGGCTGTGTTTGTTGTGGCCCTCACAAAGGTTCTCTCCCTCTTGGTTTCTCTCGCTGTCACCAGGTATTATTTTCTTAATACCACCTCTGAGTGTTAGACACATATGCTGCCACATGCAAGGCTTATTGAACTGCGGAATCAGTTGGTTTGAATAACAGATAACCTTTTATTATTAATCATTTCACAAAGTAAATCACGTAGTCACTGTAACAGGGGTTTGATTAAGTTTGGATAGGACGGGACATATATTCAGGCTTGTGTTATGTATTTTCAATCACTTAATATCTATATTATTCTAGGTGTTCTCATTCCTGCTTGTTCATTCCAATAACCTTGTTCTTAATTCACTTTCCTAACTCTCTATTCAGATCACTCTAATTCTTCTCTTCTCTCTAAGCTCCAAATTCTCAACTTTCTCTCTCAGGTTCCAACTGTCTAACTGTCCCCCTTGGTTCCGCCCCTCCTGCTCTATCCTTGGCTCCTCCCTCTAGAGCTCCTGTGACTGACAGGCAGGAATGACGTCACCTGTAGGCATTTCGTCACACACCTTCCCCCTTAAAAAGTTTGTTTCAGGGAGCAAAACTTAAAGTAGTTTGCTCCATGAACAACATAAAACAGTTTTCAACATGTATTAATAATATTCATAATACTTTACATTTTTAAATCACATTTATACTTACTTAACTAGTGCTGTGCAACTCATTCAACATCTGTATTTCCATTGCTTACCATTAGTTCATTTTGCAGGAGGTTTCAATCACAGTTGTACTTGCTTATCTTTATTTATACTAAACATATTATCACTTTTTAATCACATTTTAAGTTCTTTTTTTTCTTCTTTTCCGTTCCTCAGTCTTCTGGTACTCTCGAGAGTGCGTCAGCTACTACGTTTTGAGTCCCTTTGACACTCTGTACCTCGAAGTCGAAGTCTTGCAGCAGTAGGGCCCACCTCAATAGCTTGCTATTGTTCGCCCTTATAGTTCTCAGCCACAGCAGTGGGGAATGGTTGGTACAAAGGACAAAATGTCTGCCCCATATGTAGGGTTTAAGTTTCCGTAGCGACCATATGATCGCCAAGCATTCGCGCTCTATGGTAGACAGATGTTTCTCACCCACCTGCAGCTTCTTGCTTAGGTACGCCACTGGATGATGGTCTCTGTTGTGGTCCCTCTGGCTCAGCACGGCTCCCAACCCGACGTTGGACGCATCAGTAGACACGGTGAACTCACGCTGGAAATCAGGGGCTCTCAGCACAGGACCGGTCATCAACGCCTCCTTCAGCTTCCCAAACGCTTCCTCGCAGTTGCTCGTCCACTGGATACTTTCTGCTTTCTTTTTGTGGGTCAGGTCTGATATAGGGGCGGCTATTTCACTAAATTTTGGTATAAAGCGTCTGTAATAACCGACTAGCCCTAAAAAGGATCTGATTTTTTTCTTAGAAGTAGGCCTAGGCCAATTACTAATCACTTCAATTTTTGATTTCAGAGGTTTGATTTTTCCTCCCCATACTATATGACCTAAGTATTTTAGTTCAGAACTACCCAGCTGGCATTTGCTGGCCTTCACTGTTAGTCCTGTCTCTTTTAGTCTTTGCAGTACTAGTTCAATGTGGCATAGGTGATCTTTCCACGTTTGGCTGTAAATTCCTATGTCGTCAATATAGGCTACTGTGAATTCTCTGAGACCTTGTAAAGTCTGGTCCATGAGTCTTTGGAAGGTTGCGGGAGCATTTCGCAATCCGAAACTTAGGACTCGGAATTCAAACAGTCCGAAAGGGCTGCAAAATGCGGTTTTCTCCTGGTCTTTGGGCTCTAACTCCACTTGCCAGAAACCTTTGGTCAGATCTAAACTTGTTATGTACTGGCATCCTCCTATCGTTTCAATTAAATCATCTAACCGTGGCATTGGGTAAGCATCTGATTTTGTCACGTGATTCAGTTTTCTATAATCTACGCAAAAGCGGATGCTGCCATCCGGTTTGTCCACTAATACTATCGGGGCTGCCCACGGGCTGGATGATGGGACTATGATTTTCTCTTTTAGCATTTCATCTAGTTCATGACGAACTTTGGCCACATATGGACCTGTGACTCGATAGGGTGTTACCGCTTGTGGGAGTGCTTCTCCGGTGTCAATTTTATGCACTACCCCCTTTGCTATCCCTGGTTTGTTGGAGAATACCTGCTTGTATCTCCCTAGCAGGGCTTTCGCTTCTTCCTGTCTCTCTTGGGACAGTAAGGGACTGATTTGGACTTCTTCAGGGTTATATTTGGGTTCACCTCTCCCTTCCCAATAAGGTAATTCATGTTTTTCGTTGTCTGCTTCCCTCATGGCGAATAAGACGTTTTCCCTCCTGTAGTATGGTTTTATCATATTTACGTGAACCACCCTTCGCCCAGTCTCTCCCTCCTCCTGGATTATATAATTTGTTTCACTCATTTTGGAGATTATTCTGTAAGGGCCCGCCCAGTTTAGTTGTAACTTATTCCCTTTGATGGGTCTTAGCATCAGAACCTCATCTCCAGGGTTGAATGCTCTCTCTCGGGCCTTTCTGTCGTACCATACTTTTTGTTTTTGCTGATGGCCTTGCAAATTCTCTGCTGCTATCTCCAGAGATTTTTGCAGGGTATGTCTAGCCTGTCTATGCAGGCTCTCACTTCCTCTTTTGGGATTTGTCAATGTTTCCCTGTACAACAAGTCTTTTTCTATCATGTACCTCTCAGGGTTCTCAGGGCTTACTGGCCTCTCGCTGACCATTTTAAAGCATACCTCCAGGGTAGGATCTGCTTTTTGTTCCCTTTTAAAGGTACTCTCTTGTGGGTTTCTCATGACTATTAATTCTGCTATTTTATCTGTTTCATTTTCATTGGTGTTAGTGAGGAACTCTCCTTTTTCCTCAGTGGTTAAGGTTTTTTCTTTGATTTCTTTTTGGGACCGGGTATTTATTATAACCCTCTTAACATGTTCAGTTAAGTCTAGCCCAATTAAGCAAGGCGTAGGAAGTTGATTGGAAATTCCTACCCTCCACCAGCCTGTCCACTCTTGATACGTCACTGGTATCCTTGCCACTGGTAGAGAAATTGTTTCTTCTCCTATCCCTTTAACCTTTAGATTTTCACCTGGTATGATATACTCTAGTGGGATAATTTCTGGGTGGCATACTGTCACCTGTGAGCATGAGTCCTTTAGTGCTAAATATTTAATTTTATTTATAAAGATATTATCGCCAGAACATCTAACAAGCTGTTCCTGGTCATTTTCCATTATATAGCATTGGAGAATTTTAGCCACTGGGAGTTGTGATTCTTGCTGCTCTGGGCTCCCTGCTCTAGCAGTAATTGGTGTTGCTATGGAGCCCTCTCCAACAGCTGTCCCTGTGGGTGCCTCATTTTGTTGTATGCAGTATACTTTCTTAGGCAAATTCCCATTTTGTTGCTCACTATTTCTGTTTTTCGCGCATTGTGCTATAAAGTGATTTCTTCCACCACACCCATAACAGGTTCTAGGGGTTTTTGATTCCATACTTGGGAATCTATCTCCCTTTCCTTCCCAATTCCTGTATTTCTGCTGGTTCTGCTCTGAGGTTTTGCCCTTAAAATGGTTTCCAACTGCCTGTTGGTTCCTGAGGTACTCTCTGGGTTCCTTTTTTCTATCCTCCCAGTTTTTTCCTCCCACTTTTACCTCAGAATATCTTGGGTTTCTTATATGTGTTATATGGTCCGCCATTTCACTGGCTTCCCTAATATTTTTCGGCTTTTTATCTGTCACCAGATACCTCAGTTCCCCAGGTAGAACTGAGAAGAATTGTTCAAGCCCTATTATATTTTTCATTTCCTCTAGGGTCTGAACTTCTGCCTGCTCCAGCCATTTGTCTAGATATCTATTCGTTTTTGCTCCCAGTTGGGAGTAGGATTCATCTGGCTTTTTGATCAATGCTCTAAATTTCCGTCTTAGATTTTCTGCATTGATTCCAAAGTGTAGGAAGACCATCTTTTTGTATTCTTGGTAGTCCCTAGCTACCTCTACTGGCATCTGGGCATAGATTTCGGCCATTTCACCGCTAATCTGAGACCTCATTACTACCATTTGTTCTGGCCCCTCCACACCGAAGTCCCAGCACGAGCGTTCGACCAGGATCATGAAGGCTTCGGGGTTATCGCCTGTCCTATATATAGGGAACTTCTTAAGGTCTGCTTTCGATAAGCATCCCCCCTCAGAATTTGTGTTGGTGTTATTATTATTATTAGCTTGGGCTCCTGCTAGCTCCATTCGCCTCATTTCCAACTGAAAATTCATTTCTTTTTCCCTCAGGGCAATCTCCTGGGCTGCAGTCTCCGCCCTTAAGGCAGTCTCTCTTTCTTGGGCTGTAGCTTTAAATTCTAGCTCTTTTAATTTAAATGCTTGCCCCTTTTCAAATTCTAGCTCTTTTAATTTAAATGCTTGCTCCTGCTCCTTTTCAAATTTCCATTTTTGATACTCTAGTGAGGTAGATTCTCCCCTTGAGACAACTACTTCTTCCCTTGAGGCGTTTTCCTCCCCTGAGGCAACCTCGCCCCTTGAGGCAGTTTCCTCCCTGGAGGTATTACCCTCCTGGATTACAATTCCATCATCCTCCAGCTCTAAGATTCCCTCCTTGCGAGGTAAATCTTGTGGCTTTGATGATGCTTCTTTTGCCACCTTTCATTTCTTGGTAGGCATTTTTATAGTGATTTGTAAAGACAAGCCTCAATTCAAACGGCTTTTTTCCTTTCTTGAGTTAGAGAGATAGTGATACTGTTTCTATTAGCTTTTCGCTGGCAGCTACTGAGTTTTTTTGGTTACACTGTTTTTCTCCTCTGGCCCTCAGCCAGTCCCTTGGCCTGATACAAAGTCTCTTTTGCTCTTGGCCACAGAGAATAAACAGAAATATCTTTGCCTTTAGAAATGGTCCCAGCTTTTACTGTTCAATCACCTCAGTTCTCTGTCCCCTCGGCCTCCACTTGTCCCTTCAATGCTCACTTAGAGCTTGGGTCCCAAGCTAGCCTGGACTTCATTTCACACGTGAGGTAATTTGAAACCCCCTTGAATTTTCCCTCAGAGCTTTGCTTTCCTATTTCAGTCCTTCTACGTTGTGTGACCTGGAGTCCCTAAGTTATTCCCTAAACAGAGGGTTCTCTACTCCTTCACACACATCTCTGACTGATTAATAGTTCTCCTTAGCTCTCAAAATTCAATGGCTTTTCTTGCTGGACTATGATTTCTTTTGGCTCACTGGATTTTTACTTGAATCCCTTCACTTGTGGAATTCACACCTCTTGTGGGGATTCACTTCGTATCCCACACCGCTTGTGGGGATTCACTTCGGATCCCACACCGCTTGTGGGGATTCACTTCGGATCCCACACCGCTGCCACCACTTGTGGAGATCGCCCTTGTGGCTGTGTTTGTTGTGGCCCTCACAAAGGTTCTCTCCCTCTTGGTTTCTCTCGCTGTCACCAGGTATTATTTTCTTAATACCACCTCTGAGTGTTAGACACATATGCTGCCACATGCAAGGCTTATTGAACTACAGAATCAGTTGGTTTGAATAACAGATAACCTTTTATTATTAATCATTTCACAAAGTAAATCACGTAGTCACTGTAACAGGGGTTTGATTAAGTTTGGATAGGACGGGACATATATTCAGGCTTGTGTTATGTATTTTCAATCACTTAATATCTATATTATTCTAGGTGTTCTCATTCCTGCTTGTTCATTCCAATAACCTTGTTCTTAATTCACTTTCCTAACTCTCTATTCAGATCACTCTAATTCTTCTCTTCTCTCTAAGCTCCAACTTCTCAACTTTCTCTCTCAGGTTCCAACTGTCTAACTGACCCCCTTGGTTCCGCCCCTCCTGCTCTATCCTTGGCTCCTCCCTCTAGAGCTCCTGTGACTGACAGGCAGGAATGACGTCACCTGTAGGCATTTCGTCACACAACCCTTCTAAGATCTTCACAATCTTTTCTTCTGTCTGAATTACTGCAAACTGGGAAGAAAACTGGATTTCATGCAGATCAGAACCTGCACTTCACTTTCTTTGGGTTTCAACCACAACTACAACTCCTGGACATGCTGACCAAGGGATTTTAAAAGGTGGAATCCAAAAAAGTAATGTTTTCAAGCTCTTTCAGGATCTTCAATGTGAGCAGAATTTATTCCCCTACTTTTAACCAATATCTCTACAAAGTAGGTAAATGCAACACTTGGTGCACACGGCTATCCTGGGTTGCTCCCCTTTTCACCTTCTTAACACAGGAGTGCATGCTTTAAATCATCCTTCCTCAACTTTGCACCTTCTTACTGTGCTGGATCACAACTTCCACCATCTCTGCCAGCATGATCATATTGCATGAAGATGATGGGAATTGTCATAGGACACCTCTGGAGGACACCAAGTTGGGGAAGGCTGTCAAGAGTGACTTGCTTGGAAATGAAAAGTCGGCAGCAGGAACTTGTGAATATTTTCTTGTATTTCTCTTGTATTGTCTTACATTTATACTGAAGTTTGCTTGAACTGTAAGTTTGCTTGATTAGAACTAGGGTAAGTTCATATTTTTCTTAACTGCTTGGATAAGCAGGCATATAAAGATAAACTGCTTGTTCAGATTAAATCTCTCATAGTAACATTTTTATATATGCTAGTGAAGCAAGATAACAGTCAAGGTCAAAATAATGTGCTTTTGAGGCAGGATAAAGGTATTTTAATCAATTATAAATACTGTTGAGATTTGTTTAGAATCAATGTTTTAATAGGATCTATAGATAGGATATTCATATTCATCTCCCGCAGAGACAAATACGAATATTTCCACCACAGGTGACTGGGCTCTTTTGACCCCAGAACTGTCCGGTCCACTTACTGCTCCCGGTGTGGTGCATTCAGCCATTCTTGTACGTTTTGTGCCAATTACGGAAGTACTGTCACTTCCCCACCTCCTTGGGCTGCTGACCGCTCAGCAGCTGAGCGGGAAGACTCATCATCCTGCCTCCTTGCTGGAGTGGTCAGCAGCCCAGGGAGCTTGGGAAGCACCGGCTGGGCTACTTCCATGATTGCCGCAATGCGGATGACTACGGTTGCACATGCCATGCTGCAAGTGGCAAGTGGACTGGCCAGTTCTTGAGGGAGGGTCGAAAGGGTCCAGCCACCTGTGGTGGCGATATTCATATTAGTACCTCTAATCTGACAAAGCTGCTCTCAGCGCAAGGATAATGATTGTGGAAGAACCATTAAGAAGCTCATGACTGGCTGACGAGACTGCATACGCTGGGTAAAATCAGTAATTGCATTATTAAATCAAGTGGCTAAATTTCTAGATTTCCAGACTAATGTGACAATTATATATGTATTAATTGTGGTGGGTGAGTGGGGGAGATAAGGTAATGGCGTGTTCAGTTGATGTAGTTTGCATTCATCGAACAAAAAATGTGTCCTTGAGTTGAGCCTTAGGAGCAAGATAGAAAGACATTATGATGGTATCTGGAAGGGGGGGAAAACCTACTTCCTTTTCTTCTCTTATTTTTCTGCTATCATTACAAATTGGACAGAAAGAGGACAACACTGGTTTCTAGCACACTGCACGCATACCTCACATTTGAAATGGTAGCTCAATAACCATCAATGATAGGCCTAGATTTCAGGGAACATGAGAAATATTATACCAGTCACTGAGCTTGAAAATGTGGCATAGTACAAAGCAGTGTTTTGTACTGCTTTTCCAACTGCACAAGCGCCCTGTCCTGAAAAGCAAAACATGGGCTGAGCAGTTGCTTTGGTGTCTGTTATGCCTCACCCAGGACTGACTAAGGTAAAGAAGAGGAGGCTCTGACCCAGGAGCAGATCTACTCTGAAATGAATGAAGCTGCAGCTTCAAGGCAGGGACCCCAGAAGCGTTCACGTTTTTTAAAAAAATTGTGGTGAATTGTCACAGAACAACCCCATTGAAGAAGATAACAGTAGTTACCCAGACATTATTGCTGGTTGCAAAGCGGCCCTCATAAGAGCCCCCAAAATGTAGGCTTGCCACTGCTCTGACCAAAAACAAGACATTATTTTAATGTGATTGGGTCAGTTTGAATAAACAAAGCCTTTCCTAACCCCTATATTAAATTGTGTTACATGACACTGCCTGCCATATAAGCTCATAAGTAGAGATGGGAGTATTCGTATACGAATACGAATACCCCTGCACAGATGGACATAACGAGGGTCCAGCCCCCTGGGGCCACACTGTCCACTCACCTTCTGCTGTTGCCGCGGGCTCTGTGCTCCCTTCCTATCACTCCGGAGAGTGCGGTCTGTGAGCCACTCTTTGACCAGGCAGCGAAGCTCATCCTCCCGCCTCCTGCCAGGAGTGGCTTGCAGACCGTGAGCTCCGGAGCGATAGGAAGGGAGTGTGGAGCCCACAGCAACAGTGGAAGGTGAGTGGACAGTCTGGCCCCAGGGGGGCGGACCCTCGTTATGTCAACCTGTATTCATATTCGAATACAAATACCCCCATCTCTACTCATAAGCAACAGATGCACATAACCCATGTCAAGCTTTTTTTCCTATTTTTCCATCAATCGGTTTCCAAGTACACTTCCACATTCACGTTTAAAGGCCACTAGAGCACAAACTGCACCTGTGTGGCAGGTTCAAACTGTAGGATTTTTTACAGCTGCACAAGCTGCCTGTGGTTTGAGTGACTGGGAGAGGCTTTCCTGGACTGAGGTGACTACCAGTCTATCCAGCGCTAACTAATCATTCTCTCCCACTTCTGAATTCAAAGAGAGCCCCACCTCTCTGCTCAGTTTTTTCTTTCCTTCTTTTTGTATGTGTATTCTGCGCCATCAAGTCAGAAGTGACTTGTAGGGACCCTAATAGGGCTTTTTAAGGTACATGAGATCTTTTAAGGAGTAATTTTACCAGTTCCACTCTGCCAGTGGGTTCTCATGGCCAAGCAGGGATTTGAATCCTGTTCTCCACAGTCTTATTTCATCACACTATCCACACTGGGAATCCTAGTCTCTTTAGTTTGTTAGAAGTCAGTGTTGTTTGTTTGCTGTTGGTCTGTTCAGAATTATAAGTAATGAAATTTACTGTTTTCATTCTTTCTCCTACAAATGTCTCAGAATGAGTTATTGAGACTGTAAGTGCTAGTTAATGAGAAAGAGGTGGACTATCTGGGGAAGTTGTATGTGTTCTCCTCTGTCCCCTGTACGTCTACTGTGTGGCTCAAGGAATTTGACCAGAAATTCAAAACTCTGCAACACAAACCAAGACAAGTCTGCTGAAATCCACTGAAATGATATATTTTCCATTTCCTTAGTAGTGAACTATTTGTCCCGAATGTCCATTCAAGCTGCTAGCTGAAAAGCATGTAAGAAAGACAGAAGAAGGTAGGTGCAAAAAAGGAAATTTGTGCAGTTGACCTGAGAAACTTGCCTGAATTCTGCAAAATTATTTTCTAGCTGAATTTTAAGATCCAGGAATACCAGGTTAAGTTTTGTCAGGGGCAAGTGGTGCCTATGTGGATCAAATGTTCCATGCAATACATTACTTCGGTTTGGGATTTTCTGCTCTGAACATCTTCCCTGATCTAGATTGGGATCAGAGCACATGGGGAAGGGAGATTTTATCCTAATTATTTCCCTTGTAAAATGCTCCCTCATGCACAGCCGTTAGTGGTAGTAACAACAGCAACAACTCTCCCTTTGGCACCAAGAGGAGTTGTTGTTACTACTCTTGCTAAGTGCCATGCAAGAAGAGAGAAGGAAAGGACTGGGTAGAGAAAGATTAATTATCCCTGCCCTGTGCGCCATGGTCTGAGTCAGACTGGGACACAGCCCTTTTGGGCACCAAGCCCATGGAAGAGAGTTCAGTATCGTTTACACATGTCATGCTCAGGGATGGGGATTTGAGTTGCGAGATTCACTGTCAAGTCAGATTTAAGTCGCACTGGTGACTTGACTTGGGTTCCCCCCCCCCAATGACTTGGACTTGACTGGCAACTCTGAACCTGCCCACCCCTCCCTTATTTTTTTTTTTGGGGGGGGGGGAGAGAGAGACTTGTTTTTAATAGGGATTTGGGACTTTGTACCAAAGACTCACATTCGGATTTGGGACTCGGACTCAAAAACCTGCCAACATCCCTGGTTATGCCTATTGGAAAGGGTGGGTGTATTCCTCCAACATGTGTCAGGCTCTCTTCAAGCAATATTTTTATTTGGCAGATCCTGGAAAACAAATTCTGAGTGTTTCATTTCATTCATTCATAGTCTAAAGTGAAATTCAGTAAAATGAACAGGAGTAAGTCCATGATCCTTTCTATGCAATAGAAATGGGTTGTCTTAATGTGACTGTGTGAACATCCTGTCAAAGTGCGCAGTGCGGTTGATAGGTGTTGTTTGAGTTTAATAACTTCCAAACAGTGAGCAGTGGTTAGCGAGGGGAAATATTCTGAATTAATATAAAGCCAGTCCTAGATTTGCAGGTCTGTAGGTATCCATGATGTAAACATGACAAACGACAACTAAGCAGATCGGATCAAATGATCTCCAGAGCATGGGGCATTCCTTTTTAAAAGTAATTAGTTAACATTTCACAATGCCCCAAAGTAGTTGCTTATATGGTTATATTTTCAAAAGTAGTTTGTTACTTCTTTCTCAGAAGTAACAATAATGTTACATTTTACCTGAATTTTAAGGAAATCTGAACAGCAGGCTTCTGTTACAAAACATAGTGCCTCCTCACATCTACCTAGCTGTCATGAAGTAGCAGCATAAGGTGCAGCACTAGCTGGAAAGGTCCCTCCGGACCGGTGCACAGCATCCGGGATGGGGCTTCTTTGCCCACCCGTCTGGAGAGGCACAGCAGGGAATCCTGGGAGGACAGCAGGCAGGGCTAAGGGCGAGCCTTTAAGAAGGCTGCCTTTGCCTGCGCAGTTCTCTTTCCCTGCCTTCAGCAGCTGAGAGAGGAGCGCTGCATCGGAGTCAAGCGGTTTCGCTTTTTCCGCTCGACCCGACCAGTGTTTCTTGCTGCGGAGCTCTGTTGGATTGGGCTGTGCATCGGCACAGCCCCAAGGTTTTTGGGGCAAACTTTATTGAGGAGCCTTGGCACTATTGCCAAGGGTGTTGTATTAAAAAAATAAAAAAAAATAAAAATTAAATAATAGAAATTAATTAATTAATTAAAATTAAATAAATAAATACTGATCGGGGTAGGGGGATAAGGGTGCCTGTTGGGGGGGAAAGAGTGTTGTAGCCCCCACCTCACCCCCACCCCCAAGCCTTCGCTAAGGTGCACGTTGGGGGAGAAAAGAGCCCAACCCTCCCTTTTTTCTTTAAACAAACAAACAAACAAATAAATTTTCTGATTCCTATGATCCATATATCTGAAAAGCCTCTCACTATGTTAAAACATAAAGTGAGTCACTTTGCCCCCTTCCCCCAGACAGGATTTCCCTGAGACCTGCCCTCCCCCAGAATCAAGTCTCAGAAATGGTGGTTGAATGGTGGTGGGTCTGCTGTACCAACTGTGCACAACCATCAAGCTTGTACTGTTCAGTAATGGGTTTTTTATTGGCCTTATTTCTCTTTAGACTGTCCAAACAAGCTTTACAGTGCCAGATTATCTTGACTTTCATCTCTTCTGTGCACCACCCTCTGGTGACTCATCAGAGAGGCAAGCAAGTCCCAGGGCAGAGAATCAATCAGTTGGTCCAGAAGGGGCTCCAGCCCCCTCCTAACCCTTGGTTGACCTGCCCTGCAACATTACTAGGGCCATCTCCATGATATGACAAGGCCCTTGGTCTCAGGCTTTGGTCCTGAAATCTCAGGGAATGAGGTGCTGTTGACCTGGCAACCCTATTTGTCTGTTTTAGCCAGACTCGTGCAGACTTCCCTTCAGGTCTTCTGCAGACTTTCTACAGAATGGGAGCTAGCCTAGCCTGAGGAATTCTTGGAAGTGGTCACTTCATGTACTTTATTATATCTGCTGTATTTGATTTAGGTCTAATTTCAAAACAGCTAATGGAATATCTGTATGTTGGCTGCCGCATTTCAGAAGGCAGGTAGGGCAAATTGTGGAATGAGGCTCAGCCTGAAGTGTTCCTAACACAAAGAAAAAAATTGTGTGAAGGAGAAGACCAGGCAAGAACATTTATCCCAGACAGTGTCTGTTATTAGATGCAAGGATTTATCTATTCTTCGCACCGAGTATTTGTCATGTAAGATCCCTCCTGCAGTCTAAAGGATACAGGCAGACAAGGGTTTTTACTCCACTGACTGTTTATGAGGCCTTAGAATTTAAAAGAAGAAGTGTTCCATTCATCTGGCATCAACCTGAACATCCACAGAAGAGGTGTTAACATTAAGCACATGACTAACAGCCTTTGATGAAATACTTCTGCTAAAATCAGGGGTCAAGGTGCACCTCCAGTGACAGGATTGAACTTCATCAGTAAGGTGCAATCCACATCCCACTGAAGTCAATGTCAAAGCTCCCGTTGACTTTTTAATGAGTACAGGCCCAGCTGTAGTTCCTCTGGGACATGTTACAGAAGGGCAGGACAGAGTCCCCACTATGTTATTTTGTGATTGAAAATGCAAGGCTTTCAAGGTTTCTCAGTCAGATTAAAATATGAGACTTTCACAAGAAAGGGAAGGCTTTGTCTGTTGAGTGGAAGCCAGAAGCAGAAGCTCTAGCAACTCTTTCATTCCCATTTGCTAAATTTTAATTCTGTTCTATTCTCATTCTAATCCTCGTTCAATCTCCCCTTGCTATTCTCCATCTCAGCCTTTCCATCACCCTTAGTGCAATATGGATCTCAAACAGATGCATGAGGGCTCATTAGTCAGTAAAGCATTCAGAAGATGTATAAAGACCTAAATTATATATAAGAATTATATTCCTTATATGTGTATCAGTACAGCATGAAATATTATTCAAATCCCCAAAAGTACACAGTGGGTTATGTTTCATTAATCACAATCTATGGCATAAAGAAATAATCAACAGTATTAAAAAGTTGACTACTTTAGATGAGAGTTTTGTATAGCTTTTATTCTTATATCCATATTTTATTAAATGCCAGAAAGCGGGAAACCTCTTATTTTTCTTTTCCTTTTTCCTTTTTTAAGTTAAGCCTAGGCAGATTTATTGATGGCTGTGCTTAATTTTTAAAACATTTTCTCCTTGAGAAATTACTTGTCTGTCAGCACTCCTAATGTACACACAGTCTGGAGTCACAGTGTTTGGCATAAGAAGCTTAGAATTAATGTTTAATTCTGCAGTTGTTGCTGTGTGTGTGTGTGGTGCATGTGTGTTTTAAAAGAAAAAAAAATAGCCATGCTGTAGAATCTATTTGATAGTTAAGCAAAGCTAAGCAAAGCCCTTCACTGAGCTCCATGGTATTCCTCTGTCTGGCTGTGGTATGATAACCTTTGAAAACAGCATGTGTTCCCAGTCTCCACAAATATCTACATATCAAGTAAACAGAACCCTGTTGATACTGGTATGTTTGAAGCCATCTCTCCTCTCCACTGCAAAAGAGAACGCAAAAGGGGTTAATGTGATAATAGTCTCTTCTGTGACTGGGCAGTTAACCAAATCTGTAAAGGGTAGGTAAGCCTCTGTAAATCTGTGAAGAGTTCAAGCAAGGTATCACCTTCACTCTCCTCAACCTACCACCTTAATGATGAAAACAATCATCAGATCCACATAACCATAAGCTTACAAGGTGACAGAAACAGGGAGGAACAATAGAAGGGTTGGTCCAAGATATTTTACTCTTTGTGGGAGATCAGCAGTTGGCCTCCCTGACCCACCCAGGCCAAGCATCAAGTATCCAAAGCCATGCAACTTATTTTGGGCCATGAAATAGCATATCCTTAATCACCTCTCCTTCCCTGACACTGAAAATTCAACAGGAGCAAACTAAACAACTAGTAATTTGCTCTCCTTTCAGAACTCTCTAAATCTACTACCCCAGGCAGCTGTCTCACACGGTCTAACAGCAGGGCTGGCCCTGCTCAGTATCTTTCATAATGACTCATTCGAATCATGTGGCTGAGTAAAAACAGCTTCTCAGAATTCCCCAATCTATTTTGCCAGATATCTCAATTTGTGTGTATGGGGGTGGCGGCGGCGGTAGTTTCTCCACAAGTAGAGGATGTCTAGGGGGAGAAATGATCATGAAATCAATGAGAAAATTATGTTTTGAAAATGTTCAGTTGAA
Organism: Intellagama lesueurii; assembly: GCA_037013535.1. NCBI lineage: Eukaryota > Metazoa > Chordata > Lepidosauria > Squamata > Agamidae > Intellagama > Intellagama lesueurii. The sequence goes on along the minus strand of JBAJHW010000001.1, from coordinate 135,419,541 downwards.
ATCATCAAAACTGAAACTATGATTTAAATATTTATTTCTTCATTATTAGCTACGTTTATAGACTTTCTTTCCTGAGATGAGCTCAAGGCAGTATGCATAACTCATTCTCCGCACCTTATCCTCACAATAATTTTGTGAGGTAGGTTAGACTAAGAGACAGTGATGAGTCCAAAATCTTCCTCTAGCGAGTCTACAGTGAGTCTACATGCCTGGAAAGGTACTTGAACTTCAACCTCTTCAGTTCAACACTCTCTAGACAGAGTGAAGGGGCCAGGAATGAGTAGCAGCTGACTTTCAGCAACATCCATAAATACGTTGTAGCCTAAGAGATAAGGTTGAGAGAGTCATTCCATCAGGTATTTTGCAGGCTAGAAGCCTCCTAAAGTTTGGCAGTGGTCAGAAAAAAGAAATTTTCTGTTGTTTCTGAGAAATTTTGAGAAAATGTTATCAATTTTGGGACACTATTGTTGCCCAGCAAACAATCCACCTCAGTGACCTGATGGAGAAGGCTGCAGTGCTATGCCACTACAAAATTATATCTATAGCTCCACCTTTATTTATATTTGTATCTGTTTATACGTTCTCTCTCTCTCTCTCTCTCTCTCTCTCTCTCTCTCTCTCTCTCTCATATAGCCAACTTTGCATGGTACCTTTTGCACCCTTTCCCCCCATTTTTACTGTCAATGTATGAAAGGTAATATGATCAAAACAAAGTGTTCCTACCTGCCAGGACTTAGAAAACTGAATCTTCTGAGATATGGACTTCAATGAAACCTTGGAGAGCTGGTGGCATGTCAAGGAAGAAATGCACTTTGTAGACAGCCCACTTTAAGGGTGAAGATGATAGTGTTAGCATGTTCAATAAAATATTTTAAAGTGTTTTAATTTTAATATTATAATGAATTCAATCTCAAATTTAACATTTGTAATTTTAGAGTATTTTAATTTTCTGCTGTTTTAAACTGTTTTGTAATTTGCCTTGAGTCCCAATTCAGGGAGAAACATGGCAAAGAAATAAAGAAATGTGTTGGAGAATAATGGCGGAGGAATTCTTCTGTGCCTGAGAAGTTAAAAGAAATGCTGTGCTTAGGTTACATGAACGTATTCTGATTTGCAGGCACTCCAAGGCAAGAGAAGCTCCTGCTGTGACACTTACACCCCATCAGCCACTAAGGAGTTTCCTCTTCTGATGGCAAGTTAGCTCTAATGTCTGCTTTTGGCCTAAAGCTTTGTTCTTGACTCCTCTCTCCCTTTCATCAGGCTGGGTACCCACCCATCATTCATTCAGAAATAGTGGTTGTCACTGAGAGTGTCCTTAAAGAATGCTTTCATAGCCTGGGGAAACATTTTACTGCATCTGTGGTGCCTACATGGCAACACAGCAAAGGGAAAGAAGTTAAAAGAGCTCTTTTTCCATCTTTGTTTTTGAAGTGCAACATTTATGTCAGTTCTTTGCTGACTGCAACAAAATTTGCACCATTCAAAATCACCACCATTCTTCACCCAGAAAAGGCCTGTAGGTTTTAAAATATGCAGCCATGGCTTAATAAACGGGAGTGGCTTGTTAAGCCATTTTGTTGGCCTTTACATTTCATTCTCCAGGTTTTTTAAAAAATGAAACATCGACAACAGCTGAATACCCTACTATGGCCCACCCTAGCTCTTTGGCAAGGTGCTATGGAATCACTGAGTGCTTTATAGCAGCGATCCCCAACCTTTTTCGGTCCGCGGACCAGCTGGGGAAGACGGGGCACCCCCTGCGCTCGTACGCATGCGTGAACAAGCACGTGCTCTCTCTCACACGAGTGAGCGTGCACCCGTGCGAGCACCGCACTGCCGTTTGCTCATGCGTGTGTGTGAGCGCTCGTGCGTATGCGCAAACGGCAGCGCGGCGCTCGCACGGGCGTGCTGGAGCGCACACGCAGACGCAAACGGGCTGTGCGGGGGTGAGTGCATGTGGCAGGTGTGGCGGGAGGTCTGTCTCAGCGGCCCAGTCCGGCTCAGGCCACGGACCGGCACCGGGCCGCGGACCAGGGGTTGGGGACCTCTGCTTTACAGAATGGACAAGATAAAATGTTTCTAACCACTTCCCTACTACATGGTTTATCTGGAAACTGTAATACATTGCCCAGTTCTGTGCAGACTCAGAGTCAACAACAATTTCAAGATTGCCTAGCCTTACTGTAGAGGGGTTTCTGACCAGCCTTAGTAAGCCTACTTGCATTCAGTTAAGGTTAATGCAAGCATGATGCTTGATCAAATGTGCTGCATTGTTTATTGGAGGGAACCTAGATTTCTGTGGGTGCCAAATTCTTCTTTGTGCCATGCCATGCATTAGGGTATCGGATACAAAGGAGACCTTCCATTAATTTCATCCTTTCTGAACGCACAGCTGTGGAAACGTCAGTTATTTCTATTTCTTTTGTTTTCAGTACCTTGTTAAAATGTTTCAGAAGAAAAGGGCTTTCCTAGAGGGTAGGGATGAAGAATGCTATCAAGCTAACTGTGCATACAATTTTATAGTGCAAGTTCCCTTTGAATACATTAAAAATGAAATGGTTTTTATGGCACAGTAAACAAGATGAACTCTTCCAACTTTGCTAAAACCCGTCAAGCTAAAACCAGGAGAGTAAGTACTTTTAGGGAAAAGAAGACGATCAACCTTCAAGGAAGTCTCAAAAAGCCTGCAGTTACTACCATATAACAAGAAAATCCAGAGGAGTTGCCGCCGGCCAGCACAAGAGAAACATGCCTGGAGACTAGTGTGACTGCAACATTTTAACAGCTGACCTTGTGGAAACAGGATGACTGTCAGCTAGATGCAAAGTTAATGATGGCAAGTCTAGGGCAATACATTAACAGCATAATGATTATTGCTTTCCTTATATCATATATTACTTAAATGCTATGTATGTGGAGCACTTTGTCTTGGCAAGGAAAATGAGGACAAGAAGGATGATTCTGAGGTAGAATCAATGGAAGTGAGTGTCATTTCAGTTCCTAACTCTGGTGATTTCATATGTAGAAATGAATGTATTAGTTTGAAGGTCAAACTGGACAATAGCATCATGTTATTTGCAGAGGTGTTCCCTTAAGTTCTGAAAGACCTCTGTTTTTCATAAGTTACAGTTTTCTTCATCTAGGTATCTTGTATGTGGTGTACTTTGTTTTATGATTGAGTCTTGGAGGGTAAACATGGGCCTAATTATAAGTCTGATTGCCAAGGCATGAATCCCTTCAGAAAATCACATTAATCATTGAGTATTAATTCTGTTTAAGATCTAGCATGATCTTGACTAGTCCATAGAAGAGAACATAATTTTTTTAAAAAAAGTCATGCTTGTCTTTCTTTCATCACTGTTGCAATCCAGAGCCAGAGGTCTTTGCTGGCTTTTACCAAGAACAAACACATTTTATTTTAAGAAAGAAAGAAAAACCACAATAAAGGTCTAGCATCTCTAATTACAATTAACCATCTCAAAGATAACAACAAACTACTGCTTGTACTGTCATTTACAAATTACACTGTTAATAAACATTAGCACTGATACACAAATGCACATGAAACCCTTGCTTTTCAGAGAGGTATTTCAGGACATTCTTCCTTTTATAATGGTTATTATAAAACATAGCCACGACATTCCAAAGCTTTCAGAGAATGGTAGGTTTGTCTGTGTGACTCAAGAATTACCCAATGACATTGAGGCTGCTTGGTGGCCATACAACCCCAACTTCCTGTTGGCATTGGGGAACCAGAAGACTGATATAGGGAGAAGGGAGAAGAATGATTGGGACCTTGAACAGGGCACTCCATAGTGCAATTTTTTGCTCCAGATCTTGCTTGTTATCCTCCTAAGCTCTGTATCAGCTTTGTATTTTTAACTGGGAATACTAGAGATGGGCACAAACTGCCAATTTGTTGGTTCATGCCAGTTCATTTTTCAGCTGAAAAGGTGTTTGGTGGTTCCCAGCCCCACCTCCTTCATCAGGAACCCATTCAGAGGCAGCACCCCAGTTTCCCTGCCCTGCCTCCCCTGGGCACTGCCTCTGAGTGGGTGCCTGCTGGAGGAGGCAGGGCTGGGAACTGCCGAATATCTGTTTGGTCAAAAAATGAACTGGCATGAATCACCAAACCAGCAGTTCATGCCCATCTCTAGGGAATATCTTACAAAACCATGTGTATGGTACATAGGCATCACATGCCTGCCTACCTAAAACTCAACAATGGACTTTCTATCCCCACACAGAAGATGTGATACTGAAAGAGAATGAGAACAGAGGCTTTGTGAGGTCACTTTCAGACCCACTCTAAGCCAGACCAAAGAGGAGCACAGCAACAGATCCCTTGCAACAGATCCTGAGACCTAATGGCTCACGTAGTCCAGATTTGAAGATGAGATGCTTTGCCAGGCTTTTAAGCCTGGCAGATATTTGCAATCATTCTCCCACTACTATGGAAAACAATGAGTTGCTACAGCAGCTCTAGAGCTGATGGGTCCACCAGAGGACTGTCAGCCTGCAGTGGCTGTTTTCTGCTCACCTGGGCGCTGTCAGGGGAGTCACAAATCTGTATCCTAACAAGCTCCAACCATCAACCTTAGGAGGTAGGCATTACAACCCATAATCTCTGCACTAGCTGTTCACATCCAGTGGCATCTATAGGTACCTAGCACATAAACTTTCCATCAAAACAGAGACATGATAAAGTGAAAACCAATTGCCTGGTACTAGCGCTACAGATTTATAAGCTTAAGGGAGTCAGAATGAGAGTCTAACATGAAAACTGGCAAATGGAAAACAAGAGTTAAATATAAATGTTCAAGGTTTTTACTTCTTCAGCAGGCGGCAGCCATTGAAGCTATCAGTCATTTGGAGTGGAGGAATGAGTGCACCATTTAATTCAAAGAAAGGAGACTGGAATGCCTGATGTGGATCTTCCAGTTAATTTAAATAATGACTCACCAGGTAGGCAATCAAATCTAGGTCAGGACATTTAGCAGACTGAAAATAATGAGTCTAACAGCAACGGAGCTAACAAAACAATCCAGATTATAATGACAGCCCTGAATGACAATTCTAACGTAATCAGACAGCGTGCACAACCTGTAAACAGACAGAATAAAGCAAAGCTCAGCTTGCATATAGAGACAAAACATGTTATCCAATGCAACTGTTCTGGGGTGGGGGGTTTAAAAGGGAAGATGCTGACAATGAGAGATGTAACAAGCAATATTTACGTGGTTGCTTCTCAACTACCAATTTGGACAATGTTGTGGGGAAAACACAGACCAGGCCATTTTTTATTATTATTTAAGGCAGAGAGAATGAACGGAGATGAACTTGACTTTGTCTAGTGAAAAACTAGGGTTGAATGGATCACACCATTTGTTTGGACCATGACTCAACAATTTAGAAAACAGCCCAGTATGGATTTAAACAGTCAAGAGGCCACTAGTGGTTTGGGTATCTGGCCGCAGAGCCAGAGGTTGGGAGTTTAATTCCCCACTGTGCCTCCTTGACAGGGGCTGAACTCAATGATCCATAGGATTCCTTCCTGCAAAATTTCCATTTGCGGTTCTGAGATGATGATGGTAAATTTTGATTTGGAAAACCCATTTTTTGTAACTCCTATCATTGGATATCAAGAAATGCTATAACTTTCCCCCCTGTTTGTTAGAAATGAATGACATTTTAAAACATAATAGCCTCTTGAGAGATTCCGATGTAAACTAAGTTGTATACAAATAGGCACCAGGATTTTGTGCTCTCACTTCTGAAGTGATCACTTATTCCAGTCTTGGAAGAATAGGTGCAGGGATAATGTTTACTACACAGGTAGGAATTTTAAAAGGGATGCACATTTCCACTAGATTTTCTTGTTTTTTTGGTGGGCACTTGGTTATAAAAGTATATGCAGAACAGAGATGTTCAAAATCAGCAAAATGTCAGAGGGACAGATGCAGAACGTTGTGCATTGGGCTGTGAGGGTGCACTTTGCTTCCCATTAACCAGTGCAGGAGAGTGGCATTTCTAGGTATGAAATCTGGAGGGAAAACAATGAAGACAGTGCAGGACTCATAGAATTTTGAAAAATGAAAATCAATTTGTGGTGAACGACTAAACAGGGTTCTTTTTTTTTTTAATTCTTCACTTGGCACAATTTATGGATGTGGAGCATCTAGCATTTTCCAAGCAAGTACTTAATGCCACAGTCTCCCCGTTTTTAACCAAAACATTATTAACATTCCCACTGTGGGAGAGGTTTGTTGTTATGTGCCATCTAATCGCCTCAGACTTATGAATGACATCTAAAATGTCCTGTCCTCAACAGCCCTGCTCAACTCTTGTAGACTCAAGGCTGTGGCATCCTTTAGGGAGACAATCCATCTCATATTTGGCCTTTGTTTTTTCCTATCACCTTCAACAGTAGAACAATTAGGGGGGAAATCCTTAAACACTGGATGAATCTTGCAATATATTATTTCAATATCCCTGCCCCAAAACAGTGGGACTGGAGGGCTCTGGTAAGACCATTCACTGTGATTAGAAGCTGGAATTGCCAAGCATAATCTGACACGGCCATGTGAGGGATGGGATGCTAGCCTTATAAATGCCCTTTTAAAACTGGACATTCTAACTGGTTCAATCAGAAGCGAAACATGTATAAGTAGTGTGTGGGTGCATGTGCATACAGGCAAAGGGCTTTTCATTGCTACACATTGGCCTGGGGATTGACTGACACTTTTACAGGCAGGACTACTGTCATGTCTTCTTGCTAAAGGAGAAAACAAATTATGATGATTGAACATGTTTGTGAATTCCTGCTGATAGAGGTGATGCCAAACATTTTTAAATAGCATTATCATTTATCACTGCTGCGGAGACAAAAATCTTGAGGAACGGCTTCAAGTTTTCACTGAGGGTGGCAGCTGGCATTCCCAACTCTTTGGAAACCAAACGTTTCCTTCTATCTCCGATACTCCAGACTGAGAAATAAAGATACCCAGTTTGAGAGACACTTCTGAAAAAGCTCCAGACAAACAGAGCACCATCCTTGTCTGGCCAATGTCCCCCCCCCCCTTCTGTGCTCTCCTTTTGCTTTGGCCCACAGGACCAGCTGCACTTGCCTACATTTGCCTGACACCTGCTTCCAAAATACTGCCTCATTTAAAGATAAAAATGCTGATTGTTAGCTGTGTCCTATCCTCAGCCCCCTGTATCCACCTAAGGTGCATAGCTTTATCAAGCGTGTTGATCCACACCTTCTGACAACCTAGCCCTAGGTACTCGAAACTGTGCCCAAAATAGGCCAGGCATCCCCGTTTGTTCCTAACAACATTACTAATTTATGCAGACAAAATGTGCAACAGCAGCAAGGTGGTATCTGTTGACTGTCACTGCAAAAGCCATCAACCATATGATGCCGGAGGCAGCCAGCATTCTGCTCACTTGGTGCTCATTTGGTTGGGCTTTTATTTCCATTGTTGTTTCATTAATTTATGACCACTAAATAAATAAAAGTGGCAACTAAAGAGTGGCCCAAAGTGGGAAGTGTCACCTGACTGAGGGTTGGGAGTAGGGGTGAAATTTCCTTTTTTTTTTTTTTCGTCCTTGAAGAACAATGTTTGCTTACCTTTTTTGTTTGGTCTTTTTCTCTTCTCTTCTCTTCTCTTCTCTTCTCTTCTCTTCTTTTCTTTTCTTTTCTTTTCTTTTTGGAGAAAGTGATTATTGTTTCTTGGTGCATCTGGATACCTCAGCTATCATTCACTACTGAATGCTTGGTCTTTGCCCATAGAATTGAAGGACTGCGCAGCAGGCTTTCTGTGCTTATGTCAATTTGACAATGACTCCTTTGGCCCTCCATGAGAACCCCTGTGGTTAAATCCTCTCAAAAGGGTAGAAATAATCGAAGGCAAGCCTTCAAAGGCACAGCCAAATGCCAGCAGTAGTGAGTAAACAGCAGTCTAAGTAATATTTTGGGTTGGGTAAGATGTTTGCCTGGTTCATTTTTTTACGAGATTCAAAAAATCCACAAGTTTCTTCATAAGCTCAGTGGAAAGAAGTAAAGATTTTAAGCCAGTCAGCCAGCCTGCCAACCAACCAACCAATGTGAGAAAAAGCAAAAGTGACAGACTTACCACTCTTGTACAGCTTTGTGCAAGAGTTTGGAGCGATTAGCTCTTAAATGTCAGACTTTGAATCCCTGCATGTTAGGCATGTGTGAGGTGCTGATCTAAAGATGACATCTCTGCTTTTAGCTAACAGATTTCTGGTGGAGGAATTTTTGGTTAATCCCTTTATAGATAGCAGACTATAAAGTACAAAAGCCAGGTGCAGCACAGGAAAAATGTGGAGAACAGCTAAAAGTCCAGCTTCCACCCAGCCCCTTCAGTTCTCACAGTGACTACTGGTACATAAAAATTATTCTACAAGTAGCCTGTATAAAAAGATAAATCTTTAGTTTCAGTTGTGGGACTTCAGTTACAATCAGAAGAATTAAAAGGATAAAGAAAAAAATCAGTCTCAATCATTCTGGGAGATTAAAATCCAGCATGCTGGCTGTGTGGTCAGAGGTCAGGAGCAGAAGGCTACATGTCTGTTCTGCTCTAAAGTCAGCGAGGAAAACAGAGAGCAAATGAACAACCAGAAGGAAGCAAACAGGAAGAAGGAATAGGGGCTTGCCTCAAGCTTAAGAAAAATAACTTTGCTGATTAGTTAGTGGCAAGACACAGTTAGCTAGTCTGTTAGCTAACTGAAGTTCTCTTCCCACTGAAACCCAGTGTTAGGTTACATGCAAGATTGTCATTTTCTCCAACAATTCCTCATTTATCTATGTGGCAGGTAGGTACAACCAGAGCCTGGAAAATTATTTTTCTATTACTCTTTGTAGTATTTTTTTTAAAAATCCTCATTTTAAAAATATTTGTCATTACTCATTTATGAATGCATAATAATTCTCCTCATCTTCCTTTAAACACACACACACACACACACACAAGCACACACACACACACACACACATCCCAGTCTTAGCAATGTCTACTTATCTGCCACAAGTAAGTAGTTAAAGCGGAAGAATTGGACAGTACATAAATTGTTTTCTTGGCAAAAGGTTTTTACTTCAGTAATGCTCCAGCCGCTGGATGGTCCCTGGACCTAGAACAGCGAAGCTGGCCTTTGCCATCCACCCGGGATATCGCGAGACAGATTAGTCTCACGGGACTCTGAGGTGGGAGGGGAAAGCCAGGTATTTAAGGTGGCTTTCCCCTCTGGAACGCCCTCTTCTTTTCGGGCAGCCGAGGTAGAAGGGTGACTCTTGAACGGTGCGCTACTGTGCAGCACGTGGCTTTACAGTTCGGATTGTTTAGAGGCGAACGGCATTGCTGGCAAGTTCGAGCACTGCAGAAGCCGGGAACTTTACAGGACGCTGAACGCGGGACCTTAAGGGAAGGAGGGGCAACGGCTCCCTCCTTAGGCTGAGTTTCCTTTCTTTTCATATTGTGTGGCTATTGTTCGGGGAACCTTTTAGGGGGTCAGCTTGGCGCGGCTATTGGGGACTGTGTGCGACTTTAAAGAGGGTCCACAGCTCCGGGGGGAAAGCCGCACCGAGAGAGAAGCCGCGCCGCGGTTTGGGCGCTCCGCAGCGCTGCGGCGAAGGCGGGGTTGTGTAAAACGGACCGAGGTTACTTCGCTGTACATTAATTCCTAACTGAGGATCGTTGTCGCCCCCCCCCTTTTTTCTTTGGGTCGCCGCGGGTTGGATTTGCTTTGTCGGGTCAGGCCAGGCTGCTCCTAAGTTTATTGGGGAGTTTTTATTTGCTTGGGGACCTGCTTTGATTCGCCTTGCTATACGCCATCTTGTCCCACCTATCCTCCTGATATTCCTGCACTTTAATTAACAGCCTTTTGTTTCCCTTGCTTGTTTGCTCTCCCTGGCTGCGGCGGCAGCGGCTCTTACTTTGGGGCTTTTGGCTTACCGGGGCCCCTGCTCTCCCTAGAGTGTGCTTGTAACTTTCCTTTGTCACCACGCCAGTGGCTTCGCTTGCAGCCAGCCAAGTTTAAATTTCCCGCCATTTGCTTTCCCCGGCGTTCTTTGGCTTTGCTCTGTTTTGTCCGCTGAGGCTTGCTGCGGCGCAGGCTGCGGGGAGTTGTTTTCGGGCATAAAGGGTTTTTCCCCTTAATTTAAATTAAAAAAAAAATAATAATAAATAAATAATAATAAATAAATAAAAAAGAAAGAAAGCCGGAGTCTCAGCTCAGCTGTTATACGGCTGCGACTGGCTTTGGGCTAAGAGCGGCTGTAGAACTAATAAAAAGGAGGGGGTTTCGGGTTTGATTTCGGTGCTGTGCGGCTCCGTTTGCTGGGTCGGTAGCTTAGTTCCCGGATCCTATTTGAATTTCCCGCCAGATTTGCGCACCGCCCCCCCCCCCTTTTTTGTTGTTTTGTTTTTGCCGCATTTTCGCCTCGCTGCAACCTTAATTTCGCTTGGCTTTCCTTGGGCGGCTTTCTATTTTTACATTAGCATTTTTGGCCCACATTTGAATTTCCCGCCAAGCTTTCCATACATACCCTTGTGTTTCTGTTTTTGCCCAGGTTTGCTTTCGCTGCCATTTTTATTTTGCTTTGCTTGATTTGGGCGCCAGCCTAACTCATACCCATCTGTCGCTGCAGCTACTGGTTAGCGTGGTGGATAGATATATAAATATATATTATTGCTATTAAAATTTTTATAAATATAGACTGCATATACGTGGATATAGAGAAAAATATATATATACAATTTAATATATACAATTTAATTCAGGTATAGGTAATTCAAATAAATAAACTGATAAGCAATACTATTAATAGAATAAATACTAAATTGATTATTGTGCAATAGGATAATAGCAATTACTGAGAAAGATAAGTATTGTAGGATTAATTGGGCAAATTAATTGGTCATTTAATTATTACCTCAATTTATTTACTGGAAATTCCTATTAGACTGTTTGGCCACTTGATTAATCGAATAACTAAATTGATTGATTTATCTACAGATTGATTAATCATTGATTATTAATTGATTATTGGAATGATTAATTGAATAAGTAATCCACAGATTAAGGACGTTTACTTAGATATTTATTGTGAATCAATCGGTAAGATTGGAGCATTTACAATTAACACTGAAGGAGCTGTATACAGCGGGAGTTTAATTCATTGATTGCTCGGCTATATAAGTATATAAACTGGATTAATAATCAAAGGACAGTTACCAGCATTTACTGTTGGATAGAGGACTATATGGTTGGGGTTTGACTTAGATAGTTAAACCACCTCAGTTAATCTAGGAAATAGTGTTGGCGCAATCTGAAGAACTGGTGTATTTACAGGAATTATATCACGGTTATAGGAGCCGTACGACTGCTCAGTGGCTGAGGCATCTGTCTGCTGGCAATTGGAATTGTTTACGGGTTATCAAGGGTGCTAAAGTGCTACCTCTAGGTTTAGTAACAAAGCAGCCCTATTTATAGTAATAAAGCAGCTCAGGCAAAATGACATCAAGGAAGGGCATGGGCGCCAACAAGGGGAAGCGCCCCGCGAAGAAGAGGCAGGCGCCACAGGCGTCGCCACCACAATCCTCTTCCGATGAGGAGTCCTGGCCCGTGTGGCGGGAATTACAAGAAAAAATTTCAGCCTTAGAGGCTCAAAGGCCTGATAAGCAGCCTTCCCTGCTGAGTGGGGTACAGCCACGTAGATCGGCCAGGGAGTCTAAGAGTCATAAGAGGGCTAGATTAAGGGTAATGGCACGTGAACTAACACAGAGGTGTGTTGCTCTTGAGTCTGCACAGGTTACAGATGTTTCGGTGAGGCGCAACACGGAGGATACACCCGTTACTTCTAGGGGCGGCGGTGCTGGGAAGCAACGGTCATCGACACCGGGGGAGCCAGAACCGACATCTGTCAGCCAGGAGGAGCAGGATGATGATGTGGAGGATGTCGGTTGCAGTGCACCGCAACATTGTGAAGATTCTGGCACAGCCTCCACATCCTATGGTGAGTCTGCGAACATACTGGGCACTCAGACGGCTCCGGCGGCTTGGCCCTGGGCCTCTGGTGCGCCAGTGGGTTACCCGACTACCACACCCTACACCTCAATGCCCATGGGGTTGCCTAACGTTGCATGGCCCTATGCCACTCCGCACTTTAGTGGGTGGGGTGTACCTTATGCCACCCCTCCTGCGCAGAGCCAACCTGACAATCCTACGGGCGTAGGGTCCTGGCCCTATCCTTCAGTACCCAATTCGGGATATAACACGGTGCCCCTTGGGGCGCTGCCATATGGGGATTATTCTACGCCCTTAGGGGATCATTTAAGCCCAGCAACCAAGGAGAAGATTTGAAAAGGAGAATACATTGATGTGTTTGACCTCCTCAATAGAGAGGTGGATAAGAAGGAGCTGGACAAGGAGGATGAGAAGGATAAAGGGAGGCGAAGGAGGAAAAAGCCAGATAGGACATGGGCGAATTGGCTGCCTGGGTTTTTAATTTATGCGGGAGTCATTGTTAAAGCGCAGCCTTGGAGGGCTCAACCCCTTTTCCAGTACTTGGATATCATATACAGAGCTTATACGGATTTTGCAGGCCAGGCGTGGTTGCAATATGACCAGGCATTCCGCATGCGGAGCGCCATCCAGCCAAGCTTGCGTTGGGACGAACCACAGCCGGGGCTTTGGCTGCAGCACATGACGCCTTCTAGGCCCAACACGGGGGATCGGTTTGATAGTGGGCACCTGAATAGGAAAGTGTTAGCTTCACAACTTACCCGCCCAGGTGCGGGGCAGGTGGTTCAACCCCGCCTGCCTTGCTTTCAATTTAACTCTAGGGGCTTCTGTAACAAGAAGCCATGTAAGTTCAGGCACGAGTGCCTTACCTGTGGGGGACAACATTCAAATTCCTCCTGTTTTAGGGCAGGTGCCCAGCGACAAGGCAGGAACGCTGGAGGCCCCAGGAAGCCTAACAATGGTGGGGGCACCTCCAGAAAAGGGGCCCAGTCCAATTAGGGTACAGGTGCTCGAGGACTGGCTGAGATTTTACCCTCGCAAGGAGGATGCAAGATATTTATTAGAGGGATTTAAATATGGGTTTAGAATTCCAGCATTAGGGGAACGCAAGGCGTTCATGGCACAAAACCTCCGCTCAGTACTGGGTATGGAGAGCATTGTGCAGCAAAAAATCGATAACGAAGTAAGGGAGGGTCGGGTCCTTGGACCCTTTCCAACACCACCTTTGAGGAACCTCCGGGTTTCGCCGCTAGGCATAGTGCCCAAGAAGGCCCCAGGCGAATTCCGATTAATTCACCATCTATCCTTCCCCGAGGGAACGTCAGTAAATGATGCCATTCCCCAGGAATTGTGCACTGTCAGGTATACCTCATTTGATGAGGCGGTAAGGATGATCAGGAAATGTGGAGTGGGGGCGGAACTGGCAAAATGTGACATTAAATCAGCGTTTAGGCTTCTGCCGGTTCACCCACACGACTTCAACTTGCTGGGCTTCCAATTTGGGGGCGTATTTTATGTGGACAGGGCTCTACCCATGGGATGCTCAGTGTCGTGTGCCGCTTTTGAGAAATTCAGCACATTTATAGAATGGAGACTTAGGCGCATGGTACAAGGCAATTCAACGGCTCATTACCTTGATGATTTCCTTTTCTGTGGGAAAGGGGGCTCAGGTAGATGCAGCTTTATGCTTAATAGGTTTCAAACATTAGCCGAGGAATTAGGGCTGCCCTTAGCCGAGGACAAGACGGAGGGACGGCCACATCGCTAACTTTTCTGGGTATAGAACTGGACACTGTACAGCAAACATCTAGGTTACCCCAGGATAAGTTGACGGACCTTAGGGCTCGGGTAGAATCTTTTATGCATAAGAAAAAAGTGTCGCTTAAGGACCTGCAGGAAATAGTTGGCCATTTAAACTTTGCCTGCAAGGTCGTGGCGCCAGGCCGTGCATTTCTCAAGCGCCTGTGCACAGCCATGAGTGGCCTCAAACGACCGAGTCACAGGACTAGGGTAACGCGAGGCATGAAGGAGGATCTCCGTGTCTGGAGCCAATTCCTCAAAAATTTTAATGGGATCTCCTTCTGGAGATCTGAGATGAATGTGAAGGCAGATTTTCAGGTAAACTCCGATGCTGCTGGATCCTTAGGATTTGGCATCTATTTCCGAGGCAAGTGGTGCGCAGGCACATGGCCGGAAGCATGGCATCGGAATGGCATCACGAGGGACCTAACCTTCTTGGAATTCTTTCCAATTGTTGGCTCGCTATGGCTCTGGGCGGAGGAATGGTCAAATTCAGTAGTCCGTTTCTGGTGTGACAACCAGGCGGTTGTCTACATCATAAACAACCTGACAGCGCAGTCTGAACGGGTTATGAACCTCGTCAGGGCCTTTACGCTCAAGGCTTTACAGTTCAACATAGTAGTGCATGCCAGGCACGTCCCAGGTGTAGACAATAGCATAGCTGATGCTTTGTCACGTCAACAGATCGAGCTGTTCAGGGAACTAGCTCCAGAAGCCAGGGAGCTGCCAGAAGTTCTTCCCCCGGAGGTCTGGCAGATTGGCGTGACGACGCATCCAGAGCGATAGGGTTGGCCCTGGCAGAAAGGACAAGGAAGGGCTACTCCGCAGTGAGTACGGAGTTCCTGCAGTTTAGGAGGATGGTTGATCTGGAGCAGGCTTGGCCAGCCCCGGTCGAACATCTCCAGCAGTTTATGGTGTACCTTTATAGGAAAGGGTTAGCGCCAGCCACTATACAAGGTAAGCTGTCAGCCTTGGCATTCCACGCAAAAAGTAATGGTTACAGGAATGTTACAGGGGATTATCGAATTAAGAAAATGTTAGAGGGATGGTCCAGAGAGAGGGGTAGAGCGAGGGACACTAGAGTACCCATATCACCTCTCCTTTTGGAGCGTATATGTGAGCACTGGGAGGTGCTGTGCAGGGACGAGTACGAAATAAGCCTATTTCATGCTGCATCCCTGCTAGCCTTTTTTGGGGCCCTGAGGATCAGTGAACTAGTAGCTGGAAGTAAAGTGGACATATCCAGGGTAGCTCTACAATGGCAGGATGTCAAAATCAGAAAGGGGAAGGTAGAGCTTGTAATTAGACAATCCAAGGCTGACCAAAAAGGGAAGGGTAGGCAGTTAGTTTTGGGGCAGTGTACCATAGTACGCATATGCCCAGTCAGAGCCACGCAGGCATACTTAGAGCATAGAGGACAGGAGGCAGGTTATTTTTTCCAGCACGCGGATAAGTCTCCATTGACAAAATATCAGTTTTGGAAATTGACGGGATTAGCTTTACACAAGGCTGGCATGATGGGTGCAAGGTTTGGCACACATTCATTTAGAATTGGAGCGGCATCCACCGCAGCGGCCTTGGGTTACAGCACACAAGACATCAAACAACTAGGCCGATGGTCCTCATCTTGTTATAAAAGATACATTAGGACCTTACCTGCTTTGTAGGCAGGGGCCTGACTTATGTTTTTACAGGTACCCTGGGGTCAGGAGGACGGAAGCGGATAGTGATCATCGGCCATAGTTTTGTATACTGGGCAGAGCGCTATGCGGCTACATCCCACTGGGGGACCAATCTGGGTCTTGGAGCAAGGGCTCACATTACGTGGAAGGGGCTGCGTGGAATGCAGTGGGGTCAGCTGTGCAGAATGACGGCGTTTGGCCACTGCCCACCGGACCTGCTGGTGATACATCTTGGAGGCAACGACTTGCCTCGACTGCCGGGCAAGGCTCTGGTCCTGGACATTCTACGCGACCTTAAAAGGTTGAAGGCCACATACCCGGCGATGCGGATCATATGGTCTACGATTATTCCTCGGTTAGCCTGGCGAGGCTCTGAGAGGATTGGCGCTGTTAACAAGGCCCGGCGGGGCGTTAACAAGGAGGTATGCAGAGGCGTCTGCAACGGCCTTGGATCAGTGATAGGTCACCGTAGGATCCAAGTGGGGAAACCTGGATTGTTCCGGACGGACGGCGTTCATCTTTCAGAGGCTGGTTTAGAGGTCTTCTTAGAGGACATTAGAGGGGGCCTGCTTGCCGAGCTCGCAGGGCTCTGTGGCGGGCATGGGACATAGACAGGCTAGTCCCTATGCTGTGGCGGGTAGTGCGGAAAAAACAGGTATTTACGGTGGGTCCCGCTGTAATTTCAAGTAAGCCAACAGTACATCCGACCGCCGGGCACTGCGGATCGTGCGATTACAGTGCCTGGGGCGGGAAGATGCGCTGGGCCACTTCCGGACTAACACCCCCTCGAATAAAAGGGGGGGTCAAGGTCTGGGGGTGTTTATTAGCGGCCGGCCAGGTTCCTGCTGTCCTTAAGATCGCTGGAGCCTGGGGGCCGGGGACTCGCCCCTTCATTGATCAAGGGGTATTTAGATACTCACGTCATTTAATTGTTTCCGCACTACAGCAGGCCCCCTCCTTCGGAAAGAGAATGAAAATTTTGAATCTGAATGTATATATTAATAAAGTGTGGCCCGTATTTAACCCATATTACTGTCTCGTGCTTTATTCCGGGGTTGGGAGGGCAATGCTCCAGCCGCTGGATGGTCCCTGGACCTAGAACAGCGAAGCTGGCCTTTGCCATCCACCCGGGATATCGCGAGACAGATTAGTCTCACGGGACTCTGAGGTGGGAGGGGAAAGCCAGGTATTTAAGGTGGCTTTCCCCTCTGGAACGCCCTCTTCTTTTCGGGCACCCACCCGCCCTCCCTATTTCTAGTGTGAGTTCTGCTGGTCGCCTGTTAGGGGCCGGATAGGAATTTTGACCTTCATCCTGATTGGCCTTTGGATGGAGGAGTTTTTGCCTATCCCACACTAGAAGAGGGTTGTGGCCACTTGGTGGAACAAACTTTGGTCACACTGGCGGGTAGTGCGGAAAAAACAGGTATTTACGGTGGGTCCCGCTGTAATTTCAAGTAAGCCAACAGTACATCCGACCGCCGGGCACTGCGGATCGTGCGATTACAGTGCCTGGGGCGGGAAGATGCGCTGGGCCACTTCCGGACTAACACCCCCTCGAATAAAAGGGGGGGTCAAGGTCTGGGGGTGTTTATTAGCGGCCGGCCAGGTTCCTGCTGTCCTTAAGATCGCTGGAGCCTGGGGGCCGGGGACTCGCCCCTTCATTGATCAAGGGGTATTTAGATACTCACGTCATTTAATTGTTTCCGCACTACAGCAGGCCCCCTCCTTCGGAAAGAGAATGAAAATTTTGAATCTGAATGTATATATTAATAAAGTGTGGCCCGTATTTAACCCATATTACTGTCTCGTGCTTTATTCCGGGGTTGGGAGGGCAAAACAAAACACAAAAAAAACATTTGTTTCAGTTGCATTCATCTCTCTAACCAGAGTTGGCTGTACTATTAAGCTGAGTGAGGTACTTGAGCTGCCTGAGGAGGTGGGGTGCCAAGAATGGCAAATTCCACTGATCACCCTGGAGGGCACAACTGCCTCCACCACAGCTGCTTCCCCACCGTTTTCCTCAATGCTTCACCTCCCCTGAATATCCTTGCTGAATACCATCCCTCCCAATTAAGAAGCAGCAGCCACATTACGTGGCTAGTGTGTTTTTATAGAAGGCGGATGACAGTGGTGAGGGATGAAGGGAACTGCAGCCCAGGAACATCTGGAGGGCCACACTCACCTATACTTGGCTTGGAGGGACTGCCGTAATGGGAGTTGCATGGTGCAGTTGACAACTAACTGAATACAGCTGTTTATTTAAAGTGCTGACTAATACCTGACATAGAGGTAGATATTTGGGTAAGATTCTCTTTGTGTTTATGGCGGTTCTGTTCTAGAATGCAGTACTAAAAGTGGGTTACGTGTGTATGTTTCTGTGGCTCTGCGATTTGGTTTTTCTTTTTTTGTTTTAAAAAAACTGGTGGGAGATCCAAAAGAGTCCAAAAAAAGAGGCACTTCTTCACACAGTACATGGTGTGTGGGAACACTATGGTTTTTCAGAGATACAAACACCCTTCTAAAATGTGTTTAACATTTTTCTTTCACAAGTTCTCACAAGGCTCCCTAATTGCAATGCCTTTAAAAGGAGATAATACACATTCTCACTGAATACCCAGTATGGCCCAGTGGATATTGTGGTGGACCAGGACTCAGGAGACCTGGGTTCAAGTCCCTGTTGGTCATGGAAACTCATGGGTGTTGGTGTAGAACTGGTAAAAATATTCCTTAAATATTTCACTTACGTTGAAAGTCCTGTTAGGTTCACTAGACATTGGTTCTGACTTGATTACATATAACATACAGTATAAGGCAAATTTATGAATGACAAAGCAGTGACTCCTCATCGGCTGGTAATGCCAACTGTATGCTACTTTCTTGTTACCTGTATGCTACCTTCAGGCTAGGCAGTATGCTTCTATATGACAGTATTTGGGAAACGAGGGTGGAAGAATACTGTTGCTCTCATATTCCCGTCCAGAACTCAGAGACATTTCTTGCAGACTATAATAACCCAGAGTCCCCCAGCCAGCATAACTATGGGCTGTAGGCCATGGTGGCTGGTGATTCTGGGTTTTGTAGTCCCCCGAAGTAATGTCCCTGAGTTCTGATTTTGCTATTGGGCTCTCCAGATGCACCTGGTTACATACTGTGAGGAAGATAAACAGGGTGCTGGAGGAAATAGGTATTTAATCTTAATGTCTATATATATAAATTTTAGTGATAAGAGGAAAAAATTCTGTCCAGGAAGTAAGATGACATAAATGGTATGGTGCAGTGGACAGAGATATAGCCTAGGGCTCAAGAGACTAGGTCTACATTCCCACTCAGTCATGGCAATTTATGGAGTGGATGGCTGTGACACTGCGAAAAACACTCTTTAAATATCTTACTTATTTTGAAAGATCTATTGCGACTAATATAAGCTGGATTCAACTTTATAACACCTCACAACAGCAGACTAATATTGGATATATTTGTATTTTGTAATGAGATGCTAGGAAGGTTTGGGGGGGGCAAGAGGAAGGAAAAATTAAATGCATGGGCAGAAATCCTGTTGCTTAGCGTAGTAAGTTGCAATAGGGAAGGCCCACAGAATCAATGGGGATTTGGTGAGTCAACTCTTCCATAGGTTCTGTTGATTCAGTTGGCCCTACTCTTACCGCAACACCCTGTGCAAAGCCATAAGATTTTCAGCCAAAAAGTGCCAGATCTGGGATATCATACAGGCCATTAGCAATACTGGCTGGGAGATTCTGGGAATTGTAATCCAAAATGATTACTTTTTCAAGAGCTGACCAAGTATTCGTGACAATCACACTTGCCCCAACAAATGTCACCAGCAGATAACACCAAATTATGTACGCCTGGATTTATCATAATTGTGGCTTCTCACAATTCAGTTTTCGCAGTTCTAGGTCTGGAGGGCTTTAAAACATTTGGCTGGCTGGCTGGGCTGCTAACAACAACCAGCCAGGAGACACAATGATTTTCTACATCTTAGGTAAATGTTACACTTTATGGATGATTGAAATTGCAGTGGCAGAAGTAATTCTCTTCCTGGCCAGATCAAACTGGAGCACAATATTTTACTTAATCAGGTCCCCTTGGAATAAAACGTGGGAAAAAGTGTTCTTGGCGGCTGGTGCTGATTGCTTGTGTGTCCCATTATTCTAAAGCCCATCTGACAGCCGCACAGCGAAAACTGCCTTTCAGTGAGTACCACCACTGAGTTGCTTTTAAATTTGTTACCTCAGTTCCCAGGCAGTTCTAGCTTAAACAGCACATATATAATTGCCTAATAAGCAGTTCATACGAAGAGCATAATTTCAAAGTGAAATGTGGGATCCATCAACGTCTTTGGGTGCAATAGCAATTACAGGAGCTTTTTTATCTTCCCCATTTCGAGATGCTTTGTAGAAGTTGAGGTGGGGCGGCAGAGTCACCTGGAAACTTTTTTAAAAAGAGAATTAATTAAACTTCCGCATGGAAGCCATTTTTAAATGTACATATTTATAAAGCAATGAGCAAGCTTAAAGTATTAAATATATTTGTTCAAGGGACAGATAACATTTGGAGAAATACAGCAGAAGATGTGGGGTCTCTATTCTGTATATTGATGTCATTAATTTGTGTTAATTGTCAAGTGCACTGATGTTAAGTATTCACTTTTTTTGATGATAGCCTTCTTCCACTTCAGTCCTCAGGCACCAACTCAAGTTCCTCTCTAGTTTCTACGTTTAGGCAATAGAGCTGTGGTCTAATCCTCCTTCCTCCTTTCTAAAAATTAAGTTGTACAGAAGTTTTATACCTAGCTTACGGACGACATACCTCCCATAATTTATATTTTAAAAGGGGCACTTGTTGGGGTCTTAGTATAGGTAGGAAGGATAACCAGGGGCTTGATCTGGAGAGTTGTTCAACTGGCCACTGTAATTTGTGTAGCCATAGCAGTTTGACAAACTGCAGTCAGCTGTCATGTATCTTCTTCAACAGAAGCATTGACCTGTACTGTTAGCACCTAAAAACACCGTGTAATCTGCATAATGTATGCTTCCAGAGGCTTGTGGAGGTATTTCATGATCTAGCAGTTTGGGCTACTTTATTTATGTGGAAGGCCCCTTGCATGTGTGCACACTATAACAATTAGTGTGGCTTGCCACACCGATCTGTGAATATTCCTTGCTGTTTTTGATTCATGTGGCAACCTGAGCTAGATATGGCAGCTGTGGTAGAGAAGTGCCAATAGCCTTCAATAAAAAAAAAAATGATGTGAAGACTGGACCTTTTTTATGCAAGGATCAGTCATCATTACAGATGCATATTAATGACTCAGAACTAGAGATGGGCACGAACCAGGAAAATGGCAGTTCATGGTGGTTCGTGGTTTATCACTACTCCTGAACTTTCACAAACTTTGCAATGAAACATACAGTTTCATGGTTTGTGCAATTTGGGGATTCTGGGAAAGATAGAACAGTCCTCACACAAGGTAGAGACGCCAAACTCACAGCAAGTCTTCAACTGACTCTCCTCCCCATCCCCTCCAAGTTTGGTGAAGGCTGGATTTGGGACATCTGAGTGACAGCCCCCCAAATCAGGCCTCTCCAGGAAAGTACTCTTTAGCCAGCTGCTTACCAGTTAGTTCTTGAGTACCACGCAGTTTGTTGATTTTGATCATTAAACAGTCCAGGACTGGAGCTTCTGCAGGACCATTGGCTGCCATACAGACCTGCTTAAAGGCTTAAGTTGTCATTTGGGGGAGGTGCTACCACGGAAGGGCATTTTCTTTCATTATTAGAAAAACATTTCTTTTTGGGGGCCACAGCTGCCAAAATTTAGTAGTCCGTAGCCACACTGGATGAGGAATACTTGGAGTTGTATTCTTGTCTCCTTTTTAATTTTTTTTAATTGAAGGGTGAGTTACATCAATCATTTCCCCTAACAAGCCAAAGACAGTGCCCTGCTTACTTTGACCTAAGCATAGCAAATATACCTATGACAGAGAGTGACCATTGAAAAGACCACCAGAAAATATCACAACCAAAATCATTCTGTAGATTAACGTGGGGGCGAGGACATGAACTGGTGTCGTAACATGAGATGTATGATGGGGAACCTTAGTGTAAAGAATCTCCTATTGTGATGCACGTCTAGAGGTTCCTTCTACTGAGCTTGTTAATTTCTTGACTAGAGCTACATTCCAAACCTTGTTTCTCCACAGAAGAATGCATGCCCATTTCTTCTTTCCTCTAGTCTTTTTAACAGTGGCATATTGTCTGTGGAACACTTTTACCACATCTCTATATGCAATCCCAAACTTGTGATCCTGAAGGTGGCAGGTTAAAATTGTCCTGTTTTCCTGACATTCTCTTTCTTTGTTTTACAACTTTTAGTGTATTTACTGCCCTTGTGTTTTCATTGCGACTTTTATCTGAAGTCAAATTCTCCATATTATGGTAGTGGTTGTTTTAGGGGGAAGAAAGCTGTGTATAAATTGTTTGAAAATGATTGTGTAACCAGTGCTAAAATGTTTATATTGAGAGGCAGATAGATGTGATTTAAACAAATGCATGTATCTATGTATTAACTAATCATGGGGATAGGAGATGTATTTTCTGTGGAGCACATTGACCCTCTCCCTTATGATGACTGTGCCTTGAAATGATAACAATAAATAGAAGCCTTGCTTGGCTCCCCATTCCCTGGTGTCCTCTGTGAGCCAGTTGGAACTTGTCTGTTGAGTGAGCTGCCTGTTAGGATATTAAAGCCATTTAGATACGTAAATATCTCTGTCTAGCAGTGAGAGAGATATAACATGGTAACTGGATATAATTATAAGTGACAGGCCATATTACAAGACAGGATTGTCCCCATGGACAGGTCACTGCATCAAAGCAAACCATCCTCTGCTCTATCATCACATAGCTACGCATATTTGTTAAACACTCTTTCACCAATTAAAGTGCTCTTTAATGGGTATGGTGTAAATAAATGACTTTATTTGCAAATCTTCAGTATATGTCTTTTTGGGAATATTGAAGCAAACATCAAGATACTGTCCAACGAAAGGAACAAAAATGATCACTCATAGTTAGAAGAAAGCCCACCTTTGGTACTCCTCCACAGTAATGTATCAGAATCAAAATGGCCTCAAAGCACATTTTAATGACACAAAATTAAAAATTCTGAAAATGCCTTAAAATGCCTAAAAATGTCCTTTAAAAAGATGCTACTCATTACACCAAAAAGCCAATTTCTTTCCCACTCATTCCATTATTTTTGAAATATAGCTTCACTATACTATCACTCCCAAAGAAACTAACAAGCTACAGGCAATTTATGTTGCTTCATGGGCAAGATGCATGCTGCTGAAGGATTATTGTCCACTTAGTAACCATACTTCTGCAGCTACTCCCAGTCCCACTTGCATCTATGCTTCCAGGGAAGAGTGGAAATTCTTTTCTCACCTTACCAAGCAGCTCTTCCCAGCAATTCCACCCACTCAACTCCTTTCAAGAGGACCGCTGCCCAGAAATTAGATACTAGCCCCATTAACTAAAGTAGCCTCTTCTCCCCTCACACACAATAAAATCAGCTCAGTACACAATCCAACAGCAATTTATGTAGCAATCCTTCACTCAGCTGGGAGGGAGTCCTATTAGGGCTTCTGTCTCAGCTTCTTTCTGTAGGATTCTGCTTTTGAAATCTTAATACTTGTAATGAGTGGGTTAAGCAGAAGCTTCCACAACTCCACATGAAATAAAGGCTTCAATAAGTTCCCTAAACGTCTAGTTGAAGTTGATTCCCATCTACCATAGCCAACATAAGCAATGATGAGTAAAGGTGGGAACAACAGAAGGTGGAAACTAATTCTGAAGGGTCACCTGTTCCTTATCGCTGCTTTAGCTTGCTAATCTCTGCATTAGTTGACATGTGCAGCCCTAATATGGAAGAGATGCATTAACATTGTACAATGTACCTCAGGAGCAGAGTGCTCATAAGAAAAGATACAGTGGCTCAGCTACTCAGTGGAGATGGAGAAATGGTAACAGACAACAAAGAAAAAACAGGAGTGCTCAATTCCTTTTTTTAGCTCAGTATTTTTCAAAAGGACAGACTATGACCCTCCAGACAAATGTGAAGTACAAGTGGAGGGGGCAGGATTGCAGCTGGAGATTAATAAACAAATAGTCAAGGAATACCTTAGTACCTTGAATGAGTTCAAATCTCCAGGGTGGGATGAACTGCATCCAAGAGTATTGAACGAACTGGCTGAAGAACTCTCAGAACCTCTATCCATTATTATTATTATTTTGAAATCATGGGAAATGGGTGAGGTGCCAGATGATTGGAGGCGGGTGAATCTTGTCCCTATCTTCAAAAAGGGCAAAAGGGAGGAACCTGAGAACTACAGACCAGTCAGCCTGACATCAATCCCAGGGAAAATTCTGGAACAGATTATTAAGCAGTCACTATGCAAGCACCTAGAAAACAATGCAGTAATAACTAGAAGCCAACATGGATTTGTCAAGAACAAAACCTGCCAGACTAATCTGATCTCATTTTTGATTGGGTCACCTCATGATAGAGGGAATACTGTAGACATAGTCTATCTTGACTTCAGCAAAGCTTTTGACAAAGTGCCTCATGATATTCTGATCAGCAAGCTAACTAAGTGTGGGCTGGATAGATCAAGTGTCAGGTGGACACACAGTTGGCTACAGAATCATACTCAGAGGGTGACAATTAATGGCTCCTTCTCAAACTGGGAAGAGGTAACAAGTGGGGTACCCCAGGGCTAAGTCTTGAGCCCAGTGCTCTTCAATATTTTTTATTAATGACCTGAATCAGGGGATGCAGGGAATGATAATAAAATTTGTGGATCAAAATTGGGTGGGATAGCTAATACCCTGGAAGACAGAAACCAAACTCAAAATGATCTTGATCGGCTGGAGCACTGGGCTGAAAACAACATAATGACATTCAACAGGGATAAGTGCAAAGTACTGCACCTCAGAAAAAAAAAACAAATGCACAGTTACAAGATGGGGGATACCTGGCTCAGCAATACAATGAGTCAGAAGGATCTTGGAATTGTCATAGGTCACAAGCTGAATATGAACCAACAGTGTGATGTGACTACAAAAAAGGCAAATGATAATTTAGGCTGCATGAGCAGAAGTATAGTCTTCAAATCCTACCAGGTACTAGTTCTTCTCTATTTGGCACTGGTTAGGCCTTATCCTGAGTACTATGTCCAGTTCCGAACACCGCCCTTCAAAAAGGACGGTGACAAATTGGAACAAGTTCAGAGGAGGGCAGCAAGGATGATCAGGGGGCCGGAAACCAAGCCCTGTGAGGAAAGACAGAAAGAACTGGGCATGTATAGTATTGAGAAAAGAAGACTGAGGGGAGATATGATAGCACTTTTCCAATACCTGAAAGGATGTCATACAGAGGACAGGCAGGATCTGTTCTCGATTATCCCAGAGTGCAGGACACACAACAATGGACTCAAGTTACAGGAAGCCAGATTTCAATTGAATATCAGGAAAAACATCCTAACTGTTAGAGCAGTACCTCGAGAGGTGGTGAGAGCTCCGATACTGGAGGCATTCAAGATAAGTTTGGACAACCACCTCACAGAACTCCTTTGATTTGTATTCCTGCATTGAACAGGGGGTTGGACTCAATGGCCTTATAGGCCCCTTTCAATTTCACTATTCTATGATTCTGTTTCTTTCTCATTCCTACTGAAGGAGATTGCCCAGTTCTTGAATTGGACCAGGAGTGAATACATTTAGCAAGGAAAAACATACCCAGATGTGCAGATTGCTCTTTTGTAAATCAGATATTTGTAGAATCCAGCTGAATATTTCATGTCTTCCCTACTTCCCTAGACTGGGTCTTGTTTTCAGTTTTTTAGACTGAAAATCTGATGTGGTTCATTTGGAACAGATCTGTGAATATTCACAACCCTCTCACTTGAAATAAAGAGGGGAAACAGCAATGGATCGGGAGAGAGTCACACAAATGTACCAACAGGGGCAAAACAATGAAGGGATCAACAGCAGCCCCGGGTATATCTAAATGCACCTCAACTCTCTTTTGACCCTACTGGGTTAAAATCCATTTTACTCCTTTTGTACATGCTGTTTTCTCTCCTCTCCTTCTCCCACCCTAATATTTGATCTGAATTATTCACTTTGGAGATCGGTGCCAGGGAAAACGTGCTTCATAGCCTCCCAGGAGATATTGCTTCTAAGCTCAGCGAGTCACATTTGCATGAATAATTTTTCTGGCAAACAGCTAAGGTAAACTAGACAAGTTGGCAAAGGCAGCAAGTCTCCTAAACAGGAACTTTTAGGCAATTCATCAGACGTTCATCGAGTTCTGGATTGTAATAAAAAGACTGCAGCCCTTACTCACATTTAAATAAAAGTCCTGTTGGCTTCAAAAGGCATTAGTGTGTGAGCCAGAAATTGATTACCCAAGCCCTCCATTAGGAAGGTTTTTAGATGTGTGGCAAATGAGTTCATGGTACCAATTCTTATTGAAGCAACACAGTGATGTATCTGGATCTGTTTTGGAATTATAAATCATTTAGAATTCTGATCAGGGTCATTTTTAGGAATGGACAGAAATTTCACCAATGTCTCATTTGTGATCCAGAGAGGTTGTTTTGATACAGTATGAGAGTGAGACATCAGACACACTCTTTTTTTTTGGCTGCAGCTTGTGCAATTTGTGGAAAAATGTCCCTCTTGTCTTGTCCCCTTCTGAAGCTCAGCATTCTCACCCAGCAGGCATGCAAAGGTGGACAGGTTGCAGATAAAGATGCACAGTGATGCATCCATACTTTTGTTGTTTTAAGTTTTGTCCAGTTGTGCAAATGTGCAAATTCTCTCTGAGTCTGTTTTTTTTTAATCAGCCTCTCACTGTAAGGAGGAAAAAAGTGCATGATTTTCCACTTAATGCATGACAACAAATCAGAGCATTAGTTACCTCCCTAGTCATTTTCCAATGTTTCCCTCCACAACAAACCAAGAACGTATTAATCCTTTCTATGGAATTCCATGTCTGGGATAGTTTTTTGTTTGTATTATTATATAATGTATGTTTTCATTTGTTGTACACTGCCAAGAGTAGCAATTTGCTAGATAGGCAGTATATGAATTGAATAATTAAAATAAATAAAATAAAGACTTTGATTGGCCAAACAGAGTTATGAGACAGTTCATGAAAGAACAGAGTTTCCACTGGGCTGGGAGTGCAATCATTTCACACTAAAGACCATCAGCTATGTTAGCTGAACACCGGATGCTGTCTTCAAGTCACAGCATAACTAGAATTTACCTAGATTTACCTGGTAAATCTTCCAAAGCCCTGTGTCTCTGGAGTCATTCCTGCTGCAGCCAACTGTACCTACATGAACTTTATGACTTTCTGTGGTCAGCAGGACTCTATAGCAGCCTTATAGAAAAGTTGCCCAAGGAAACCACATGAAAATTAAGCCAAGAAATGTAGCCGTTCTGTGTCTCAATGCTATCAAAAATGTATAGGACTTGGCAGCCCTATATCTGATGTTTTATAAGGTTCATGGGAGTTTTATATGCCAGGGTACAACAGCATTTACAAGTTTCATCTTGAAAAAAAATCAGATAGATTCAGAGATGTGTACAAATCAGGGTGAATTGCTAAGTAGCCATTTTCCTCTATAAAAAAAAGAGTTTATAGTGGTCTGTATGTGTCCCTAGAAAGGGATGTGAGCATCTTTAAAGTTATTGCCTCTTTCTCTCCTCTGAATCTAATCTGTGCCATACTCCTTTTGTCTTTCTTTATGAGAGAGAATCCATCCCTTTAAAGGATCTGATTTTCAAATGCATGCATGTTTGTGCTCATGTTTAATGTGTAAGCACTCCGTGAATGTATCTCTCTCCCATCACCTAAAGCATTTTTCTGTGCTTGCTGTTCAAATGTGCTTATCTTTTTCAGATGCACCTACAACACTCCCTCAGTAGACTCCAGGGTTGCATTTGACTTACAGGTAGTCCAGGAAGTGCAGACCAGGCAATGCCTGCCAAAAAAAGTCCACCACAACAGATTCCATGCATATTCTCAATTTTATAAATAGTTTTGAAGGCTCAATTGTTTTTCTTGAAAGTCTCTGAAACAGTAGGAGGCAGAAAAACAATTTTTGCATGCATACTGCAGATGTTCCACCTTAAATAAGTGGATAGGTTATAGGCATCTGTGCTGTCTTTGGAGAAATGTGCAAGACTGGATTGAATCAGGTGTATATTTGTTCAATTTGGGGGTAACCAGGAATTGCTGTTCACTTCTGGGGTGCCACAACAGCCTAACAGGGCTTCCACATGGGCATAAGCAGAGAGTGATAGATAAAGGGACGGACATAAAAGGTTATATTCATTGCTTCGTATTTGTCGGGGTCTCTGGACCTCAGGAATATGAAGAAACAAATATGTGATGAATCAGCAATATTAGTTGAATATCATGATTTGTTTTTGTATTAGTCCCCATGTCTATTCACAACACACTGTATTGTATGGAAGGGATTGCCAAAGCTGTGGAAGAGAACCCCTACAGAAAGAACTGTTCTCTGTTTGTGTGTGTAAATCAACTGTTTATGCTTCGTGGTTACATTTTTGAAGGCATAAGAGATATACACAGATTTTTGAACTAAATGGGGTCTGGTGCCCCTAACCCCAGTGTTGTTGAAGAGAGAAGTGTAATGACATAGAGTCTGGATGGAGTGAGTTGGAGTGACTCTTAGAGGTCACAGAGTGGATCAATTCTGATCTGTATGCCCAATATTCAGGTCCAAAGCAGATTTGGGAATTTCTGAACATGTCTAGTAGGTTATATGGGCTCCCAGAGCCCAAATTAGGCCCACTAACAATGAACTTTTAGTACTACCTGATCATAGCCATTTGGTAGATTCTTCTTTTAAGCAAGTCCTATAAATTGTAATTCTAGGGTTCTTTCCCTTCCAAGGCTCCTGTAAATTCTTTTTAATTTTATCACATAGCAGTATGTGTATTGTAATCAATATTTCTCAAAATTGGTGTGGGCAGTGATACACCGATGCAAACAAGTCTAACAAGAATGTGAGGTTGAAAATACTATTCTTTTAATTGTAGCAACTGGGTAGATGTAACTGTAAAATCAGTATACAATACTCTGAAACTCCTAAATAGGGAGCTCTACATCCCACGTGTGGAAGGGAGCTCTGGAACTGAGAGAGAGAATAATTGGTCTGTAATAGAGATGGACACAAATCATCTTGTGCCATGTCATCTCAAGTCATTGGTGCAGCACCACAGGTGCTGAACATTCACTTCTCCCACCCCCGGCCAGCAACCCCACTCACCAGCTGATGCAAACTGCTTTTCTCCTGCTCTTCACATGACTGTCCAGCCACAGCAGGAGCATCTGCTTCCCTCCTGCATCTCCTCCACCAGCTGTCCCCTCAAACACTGACCTGCAGGAATCCCTTCCCCACCTCCTCATCTGAGTGGGTGGCTGCCAGAGGAGGCAGAGAAAGGAAGCAAATGGTCCTGCTGTAACTGGACAGTCACGCAAAGAGCAGGAGAAAAGCAGTGCACATTGGCTGGTGAGTGGGGGAGCTGGCCTGGTGAGTGGGAGAAGGGAACACTCAGCACCCCTGGTGCCGTGCCGATAACTTGAGATGACACAGCACGAAGCCATTTGTGCCCATCTCTAGTCTGCAATTCATGTGAAGCCAGGTACATTTGCTAGTTCCAAATACAATGGATATGATTTAAAGAGCTTGTTGTGATCTTACAATAACTGTAATTCCTAGCATTTCCTAATTGGTTCTGGAATGAAGGTCACAATGTTACTGGGAGTATTCTAAGTAGATTAATTCAGTCCTGAATCTGCCAGGTAAACTGTCAGAGCAAGACGTTTGTAATTGCAATAACAACAAAATCATCCTGAGTGTTCCATCTTGGCTCATCATACATTAGGAATCTCTCTTCTAGTGTATTTTTGCTGATATTTGAACATTTCCTAAAAGAATGTTCAGGAGATATGAATATACTTTGCTGAATTTGCTGATTCTCTTGAAATTCCAGGGGGCATGTAGCTTAGATAATTGTAATCCTTTGTTTGTAAGTTTATTGTGCATGAGGGAGTCCTTCAAGCTATATATGATACAGAAAGAGATGCAGTAGGAGTATCCTTCAGATGTCTTCTGCCCTGTCTCAAGGGATCAAAGTAAACAACAAACAAGGGAAGAATCCCTCTACCCATTAACCTTTGAATTGGGGACAAGCAAGTGTTTGTTCCAACCATTTCCAATCTGTTTGCTAAAATCAGCTAGCTCTGAATATGAAATAAATCCTTTAAAACAAAGCACACAGGGATGTCAGGGAGAGGTCAAAGCAATCATTCATTAACTGCTAGTGGATGTCCTTAAATGTGCCTTCAAACACATCCTGTAATGGTGTATTTGTGTGTGTCAGATAGAGAAGGAAAAAAGTATGTTTAGTTAAATTATACCACATTGCAGTCTCCCAGAAAATTGAAGAATGTCTTAATTTGTTATCAGTTAAAACATTAATCAGTGGTTAATTGTAATTACTTAGCCTGTGGAAAATGTGTGAATGGAATTAGATTGTAACTACAAGTCAAATAAACTTTGCTTTTGCTATTGATTTAAACATTTTTGAGACAGATGTTCAATATGGTTTGCTCTGCAATTTTCCTCCCTCTAATGCTTGATCAATGTGCTGAATAACAATTGAACTGAAGCTTTACGCAAATGTCTGTTTCACACATAAGTTACCTTGTAATTAACAACATTCTGAATAATAGAGGACAGCATTTTCCGATATTTCTGCTCATAATTATAATGAAAGACATTTGCAACACATATAATCTTTTCCTGCCTGAATTATACACTTTGATGTCCTATTTTATAATGAGAAATTGTGTAAAACTCCTGTCTGTTATATTTTAACTGAGCAACAAGAAATGTACAGTCCAGTGCCCACATAACTGAGACCTATGAAAGCTGCAGCTTTTAAAGGATGTGCAGTTGGGTAGAGGATTGTGTCAGTCTCATACTTGTTACATCAGGTGGGTATAACTGGGCACAGAGCTGAATGTCAGAAGGTATAGAAAAGAAGTGATGATGATGAGAGGAGGAGGAAGAGGATTTACTGCTTCCAAGACACCATATAATAAAGCAGCACTGAAAAAATATAAGCTGGACCTTCAACAGTTCGGTCTGGGCACTATTTTTATTGTTCAAGCATTTCAAAATCCTTCAAGTCATTAATTCCCAGAATATACCTGTAAATAAGGTGAAATAGTGATAGCAAAAGATGTTAACATCCACAGATTTAGATAGTACAATAAAAGGCTACCCTAGGTGGCCTGGATATCACCCAAAGCAAAATCCATATATGGGATATGTGCAAACTGTATATTTCGGTATTCAGCCTGAATATTGTTCCAAGTTCTTTTCATATTAAAAAAATTAAGCATTAGCCAAATGGATTGATTCTCTTGAAAATCAGGTGTGTATTCAGCTAGCGGCATTCCACTGTATCATATGAAGTTGCTCAGAATTATTGGCTAAGCCCACCAGTTGAACCACAAGATCCAGTAGAGAACTGAACCAGGATTTTCTACACCCAACCTGCTTTATCCTTAGGAATATAAATCCTCATATCTCATTCTTGCATAGGAGAATGAGGAATTGTGGCATGCTTCTCTCCACCAGTGAAAAACATTTCAAGTACCATATTCACTACACAGTCCTGGCTGCAGTAAGAACATTTTGTACAAACTGTGTACAAACTTTGCACAAAATTGTACAATGTGCATGAAAAGCATAATTTGCATCAAACTATGATTGCTACAGCTTTGTTTTCAGAACTAAGAAACTAAAGCATTACGTCGGTCATTTGCATCTTCCTTTGACCACTCAGAAGTGGTTTGCATTGTTTTGTTCTTGGGGGGGGGTGTGCTCTCAGACGGTGTAGCCTGCCCAAGCCACACAGGCTGCCCAAGCCACGCAAGCTGATTGTTCCTCTACAAGGCAAATCAGACTCCAAGTCAACCCATTGTCAAGAAATTCACAGTTGAAACATAGATGTGTATGTTAGTTCTTACTGGGTAGATCAAATGGTATAATCATTCTCACCTTGGATGTCCAATCATAATTCACTATTTGAAATGCCCTGCAGGCACCCATCCACTCCTGGTCATATTTGGGGACTCCAGTTTTCACCTCAGGACACCAATGAATGAAGTAAAATCAGATGTTCAAACATTTTTAAAACTTGCATAAAGCAAGAGGCAGAAAACTGGAAATCATGGAAGATCAGTCTCTTTATAATTATTTCTGGCATTGTACTGGGATCTAAGTTCTGATTGAGCAGAGAAACTTACCAGGTGATCTTAGGACAGTCTCTCTTTGTCAGTCCTGACCTACCTCACAGAACCATTATGAAGATAAAGTGAGGAGGAGGTGAGCCACGGACTCAATAGAGCTCACTGGAGAGAAAGTGGGCCATAAATGAACCCAATAAATACCTAAATTAAATCAGGCAAATCAAGAACAAGTATGCAGTGCACAGACTGACAATAAGGTGCTGGAAATTTTATGAGATGGAAAATGCCTTTGGGCAATGTTTAAAAAAAACAACCTGAATATCTATATGTTTTTAAAAAGTGCACAGGGAGCTATAAGGGTAGAAGGAGCCCTCAGGAGAGTCCTAAAATAATGTGACAGGCTGGATGGTAGCAGGTAGCACATGGCTATAGAAGAGCATATAATGGATCTTCTTGGAAATGTGGGATTTAAAGACCAAAAGTTTCAAACATTGATTCAAATACACAGAAACAGAATATCTCAGTGACATTCCTGTATGCTTTCTGATTCGGACTGCAGGAGGGAAGAGAGAGAAACGCATGTCTGAATGCTGCCCAGTGGAAAAACATTGCATGGAAAAGTTAACACATCATCAAGAGCTCTTCTCTCTGATACAATAACAGATGAGTACAGGTTGTAGTTTTTGACAAGGGATGCATGCACAGGCAACACATGGATGCTGTAACTTTTCCAAGCTCTTAGAAGAGTGAAGAGGTAATGCAACAGCTGCCCAGGAGCAAGAAATTTTGGCACCTGCAGCAACCGCTAAAACCACGGCTCAGAATTTCTCTGAGAGCCCATGTACTTCTCAGGTGAAGAGTACCGCTTCCTTACTAGCATCTCAGCTGTCGCATTCAGGAAAATGTTAGCCACTAAACAGAGCATAATAAGCCAGTGCTTGGAATCACAGTTAATTTATAAAGGAGAAGAAGGCTGTACTGTTCCATCTTTTTCAATTACACATCTCACGGAAAGGTGAAAAACAATCTAGGATCAAAACTTTGAACACCAGCAAAATTAATGAAGCTGCTATCAGAAGAAATAATACAAATGGAAAGGACATCAGCAAAGCATCCTCTCGGCTCCCCCCCCCCCCAGTCCATACTCATTCAGTTAATCCAGTTTGGCCTTTTCATTAAAGGACAAATAAGTGCAATCATTTAACCCGCTGTAAATTCTAAATAATAATAATAAATGTCTTGTATATGTCAAACAATGCCTGCACTGCAGTCGTCTACAGAAGTACAGAAATATTTTCCATGTATCAGAAGTAGTTTATTGGCACAAATGAAGCTTGAGGCAATTCATCATTAACACTGCATTATATTTTTGCCTTCATTTTGAAGAGTTCCTTGTCCGTGCCACCATTTACTCATCACATTTAACCCACTAAAAAGAATGACTTCAGCAAGATGTATTATTTATTGGAGTTCTTCTATATGCTAATGGCTGGCTGGAGCTTCCAAGGGAGCCCTTGAGGACAAACCAAGGAGGCCGATTCTACCAAGAAGAAGAAGAAGAAAAAGAAGAAGAAGAATTAAAGGATGCCACTTAACAGTGTCCCCATTCTTTTCTATATGCTTGAAAACAGTGACAGAAAAATGACCTTCCAAGATCGAAAGGGTTGGTGAGAAAAGTTCCCAGGGGTGAGTCCTTTCTATGAACTGAATTCAGGTTTGCTGATGCAGGCATTTTTTAGTCCACCCACCCACCCATTTTGCACCCATTTAACACACTACATTATAATCATTATGTCTGTGGTTATGGTTTTGCTATGCAGCCCAGATGGGTGTGTCTACCACAGATTAAGGCTTATTGAATTCAGTGGGACCCATTCCACGGGGAACACCGCAGATTGCTGCCTTTGCTAGATAGTTAACAACATCATAAGTTGCCTTATTTCAGGCAGGCCATAATTACAAAGCACTCAAAAGCACCTGAAAAAAAAAACTTATTATTTTGGAATCATCCTTCATAGGATGTAATATATCTGTCAGAGCACTGTCCTTTTTTCTCTCTTCTGAATCCCATCATTACATCTCCTTATTTAATTCATCTCTGGTATATTATTTCTGAGTGCTCTGCCCATTGAACACCATGATGATGCCTTCCTAACCAGGAAGCAGACGATAAAATATGTCCACTTATGAAGGAAGAATGGAATTACATGCATCAAAGGGTAAATACTTTCTGTCTAGGACAAATGAGGTCACCCTGTTAATGGTTTCTTTTTCACTTAGGCTGTTCTTTAACCCATCATTTCCCTGGGAAAGAAAATAAGTTCAAAACTGTCTTCCCTGCATTCACTTTACTGGTGGAAAGTTGCAGAAACAATTATTTCCCAGTGGCCAATGAAATATAGGTTCAATAATGGCACAATAAGACCTACTATTCTGTCATCCAGAGCAAAGAGATGACCTTCTCTCTACGTTTTCATCACAAGAGGTGCTCGGTTAATGGCCTTGTATGGCAGATGGTGAAACTGAATGGCTGGAAAGTACAGTATACCCCGCCTGCCCAAATCAGGGCTAAACCATTTAGCAGTTTGAATTTGATGAAAGAATGAGAAAGCACCCCTGTGAAAGACCAAGGGTTCCAGGCAGCTTTCTAGCATTCAACAACTGGAGAGTAATATCTGTGAAAGAAGGAAGATTAAATGAAAAAGTGTATTTGAATGAATGAGTACAGAGAAAGGAAATTGTTGTCAGGAACTGTTGTGGTGGTGGGGAGGACTTTTGGATCAGGTAGGCTGCAGTTCCAATGTCTGGGTCGTGTTTTTCCCCACTAAGAAACTAAGTAGAGAAGGGCATGGTTCATTTCTCAGCCGAACAGCTGATCCATGGTTCAACACTCTACTCTCTCAGTGGGCATCCATTCAGCAGCAATGCCTGGAGGAACATGGGAGAGGAGCAACAGCATATCTGTATCTCAGAGAAATAGGAAAAGAAGGAAGTGAGACTGGTGCATGGATCCTAAGAGAATCAGCAGGAAGAAGCAGAGAGTCAAAGTGGATAGACAAGCAGAATCCTAAATCCGCCTTCTGGTCATTTGGGCTGGATAGGTGCTAAGAGGTGGTGCCATTTTGAATTATATTGTCACTGTTGTTTTTATTTTATTATATTGCTTTTACTTTTATGTCTTATTGTTAGCCACCTAGAGTAGACTTCGTTCTAGATGGGCGGGGTATAAATCGAATAAATAAATGAATAAATTGGAGGATGCCAGGCCAATAGTATCTAACACAGAGGTTTCTCACATAAAAAGGTACTGTGGGCCTGTTTCTGGACCTTCTTTTAAGGTTTCACAAGTCCATGGGTCCATCTTGCTGTCCACCCATTAGGCCTGGACAGCTGAAGAAAGCTTAGATAAGCAGATATTTATGCATGTATGCTTTCTTTCCTCAAATATCCATAGCATTAGAACAAATGAAAAGCCTAGACATCCAGATGTCTATGCAGATGGGATTTCCCCTATGGCAGTCCACAACAGATTCTTGGATGTCAGAGCAGGAACCAAGGACCCACATTCACTTATGGGGCAGTACTTCCGGTGCTATCAGAGGTGCAGGCCTTTTCTGTACATGATGCCCATTCACATAAGTGGCATGGGAGGATGAAAAATATCTGTTTCAACACTGATTGTGCTGGCAAGAACTTGTGCTAAAAATAGTAACTTAGAATTAGATTTGCTCCAGCTGTTTGGACTATTCATTTTCCACTAAGCAAACACAAACCATAAGTAGGAAGCTACCAAGTCAAACACAAAGCAATTTTTAGAATATCTCAAACACCAAAGAAAATGGAAAGCGGGTTTTTAATTTTTATTCTGTAATTCTGGCTGTGAAACTGTCCACAAAGATTCATTCCTGCATTCATTTTATACAGGTCTAAAGAAAATTTTGAATTTGTACTTATTTGGTTGGGTGACTGTTTTCATGATCCAACGGTCCCTTGTTCAGAGAATTTCACTCAAATATATTCTTCTCCCTTGCCCACTCACAGATGCACTTATTTTTAAAAAGAAGTTCCTGTCTGATTTTAACAAGTGGGTCCATGCTGAAATGAGAATGGGAATGGAGGAAGGGCAGGTGAGGGTTGAATTAGGAAATTTTGGTTGATAAGCTGACTGACAACTTAACAAGTTGAGGGTTGAATCCCAGTTGTAATTAACACATAGTAAAGCAGACAGCATTTAAAAAGCAGCCAAGTTTAAATTCTAGAAGCAGGAAAAGGATATAACTTAAAAGTACTTAATTAACCCACATCTAGAGGAAATAAGAAGCTTTGAAGCATATCCCTCATAGTGTGAAAAAAACACAAGCAATTAACAGCCTTTAAACATAGTATGTCGCCTCAGAAGTTGCTGTCATCCATGCAGTGTGTCTGAAAAAGTGCTGAAAAGATTGTTTCACTGCTAGTCAGCAGAACAGTCAAAGTCCACAAAAATCAGCTTTGAAAAGACCAAAGAGTTGCATAGTTGTTGTTTTTTTCTGAGCATTTTTGGCATTCTTCAACCTGATTTTTCATCATCTCTGTCTTTGGTTCAACTCTGGATACTCAAGTATTTTGTTAACCATGCTCGAAAGGACTTGCCCCAACACCTGCAGAATCAGGAAACAACCACAGAAGAGTGATCTTCCTACAATTGTACATAGAGGCCATGTTCAGTTATAATGAGTCCCCACGGTGTTCACAGTGTGAAAGCTGGGTCTGTGTTTTCTGCCACTGTCCATGATGTTCTGTTCTTTATTGACCCTTCCTTCTCTTCTTGGCCATCCAGCACAACTTGTGTTTGCACTCTTTGTTCAGCACAGCATCCCATGCAATCAAGCTTCTAAATCCCATTTTTCTCACTAAACCTGAATTCAGCATGAATGGAATGCAAAGGGGGAAAAAAACCTACAGAATAATAAAGGATGGAAATGAGGCGTAGGGTCACAAAATCTGACATCTGGACATCTTCTTTAAAACCCTCTATATCTTTGTAGACCTCTAGGGAAAATCAGAACCCTGTGTTCATACAGCTGGCATTTACTCTTGAAAAGGGGTAAATTCCAGTGTGAACCGGATGGTCTTTCCAATCATATCAAAGTTCATCTGGGTATCAAGGTAAAATAAGTTGCTCCATTGTTGGAATGATTCCCGGGATCACCGGCGTGCCTATTTTGACTAGCTTTATTCATCCAAATGTCATCCCAAAAAGTAACAATTAAAAATGTATTGAAAAAATTATTCCAGCTATGAGAAAAAAGTGTAGCATAAATGCTTAAAAGTATAAGGAAACTAAGCTGAAGTGGCAGGCAAATGCTTAAGTCAGATTTCAGTCAAAAATACAGGAGCATTAAAGGTACAATAAAAATACAAAATAGAATGTTTTAATTACATTCTGAAAATGCAGGAGCTTATAGTTGAAGAAGGCACAATCAAAAAGCAGGGAATACATCTCTAACTGCATCATTAAAAAGTAACAAACATTATAGCTTTAAGCAATCGTTAGCCTTTAGCCTATTACTGGACACACATGAAAAATAGTCTAAGTGTTCACCCAGCAAAGTAAGTTTGAATCTATGGAGGAGAATCTATTATCTCTTTGCTGCTGTCAGTGCTGCAGCTGCTGCTACATGATGTCTGACACTCCTTGGTATCTGTGTTGTGTGGTATCCAGTGTGTGTGTGGCATGTCACAGTGTGTAGCATGTCACAGTGTGTGCCATGTATGTATCTCTTGCCTCCATTTGATTATATTTCTCTCAGATGTTTACATTTCTCTTCAACTGTAAAAAACTGAATTTTGCCAGTGTAGTAAATTGCTGATCTCTAAACGCTAAGAAAAAAATTAATGGGAATCTCTATTGCTTTTACCAGGGTGACAAAGTACAACTCCTGTTAACTATGACACTAGTAAGTTGCTACTACGGCAAATAGTTGCTTTTGTTTTGACTAAATGGTTCCCTGTACCTGCAGGAATAGCTAACTGGTAATTTACTAGGTAGGCAAAATGTCGGAGGCGTAAAGTTGCTCAGGCGCCAATTTTCTCCATCCACATTTTAGGACTCTAGGGTTTGTTCCCCCCCCCCCCAATTGTTTTGCATTTTCTTATCAGTTATTTACACGTTCAAATGTCAGCCAGGGAAAGGATACCTTTTTGAGGGAAGATTATGTTACATTGGCCTTGCTTTCAGACTTGGCTATTTTGCAATGACCTTTAGTGAACTGCTGTTCAAACCTCATTTTAAAAGCACAATGTACATTTTCAGGATTTCATTTTCTATACCCCCCCTCCAATCATTTTAACATTCTATGCATATAAAATTTCAATTCTTGGCAGGGGAACATATGTTTGTCCCCTAAGAAATGCTTTACATTTTAGCCCATACTGACCAGAAAGGTAAGCCTATTTTGTCTTGAAGTCTATGAAACTTTACCTTTTGGTATTGAGAGGAATGAGAGTAAGTCTATAAATCGTTTGTGCCTGTAACTGCTATGCCAAATAAGCACTGATATACAAATGTACATATTTGCAATTAGGTTAATCCTGCAAGCCTTGCCAATCCTTTCCTATAAATAACAACATTGATCTCAGAGGAAATGCTTTACCAATTTGAAATGATCGCTTTTGTGGGTAGGAATAATTGTTCCTATGAGCGAAGGCAGAACAATCAATGCAACATATTTAACTTGTACAATTACTTCCATAAGTGCAAAGCGGTTATTATAGACATTTGGTTGTACATAAAATGAATCTCAATCTTAATGTCTCAGTCTTTCTCTTTCTCTTTGTCTCAGAAATAAGGGTGCTGATTAAAAAGAATCACATACCTTTTCCAGATGAGAAGCATTCAGTTGTAGTGTATGGTTTAGACTAAGAGATTGTTCTTGACACCATTTAAAAAAAAACCATACAATCCTGTGACAAAAGAACAATAGTTATATAACAAGATAGATAGATAGATAGATAGATAGATAGATAGATAGATAGATAGATAGATAGATAGATAGATAGATAGATAGATAGATAGATAGATAGATAGATAGATAGATAGATAGATAGATAGATAGATAGATGATCTTATAAAGCTACCGACATATAAAGTCAGAAAAATAGGATTGGGGTAATAAGCTATACACAATTGTGTAAATTAGGGATGGGGAGAATTTCATTTCAGTTCTTTTAAAAATAAGAGTTCCCGGAAATTCACTCATTTCTTTCTTTTCAGAATAAAAGGAACATGAAAGCAAAAAAGAAAAAGAAAAAAACAACAACAAGCAAGCAAGCAAGGAATTGTGGGATAAATGAAAACTGACTTTGAATGTTTGACTGTTCAGTGTCTGGGGTTGAATTCCTGCGGCTTCAGCCACAGGAACACTAATTAGGTAGGCTACCTCTTTCCTCTGAGAGAATCCTCATCCTTAAAACATTGAGAAGGGCAGGTACAACATGTCCTTTCCATACTTGGAACATCTGTACTCTTGTGTCCCTCTCTCTCCAGCCCTGATTGCAATACCTGTCTGTCAGGGGGAGACAGCATATAAAACCTGAGCTTCCCCAGGGGTGGGTTCACCACCAAAGTGGGAGTGTCACTCCTTCAGAAGGAGTCACTCCAAGAGAACATGACAGCGAGGTCTAGAGATTTTGCTCAATACAAGGAACACATAGGGAACTAGCTTATTGTTCATTTGTCTATCTGGTTTGTTTTTAATTGCCTGATACTAGACATGAGGGCTTCATATTCATCTACGAATACAAAGCCTGCTGGTACAGGTGGTCGGCCCGATTACCACCCACCCCAAGAACCCACCAGACCACTTACCATGTGGTGCATGGCGCATGAGGCCGGTGTCATCTCCTGCGCCCCAATTGTGGCAGTAGCTGGCTGCTGCAGCCCCACCTCCCTGCTCACCTGGCCACTCCAGCAAGGCATCCTGTAGCAAGGAGTTCCACAGACTAAATTGTATCAATACTTGATACAATTGAGGTCACTGTCTGCTGGGAGAGGGTGTACTTTCAAAAGAGAGAGGGAAGTGGAGGGCAGGGAGCAACCACCAGAAGCTTCAAAGGTAGTGGGAGATACAGTATAGGGAGACAACAGTGTTATCATGGGAGAGGGGAAAGAAGCAGGATGTTGGTTAACCACAAATTGTCTTCTAACATAATCTGAATAGTGACAATCTCCCTGTGTTATAAGTGCTGCTGTTAAATGTCAGTGAAAGGGAAAATGTAAGCCATCCAGGACTTGATGTTGGATGACCATGCTGACCTAGCTTGCATTACAGAGACCTGGTTGGATGTGACTGGGGGACCAAATCTTTCTCAGTTTTGCCTACGTGGGTTTTCTGTTTATACAGTCTGAGGATGTGGGCAGGATCCTTGGAGTGATGAAAGCCACGACATGGACATTCGCTTCCAAAAGCAGCCAAAGGGGCTGAGTCAGTAAAAGAAATGCTAAATGCCTCCTTGCAGCAAGGTAGCCTTTCAGTGTGCTTAGAGAATACAGTTGTAAAAGCTTTGTTGAAAAAGCCTTTATTAACCAGTCTCCAATACTCCATTTTGGGGCAAGGTATTAGAGTGGGTAGTGGATTCTCAACTCCAAGGGTTCCTGGATGAAATGGATTATCTAGATTCATTTCAATCTGGCTTCAGGCCTGCTTATGGGACAGAGACCATTTTGCTCACCTTTGTGGATGACCTGCTGCCGCGCACCCCCAGTGTCCCTAGTTTGTTTCCCTCAAACCCAGGTCCCACCTTTGGGCACGACGTTCTTTATTCTCCTTACACCAACTGCCACCAGTGGATCTTTTTCCACACTTTACCAATAATACTGCCTGGACACGTGTTGTCAAATATAACTGATTATTTATTGTTTAATCACGTAAGTATATTAATAGATGTTGTATGATGTTTCACTCATTGCTTGGATATTACACACGTTTCTTTATTGGTATTACTTTTCATATAAATCACTGTGAATCACTGGAATACTATTAGATGACTGTCTATTTATTTTACTTCTATCTTTTATCTATTCTTTAATCCATAAACCAACTATACCACACCAACTTTCCAATCTCTCTCATAAACCTCTTCTCTCCTTCTCTCCCAGTTTCCAACTGTCTCCCTGACTCCGCCCTCCTGTCCTCTCATAGGCTCCAGCTCTAGAGCTCCACATGACGGACAGGTGGGACATGGGCATTCCGCCACACCTGCTCTGGCTACTAGATAGGAGGAATGTGTCCCTGTAGATTCTGCTGGACCTCTCTGCAGCTTTCAGGACCATCACTCAAGGATTGAACTTGGAGGCACTGTTTTGCACTGGTCTTCCTGGAGGAGTGAACACAGAAGGTGATGCTGGGTGATGTTTCATGCCATGTGGTGAGCCACAGGGTTCTGTTTTGTCCCCCGTGCTATTTAATACAGTGGCGCCTTGACTTACGAACGCCCCGACGTACGAACATTTCGACTTATGAACAGCTCCGTTCGCAAAATTTTGCTTTGACTTGCGAACAAAAAACCCACAAGGAAAGCGGGAAATGGACTTTGGACTGCCTGGTACTGCCTGGTACTTGCCTGGTAATGTAATTTTAAAATGTAAAAATTGGTTTAAAAGGTGCTTGGTTTGGTTTAAAGCTGCTTGATTTTAAAGGTGTTCTATTTAAAAGGTGTTCGTTCCCTCCCTCCCTCTTTTCCTGCCCTTTTTTTAAACCTAAGTCATTTTAGGTTAAAAAAAAAAATCTCCCCCTAGTGGTAGAGGACGGATTAACCGATTTTGCATTAGTTCCTATGGGAACTAATGCTTTGACTTACAAACGTCGCCTCGACATAAGAACAAAAAACAGCCGGAACGGATTAATCGGTTTTCAGTGCATTCCTATGGGAAATGCTGATTTGACTTACAAACGTTTTGACTTACAAACATCTTCCGGGACGGATTAAGTTCGTAAATCAAGGGACCACTGTATTTTCATGAAATGGCTTGGACAGGTTGTCTAAAGTTTTGGAGTTTCGTACTACCAGTATGCTGATGATAACCCTATCTCTTTTTTCCATCTTACTACTGTACAAGGGAGAAGTTCCTATTCTAAACCAGTGTCTGCTGTCAGTAATGGAATGGATGAGGGCAAACAGATTGCACTTTAATCCAGACAAGACAGAAATGCTTTTGGTCAGCTGAAAGAGAGATCATGGAATAAGGATTTAATCTATGCCAGGCTGGGTTGCACAACCTTGAAAACTTGGGCTCACAGTTTGGGAGTACTCCTGGACTCATTCTTGAGCCTTGATGCCCAGGTGTCATCTCTGGCCAGGAGTGCATTTCCACAATTCAAGCTAGTGTGCCAAGTTCATCTGTTCCTTGAGATGTCTAACTTGACTATAATTACACATGCCTTTGTTACATTCCATTTAGAGTGCTGCAGAGCACTCTAAATGGGAGTGCATTCGAAGATTGAAGATCGAAGCTGCAGCCAGACTGTTGAAAAGGGCTAATTACAGGGAGCATATAACTCCCCTGTTACAGCAGCTTCACTGACTGCCATTCTATTTCTCAGCCCATTGCCAATTATGACCTATAAAGCCCTATATGGCTTGGGCCCAGGCTATCTGATGGACTGCATCTCTCTATATAAACCCTTTGGGTCCCATGATTGTCTGGGGATGTCCCATATCTTCTAAATGACAGAATGGATTAAGTCCAAGTTTTTAAAAGTTTATAACAGGAATCATTTTATTTTGAGGAAGCAAAGTCAGTAATTATTTGAAAAATAACTACTGAATTTGCTACAAGCCTACAACAAATGATAGGAAAACATAATCACAGGATGGTTTGAATGTTTTCTAAGCACAGAAATTAGATTCTTAAAAGTATTCTCCAAAATTTGGCATATAGCAAGTTTATGCTATATAAACTTTGCCAAATACTGTCCAAAGTTTAAGAACTCGTTCAAAAGTTATACGGGTTTGTTATGACTGCCCCTCTTACCAGAAATGGCCTACGGAATGTGTGATTATTATTTTTTTTGACTGGTCACACAGTATTAGAGGTCCATTCCTGAGCACCTGTAATTCAGTGCACGTTTTATTTTTCATTAGAAAAGTCACGAAGTGGGTCAACCACTTCTTAACTTCCCTATGCTATCTGGCTGTTTTTTGTGTGGAGAAAATGGGCATGAAATGGTACAATATGCTTTCAGTGCCAAATGTAGTTTGGTATGCAGGCAGAGAAAGTGCCAGAGAATTGAAAAAGTAGGAGAAATGATGGCAGTGACTTCTCTGAAATAGTTGAGCTTCATGAGGAATACTTGGTTTTCATAGGCTGATCATCATTATATAGTTTTCACCGGTCACTCAATATCTAATAAACA
Organism: Intellagama lesueurii; assembly: GCA_037013535.1. Taxonomy (NCBI): domain Eukaryota; kingdom Metazoa; phylum Chordata; class Lepidosauria; order Squamata; family Agamidae; genus Intellagama; species Intellagama lesueurii. The sequence continues at coordinate 135,376,226 of JBAJHW010000001.1, read as the reverse complement.
GTAGGGAGGTATACTGTATTTAGACAGTGTAACTCAAACTAGGCCTCTTTGAATCAGTCTGGATGCTTCCTGAGGCTGGATCATCTGGTTGTTAGAAATATGCAGACACGCATAAAACTTTATCAGCTTTTTTTTTCATCTGATATGAAACTTTAAGGCTGACCCAAGTGTAACATATATATTTTTTTGCAATTAAGTTTTACAATAATCTCATTAGGTCCTTTCATGTGACAACTGATCATAAAAATAGGTTACCCATGTAATTATAGTTGTATTGTAATTATAATTATGCTGTGCTGTATAATATTTTTAGATAGCTATTTTTAGTTATAGAATTGTAATGAGACTGTTTTTGTTGAATGTTATAATTTTAATTGTTTGTGTGAGCTACCAGGGGACAACTTTGTCCTCAAAAGTAGGATGGAAATCCTAGATATAAATAAATAAATAATAAATTCATTATAACCTTTGGTTGGTTGGTTCCTTTTGTGTATGTCGAATCTATGAACTTTCAGTAGACTGTCCATACTCTGGGAACCCCTAAAATGTTTAGTATTAGCATTCTTAGATTACATTTGGAGTTCAAAGTCTGAGGAAGAATAACAGGGCTGTTCAGATTCAGATTTCAAACAAAGCAAAAAGCGTGCTGCTTAACAGAAGCTATTTGGGACAGAGTACTGTGTTAACATATTCTCAATTAATAGGATGATTACATTTGAATTGTATCAATGGTCCACTGCAACATAGGAACAATGGGATTGCTAAGTGTTGTTAATTGAGAAGAAGTCAGCCATGGAATCCTTTAAACTGTCCAAGGCTGGAGCTACCTAACAAAAAGAAAACACCACACCTCAGGTCCAGATTTTCCTGCCACTAGAAGGAGTAAGTCTTGAGCAGAGTTCCATTCCTGCTAGTAGAAGGGATGGGGAGGGTGATTTTTACTATTTCCCCCACCTCTAGTAGGCCCTTGAGATCTCTGAAAATATGTTCTGAGCATTGGAGACCCCGCTTGAACAATAGGGAAGATAGCTGTGAAGACAGCAGTGAAAGAGAGAATCTCCCCAAATCACCTGTCTCTTCTGGAAACAGGACCTTTCCTCTAAATCAGTTCTCAAATTTGTGTCCCAGTTGTTGAACTTCAGCTCTCAGAAGCCTCAGCTAGCATAACCAATGGTTTAAGATTTTAAGAATTGTTTGAGGATCTGATGCTGAGAACCAAAATCAAAACATTCAAGACAGTAAAAAAATAAAATTTTATTTATGATTTAGTTAGTTTATTGCTATGCCATCACTCTTCCAAAACTGGAGCTCAAGACAGCTTACAATACAGTTAAAACAATACAATAAGCTACAAATATTAAAATAGAAATAAGACCATTGTATTGTTAAAATACAATTATGTTTTAAAACACTTTAAAACCTCCCAATTAAAATGCTAATAATACTTTACCAGAAGAAGAAGAAGAAGAAGAAGACATCAGCTGATTAGCAAGCTTAGATAGGAATGATATTTCACCATTTGTAAGCTAATACATAGGGATTATTTTCAGATATTGGGTAGATGATACTAGAATAAGCCAAGTTTAAAAGAAAAAAAGAAAAAAAAAAGGAAAATTCAGAGCAGGTAACCAGAATGCCCTTCTCAATCATGATGCACATGAAAGCAATCAATTTTATTAGTCTACCAGTGGTGTAAATTTGTGTTTTTAATGAAAAAAAGAGCCACTGTGTTTTATACAACAGGTTTGTACATGAGATACCATTACGTTTCCACACCTAAAAATGTTCACCATGTGGTGGTCCAAAACATTCCTGAAAAATGCATGTTTGTTCAGAAAAATTACTATTAACTACTAATGGTTAATGGTTTTGTTGTTAGCCTTAAACTCATGACCCTAATTAATGTGCCTAAGCCCATTGGCTATTCTAGTGAAGCAATTACTACAAATTACTGTGTGAAATACGTGACTAGTTTCATATTATTGTATGCACATACATTTGGAGTCGCTTCAGTACCTGTGTGGGTTGTTAAACTCTCTGATAAAAGTTGTAATATTTAATAGCACATGAGTCTTCTATTTGCTTTAAATCGTCTTTTCAGAAATATCTTTTCTGCCCGCATGTACATCAGTTGGCTTTTGTGCACCTTTTTATACATTCATTATTCTTTGCACCATTAATAAAACTATTTGCATGAAAGAAGGTACAAATTAGCTTCTTACTTGTTCTTTACAAGGAACATTAACAAATATGAAGAAATTAAGTGGGTTATTAGTACTTTTATGGTGCGTCTTCTCATGGCTTGTATTTCATTTTACTGTAAAACTGCTTGTTAGACTAATATCTCAACACCTAACAATTTGGCTTAAATCATATGACACATTTAGTGTTACTTTATGCAAGATTAGTTTTGGATCCATTTTAAGATGAAACCCAAGAGAAGTTTCCATAATAGGATTTCCCCTTCCTTAACTCCCCACTGCTGCCCTGGGTGCCCTATAGTAGGTTCTTGAGGGGCCAGTAATCTTCTAGATCAGACTTTTAAGTTGCATGTGAGGGCTGCAGAGGAAGAAGAATTTTGCCCTCCCTTCTGTTGCTAGAAGGCTTTCTGTCAACAGGAGGTTGCCCGATGGATGTCACACACAGCTGAACTCAGAGATCAGATGTACCAAAATAAACAGGGCTTAAGTTAATCATGAAAACTCTAAAATATTCCAGGTTGATACAAACAATATGATTCCAGCATCAACTCTTAAGTATGAATAAGTCTGGATTCAATTCTTTGATGTATTTTTCCATTACACAGATAACTTTAGTCAAAATACATCTTATCATATCAGATGGATTCCTAACAGAGAACAATGCTTTCTAACATTGCTGTCATCATCATCATCATACGCCATCAAGTCAATTACGACTTATGACAACCCTTTCCAGGGTTTTCTAGGTAAGGCAATACTCAGAATTGGTTTACCATTCCCTCCTTCTGGGGGCACCCTGGGATTGTGCAGCTTGCCCAAGGCCACACAGGCTGGCTTTTCTCCCAGGAGGCACAGTGGGGAATCGAACTCCCAATCTCTGGCTCCACAGCTAGATGCCTAAACCACTGAGCTATCCAGCCAGCAACAGTGCATTAACAGCAAAATATTTATCTATGACATGTTGTTGGTGTTCGTAGATGCTCATATTTGAGAGTCACAGATCATTTAAAGGGCAGCTGTTTAAAATAAAATGTAGATAAATGCATGCTGGCTGAAGCATTTTAGCAAAGGCTGAAGGTAACATAGCATTTGAAGCTGTAGTTTGTCGGTGTCATCCCTGCCTACACATATGCATTTTAGACTGTTCATGCTGGTTGAGGCTTCTGGGAACTATAGTTAAAAAATGTAATTTTTCCAAATTCCAAATGGTGGCTGAGAAGAGGGAAACCATTCTGTCCTTTTATTTTTCTTTCATCTTTCATTTGGCCTATCTTTTCCATCCATTCTCCACACCAGATAAACAAAGACAATGTCTGCAATTAATCCTTGGGTGGCAACTTGTGCAGCTTGCTTCAGCTTTCTGTCTCTCCCTTTACTCCTCCTCTCATTCTACTATGTCACTAATGGGGAATTTATGGGGGGGGGGAGTAAGAAATGAACCAGCAGCAGCAGTCCTGATGTGTTTGTATGGATCCAAACTCCGTTGCTTATGCCTGTTTGCTGCTGCATACCAACCAAGCTGTCCTCATTTTCAATACATAACACACTGGGCTCATCATTAATGTCAGCTCCGCTGGTGCTTGTCGCCGCGCGGAGCTCCTTTGCCCTCCCCTCGGGATAACGCGAGACGCGTTATCCTTGGAGTTACCCGAGGGGAGTAAGCCTCTTTTGAGGCTCATGTCCCTAGCAGCGGTTGTGCGCAGAGCTGCTGGAATGTCTTGCTGCGTAGCAGTCATCGCTTCGGAGGAGAACTTTGGGGGGGTGCATTGGCACTCCCCAAGGTTGGATGAAAAGGCTGTGGGATCAGCCTTGATCCCTGGCTGAACCCGCTTGGTGGGCATTGTGTTAAAAAAAAACTTTAAAAAGAAAGGAAGAAAGAGAGAGGGGGGTTGTGAATTGGAGAAGAAGAAATCCGAAGGCATTTCTTCTATATATGGATATTTATAAAAATAAAATTTATTTTTTTAAAAAAAGAAAAAAAAGTCTTAGGGTTAAGGGGGAGGACAACCCCCCACGGGGCTTTGCCCTGGATTAAGCAGTAGTTCGGGGCTTGAGTCCATACCCCCCCATACATTCAGTTAATTGTAGTGGTGTGTCTGTTGTGTACCCTGACTTCAGTTAGGAGTGGCCTGCACACAAACATACACACACATTAAAATTTAATTAAAATAAAATAAAATTAAAATAATAACTCAATATTAGGATAGCTAAAGGTGTTACATTGACGCACATAGGTTTGTGTTAGCTGAGTTGCTAGCAGGTGGTTCATTTAGTTAAGAGCTTTGGGTGGCAGCCATGGCCCCTAAGAAGGGTCAGGGCAATAGCAAGGGGAAGCAGCCTGCGAAGTGCAGGGCTTTTAGGGCGTCCCCCCCGGTTGTATCATCATCATCGGATGAAGAAGGGTAGCCTGTGTGGAAGGAATTACGGGCCAAAATAGCAGCTTTGGAGCAGCAGAAGGCTGGTCAAGTGGATAAAGGGACTAAGGATAATCAGCCGTGGTGCTCGTCAAGGGAGTCCAAGGCGCAGAAATGGGCTAAATTGAAATCCATTGCTAATAATCTTTTGTCTCATTCTGCCGCCTTAGAGGCTGGTGTGCAAGGGGTGTCGGGACTTGCAGATTCACCAAGGGAACACCAGTCAACGGAATAGATCAGCCAAGTTGAGGACAGAGCAGATTTCAGTATTTGGACCTGATATACAGGGCCTATGTGGACTTCCCGGGTCATTCATGGCTGACTTATGATCAAAATCTCCGCATGAGAGTGTCAATACACGCAAACATGCACGGGATGAACCTCACCCGGGCTTATGGCTTCAAACCATGATGCCTGCCTGGCCACTGCAGGGTGAGAGGTTCGATTGTTGTTGTTGTTTAGTCGTTTAGTCATGTCCGACTCTTCGTGACCCCATGGACCAGAGCATGCCAGGCCCTCCTGTCTTCCACTGCCTCCCGGAGTTGGGTCAAATTCATGTTGGTCGCATCGATGACACTGTCCAACCATCTCATCCTCTGTCGTCCCCTTCTCCTCTTGCCTTCACACTTTCCCAACATCAGGGTCTTTTCCAGGGAGTCTTCTCTCCTCATGAGATGGCCAAAGTATTGGAGCCTCAGCTTCAGGATCTGTCCTTCCAGTGAGCACTCAGGGTTGATTTCCTTCAAAATGGATAGGTTTGTTCTCTTTGCAGTCCAGGGGACTCTCAAGAGCCTCCTCCAGCACCACAATTCAAAAGCATCAGTTCTTCGGCAGTCAGCCTTCTTTATGTTCCAGCTCTCACTTCCATACATCGCTACTGGAAAAACCATAGCTTTGACTATGCGGACCTTTGTCGGCAAGGTGATGTCTCTGCTTTTTAAGATGCTGTCTAGGTTTGTAATCGCTTTCCTCCCAAGAAGCAGGCGTCTTTTAATTTCATTGCTGCTGTCACCATCTGCAGTGATCATGGAGCCCAAGAAGGTAAAATCTGTCACTGCCTCCATATCTTCCCCTTCTATTTGCCAGGAGGTGATGGGACCAGTGGCCATGATCTTAGTTTTTTTGATGTTGAGCTTCAGACCATTTTTTGGTTCGATAGTGGCCACTTTATCAGGAAGACAGGGCAGGTTAACGGTTCCCGTGCTGGAGCAGGGCAGGTGGTTCAACCCCGCCTGCTCTACTGGGACTTCAATTCACAGGGTTCCTGTTCCAGGAAACCATGCCGATACAGGCAAAAGTGTGCCACCTGTGGGGGAACCCACCCCAGTTTGAAGTGTTTTAAAGTGTGGTCACCAAAAGCGGTTGGCAAGGAACAAGGCAGTAACAGGAAACCTGATGGAGCGGCTGGTGCGGCAAAAGGGGCCCAGCCCTATTATATCGTAGGTGCTTACAGTTTTGTTGGCTAACTACCCTTTAAAGGAAGCAGCAGCATATTTACTTGATGGGTTTCAGTTAGGTTTTTGTATCCCAGTTTTGGGGAGACGCAAGGCAACGTTTGCCAAAAATGTGAAGTCTGTTCAAGGGATGGAGGAAATAGTTAGACAAAAAATTGAGAAGGAGGTCCGAGAGGGCAGAGTGTTAGGTCTGTTCATTCAGCCACTGCTCCCGCATCTCCGGGTGTCTCCTTTGGGGATTGTACCTAAAAAGGCCCCAGGTGAATTCAGGCTCATACATCACCTCTCTTACTCAGAAGGTGACTCTGTCAATGACGGCATACCACAGGAGCTCTGCAGTGTGCGTTATACGTCATTTGACGAGGCAGTGCGCATGATTAGGGCATGTTGCATAGGGGCAGAGATGGCCAAGGCTGAGGTAAAATTGGCTTTTTGTCTGCTGCCAGTTCACCCAGAGGATTTTGAGTTGTTAGGTTTTTCCTTTGAGGGTGCCTTTTACATGGATAGAGCATTACCCATGGGTTGCTCAGTATCCTGTGCAGCCTTTGAGTGCTTTAGCTCCTTTTTGGAATGGGAACTTAGATGTAGGGCGGGGCTGCATAGCACAGCCCATTATTTAGATGATTTTCTTTTTTGTGGTGCAATGGATTTTGGGAATTTTAGGCACTTGACAGAGACTTTTGAGAAATTGGCTCAGGAGATTGGGCTTCCTTTGGCTGAGGAGAAAACGGAAGGGCCAACACCTAACATCACATTCTTGGGTATAGAGTTGGATACCTACCACCAATACTGCAAGCTTCCTGACAAAAAGCTGGTTGACTTGCGGGCCAGATTGGGGTGTCTATTGAGGCAGAAGAAGGCCACCCTAAGAGAATTACAGGAGACAGTGGGCCATTTGAATTTTGCTTGTAGGGTAGTTTCCCCAGGTAGGGCCTTTTTGTGCAGATTCTGTGCAGCCATGAAGGGTCTCCGCAAACCGTTCCATAAGACCAGGATTACAGCAGGCATGAGACAAGATCTGAAAATGTGGCAACAATTTTTGGACAATTTTAACAGAGTTTCATTCTGGAGAGTGAAATTATGCCTCCAGAATGAATTCCAAGTTCAGACAGATGCTGCAGGGTCATTAGGTTTTGGCATCTATTTCTGGGGTCGCTGGTGTGCAGGAACTTGGCCTGAGGCATGGCAGAAGTCAGGCCTGACCAGGGACTTGACGTTCCTGGAGTTTTTTTCCATTCTAGGCGCCACTTGGTTATGGGCTTAGGAATGGGCCAATTCAGTAGTCAGATTCTGGTGCAATAATATGGCAGTGGTGCATGTCATTAATAACATGTCATCCAGATATGAACGGGTCATGAGGCTTGTGAGGGCACTTATATTATGCACCTTACAATTTAATATAGTATTTCATGCAAGGCACATTCCCGGCATAGATAACAATATAGCTGACACCCTGTCCCGTCAACAGATGGCACGGTTCATGGCGTTGGCTCCAGGAGCTTGCAGATGGCCAGAAGTCCTCCCACAAGAGGTATGGCAGATTGGAGGTGGGAAGCACTCCAAGTAATAGGGCTGGCTCTTGCCCCAAGTATTCAGCAGGGTTACTTTGCAGTTTGCGAAGAGTTTAGACAATTTAGAGTTCACGGGCAGTTGGATCAGGTGTGGCCCATACCAATTGATCACCTACAACAATTCGGCATTTTTCTTTTTCAAAAGGGCATTGCACCTAGCTCTATTCAGGGCAAGATGTCGGCGTTGGCATTCCAGGCTAAGGCCCTTGGAGTAGCTGATTCCATAGGGGACTTTAGAATTCGTAAGATGATTGAAGGATGGAATAAGGAAAGAATTAGAACGTCCGATGATAGTTTCCCTTTTTCTCCAGCCATACTGATGAGGTTTAGTGAATCATGGGGCAGCCTTTGTAGTGATAGATACGAGGCTTCCCTCTTTCAGGCAGCAACACTTTTGACATTTTTTGGAGCATTTCGTATTAGTGAGGTTGTGGCAGCTGGCAAGCATGACACGTCATGAATGGCGTTACAACTTGCAGATGTCACAGTGGGCAAAGACAGGTTACAATTGCATATCCAGAGATCTAAAACAGATCAATTAGGGAAAGGAGCCTTTATCTCACTAGGGACTTGCTCCATTTTAGAAATATGCCCAGTTAGGGCACTTGAGGATTACCTTAAGAAAAGGGGGGAAGATCAGGGCTACTTATTTTGTCATAGTGACGGCACCCCACGGACAAAATACCAATTTTGGAAGGTAACTGGAGCTGCTTTGGAATGAGTGGGTTTGGCTGGATGACGCTTTGGAACCCACTAATTTCACATTGGGGCAGCATCTACTGCCGCCATGCTAGGGTATGGCCCAGAGGAGATCAGGAAGGTGTGGAGATGGTCCTCCTATAGATACAAACTTTACGTGCGAGACTTGCCACAGCTGTAGGCTGATGCCGGGCTCTTTGTCTCTTTCTTTCAGATGTAGAGAGACCCAAACAGCGATTGAGGATCCTGTTGCTGGGTCACAGTTTCATTCACTGGGCAGCAGATTATGCTGCCAGGACGGCATGGGGCCGAGATTTGGGACTGCAACCAGCAGCAAGTTTACAATGGCTTGGCCGGAAGGGCATGCTTTGGGCCAATTTTTCTGGCATGGCAAATGCAGTGGCAGCTGGTGTACCCCCAGATGTGTTGTTGGTTCTTCTGGGGGGTAATGACTTGGTCAGAAGAAGTGGCAAGTCCCTTGTGCTGGACATTCTAGCTGATTTAAGGAGCTAGAAGGCAAAGTTCCCATTTTCAAGAATAGTTTGGTCCACGATTATTCCTCGGCATAGTTGGAGAGCCGATTGGGAAGCCAGTTGCATAAATAGAGCACATAGGAAAGTTAATAAGGAAGTTTGCAGAGCAATGGTTAAGGGCTTAGGATCAGTGTAGGACACCCAGAGATCCGACTGGACCGACCGGAACTTTATAGAGGTGATGGGGTTCATTTATCTGAGGCTGGTTTAGAGATTTTCTTGAGGGATCTTTGTAGGGGCCTGCGTGCTGAAATTTTTGGCTGGATGGGGGGGAATGGAGTGTAGCAAGCTTGCCCATTCCGTGGTGGGTAGTGGGGAAGAAAACTGAATCGATGAGTGCCCATGGGGTTCAAGCACTACATAGCGGGTCTGAACTTTCGGCGCTGCGGATCATGAGCTTACAGTGCTCAGAGAAAAGCCCTGCTGGGGCCCTCCCTGGGCTGAGGGCCGCCAAAGACAGGGGGGTTGCAGGCCCGGGGGGGCTTGATATTTCGCCGGCCGGGGTCATGCTGTCTTAGGGACAGCACGACAACGGGGTGTGGGACTCGCCCATATAGGTTGGTGAGGGGGTCCTGTGAGACCTTTGGCACCAAACCTGATACCGCACTACCGCAGGCCCCTGGTTCTAAGCCATAAGTTATGGCATGTTGATTTAATAAAGTGTGGCCCTATCACCTGCGTCTCGCCTCATTATTGCAGAGTGGGAGGGCAATGCTGTAGCTCCAAATGAAGCAAAACAGAAGGGAAGAATTAGGAGGTGGTGGAAAGTGGGTGTACGAGTGCTCCCTACAAAAATTCAGAAGTTTCAAAAACAAAATAAAAATGAGCAAGAGAGAATGTGCCATGTGTCATTTTTACTCTGGAAACACATGCATATCTTCCTGAGCGCCTAAACCCATGGAGAAAGCATAATGATATAAAATGTCCAGACCTATATGGAAAACTCAGTGGGTTGAAGAGCCTAGCTGTGAACCTACAGTTAGGAATGAATCCTCACTGTGCCTCTTGGGTGAAAACATAGCCTGTGTGGCCTTGGGCAAGCTACACAAGTGCAGAGTGCTTCTGGAGGAGGGATAAGTAAACCACTTTTGAATATTTTTTTACCTAGCAAACCCTGGGAAGAGTCATCATACCATATTTTTCCATGTATAAGACGCCCCCATGTATAAGACGACTCTCCCACTTTTCTAACCCAAAATTTCTTTCTTTGCAAGAAAGTGGAGGGGGAAGGCAGGGATCAAAGTGCTTTGATTCCTGCTTTCCCCCTCCACTTTCTTGTGAGAAAAGTGTTTTCCCCCTCCACTTTCTTTGCATAAAGCTGCTTTCCCCCTCCACTTTTTGCAAAGAAAGGGGAGGGGGAAAGCACTTTCCTTGCAAGAAAGTGAAGGGGAAAGCAGGGATCAAAGCGCTTTGATCCCTCCTCCCTCCTTACTTCTGTGTATAAAACGACCCTCAATTTTTCCTCTAATTATTTTAGGAAAAAGTGTCATTTTATACATGGAAAAATACAGTAAGTTGATTTCATGGCACATGATTACTTAGAATATCTCATCAAAGTTTTCTATCAAAGGCAGAAAGGAGACCAACACAGGAAAATGGAAGAACACAGAAAGAAAAGAAAGCACTCAGACATCTGTACTTTTATATAACCTGCTAGTAGTGCCGGGGATAAGGCTGTAATAAATATTTACACAAGTGAGCATTAGGAGTAGCTTTGAGAGGAGCCAGTTTTGCTGCATATTCATAACCTGTAAATTCATAAGCATTCATCAACTTGCCAGAATCCATTTTTCGTCTTCTAGCAGTGTTGTCTGTTAAAGTATTTGAAGAAAAAAGTAAGATAGTAAAAGGGTTTAAATATCTCTGAAGAATTAAAATGAGGCTGAAGTTATCATTAATGTTTATATTCATGGAAATCAGTATTGTCTGCAAAAATTTTGCAATACTTTCTGTGAAGTTGATAGTACAAGGCTGACACATTACAGTGCATTTTTAAGAGGGACGATTCTGTCTGATATCCTGAAGGCTGTATTGTTGAAGCAACTGAGGAGGGATCAAGCTTAAATCTTCTGGGTATTTTGTATATTAACATATATATTTTTTCCTTCTGCATTGAGGAAGGGTACAATATGGAATATTTGCAATATACGGCTAATCCTTTCTATGGCCATCATGATGATGTTGAGTAACTTGGGGTGACACTAATGTCACTTTGTCTGAGGAGAAGGGTCGTGATCTTTTTCTAAAGCAAAGTCATAATACATTGTGATTAAGAAGGCACATTATTTGCATGAAGATTAAAGAAGAAATCTATCAAAATACATTATTGCCCCACTTCTTTTTCTTTTATTTTTGGCATGAAGTGTGAAGGCACAACAGTAACAATAACAGTGAGGTACCAAAACAGGGACAATTATGAAAACCTTTCCTATGACAGAGTTATACTGAGGCATGTCAACTGTATCCAAAAGTTGATTTTGAATAATCCATTTATTTTGCATGCAACTTTAGCAACACACCTTTCCTTGTTCAACCCAAAACCAGGATATGCAAGTCTGGCTACATCCCACTGGATGTTAGCTTCCACTGTTACTTGAGTACGTCTGGCAGAATGCCTGGAAAAGCTTCATGTGTATTCCCTTTGTACTTACTCTTCTTTTATTTAAAGCTTTTGACAAATGCAACACATACTTTAAATAATGTCCTTGGAAACACCTTCATGCTAGTGACTACATATTTCATCGGTGCTGACTTGGAAAAGTTAGGATCAACATAGTATATTTTCCTCCTTAAGATCATATATATATTGATTCTTCCAGTATTCAATAATTTCTATGACTGCAGTCGTTGATTGAATGATTATTTCAACCAGTGATATAGCTTGCAATTTTATGCGTATCAATCAAGGTTTATAGGAAACTACCCACCATATTGCTTTTGTGAGTACCTAGCTCAGTTAACTTTATCACTTCTTTTTCTCATTAGAATTAGCTGCACCCTAATCATATATGTGGGGTTTTTAATAGTACTGATTCCACTAATTGTATTCAGAGTTTTCTGTTTTGATATACGGCAGAGCTTCTTGACCTTCTTTTGGCATACTGGGCATGGTTGGAATTTTGAGAAAGTATCATCATGGGCATATAAAAATTGCTGTCATGGGGTTGAGATTGCCCATTCACAAAATGGATGCCCTGGTGGGCCATAATAACCACTGGCAAATCTTAAAACAAAGCAATAGCAACAACTTTCCCCAAAACCTGAATATGAGGCAGAGGTGAGGTTTGACGGGTAGGTCACAAAACCACTGTTTTGACTGCAGCACTTTAAAAAAAAAAAATAGTTTCACCACAAAGTAAGCTAATTCATTCCCTAAATCACCTCCAAAATCCGTTTTATCCCATGGAATTCATTTTCATAAATAGGAAGTTAGCACCAAATCACACAAAGGAATTATACACACACTAAAGAGAAACTACAGGGGATCCCCCTCTTCTCTCTGGATCAATCTCCAACCACATATATCCCCCCTGCCTTTTGGATGACTATTAAACACTTCTACTCTCTCTCCTCCACGTATGCATCCCATATATTCCCATTAATTCACAGACTGCAACCATTTGATCCTTTCATGCAAAAACATATCCCTCTCTTCTTCAAACCTAGACACCATATATGTACCCTAGCTAACATCATATTATTTTAAAGGAAGAGGACAGGAGACCTTGGTGGTCACCATAGCTTTCTGCCTAAGGCCATATCTTCCTTTATGAGAATTGCTCAGCTTTTTAAATTATCAGGGGAGGCTTTTTTTCTCAGTTCCACCAACTTCATAGGTGCATTTGGTGAGGACATGAGAAAGGGCCTTCTCTGTCACTGCTCCCAAGCTCTGAAACTCCCTGCCAGAGGAAGTCAAGATGGTTCCTTCTCTGCTAGGCTTCCACAAAAAGTTCACCTTCTTCTTCAGGCAGGCAGCCCAAGAGAAGGGTGTTTTTTTTCTCCCTTAAAGCCAGGGCTGCTATGTGTGTATGTGTGTTTAAGTTTTTAATATTTTTTTTGTTTTAATATTTTAAGCTACCTTAGGCCCTTTTGAGGAGAAAGGTGGGGTATAAATATTAAAAATAAATAAATAAATGAGGGACCCACTGGCACCATGGTGATGATATAAGGCCACAGAAAACCCAGCTTCTCAGTTGACTAAAGAGCAGCATTAAGTTGGTGCAATCATATGCCCAGCCAGCAGCAATGGGCACACCACAATAGCAGTGTCAATGAAAAACAATACAGTAAGACTAAAGGACTCTGCATTTACTCACAGGGTTGCATGCCAATAAAACACTGCTGTTCCCAGTGGACAGTGAACTTGCATACATGCTCAACTGGGCAGTCAGAGGTGGACCACAGTACTTTCCCTGCATGTTTGGTAATGTTTGTTTTTGGCTACCAAAGCAGTATCTCCATGGGGAAGGTTTCTGTGTGACATGTTTGTCTTTCCTTGGTGCTTGGGCTTTTTGGAATGGACAGTGAAGGGAAGGTCATGGATATAAGAAGAATGGAAGGCTGTTTTGATAACAACACTTTTCTTTACCAGAACACAGAGTGGTGAGCTTCACACCCCTTCCATTTTAGAAAGGAAGATCCAAAACTGTCCTAGAAAAGTTGAGGAGCAAGATATTTTTTCCATTTATCCGATGCAAACCATACTGAACCCACAGACAGGTTTTTTCATCAACACAGGCACTGCCAGCTTCTTCTTCTCTTGGAAATTTCCTGAGGCTTCAGCTCATGCCCTGAGGCCAATGTCCTTTACCTTAGGTGGGTCTGACACTGTATTTAGCCCTTGGGACAGGATGTTAGAAATTGAGATTCCACTTGACCTGTTAGCTGGCATTTTGTTTGTTTGTTTGTTTTGTATGTACAGTCTGTCTTCATGGAAAGAGCTAATCATTTAAATAAATAAAAGCTGCAAGGGACCCTATGATTCATCGAGTCCAGCTCTGTCAAGAAGGTACAGTGGGGAATTGAACTCCAGACCTCTGGCTCTGCAGACAGAGACCTAAACCACAGAGCTATCCAGCACTTGAAAGGCAATTTGAAAGAAAAACACTCTTATGTTGAGGGATTATAGGATTCCTTGTAAGACCCACTCTTTTCTCACCATGTGCCTTTTCTGCCCACATTTCACAATCAGCACAAGAACATTTGCTCTTTTGACATACATTATTTGCTGCCAGGATAAAAATGTGCTCCTTGGGTTCAGAATTTAGGAGCCCTTCTGTCCTCAGCAGGCACAGCTAGTGGATAGAAGGAGGTGCAATCTTCCATCTGGCACCCCCCAGATGTTTGGGAATTTGTCAATCTGCCTTAGAGAGCCTAGTCAATGGTCAGGGACACTGGGAACTGTGGTCCATAACATCTAGAAAATATCAGTTGAAGAAGGCTGATGTTTTACACTGTTGGGTGAAAACAAGTGAAAATTATTGTCCAGAATGCCGTTGAGAAATGCTTCCCATCAGGAGGACTTCTTTTGTGTTCACAATCCATATCCAGACAATCAGATTTGACAGCACAAATTACTATAATAACCTTTTTAAACATGTATGGTTAAATAAGTCGGTTTTGTGCAGCTGAACATGAGACATTGTAGCTGGTATTTTTGCATGGTAGTATTTTGTTTGACATACTGACTTACTTTGATAGGTACAAGAGGAAAGTTATCTGTAATTAATACAAAACAAGTTTTTCTAGACTAATGACTTCTTTGTAATAAGTTGGTTTGGACAGAAGAAAGTAATTGTACTAAGTGAAAGGAAAAAAGGATGCTCAACAAATTAAGCCAGGAAATCTGTATTTGAAACAGTGATAGTTGAATCCCATGTGTATTTACTTGGAAGAAAGTCTTATTAAGTTTAATGAGGCTTACTGTCACTTAATTGTGATCAGAACTACAGCCTTAGCCTCTCCTAGCCTTAAATCTAGGGCTTTTCTTTTAAAGATAGGCTTGGAATTGTAATTTTTTTTAGAAAAATATCTTTTCGGTATACTCTGCATTTATAAACAGTAAGGGATGTCAATCTTAAACAAGTCCTTCCTTTTCTAATAAATGATGCAACACAGAAAATAAATACATCAATACATTGTCTTTGTCATAATATGACTGAGAGAATAGGGGGCAGTTTCTGAGAGATACCACACATTTTCACACCCTTTTTTGGCATATTTTTGTAAAATGTACATTACTTGAAAACATGATCTTGCAAGAACTAGCAAACATGGTGGCATTGGATGGGTTGCGTGTTTTTTTTTTAATCAATCCGCCTAATTGCTGTGTGTGTTTATATTTGTATGCTTAGCATCCCAAAGGAAAAAGGCACTAAGTTTGTGCTGAGACACTTTGAACAAAATGTAGAAAATGTGACGTTGTGTTTTCTTGGTTTTGGAGGCAAGAAATCTTGTGGAAAATCCTAAATAGAGTGTATTGCAGCATGAAGTCAGTCCTTTGCCCATAGAAAGAGAGACAATGGCAAGATTTCTTCACATCCATAACAAACAGGGATAGTGAACAAATGTATTCCTAATATTCTCATCACCTTACCAAGGCTCCTCATCAAGACTTCCCTTTGCACAAATGAGAGTTTCCAGTTTCCTGCAAAAATGAGACATTTTTATCTTTATAGGGTTTTTTCTTATGATTGTTATGGTTTATGTTAATTTGGTGTTCTAGAGGGCTTAGAGGGGTAGGGCTAGGATGATGGGAGACCACAAATGGCAAGGCCTTTTCTTGCAATCTAATGAATTTTTTGCTTTGGACTTTAAATAGACTCAACTGGAGTGTTAAATGAAACAAAGGCTGCATTTTTAATTAGTTTAATTTTTCGATGCGTTTCAAAATCGAAAAAGTAACGAGCATGAAAATCTTAGCATATATTTCCAACTCTGAGTGCCATTAAGCTTTACTCCAGTGGTTTGACTGCAATTGAGAGGTTAGGAAGTCAAGTCCAGCCACCCCTAATAGAATGAGAATTACCTATTAGTTCGAGAATAGTTTTTCAGAGGTTAAGGTATCATTCCAAAGAAGCCAAGATATACTTGCGAAGAATATGCAGAATGGCAATTAGCTAGAGCTGGAATGAGGTAGAAAATCTGAATAATAAAACCTATGTTATTCCAAGCTTGTCCTTTATTTGAAAAGAAGCAGGTTGAGGAGGGGGAAAAGAGATGTTCTCAAGACTAGTAGCCATTGAGAAACCCCAGTGTGGTGTAGTGGCTAGAGTGACAGACTAGGACCCTGAAGAATAGGATTCAAAACCCAGTTCAGCCATGGAAACTGACTGGGGGAGTGGAACTGGTAAAACCACTCCTTAGCTATCTCGCTTACCTTGAAAACCCTGTTACGGTTGGCAGTTCTGACTTGACAGCATGTAACAACAACAACAGTAGCCATTAGTCTATCTTCTCTGAAACTAGGGAATGCCTTCAGGCTAGTGTCTACCATCACATCTTGCGGTAGTGAATGTTGTTGTTTTAACTGTGCATTGTGTTGAGAATTACTTTCTGAGTTGGAGGGTTTTGTGTGGTTTTTTGTTGTTGTTGTCTTTCTTTGGCCCTTCTTCAGAAATTTTAATGTGTTCTAATATAAAAGAAGTAGCAAAACATCACCCTATCACTTTCTCCAAGCATAGTTTTATACACCTCTGTCATGTCTCTGCATTGGCCTTTTTTCTAAGCTAAAGAGCCTTAACTGTTGTAACCTTTCCTCAAAGGGGAAATGAGAAGCCCACAATGCACAGAGATATTGATGCAATAACACTGCACATATCGATCAGATTTTCAGACAGCTATCTTGGCAAGTCTATGAAGCTATGCTTGCTTTTGCTTTTTTCATCACCCCATTTTTTTAAACATCAAAGATATTTTGTACTTTCTGTTCATGCTTCCTCTTTTTTAGATAATATTATTGATGCATAATTTAGTGACTGGTGATTTCCAAGGCGTTTGTTGATGAGAAATAGAAGAGAAACTTTGTTCTCCATAGTAGCTTTGCTTTTCATCTCTTCCTCCATTGCATTATCTCAGCCTCAATGTTAGGCCACAGGTCTGTGCATAATTATTTAGAGCAAGCTTAAATGAGCTGAGTGGAACTTAAATGAGTATGTTTAATTTGTATTTTGGTTTTTTCAGGCAGAAGACCTGTATCTGAACTGGATCTGCTACTATCACTGAGACATTCCCAACACCAGCCCATGATTTAGCTAAAGGAATTATGATTACTATCAACCAAACCTATATACACAGGCTTCAAATATGACAATTTTTTCATTTTATACATACAGTGGTGCCTCGCTAGACGATGTTAATCCGTTCCACGAGGATCGCTGTCTAGCGAAAACATCGTCTAGCGAAGCACGTTTTCCCATTGGAATGCATTGAAATCGCTTCAATGCGTTCCAAGGGAAAACGCAGTCGTCTTGCGAAATTTCCCATAGGGAAACATCGTCTAGCGAGTGAGGGTCCCCATAGGAATGCACTGACAGCTGCACTGACAGCTTTTGACCACTAGTCGGCACACTCCTATGGGGAAACCTCATCGTCTAGCGAAAATCGCCATAGGGAAACATCGTTTTGCGAAGCGCAGTAGCGCTCGCAAAAAGGCATCGTCTAGCGATTTCCTCGTCCTGCGAGGCAATCGTCTAGCGAGGCACCACTGTATTTCATTTTATATACAGTATATATACTTCCAGTTATCATGTGAGATGACATAAATCAGAGCTATTGCTCTCCATGTTGTTTATGTGAAATTGAAGCAGGAAAAATGACTTGCCAACAATCAGCCAATGGATCTGTGACTAAACTGGACTTGCTAGTTTAGTTTATTGGCTTGGACACTGTGGCTCAACATAGCAACATCTTTCCCCTAAAGAGCACGGAACTATGGGATCTCTACTTATAGACCCCAAAAAACTGGTGGGGAACATGTAGCCCAGCCCAGAATCCTATATACCTGCTGGTGTAAGTCCATCGGTATAAAACTTAGAAGTGAATTGTCGTTGATTCAGAAGTCAGTGGACATACATCATGTTGTACACTATTTGCATGGGTTGGCATGCAGCAAGAAATGCAAATGTCAGCTTCTTAAGTAATGGCAATTCCCTGCTGAAATTTACATTAATGGATATACACCAGCACAATTATTTAATTGGATTCTGACCAGTATGTGGTACTATTCCAATTTCAGCTATTATTCTACCCAAATTATTCTCTTTGCTATATTTTATGTGATTTAGGAAATCTGTAATATAGTAATCTCTTCCTATCATACTTGATATTGATGATGTTTCCACAATGTTTTAAGTGGCCTTGAGAATCTTCTTCTTCTCCTTCTCCTTCTTCTTTCCATAAATATTGTCTAACAACCTCAAGGCTGCAGTGTAGAAGAGGGAATACTAGAATAGCATCATGGGTGGGAGAGGGTCTTGCAGCATCATGGAAGTGGGGAGTGAGCTCTGATATTGCCAGCGACTGTACTTTCTGGAAGGCCTTGTAGGAAGTCAGGCCTGATCTTGTTACCCTGCATACTTCAGATTCTTCTTTCTGCTCATGCACCTGAAAACTTCAAGTGAAAAATCCTTCCGGAACATGACTGACTCAGAAGAATTTATCTCAACTCTGCTAGGGAAATTATTTCATCCTGTGACCCTGAGGTCAGGCTGGTAGAGCTGTTTAGCAACATAGATAGGAACAGAGTAACTTTGGATCAAAGATTAACAGAATACTTTTCTAAGGTATTCAGGGTAGCAACAGGAACAGGATTAGAACCTTTTTTTTCAGAAAGAAAATATTATTTAAAAAATTCAAAAAGGTAATTTAATGATCAACTTATTCATTATTATAATGTACTAACATAAACAAAATAAACACCATAAAAACATTCTCCTTTAACCCTAATGGAGCAACTACATCACCACAGGCACTGACAGTTGAATGGTAAGGGCCTAAAAAATCTATAAAATCATGATTAATTTACTATACACAGGATGTGTGTGAGCGTGTGTGTGCAAAACCCACAAGAACTGAGCTCTGGCACCTTTTCTGCTATTAAATACTTGCCAGAAATAGGTTTCAGCACCTTTTTCTGGTTTTAAGTAACACGTGGTTAATATTATACTGCCTGGTCTACAACCGCTTTTTAAGGTCTGGATTTTGTTAGTTCTCACAGACCAAGACCCAGATCTCCTAGTGCAGTGGTCCCCAACCTTGGGCCTCCAGATGTTCTTGGACTACAACTCCCAGAAGCCTTCACCACCACCTCTGCTGGCCAGGATTTCTGGGAGTTGAAGTCCAAGAACATCTGGAGGCCCAAGGTTGGGGACCACTGCACTAGTGCTTGTCCACTATTTTAATACTCTTAATTACAACTGAATTCTCATCTGCTCTGAAGGAAATGTTTTCCAAGAGTTCTGGTAGCCTTTTTCCCCAGGGGGAAAAAAATCACTGGCTATAAGCCTTGTTGCCTCAAAGAAGTATGTAGTAGCGGTCTAGGATATCACATTGGCGAAGAAAAGCGGAAGGGGATTAGGAATAGATCCATATTTAAATCAGTTTCATCTGATGCTAGAGAGCACTGCTTTAAGTAAACTGCCAGTGGTATCACATTCTCCTAAATCTAAGCTATGTAAA
The DNA here is from genome assembly GCA_037013535.1 of Intellagama lesueurii. Lineage (NCBI taxonomy): Eukaryota > Metazoa > Chordata > Lepidosauria > Squamata > Agamidae > Intellagama > Intellagama lesueurii. Next base: position 135,356,677 of record JBAJHW010000001.1, on the reverse strand, counting down.
TGAAGAGCTGGACCTCAGATATTGGGAGAGATGTAGTGTCACTTCCTTGTATGTATATAAGAGGTGGCAGCACCCCAAGGTGCTATGCTTTTGGGAACAATTGTTTGGAAAATTAGATTTAATAAATGAACAAACAATTGAGTTATTCCCGCACATTGGGCCTTGTAACTATTTATTCAGAAGATAATATCCTATCACTACCAAGATCTTTTGTGCCTCGCAGCAAGGTTAATGATGGGAAATAAATAGAAAGAGGCTGCAGAGTGATTGTTACATTTATGGCAAATTAAGGTGTGGTCTGTAATACAAATGGGGAAACTAACAGCTGCAACCCAAGGAAATCAATATGATAGTGTAGTAAAATGTTTTTTATTACATGGTTTCCATTTGTTCACTACTGTAATTCAGATGATGTATATATGTTCTTGCTAACCTCTTGAATCATCTTATGGGGAGATTTTTAACATGATGTTACATCCAGCTAAGCCACCAAACACTTCTTTCTGAGTTTGTGCTTTTCCCTTTGTTATATTTGTTCTCTGTATTTTAATTTTTTTAAAAAAAATTAAACTTTGTTTAACAAAAAGAACGAACATGCAAACCACAATAAGACCCTCAACATTTTGTGTTTTAATTTTAGGAATTGCTTTACAACAATATGGAATGGGAAACATTATAACATCACCCAACAGAAAAAGTGTTTCAACCACTGGAAGAGTACATTATTTCACTGGTCTCAAAAGTTCACTCTATGAGCAAGCCAAAATATCCTTAAGAATGAATTTGGAACGTCTTTACTGGAAAGAAATTCCATGTCATGGTTTTTTTATATACTAGTTGAAGAAATATAAAGCCCTAAACGATTTAGGACCTCAATATCTAGCGGAATGCCTCCTCCCACCTAGATCTACCTGAATCACTCATTCTAGCCAAGAAGGATGGCTGAGGGGCTTAACGCCGAGGGAGGCCCGGAGAGAAAGAACAAGAAACCAGGCCTTCTCAGCAGTGGCTCCTCACCTCTGGAACAGTCTGCCCCCAGAGATCTGTCTGGCTCCCTCGCTGGGTTTTTTTAAGAGCAAACTTAAGACCTGGCTCTTTAAGCAGGCTTTTCCTCCTGTCATCACCTGATTATTTTTCCCATCTTGAACTATATTATTACTGTTGTTTTTATTTTATTATATTGTTTTTACTTTTATCTATTATTGTTAGCCGTCCAGAGTAGACTTTGGCCTAGATGGGCGGGGTATAAATTTGATAAATAAATAAAATAAGAAATGGCTTCAAATCTTTAAATTAAAATGATTCATAATCCTTCCATTCCTTTGCACACAACATGTGTCTTGCTTTAAGGCATGTTCTATCTGCTGTGCTTTCCAGCATTTGTTCATATTAGAAGTTCTCCTCTCTCCATATTTACTCTGCCTTGGTACACTCTTGCTTGCTTCCTACATTTCTGGCCATTTCTCACATTTACAGGGTGTATCAAATAATCTCTTAAATACAATTCCACAATTCAGTTTCAGAAGAGTTTCTTACTTGGAGAAAACTTTGAATGGTTCCATTTACTACCGGTAATTTGAAGTTAGAATGTTCTTCAGTCTTAGGATGGTTTGTAGAAGATCCATTTCCATTGCTTAAAAAGTCTTTGCTTTTTATGTATGACCAGAGGATATAAAAGAGGATAATATATAGTTTTATGGAAATGTAAAGGTCCAAAATTGTACATGATATAAAATAGGATGCCATAATTTAGTAGTTATTGGCTGGTGGTCTGAGGTCCACACATACATTATGTGACATTTTATCCCATTTACTCTTAATTTTTCAGGTTTCAACGTGATACTCCTTACTTGGGAAATGATCCTAATGAATTCAGTGGGGTTTCCCTTTAGTTAATAGATATAGGGTTACACTGTAAGCATATGGATGTGGATGCAAATCACACTGATTTTCAATAAATTTGCTTTTGTTCTCCAGTTTATTCTCTTGAATAGCACCCCAAAATAAAAGAGACTAGAAAATATTTGCATATTGTTGCATGCTATTGCTGATTGGTGATTGACATTCTACCTATAGGTCAAGTTTATCTGACAGAAATAAAATGGGATCAATGAGATGTGCTGACCATATGTTATAATACCTGGAAGCCAGCCCCACCATTTATGTGAGATAAATTTAAGAGATAAATGACTATGTACAATGACATAGTTATTACACACTCTCTCACATGTTTTTTCACTTTATATTTTCCATCCAGGATCTTGATAAAAACTGGCCATTATCTGAACCAAGTTAAGCATTTAGGACTCACTTTCCTGAAAATAACCTCCTTTTAATGGCATGAGACTGCAGCGAGATTCCCTATCTCTGAGTTCTAAAGGTGTCTCAGTTTGGAATACTTGTGCTCATATGAATTTTTAAAATTAAGTAAGCCTAATATTTCTGCACCCCCATCCTATCTTTTCCTAAAGTATCTCCTCCTGTCTCCCCACCCAACTAAGACACTGAATGGAGTCTTCTGGAGTTCTCACTTAATGACACTGCATGGTATCCCAGATTGATTAATATAGAGTAAACTTTTTAACTCATAGTCAAACTGGTTCAAGAGTCCACTTTACTAAATTAATGTTCATTAGTTATTGACAGCAAGCAAGGCCATTGTTGTCCTTGAAGCAGAACAATAGCTCTAGTGTCAAGGGCAGAAGGGAAGCTCTTGTCCCTCTCTCTTTGAATAATTTAAAGAAAGGCAGAAACAATTAACAATTGCACAAGGCAATTCAAAATACTGATTCTAAAGGCACTTATTCCGTTCCATTGTACTCTGCTATTTGGCCTTCTGGAGTCAAATCTAATGCTGAAAAATAATTTCCCAACCAGCTCACTGAGGAACATGGTGGGTCTCATGAACTGAAAACAGGCTGAATAGTGAATTAAATCTATTTTATCCCTCACTGGGATGCACTTGTTGAAGCTCTAACCCCCCTTCCTTTCCTGGAGCTCATATACTACTGTCTTTTGTTCACTTGTGGCATTGATGTGCTGCCAACACCTTAACAAGAGATGCCTGCAAAGTGTCTGATAAACACTGAACTTTCTGGTATCCAAAGGGGCATTTGTACTCAGACAGGAGACTGTGGGATCTATTCTATTACTCTTTCTGTAAACATATGAAAAATGCTTTCTTGCAGCTGTCAAAGAAGAAACCAATTAGTTTCAATATGAGCGGCATTTCAGTTTATTACTCTGTCTTGAAGAATGCATATATTTTCTCACTACCATTCAAAATTTACATATTATTTATCTGCAGAGAGTAATTTATACTCTTGGTCTCTGGGAAAAAACACATTCAGAAAACCAATAATAATGGTAGTAATAATATGCATGCTTTAAGAAAACCTCAAAGCAGTACTTTGAATATATTGGGGAATGACTGGTAATTGACCTTTAGAGGCAATTTGTGTGTTGGGGGGGGGGGGTTCAACCTCAGTTTTAAGTAGAGATCTCTGACCAGAATCCAATTGCTAGTTTACACTTCTGTAAGGGAAATAATGTCAGTCTTAGCAGCAAATTACCACTTTTTAATGAGGTGCTGGTTGTGTTCCTGGGCATGTGCCCAGACATGTGATTGGGAACACACCTGGGAACTAACTGGCAGCAGTTTATCACCACAACTTAAAACAATCCCCCTTACACAAGCATAACTCAGCAATAGGATTATGGCCACAAATTTTAGCCTGTGTCACTTTCATATATTTTTCTTCCAATCTATTCCAAAAAAATCCTGAAAAAAATTTTTTTAATCATGTCAGCATAAATTTCTAAGTTTTTTGTCACAATGGATGAAAGTTCATTTCCTTTTAAACACTGTCTTCTTAAATTCCACATTTTCCCTCAATAATATGTATTTAAATACATGTTATAGCACATTCAGTTTAGCTAAAAAAAATGGAACTATAGCATTTGGAGAAATGGGAAATCCAGTAGAATAGCTATCATCTGATTTACACCTTGATCCACAAAGTACAAATCCAGTCATTTCACACAGGAATTTACAATGATCAAATTGGTTTAGCACCTCTGGCCTCAACCAGAAGTATCCCAAACATTTCTTTGTGACAATATGGGCTGGAATGTGAACAGAGTCTACTTGAAGTATTATGCATGGGACTCCCATAAGGTTCAACAACATTTCAGCATAAAACCAGCTTCATTGTTGGTTTTAGCAGAACTGTCTTATTGTTTCTTTGTTGAGCTTCAAAGCAACAATATTAGAAACAAGAACAAAGAAATAAAAGAAAGACAGAGCTGAAAGAGAGAGCTACATGTACAAAAGCCCTTGTGCTAAAGCCATAAGAAAGCAAGTTGGATGCTTGGCTCATACATTACTAGTCACTTCTATGAGGGCGGGAAAGGGTTCTGGGAACATTCTTACATTCAGGAGAAAGCAGGCCCACCACCCAAAACTCTTGGTGGCCGAGCTTCCATTACCAAGTTCCCTGGCGTGTGTGTGTGTGTGTGTGTGTGTGTGTGTCTTGAAATGTTTGTTGATCTCTAGGGTGCACTACATAAATATGGATGCCTACAATATACATCCCACATATTATAAAAATAGACGTTTCTCTTCCTTCCCCATCAACCAATTTATTTTTACCTTACTTAGTATCAAAAAAATAGGTCACATTTGAGACTCAGTGGCTTCACAAGAAGACACTGCTGCCAGAGACAATTTCTTGTTATAATGAAAGTAGTTCACGACTGCTTGCATTATTTAGTTCTTAACAGAACTAAATTATCTTATTTCTAAGTATTTTGACATCAGTGTAATGTTAATCAGATGATTATTCGGTCACTGATGTGAACAGCAACTCTCACTAGTTATGCTTGTTGCAAGACCTTAGATGATGGTAATTCAAAATTAGAAATAGTCTAACTTTCTTCGTCTGTACTCTTCATCCTGAGGAATTTTAATTTACAAAAAAAGGGGGGGCAGAGGAGAGAAGCAGTCTAAATTTTTTTTTTCCAGACTGAGCTTTATAAGTATCCTAGATGTTGTTGCCTTCTTTCTGTCAATTTATTAGATATTCTAAGGGTATGTCTAGATGATGGGCTCCTTCCTGTCATCAATTTGCTGTATTAAAACACAAGCAGCAGTTTGCAACTTGTTGTTCTCTTGTGTTATCTCTACACCACTCTCCTTGTGGTATCGCCTCTCAGCCTCCGTAAGGTACCTCCTATGGCAGACCTCCAGGCATGCTCAACGGCAGTGTGTGTTTTGATGTTAAATTCCCTTTGAGAGGACAGAGGGGAATGGGGCAAACACAGTGCCTAGCCATGTTGGTGGGAACAGCCTTCAGCAATATCCTTCCCCAATGTATCATTATCAATCTATGATCAATGCCTAAAGGAAATTTAAGTGTTCTTGAGGAAGATTTTTTTTTTTTAGCCCCAAAGGAAAGCAAGAGTCAAAGGCCCAGGGGGAGGAGAAGCATCACTGAATAAGCTGCAGTCCCCCATTGAACAGCTCTTAACTCTGGGTTCTCCTTTTTGGTTCTTGCTGCTGCCTTCTCATCCAGGCAGCTAAAGAAAGCAGAGCACACTTTGAGATGGACTGAGCCAAGTGGAGTGCATTTTGTGACATTGGTTGCATAAACATTCGGTTGCAAAGAGCAAAGATCCAGAGCTTTGACTAACATCAGAAACACAGTCTCCTCTCTCCCACTCCCAGATCTTTGGAGAAGAAAGGCTTGCAAGTTGATAGAGAGCTGTGCATGCACATATATTACTGATAGGAATTTGAGCAGCACTCAACAGCACCTCAGTCAGAAGAAACAACTTCACCTTCCCCAGAGGAAGTTACTTCCTTATCCTTTCAGTTCATCACTGCTGCTGCTACTCCTGCATTATTGCTCCACACCACTTTCCCCTCCCCTCCCCTTCCCTCCACTACAGATTCCAAGGGACACAGTTCCCAGAGACTTTTCTGCCCTTCCTTTTCTCATGCTCTGGGTGAATATGCCACAATAGCAATGGCAAAGGTATGTAGAGGTATGTGGCTGTAAAACACTCCCTCCTGAAACAGAATCAGACACAGGATCACAGCTCTGCTGGCAGCTCAACACCACTATTGATTCTCTGCTACCTACTGCATATGAGAAGGGTTGCCTTCTCATGAATTGCTAACGACTACCACAATGTCATGTAAAGCTGGCTATTAAATGTCAGTTGCAAGACACAGCACTCTCATGCTTCATGTGGAAGCATCCTAGCAATTTGCTGGCTTCCCATTCCTTCAATGCTAATATCTTTTGTAATTTGACAGTTCTTCCCTTACATCAATTCTAGTGCATTTGACCTTAGAAAAATGCATCTACAGAATTCTTCTTCTACTCTGAATGGTCATTGGTTGCAGCGGGAAATCTGAATGACCGTTCTGTTGGCGCTTAGCACATGTGTGGCAGTAACTGGACAAGGGAACCACAATAACAATGCCATTGTATCTATGTCTCCTCAGAAATAAACCCTAATGAGTTCAGTGGAGCTCACTAGATATGATTGCAGGCTTACAGTGTTTAGTAAATATGTAGCAGAAGAAGGAAGACTGCCAACACTACTACAGTATATGACTTTGACTAACTTATTAACTGTGCAGCAACAACCTTTGTCATAGATGTAGGAAAAGAAAGTGTGATAGAAACAAATGTTAGAAGAGTTGTAGACTGGACATAGAAATAGTAGCTCTGTTAGTAGTAGTAGCAACAACAAGAAGAAAACAACAGTAGAAAGAGCTCATTTTTCTTAAAGATGCTCTGTCACTTTCATGTCATGACACATCAATTTGTCCTCCTGGGAAACAGATTACTGGACTCAGTAGATAATTAATCTAACTCAGCATAGCTCTTCTTATTTTTTAAATGAGATCTGTTGTAATACTGATGGACTAGGACACCAACTTGGAGCAATGATGTTTTCTGGGGGTGGGGGCATGGGAAAAGATTGCTCATGTACTACAAAGTAACAAGCATATTTAAAATAGTGCTACACGCTGTGCATAGTAATTTTTTAAAAAATAAATCTGTTAAGATGGGTCTAAAAAGAATGCTATCAGTTTCAATAGATGAATTCTCCCCCACCGAGAATTTGTCTTAAGTTTACAGGAATTCTGCATTTTAACTCTTTCCCCCCAACTGGAATTTATCTCTGTGCCACTTGGAGGCACTCTTATCCTATGTAAGATAGTGAATTCTGCTCTAAGTACTTTATGTGATGAAATAACCAATTTTTCCTTCCTCCTCTTCCTTTTTTGCTCCAAATAATCATTTGGGGATAGGTAATTAACACTGGTTTGCATAGTTAAACTTTGACATTATACATATTTATTACCTTGTAATTTTGGAAGGAGTAAACAGTCTCTTACGCTTCTGATAAAATGACATTAATTCTTTGGTAGAAAGGAGAATAAAATGTTGTCAAGAACACAACATTTGTCTCAAGGAGGTGGGCTTGTGAGCTGAAACCTAACACAAATTAACTGAAACCTAACACATATTATTCTCACTAGAAACGTGTGCTTTTTATCACCCCGTATCAGTGTATTCAGAATATATTCTATACTTGGTTATATTTATTTATCTTTGGAAAGCAGATAGGGAGTTGTCGTCATGAGCTGGATCTATACTTGATCCAAAAATGTCAATAGGACTCAAATTAGCCATGTCCTTCTTAGGTCCCATTGACTTCAATGGGTCTGCACTAAGTACGAATAAGGATCCAAACTGTTATAATTAGGGGTGGAACTGTTCTTTTCGTTATCTTGTCAGGCTAGCTGTGCCCTGTATTCTAATCTCACTGCCTTCCAGCACAAAAAACAAAGATATAAAGCCAAAATCCTGTCCCCTCTGGAAGGGCAAGCAAAGAAACATTCTGCCCCTTGATCAGGCTGCCCTTCGCAAGACCAGACATATACTCGCTGAAAAATCAGCTGTGCAATCAGTCATTGGAGGGGGAAATTGTAGCATCAGTTGTCATAGATTAAAGGTGAATCACTCCTGATCAAAGGTGATTCTAGGGTGCATATAGCTCATACACAATGTGACAAAACTATATGTATTCCAAAAGTGCCAAAGGAAGCTTTAATCATCAGCAACTTGCTGCAGCTGCTGCTGCCATCATCACCACTGGGCATGTGGAGCTGCTCAGCAGGATTTCAGCCACTGGGGCTAAACCAAAGCAAGGGCAGGTGATACTTTTATTGTTGTTGTTATGTGTCATCAGGTCATCTCCAACTTATGGTGACCTATGGATGAATGATCTTCAGAATGTCAAGTTTGCTCAGCTCTTGCAAACTCAAGCCTGTGGTTCCTTTAGGGAGTCAATCCATCTTGTATCTGGTCTTTCTCTTTTCCTGTTGCCTTCAGTCTTTCCTGGCATTATTGTCTTTTCCAGAGAAAATGCCTTCTCATGATGTGCCCAAAGTAGGGCAGCTGTGGTTGCAATATACTTCCCTCCGTATATAGTTCAGGCTTGATTTGCTCTAGGACCCACTTGTTCATCTTTCTGGCAGTCCAGGGAATCCGCAAAGCTCTGCTCCTCTACCACATTTCAGACTAACCATCCCCCCCCCCTTTATTAGACTTTGAAAAGAAAAGAAAAGAATGCTAGCTTTCAACCTATCCTTGTCTTCATCAGGCTGTGAACCAATATCTTGTGGATACTGGAAAAAAATATGAAAGTCTCCAAAGTCATGACAGATGTCCGTGCCATGTCTGTTTCTTAAGAGTGAGTTCCAAAATGCAGGCTGCAAACACAAGTCAGGAGTGAAGGTTTCTCCCTGACCTCATCAAACAAAAGGCAGTCAGGTTTTCAGGTATAAGCTAAACTAGTTTATACTAGCATTGGATTTAAGCCAGTGAGTTCAGAGGAAAATAAACTAAAAATCATGATAATTACCACAAGAGAGACGATTTGCAAAACATTGTTAGATGATAACAGAGACATTGTTGCATTTTAGAACTGACTTTTGCATGGCTTTAACAAAACCCTTTGTCTGAGTCCAGACCACAGGATATAAAACTAAGTTTTTTGACAAATATTTGTTTAGCAATTCCTCCTTGCAATCTGTCTTGGAAGTTGGCATCACTGATTTGAGTGCTCCTTGTGTATATATAAATTTGCCATACTAAGGTTGATAGTTCCTGTACCTGATGGACTGACTCTGTCCACAACAGATTATATAATCATAATTGTGTTAATCTTTAAAGTGCCACAAAACTATTGCTTTCCAGCTATGATAAGTTTAAAAATTAATTTCAAAACTGATGCAGGAGTTTGCAACAGTTTTCAAATTATTCATTGTTGTTGTTGGTCCTGGTTGTCTTGGAAGCAGAATCTTGAATGGATGGAACATTGGTACGAAGCAGACTGTTCTTCGTTCTTCTTTTTTCATTCTTAAGCTTAATTGTGTGAAAAAGTAGCCCACTCCCCGGATCCTTAGCTTTTAGTTGTCTTTTGAGTTACATTCAAATGCATTTTGTGAGCTAAAGTTGGGCGTAGAATAGAAAAAAGCCAATTGTAGCAAAAATAGGCACTAATGTGGGCGAAGCTCTCTTCCACTTGAAGAAAAATGTACTTGTGGGCTTGTAACATTTCTTCCACCCATAATACCATGAGATGTAGCCTCTGGATGAGAAATAGCTCAGGTTTGAACAATTTGTGACTGACCAAGTGAAAGGCAACACATTAATCATGTATGAAGCTCTGGCCAAATGCCTGCCAATTCCCTTTACTTGCTGTTAGAGTAGACAGCAAGTATCAAGAGTTTGATCACACCTTTGGTAGGGTTTTGAACTTGTACAGAATGATTCAGATTGAAATCCCAGTGATGATTTCAAGGGGGGGGGGGGGATACTGTAATACCAAGTGACTGTGGCATTTCTTTTCCTACTATATTTATGTTAGTGTGTTGTATTTTATCCTGTGTTTCCACTAAAGAATAACAGTCAAGGCAACATGGCTATTGTTTAAAAGAAAATTAAAATATATTAGACAATAAAGCCATTAAAATCACACATTAATCAGAAGCTTTCAACCTGTTGGAAGGTTTACTGATTATAGATTAGAAAAGAAATAGACATCCAATAATAATAATAATAATAATAATAATAATAATAATAATAATAATAATAATAATAATAATAATAATAATAATAATAATAAGCCACAAAGTCAATTCTGACTTATGACAACCCTTTTTGGGGTTTTCCAGGTAGAAAATACTCAGAAGTGGTTTACCATTCCCTTCTTCTGGGGGGCCTCCTGGGGCTGTGCAGTTTGTCCAAGGCCACACAGGCTGGCTCTTCTCCCAGGAGACACAGTGGGGAATTGAACTCCCAACCTCTGGCTCTGCAGCCAGTTCCCAAACCACTTTGCCCGCCCAGTCCAGAATAGACAGACACATATATATGGGTTAACTAGGGCCATTCATTTATAATAACCTCAAAATCCCTTTTTACAAGGGGGGCTCCCGTAGTGCACCAAAGTGGTCGGTAACCGGAGTCAACCATGACCTTCCGGTCCAGACCGCAAATCAAGTTCCTATACCAGAATTGCGCTGTCCCACCATACAGCACACTTCCGATTCTCCACTAGTTGTGGCACCCCAAGTTCGCCCCATTCGGGCCTCCTAAGCCTAATTGCTCAGCCTCCCCTGGGGTCCACATCTTCTCCTCCCCTCAGCTAAACTTCTGCTCCTGAGAGCACTCCCTGGGTGCCTTCTTCAGAACTCATCTAACTCTTATCCTTTTGCACTACCTGCCATGGCATAGGGACTACTTAGTATGTCCCATGCTCCCCACCATGCTGAATATTTCAGCCCTGAGACCCTCTTGTAAGTCTTTTAGAAATATATCTAACCCTAAATCTGAGAGGTGTATTCCATCCTCTCTATACAGTTCCTGTCGAGAAACTGACACCTGAGGATGTGCAACAACAGACCCCAGGCCTTTCTGAACAGCCCTGCCAACCTCTCTGTTGACTCCCTTCTGGGCTCGATCAATTTGCCTGGGGTCATGAACTCCTTTCCACACCAGCCATGGAATTATCGCAGACCAGATAATGCGTGTTTTGGGGCACCATGCCGCAAAAGCTCTGAGGTCCGCAATGACCCGGAGGACCAGTGACCTGCCCGACCCTTGAGCTAAGTTGTTGCCTCCCAAATGAATTGCCAAAATGTCAGGGGGCACCTCCAGAGAACCCTGGGATGCCAATTCCATGAATCTGTCCCAGAGCATTGCCCTCCGTCCCCTCCATTCCACTGCCGCCACTTCACCGAGGCCCAGATTGCGACCCCAACTGGTCCAACTAGCATATCTGGCAGCCCAAAAACATAACTATGCACAATCAACAGAACTCAAACTCAGGCCAATGGCTTCTCGGGACCTGCAATGACAAATAACAGGGCAAAACGCAGCAGCACCTAACACTGAGGTAATGTGCGAACATAAGTTCGGTATTTTTGCAATGACCATCTGCCCACTTTCTTAATATCTTCAATTGCATATCCAAGGGCAGCTGCTGTAGATGCAGCACCAATCCTGAAGGAATGTGTTCCAAAAATGCCAGCCTTGTTGCCCAGCCTTGCATAAGGCTTGGGAAGTAATTTTCCAAAACTGGTATTTTGTTAATAGTGACTTATCCTTATGGCGTAAAAAAACCTTCCACCTTCCTCACCCCTACGTCACAGATACTCATGTGTAGCCCTTACTGGACAGATCTCAACTTCAGAACATTGCCGTAACAGCAACACCTGTCCCTTACCTAATTGGTCTGTTTTTTACCTACGTATGTGAATGGCAATCTGATGCTCCGAAACCACCACATCCTTCTTCTGCAGAGAGGATAACAACATGTCATGTTTGGATGCAGCCACCAATTCGCTGATCCGTAGTGCCCCAAAACACAATGAGTGTAGCAGCTCTAAACAGGCAAACCTCAAATTGGTCCTCACAAACAAACTCCCAAGTACCTCCCAGCTTGGCCAATATGGCTGTTGATATCAGTGTACGAGTATCACCTGTTACACCTCGCTCTCTACTCCACCCTTCAATCATCTTCCGAATACGGAAGTCGATTGTGAACCCTTTACAACCCTGCGCCTTAGCATAAAAGGCCAGGACAGACATCCTACCCTGAATAGATCTAGGGGCCAATCCCTTCCTATGTAGATGAACCACAAATTGCATAAGGTTATCATCAGATGCCGGCCAATCGTGACCCAGTCCCTCTTTTTCACAAAAAGTGAAATATTCTTTGCATGCTGCTGTATAACTACGGCGAGTGCTTGGTGCCACTGCGAGACTCATGGCTCTATTAGCCTCAGCCCTCCAAGATTCCATACCTCTTCTGGTAGGATGTCTGGCTGAGCCTGTGCCCCCTGGTGCCAACACCCTGAACCGATCCATCTGTTGACGGGACAGGGCATCATCAATGGAGTTATCAACCCAGGGGACATGGCAAGCCCGAAGAACTATATTAAAGCGTAAGCACCTCAAAGTGAGGGCCCTAACAAGCACCATTACCCTCTGTGATCTAGACAACAAGGAGCTAACAATGTGCACCACCACCTGGTTATCGCACCAGAACCTAACCACAGAGTTAGCCCACTCGTGAGCCCACAACCACAAAAATAAACTATTGGAAAAAGCTCAAAAAATGTGAGGTCTCTGGTGACTCCCTGACTGTGCCACTCTGCCAGCCACATCCCTGCACACCACTTACCTTTGAAAGATATTCCATAACCACTTGACCCTGCCACATCGGTCTGAACCTGCAGTTCAGACCTTAAACGCAACTCCTCCCGTCAGAAGGAAATCCCACTGAATTCCTCCAAAAACCTTAGCCAAACTCACAGATCTTCCTTCAGTCCCATTGTTAGTCTCCTCCTGTGATGAGGTCTTGTAAGGCCTTCATGGCATCACATAACCTTCACAAGAAAGGTCTACCTAGGGCCACCACCTTGCACACAAAGTTAAGGTGGCCTACCGTTTCTTGAAGCTGTTTCAATGTGACTTTTTTCTGTGCCATCAAACTCCATAGTCTAACTTTGAGTACAGACAATTTAACCTCTGGAAGCCTACTGAGCTGTTGGACTGTATCCAATTCAATGCCCAAAAATGTTAACACTTGACAAGGACCCTCAGTCTTTCCTCTGCCAATGGAACTCCCAGTTCCTTTGTCATTTCCTGGAAGGAAGACATAAGGCAGGCACATTGCGATGTGCCATGTGTCCCACAAAATAAAAATTCATCTAAATGATGGACCACACCTCCTGGGCTGACCTGCCTTTTGAGCATCCATTCCAAGAAAGTGCTAAATTGTTCAAAAATAAAACAAGATATTGAGCACCCCATAGGTAATGACCTATCCATATAGTAATTACCCTCGAAAGCAAAACCCAGAAGGTCAAAATCTTTCAGATGCACTGAGAGGAGCCGGAATGCCGATTGACTGTCATGCTTCCCTAGCTCCGCCCCATCCTGCGCTTCTGCACCATGCGCACTGCAGCATCAAATGATGTATTTGCCGCCGCCACCAGGACTGTTGACATGATCACACCTAAACACCCTCTCCGGCGCAGAGATCGCCCTTCGCCCTGGTTTAACCAGGAGCTGCGATCAATGAAGCGAAATAGGGGAAGGCTAGACCACATATGGAGGCGGAACCTGATGGAAAACAATCAAATAGCTGTCAGGATTGCAACTAACCTTTACCAGTCTAAGGTGAAGGCTGCTAGTCGATCTTACTTTGCTGTCCGGATAAGCAAAGCTTCCAATCAGCAGGCGGAACTCTTCCATATAGTCCGCGATCTATCCAGAGTTGGTCATAGTGACTGGCCACCCACTAACATCTCACCTGACCAATTTGCAGCCTTTTTAAAAATCAAAAGTGGAGGCCATCTGCCGGGATCTTACCTCCTATTTTTTTAAAAAAAGTGGATCAAGCAGAGACGTCCAGCGCTCCGTCTTGCCTGATGAGACTTAACCACTTTCAGCCTGTGATGTCAGACATGGTGGACAGAGTGCTTGATCGCTGTCGTGCCTCCTCCTCCTCCCTTGACCCTTGCCCAGCCTGGCTAATCAAAGCAGCCAGGCCTATAACATCTGAATGGGCTATGGCAATAATTAATGGGTCTCTCCAGGAGACACTCATTAGGCCCATTAGGAAGAAACCAAGCTTGGCGGCGGATGATATTGGTAATTATAGGCCCTTCACCAATGTTTCTTTCCTCAGCAAGGTAGTTGAGAGGGTGGTGGCCAACCAGTTGCAGGCTCTTCTGGATGAAACCAATGCCCTGGATCCATTCCAGTCAGGCTTCAGGCCACGGCATGGAAACAGCATTGGTTGCCCTGTTTGATGACCTATTGAGGGAGGCTGATGGGGCAAAATGTCTCTGTTGGTCCTCCTCGATATCTCAGCCACCTTTGATACCGTTGATCACGGTATCCTCCTGGGGAGGCTCTCCGAGTTGGGAATTGGTGGCCTGGCTTTTGCCTGGCTCCGTTCCTTCTTGGAGGACCGTCCCCAGAGAGTGCAGATTGGAGAGAGCTTTTCGGCCCTGTAGAGCCTCAATTGTGGGGTTCTGCAGGGCTCGATCATCTCTCCAGTGCTGTTTAACATCTATATGAGGCCGCTGGGAGGGGTCATCAGGGATGTGGGGCTTCGTGTCATCAGTATGCAGATGATACTCAGCTCTACATCTCTTTTTTCCAACAACAGTGGATGGGGTTACGTCCCTTGAGCGCTACCTGGGGGCCATTCAGCAATGGATGCAGGAGAATGGACTGAGGCTGAACCTGGGCAAGATGGAGGTCCTTTGGGTGGGTGACCCTGACGTCAGTGGTTTGGGAAACTTCCTCTCTTTTGGGGGGTGACTCTTACCACCAAGAGTGAGGCTCGCAGCTTGGGTGTACATCTGGACCCGGCACTCACCATGGAAACTCAGGTGGCATCAGTGGTCTGTTCCGCACACTTCCATCTTCGGCGGATTGCCCAGCTGCGTCCCTATCTTGATGTGGGGGCACTCACCACTTTGGTCTATGCGCTCGTAGTCTCGAGATTAGACTACTATAATGCCCTCTATATGGGGCTTTCTTTGAGACTGACGTGGAAACTCCAGATGGTGCAGAATACAGCGGCAAGGCTTCTTACAGGGGTGAAAAGATACCACCATATTTCCCCCACGCTGGCTGCCTTGCATTGGCTGCCCATTCGCTTCCGCGCTGATTTCAAAGTCCTAACGATGACATATAAAGCCCTAAACGGTTTAGGACCTCGATATCTGGCAGAGTGCCTCCTCCCACCCAGTTCTGCCAGAGTCACTCATTCCAGCCAGGCCAGGCGGCTGAGGGGCCTAACGCCGAGGGAGGTCTGGAAGGAAAGAACGAGGAACCGGTCCTTCTCGGCAGTGGCCCCTCGCCTCGGGAACAACTTGCCCGTGGAAATCCGCCTGGCTCCCTCTCTGGGTGTCTTCAGGAGTAAAGTTAAGACCTGGTTATTTGGGCAGGCTTTCCCTTCTGTCGTATTTTAAATTCTATATTTTTGCCATCTTGGATTTATGTTTATTGGTCTAACTGTTTTTAAATTTGTAATGCTGCCCAGAGTAGACCTTTGGTCTAGATGGGTGGGGTAGAAATCTAATAAAATAAATAAATAAATGAATAATATACAGTGCACAGGTCCTGGGGAATCCTGTCATTCACCGATTCCCCTTAAGAGAAAGACAAATGGTGAATCAATCGAAATTCACCAAGTGCCTTTTTTGGCACCACTCCAAGAGGGGACACCCAAAGGTGCACCGCAGGCAAAGCCTGAAAAGGGGCCCAACACCCTTCCTTCAACCACCTCTTTTTGAATTTCAGCCCTAGCTATGTCTTCCTGCCCTTTCACCGACTTCAAATTATCATACCAGGTGGCTACTCTATCCCCCACTGCTGGAATATGGAAACCATTGTGAAAACCTTCACTCAACAATTTTGCAGCCACTCTGTTAGGGTAGTCCCTTAGCCACTGGGCCAAAACAGACACCCTAATTGGGCTGGGGCCCTTTCTGAATATTGGCAGTGCCAGGTGGCGGCTTGTGCCCAACACCCAACTCTCTGCCTCCAGATCCCCATTGCTTCCCCTTGAAACATGTTGCTGATGCATGCCCCCCCCCGCAATTGGAACAAAAGCCCACTGGGAATTAAAATCCCAACAGACCAAGTGGGGCTGAACCACTTGGCCCATTACCATGCGGGACGTGTTTGTTTATGCCCTTTGTACTAAATGCCCGCTGTCAAACCTATCCCCTAGAATTGTACGGGTGGGCGTCATCAGTCGCAACCATAATGTGTTGTGTGGCATGTCCCAACGCATGCTAGGACGTAGCACCATGCGCATACAGAACCCCTGATCATAGAGCAACCATGCATGCCCCGGGAAGTCCACATACGCCCTATAAATTATGTCCATATATTGGATCAGTGAAAGGGCTCTTTCTGGGTGAGCACGAACCACAGTCCCTGCATATATAAAAAAACTCGAGCAACCAGTTCACCCAACAACGGCCAGGCATTCGAGGTCTCATCTTTTCCCTATCTCTCTCCTCCTCCTTATCCTTCTTTTATCTTCTATTTCTCTATTCAGGAGCTCAAACACATCTACATATTTACCTCTCCATATTTTTTTTCCACTGTGGCAGGCAGATGTTGATCGCCCAGTGGTACAGACTGATCACCTTCCAGCAAAGCACCCTGTGCAACTGAGTTAAACCCAGTATCAGGAACAGCTGTTTGAGCAGCCGGTCCAGTTGGTGCACCTGCCACAGTCTGGGTAACAGCCAAATATTGTGGGGTTGCACTGCCAAGGATGCATACCACCAACTGAGCCCATTTGTGTTGCCGGCGAAGGTGAGGCCGAAAGGACCGGCACATTATGGCTCCCGGTGCCCCACGGCCAAGCGTCCACAGGCTGTGTAATGTCTGGTGCAGCGATAGCCTCACCTGACCGAGTCCCCATAGAGGATACCGCCAGCCTGCTGGCAGGACTTCCTCACTCTGGGCAGGCTGGTTGACGCTATTTCCACCATCAGCATTGTCCCCCTAGGTCTGTGTACATGTCATCTGAGGTTGGCCTTGATTCGGAGTAGCTGCCGGGGATAAACTTCGTCACCTCACTGGAGTGATTGCTGCGGAAGAAGCTCCAAAAGGTCTTGGCTGCTCTCCTTCTAGAATAGCAATGTGGAATAAACACAATGTCCCCCATCCTCTTCAATTCTGCTAATTTATGAGCCTTGGATTCTGTACGTGATCTACGAACTGCGGATAATTTCCTGGCCCCTCTAGCTTGTGCTCTTTCCCTTTCCAGTGTGCTAAGCTTCTCCCACATAGACCTATAGTCTGACCAGTCCTCCTCATCAGAGATGAAGACATTACCAGGGGTGAACGCGGGGGGGGGGGGACGCTTACATTTAGCAGGCTGTTTTCCTTCCCCTAATTTATTTCCTAATTTATTTAACTACATACACTTATATATACTTACAGACAGGGTCTTATATTAATTTTTCCTCCAAAAAATGCATTAGGGCTTGTTTTCAGGGGATGTTTTATTTTTTTCATGTACAACACTCTACACTTATTCACATCTAGTCATGTCATCTTTTTCTGGTTGCTGCACAATGATGGAGGGCGGGGTTTCACTTAACTAGGGCTTATTTTTGGAGTGGGGTTTATATTACAAACACCCTGAAAAATCATGCTAGGGCTTATTTTCAGGTTAGGGTGTAGATAGATAGATAGATAGATAGATAGATAGATAGATAGATAGATAGATAGATAGATAGATAGATAGATAGATAGATAGATAGATAGATAGATAGATAGATCCTGTTTCCCCGAAAATAAGACCTAACCTGAAAATAAGCCCTAGTATGATTGTCCATATTAATTAAAAAAATAATAATTAAATTTACACTTTTTAAAAAAAAATATGTGCCCTTACCCCAGGAATTAACTAAATGGGGGGGGGGGAGAGAGAGTTCAATCAAAACAGGCTGGGCTGGGGCAGCTGAAAAAACTTTGAGGAGGTACAAAAAGTGAAATATCTGAGTCATTATTACAAAAACCACAAGCAATTTGATGAAAGAAAATTATCTTACAAAACAGAAGGAAATACAGAGAGACTTGGAGGAATGGAATAAGCTACAAACCTCAATGATGGGAAGAATCTTGATAATAAAGATGATGATCTTACCAAAACTGCTATTTTTGTTTCAAAATTTACCAATCTTATTAAATTATAAATACTTCAAGGACTTGGACAGCCTGACTTCGACATCGCATGGGAAGCTAAGAAACCAAGAATAAAACTTAGAATATTGCAAGACTTAAAAGAAAGAGGTGGCTCAGGATTACCAAACGCTATTATATTATAAGGCATGTGCTATGGTCTGGATAAAAGAATGGATAACATTAGAAAATCAAACACTATTGAAATTGGAAGGTCATGATTTAAAAATGGGTTGGCATGCATATGTGTGGTATGGGAAATGTAAAGAACAGTCACATTTTGCAGAACATATTCTGAGGAAGGCGCTGTGCTTAGTATGGCAAAAATTTCAAATGCAAACCTATAAGAAAATTCCAATATGGGTAGCACCAATAGAGGCATTCACATTGAAAGTATCGAATCAGAAGGGAGCATTACTCATGTATAAAGACTTGTTAATTAAAGATCAGAATTTGAAAGACAAACAAGATCTAAGAAAATTGGGTCTTGCTACAGATTGGTGGTCAATGCTGAAACTAGAATCAAGATATAAAAAGGACAAAAATATGGGTTTCTTTGAGGGGAAAGTCCAGGTGGATGAACTATGGATCTACACTAATGAGAAAATAATAAAAAAAGTATACATATCTATTAGAATATGATTTAGAGGATAAGAGGGTGAAGGAGGTGATGGTAAAATGGGCACAAAACTCTGGGTATAATATTGATATTGATGAATGGACAAAAATGTGGAAAGATAATTATAAAATGACTAAGCCAGTCAATCTTAGAGAAAATATCCTTAAAATGTTTCATATATGGCATTTTACTCCAGTAAGATTGGCAAAAAATGTCAAAAGGGATCAGTAATGTTTGTTGGAAATGTAAAAAAAAATTCAGGGACTTGGTTAATAGCATCAAAATGCCCAATCAATATGCATGTGGTGGTCATGCGAAAAAGCAAAAAAAAAAAAAAAAAAAAATTGGTTACAGGTTTGGGAAATGTCACAAGAGATTGTTCAGCAAAAATTAAGTTTTAAACCTGAAATGTTACTATTGAATATAATGCCAGAAATTATTGATAAGAAAACAAAATATAGTCTACTGTATATATTAACTGCAGCTAGGTTACTCCGGGCCCAAAAATGGAAGAATGGAGAGACACCAACGATGGATGAGCTATTAAAGAAGCTATTCGACATTGCAGAACTAGATATGCTTTCAGAGACACTATGGGATCAACCAAGAGACTTTGTAAAGGAAAACTGGAAGCTGATACATAATTGGGTCCAGAAAAAGACAGGAACTTAGGGGAAGAATTAGTTTATAGCAAATCAGTGCTCACTGGAATCCTTTGATGATACAGTGATGCCTCGCAAGACAAAATTAATTCGTTCCGCGAGTTATGTCGTCTTGCGAAATTTTCATCTTGCGAGGCGCGGTTTCCCATAGGAATGCATTGAAATTTAATTAATGCGTTCCTATGGGTGAAAAAACTGGTGGGGGACCTCTGAAAGTGGCGCTGGCTCCCCGCCCCCCGCCTCTCAGCTGTTTGGAACTGGGTCTCAGAGGCTTCCTGGGGCTTGCCCAGCACGGAAAAAGGCAGGGGAAAAGGGCGCTTTTCCCCTGCCTTTTTCCATGCTGGGCAAGCCCCGGGAAGCCTCTGAAAGTGGAGCTGGCCGTGGGGGGGGGGGCGCCCGCCCCCCCGTGGCCAGCGCCACTTTCAGAGGTCCACCGCCAGTCCTCCCAGCACCATCGGAGGACTGGCAGGGGACCTCTGAAAGCGGCACTGGCTCCCCGCCCCCCGCCTCTCAGCTGTTCGGTGCTGGGTCTCAGAGCCTTCCCGGGGCTTGCCCAGCACGGAAAAAGCAGGGGGAAAGCACCATTTTTGAATTTCCCGCCCTTTCCCCCTGCCTTTTTCCGTGCTGAGCAAGCCCCGGGAAGCCTCTGAGACCGAGCGCCGAACAGCTGAGAGGCGGGGGGCGGGGAGCCAGCGCCGCTTTCAGAGGTCCCCCGCCAGTCCTCCGATGGTGCTGGGAGGACTGGTGGGGGTCCCCCGCAACCGCGATCGCCAGCTTCAGAAGCCTCTGAAGACTTCCCCAGCACCATCGGAGGACTGCCGAGGGACCTCTGAAAGCGGCGATCGCAGTTGCGGGGGACCCCCGCCAGTCCTCCAATGGTGCTTCCCCAGCTCCCTACCTGGTAAGTGACTTTTTCAGAGTTTTTTGGCCCATAGGAACACATTAATTAAATTTCAATGCATTCCTATGGGAAAACGTACCTCGCAAGACGAAAATATCTTCGTCTTGCGGGGCACCTAAAAACTCGCAAGATGCTTTCGTCTTGTGAGTTTTTCGTTGCCCGAGGCATTCGTCTTGCAAGGTACCACTGTATTTAGATGACCAGACGATGGTGAAATCTCTGATCTATAGGGGCAGTATGAATGTTCAGTTTTGATGCTTTTTGTTTATTATTGTTAGGTTTTTAGTTTTGTATGTTAGGTATGTATGAATAAAATAAAACTTTTTTTAAAAAAAAAAGTCCCCCAGCCTTTTTACCCTTCCACCTTGAAGCCTCGCCAATTACCCCCACTCTCTCTCTCTCTTTTTTAAATAGAAAACTGTTGCTGAGCCTGCGTCTGTCTCCTCCGGCCAGGCGGGCAAAAGAGCCCCACCCCGGCAGCAAGCACCTTGCGGAGAGGCCCTTACCTAACTCTGTTTGGGAAACCCAGACAAGAATATGTTTTGACACATTTTGAAAAAGTGGCTGAAACTGGGTAGGCCCATTTGAATCAATGGATCTTATGGAGGCATTGACTCACCAAAGCCACACTGATTCAATGAACCTGCTCAAGTTGTAACTTACTACTTGATTTCAGCCCATAAACCTTTGCATTTCCTGTCTGCTAATGCTCTGCCTGTAATTTGAGAGTGAGTTGATTTTATATATTTTTAAAAAACTACTGTTCTCTTCTATTTGAATTATGCTTTTGTGGGTTTTCTTCTTTGTGATCAACTTTTGGATATACTTTTAAGTTGTAAGCAGTTAAAATGTATTAAAAGAAATAAACAAACAGGTTAATTCTGCTTGGTCAGGCTTTCTTGACAACGGAATACTATTTAAGTATTGTGCATTTGTTTGGCTATTCTTCTATTCACAAAAAGTCAACAAGTCAATTATACTTCTGTATTTACACTATAGCACGGCCTAATGCTAACCTGATAAAAAGGCAAGGTGGATTATTTAGAAAAAAATTCCTGTTAAAGAAGCTACACAAACCAGAAATAGTGCATTAGGGCATTAAAGAAGTAAACCATTAGGAGAACATAACAGGGTTGTTTCTCTCTCTTCCAGATTTAGACATGATAACATTTTCCAAATTAAATGCTCATTTTTTTAATTAAAAAAAGGGGGGGAAGTAAAATAAAACACAAATAATAATCCTTAAGGGAAAAGGTACATACAGCATTCCCTCCAGATTATAGCTGGCATTTTATCAATGGGTAAGCAATTAAAGTGGGATGTGGTGGCGCTGCGGGTTAAACCGCAGAAGCCTCTGTGCTGCGGGGTCCGAAGACCAGCAGCCGTAAGATCGAATCCACGCGATGGAGTGAGCTCCCGTCGCTTGTCCCAGCTCCTGCCAACCTAGCAGTTCGAAAGCATGTAAAAATGCGAGTAGATAAATAGGTACCACCTTGGTGGGAAGGTAACGGCATTCCGTGTCTAATCGCACTAGCCACGTGACCACGGAAATTGTCTTCGGACAAACGCTGGCTCTACGGCTTGGAGACGGGGATGAGCACCGCCCCCTAGAGTCGGACACGACTGGACTAAATGTCAAGGGGAACCTTTACCTTTACCTAAGCAATTAAAATTTAGAAAACATTATAGTTTACTGTTCTGAATTCTAGTTAAAATGTCAATATTTTTCACCTCTGAAGTCATATTAATAACTCAGTTTGATCATTACATTGCATATGTTTTGTGTTCTCCAATGTACTACTTATTTGCTACTGCTAATCATGATTTTCCAGTTTAACTATTTTGTTAATTCACATCAATGCACTTTTAGAACAAAAACATCACCATATCCCTAGAATCTGAAAAGATTCAGACCACAGCATTTCATCTTTCCTTTTACAGGACAAAGAAAGTACATTTTTCCAGTGGAATTTAGCAGAATCTGGTGGATTTTGAAGTAAAGTGGCTCACAACAACAGATGATTATGTTTTCAAAGCCATATAAAGAACATGACATAGGATTTTTTAAAAAATGATCAAGATGTAACATGCTAAGAAAATATGAGCAAGTTAACACTGGACGGTTGAAAAATAAGAACTCTTATAGACTGGGCAAATTGGGCTTTCTTTATCAGGAAATTCCTGAGTATTGGTGTGACCCACCCCCCAAACCACCCTCCCTTTCTTTTCTCAATGAAGCATGGGCTTGGCACCAATAAAACTCTAAGAAGGTCAACGTAGATTATTAGCAACGAGATATTTGGAATTAAAGAACTATCAGTCCTATAATTCAATGGGAACCCCCCAGCCAAATTACGGGATTGGGGAGCCCTGAAAATGGCAGGAGGGACAGCTGCCCCCTCACCTCCATGCCATTCCCACGCTACTGCTTAGCTCAGTGGTTTAGGCATCTGGCTGTGGAGCCAGAGGTTGGGAGTTTGATTCTTCACTGTGCCTCCTTGACAGGGGCTGAACTCAATGGTCCATAAGGTCCCTTCCAGCTCTGTAGTTCTAAGACAATGACAACAATGACGACAACAATGATGATTGGAAATGTATCCTGCTGCATTGTGAGAATTTTGGCGATTCCCTGCAACTCCCAAACAACCATGGGGGAATGAGTTCCAGTGGAGGCTGGCTCTAGGCATTACTGATTAGGTTGATGTTTATAGTGCCTATGCTTTACTATTACAAAAGGAATTAAAAATAGGACTACTAATACTGCATTGCGCTTATGTAAATTCATGACACAAATCATATGATGGCACTTGGAAGATATTGTAGGGTGGTAAGAGGGCTGAAAATAGCAACCAGAATTATCAGGAGACTGTAGCAACTTTTTAAAAATGTTAAAAATGTTGAGCGCTGCTAAGTAAGGTGTTGAATAAGGAAAGTAAATGTGTTGTTGAATGAGGAGAGTAAGGGGAGAATACGTTGAAAAGCAAGCACCATAAATTCTGGGACTGGCTGGAACAGTAGCCTGATTAAATTGGAAACTCTGCACAAGTAGCTCCACTTATATCCTGACAGCCATGCCCTTCACTGTTTAGTTCTGTGCTTTAACCAGGCTTTTCCAGATCCTCAACAGGAGCCCACACATGGCTACTCAGCCTATAATCAGGCTTACAAATGCCAGATGCTCAACATGGACAGATCCAAAACTAAAAAATAAGTTTTAGCTGGTAGGGTTTCTGGCTCCTTTGATGTACCTCCTTACCTACCCTCTGCTCATCATCATTGGCTACAGTTTTTAATAAAAATCAGGGTGAATTCAAGTCGATTCACAACCTTTGGACACTAGAGGGCCTATCTGTGAATAATGGCAGACCCTGAGAGTTCTGTACACTCTGTAACATATTGTTTGAAAAGGATGTGGACATGGTTCATGATTGTGGGCCTGCTCCTCTGCTGAGCAAATGCAACACCATGTAGGCCTTTTGAGATGTTTCTGGGTGGTTTTAATATCCTGGAATTTAAATCTGAGGGTCAGTATTATATCAATAGAGCTTTCTCTATAGACTGTTGCATTTTTGTTCAGTATTCAAGGCTTTAGGGTTATGCCGCAACAGGTCTTGCATGTCTTCACTGGCTGTGCAACTACTGCAGATTATTTAGATGATTTCTTACTTGTTATCCCCAGGAATTTGCCTCATTGTGCCTTTCTCGTGCATTTTCTGAATTTGTGGTAGAGCTCAGAGTTCTTGCGGCTCTAAAAAAGCCAAAATGCCCCTCTACTTGTCTCACATTCCTAGATTAAGTAGGTGCAATCTAGTCACCTTCTCATAGTTGAGATTTCAAATTCACAAGATTTGAAAGTCTTTGCTGCTTCTGCAACATAGCTGATGATAAAACATGCCAGCTTATTGGACACATCAACTTCACCTGAAGATTGTCACCGCAAGCAAAACGTTCCTCTGCCATTCATGTGACACCATAGTTGGTCTCAAGGCCAGTCACATTGGACGTGAGTTACAGCACACAGAAGGGTCATGATTCTTATGTGGCAAACCTTTCTGGATTCTTACAATGAAGTCTTGCTTCACCAATGGGTTCAGCTCCTGCAGCCAAAAGTCCAGGAATTACCAGACACATGTAGCACAATTGGTCTGTTTTGGAGGCATTTTTCCCACGGAGAATGGGGTGTAGAAGACTAGCTGGCCAACTTTGGGAATAACCCATAAATATGTGATGTTGAGAAGTTTGCCTCAATATCCATCCTTTTTTTTTTTACTAGGGTTCAATGATCTTTATTTAATATGTTAATGCTTTCCCCCTCGTTTCAGAGTGATCCTTTTAGTGTTATTCACAAATAATTTTGCTCTTACTGCCCTAAATAATTTGGTCACATCATCCCAATTTATGAAGAAATTAAAAAGCGACAGTCCTAAAACAGATTGTCAGGAAACACCACTGTTTATAGCCCTCCATGCAGGACTATGTTCCTATGTCTCTAACAGTAACTGTGATGGTAACCACCTCTTTATCTAATAACATGGAAGTAACAGGAGTTTGCAGAGTAAACAAGGTTCTGATGTCTGGGGAAGCAGTGTCTCCTGCTGAAGGTGATGCCTGGAACATTAGAAGGGAACGAAGGAAAAAGAATCAGGAAAGAGGAGACGATGATAAGAAAATACCCATGAATTTTTGCAAGTCTTTACTTCCAGTCTGCAGTTGAGGCATACATAAACTTGATTAGATATTAATCAAAAGGCCTTCATGGTCTTTGTGGATGATTAAAGCTTCATCAATGCGTATTGATTGGGCATTTTAATGCTCTTAACCAAGCAAGGCATTATTCGCACAGTGAGCAAGCAAGAAAAAGTATGAATGAGGAGAACTATATGAAAACTTCTGTTATTTATCAATTTAAACTATAGCCCAGCTATGCAACATCCTTTACCACAGTAATCTCCCCCCCTCCAGGCATACAATGCCTAAGAAGGGCTATTGAACAGACTACCATTATAAAACAGGCCTTCACCCAGGGAGATCTTGCTGACTGCTAGGAATAGTCAGATGCCTCTTGGTGGGTTCCTTAAGATAATACAGATGCTGGAATGCCACGGTTTCTTAGACAATATATGAACTGATTGATCACTGACTGACAGTTTTAATCAGCATGCCTATTATGCTCAGCCCTGAGCATGAAAGAAAAAAAAAGACAAATGTCCCCTGTGTTTTAAATGTTACACTATCACTGTCCAAAAAAGTGCATTTTACAGGAGATTCACTGTATGTTGCTGTCAGTGATTGTTTGTCTATATATGGTATAGTTCATAAGTACAATAGTACATCATTTCTTCTGGATGTGTACTTTTTATATCTATACAATATCTCAGTATTATCTTTCATGATATCCATATTTTTGGTCTAGAGAGCTGATAGTGTCTCAGATTGCCATAGATGAATTATTTCCTTTGTGATAGCATTATTATTATTATATTGAAATCACTGCATACTTCGGCTGTATAGGCTTTATGCTGAAACATTAGCTCTTCTTTCCCCATAATAGTGGTGATTTATAGTAGAAAGAACAGTAAACAGAAAAGAAATGGCTTCTGTTTAACAACTCTAAGCTCTTTTGCCATGTTGCAATAGATGTTAACATTTTGATATTGAAAACATGGTAGGAAACAATAACATTCCTGTAATTTGATATATGGTAAGAAGTGACTAAGTGGGTTTTCTATAGGAAGTATCCTTCATCTAACAATAAGTTGAATAACAATACAGTAAATATGTAATTGAATGGCTCAGGTTGACTGTGTTACTGTTAAACAGATCAGTCAGAACGCCTGATCTAAAAATTACAAAGGTGGTCTCTGCTTCCCACCCTATATTTAGCCCTTTTGAGACTGTACTGTGACTGAGGGTAGCACATGTTTTGAATAGTCTTATTGCCAAAGTTCATGATTACATGGCTTAGTATATGGATTTGTAATGCTCGGCTATATTACAAAGTGGTCACCATTTCCTTGAATAATTGCTATTCTACCTAGCTGAACAGAGAAAATAAAAGAAAAGTGGGAATATTTCTTTCAGCTTAGGTATGGGGCCAGCTGCCATTTCTCTCCCTCCCCCACATCCCATTTCTGATCACTGCAGGAACAGTCATAATACTACAAGTCTGTATACTGGAATTTGCTCATTTTCCTCATTCTGTTGTTTTTGTATCCTATATTCTGTCAGCCTGTAAGCATGGCCTGTCCATTTTTAAATTTGTGTGCATAAAGTTGTAGATACAGGCATAGACATTCTGCAATGTTAATCCTTTGTTGCTAATGAAATGCTGTAAACTACACACCCAAGCCACCACCAGAGCACATAGTGTTTTGTTTGTTGATTATCTTCTCTGTTCCAGTTAATAATGCTGATTGTTTGCAGATAAAGACAAGGCTAAAGAGATGAGATACAAGGCCTTGGTGGAGTGAGGTCCCAATTTAATAAATAAACTAATCAGCAGTGGGGAACCAAAAAGTGATGTTACCTACTCAATTTTATTGCTTGAAATAGGTTAAAACTGCAGTCTAAAGGAAGAGCTGATTTAGTACCAAGACCCTTGACTAGGCTCCAGTGTAAGGTCTGGAGGGATGTGTGTGTGTGTGCATGCATGCGTGTGCATTCGTACGTATGTGTGTGAGTGTGTGTGTGTGTGTGTGTGTGTGTGTGTGTGTGTGCGTGCATGCTCAAGCTTGTCCTCCCTTGAGAATCTACATTACTGAAGCACACCACCTACAGACACCTCCCCCCCCCCATCTTTACAAGCACATATCAGCTAGTCACGTGAGGAAAAAAACTGTGCGAATTGTTCTGGCTAGAAAAAAGTAGAAGCCCTCCAGCATGAGAGAAAAACAGCTGCTTTGGGAGTAAAAAGGGCTGTCCCAATTTGATTCACACTTTGCATCATGTGGTCAGTAAAAAATACTTTGAATCCATCGGTTTCATAAGCAAAGCAAATTCAACAATATTTGACCATATCGTTGCACTCCGAGAGAACCTGGAAAAAACCTTTTAAATCATCAAATGGCCTTCCTTCACTCACCTAGATATTGTGATTTCATATATTTGAAAAAGAGAAAAAAAGAAAAAGCTATCCAGAAATGGGTGGGGCTTCATTTGGTTCATCTGAAACAATATTAACTTGAATTTCCTTGATCACAGTGCATTAACCTTCCAGCATTTTGGACTGGTTGTGGCGTGGTCCAGTGTGAGCTATTTCTCACCAATCATATGATGTAAGGGCAATAGTGCTCCAGGTTGACCCTGATCTGCGGCCAAGCTGGACCTTTTTGGATCCAGTGGTAGGGCTACTCTTGTTTTGGGTTGAGCTGGAGTGATGGATGGATGGGTCAGTTTAAGAGAAATTGCTCCTGACAAAATGATCCTTTCCAGTGCAATCATTTTAGGGTATAATCAGACAGCAAGAATCATGCATATACGAGGAAAGCTGTATGCAGAAACATACGTATATAAGAAGGAAAGCTGCATACAAAATTTTTGTCTATTAGCAAAGGATACTTACAGAGTGTACATATTGATAGCAACGTGTACACTTTCCAGATCCACATTTTCA
The DNA here is from genome assembly GCA_037013535.1 of Intellagama lesueurii. Taxonomy (NCBI): domain Eukaryota; kingdom Metazoa; phylum Chordata; class Lepidosauria; order Squamata; family Agamidae; genus Intellagama; species Intellagama lesueurii. The sequence goes on along the minus strand of JBAJHW010000001.1, from coordinate 135,328,566 downwards.
TGTCCTTTTTTTTATTTTTAAGAAGGCTTATGCAATGGGATGAAATAGACTTTGAAAACAGGTTTAATTTTCCCGAGCCTCTTCCCCCATTTTTGGCACTTATCACCTGCCAGACCTCACCTACGTGATAGGTGATAAAATGTGCTGGTCTTAAGCAGATTTCTACATGAGACATAGCCAGGTGATGTCAACCACTAAATAAAGAAGCAATGCACAACAGATGGGATTTTAAAGGGTCACAACTTTATTAACTGCTTAACTCCCCTAACTTGCAATGGGATGTAAGTTAGTGCAGGAACCTGGGACCAGGAGGAGGTGGACCTTTCTGACCGCTCTCCTGCTCGGACTGGTTGAGTTCCTGGTCCCAGGACCCTGCTCTACATTGCCACCCTTACCCTGGCTAGCTCTTTTGGTGAGAAACATGCAGGTTGGTTTCCAGCCCATGTCCCATGATTTAAGGTTGGTTGTATCCCTAGGCTGCTTCAGAAGACCATCCTTGTCAGTGTTCCTGAATCTCATGATTCATGCTAACAAAGCAGGTGACCCAAGCACCCAAAGGCACCCTACAGGACTTATGTCTAACAGCCCTTCTCAGCACTACTCTCTAAATTGTGACCTATTTAGTACAACACTGCTCCCAGGTTTACTCATCATGCCCTGTAGATATCAGAATGGAACTGGCAAAAATCATCCAGGCCCTGTTTGTTCAATATGCTAATCAGTGAACCTGAGCCCAAAATTTCTGTCTGGCCCACTAGGCAACCAGGAACCTCACTCTGACTTACTGGGTGAGCTGATGGGCTGTTCAGCCACCCAATGAAAGGGGCCCAGCATTGCGTTTGGGCAAGTCTTTAAGCCTTTGCCTCTCATCCCTAATGCTGCCCATACGATGCCAAGTTTGTGTCATGCACACACACCCTACCTCCAGAACAGGGGTGGAGGGTGGGTACTCCCCTTCCTTTCCAGCTGCAGAGCAGCAGAAAGGAGGGGGGCATTATGTTAGATCTGTGAACCAAACTGGTGAGACTAAGCTTCATGAAAAGGGTAGAAAAAAGTCTGATAATGGCAGAGTTGAAGATGAGAACAGTGCAATGAACTTACTGAACACTGATGGGACTTGGGGGCAAGAAGCTCACATACTTGATCTGTTAGAGCAACATAGTTCTTTTTCATTCTCCCACCCTTTCTGGATTTGCAGAGAGTAAAACGAACCTGAACAAAAATAGCACATTGTTTAAAAGAAGAAATGACACTGAGTTCTGAGAGAGTCAGCTCCTACCTGAGAGAGATGGATGCATCTGTCAATAATGAATCCATGTCAATTTCATCTGCTTTCACCAACAGCCATCCTGCGGACTACAGTACAAATAATTTCAAATCTGCCAGAATATTTTGATTTTGAAAAAAGTGGGTATATATTTCACTTCAAGCAACAGTGTCAGGTAATAATGACAGGAATGCTAGAACAGCGACAGGCAGGAATGCTAAAACAGGCTTTTAAGGATGGCACTCCTTGCTTCTTTTTTCTCCTACTGAGAAGAAAGAAGCAAGACTGCTGGCATTCGATAGAGTTGTACAGAGTAGCTCTGAAAAAATGTGACTTTTTTCTCCTTGATCGGGTCACGATGCAATGAGAATGCGCCATAATACCCATGGGGTGGGATGGAACGTCACTGCCCTGGGAAATTACCATAATCCAACAGAATAATAAAACTTTAATAATAAGGCAAATTTAGTCCATTTCTATCAGATGATTAACATTTTGATTGGATTGCACTGGGAAAAGAACTATCTTTGCAATTCTGGATCGTTTTGAAGTTTAATAATCTGTACTCCATAGCCTCATGAAATTCCAGTGCTTTTTGCATCAGAACCAAGAAACAATCATAGATCTATAAAGACAATGCAGTAACCACCTGTCCAGGGTTAGACAGACACCCCACTTTTCCTTATTTAATATCCTGGAACCCATATTCCAAAATGAACCTATTAAAAAACATTTGATATTATGCCTGGTAATAATCATGCATGTGTGCATTTAATGTCACACACAGTTACACTATGAATTTAACCTTGTTGGTGTATATTTCTTAAGAAGAAAAAATGTTCCATATAGTGAAACTTGTCTCTTTGGTTTTCTGGAAACAAATGGGTCTGTTCCAAACAACAGAAGGATTCTGCACAGTTGATTGAAACAGAATACAAATCCAACGTATTGAACAAAGGCAAGTGGGGCACTTGTGAACAAAACCAGAAGTGGGCAAGGCCAGTCAAAAGTGGGTAGAGTTATGAATGTAACTCTTAACTTTGTTTTGGTATAGAATAAAGATGTGAAAATTTGTTCCTTAGGACTACGTAAGTCACAGACCAAAAATACAATTCTGCACACCTTTTGTATGGGGGTGGTGGTGGGAGGGAATCCAAGGAGTCTTCCTCATGTTGTGTGGGAAATTCCTTCAGTTTCCATCATCAGGTTTGTATAGGTGTTGGTGTGCAGAGCACAATGGAGTAAACAGAATATCACTATATCCTCCTGGAGCTGGCAAAGAAGCAAAGCCCACAAGAAATGTAGATTGACAGGTCTTGAAGTTTAAATTTGGCCCATAGGGTGAAAGTTCTCTATCCCTGGAGTAAAGGGTTTTGTATTTGGTTCATCTTGATGAAACAGAATTTACAGGGAATTTTACAGTTGCAGAAAACTTCTACAGAGAGAGAGAGAGTAGAAGCTTTTAGCTATTGTATATTGTGTGTTATTCTTCTGTAAACTGATAATTCCAACTGGTATATATAGCAACTTGCAATGCTTTCAAAAGGTACTCAGGTTTGGGCTATGACAAGGAGGGGAATACCTTAGTTGTACAGCTGTCATCTTTGTGCCAGTTTGGTATAGATGTGGCACTGTCATGAGACTGCTCTCACCTCGTAATTGAAAGCATAATGAAAGATCATTTGCCCATGAGTCCTCCTTGCACTACATGACCACTTAACCATTACTGGATGCTATCTGATCCAATTTGTATACAAATATTTGCCTTACAAATCAGGACAGAACTGCCTGTAGCTGATTTGGAGATGGCCTGAAATGATTTGTTCTTGGGTTTCTGAAAGTACTTGTAGGCCTTAGACTGAGAGGGAAAAAAAACTGAAAATGTGGAAAATAAAGGGTTATGAGCTTGGATAGGGTTTGTGTGATAAAGAGCACCATGTGGTGTACCTTCAATTTGTAGGCAAAGCTCCTACCAGGTTCATTTGTTTGTTCACTCATTTGTTTGTTTGTTTGTTCACTTGTTCTTTCCTTCCTTACTTTTGCAGCCCCAGGAGCCAGGGAAAGTATGTGTTGGGGTGTGTGGATGGTGTCTCCTTAGTATCCTCCGTCAGCAGCCCAATTGTTCTTTGTTGCCTCACCCAAATCAGAGTCCTGCTTGTTTGGCACTTACCCACTCTGGAATGTATATAGGCAATCTCAGCAAGAAAAAGAATGGCATTTCAAATAAAGGCCAGAGGCAGACATTAAAAAGTTAAAGAGAGAGAGAGTAGAAAATAGCAAGTGAGGGAGAAAAATGGTTTCTAGGTCTACTTTGATCCACTCAATCAAAGCCCATACAAGAGTGTTAGTTATCTGTTCTACAATCAGTCTTAAATGTAGTGAAGACTCAATGTAGCTTCATGAAAGAAAAAGCTAGACAATTCTAGAATATGGCCCTTGCTCTGCCTCAGTGTGTAACAATTGCTTGGTCATGTGGCTAGGGAATAAATGGAGTCAGATGAGATTTATTTATTTATTTATTAAATTTATATACCGCCCATCTAGAACGTGTCTACTCTGGGCTGAGATTGGGCTAAGTCCTCACCAGGGCTCATCGGCTGGACTTTCCAGGAGACCTTTTGGCTTTTATTGGGGCTTCAGCTATCAATCTCCTTCTGGCTTGATCCTTCCTTCTTTTACTATAGCAACTGGTGCCAAGTATTGTTGCTTAAATGTCAGCATTTTAACCCCTAAAACAACAAAGCAACCCTCAGTCATTTGTAGGCTTGTCCCAGTCAATCCAAATGTGACTGGAGACTTCTTGAACTTCCCCCAACACACACTAATAATTTACAAATATCCCTGCGTCAACTCTTTTTGACACATTGTTTTTCGGAAGCCACAGCATATTCCTATTTGCTGACTATAGAGCAGTGAAGGTGGAAGAGGCATATTTGTAATATGAAGGCAATTGCTGGTTATGATATGTTTTTACATTTGCTTGACAAACCAATAAAAGCAAGAATATCTTTTAGTGCCAGATATGAAAATGCCCATAGAACATGCTAAAGTATCTTCAATGCGAAGTATCTTTCAGATGTGACTGTATTCCTCTGAAAGCCCAGGCTTGGAGTTTGAAGGTGCTCATTCACACAGCATTGCTCTTGGGAGATCAGGAGGTCACTGAGATGAGGAATGCCTTTGTCCAACCTTGACTGGTTTCCCCACGGCACCCCCTTCCTAGGGATGATTGCAGAGAGTTAGCTTCTAGTGTGTCTCAGCATTGTCAAGGACCAAACCTTGAGACAGTTGCAAAACCTGGTGATGTTGCCACCAAGAAGGAATCCAGTGTGGGCAAAATTCTATCTCTGTGAAAATACAGCCAAATTCCACTGATGCTCAAAATCCCAGAGTTTACTAGCAGTTGGGTCCCCTCAGTCTGTGAATTGTAAGTCCAATAACTCTATATCTGCAGGATGAACACCAGCCATCCAAGGTAGTATAAAATGTAGGTATGAAATGGCAATGACTCTTTGCATAGCCAATTTCAGTCTAAGGACTCTGCTTAGAACGAAGCAGCCCAATTGCCAACCAAGAAACACACCAAATGGGCTTCTTTATTTTTTTAAAAGAAACCTAATTGGAAAGGACAAAATACTTGTCAAAAAGACAGTTTAAGTAAAAGACAAATACAAGAAAATAAGAAAGATATCTTAATCGAAGCTAACAAGACAACGTAGCAAGATTTCTGAGCTAGTGCAGAATGCCTTTCTTACCAGCAGCATGCCATGCTGAATCTCCAGATAATCGGTCTCCTCAAACCAGTGAACTGGACTAACTTTACAACCTGTTGTATGGATTTTTGGCTACCTTCTCTATCCAAAAAATTAAATTTTCCACCAAACTGTCTGTAAGACATGTGGTCTTTCACGTATCCTTCCTCCTAGATGTAACTGGGGCTGTGTACAACTTTGTTTTGACATGAAACTCTAGCCTTGAGTTTTGGACCCATCTCTTCCCAGTCTAGATCATTCCTCACCTTTCTTTATTTTTCCCAGCTCCTTAACCCAACTCTCCCACCACTTTCTGGTGACTTGTGATGGAACTAGCCTAGTGCTATGGAGCTAGAACCCTTTACCCTTTTGGCAGTATTTAGACTTGTTTCTGGATTCCTTCACAAGCAACAACAACAACAACAACAAAATGGAAGTATTGTGGTACCTGTAAAACTAACAAACTTAGTGTGAACTTTTGTGGATTACAATTCACTTCTTCAGAGCCATGGGAAGATTGATTTGGCCACTACAATCCATGCCTTAATTCACTGGTTCTCAACCTTGGGTCTCCAGATGTTCTTGGACTACAACTCCCATAAATCCTGGCCAGCATAGCTAGTGTTGAAGGCTTTTGGAACTTTTAATCTAGGAACATCTGGGAACCCAAGCTTGAGAACCACAGCTTTAACTACCTGGCTATAACAGAACATCCAGTTCAGACTTGCCACACCTGAAATAAAAAAAGCTATGATATCCAAGCTACAGAAATAGAAAAACCAGTAGCAGTTACTCTTTATTTTGCAACTTTTCAGAAGTATAGATTACATACTCCTTAGGATCAGCTTTACAGGAGCTATCCAAGGACTGGCCTCTATCCTCAATATCTACTTACTTTATTGTTGATATAACCACTTTGGTCATTCAACGACCACTAGCATTACAATGAAAACATACATAGAAATATGTACACTTGCATAATGTTAGCTTGACAAAAGTAATCCCTGCAAATTTTAAAAAGTACATATACAAATAAATACATCCAAAACTGGATTTTAAAAATGTACAAATAAATTAAAATGTTATCCCCAATATAAATTGAGCATGTTCAATCGTTCTTTAAAAGTATCACTCCGCAACATTGGAGTTAGAACAAACCTCAAATGCTACCTTTGCTTGCAGCCTATAGAGTTATTTAAAATTCATTTCTCATTAGTGCACAAGACATGTAAGCACATAGGAAGTCTTTCTGAGCTCAGGTGTGTTGGATAGCAACTTCCCCACCCCCCTGTATGTTGGATTACAGTCCTCGGGGTGTGTTAGATTACAGCTACCATCATTCCCAGCCCACACTGACAATGCAGTACGTACCCACATATCTGAGGAGTTGTGGAACATTACAAAATCAGAGAAAGATAGGGTACTGAATGGTAAAAACTTAGGGGTCCCTTTCAGACAAGAGGGGTGTGACCAAAAAGTTACTTTGTTCCTCATAGGTGTGAATTATTTTGGAGGTGGTTATGACATACATGTCTCTCACATAACTTTTTCTGCTAGCAAAACATTCTGTATTACTCAAAATGCAACACCTTTTTTTAAAAAAAGACTGTCCTCTTTTCTTTGTGCAGATAGTATAGGGTGGTTAAGGGACGTGGTGGTGCTGTGGGTTAAACTGCAGAAGCCTCTGTGCTGCAGGGTCAGAAGACCAGCAGTCGTAAGATCGAATCCACGTGACGGAGTGAGCTCCTGTCACTTGTCCCAGCTCCTGCCAACCTAGCAGTTCGAAAGCATGTAAAAATGCGAGTAGACAAATAGGTACCACCACGGTGGGAAGGTAACGGCGTTCCGTGTCTAGTTGCGCTGGCCACGTGACCACGGAAACTGTCTTCGGACAAAACGCTGGCTTTATGGCTTGGAAACGGGGAAGAGCACCGCGCCCTAGAGTCGGACACGACTGGACTAAATGTCAAGGGGAACCTTTACCTTTACCTATAGGGTGGTTATCTTTATTTTACATGGTTCTGCCTCAAGAGAAACAAAAGATTTAGGTTGTTTGCCTTAGGTATTTAATTTGTATGCCTTTTATTTAGGTATGTCTTAGGCTTTTCTTGCCCATTTTAATCCTGTAAATTGTTGGTATATAAAAGTCTCTCATTATATTTTGGGGACAGTGCTGCAGTACTATTAAACTCAGGGTGGTGCATTTCAAAGGAGATGAACAGAATTACCTTTATGTTTTATAGGTGAGAGGAAGGGAGGCATAGTGAGGTGACATCATGTGTCAAAGGTCAGTGACTGAGCCTAAGCTGAAACAGAGGACTACGAACATTGATTGCTCAATTTTATTCACTGGTCTGTCATTCTGCCTATGTTCCAATATCTCAGGCAACCATTAACAGGAAGATGAATAGCCTAAGGTTCAGAAGTGGCCCTGCCTGTTCCTCCTGTTCTCTTGAAATGCAAGCAATACTTGGCCTCCAGAACAGACACTGATCTTCGCCCAGCCATCCAAGTGCATCATCTTGAAAAGGGCATGATGTCCACAATCAATTGCCATAGATAAAAGCTTTTCCCATAAACCCTTCTAATTAATTAAGAAACTGCTGAAGACGATAACTTCAAGCTTTCCTTCATCCTTGGGTATACATTAGCAGTCTCTGAGGAATGAAAAATGAATAGTGACTTCTTGTTGTTCCTCACCTATCAGTAGTTAAACATAATTATGGTTGTTTTGCCTTTTGGGTGCTGCAGCAATAAACAATTATGTTGGGCTGTATCCAAATCAACCGTCAAGGTCATTCCATTCTTCTTTCTGCCCTTCTTTTCCTACTGATTTCCCCTTGAATGATCAGCTGTAACAATCTACACCTTTTACCTCTCATTACCTGACCGAAGTATTCTACCTTTCTACATTTTAAGTGTTTTTATGATGTGTTGAATTATCTTCATACATGTTAATACTTCTTTGTTGACCTTCCTCTCAATCCAAGAGGAGAAGGTGGTAATAAAAATAGATTGTAGACATGCTGAACAAGCCAATTCACTTGTTCTCACATTCAGCTTAGTCGCAGGAGAAATGCTGCATATGTATTTTGAGACTGAGAATTCCTCAGTTCTCTGTATTCTTCCACACAGAGTCCTATGCTAGAGTGTTCCATAGATAGTATGTGAGATATTTATAGATAATCGTCCTTATTTCTGCCAATTTCCCAAAGGCTGAAATCCTAGATTCCTGATGCCTTTGTAATAACAATTAGTGTGGCCATCAAGGTGGTCCTAACTTATGACAACCCTTTCCAACATTTTCTACATATACATTAATCATTAAGTTTTTATATTCCTTTCTTCTGGGATATCTCTGGGACCACATAGGTCAACCAAGAAGCTGGCTCTTCTCTTACAAGACACGGTAAAGAATTCAACTCCTAGAACCCATAATAATCAGTCCTGATCCTGTTGTATATACATCCTCCAGCATCCTTCTGTGCATTTCCAAGTATGCAGAAATCATTTAAATTACTAACATACAAGTTTTTGAATCTACCAAAGATCAATCACATTTGCAGTACTTCTTTATCCACTGTGAAAGATTTTAAATCAGACACTTATTACCCACTTGAACATTTGTCTAACGCTATCCAAAGTATCACAGTTGCTAAGGAAACTATTTTCTTTTTATCAGGGCACTCAACAGATCTGTCTCCATTCCCATCCATTCCTTTCCCTTTGTTTCTTTTTCCTTCCTTTTCCCATCTCCTCTTTAAAAAAAAAATGACATTAATAAAGAGCCATGGGCTCTTGCATTAGATTGTAGTAAGCCATTAACACCAGCTTAGTTTCGTTATTTCCTTAGCTACAACATGAAGGGGGGGGGGTGTCTCTGTTCACACTAATATGTGGGTGTGAAAATATTCTTCATATAAACTGCAAAGCTGGAGGACACTGTTACCCTTATTGTATGTTACTACAGTATTTTTCAAGGGAGGAAACCCTCTTTAATGTCTAAAATGGCAAATGTAGATCTGCTACACTTCTGTTTGTTTCCAAAGTTTTTAAAGCCAGTTCTCAGACAAAAAAGGGCTCTTAAACTGTCTACAGTCATCTAACATGATACTATGCGCACACACACGCACATACACACAGAGAGACACACACAACCCAAACCAAACAGCTAAAAGCCGACATAGTGTTTCCTTTGGAAGAAATACATGGTAGGAGGATTTAAGAGGAGAAAAAAAGGGAGTGGCATTATGAGTGCATCTATTGTGGCATTAAAGCAATTTTGAATTATTCGGACCACCTCTAGTCCTTCACTTAGATCCTTCCTGAACCAACCTTCTCAAACACATCATACTACTTCTTTAACTCCTTTAAGGAAAGGAAATTTCCCTCAGCTGCTTCAGATCAAAATTAATTTATCAGTGTTTGTCTTTTTAATGACTAATGATTTAAATAATGCCACTGGAAAACCAACGGCAAACAGAGCTGCCATGGGAGGTTATACCCCCTCAGCCGATGTGAGGAAGAGGAACATCACCTCTGTATAAATTTAATAATGTATCCAAATAGTATTTTCCATGCATATATATTTCTGGGTTTATTATCTCATAATCAGAAAGCTATAAAATAAATATTACTAGAGGGGAAAGAGAAAAGGCAAAGAACTTTCTTTTCTTTTCTTTTTTTACATTTATAGATATCTGTATGTAGTGTCACACTCACCAGAACTACTTTTCATGTTTTGTGTTTGTAACACTGAGTTGAAAAGAAAGGAAGATTTATTTTCAGAATGATAATGTTAAAAAATAATCATTCACAAATGAAGTAGAAAAACATTCCACAATATGACCTGCCACCAGGTCAGGTTTCATGTTTCCAACTGGGGCCCATTAAGTGCAGAACTTGATGTACGTACTCTACAAATGTTCTATATTACATTCAAACGTTTGAACACTGAAAAACATAGAATAAATTAATTTATAAGCTTTGACTCCATAACCCTGAAAGCAAGTAACAAAGAAGCTAAACCTTGGCTAGGAGTTGACTTAGCTTATTTATACTTAGTGAGTAGAAGCCTGTGTGCAAATTATCAGGAAATATATATGTTGAGTGTTCATAGTTTAAATTACTGAATTCAAAATAATGGAATAGATTTGAATCAAGCATCGCCTCATCAACATTCATTATAATAGGATGAAAGTAACAGAAAGAAAGGCAAGATAAACATTTCTGCAGCCCCAATGTATGCATGTTTACTTGAGCAGAGTTCCAATAATTGCAGTGGGACTCACTGTCAAGAAAATCAGCCATGGGATTATAGGATGCATGGGAATTAAATCGTGTGATAGAAAGTGACTCCACAAAACTGTAAAACATGGTTATGTATCTTGGGCAAAATACTTTGCACCATGGACTACTGATTTTCTGTTTCTTCGATACCAAATTTCTTTTGACATTTATAGCATGGAATGGATGTCCCACAACCTTCTGCATGGTTAGAATTTTGTTGTTGTTTAGTCGTTTAGTCATGTCCGACTCTTCGTGACCCCATGGACCAGAGCATGCCATGGGTTAGAATAGACCCATTCTAAACACAGTTGTGCACAGTGGGAATTCATCCACGCAACTGTGTACTACCAGTAATGATTTTCTTTTAGGATGAAAGGCCTTACAGAAATGACCACCAGAATTGATACCCTAAACAAGGTCTGTTCCACCATACTTCAGCCAGCTAGCCACAGCTGGCAGGATCCCACACTTTGCAGTGGTGAGTTACAAAATAAAAGAAGAAGAAAGTCTATCCCTATTATGACCAGGACAAGGAACGTTTGTTTTCTTTTAGGTAACACCTGAAGCAGCAGACTTGAGAGGAGAATAACACATATCTAGAGCACGTGGACATTCTAATGTTGAGATTGTCACTCTTAGTGAATACGCCTTCTAAAAGAAGGACAATTGGAAGAAGTTGGTGCTGGCTACATCTTCTTCCAGAGTGGCTGCCCTAAAGAGGCCTGTTGGTTTTGGTTTTGGAACCAGACTGTGAGCGAACTTAGCACTTTTCCAGGAGCCATCAACAACTGCCTGATGACTCTTGAAGTCCAATTTCCAGAAAGATGTATGCTACTCTTGTCAGTGCTTACACTCTCACCATGACCAATAATGACAACTTCAAAGACAAATTTTAAGATGATCTTTGCACCACCTTTGATAGTGTGCCATGATCAGACAAGCTGATCATTCTTGATGAGCCATCGGCTCAGATCATCAAATATCACTGTAATCAATGGAAAGCATGGCATTGGAAATTGTAATAGCAATGGTTTTCTTCTCCAGATGGTTTGCAGTGAATATGGTCTAATCATCACAAATACATTATTTTGACTTCAAAACAAAAAATTAAGCAACTTAGGTGCATTCAGGGTTCCAAGATTGGCCTCTATTAGACTATGTCATTATTAGGCATGGAGACAGACAAGATGTACATGTCACTAAAGCCATGTGTGGAACAGAATATTGGATGGAGCAGCAGCTACTCATCTCCAAAATAAACATACCAATAAAATTGAAATGATGCCCACAAGGAAAATAAGCATCAAAGAAGCTAAATGTCTGCAAGCTCAGCCGTGAGGGATCCAGATTGATTCTCAAGACAAAATTAAATGCAAATGTAGATCAAATTCCACCTGGAAGCAAAATTGTTGATGATCAATGGAAACTTCTCCATGATACCACTGCCACAAAAGCTCTTGGATTTAAGAAATATATCCATCAGGATTCGTCTGATGAAAATGAAGGGAAATGGCAAAACTCTTGAACAAAAACATAAGCGACATAAGTTCAACAAATCACTTGCCAGTGAAGCTATCATTTAAACTGTGAGAGATGCAGAACTCACAGCTCAATAGGAAGGCTGAGTAGATTCAGAACTTCGCTGGTCATGGAGAAACAAATACATTATTCAAAGCAGTTAAAATAATCTATGACCCCCAACATGTGGACACATTGCTCCTCTCTTCCAAAAGCTCAGTACTCATCAAGAAAAAGTCACAAATTTTGTAAAGATGGGCTGCAAAATCTGTGAATTTCAAATGGACCATCTGAAATTAGTGAGGAGCTGATTAGCAGGATGCTAGAAGAGCCAGACAACAATTCCATGGACTTTATGTCAACTCTGGAAGAAACACAAGGCCATTAACCAACTCTCCAATGGAAAAGAACTGGGGGCAGATGCAATTACAATGGAGATCTATAAAAATGTGGTGATAAACTTCTCCAATGATTGACACTGGTATTTCAAAAAATGTGAACACAAGGTAGAAGTGTGCCACTTATATGCTCACAAGGCTGTTTTCTTGCTCCAATTCTTTTCAGTATGTTTTCTGGGGTGCTTACAGGGAAGAAAACCCTGGTGTTGACCTTTGATATTACACTGATGGGAAGCTGTTCAATCTGCAGCATCTTCAGACCATAAATGTCTCATTTTGTAGAGTGCATAAGTTTTTGCTTGCACATGACTTCACTCCTAATGCAACCAAACTTCTGGATATGCAAAGAGGTCTTGATCTATTTTCCTCTGCCTATAATAATTTCAGCTTGAAGAGAAATACTGATGAGATAGGGGGTGATATACTAATCTGTTCCATATGTACCCTATGAAGAACCAGTTCTGAATACCCCCTTTCTGCAGTGGATAAGTTCACTTCAATCCTCTGTGTGGGATCAACATGGAATCAATTTTTCTGTTAAGCTGAAGATATACGAAACTGTTGTTCTACTCCCTCTGCTTTATGGACTATCTATCAACACCATGGAAGAAAGTTTTATCATGTTCGTCTTACCTGTCTTTGGAGAATACTCAACATCAAATGGTAGGATAAAGTCTTTGATACTGAAGTCATGGAACAAACACAGATGACAAGCATTTTTTACAGTTCTGAAACAATGACAACTTCAGCAGGCTGGCCATGTCATCGGAATGTCGGATGACTATATCCCAAACTGTATCTTCTATGGAGAGCTTGCTGCAGATGCTTGATTGTGTGGTGGACAAAAAACAATTCAAGGACACAGAGAAGATGACTTTGAAGAAATTGAATATTACCCATATTAATTGGGAAGCTCTCACTGAGGACCCAAATGTCTAGGGGAAAGGCTGTCAAACAAGGAGTGTGAGCTAAAAAGAATCAAGGATGCACAAAGAGAGAAATGAGAAAGCAAGGATGTAACATCCCAACCGTCCAAGAAGTCAAAGACCAGCTTAACTTCCCCCACTCTTCTTGTATCTTCCAGGCTTGTACTATGTCAGTTAGTTACTTGTGTGTCCATCAGCTAAGATTCGACCTTAACTGCTCACCTCTTTTTTCCTAAATCATAAATCTGATGGTGATAGTCTGTGATATTTCCCCATCTTCTGTTTATTTTATCATAATCAGACAATACATTACCCTGTTGATCTTTTGGCTTGCCTAATCTTGGACTGGATTTTCCTTTGATTTCTCAAATTTTATGAAAGACACAATATATCTTGTTCTTCCTTGCTGTGTCTTTGCAACGATTATTATAACTGTTCTTGGCAAATGTCACTGAAAAGTTGCATTTAGGATTCTCATCTCATTTCTGTCTTTTTCTTCTTCTTCTTCTTATCTCTGATTAAGAATTTAAGAGTTTTGTCACATAGCCACCAAAGCTTTTCTTTTAATTCAGGAATAGCTTTTTGCATTCTTTCCTTGTAATACCTCTGGTTTCAATCTACAATCTCTGTCGTTCACAGTCAACTGAGTTTAGTACTGGAAATCTATTCTGTAGATGACCATTCATTTCTTCAGGAATGTTTTTTAAATCATATTTTGCCTCTGTGATTGTTTTATTCTTCTTCAACTTTACTCTAATTTTTCATATTAGCAGTTCATTGTCTGTACCATGGTCTGCTTCTAGTTTTATATTTTCATAAAAAAACAGGGCTTCTCTATTTTCTGCTTCCAAATATGTAGGCTGAAATTCTATAGCATAAATCACGCCATGGAAGAGTGATGATGTCACCACATGGTGACATTTTTGATAACTGAATACTTCCTCTTACACTTCCCCTGAGAACACAGGTATGCAGCTTGGGGGTGCTCCTGGATTCATCGCTGAGCCTGGATGCCCACTTAAAACTAGTGTTCCAGCTACGTCTATTTCTTGAGAGATCTGATCTGGCTACTGTGACACATGCCCTAGTTACACTCTATGTGGGGCTGCCGATGGAAAGTGTCAGGAAACTTTAGTGGGTCCAAAATGCAGCAGCCAGGTTGCTGACTGGGCCTGGTTACAGGGATCACCTAACTCCCCTGTTACAGCAGTTCCACTGGCTGCTGATCAGTTACCAGGCACAATTCAAAGTGCTGGGTTTAACCTAAATGGCCTGGGTTCAAGCTATCTCAAAGACCATAGTATGAGCCAGCTCGAGTATTAAAATCATCAGGAGAGGCCTTTCTCTCAGGCCAGCTTCACAGGTGCATTTGGTGCGGACAAAGGAGAAGGCTTTCTCTGTTGCTGCTCCCAGACTTTGGAACTCCCTCCCACAGGAGGCCAGACTGGCCCCATCTTTGCTGTCCTTCCACAAGCAAAGACCTTTTTCTTCAGGCAAGCCTTCTATAAGTAACTAGCTATCTGTGTGAGATTTTTAGATAGATTTTTGTGCATTACTGCTTTGACTAGATTTTTAGTACTACTTGTGTTTTCCACTTCTCAGAGTGGCATTTGTTTTTCTTTCCTTTTTAATATGTGTATACTTTTGTTCTTAGCTTTAATATTGTCTTTTAATTATGTAAGCTGCCTCTTTATGCTCACTATTCTTAGCTTTAAATATTGTCTTTTAATGATGTTAACCACAGTTGTATACTCATTGTTTTCAACTTTAAATATTGTCTTTTAATGATGTTAACCACAGTTGTATACTCATTGTTTTCAACTAAATATTGTTGTAAGACTTGTTTTCAAAGAGAAAGGAAGGTTAAAATATTTTAAATAAATAAATTAACTAAATATGTGTTTCATTTCTGTGTTGGTCCTTTGGTGGTATCAATATGTACAATTTTCTTCTTAGGTTTCCTGAAGCATATATTTTTAATAAGCAAATTATTGGCTTCAAAGAATTCTGTTTTTTTTTTTAATGGAGTAGAGAAATATACTCCAAATGGAAAAGCAGACTGCTCCAAGTTGATCTCCTCCTTTTCTCAAAGCACCACATTAGGGTCCAAACCACATCTTGTGATTTCTGTATACCCTTGCAATCAATAGCTTTTTCTCCTATTAATTTCTTCTAGATAGAGGAATTATTGAGCAAGCTACAGCCTTATTACATTCTGAAGCACTGGCTTCAGAATGTTTCAGCTAATGTAATTACTTAACATGCTACTTGCTACTACAGAGACAAATTGAAAAGGCTCCAGAATTCCACTGACCCTCTTGTGGCATGCTGCTCTTTAGCTTCCATTCTTCTACTAATTATTTGTTAGCCATATATTTTGATATGAATAACTAGGACTCAGTCCCATTTAATTTAAAATAAGGACAACTGTTTGTTGTGACAATTGCATTGCACACACAAGAGTTATTTTTATATCAGATATGGCAAAACCATACAAAACCTCCATTTAAAATCTATTGTTGCGCACTACCATATATCTGCTGTATTTTTAGAAAGGAGCTTGGGAAGAATACAGTATAAGTAATTCTCACTGAATGACCTAAAACGTCAAAGTCTAATTTTGAAAAGGTTTGTTGTTGATCTTTTCTTATAGTAATTGAAGAAGAGGAGGGTCAACTTAGATGCTTCATAAGTGATTGAAGGCTTAGCTGTTCCCAAGGTTTTTGTCTTAAGCTGGTGTACAAGAATCCCCTTTAGGATGAGAGAAGATACCAGAGGCATTTAGATTTGGCTGAAGAATGTTAATTCTACTGGGTTTTTACTGACGGTTTCATTGTACATCTGGTAAGTAAAAGAAGACATGAATAAACTAGAGCAGAGACATTTAGCAAATGGAAATAAATACATTAAGTAAACATATAGCAATGGTGTGTGAAAGTACATTGTTCATCCAAAAAAACAAACCCCAAATCATGAATATTAGTTAGAAGTCCAAATTTATATTGCACATTTCTCTGCAGGTCAAACAGTGGAATTCAAGCTGGTGATGGGCTGCACTGTTTTAAGAGCATTAAAATAATTCTAGGAAACTAAGATGGATATATAGGTTATTCTGAAAAATTAATACATTAGGTTCAATATATATTTTGTAATGGTATGAGAATAGATATTAACTTGCAGATGTCCTTCTAGCATAATGTGATCTCACTTTAAATCTAATTAATTTATTTATTATTTATTTATTAGATTTCTATCCTGCCCTTTTAGACAGAGTCTACTCAGGGCGGGTTCCATTAAACATTATAAAACTAATTAAGTCTTCAATAGAGCTGTTTCTCTCTTTTGTAGTTACTTCATATGGGAGAACTTGTGTAAGGTGATATAGTTATTAATAATAGGTATAAATTAGCCATAATGCATTATGGTGCTCACATTATTTTCTGTTTTTGTCCACGTATACATTCTAGAACATAATTTATTTATGAGCCATGTGTAATCTTCCTACCCATACTAAAAATTATGTAGTATTTCTGTTTGAAAATAAGGGCAGGTGATACTCTTATTAGACTGCTCAAATCTCACAACAGGCACTGGGACTCAAAAGCTAGCACTTGATTATGAGATTTTAGTGGTCTATTAAAGGTGTCACCCTTCCTTGTTTCTGTATTGTCTTTAGTGACCAGGGTTTTTTCTTCTTCTTCCTTTTGTTTAGCTTCCCAGTATAGGTAAGAAGCACAAGCCAGCATAGCCAATTGTAAAGTATTGTGGGAGTTGTTGTCCAAAGTACCCAAAGGGCCAAATGTTTCTCACCATTTTTATACACAAACTCCTATTTTATCCTCAAAACAATCCTGTGAAATAGATTAGATTTTAAAAAACCGTGACCACCTTATAGTTGTTCAGTGAGCTCCATGAAAAGGAATCTCCTTGGTCTATATCCAATAATTTAGCCACTTCACCACTATAGAGATTGTGAAGCTATAATGAAGTGACATCATAAGAACAGAATGCTGCAGGAAAATGTATAGTCTTGCTCAAGGAATAGGATCAGAGTGAGAGAGGCAAGCACCTGTGGTATGGTTAAAGACTATAATCACTATAACGACAGTTGAGAACCAGAGGCATCCTGGACTGAGTATGTTGAGTGCTGTGTTCTTCCAGGAAAGATAATTTGTGCTTACCTTATTAAAGAGATGCATCAAAGCTAAAGGGTGCAGTATTGGTCCTGTCAGAAAAACATCCTTCAATACTTTTGAATATCCAAATCAGAGAGGTCCATTAATTTAAGAGAGCAAGGGCATTTGCCTGACTGATTCTCAGAGATCAAGCAAGGTCCAGTCTATCATTGCCTCAATGAAGTGTCACATCTTTAGAGGAAAACCAGATGGGGACAATGGTCTTCTGCCATGTATCTGTTTGGAATGTGAACTGCTTTCAGGGGAGCAGCATTTAGGGAAGTCAACCAAGGCAATCTGTCCCACTTTCCTTCCCACATGGTTAAGACCACATGCACTTCAGCCATATGCAATTGTTCTTTGTAAGAACTTAAAATATTCATCCTATGAATAAGATGACACAAGGATAGAAGGCAGATCATCCTTCAGTGCCTAGCATATCATAATGATGTCATAGCCAATGCTGTGGTCAACCAGCATCCACACACCTACAGCAGGCTGACCTACATGCACTCATACTTCTGTGATTAACTCACAACTCTTTGGCAGGGTGGTTGACTCTCCATCAATTTCCACCCACAGTCTCTTAATTCCCTGGATTATGCCTTTGTTGCTAGCTACATAGATCCTTTCAACATTATACCAAAATTGCTCTCCTGAAACAGAAGTGAAATGGCACCCTGGATGATGAAAATTATTTCCTTCCTAGAAACTTCCAACAGTCAATCAAATATATCTTTCTGCCTGAGGTAGATTGGCAAGCGGTGCCATCTCACAGGTCAGGATCCAGCACCAGCCAAATTATTTTGATACAAGAGGCAGAAAATCCCATTATCAACTCTTCCCAACCTACCAGTAAATCTATCATAATAATATAGCTTGGATGGGGACTGTAATAGTTTGTTCTTTGTGATACTTAAAATCTGGTGCCTGAGGCAGAAATCTCATTCTACCCAACGGTAGAGTCGGTCCTTGCCATTCTTGGTAAGGGGTACAATGACACTCAAATCTCTGCATCTCAACATTGTTATTGATATGTTCAACACAATATGATTTAAATAACTAGTGCCACATTTGCCAGCAACTGATATGGATGCAATTTGTTCTCAACCAAACAAAGAGGATTGAATATATTTTTGTGTCATTCATATGGTTCAGGGCTCTGAATGCAATAAAGTTGACTGGGGAGTATTAGGTCTCATGCCAGCAGTCTTTTGGCAAAGCCACATTCAGGTTTGCAGCAGACAGCTAGCCAGGCCAAAGGAGAAACAGTCATTGGATAAACAGAAATGTAGTCAAAGTCCAAAAGGCAAAAGTCAGTCACTTATGAGGAGGAGCAAGCAGTAAACAGTCAAGCTGAGCCAGGTCGAGGTGTAAGGATGTCCAATGAGCAAGGGTCCAGAACTGGTAGCAAAAAAAAATATAATCATTGTTTCCAACAAAGGAACTCTGACTGGGGCGGTTCTTTATAGGGCATAATGTGAACCTCTCCTCACTTCCGCTGTATCCATGTTGCCTGTTGGAGCTCTCCCTGGGTGCCACCTGCTGGCTTTGCATTTTTGCTCCAACACTTTTCAGTCGTCAGGGCAGGAGGATTTGCTCCTTTCTCTTCTGTCTGGCCTGAATCCTCCTCTTCTTCTCCTTCTGATGAGTCTTCAGCCAGGTCAGGCATGACAGCAAGACCCAATGTTGTACACCCACAACCTCCTTTCGTGGGTGTCATCACAAATATGCATGACTGGTGCTCACAATATGCAATATTAAGAAGAGGATTGTAAATTTCAGGACCAGAGTGGTTGTGCAATATGTAGGAGAAAGGCTTGAATAGATTAACTCTGACACACCATCATGAACAAATTGACTCGGTTCCTCAAGGACGACAAGAAGTACAATGTTACAATAACTCTTTGAAAGCACTTTGCGGCTTATGAGGGGAAAAAGGACCAGCAGAGGAAAATAAAAAGGAGCAAAAAAAATGAAAAGAATGACCACAGTAGGAACAATGTAGCTGATAGAATTAATACCAGAGATGAGCGTACCTATTATTCAGGTACATATTGACTCATATAATGATCACTGTGGCTAGAAGAATCATAGAATGTAAGAGACCAGTCACATTTGATGCAGAATACATCTAACCCCGACAGCCATCCTTAATGGGTCCATTCTCCTCTTCATTATAGTCATGGTGTGCATTACAAAGGTCAAGAAGCACAAGGGCGCATTAATGCCAAAGGTTCCTGTAGGGCAACAAATAGGTTCAGAAAGCATATAGCCATGTGCAGCAAATCACACCCATTATTGCAAGATGTGGAAACATTCAACCACCTGGCCTTTCCCATTTTTGACAAGCTGTGCCACTTCAAAACTCTTTAATACCCTTAGGAGTGTTTCAGAACAGAAGGATGTCCCTGGTGGTTTAGATCAAGGACTATTCAGTGTAACGCTCTATCTCCAGAAGTGGCATCCAGATGCATCTGTGAAGCTAGAGGCTCACAGGTTGGGAGAGGTGCCCATAATGCCTCTCCTTTGGGTGTCTTTTTCTAATTCACCCACAGCCTAGTGTTACCAAACTGGCCAGGTTTGAAAAACACCCCTGCAATATGCACGCTGCAGAAAGTTTTAACTGGAAAAGTGTAGGTTAAACAGTGGCAGAGGAGAAAATGCCTCCAAGGTCTCAAGAGCCATGCCCCCCAGAGGCAGCTGTATCGTGAGATGAAATGTACTTTATCTCAAAAATTTGCACATTAGCAATGTTTATGTACATTTGGAAGTAAAAAATGTGCATAAAACAATGTCCGCATGTTAAAATGGAAGTCCCTGCGGTGCATACTTGAAAGCAAAACAATTCAGGCAAACCCACTCTAGTTCACCACTTCTGTTTTAGGCTATTCAACTACTACTAAGAGATGCTCAGTATAGGTTTTTAAAATCCTTTTTTGATTGAAATGCCTTTCAATCAATCATCTGTAATAATACCGATAAATATCCATAATATTTAACTGTAAATTTCTTAAATTGTCTCAGGGGCCTTTGTGAGGGTCAAAAGACAGTATAGCAAAGTTTTGATATATAACAAGGAATACGCACAGAGAATGTACTTGATTTTTCCTACTATCAATATCAATGCCATAGGCACGTAAGCAGGTAATAAGCTTTCTTTTTGCCATGGAATGTTAATATCATTGCATCATTACGATAGATAGATAGATAGATAGATAGATAGATAGATAGATAGATAGATAGATAGATAGATAGATAGATAGATAGATAGATAGATAGATAGATAGATAGTCCTACTGATATTCACTTAAGGTTTGCTTAACCAGCCAGAGCAAATTGTGGCTAATTGGGAAGGTTCACAATTAGCTGCACCACATTAATGTAGCGGAGGCAGCGGCGGAATTCATCATTGGGACAAAATAAAACAACCCTCCCAGAGAGGGGGAAATAAACTACTAGCTGGGAAAATGAGTTGATTTTGTCTGTGTGTTGTGTGCTTAGAAATTGATGAAACACTTAAAAATTGATATTCACTTAAGGTTTGCTTAACCAGCCGGAGCTAATTGTGGCTAATTGGCAAGGTGCACAATTAGCTGCAACACATTACACAGAACATAGAGGAACACCAATAAGATTCTGGGCATAGTAAAAAATATGTTGTTATATTTAATATTAAATATTAAAATATGTTGTTGGGTGGTGTGGTGGTGATGATTGTTGAATCATGCTACCATGTTATTTTGGGAAGGAAGAGCAGCAGTTTTGAAGTTTTCTTTTAATTCCAAGATGTGTAAGAAAAACTAAGCCAGATTGTTGTCATGGGCTTTGTTCCAGATGCATAACATGTACAGCAAAGGGCATTTAACAAGGGAGAAAGAGAGAGACTGTAACTTTACTAATAACTTTACTAATCACAACACTAAGAAGAGAAAAAAGAGTTTCAGTCTAAACAGCTGTGTTACTTGTCATTGTTCAGCACTGCTTCATTTGTAGCCCCCCAGTGGGTTGTCATTCTAAATTCCTGTAGATTCTGCTATGCCAAGAGACCCATCTCCTGGGATCATTAGGCTGTTCTCAATTTAAGTTGTCAATAAAAATGTGAAAGTTACAATGTAATGGTGCCACAGAAATGGCATTGCCTACATTTCCCTTTTCTTGGAAGGGAAAAGTGAAGGCTAAATGGGAGAATATCAGATAAACTGAGGAGTCAAAAGGAGAAGAAAAGGGACCAGGAAATTCACATCAGCAGAATGAATCGGGGGGGGGGGGGGGTTCAGTGCATCACATCAGGCATTAACAGGTTTTCCTTTTCCCCTCACCCCACTGTATCCATATTTCATACTTTGTAACGAGGAAGGAAACTTGCTCTGTGTAAATAAACATAGGCACTGAAATCTAGAGTGAGCTTCCCATTATATCCACTTCTGTCTCTTTGCACTCTTCTCATTAAAGAAGGAACAGAAAAACACAGCATTAATATGACATAAACTTTATAAATGAGTGAATTACATGAAACTGCCTTATGGGTGCTTGCTCAACATCTTATAAAAGATGTATGACAAGAAGGGGGAAATAATATTCACAGTAGTTTGTACACAGTGAAAGAAGAAACTAAGTATTACAGCTGGTCATGCTTGCTGATCTAATGGAATGGGCAGTTTTCTTACCTATAAATGGTAAGTTAGAGCATAATCACACCTGCTAAAAGAACTCCAGTTATACCAATTCTTTCCATACCTCTGTTGTACCAATACATTTATTTTTGCAGTCACTTAGTATATATACTGGTGGGAGCTTTCACATTGTTCTTAACTGTATAGATTCATTTCTTTCTATTTGAACCGTTATAGCAGGCTACATTGCTCTTTAGTTTTGTTTTGATTCATTTTCTCTACTGTTTCTTGGGGCGATCAGACCCCCTCCCTTGATCTTTTTTTTTTTAAACGAAGCTGGTATATCAATACAGAAATACAGCGGTATGTGGCTTCTTTCCTCCCTTTTCCCCTTCCCTTCTCCCTGCATATCTCTTCCTCTCTGTTCTTGGCAAGGCTTCTCTCCTCCTCCCCTTATCCCTTCCCTCCTCCCCGCATACAGTATCTTTTTCCTTTTGTGTCAGGAGGAGGAAGTGGGTTTTGAAAGACTTACAAAGTATTGTGACGAGCAGGGTTAAATAAATGCAACACTGCTTTCTTTACTGTTCAAAGCAGGAAATCTGAAGCCTCTTTCACCCGCGGGGGGGGGGGAAGCTGTCTCCTTCTGAGCAATGTATTCATGTTGGTTTTGTGGTGGCGGCGGTGGCAGCAACAGTGGCACCAGAGGATCCTAATACCAATTTGTTGGTATACATAATTTTTTTAAAAAAAGAATACAAGTGCAGTGACCATGAAGTGGCCATAGCATCCAGGAACCCAACCCCTTTGCAAAGGAAATCAATCAGCAGCAACATTCACACAGGCTGAAATGATAAAGGATGAAGTGATTCGTCATCAATACAAAATAAAACAATCGTCCCAACAAGGGGGAAATAAACTGGAAATAAATCACTGGCTGGGACAATGAGTCCATCTTGACTGTGCATTGTGTGCTTGGAAATGTATGAAACAATCTTAAAAATTGCCATATCAGTATAAGTGGGGTTCTTTTGTCAGGGGTAATCAAGCCCTACGTTTACTTAGAAGTAAAGTTTTTTTAATGTAAAAAAATGGCTTTGTAAAGGGAGAAAGACAATAAGTAAGTAAAAAATGAAGAAGCAAGCTACAATATGTTAGGCAGAGCTTTCTAAAAAAAATGCAGTTCCAATTACAACTTCCACGAGTAATTCAGATAAATTAATGTACAATTGCAGTTTGTCATAAAAGCAGGTTCAAGTTTGCAGTGCCACCCTGAGTGCAGCACAGCTCAACATGCAGAAAAACAGCAGTGTTACATCAGGAAAAGGCAATCTTAGACCACAACTTAAACAGGGCTGTCGCTTAGTCTTGCTGGCTAGCCCCATGTCCCTCCTTGGAGAAGCCTTGTTTCAGCAGGTATTGGCTGTGGGAGTGCTGAGGAAGCTGTGGCTCTGCCAAGATTTCTAGGCAAGAATTCTTGAGCAAAGGCAGAGAACCTCTTTCAACTAAAGGGCCATCTTCCATTTCAGAGAAGCTCTCAGAAGCCCCAGTGCAAAAGGCATCAGGGTGGAATTTAAAAATGCACTCATGTCTTAGCTTAAAGCTGTTACTACCAGTGCTGAAGGGAACTCTTGCCAAGTCTGTCATCTCCTCAGAGTCCATAGCCTTAATTCCTCAAATATGGGGAGCTTCACCCTGGGGCTTTGACATGTTAACAGTTACATCTTCTAGTGTTATAGATTAGTCCCCTTCCCATTTCTTTGCCAATTTAGAAGGCACAAAGAGCTTTGTCACGAATGTCACCCAACAAGCCTAAGGGTCAGCTCACAGGCATCAGAACCCTTATTTGTCTCTTTCCTCAGTAGAGTTATTATGTGCATAAATCTTAGCCCACAATACAGAGTTTCCAGGCTCAAATAGAGGTCTGCCAGCCTCTCGTTATGGTAAGAAGAAAAAAAGAAATGAAGTCAGCAAAGAAACACTGATCATGCTGAAAGCACCTAGCAACTCTTTCGGGTGTTCATGAGGAAGCTGAACACAAAGCTGAACATTTGCTATCTGATTTACTTGAATGTCTCCCGAAGAAAAGTTTGGTTATATCTCTTGTTGATAGGAGACAGAAGGAGAAAGCGAAAAATAACTTTATAAACAATAAGCATCAAAATAATATAGAAGCCAGCTCCTTCAATGAACTCTACCTGTCTTTTTCAGTGAAATTGGAGAGATGCAGACAGTAAACAAATACCAAGGAAGGAGCTGAGCCAGAAGCCAGAACCTCTAAACTAGAGTTCAGTAATAAGCTATCTGTATCATTTCAATTACTTCAGAGGGTGAGTGCCTTGGAACAATATTAATGCTGGTAGAAATATAGCAAAGTGGTGTTGTTGTTATTACCTGTGTGATTGTACTGGCTGTGCAACTGTTAGGAGACACTTGCAAACTCCCATTTCTAACAATATGTCTGAAGTTCTCAGACTTATGCAGCAACCATCACCAAAAGAGCCCTATCCCCAAACTCTTTGCCCTCCCCACCCCGGAATAAAGATGCGAGACAAGTATAATGGGTTAAAACACGGGCCACACTTTATTGATCATAATTCAATGTTGCCATCCTTTGGCAAAAGGGGGGCCTACCATAGTGCGGAATCAGGTGAAATCATAGAGGTCTCAAAGTACCCCTTACTCAACAAATGGGCGAGTCCCCGGCCCCAAGTTCTCGCGGTCTTAAAGACAGCGAGAACCCGGCCGGCTGCTATTTGGCTACCCCCGGACCTCAAGCCATCTTTTACTTGTTGACTGTTGGTCTGGGTGTGGCCCCAGTGCATCTTTCCCCCCAAGCACTGTAATCGCACGATCTGCAGCGCTGGGAGGTCCAATGGGCTGTTAGCTTACCTGAGTTTGCAATGGGACTCACCAAAAAAGCCTGTTTTATCCACACTACCCGCCACAGCATAGGGACTAGCCACGCTAAGTCCCATGCCCACCATCGAGCCTATCAAGCTTAGAAAGCAGGCCCCCCTTGATGTCTTCTAAAAATACATCCAAACCCAAATCGGACAGATGAACACCATCATTCCGAAAAAACTCAGGCCTATCCAATCGGATCCTCTGGTGACCAATCACCAATCCAAGGCTGCTGCAGACCGCTCTGCAGACCTCCCGGTTAACACTCCTGCATGCTGTGTTAACAGAGAAAAAACTCCTGGCATCCCTCCACACCAACCGAAGGATGATCGTGGACCACACAATATGCATTGCCGGATACGTGGCCTTCAACCATTTTAGGTCGCGTAAAACGTCCAGGTTCAATGCCTTACCAGAATGCCTGGCCAAGTCATTGTGCAAGGAGATCGCCCTTCGCCCTGGTTTAATCCAGTGCTGCGATCAATGAAGTGAAATAGGAGAAGGCTAGAGCACATATGGTGGCCGAACACGACGGAAAATAATCAAATAGCTTTCAGGATCGCAACTTACCTCTATCAATCTAAGGTGAAGGCTGCTAGTCGATCTTGCTTCGCTGTCCGGATAAGCGAAGCCTCCAACCAGCAGGTGGAACTTTTCCGTATAGTTTGCGATCTATTCGGAGTGGGTCATAGTGATTGGCCTCCCACTAGCATCTCACCTGACCAATTTGCAGCCTTTTTAAAATCAAAAGTGGAGGCCATCTGCCGGGATCTTACCACTGAGACATCCAGTGCTCCGTCTTGCCCGATGAGACTTAGCCACTTTCAGCCTGTGACATCAGATATGGTGGACAGAGTGCTTGACCGCTGTCATGCCACCACCTCCTCCCTTGACCCTTGCCCACCCTGGCTAATCAAAGCAGCCAGGCCTATAACATCTGAATGGGCTATGGCAATAATTAATGGGTCTCTCCACAAGGAGACACTAATTAGGCCCATTAGAAAGAATCTGAGCTTGGCGGCGGACGATATTGGTAATTATAGGCCCGTTGCCAATGTTTCTTTCCTTAGCAAGGTAGTTGAGAGGGTGGTGGCCGATCAGCTGCAGGCTCTTCTAGATGAAACCAATGCCCTGGATCCATTCCAGTCGGGCTTCAGGCCACGCCATGGCACGGAAACAGCATTGGTCACCCTGTTTGATGACCTGCTGAGGGAGGCCAACAGGGGCAAAATGTCTCTGCTGGTCCTTCTCGATATCTCAGCCGCCTTTGATACCGTCGACCATGGTATCCTCTTGGAGAGGCTCTCCGAGTTGGGAATCGGTGGCCTGGCTCTTGCCTGGCTCCGTTCCTTCTTGGAGGACCATCCCCAGAGAGTGCAGATTGGAGAGAGTTTCTCGGCCCCGTGGAGCCTTAATTGTGGGGTTCCGCAGGGCTCGATCATCTCTCCAATGCCATTTAACATCTATATGAGGCCGCTGGGAGAAGTCATCAGGGGATGTGGGGCTTCGTGTCATCAGTACGTTGATGATACTCAGCTCTACATCTCCTTTTTTCCAACAACAGTGGATGCTGTTTCGTCCCTTGAGCGCTGCCTGGGGGCCGTTCAGCAATGGATGCAGGAGAATGGACTGAGGCTGAATCCGGGCAAGACGGAGGTCCTTCGGGTGGGTGTCCCAGACATCAGTGGTCTGGGAAACTCCCTTTCCTTTGGGGGGGGTGACTCTTACGACCAAGAGTGAGGTTCGCAGTTTGGGTGTACATCTGGACCCGGCGCTCACCATGGAGACCCAGGTGTCGTCAGTGGTCCGTTCCACACATTTCCACCTTTGGCGGATTGCCCAGCTGCGTCCCTATCTTGATGTGGGGGCACTCACCACTTTGGTCCATGCGCTCGTAGTCTCAAGATTAGACTACTGTAATGCGATCTACGTGGGGCTGCCTTTGAGACTGACGCAGAAACTTCAGATGGTACAAAATGTGGCGGCCAGACTTCTTACAGGGGTGAAAAGATACCACCATATTTCCCCCACTCTGGCCGCCTTGCATTGGTTGCCCATTCATTTCCGTGTTGATTTCAAAGTTCTTACGATGACATATAAAGCCCTAAATGGTTTAGGACCTCGATATCTGGCAGAGTGCCTTCTCCCACCCAGTTCTGCCAGAGTCACTCGTTCTAGCCAGGCCGGGCGGCTGAGGAGCCTAACGCCGAGGGAGGTCCAGAAGGAGAGAACGAGGAACAGGGCCTTCTCGGCAGTGGCCCCTCGCCTTTGGAACAACTTGCCAGTGGAGATCCGCCTGGCTCCCTCTCTGGGTGTTTTCAGGAATAAACTTAAAACCTGGCTATTTAGGCAGGATTTCCCTCCTGCCATATCTTAATTTCTTATACTTCACCATCTTGGACTTATAATATTTGTTTTTGGTTTTATTGTTTTTAAATTTGTAAACCACCCAGAGTAGACCTTGGGTCTACATGGGCGGGATAGAAATCTAATAAATAAATAAATAAATAAATAAATAAATATTACCAACAAATCCGGTGGAGACTGGCCAAAGGCACCACCCTGCACAGCTGACTCCACAGCATTCCGCGCAGCCCTCTCCATACGACGTGCGCTCTGGCTCCAAGGCCCAGGTTGCTTCCCCATGGGGATGCTGCAGCATATTGCTCTGCCCAGTATACGTAGCTGTGGCCCAAAATCAAAATGTGCCTCCGCCTCACCGACTCTATGAGACCTGCGAAGACATAACAAAACCAGGCCCCTGCCTAGACATTAGGGAGTGTTATAATGTATCTACGATAGGAGGATGAAGACCACCGACCCAAACGCTTAATTTCCTCCGTGCTATAACCCAGGGCTCCCGCAGTGGAAGCTGCACCAATTCTAAATGAGTGTGTGCCGAACCTCATTCCCTGGACTCCAACCCTATCCAACGCTACATCCATCAATTTCAAGAACTGGTACTTCGTCAGTGGCGAATTATCTTCATGTTTAAAGAAATAGCCTTGGTCTTGTCCCCTAACCTCCAAATATGCTATCGTAGCTCTCACAGGACAGATGCTTTCCATGTGACAACGTGCTAGTGCGAGTTGGGCACCCTTACCTAGCTGATCTGCCTTGGATCGTCGAATAAGAATTTGCCCCAACCTGTCTTCAACCCTAACATCCTGCCATTGCAAAGCTACCCTAGCCTTGTCATTCTTTCCAGAAGCCACTACCTCGCTAATCCTAAGGGCCCCAAAAAACAGTGACACTGCTCTAAATAGAACCGTTTCATACTCATCCCTACACAAAAACTCCCACTGCTTACAAATGCGTTCTAACAACACAGGTGATATGGGGGCCCTGGTGTCCTGCACTCTACCCCTCTCCTTGGACCATCCTTCAATCATTTTCTTAATGCGGTAATCCATCGAATAATCCCGATAGCCATTAACCCTAGCGTAAAAGGCAAGTGCTGACAATCTACCCTGTATAGTTCCAGGTGCCAATCCCTTTCTATTCAAATACAAATAAATTGCTGCAGATGATCCACTGACGCTGGCCAAACCGGCTCCAGGTTAACCAGCTTTCTAAATTCCTGGAACTCTATACTCACAGCCGAGTACCCTTTCCGTGTCCTCGGTGCCAGAGCCAAGCGTATTGCTCTTGCCGCGTCTTCGCGCCAATTTGCCAGACTTCTGGGGGCAGAATTTCCGGAAACTCCTTGGCTTCGGGGTCTAGCCTTCTGAACAGCTCAATCTGTTGGTGCGACAATGCATCAGCTAGTCTATTTTCTATGCCCGGTACATGTCGGGCCTGCACTAGGATGTTAAACTGCAGGGCCCGTAACGTGAATGCCCTAACCAATGTCATGACCCGCTCTGAATGCGACGTAAGGTTGTTTATGATATAAACAACCGACTGATTGTTACACCAAAAGCGCACCACGGAGTTTGACCACTTCTCTGCCCATAGCCAAAGCACCCCCACTATTGGGAAGAATTCTAAGAATGTTAAATCCCTGGTAATGCCATTCTGATGCCAATCCTCAGGCCACGTGCTGGCACACCACCTACCTCTAAAATAAATTCCAAACCCTAGGGAACCTGCTGCGTCTGACTAGACCTGAAAGTCTGCTTTCAGCCCTATTTTGTCTCTCCAGAAAGATATCCCGTTAAACCCTGCCAAAAACTGACTCCACACCAGTAGATCTTCCCTCATACCACATGTGACACTCGTCCTATTCAAGGGGCGTTGCAGGCCCTTCATGGCATCGCAAAGCTGGCGCAAAAATGCGTGCCTGGGTGCAACGACTCTACAAGTGAAGTTTAAATGTCCCACAATCTCCTGGAGCTCACGCAGAGACACCTTTAGTTTCTGCAATAGTGTGTCTATCTTGATCCTAAGGTCGGCTAATTTGTTTTCGAGCAGCCATGATGTCTCCTGTATGGTATTCAGCTGAATGCCCAAGAATGTGAGGGACGTGGCTGGTCCCTCCGTTTTTTTCCTCCACCAGGGGTAAACCCAGCTCCTCTGCCATTGATTGAAAACTGTTCAAGATAAATCTACATTTTCCTGAATTCCTTTCTCCACAGAAAAGGTAATCATCTAAATAACAAGCCGTAGACTTACAGCCCACCCTACTCCTAAGCTTCCACTCAACAAATGAGCTAAACCATTCAAATGCAGCACAAGACACCGAGCAACCCATAGGTAAAGCTCTATCAATGTAAAAGCATCCCTGAAAATGAAATCCTAACAGATCAAAGTCCTGTGGGTGGACTGGCAAAAACCGGAACGCTGATTTTATATCACATTTCGCCAGCTCCACCCCCACACCACATTTTCTCACCATGTGAACCATCTCATCAAAGGAGGTGTACAGGGTACAAAGCTCCTGAGGGATGGCATCGTTGACTGATGCTCCCTCTGGATAAGACAAGTGGTGTATTAACC
Source organism: Intellagama lesueurii (assembly GCA_037013535.1). Lineage (NCBI taxonomy): Eukaryota > Metazoa > Chordata > Lepidosauria > Squamata > Agamidae > Intellagama > Intellagama lesueurii. Next base: position 135,298,786 of record JBAJHW010000001.1, on the reverse strand, counting down.
TAAACTCGCCCTGGGTCTTTTTTGGCACTATGCCCAAGGGCGAAACCCTCAAATTCACCAAAGGAGCCACTGCAAAGGGCCCCAATACTCTACCTTCCTTTACTTCCTTCGCAATCTTATTCTGGACAACACCTTCCATCCCATACACCGATTTGAGGTTTTGCGCAAAAAATGCCCTGTGCTCACCAACCACCGGGATCCTAAAGCCATACTTGAAGCCCTCCAAAAGGTACTGAGCATCCTCTCTGTGGGGGTAATCAGTCAGCCACCCTTCTAGAACTGTCACCTTAATTGGGCTGGGTCCCTTTTCCAGGGGTACCCCTGCCACTATTGGGCTTTTTGCCTCCTCCTGTGCCCTTATTCTGATGCTGTGCTTCAGTCCTGAAGCATGAGGTGCTTGGGTATTGTCCCCCACATGCTGAACACTCATGCCGGAAATGGCATGGTCTCCTGGTACAAGTGCCCTTGGCGTTGTATTCCCAACAGAGCAGGTGGGGTTGAACCACCTGCCCCGCTCCAACGCAGGGGTTCTGACCCAGGGTGGCTTTTCTATTCAGATGGCCACTATCCCCAAAATTGGGTCTGGCTGGTGTCATATGTTGAAGCCAAAGACCCAGCAGGGGCTCATCCCAATGAAGATTTGGGTGTATCGCACTCCGCATATGGAACGATTCGTCATAATGAAGCCACGCCTGCCCCACAAAGTCTACATACTCCCTGTATATTAAATCAAGGTATTGAAAGAGGGATTGCGCCCGCCATGGTTGGGCCTTGACGATCATCCCAGCGTAAATCTGAAACCCAGGTAGCCAATTGGACCATGTCCTATCAGGCTTATTCCTTTTACATCTCTCCTTATCCTTGTTGTCCTCCTTATCCAGATCTTTTTTCTCTACTTTCTTATTGAGTAACACAAATAAATCCACATATTCGCCCTTTCAGATCTTTTCTTGCGTCGCAGGGGTGAAATGATCACCCAGGGGCATCGAGTAGTCACCATATGGTAACGCTCGCAAAGGCACGGTATTATAACCCGTGTCAGGAACAGACGGGTATGGCCAGACCCCTACGCCAGCCATAGTGTTAAACTGGGTTGGTAATGCAACCTGGGGGTATTGTGTCCCCCACCCACCGAACTGCGAGCTGGAACACGGTCATGAAGTGTTGAGCGCCCTACAGCTCTGAATGTCATACGGTGTGAAAAATGCAGGATTAAATTGTCCACCGCCACCCAAAGGCCAAGCAGGGATTGGTGAATGAGTGCCCGGTGCAATGTCGGCGCTGGCCTCGTTCGCTTCATCTTGCCGATCTGGAAATGTGGTAGCTGGCTCGGGTGTTGCAGGGGTTGACGACCTTCTTCCCTTATCAGCACGCCGTGGCCGTGGTGTCGCAGCAGCTCCCTCTGCATCACCTCTGGGCGTCCCATCAGGTTGCTGCTCCGCCTCAAGAATAGTGAATCTAGTCATTAGATCATCAGTTATAGCCTTAAGTGTGGCCCTACAATGGCTCTTGGCATCCCTGACTGATCTGCGTGGCTGTGCCTCGCAAGGCTGTGGAGCGTGCCTCACCAGCCGTTCAGCCTCCAATGCAGAAATTTTTTCTTGCAATTGCTGCCAGACAGGCCAGGACTCCTCGTCAGAAGAGGACTGGGGTGGAGACACCTGGGGGACTGGCCGTTTCTTGGCAGGCTGTTTCCCCTTTCTATTGCCCTGACCCTTACGGGATGCCATTATGTATCTAGTGCTTGAAAATGTAGGAAAGCACAAGGCGTCTCAGCAGTTCAGGAGCCCACTCAGATGATAATTGCTACTCTATGCCAATAGCGAAGGGGGAAGCAGCTGATAACCCTCAGCTATGTCCCTTTGTGAAGAAAACCCAAGCCTGCCTATGTAATAATAAGCAGCTAGTCAGACCACTTAAGAATTCTTGATTGTTCCTATGTAATTAATTTATAATTCCTAAAAACTAAATTCCCTGATTAAATTACTTTATATGATTAAAATTCCAATTAGCACCAACACTGAATTAAAGCCCTCAATTAAACAATTAAAACAGTTCAGGCCTCCACCCTAATTCCAGCAATTCTACTTAATTAATACGAAACTAAAATTCTTCAGTGGTACAAGACCTAATAAATGAATTGTTTCTCCTAATCTGTGAATACTCTGAATGACTGTTCTTATTTATGCAATATTTTATTAATATTTAAACTAATTAATTTGATCAATATTATGAATTATTAACTGTGATTAATCAACTAATATTAATATTAATATTAATATAATTTATTAATTTATTTATCCTATTAATATTATTTATTATTATTTATTTATTTATTTATGTTATTTATTTATTTATTTATTTATTTATTTATTTATTTATTTATTTTAAATTGTATCTTGATTAACACAGGCCAGTAATAATTGCGAGGCCAATTTAAGTGCTGCGCCTCACTACCGAACCAGCCCTCCTAGGATGACTATCAACAGGCCATTGAAGTAGGGAAGGAGGGGAGGAGAGGAACATTCAAACGCTTGCGGCCCGAGAGCCGAGCGGTGCCACATGCGCCAAACGGCTGAAGCTCAACAGAGCCGTGCGGCACCTCGCCGCTTAGAGCCTGTCCAAACTCCAAAGGACGACTGAATACCAGCTCCCAATGTGCCGGCGCTTCCACCGGACCCGTCTACAAGGCTAGTCCCTCTTCCTTCCTTTACCCTTACCGCTATTTATTTATTTATTTATTTATTTATTTATTTATTGAAAAAACAAAACAAAACTCCGAGGTGCTCTTTAGACCCGATCACGCAGAAACGCAATTGGCACAAGCCGCACTGCCATGGCCCCTCCCCCACTGCCCTTCCTCGTCAAACACAATACAATTAAACAACCAGATTACAAAACCCAACTTAGAAAGATCTTAGAGGAAATAAGAAAATTGACAACAAAACCCCGGGAGGGAGCCGATGCTACCCTCCCAACCTCCTAGATGTTTACTCCAAAGGCCTTGATCCGTGGTGCAGCAAGTAAAAACCAAGCAGCGGAGCTCTATTCTTCGCTGTTGCCAGAAAAGGAAGAGGGCAGAGAGAGGGGGGAACGTCCCTTAAATAACCTAATGTTCCCCCCTCTCGCCCAACTGCTCTTGAGGGAGGGAGGCAAAGGTGAGCCACGCTGCTGAAGCTTTAGCTCAGCAGTGGCTCGAGCAATCCATCACTCTTTGCTTTGAACCACAGATGACTCAGAATTTTATTTTATTTTTAGGCTATCCAAAACCTTGAAGTACCAACATAGATTTGGATCCAAAGAAACCTTGCATTGGCAAAAAGGCTAAGCAAATGATCCTCATTCTTCATTAAGATGTGAATGGATTCATGTAATCTGCATTCAACTGCATTTAAAAAGACATTTTATCCTGGTGGACAACTAAATTCCAATCCGCACATAAGACAAGACATTACAAATCAGGCCCGGCAATTCTCTTCCAGTATGCACAGGACTGGACATTTTCTTTGTCCACCTATTTTGCCCAGACTAGATAACTCAGTGAGATGGAGACCATTGGGCTGTGGAACCAGGGACTGGGGTGCAAAGGAGTGTTCAGACAAGCATCCTGGTATTTAAAGTGGTGTAATGTAACTAATGGGTGAGTCCTCTGATCCTGGGATAGAGGCGGTCAGCTTTCTACCCCCTCCCAGACACCTCTAATTTAGACGTGGGAATATTTTCCTTTATCACCCCCTTTCAGGCCTTAGAACAGCTGGCTAGCTGAGCATAGCTGGTCCCAAATGTGACTCTCCCACCCAGTCACTATGGATCACATAGTCCCACCAGCAAGCTTCAGAAATCACCAAACATCAGTGTCCACCAGTCTGAAGTCCCCACTATTTACCCACATGTATCTGCCAAAAGTAGCCTGTCCCACATCATTTCACATGTTTCATCCAGCTATGACCAAATTATGCCTAACAAATTTCACCATGTTAAGCTGCCCAAAAACTTGCCAAAACATAGCTATAATCCATTCAGTATAAAGGGAAAAACCTGCCCAAATAGCCCGAAGTGTCACGGGACACCTTACTCTGAGCCTTCCCAGTGGAACTTTTCCAAAGCCAGGTGCTTTCACCTTCAACATGTGGAAGCCCTTGAAAATCATCCTGAACTTGAACTGAAGCCCTCTGAGGCTCCAGAGAAGGGCTTGCCGCTTTCAGTAGATCTGCCACCATCTCCCGGGAACCAAAACAAAATCATTAACCTTTTAACATACCTCAAAAGCATACCTGGTAGTCATGGCCGAACCTTGGCTAGGCAACAAGTTTTTGTTAACCTGTGGTTCTCTTTAAAAAGCATTGTCCAGACCAGAGGGTACAGTATCTTAAAAGTTTTATTCAAGGAAGGAAGGAAGGAAAAGGAAAGGAAAGGAAAGGAAAGGAAAGAAAGTTGAAAAACAAAAACAAAAGGTAATTATACTTTGCTAAAGCCAGAAGTAGAATGGTTGCAAGGTTAGAGAAAACAGATATCAAATCAAAGAACAAGATTCTGGTAAAATGAGTAAGATTATGCAAATAAAGAAACAATTTAAATCACTGAAAAATGTTACAAGCAACAAGCTCAGCACACTAGAAAACAAGAAACAAACTAATCTGCCATGGGGACTGAAATCCACTCTTTCTCTTTTTCCAGGCCCATGGCAACTCGGCTACTTCTAAGCTGCCTTCGCTAGCTCCTTTCTACCTGACGGCATTGTGACTGCCCTTTCCAGCTGCCAGCTGACTCATGCCCCTTTATTCCACTGATGTCATATCCTATCTCCCCCTCTATCTTCTAAGAGAGACATTTCAATGTTTTCCTGAAACCTTTGTGTCCGTACTTTGCAGGCTTAACAATGTGAATTCCAGAGACATGTATCTCAGATGGTATTCTTTGCACCATTCAGGTGTCAGTTTGTTTTCCCCAGGCCTTTTTTTATGTTGTTGTTGTTGTTGATATGTATCATCAAGTTCCCTCAGACTTATGGCAACCTTATAAATGAGAGAGCTGCAAAAGATCCTGTCTTCTACTGCCCTGCTCAGCTCTTGCAAACTCAAATCTAGGGCTTCCTTTAGGAAGTCAGTCCATCTCATATTTGGTCTTCCTCTTTTCCTGCTGCCTTCAGCATTATTGTCTTTTCCAGAGAATCCTGCCTTGTCATGATGTGCCCAAAGTGGGACAGCCTCAGCTTCAACATTTCTGCCTCCAAAGATAGTTCAGGTTTGATTTGCTCTGGGACCCACTGGTCCATTGTAGCCTGCTCAGTCTCCTCAATCGCCTTCCTGGCCATTTGATCACCCGATTAACATGTCACAGGGGTAACCTGCCTGGAGTCCTTTTGATCCCTGTTCTTCTGATCCTGTATTTTCTCATGGGGACTGAACTAAGACGCTATCATTTATACAAGGAATCAGTTATATCAAGATATCATCTACTTCACGTGACAACAGTATGGAAAGGGAGGGAGGGAAAAAGGCAGGGGGTAGGACATAGCCAGCAATCCCAGGGCAAATCATGCCCCTGGTATGGTGTATAGCTGCACACCAATGGCTGATGGGCCCAAAGTGCCTCATCGTTCCATCCACAAACAGCTGCCAAGGCGATGGTCTGGTGGGGGAAACAGCCTTCCAAAGCTGACGTTCCCTAACCAGTATGCTCATATATTCTGAAGCCTTGTTCTCTGGAGTTCTAGAAAACAGCCCCCTGGAGGATTATCAGCAAAATTCAATTTCAATATTGAAAGATTTGTTGGCAGTTAACACAGTCATAATGGGATTAATACTTCTGGGGTAAGGTTAAAACAGAGCAACTTTCTTCTGCTCGAGTTACAAATTCATGAAAAAAAATATCTACAATGTTATAGGCAGGGACGTGGTTATTGAAGCAGTGGTTTATACTCCAAAAAAGGCCAGTTTTATTTTAATATGAGTCAGAACCGTTAACTAAATAAGAAGCAATGAAAGTCATTTTCTTATTCTCTTTCATCAGAAACAGAGATTATAGTCTGGAAGGAAAATGTTGACTCTCTGTTTTCATACTCAGGTTGTTTTGGAATTCCATTTGGATGTTGTGCTCCTTGACTGTGTCTGATTGTTGTTGTTATGGGCTGTCAAGTCACATCCAACTCATGGCGACCCTATGAATGAGCACTTTCCAAAATGTTCTGTCCTCAACTGCCCCGCTCAGCTCTTGCAGGCTCAAGTCTGTGGACTCTTTTAGGGAGTTTGTCCATCTCCTATTGGTCTTCCTCTTTTCCTGCTGCCTTCCACCTTTCCCAGCATTATTGTCTTTTCCAGAGAATCTGGTCTTCTCATGATGTGGCCAAAGTAAGACAACCTTTGTTTCAACATTTTTGCCTCCAGAGATAGTTCAGGCTTGATTTGCTCTAGGACCCACTTGTTTGTCTTTCTGGCAGTCAAAGTTATCCACAAAGCACTCCTGGAGCACCACATTTTGAATGAATAATTTTTTTTCCTGTCAGCTTTCTTAACTGTCCAGCTTTCACACCCATACATGGTGTTCAGAAATACAAGAGTGTGAATAATCTTCATCTTGGTGTGCCTGATACAAGTATAAAAACCTAACTATGGGTTTGATTACACTTGCGAAAAGGACCCCAAATAACATTGTGGCTGTTATTTGGATCATTTCAACATTTTCTGCTAACATGATGCATGCCTTGCATTGATTCATTTGCTCTGGCAATTGGTTTATTTCCTTCTTGCCAGGAGAGTTGTTTTAAAATGTACCAGTCACATATCACTTCATTTCTTATTGTTTCAGCATGTGTGAACGTTGCTGTTGCTTTATTTCCTTTGCGAAAGGAATTGGGTTTTTTTGGCACTGTGGTCATTTCATGGCCCCTGTGCTTCTTCCCCCCCCCCCCTTTTTAAAGCGATATCAATAAATCACTAGTAGCAGTCGCTGCTGCCACCACAAAAACAACATGAATACTTTGGTCAGAAGGAGACAGCCTTTCTCACCCCCCTTGAGGGTGAAAGAGGGACATTTCCTGCTTTGAATTGTAAAGAAAGGGGTGTTGCATTGTCTTCTATCTCTTTTTTTAACCTTGCTCTTCACAATACTTTGCAAGTATTTCAAAGCCTGCTTCCTCTTCCTGACGCTGTGCAAAAGGGAAACGAAAAGTGAAAGCCAAGAACTGAGAGGGAGATATACATAGGGAAATAAGGAAAAGGGGATGAGTTAGTAAAGGAGGGAAGGGAAAGGGGGAGGAGGAGAAAAGGCTCTTACTGCTTTTTTGATATATAACTTTTAGTAATATTTTTTTAAAAGGACAAGGGGGGGCTGATTGCCCCAGGTAGCAGTAGAGAAAATGAATTGATACAAAATTAAAGAGCAGTGTAGCCTGCTATAATGGTTCAAAGAGAAAGAAATGAATCAATACAAATAAAAATAATGTGAACACTCCCATTGGTATATATACCATGTGACCACTAAAAATGTATTGGTACAAGAGAGGGATGAAAAGAATCGATATAACTGGGGTTCTTTTCTCACATGTGATGGACTATATATTAGATGTTAAACTGCTCTACAGTATAAGGGCCTGATTACACCTGGCAAAAAAACCCCCAGTTACACGAATATGGCAGGGTTTTTTTAGTCGTTTTATCAATTTCTGAGCAAACAACACACAGCCAAGATCAACCCATTTTCCCAACTATTGGTTTATTTCCCCCTTTCTGAGAGTGTTGTTTTATTTTGTACCATTGATGAATTCTGCTGCTGCCTCTGCTACATTCTGTGTAATGTGGTGCAGCTAATTGTGGCTAATTGTGCACCTTCCCAATTAGCCACAATTAGCTCTGGCTGACTAAGCAAACCTTAAGTGGATATCAATAGGACTGTGGCATATTTGTATAAAACTAATGGCCAGATTATATGCCTACTATGGCATTAATACCGACAGCAGGAAAAATCAAGTACATTCTATGTATGTATTCCTCATTATATATCAAAACCTTGCTATATTGTCTCTTGACCCTCACAAAGGCTCCTAAGACAATTTAAGAAATATACAGTAAATTATTATGGACATTTATGGGTATTAATACAGATGAATTAAAAAACCTATACTGAGCATGTTATAGTAGTAGATGAATAGCCTAAAACAGGAGTAGGGAACCTGTGACTCAAGTGGGCTTCTCTGTATTTTTTTTTTCAAGTATGCACTGCAGGAGCTTCCATTTTAACATGTTTTATGTACATTTTTGGCATCTAATTGCCATTTGTTTGTTTGTTTGTTTGTTTCAATTTAATATGCTGCAGCTCTACTCTGGGTGGTTCACATAAAATACAGAATCAAACAGTTAGTATGATAAAACCATGAGCAATCCAACCATATAAAAACAGAGAGTGAAAGAACATTAATAAAACTGCATGAAACAGAAAAAAATAACAAAGATACAGATAACAAAGAACTGAGCAGAGTATCCCATCTCCCTGAGGAGCCATGTCTTCTGTTTCCTCTTAAATGTTGTCAGGGAGGAGGCCAGGCAAAGCTCCTCCAGGAACTGATTCCACAAAGATGGAGTCACCGTGAAGAAGGTTCTACCTGTTGTAGAAGATTTATGGGCCTCCCTCACGGTGGCTACCTGGAGGAGCCTTGTCTGCGATGACCTGTTGGGTCAGGCAGTTGACATTTGGGCAGGACGCTCCAACAAGTAACGTGGGCCCAATCGTGGGCCTAATGTGCAAATTTTTGAAATAAAATACATTTCATCTCACGATATAGCTGCCATTTCCTCTTGGGGGCTTGGCTCTTGAGACCTTTGAGGCATCTTCTCCTCTGCCACTGTTAAACCTATACTTACGTACCCATGACAAGTTTTCCAGTTAAAACAATCTATGGCATGCACATTGCAGGGGTGTTTTTCAAACCTGGCCAGTTTGGTAACATTAGGCTATGGGTGAATTAGAAAAAGGCACCCAAAGGAGGGGCATTATGGGCACCATTCCCAACCTGTGAGCCTCTAGCTTCACAGATGCATCTGGATGCCATTTCTGGAAACAGAGTGTTACACTGAATAGACCTTGATCTAAGTGCTCTTCATCTGACTGCTAAACAACAGCTTTCATTAAAAATGAAGGTCTAATAGCAATATCAATTCTATTAATTGCTATTCCCAACTTGATTAGACCCATGGAATCAATAGGAAACATTAACTTACCATTCAGCAATTTAAAAGAATTTGAAGTAGTCAGGTTAGGGATTTAGGGCACTGAAATTAAGGGAGTTTAAGCAAATTGTGACTAACAAGCACTGTTCATTTCAATGGATCTACTTCTGTATAGGACTAACATTGAATTTAGTCATAGTGTCAAGCCCTTTCTCTAGTCTTCAGAATTTTGCGGTATAAGTAGCCATCGAATATTGTGTCCAATTGCTAAGAAAAAGCCAAGTCTGTTCCCGTCCTCTGATGAAGCGTTAGCAAATGTGTGCAGAAACTGTAGGATAACTAACAAGCAGTGAATGCTTATTTTGCAATTCATGATGACGATCCACTTCCATGCTATGTAGCATATCAGGCAGCTCTTTTCAATTGTATGCAGTTAAATGCTGTTCCATGAACATTTAACACAACCCAATTCTGAACATATTAGGCTCCCTCTCTGGATATTCTGGTTGTTGTGCACCCCTCCCATCCTTCCTTCCAGGGTACCATTCATTCCCCAAAATGTGTGGCTACAGGCCTTCTTTATGACCTTTTGTCTGCCAGCTCATTGACAATGACCCAAGGTCAGCTTAGTTTATTGCATATGAGATGGAGCTTGCTCATTTTTTAAAAAAGCTGCATTACTCCAGCTACAGGAAAACAGATTATGTCCCAAGGACAAATGTTTTTATTTATGTGTGGAATCAGCTAGTAAGTTCCAGTAGTAGAGCTGTAACAGCGCGGTGCTTTAAAAAAAAAATCATCATGGGAGATAAAATGGATTTCTTGTACAGAAGCAAATGTAATAACATATGGTTGAGCACCAATTAGTGTATTTGTGAGAAATAAATGCAGTGCATCAAAAAAGCAGTTTACTCAGTGACCAAGTTGGTGATACTTTGTTTTTTGTTGCAGTTGCATATTTGCGATTAAGTTTATATATTGAACCATGTAGGCAGATCAAGAATGGATATAAACTAGTGAAACTAGCCTGTATGTTCCCATGGGAATCAGGACAACAAGAAGTAGGCAGGACAGAAGAAAGGGTATTATCCTGCTTCTCCTGAACTCATAGAGAGTGCAATCCCACAAAGGTTTCCTTGGGAATAAGCCCCATTGAACTCAAGAGAACTTCCTTTTCAGTAGGTTTGTGTAACATCTCTTCCTCTGAAACTCAGTTCACCCATATGACTAGAAATAGTTCAACAATGAGTGGAATCTGGAAGGAGAACATGTTCAGACATTGCTTCCTCCCCAACTTTTATGCAGACTGGCATACCTGAAGTTTACATGCTTCCTCTCTGCCACTCCCCAATCTCCTGCCAGCACAAGAAATAGTTGGTCTCCTTAGTTTGGAGAGTCCACACTAGAATAATATGAGAGTTGTCAGTTTGATCCAAAGTTGGACTCAGAGCTGACTGAGAACTAAAGGGTCAATTCCATTAGCATAGGGAACTAGGCCCTAATAGAGCCCTTCTACAGAGTGATAAGGATGATTTTTCCCCAATTCCCAGATATTCTTGGGGATGAGCTGATAAAACATGGACTGAACAATACTACTTTTAGATGGATTTGTAATTAATGGGCTGTACCCAATGAATACTCATCAATGTGAGTGACAATAGAAGTCACAAATGTTGTGCTACAGATTTCTCTGGTGAGCCAAGTTTTTTTCAACGTATTTAGAAATGACTTGGCTGTGGTAGTAGTAGGGATGCTCATCAGTAGGCACAGGAGTACCTAAGGTCCTGTAGCCAAAAAATCCAAGTCTGCAAGGAATTAGGGGACTAGTAGTCTCTGTACTCATTAGACTCTGCAAAGGGTGCTTGAGGGAATTCCTGGTGAAAGCTGTGGTCTGTAGGAAAGAAAGAAAGAAAGAAAGAAAGAAAGAAAGAAAGAAAGAAAGAAAGAAAGATTGATTCAAAGCCTCCTTGTCAAATATGTGGATTAGAGTAAACTGGAGGAAATAGCTAGTACTTTATAATGCTACAATGTGATCTTAACAAACTGCAGATCCTGGCCAAAAGAAATAATATAAGTTTCAGCACAGAAAAAAAATTAAACTTCTACAGGAAAAATCAGATGGATGGATATGATGGATGAGTGCTGCCTTAGCAGCAGTATGCATGAAAAGGATCTTTGGGCATTAGTAGGCCACAACCTAAACATGAGTCAACAGTATGATCCAGGCAGCAAAACAGGTGAAGGCAATGGTAGGTTGCATCAACAAAAGTATAGCATCCAGATCAAGGGAACTGTACTCTGCTTTGTCCATAATTTAAGAAGGATATCAAAAAGATAGAACAGAAAAAAGGGTCTGGAGATGAAGCTCTGTGAGGAACGATTGAGGGAACTAAGTATGTTTAGCCTGGAAAAGAGAAAGCAAGTGGTGATATGATGGCAATAAATATCTGAAGAGTTGTCACAAGTTTGTTTTCTAGGGCTCCAGAAGATAGGACCGGAATGAATTACAAATCTCTAGAAAAGAAATGTTGATGACAAATCAGGAAGAACTTTCTGGCTGTAAGGGTTGTTCAGTAGCAAAATGATGGTAGACTCTTCTTTGTTATCAGGGGGTTTTTTGGTGTGTTTTTTTTTACAAAGTATGGAAAGCCATCTGTAAGGGATGCTTTAGCTGTGAATTTCCTGCTTCAGCAAGCAGTTAGACTGAATAACCCTCAGGTCCTTTCTACTCTACGGTCCTATGATTTTCTGAACATGGATTTTGATGGTGCTTGGCATACACATGAATTGAGTCTTTGTTTTTAATAAAGGTCCAAGGGTTGCTATAGCAGTAATACTGACTGTTAATGTTTGATACTGCATTAATCCTGAGTAAAAAATCCTGATTGTGACACTTTTGAAAGGCTAAGAAAACATTTAATATTGACATGGGGAAAGTGCTGTTATTCAATTTTCTCAGAAAAGCCTTGCACATGAAATTGCATATTTTTAAGCTCCTTCGTATCAGAATGCCAACCATGAACCAAGAAGACAAGGCAGGTGATGAGAAAGAGAAGTGGGCAAGGGCAATTAAAGAGATCATAATACTTTTTGTGAGTGCTTTTTTCCAATGGACATTGTCTCCCTTCGGTCCCCTCACTATGCAAGGAAAGGCTTCTGTCCAAGAGCTTTTAGAGAGGTGGGTAGACAACTGCCAACATGTATCATAGCAACCAGATTTATTAACTAATGGCATTATGGCAAGGACTGTGTTCGCGTCCTCTTTTGAACAGGGGAATCAGAACTGGAGGTTGGGGGAAAAAGGAAGGGAAGCCAGGAAGTGCCTCGTGAAAATGAGGAACTCATTCAGACAATGTTAGTTCACTGCAAAGAACGAATGACTTTCTAAAGGAATTTTGGACAAAGTGGTAAGCAGCAACTGAGACAGAAATGGCTTTTTCTGTTACTGAGCATTGGTTGATGAACCAGAAAACCTGTATATCTTGCAAAAGCAGAAGAGAACAGAGACTGCCAGAGTGTCTGGAGCCAATATACAATTTTGTGGAGCAACTTTTACCTTTTCAATTATTTTGAAGATCCTTTGGGGGTGAACTTTACTACAGGCTATTAGTCCAGGGTGTTAAACTGAGGAATTGGTTTTTAAAAAACAGTACAAAGGAGGGCTAAAGCAGAGTGAACAAAACCCAGTGCTAGATTTTAACTGCTGCAATGTGCAAACAATACTGACACTCTGATCCTGCAAATCCTTTTCAGCTGCGGCATAGACATTATGGCAAATGCCCCCAAGGTTCAGGTGCTGTCTCAACCCTGGCAAAAGGGGCACTGCCATCCTTCTCCACCCTCCCACCAAAGAAATCCTCTGAAATGTAGAATTTACACAGACATGAAAAATGAAAAATGAAATGTAGACAAAAAGCTATGCTAAGCAAAAGTATTGTATCAAATTTATGTAAATCAAGCAGATGTGTTGTTTTGTTGTTTTGTTTTTTTGCTTATTTGTACTATTTATTTTTTGCTCATTTTCCATAGCGATATTTTCATCTGCTAATTGTGGAGGAAAGAGAGCACCCTGTTATCTGGCCAGCAGAATTGTATCCAGCTACTTTTTTGGATTTTGAGATTCCACTAAGCATTAGATTAAATTAAGCAAATGAAAGCCTAGCAAGAAATGTGCATGCCAACAAAGCAGAAAGTTAAGATTCTCAGGATACTGAATTTGGTGTGCATCAATTTATTTGTGTGGCTCTGCAATGCAGATGAGCAGCAAGTGAATACTGTATATCCTAATGAATCATCACGTACAGAGCTAAAAAATAAATAAATGAAAAGTTCCAGAAAACCCATTGTTATTACCTATTTGAAAAAACAAGGCATTGAAAATGTTGAACAATGGATAGTGAACAATTCTTAACTGTGGCCTTGTTGCAGAATAATAAATGACAGTCTAGGAAGAAACATCATTGCTTGAGTAGGAGTGGTATCTCAATGGCAGAGCACATTCTTTACATGCAGAAGGTTCAATTGTGTCACCTCTGGAGAGGGGAGGTGGGAAGGCATTGCCTGATAAAACTGTACAAGATGGATCAAGGGCCTGATTCAGTAGAAGGCAGCTTTCTATATTACAAATCATTTGCAAAGCTCAACTGATTTAAATCTCACTGAAATTAATCTGCTCCAATCCACCTACGTACGTGGTTTCAGGTATGATTTCTGTGCAAAACCGGGGTCTTTGTTAGGAGCCCACATGCCTCCTCTAGTATCATTTCTCCTGGCACTGGTAACTGAGAGGATGAAACAGTAAAGGGCAGTGGTACCTTTCAGTTGACTTCAGAAGGAGAAGCATCCAAAGTGACATCCTCCACATTGCATACATGTAAAGACTTTTAATAAATATAACAAAACAATTAGGCTGCAATCCATGCCATTGTTCAGTTGTTGAGATCCTTCTGAAGTCAAAAGTATTCAAAAGCATTAACATTAACACCATTATTATTTTAAAAAAATTGAAAATATGAAACAGTCAAAAACAGACAAATAAAAACATTGACGGCTATACAACAGACACAAGTTTTAACCCCAAACCTAACTATGTGTTGTTGTTGTTGATTTTCCTATTTCTCAACATTGCTGATGTCTAGGTCCAAGGCAGACCTTTCAACATCACAGTAATCCAAGTTTATGCACCAACCACAGATGCGGAAGAGGCTGAAATTGACCAATTGACCAATTCTGTGAAGACTTACAACACCTTCTAGAACTGACACCAAAGAAAGATGTTCTTGTCATTATAGGGGACTGGGATGCTAAAGTAGGGAGTCAAGAGATAAAAGGAACAACAGGTAAGTTTGGCCTTGGAGTTCAAAACGAAGCAGGGCAAAGGCTGATAGAGTTTTGTCAAGAGAACAAGCTGGTCATCACAAACACTCTTTTCCAACAACACAAGAGGCAACTCTACACATGGACATCACCAGATGGGCAATACCGAAATCAGATTGATTATGTTCTCTGCAGCCAAAGATGGAGAAGCTCTATACAGTCAGCAAAAACAAGACCTGGAGCTGATTGTGGCTCTGATCATCAGCTTCTTATAGCCAAATTCAAGCTTAAACTGAAGAAAGTAGGAAAAACCACTGGGCTAGTCAGGTATAATCTAAACCAAATCCCTTACGAATACACAGTGGAAGTGAAGAACAGATTTAAGGAACTAGATTTGGTGGACAGAGTGCCTGAAGAACTATGGATGGAGGCTCGTAACATTGTACAGGAGGCAGCAACAAAAACCATCCCAAAGAAAAGGAAATGCAAGAAAGCAAAGTGGCTGTCCAACGAGGCCTTACAAATAGCAGAGAAGAGAAGGGAAACAAAATGCAAGGGAGATAGGGAAAGTTACAGAAAATTGAATGCTGACTTCCAAAGAATAGCAAGGAGAGACAAGAGGGCCTTTTTAAATGAACAGTGCAAAGATATAGAGGAAAATAATACGAAGGGGAAAACCAGAGATCTGTTCAAGAAAATTGGAGATATTAAAGGAACCTTTTGTGCAAAGATGGACATGATAAAGGACAAAAATGGTAGGGACCTTACAGAAGCAGAAGACATCAAGAAGAGGTGGCAAGAATACATGGAGGAATTATACCAGAAAGATCTGGATGTCCCGGACAACGCAGATAGTGTGGTTGCTGACCTTGAGCCAGATATCCTGGAGAGTGAAGTCAAGTGGGCCTTAGAAAGCATGGCTAACAACAAGGCCAGTGGAGGTGATGGCATTCCAGTGGAACTATTTAAAATCTTAAAAGATGACGCTCTTAAGGTGCTACACTCAATATGCCAGCAAGTTTGGAAAACTCAGCAGTGGCCAGAGGATTGGAAAAGATCAGTCTACATCCCAATCCCAAAGAAGGGCAGTGCCAAAGAATGCTCCAACTACCGTACAATTGCACTCATTTCACTTGCTAGCAAGGTTATGCTCAAAATCCTACAAGGCAGGCTTCAGCAGTATGTGGACCGAGAACTCCCAGAAGTACAAGCTGGATTTCGAAGGGGCAGAGGAACTAGAGACCAAATTGCTAACATGCGCTGGATTATGGAGAAAGCCAGAGAGTTCCAGAAAAACGTCTACTTCTGCTTCATTGACTACACAAAAGCCTTTGACTGTGTGGACCACAGCAAACTATGGCAAGTTCTTGAAGAAATGGGAGTGCCTGACCACCTGATCTATCTCCTGAGAAATCTATACGTGGGACAGGAAGCAACAGTTAGAACTGGATCTGGAACAACTGATTGGTTCAAAATTGGGAAAGGAGTACGACAAGGCTGTATATTGTCTCCCTGCTTATTTAACTTATATGCAGAATACATCATGCGAAAGGCAGGACTGGATGAATCCCAAGCCGGAATTAAGATTGCTGGAAGAAATATCAACAACCTCAGATATGCAGATGATACCACTCTGATGGCAGAAAGTGAGGAGGAATTAAAGAACCTCTTAATGAGGGTGAAAGAGGAGAGCGCAAAAAATGGTCTGAAGCTCAACATCAAAAAAACTAAGATCACGGCCACTGGTCCCATCACCTCCTGGCAAATAGAAGGGGAAGATATGGAGGCAGTGACAGATTTTACTTTCTTGGGCTCCATGATCACTGCAGATGGGGACAGCAGCCACGAAATTAAAAGACGCCTGCTTCTTGGGAGGAAAGCGATGACAAACCTAGACAGCATCTTAAAAAGCAGAGACATCATCTTGCCGACAAAGGTCCGCATAGTCAAAGCTATGGTTTTTCCAGTAGCGATGTATGGAAGCGAGAGCTGGACCATAAAGAAGGCTGACCGCCGAAGAATTGATGCTTTTGAATTGTGGTGCTGGAGGAGACTCTTGAGAGTCCCCTGGACTGCAAGGAGAACAAACCTATCCATTTTGAAGGAAATCAACCCTGAGTGCTCACTGGAAGGACAGATCCTGAAGCTGAGGCTCCAATACTTTGGCCATCTCATGAGAAGAGAAGACTCCCTGGAAAAGACCCTGATGTTGGGAAAGTGTGAAGGCAAGAGGAGAAGGGGACAACAGAGGACGAGGTGGCTGGACAGTGTCATCGATGCGACCAACATGAATTTGACCCAACTCCGGGAGGCAGTGGAAGACAGGAGGGCCTGGTGTGCTCTGGTCCATGGGGTCACGAAGAGTCGGACACGACTTAACGACTAAACAACAACAATGGGTGCAACAAAGGGTCAGACTCAAAAATTAGGAATCAAGTCCTAGAAACCTGTGGGTGAGATGACCATTTTTCTGGATTTCAGGAATCAAATTAACACCGATTTGCAACTGGTTCAAATAATCCAAAATTTCGAACAACCCCAGTTGCTGAAATTAAAATGGGGAGGAGGATGACCCCTTGCTTCCAATTCTTTTAATTTCTTGCCTTAATATTTGGTACTTCTCAGTTTTTGTAGTTTTGAGCTTGCTTCTTGATGGAACTCCAGCTTTTATAAGTTATGTTTATATTGTTGCTTATGCAGAACTATAATATCCAGCTTATTAAACTCAACTGTTTTATCCATGATAACTTGTTTGTCTCAGTATAATATTGTGGTTTTGTTTTCTAAAACTGGAGGTGACTGGAATTTATAATACGGAAGAAAAGATGTGAGTAATCCATAAAATAGTCAACTGGTAAAAACTGACCTTTGATATTTGGTTATGCCTCCACATATAATCCATTGATGCTAGTTTAACGCATCCAGATATGATTTGATGAAAAAGGAGGGGGGATTAATATTTCAAATGAATAAATAATAAATATCTAGTGTGGATAACTTGGCATTGGATTACACATTTGTATCCCTCAGTTTCAGCCTCAAGATGGCCTAATTTAAGCCACAGGTTTGATTGTTGCTTATGAACATTATCATGCAGGAAGTAATTGGGGTGCTGTCCATATAATTGTTTCTCAAGTCATGCATCTCTGCACTGTGGGATTTTCAATAATTTAGGTTGGTGCTCAGTTGCAAGTTGTGATACTGTTGTCCTTTATTATTTTCCACTGTCACCTGCTGAAGTGGAACTGTGCTGTCATGAAAAAAGTGTTGAAGTTTCACTACATGACCCATATAAAGATTCTTGAGATCAACAAACCCATGCTGCATGGCAAAGAAAGGCACCTTGTAGACTACTTTGGATGATGGCACCAGCATTTAGATGGGAGGACTCAGATTTTCCTATTTAAATTTTCAAGATTACTGCATTCCCAATCCACACTATGTCACCACTGGAGTAGCCCAGGTCTTCATATCAGTATTATCAGAATGCGGGTGTGCTCTGATGATATTTTGCCAGCACGGCAAAATAAGATTCAACAAGACAAATCTAAAAGGCTGACAGTACAAACAAAAACTTCTAACTTTAAAACCAGGCTTCAGATCAGCACCAGATTTGGCACAGTGGGAGAGGACAGTCTGCTCCTGCTCTATGCAAAATCTGGTGATGTTTTAGCCAAAAATTTTAAGGTTATGAGTTTTTAAGTATAGACATGATTTACCACCACCACCCCTGTGCAGACGCCAGCAACCTAATTTTGTCAGCAAAGAAATTTCTAAAGTATACCACAAACAACTAACATTTTTTATTTTAAAAGGAGAGTAATTATCTTTGCCCTCCCTTTTTTATATGAAGCAAATCCATTCAGCTGTTGTAGAAAAAAGTGACTTAAATTTATAACCTAAAATGGCTCCTTCAAACAGGAAAAGCAGTCACTTCATAACTTTTGAGCATGTTCAGTAGAATTTTGCCAGAAAGAATAATGGTTCACAAGCATTTGCTTGCCCTTACTTTCTACATAATCCCTCACCATTTGAATGAAGAGAGCAACAGAGTCCTGGGTTTAGCTGACTTTGCTTTTAAAGTGCCAGACACTGTTTAACAATCACTTTAAACAGGCAGAAATGAAACTGGAGCAACTCTTTCTTTACCCAGCAGGAAGGCTGACTTTTCCTCCTGTTTCCTCTCTATGGCATTTCACTTTGAAAAATCCCATCATTTATTTTGAAAACATTCCCCTTTCCCTTCTTTTTTCTCAGTCTACCCCACATGATCTAGACTGTGTGATTATTAGGGGCATTTTAACATGTTAGAATTAATGATTCCATATTTCTCTCAGATATGAGATAATGCAAAGAATGTGGGGAAGGGAAAGTTCAAGGAAAATCCTTCAAGCCCAAGCTATGAAATTAAATAAACTGTGGCAATGGAGATCCATGCATGTCCTCCAAAGAAAGAAATCACAACACAATAGCTTGAAATTGTATTTGCATTTCCCCAATTACTCTCTAATATGCATATGATTAAAAAAAGAAAACAAATCATCATTGGGGTGGCAGAGACATGGAGCAAAGTGGTAACAAGCAGCCATATTACCAGCTGCTGATGTCCAAGAGTCTCTTGAAGAAACCGCCCTCTCGCCTAGCAGTGTCCCATGGAGTGGTTTGAAGGGGCAGAAGGGTGACTAAGGCGAGGGCTTGAGTGCATTCTGTAGTGTGAGGCATGCAGTATGAAGCAGGGGAGAAAGGAACACTCTTTTCAACAGATGTGGCATCACACCTCTGCCAATTAATCTACTGGCTGGCTTTTAGCTTGTCAGTTCTAGGAGAAGAGCTAGATGACTTTGCCCCATGGAGTGTAACTGGGAGATCCCCCCACATAGCTTACCTCACAAGGTTGTTGTAAGGATCTTAGGCAACTTTGAGGAAAAGTGAAATAGGAATTGAACCAAAAAGTAAATGTCATTTCATATCATGCTTATTTTGTTTTATTTCATTTTATTTCACTTGGTACCATTTTGTGCTTTATTTTTACTTATATGTATTGTTTTTAGTTGATTGTAAACCACCCAGAGTATGGGGTGATATACAAATTTAAGAAATAAATAAATGAAAAATCCATAGATAAATCCTTTTTCCTGCTGGCAGCATGGACATGATATTGTGCAGCAATATAGAGCCATTTCCTGGCATTTTGAATCGTGGATACAGGAGCACAATATCCCACATTCATAAACTGGATTTTGTTGTTGTTATTGTTTATGTTTTTGTGTTTTTTGAAGAAATGGATTTTTGAAAAAATAATTGAATAATAATAATCAGCAATGCAAAGACTTGCAACCTGAAGTGTCTACTAACTTTCCTTTGTTAATATATGACTACGGAATTATAAAGTCACTGGTCCCCAAGGGACCCAACAGATGCTGGAATAATAGTTGTTTCTCAGGTTTCTGTGCTTCAGTCAATGCAATTCAAGATAACAGAAGAAGCAAAGAATTAATATCAGATCAGAGCATCTGGTAGGTCTTTTGTGGTGGGTGAAAGGATCTCAAGATCATTTTAATGACTGTATTTGCTTTTTTGTTAATTATCTTTTCATTGTACACAGATAATTTTGCTGAGGCAACATTGTTAAGTTTCCACTTAATATACTTCATAATTATAACTTTCATATGACATGTCACAACAGGAGCGCATTGCTAAAGTATCCATTTTCTGCAGTTGCCCTATGAAGTTCACTTGTCCAATATATTTTTTTAAGAAGAGTAAATCTATTAAATGTGTAAATCCTTCTTTGCATATATATCCTCCAACAAATATAGTTTGCATGTTGCTTTCAAATGTTTTCTTCCATCTTTCCTTCGTGATAAGAGCCAAAAAGCATTGGCTGGATGATTCAGTTTGGGAGAAGGCCTCAACTTGGGAAGGAACTAAAAAAAAAAGGAACTATTAAATCTCACAATATACAAATTATCTTTCTCTATTAAGGACTGCTGGCTGGGTAGTTCAGTGAGTTATCTAGTTGGGTATGTAACTGTATCTGTGCATCCTAGAAAAAGAGCCAGCTTGTATAGCCTTAGACAAGCTGCACAATCCCAGGGTGCCCCCAGAAGAAGGGAACAAAACACTTCTGACTACTCTGTACCTAAGAGTCTTAGCAAGAAATGCCATAAGTCAGAATTGACTTGATGATATATAGAAAGACGAACAAGTGGGTTGTAGATCAGATCAAGTCTGAGCTGTCTCTGAAGGCAAAAAATGATGAAACTGAGGCTGTCCTACTTTGGGCACATCATGAGAAGGCAAGATTCTCTGGAAAAGACAATAATGCTGGGAAAAGTTGAAGGCAGCTAGAAAAGAGGAAGATCAAATACAGGATGGATTGACTTCCTAAAGGAAGCCACAGGCTTGAGTTTACAAGACATGAGCAGGGAGTATGGACAACAGGACATTTTGGAGATAGCTTACTTGTAGGGTTGCCGTAAGTCAGGGGTGACAGCATGTAACAGCAACAACATAGCATGAGTTTTAAAATGGGGAACATAAGTTGAAAATGATGGAACTCAAGTTAAAATGGTTCCTAGTAACTGGAAAGAGGCTTCATTCAGAGGTTGCTCTGTGAATTTTAAGACTGTTCCTGAGATGAGGCACACACTGTGATTGTTAATTGACAACTGTAGGCATCAAAAATGATGTTGTCTACTGGCATTTCTCTCATCAGTACTTCTTTATTTTGAAATGTATTTATCACAAGGATAGAAAACCCTGGAAAGGGTCACCATAAGTCAGACTTGACAGCACCTAATTGATTTATTATCATTTGAAAGCAAAGCAAGACAAACAAAACAAAACAAAAAGGTAGGCAAAGCAGTGTACATAAAATTAGGCAACAATAAATATGACCATCTAAAAATCATTTAAAACCAGGGAAAAGGCAACAATAAGAACCCACTGCAACAGCAGTGCAATGCTTTGGGGCATTGAACGTTTAGAGAAATATAATACAGTAGCATCATTAAAGCAATCTAGTTTAAAAGCTTCCCTAGTCTGGCAGCACAGCCCTTCTGTGTTCGGTGGGGCTTACTCCCTCTAACAAGCACTTGAGATGGCAGCCTAGGTTGAAAAATAGGCATTATGCATCAGTAGCAAGTAAATAAAAAGATTGATGCTCTCAAGAAGGCGGCACTTCTTAGCTCTGGCATGCTAATTCACAATTGAACTCTCTTTTTCTTTTCAATTTTAGTGTCAGAAGCACATCCATTGAAACAATGCATTGCTGCCATCTGTCCTTCCACTACTAAAAACTGAGTCCTAAATCTGCACAGTTTTATATAGGTAAGTCCCACTTTTTTTAATCTATCTTCTATCTCCTTTCTCTAAGAAGTAAATACTGATATTATTTTGGGTCTATTTATATACAAATACAATTGAAGCCAAGTTAACTTTTGTTGCATGCTGTTGTACTCTACGTTCACTGGAAGAGAGCAGAATCCTAGAGCTGCGTCTAGGTTTAGTTGTGTGCAATTTGGTTGGTGGAAGCAGGCCTTGACATAGTTTCCATGGTAGGGAACTTAAAGCCATGGAAATCAGACCTTGGATCTGTCCCAGAGTGTGTAACCAGGTTTTTGACTCTCCAATTATCTCTTTCAAAGTATAAATTCGCTAATTCTTCTCAAGGTTGTCATATATCAATTCCATTCTCTTTATTTGCATTTTGGAAGCACTGTTCTACTCCTACTAGCCATTGTCTAACCCTCCTTCTTCTCTTCCTCCTCTTCTTGGTAGCTTGGTTGCTAATCGCTGAATTATTTTGTTACTGGATTAGATGCCACAAAGCTCCTGACCTCCCTGTAGCTGTAATTGTTCTTATATACCTTCCCCCCCCCCCCCCATCACTCCCAGGCTGGTGAAAGAAGGACAAGAGTAATCACATTGCAGTAATGTTTCTCCTAACAGATCTGTGTACATTAGAGAAACATTATTACCATTCTTTTAAAAAAAAATTCCCACAATCCATTTCTACACAATGCTGTTTAATCCATTGTGACATACAAGCAGAAAGCATTGTCCCTAGAGTGTGCCACTCTGAATTTCTAGGCACCTTTCTCCATCCCAAACAAGCTTCCTGTAGAGAAGAACTGAACTGCTCACAAATGAATATAATAACAGAGAGTTTGTGTGGAGTACTCTGAAGTTAATTATGCTGAGGAGCATTTGTGCAGTTTTCAGGAGTTCTCGCCGGGAGTCAGAAGCAAGCATAGTTATTTAAGCCATGGAATACTGTAGCCTGAAAGGTCATGGTTGTCTCAAACCTCCGAGGACATATGTGTTCAAGAATAGGCTTTGAGGACAACAATGCTATTTCTCTAACGACTGAAGAGACCTTACAAAACAGTTTTGGTAATGAACAGTTTTGATAAACAAGGTCTCAATGGACCACTGTTTCCTTCCTACCACGGGAACTAATCTCAGCCTTTCATGGTGAGGCCTATTCAAGTTTATGAGACAAAAGCTCCTCTGTTGAGTTACACCTGCAGTTTATTTTCTTTTTATACAATTATTGGTCAGTTTTATGAGAAACTAGCCCATGTCTTTAAGGAGACATTAAAATATCTTAATTTAAAAATCTGTTTTTAATGATGCTGCTGATGACAATGACAATGATGATGAAGAAGAAGATGTTCTGGACTCTGTGGGACAGGTATCTGTTATATACCTTAACAGTTCTGACAGCTCTCTCAGTGACTTAGAGGTGTCCAGGCATCTTTCCATAAGAAACCAATCAATAAACTTCATTCTGAAAGCATGCCAAAACATTCTGGTGGATAAGCTGATGCATGTGTGTAAAAGTGTGCAGAATTCCCCAAGTCTGACAATCTGCTCTAAGTGTTTTCATGCAAGTGAACTTACAGCCTCCACTTAAACACTGGGAGACTTCCAGGAAGGATAGGGATCACAGGCCTCCCCACTATCCACCAGACCTTGCACAGATCTTCTGCGAAAGAAAAATAGAACCAAAGAGTAAGAAAAAGGGTGACCACAACAAATGGCTATGGAAGGATGTTGTCCTTTCTCTATGTGCCAAGGTTAAGGAATAACATAAATAACCAATAATTGAAATAATATTGCCACTGTTTTATTGTGTGGAAGAACACTGGCATTTGAATTAACAGTGCTATTGTTATGGTGTTTGTCCTAAGGAAAAGAATGACATTTCTCCTGGTCACTTGTTTAATATATTTTGCACAATCATTTTTACAAGAGACCATTGCTTGACGTTAAATCTTCACATCCTCTTCCTCATGAAATAGTACCAGAAAAAGAAAATGAAAGAAAATGGGAAACAGTGTCTTGTGGTACCTTTAAGAATAACAGATTCATGTCAGTGTGAACTTGCATGAGTTCCAGTCCACTTCTATGTCATCATGATCTTTCTTTCACATCATGTTAAAGATAATTACCAGCACTATGATCCTGTTCCCTAACGTAATTGCCTAAGACAGTCACACGTTCCTCCCCATTCAGCAGGTTCTCTTCCACATGAGTGGGCAAGCACTGATTGTAAAATCAGTTGCATGGCTAGTCATGTGACTGATTATGTGAACAACAGTGTGCTGAAAGGGGTGGGGAACTGCACAATTGCTCTTAATTGTGTGTTGCCAAGTCAATTCTGACTTATGGCAACCCTTTCCAGCGTTTTCTAGGTAGAGAATGCACAGAAGTGGTTTACCATTCCCTTCTTCTGGGGGGGGGGGGCGCCCTGGGACTGTGCACCTTGCCCAAGGCCACACAGGCTGGCTCTTCTCCCAGGAGGCACAGTGGAGAATTGAACTCTCAACCTCTGATTCTGCAGTCAGACACTTCAATGCCTGAGCTATCCAGCTAGCTACACATAAAATGTGAACTGAATTTTGGCCTTTAAGATTTGAGGTTGAAGGAGGAGATCTTTTTAAAAAATTTATTTGAAGCATAATTAATAACTGATATTTTTTTTACATACCACACAACAGATAATGCCTGAACTTGCACCAATTTACCTCCAAAATATATGCCCTTTACATAATGCCATGTATAATCCCAATAGAATTTAGGCCCATGTCTCATACTTGTCAACTATCAGCAAGTATATACAAATGAATAAAGAATCTTGCAGCACCTTTACAAAGTAGCAAACTTTATTTGGCATTAGGTACTACGTACCTCTTCGTTGTTTTTCCTGCAGCAAGGTAACACTACTACCTTCCTGGAAATATTTACAAATGAGTGATGTAAATCTTTTTTAATACATATTGTTGCTTCTTAATTTTGGGTTTCTGGTTGTCTTCAGTGGCACAATTGAAAACTTAAATTAAATGAAATTAAACTTACATTAAGTTCAGAGTAAACACAGACTGGACAGGTTCTAGGTGTGCTTACATCAGGGCACATGCTCTTGCAAGTATGATTTTAATGTAATTTTAGATGTACTCAGTAGTGTCCTGCCTGGGGATAGGCAGTCACCACACGTAGAAGGGAAAGCCTAGCCCGTCTCCTCTCTGTTGTCATTTTCTACATGTAGTTAGTGAGAATGAGGTATCTGCACAAGAAATGCTCGTACCTGAATATAAGCTTAGGCATACCAGCAGGAATCCTGATTTCCTGCTGGCTCTTTCTCATGTTTAGAGCTTACACACAAGCAGGAACATCTCCTTTGCAGACTCATAGCTTTCCACATACAGAAAGTGACAATAGAGAAAGGATGCACTAGTCACGCCTCTCTAAGTGTTGTGAGTGCATCAAGGGAGGGAAAATAGAATACTCCTAGCATCATACCTATACTGTTCCTTTGTGTTGCATAAATGCCATGCTGACACAGTATAAGGCCGTTTCCTTGATTCCTGTATATACAAGCTCACAGGAAGCTGCCTTGCACTGATGCATCTAGACAGTATTGTGAAGACTGACTCGTAGCAGCTCTCCAGGATTTCAGGCACGATGCTTCTAATTCCTGGAGAACATGGATGCTAGGAATTGATTATCCACCCTTTTACCTACCAAGCATGTGCCCTGTTGCTGAACTATAGCTCCTACAACTACAGATGCTGCGTACCCAATTAATGTAAATACCGTGAAGAGTGACTCTAGTTGGAATCAAAGGAACGATGTAGAAATTCCTCTGATTAGAATGTCACGGCATCATACACTCTGTCACTGAATGATGGCCCTCAGTCATTCATGACATGGCAGTTATTTAATGTTTGTCAACCAAAACAGCTGTTGTTAAGGACACAGAAGCAGAAGGTTTTTTTTAAAGCTACAGTTCTATGCATGAAACATCCCGAAGAACGCTTGCTGAATGATTTTTGACTCAATGAAGCAGGTTCAGAGATGGAAACAAACACATCATGCATAAAGCCCTCGTGATGATCTGCTCAGAGTGTTGAAAAAAATCTACTTATGGACTACAACTGCCATAATCCCCAGTCGGTATGGTCACTAGCCACGATGGCAAAGGAATTAGGGGAGTTGCAGTTCAAAAAGTAACTTGCCCAAACTCTTTTTCTAAGCATCTTATAATGAAAAGTTAGGAATACACCACAAACATATGTATATTGCTACTCATTTCCCTCGCTGGAAAACTAGGTTTGTAATTTCTCCTGAGGACTGGCACTACAGATGGGAAGAAATCTGTTGAAATCACAGTTTTGAATTAAAATACCCGTTTTGCACCTCCTGAATATGGTAGGGGAATGAAAGACATTTTTGCCTCGGAAATCCATATAAATGTGAAGCGTGTGGAGTATTTTACAAGGATATAAATGGGGGGGAAATAATGTACCACCCTATGATGTGTATCATGGAAAAGATGGCATGGCCCTCTGGGGAATCTCAGGAGGTTACATTGAGACACCAAGAGGGCATCATTCAATCTCAGGGCCTGAGGTGCCCCACCATGGTCTATACAGAGCACCAGCAGCAGCTTATCCAGGTTTCACACTGGGAGCTTGCCCAGTCAAACCTGAAGATGCTAAGAACAGAGCCTGAAACCTGCCTGCAAATATGTGCACCACTACTAATCTATCGCCTTTTCATTCCAACATGGTGTTATCTTATATGTTGGGCAGCACTGTGATCTACTCTTGACTTCTTAATAATAACTAACCCATAATCTCAAACACCAGCATAATGCCAGAATTTCAGATAAGACAATGTGCTGTTGAAGTAAATAGGCCAATGCAGATCCAGCATACCAACCTAAAAGGTGATGTGAGGCAAGAGGAAAAATATCTTGAGAACAGACAGTCATAATTTTAATTTAGAAACAGAAGGTGGCATAAGGCCTTCCTGACACCAACAGTGGCTCTCTGTTTAGATATATGTTGAATCCTATATAAGTACTAGGATCTCAGAAGTAAATCCCACTGAATTCAGTGGGACTGGTTTCCAAAAGAATTATTCCCAGATATATTTTAAATAAGACTGAAGCCTAAAGAGTTGGATTTCACTGGCAGAAAGAATAAATGTAGGTTCCATTAACCATACATTTCTAATTTCACCCCACATCCCTGCAATGGTTTTGCTTCAATAAACACTTGCCTCTGACATACCCAAAGATTAATTACATGTTGTGGAAGTAAGACAAATGGAAAACAAGCTAACGGTCTCTCACTATATATTAATGCGTCATTAACAACAATAGTTTGCTGAGATAAGAGGATCAGGAAATAGTGCAGTCATAGGCTGACGTTTACAATCAGTAAGGGCACTTGTACTACAGAAAAACATGGTAAATGCTTCTTGCCTTTGAGTTGACTGGGGAACATTTTTCATTATGTTAATTTGTTGGAATAAGGGCCTCCTGATTGGCACTAATTGATCGTCCCACCTGAGGGTTAATTGACATAAGTTTGCCTTTATTCACCAGCACTTTTAATCAGCTTTTACCTAATTTGAACAATTTTCCCAGCTGGAGTGCATGTGGGGGTTATATCTGACAATTCAATTGACTAGCAACACTGTTTGATTAATCTAGTAAGGTTGTTATGCTTTTGTAAAAAAGCCTTCATACTAATATTTTTAGATGGACACTATATGGTACATTTTGTTTGCATGCATTGTAATTATATGAATAAACTGGAGTCATTTATGATTAAATTTTCCTTTCCCCCTTGTACTATATAGACTGATGGATAGATTTCAAGTGCACTAAGTATCAACTTTATTTCATTTCAAGTATAATTTTGCCCCTACTGTTCCAGTGCTCCCTGCTCATTATGACTCTGCCAGCACTACAGAATGTGTTATTTGTCCAGCCATCAACACCGCGCTTCTAGAAATTCATCATCAAGTGTATGGATGACTAACAACCACTGCTTCTGTATGTCAGAGAATAAGAATGAGAGCAAAGACAACAAGCACGGATACAGAAAGGGAAAGGAATGCTTAGCATAGATTGCCATCGCTGAAGTGAAGTGTACAAGGATGCTTTCTGAAGTCCTGGAAGTACAGGTTACCACAGCTCTTAAATCCTATGTATGTTATTTTGTTCCAGGTCTATCTGATAGTTCTGGCCTTTGGGCAAAGCCCAAATTTGACAAGGAAAATAAAGATGGGAGGAAAAAGAAGTTAAATCCGGTAATTGTTGAAGAAGTGTTTCATTTCTTACTTAGGTTTTTAACATCTCGTATGCCAAATGCACAATGTTGTTGGTATGGACAATATTATTGTAAAAAAGCAATAAACTATTTGAATATGTAAGTATTTAAAATACTCAGTTGGTGATCCTCTTTCTTACACGCAAACCTTGGTGATCTCAATCCCTTTAATCAAGATTCTTAGTGTTCTTGTACACATTTAATGTTGTCTGTTGTTGCTATATGTTTTTCCCCTCTCTTCTCAAAACCTCTCCCTCTTCCAAGCAGTTGCTTGTGGTTACTCACTTCTGATTTACAATGACTCTAACAGGGTTTTTTAGGTATGTGAGATGTTGAAGGAGAGGTTCCTCATTGCTGCCACTCCTCTAGTAAAGTTTCCATGGCTGAGCAGAGGTTTGAACTCAGCTCTCCTGAGTACTAGAACCACACCCTATCCCCTACACCACACTGACGAACATACAACAATTATATCTCCCTTGTATCTGTGTCTGAGATTACAGAGGCTGCATAATGGAAAATTTCAAGATCCCACATCACATATGTCATATTTGGGCATCAAATCTAGTTTTTGTCTTGCTTAGAACTGACTCTATGAAATCAATTAAACTTAAGCCTGACTTCGGCATTCAGGAAAGGATTAGTCTGAACATAGGAGAATGACAGGCTGATGAGGGAAGCTTCTAGTACTCTTGCAACCTCTCCATACCACTGCAGAATGTGGTTGTCAGACATCAGGATCCCCAGACACCTGAGGATGCTCCATGTGCTGCAGAGGCTTTTCAACCTATCACTTTCTACATGGAGACAGTGCGAGATGTGGGGGGTTAGAACTCTTTCACTCCTCACATGTTGGGATTAGCCCCTTTCTGAACCCCTGGTTAAAAGCTTACATACTTAATAGTCCCACTTATTTCTGTGGGCTTACACCAGGCATAAGCACCTATGTCTAAATCCAACACATTGAAATATGTAAATAACTCCAACTCCAAGGATCACACATGCCTGTAACATATACTGGCAGACCTATCTCAGAAAAGATGCTTGGACCATCATGATCTTCAAATGGAAGGACTTCTGTAAGTATAGAATCATAGAATAATTGAGTTGGAAGGGGCTTATAAGACCATCGAGTCCAGTCCCCTGCTCAATGTAGGAATCCAAATCAAAGTAGATCTGACAGATGGCTGTCCAATTTTCTCTTGAATGCCTCCAGCGTTGGAGTGCTCACCACCTCCTGAAGTAACTGGTTCCATTGTTGTACTGCTCTAACAATTACGTTTTCCTGATATTAAGCTAAAATCTGGCTTCCTGTAACTTGAGTCCTTTATTACATGTCCTGTACTCTGGGATGATTGAGAACAGATCCTGCCCCTCCTCTGTATGATTACTTTTAAGTATTTGAAAAGTACTATCATATCTCTCCTCAGTCTTCTTTTCTCAAGGCTGAACATGCCCAGTTCTTTTAGTCTTTCCTCACAAGGCTTGGTTTCCAGTCCCCTGATCATCCTTGTTGCCCTCCTCTGAACTTGTTCCAGTTTGTTAGCATCTTTTTTAAAGTGTAGTGTCCAGAACTGGGCATTGTAAGTAAGGGCAATTAAGGGCAATCTTGAAGAACATCAATGAATTTTTCTATGCTATCCTTGCTGTTTAAAACTACACATATCTGGCATGGCACAGTTAATAATTGTCAGTCATTCCTCTGCTTTAAAATTAATGGATGAGATTGATGATTCTTATCACACAACCAAGATCATTACAAAAAAGGCTCTTTGACTATATCAGTAAAGTTCATCTCTTGCGGTTGCCATGAGTGATACACTGAACAAATGGAAAGAATGAAGAAACTGTGAGACAACATGACCAGTTTATTGTACTGAGCATATTATAGAAAGAAACATGGACAGGTTGATTGACAAATTGTATTTTGGATACCTCTACGAGATGGCTTCTTTTAGACTTGCTTAAAATTAAATTACTTGGCCAGCAATGCAAAATCCTGGCACATGCAATCAAGCAATTTTCCCTTCCCTTTTTTGAATTGCTTTTGCCGAGTTTTACCTGACGGTAAACCAGGATAAACAAATGAATAGGTTTCATTACTGCAATCAGGTGGCACTTGCCACAGGAAAAAAAATCCATTAAATACTGTATTGCAACTGAAAAACCTAATTGTGCCATAACAAAGACAGTACTGTATCTCTTGTTAAAATACCAGGAAGTGTTACCTAGAGAGCCCAGCACAATAAATTGGCTATTTTAAAGTGGATACATTATCTGATGAGGAATTTAAACATTTCCCCTTGCTTTTCTTGTGTTCACAAAAAAAAATCCCTTTTGAAGCAACATCTTTAAAGTGATGAGCCATCTATGTAAATAGATTTATCAACCTACAAGCAGAGTCCTGCACAGAATTCTGTCACTCCTGTTGGTATACATAACAGTGTCAAGTGAGTCAAGACATCATACAATATTGATTGAAAGTTTTAAAACAGCAGCACCCAAATCAGAGGAATGTTTCAGGTGGTCACATAGTATCTCACTGTGCTGTAATACTGAGAGAAACCTTTTGTTAAACAAAAAATCCAAAGCTATCGTTGTAAACCTCAAAGTTTTATTGCTTTCTGAAGTGACATATGTTTAGCTAATAACTTGACAGTTGGCATCTATGATCTATGTGACAGGGCCCACAATTGTTCCAAGCAGATGTGATAAAAATTGCCTCAGGAAAGTGCTCAAATAGACACATATACCCTTTTAATGTGAATTTTTGAAAGCCATGCCATGTACTTCTGTCAGGCTTTGGTGAAACTTACCAATGTACTTTATTTAGTCATCTTGACAAAAGCTATGTTTTTTAAAAAGTTTGGTGAAGTTATGAGTGAGAGCTCTAACATTCTGAAGGTTTTCCCATTCTATTAAATCCTACAGCAGCAATCTTGTACATGCTGAAAATTTGCAATCCTATGACTTCCCTTGAATCATACAGATCTCAATTGCTATCATTTCTCATCTCTTTTTCCCACCTTATTAAATATTTTGACTGCCAATGTTTTTTCACAGTTTTATACAATTGGAGGAAGTTGAATTCTGCCACTGCAGCTTTTAGGCTTCTTTTCCCTATCGAAGACAGCAGGGGTGGGGGATCGTTTGGGTCCCCCTTCCCTCCTCTTCCTATGCCCGAGTGGGGATAGGAAGAGGAGCGAAGCCTGATCTAAGTGATTTAAGCGCAATTTGGGCACTTCGTCCATATCTCTAGTCGCTACCGTCCATTCTAGGCAGCCGCAGACCCCAAGCATACTGGACCGAGCCAGATAAAAAGGCAAGGCGGGCCGGATGTGGCCCACGGGCCGTAGTTTGGAGACCCCTGATATAAGGTATGCTGTAAATGACAAATGGCTCCCTCTGAGGCTCCCTCCAACACACACCCCTGAGGCTCCCATAGGTTTCCTCAGGGTAAAAGAGAACTCTAGGGAGCCTCAGAACCTAAAACAGGGAAATAGGAAGGTTTTAACTAATTTAAATTAAATTTTACCAGTGGAAGCGGATGATGTCCACCACATAAATTCATACAAATTGCATTTGGGGGGGGGGGGGAATATCATAGTATGTAGGAAAAGATGTGGCTGCTAAGCAAATCGAATAAGAGTGGGGGATAAGGAAATGTTTATACCAAAGGTAATTAGGTCCAAAAAACCCCACCCCCTTAAAGTCAATGAAGCTAAGTCATAAACCACTTTAGAAATCAGTACCAGATTTCTAATCACTTTAAAAATCAGTACCAGATTGATTGGTTTAGGTATCTGGCTGCGGAGCCAGAGGTTGAGAGTTCAATTCCCCATGGTGCCTCCTTGACAGGGGCTGGACTCGATGATCCATAGGGTCCCTTCCAGCTCTGCAGTTCTAAGATTATTGTTGTTGTTATAAAAATCTTGGTGTACCTCTTACCTTAGCATATACTGTAAGCAAAAGTTTTTCATTGAGTAAGCCAATGGCAAAAACCTTATTTTTATTTCCTTTCCTTTCCTTTATTTTTGCAGTTCTCCACTTCTGCCCCTATCTCTCTGCTTATCTCTCTTTTTACTCCCTTTTTCCAGATGCTGTAGTAGAGAGCTCAGTGGAAGGGACAAGCTGTATACTTCACTCTTGAGGCAAGGACATCTGAGTGTCATATTTTTATCTCCTCTTATAATGAGTCCCTAAGCCTTCTCTCTCTGCTTTACAAAGTCATGTCTCTTGCATTATCCTGCAGGGGAAACAGCTACTGAGATAGTTTGTTGTCACTGACAGAAGAATGCTAAGAGGCACCAGGCCATTTCTAAGATGGGATTTGAACAGTAATTCTAATATCTTGCATTTGACCTGACATTTTACGCGGTGACATTAGAATTAAGAGAAGACAGTATGAACTTGCTGAACCAAACTCATTTTGTTTTATAACATTGATTTTTTATATAATTGCAATGCTGGAGCACACCGCCCTCTGTATAGTACAAGATTTGATCAAGTACAGTATAAGGGTTCCTCAAGTGGGAGGAGTATATTTGTCTTGTTAAACCTATCACTCTTCAAGGAACTCATGGGAGGGGGTGCCATTTTTCTCAGACAATAGTTTATAATGAGGTTACAAATCTATCAGAGACCCCCTCATTCCAAGTTGGCACATGTTCCCTGTTTCAAGACTGTGTGGAAGCATGCCTGCTTCAGAAAACATCCATAGTTTCAGCAGAAAATCTAGAAATTCCTGGGTTGTGAAAATATTTGTGATAAGACTGTGTGGGTTTTTTTTTTAT
The DNA here is from genome assembly GCA_037013535.1 of Intellagama lesueurii. Taxonomy (NCBI): domain Eukaryota; kingdom Metazoa; phylum Chordata; class Lepidosauria; order Squamata; family Agamidae; genus Intellagama; species Intellagama lesueurii. The sequence goes on along the minus strand of JBAJHW010000001.1, from coordinate 135,265,885 downwards.
GAAGATAAATAACAGCAGACAAATAAGCAAAGAGATTCCCAAAGCTGTCATAACTATTTCAAATATCTAAAACCGAACTCACCATGGAGAGAGTGATCCACAGTGATTACCAAGGGACCTACACCTGAGTAAGTATGTTTATCATTGTCAATCAAATAAACACTATTAATTCCTTGTTTTATTAAGATACTATATTAAACCTGCTCGGAAGAAAAGTTATATTTACTAGGGGTGAGTGAATACCATCTGTTTTGATTCAGTCCAAATTATTTGTCTCCAATTGTAGCTGATTCACTTAGAATCAATTTGTAGCCTGTCTGGTTCCATTTGTATCCAAATATTTTAAAATATTTGTACTAGAGATAGGCACAAACTGCCAGTTCGGTGGTTCACACCAGTTTGTTTTTCATCCAAATAGATGTTTGGTGCTTCCCAGCCCTGCCTCCTTGGGCCCATTCATAGGCAACGCTCTGGCTTCCCTGTCCTGCCTCCTCTGGGCACCTATTCGACAAAAAATGAACTGGCACAAAATGGTGAACCGGCGGTTCGTGCCCATTTCTAATTTGTACATGTTTGTATTTGTCCACATATTGGGCAAAAACTGAAAACGGGAAAAATAAGGGCTCTGGCCTGGGATGGACAAGTGAAACTTGGTTGGGGTCTTTTGGGGGGTGGAGCCAAGGGTTGGCATTAAATGGGAAAGTGGGTGCTGCTTGTTTGCTGGCCTAACTGAACTGTACTGTGTTTCTTCAGTTTCCAGGGCACAAAGCTCCCCCGCAAAAATCATTAAAAGACAAAAAATGTGGAACCACATTTGCTCTGTGAAGCTCAATGTCTGCCCTATCTAGAACACAGGCATGCTTGTTTTTTTAAAAAAAGGGGGGGTATTTTTAAAATATCCAGGGGACCAATCTTTGTCCTCACTCACCACCCCATTTTTCAACATTTCTTTTCAACCTCTGAGGCTTCCCCTCCAAAATATAAATATATCTGGCACTTAGGAGAGTCCTGTCTTGATTCAAGCACTGCTTCAGGCTTTCTCAGACCAGTTTGGAAAGAGACAAATACCCCTGCTTAGCTTCATTTTACAAATAAATTCAGAATCCATAGCACACCTCTCATGTTTGCTAATGGGTTTATTCCGAGGAGATTTCTTTGCAAAATAAGTATGCAAGCCCACAGAATGTTACAGCTGTGTATCAGTGCAGTGTAGACCTTGGACGTCGCTGTGTTCCAGACTGGATGCCTTTTTTTTAAAAAAAAAAACACCTTTTCACATGTTTCTCCAACGCATTCCTCAGCTCACATTCACATGTAAATGGTCCAAATCCTTTTGCGAACTGAGTCCAGAATACTTCTGTAATTTACAAGGCTTTTGTAGCATTGTTGAGAAACTACAGTGTGACATTATCATCAGCTTAATTAGAGTTGACAATGGACAATTAAGCATACAAAATAACAAGAAGAAATAGCCCTTAGGGATAAATATAAGACATACATATAATTTGTTTACATCAAGCATCAGTTCAGTCCATTGGTTTTGGACTTTGTTTTGTATTTTGCATCGTTATTTTACACTGCATTAAATATTTTTGCATGATCTTATTTACCATGTCTGACAAGTCTATGTAGTAAGAGGTAGCCACACATTCTGATCCTATGGGTGTTTTCTCACAAGTAAATTCTACTGTGCTCAATGGTGCTTAGTGTTGCGTTTGCCTATTCCCTCATCCCGTCACTTTATACATGACAAAGTGAATGGATTCCTGTTCAGGATGGCTAATAATATTCTATCATTCATGCAGCAAGAAAGGGGATGTAATATGTTGTATACTTGAATGCCACTCTGCTTAAAGGGTAACATGATTATGCCCAGGCTATCACTTTGTTATCTTGCCCCTTCCTATCACACTTTCTTTTTTCTCAATGTCAAGTATCCATGCCCTGGCAGGAAAACACTGAACAACAACAAAATTGACAACATACCTAGTGGTAGGGAGGAAAAATGGCCCAATAAGCTTAGCTGATGACAGAATCAGCCCTAAAATTTTACAAGAGAGGCTTAATCGAGTTGCTTGAATGTTCACAAAGCTCTTAAAATAAATGATTTGCTATCTAAATCTAATCAATAGTCCAAACTAGAGTAGACCTATTTAATTAATGTAACTTACACAAGTGGTTTGACTATGATTCCATGTATTCAGTGGGCCTGCTCTAGTTATGAGTAACAATTAGATTTGGGACAAAAATAAACAGATCATTTGTCTCAGGAATAGAGGTGTGTCACCCAGTTCGCTTCCAGATATTTGCAAAACGAATTGGGACTGACACACCCTGAGCTGATTTGGAGAGGGATAGAAACAATTTGTTCTTCGATTTCTGCAGATATTTGTATGTGTTCATATGTTTCTAGATCCGGGGGGTGAAACTGCAATTGATGAAAACAAAAGGCTATGGCCTGAGATGCAGGCACTACACAACACCATCAACTTTCAGAATGCTGTGGACTTTCAGTGTGTAAGCAAAGCTCCTAATAACTTCCTTCCTTCCACCCCTCCCAGGAGCTGTGCTCAGGGGAAGCATAGGTTGGAGGTCTAGAAGATGCATCCTGGCTTGCCCAACTATACTTGTTCACTTTCCAATCAGAGGGCTACACATTTGGCACTTGCCCTCTTTGAAACACACATAAGCACCCACAGAAAGGAAAAAGAAGGTTGTGTAAATAAAGGCTAGCAGCAGACATGAAAAAGAACAGAACAGAACAGAAGTGGCAGCGGAAGGGGAAGAAGAGTCTAATGAAACAAAGCCTGCATGAGAGAGCCAACCATCCACCCTACATCCACACACACACTCAATCCAAAGTGTAACCAAGACTCAGTGTAGCTATCTAAAAGAACAAGCAAGCATATTTTAGAACACATGCAGCCTCATAATCAATGTACCGTCATTCTTTTGCCATGCCTGAGTACAAAATGGCTGCCCAGCTGGGAGTCTGGGGAAGAAGTAAAGCACACTGGGGTCAATCTGATTCCCCCCCCCCCCCAGGGCTCAGAGGCTGGAGATTCCAAAGAGAGGTTTTAGCTTTTAGTGGGGCTTCAGCTGCCAATCTCTGCTTTGGTGTTTCATTCTTTTGCTATAGCAACTGGTGCCAAGTATTTTGGTTCACATTTCATCCCTTTTAACCCCCAAAATGTCAATTTCATCGATTTATAGTGAGATCCTAACTGACCTAAGCACAACATCTTGAGCCACCCTATATTTGCTCCAGTAACATACAAATATCCTCCTTTGCCTCATTTGGATACTTCTTCCCCAAAGCTGGTGCTGATCCCTATTCAGAAATGTTGTGAGCATTCAAGCAAGGGCACTAACACAAACAAGTGCTTCTCTTCCAGAGCTTTGAAGCAGAATCAAGCTTGAGGCACCCATTCTATTTCCCCTCCCCCCAATTCCATGGTCCAGAAATGTATCGTGAAATGAGGGAAAGTAGAGGGGTAGAAAAGAGATACTCCTAAAGTGTGGGAAACCCTCTTCTCGTGCCAGCAAGGAAATCTGCAGGAGACTTTCCCTTGGTGGAAAAAATGTGGAGAGTTTCATATTCCCAGGGGCATTCTGCAGGGATGGGGACTCGAATGGCAGGACTCACTGTCAAGTCAGACTTAAGTCATACCAGTGACTCAACTCAGACTTGACTCAGGCTTTTTTTTTTCAATTACTCAGACTCAACTCACAATTCAGAACCCACCCACCCCTCCTTTTTTTTTCTGGGAGAAAAAGCTTGTTTTTAATAGGGCCTTGGTACCAATGATTCGGACTCAGACTTGGCATATGCTACCAAAGACTCAACTTGGGACTCAGACTCAAAGACTTGCCCATACCTCTGGCGTCCCGTGATTTGTGGTGTCATTTTGTGCTGGGAAGCACTTTGTAGGCCTGTATGAACCATTCAGGCATACATGTCCCTTCTTGAGAGGGTAAACGCTGCCAACAGTCCCCAGTGCTCTTTTTTATTCAGTTCACTTTGAAAGCTACCAAGCTTGCTTTGGATAAGCCCTGGATCTTCCTCATGAGCTTCGGTTTCACCCATCATTGCAGGTTATTTGAAACAAGTGCATACTTCTATGGTGGAGTCTTCTCTGTGTACTATTGCTCTATAAACCATTCTTGTCCAGTGCCTGAATTCCAGTTCTGAAAGGGTCTCAGATGTGCATCCTAGATATTGGCAGAGCTCAGTGCATGCAGTGGAGCGGAAGCAAAGTGAGCAAGTCCAGATTTAATCCTTAGTTATTTCCACCTGGCATTTTCCATAAAGTGTATAAAGTACAGTTTGGTTCTTGTGCATATCTTTTCAGGAACTTGTACAAGTGCAAGAGCTTCAGACACACAAAGTGCAGCTCAGCTCACAAGTGAACCCTAATGCAGCAGTTTCCTTGACTGCAAAGCAACACTCCTGCACCAAGCTTTCTAGGCAAAAATGCAGACCTTTGAAAGAAGTTCCAGCCACAATTCAATCCTATAATATAACTTCTCATGCTTTCAATAGTCTCTTATCACCAGTCATTGATCAGAGAAATCAGAACAAGCTTGCAGGCCAATTCTGGAGCATTCATGACTCACATGAGGCCCATAGGCTGGAGGCCACCCACCACTCCTCAGGAAAAACATGATGATAGGCAAGAAAAACACTTTCTGCTATTGTCTGACATCTGAATCAAGTGTAAACCATTGTACCACTTAGGAAGAAACTGTTCACTGGCACAGGATTTGAGATCATCTGTTTAGGATGTACAATGTCTACTCAGAATATCTTGGATCCACTGAACTTCTTGGAAGACAGCTGTAGGACTGGCCAAGAATGGAAGGAGAGGAGTCATGGAAAAAGGACAATTTTCATGAATGTTGGTAGGATTAATTTTAAAAATTGGAATGAATGGAAACAGAGAAGAGATACTATTATTGCTGTTTTAAATTGTCGTTTTAACTTACTATATTGCTTTGACTATTTTTATTGTAAGCCGCCCAGAGTAGACGTAGTCTAAATGGGCGGGGTATACATTTAATAAATAAATAAATAAATAAATAAATAAATAAATAAATAAGAGACATTTGTTACTTAGTCTACTTTTGGAAAGGCAGTCATGTTGGGAATAAACCAGATCTTTAGAAACTGTAAAATGCCATGCTAAATCAAGCCAACTGTTTCTGCTACCCACTTGAGCTTGTAAAAATAGTGGATGTATGTATGTGGGAGGGCACACTGTCAAACAAGTAACATCACATAGCTATTTGGATGCAAACTGTATAGACCTGACTGATTTAAACATACGGTATATCTTGTTTTGCAGGGTGATGGATTTTGGAATTACTTTTTTTTTCTTAGAACTTTTGTTTGTTTAGAACTCTCTTTTTCTCTTCATGAAACTAGTAGACTGGCTAAGAATAATATTATCAGATCACAAGAATACTTTTAGAAAACCTGTCTTTTCATCTCTCACACCTATTTTGTCAGATGATAAATGGCTCTAGGACTGGTTTTCTCATTTTTCCAGCAGAATTAAAATTGAATTGTTGACTCATTACCACCTACCACATAGATAATTTTCCTGCTCTGCACAAATCGCTAATGTAAAGTGTTTCTACCTTGCTCTTGTTTTCCATGCTAAGGTAGACTACAAAATAACATAAAATCCCAATTTATAAAAAATGGATGGAAAAACAGCTAATAGTTGAAATGGTCAACACAAAGCACTTTGCCCATCAGCTCTAACATTCACAGATGAATGGGGAACCAGCACAATTTGCCTACAAAATGTTGTGGGAAATTGGTAATTCCTTTATAAGTAGCAGAGTTTAAAGTACAAACAACAACTGCAAAAAGTGTAAGAGAAACTCAAGTCTCAGAGCTGCCCCCCCACCCCATAGTAACTAGCAATTTATATGTTAAAAATAATTCTGGAGACATCTTAAATAGGAAAAAAATTAAAAATAATCTTTACTTACCATTGCTATCAGTGGGTACAAACAGAAGAATAAAAGGAAAGAAAAATGGGATCTTTACTATGTGGAAGAGATGTCCTCCATGCTTGCTGCTTGCTAGGAGATCAGGGGGAAAAAGGAAAAAGTAACAAAGGAAGTGTAGCAAACCAAACAGAAAGAGAGGAGATGGAGAAAAACCAGAGGTGGGGAAAAAGAGCTTTAGCAAAAGGTTAATGGCAAGACACAATCACTTTAGGTTGTGAAGAGTCCCCTCCCACTGATATCCAGTGTTAGTGCATGCTAGATTGTTATTTTCCCAACACAAAACAGAGTAAGTATAGAGACAAATAGTTCTCACTGTGATTACACTGCATGTTTGGCAAAATCCCATACATTTCCCCAAAAGTGAACAGATTAAGAGGGGAAGAGTGGTGAACCAAAGGAATGCATCATTGCAAGTAAGAGTGGAAGGGAAGGTATGCAGTCCACCTCACAGTGTGGCATATATTTGCCTCCTGCTACATACCTAGAAAGGCAATATCACAGCCATACATCAGCATCTGCAGTTCTAGAAAGGAAAGGGCGGCTCTATACATATTTTTCAGCAGCAACCAAGTTTGGTCATTGAAACAAAACATATTCATGTATACAGAAACCCTAAAATCATATACTAGTGAATGTATTGTATAAACCTCTGATGACATTTAATTTGATGCACATGCTGTGGATGGTTTGTACAATATTACTGGGGTGGTAGCTGGCAGGGGTACCATAACGTGTGGTGTGTGTGTGTGTAAATCCTAATCCAGACTCTTCTGAATTTGCCTATAATGTTTCTTTTCCTCAAAGAAAACAGTATTTAAGAGCTGCTGAAGGTAGTGTTGTTCTTATTTTCAACACCTCTGTCATAATTCTCCATGTATGTAGTAACTCCAATTTAAGACTGTAGAGAAGACAATCAGTCATGCTACTGTATAATCTCAGAAATATGATAGATGTGTCAAGAACTTACAAATGGACTGACACAAGAGAAAGGACTGAGAAAAGGGCAAGTATAGTGGTTTCACTTAAAAAAACACAGTGTCAAGTCAATAGAAAAGAGCAAGAGAAACAATCAATGTTCATTTCTCAAAGCCATTAGTTATTGTTAGTCTGAAACAGCCTTTATAGTAAGAGAGAATGATGTTTGACACACATTTTGTAATATTTCAGTGAAGCTCAAAATAAAATAAAAGAAACAGAGAAGTCAGAGAAATTCAAATAAATGCTCTGGCTAATTTTCATTGATTTTTTCCCCAAAAAAATTGCTGCAAGGTTCTGAAACAAAGCTATGTTAAACATTTTGATAATGTCTCAGGCTTTCTTGATCCAGGCTTAGGAGGAAAGCCATAAACTTAAAATATAAATAGAACAGAGGACTATTACTTTGACATTCTCCACATTCTCTCCTGACTGTATATGCTGACTGTTATACAGTGTACAACACCATAAACCTTAGATTACTCAAATCTCATTAGAATCCACCTTCTTTTACGAGACCAGGAGTGAGCAAAATGCAGCCCTTTGGTTTGTATTGCAACTCCCAGAGACCCTATCTGCCACAGCTGGCGATGAAGGATGCTGGGATAAACAGTCCAGCAACATCTAGAAGGATGCATGTTGCCCACAGCTGTAACGGGGCAGTTTGGTCAATATAAGAATAGGATTTGGTATGGTGATATAGGGGCACAATTGAATAATGGGTGCAGAAACAGATGGGAAGTATGAGCCACAATACTTGGGAAGGGTTCAAGACTCAATCCAGAGCTTCAGGAGCCAGGACTGGGGATTACCACCAATAGTAGGGTATTTCTGGGGGCAATGGCTCCCAAGAAAGGAACAGGCAAGTCTAAACATACACCTAGCCAAAAAGCCAACTTCCAAGTGGATGTCCTCAGACATCTCCTCATCTTCAGGGGCCATGCAGTTACCTAGTTTAGATGCCATTGTACTAGCCTTGCAGCAGAGGCAAGCAAAGAACACCATCGCTCTTGCCCAAGTGAGTTATCAGTGAGTCTGGAAGGCTGTGTTAACCCACATGTTATCACGGAGCTTCCCTTTGGCTCCTGCATCTCCAGGTTGGGCTGTGGCTTCATACCACATGGGATATGTAGTTGTATGGTACCAACTTTGGACATGGCAGCAATTATAATCCCTGCAGCAATTTTTTTGGCTGGGAGCAATCTGGCCCTACCCATCTGTTCCAATACTGGATAAAAGGCAGTCTCAATGGGGGCCTTGGTTTTTTGTGAGTAGTCTCTTTCTTGAGAAGATCATCTTCTCCCTGACACCAAAGAAAATATATGGAAGGGAGGTAGTCATTTTCAGTCTGTCTCTTCAGGGGTTAGAGGGAAAGGATAAGGAAATGTGAGATAACAAGGATAAGGAGAGGTACTAAGAAGTAGGGAGGGTGTGGATTTTTTTTTCAGGTTGTTAAGTTTGGATTCACGATTCCATTTGTTGGGCTATGCACCCCTTCATGTGATGGGTAATTTGAAGTCAGTCAAGAGAAAGGAGGACATGGTGCAGGCTAAGCTCCAGAAGGAGCCGATTTGCAGCCCTTTCCCTGCCCTGCCACTGGCTAATCTAAGAATGTCTGCCCTGTGGGAAGTCTTCAAAAAGATAGCTGATAAATTTCAACGGATATATTTCATGGGGCTGTAGCCAGGAAGCAGAGTTGGCAAAATAAGACATTAAGTCAGCCTTTTGTCTTCTGCTGCTTCACTCCAGGGATTTTGACCCTCCTTTAAATTTGAGGGTTCCTGCCCACGATATTCTTTATTTTCATTTTATTTTGTTGTTGGCTGATCCAGCCAAATCAAGACAATGTTGAACTCTTATGGTGGGCTTTCAAGCATTAACCTCTGAGCTGGGAGTTCCTTTGGCTGAAGAAAAGGCTGTGAGGCCTTTCCCTTCTGTCTGAGAGTCTCCAGAGGTTTCATTTTTTGCCTGAGGACAAGAAAGCATTCAGTTGGTGCAAGGAGCTCAGACTTGAGGCTCAGATACAGGTTAGGCAGAGCCACATGGTGTCAGAATGTAGATCTGTGTGGCTTGGTGTGCTGGTGACTGGCCAGTAGAATAGATGGAAGCTTATGTCACCAGGGATTTTTCATTTCTGGATATATATTTTTTCTTATCCTGGTTGCCGTGTAGCTCTCAGCTGGAGTCTTCACTAATGCTTCATTACATTTCTGGAGCAAAGACATGGCAGCAGTATATGTCATCAACTCTTTGACATCTTAGTTGGGGAGGATCATCTGAGCTGGTGTGTATGCTTACCTTGCACTGTCTGAGTCATAATATCCTATTTCTAGCCTATCATATTCCAGGCCTGAATAATGGCATTGCCAAAGCTCTGGTTCTGTTGAACTCCAAACTGATGTCCTTCAAGATTTGTTTGGGAAGAGGGGGACAGGGGATGCCAGGGGCCTGGAGTAGACCTATAGTGACATGAAGCTGGTGTTTCAGAAGTTGCTGGCTGGAGGATTGAGAGAGTATTTACCCCATTTAGTCATTATGTTTGTTCACCCAAAACTGTTCAGAAGTGATGGGGTACTCTTTTCAGAGCAAGGCACTTATTTTCTTTTGGGGACATGCAAAAGGGCCTCAGGGCCATCTGAGGTGGCCTTGTGTGGCCAAAGAACTTAGCGTTAAGCTTCCTATGTTGCTGAAATTGGAATACTGTACGTAAACTGTAAGTACAGATAGGGATATCTGAAGGAACAGTATCAGGTGAAAGGTGGCTTAACAAACTGGTACCTCAGATTATGGGATTCAGGGGCTGATGTAGGAGCAAACTTTGAGGCCAATTGGGTAACAAAAGCCAAGGGTCTTTGGAAGGAAGTGGGCCCAGGAGACTCATCCTAAGGAAGTAAAGTCTGTGGTGTTCAAGTAGTTTACAGCGGGGCACCAGGTCTGGAAGTGCACAGTGTGGTTAAGGAGGAACTAGTCTTTGCCATAGTTTTCCATAGTGGGGGAGATCCCACTGTAGGGTTGGGTTCACTTAATTAATTAAAAAAGTTGTGGTTTACTTTTATAATGCTAGTTTACTCTGAGTGGGTGGCTCCCAGCTGTCTTTAAGCTTAGCATACTGCTTCTTACAGGAGCTGGCCAATGGGATAAAACCCTGGAGCTGATGATTGCTTGGAAAACAAAAAACCAAAACAACCAACGCCCCCAATTTAAAAACAAACAAACCACCAAACAGCAGCAACAACAAAATCCATGTCTCCAGCATTCTAGGCACCATAACCTCCCCATACCTGAAGAGGGCTAGACCACCAAATGGCTAAAGCACCAGAACCAGTACCTATATGCTTCATAATGGCAGTGAAAGCTCCTTCTTGTGGCCATGGTGGCGGAATCACAGGGAGCGCACCATAGTTTAGCATTTCATCCAGACTAGAGCAGTGGTTCTCAGACTTGGGTCCCCAGATGTTCTTGGACTTCAACTCCCAAAAATTTTGGCCAGCACAGCAAGTAGTGAAGGCTTCTGGGAATTGCAGTCCAAGAACATCTGGGGACCCCAGCCTGAGAACCAATGGACTAGACTATTTTCTGTCCTTTTTCTCTAATGAAGCCTAAGTTGTCCTTCTCTAAAATGGCTGTGAAAGTGAGGCACATGGTGGAATTGCCTTGTTGATGAGAAATCTGCGTATTTCTCACACTCGGCATAGATATTATTGCTTCAGGCATATAATTACAACCTCTCTCTCTCTTTCTGCATGCATATGTTCAAGCATGAAAACACATTGCTTTTATAGTTGGAGCAAACAGACACAAAAACAGAACACCAACAAATCTCCTGGAACTCTGTAAAAAGTGACGTTCTTGTTAAACCACTTCTTTAGTCCATGAAAGGGAAACCACTATCCTGAGTGACTGCAATCGATCCTCTTGTATCGTGCGCTGGCCTCTCAAAGGAGAAGGGCAGGCATTTTAATTTCCCTTCGCTTATTAATTTTATTGATGTGTTTGCTCTCATTCACTGGAATCGTAGGAAGTCTGGACTGGAGAAGGAAGAAAAACAGTACTGAGTGCAGCACTCATGCTGGCTTAAGACAGAAACAGTAGGGTAGAGAGTCAAATCCCACAGCAAAATGTCTTTGCTAAATAAAGCAGCAGAAATCAGGGCTTTCTTTAACAAGGGCTCATCAGGACTGAAGCTCCATGATGTCATTTGTATGTTAAACCACAGTTTACAAATGAACACATTAGTAGTAGTCTGGAAGAGTATGTCCAAGCATATGCAGAGTGCTCTACAATAAGCATGACCTTCTCACAAAAATGTGTGATGTATACTAATGGAAAATTGAGCATAGAGCCACTGAGCCTTGGCGTTCTTTGTTTTATTTTTATTTAAAATATTTTTATATCCCACCTTTCTCCTCAAAATGAACCCAAAGCAGCTTAAAAGACAACATTTAAAAGCTGAAAACAGAAAGTATACACATATTTAAAAAGAATCAGACAAATACCACACTAAAAACGGTAAATAAAATCAACACCAAAAACATATTCAAAAGCAACAAGGTACGACAATCCATTTAAAAACCCCCCTCAGACAGCTAGTCACTCAGGGAAAGCCTGCCTGAAGAGAAAGATGTTTCTCTACTTGCGGAAGGAAAGCAAAGATGTCCTTCCGCAAAAAGGCCAGTCTCGCCTCCTGTGGGTTTACTTATCATTCTCTGCAGAACCAAGTGAAGAATATTATGCCCTAGAAGAATCTTCTCCAAAGTGAAGCGCTTGATGTAATGGGTCAAAACTCACACTATCCCCAGCCTGCATGAGGTTGCCTAGAGGGCAAGTCCAGATCAGGGAGCCCTGCCCTAGGATACAGAAGGGAAGGACATTGCCTGTGTCTTTTCAGGTGGCTAGGCCATGCCTGTTTCCAGAGACTAGGAAAATTGCTTTCTTGTGGCCATGCTGGCTGGAGAATTTTGGGAACTATTGTCCAGAAATGTAACTTTTCCAATCTCTATTTCTCCCACAAAAAGACAGTGCTCAGTCATTTTTCCTTTTCTCTTCCTAATATCTAACTTACCAACTTCTCATCTGGCTACTGTGTGAGAACAAAAGTTATGTGCACAAGCTTACACCTTCCAACTTACAAAGAGAAAGAACCTGTGGCTATATAACACACACACACAAAACATGTTAATTTAAGTATGCACCATTTGCATCCTCCTGATTTCCATACGTGCGGGGGGGGGGGGACCCATCAGCTCCCTTTATATTGCATCCAGTGCATTGGTCCCCATTATCTATGGCTAGAAAAACACTGCTAATGTTTTAAGCATAAAATATTTTAGAAGCCATCATCAAATTTATTGCTGTTATGCACAACATATGGCTGGTTATTATTTTAAACATAAATTTGCTCAGACAATAGTGCTCGAGGTTTTTTCATGTAACTGATTAGCACATTCAGTGAGCCACAGCACTTTTCAAGAGACGAAACTTCAAACACAATGACATTTATTGACACAAGTAGCAATATTTATGCAGAGATTTTGAAATGGATAAGCATTACAGATTCTATCTAGTTACTGTATGGGTTGGGGGGGGGGGAAACAAGGGACAATTGGATTCCCTCAGTTCAATACCCCTATTATTACATACGTCTGCTATGCCTTGGATTCTGCTCAAGCTGTCTTTGGCAAGAAAATTTTAGCATGATAATGGATTTTGCATATGAAAAAAAAAAAGCCAAACCCCACCTTTCCTGTGAGAGTTATCAGTACAAAAGGTAGAAACAGTATTTTGAAGGGGAAAAAAACACACCAAAAACATCTCCCCCAAACAGAAGTGTTCCAGTAGTTGAGTTCAGTATAATACAATTCATTACATAAACTAAGTAAATAGAACACATGGTTTTAAAAGAAAGTATTAAGTAAAATTATTACTCACTTGGTTTTATTTGGTTTATCAGCTTCATTGAGTTTGGGGTGCACTGGTAAACTAGTAACCCCAGCTTTAAGTCTTTTCAGGGAGGGTCATCTCTCAAATGCTTTATGGAATTGAGATTTGGGGCATGAATCAGAACAACCTACACCATCTTGAAGTAGGACAGAATAAATTTCTGAGACACATCCTCGCGGCACCCCAGGGGACTCCAGCAGCTTTCCTTAGAACAGAGGCAGGCATGGTGTCCATTAAAGCCAGGGCAACTCTAGCTATATTCTCTTACTATAAGAGGGTGATGGATATGCCCGACCACCGTCTACCTAAACATTACATGGTAGAGCAATGGAAGAGTGGCAGCTGGGCAACTTCAGTTCAAACCCTACTAAAATCTAAATCCCTCTCCACAGATATTTTTGTTTTTTCTGGGGTTAAAAGAATGTTGAGGGACTGGTTCTACAAATTGGATAATGACCAGGACCTGGCCTTAATTCACTCTTCAAATTTCTCTCACTGGTACCATCTGCTGAAAACAAACCACTCAATGGCACAATACTTACATACACTTACTTTTGCCTCCTTGAGAACTCACAGAACTCCGTTTCCAAACCATGCCAACCGCTGTCTTAGACGGCAGGTATATGAATGTCCCCAAACATCTAAGGCTATGTATTTGCGGAGCAGGTGAGATAGAGGATGTTGTCCACTATTTACTCTACTGTCAGCTCTATCAAAACCCCAGAGAAAAGTTCCTGGGAAACATTTTGGCTGCTCTACAGGAGGAAAGCCCTCAGATAAAGGTGGTCAGGTTACTTTTGGACTTTGACCCTTATGTTACATACAGAACAGCACTGTTTGCAAAAGCGGCCAGAAATATTCGAGCTAATTTCCTGAAAGCCATCGCGATCAATTGTGTGGGAGACTCCCAGATATGAAGGGCCTCTTATTATTTTATATGTCTGATTTTATCATGATTTTATTTGATCATATTTGTATTTTAAACAATTGTGACGGCTTTTAGCTAATACAATAAACTTGAACTTGAGTTTGGGGTGCACTGTCTATATATGATGGGTGGGGATTAGGGTTTAGATTATATTGTTATGACCATCCAGAGAACTGGTCCCATTAAACTGGGTGGGATATAAGTGTATAAATCAATAAATCAACAAACCAATCAATCAATCAATTTTCATGTTTTTTCCTTCACAAAGGAACATACCAGAGCTCCTGTACAGTATTAGGCATCCTTCAGTCTCGAAAGACTATGGTAACGTGCTCTGTATGGAGGACTTGGAACAGCGTCTAGTGTGGCTGAGAAGGCCAATTCGAGAGTGACAATCCCTTCCACACTGAAGACAAATACAATCTGTCCCCTGTCCAGCTCCCTGATTTTGCTGCTTCCGTGACTGCCTCTTTGCCTCGGCCTGCTGGACAAGGGTCTCTTCAAAATGGGAGAGGCCGTGATGCAACGCCTGCCTCCAGGCTGAACGCTCAGATGTCAGGGTTTCCCATCTGTTGAGGTCCATTCCTAAGGCCTTCAGATCCCGCTTGCAGATGTCCTTGTATCGCAGCTGTGGTCTCCCTCTGGGGCGATTTCCCTGCACTAATTCTCCATACAGGAGATCTTTTGGAATCCGACCATCAGCCATTCTCACGACATGCCCAAGCCAACGTAGACGTCGCTGTTTCAGTAATGTATACATGCTAAAGATTCCAGCTCGTTCTAGGACTACTCTATTTGGAACTTTGTCCTGCCAGGTGATACCAAAAATGCGTCGGAGGCAACGCATATGGAAGGTGTTCAGCTTCCTCTCCTGCCGTGCACAAAGGGTCCAGGACTCACTGCAGTACAGGAGTGTGCTCAGGACGCAGGCTCTATATACCTGGATCTTGGTATATGTCGTCAGCTTCTTATTGAGCCATACTCTCTTTGTGAGTCTAGAGAACATGGTAGCTGCTTTGCCAATGCGTTTATCCAGCTCGACATCTAGAGAGAGAGTGTCAGAGATCGTTGAGCCAAGGTACACAAAGTCATGAACAACCTCCAATTCTTGTGTGGAGATGGTAATAGAGGGAGGTGAGTCCACGTCCTGGCCCATGACTTGTGTTTTCTTCAGGCTGATTGTTAGTCCAAAGTTTTGGCAGGCCTTGCTAAAACAATTCATGAGTTGTTGGAGGTCTTGAGCAGAGTGGGCAACAATGGCTGCATCATCGGCGAAGAGGAAATCCCGCATGCATTTCAGCTGGACTTTGGTCTTCGCTCTCAATCTAGAGAGATTAAAGAGCTTTCCGTCTGATCTAGTCCGGAGATAGACACCTTCTGTTGCAGTTCCAAAGGCGTGCTTCAGCATGACAGCAAAAAAGATCCCAAAAAGGGTTGGTGCGAGGACACAGCCCTGTTTCACTCCGCTTCGGATGTCAAAGGGATCTGATGTTGAACCATCAAAAACTACAGTGCCTTTCATTCCCTCATGGAAGGACCTGATGATTTTAAGGAGTCGAGGTGGACATCCAATCTTGGGAAGGATTTTAAAAAGGCCATCCCTGCTAACCAAATCAAAGGCCTTTGTGAGATCTATGAAGGCGACAAAGAGTGGCTGTTGTTGTTCTCTGCATTTCTTCTGCAACTGTCTGAGGGAGAATACCATGTCAGTGGTGGATCTATTAGCTCGAAATCCACACTGTGATTCTGGATAGACTCTGTCTGTGAGCACCTGGAGCCTCTTCAGCACAACACGGGCAAGCAGCTTCCCTACAATGCTGAGAAGAGAGATGCCACGGTAGTTATTGCAGTCGCCCCTGTCTCCTTTGTTCTTGTACAATGTGATGATGTTTGAATCCTTCATGTCCTGTGGTACTCCACCTTCCCTCCAGCAAAGACAAAAGATTTCATACAGCTCGGTAGTGATGGTCTCTTTACAGCACTTCAGCACTTCAACAGGGATGTTATCCTTTCCAGGTGCCTTGCCAGAGGCGAGGGAATCCAAGGCCGCTTTTATTTCTGCTAAGGTTGGTTCGCTGTCCAACTCTTCCAAGACAGGCAGGCACTCAATGTTATTTAATGCTTCTTCGGTTACTACATTCTCTCTGGAATACAGCTCAGAGTAGTGTTGCACCCAGCGGTCCATCTGCTGTGCTCGGTCCTGGATGATCACGCCTGTAGCAGACTTCAAGGGAGCAGATTTCTTCTGTATTGGACCTAAAGCCTGCCTGATACCATCATACATTCCTTTGATGTTACCTGTGTCCGCTGCTATCTGTATCTGAGAGCAGAGCTGAAGCCAATAATCGTTGGAACATCTCCTGGCAGCCTGTTGGACTTGGCTATGAGCAGCTCGAGGAGCTTGCAAGTTGTACTTGCTAGGACAGGCTTTGTATGCTGCTAGAGCTCTCCTCTTATCCTCGATGGCTGGCATCAACTCCTCCGAATGGGCTTCGAACCAGTCGGCCGTCTTTTTGGTCTTCTTGCCAAATGTGGACAAGGCGGTGTTATACACAGCATTCTTAAAATGTTCCCATCGTTCAGGTGCATTTGCATCAGCCGGGCCTGGAAGGGTTTCCTCAAGCGCTTGGGCAAATTCCTCCACTTTTCTTTGATCGCAAGTCTTGCTGATGTCAATACATCACACCAAAGAAAATATCTGCCCCAAAACATACCTCACTTCCTCCCAGCTTTAAAAGGGTTTTGCAGACACTCTTAAGCTCCTTTCTTGAAGAGGAAGCTGAGGGAGGAAGTGAGGTATGTTTTTGGGCAGATATTTTCTTTGGTGTGATGTTTTTTCAGGCTGACCTTTGCTCTTTCTAACCGCATGGGCTGAGGGGGCGGGGTTTCAGCTCCTGTACAAGACAGCAACATTGTGTGTGGTTTTTTTAAAATTACTGTTATCTATCTTTCTGTCTGTCTGTCTATCCAGTGCATATATGTTTTCCCGAAAATAAGACAGGGTCTTATATTAATTTTTGCTCCAAAAACACATTAGGGCTTATTTTCAGGGGATATTTTAATTTTTTCATGTACAACAACCTACATTTATTCAAATACAGTCATGTCATCTTCTGGTTGCTGCACAGTGGTGGAGGGCGGAGTTTCACTTAACTGGGGCTTATTTTGGGGGAAGGGTATTATATTACAAGCATCCTGAAAAATCATACTAGGGCTTATTTTCAGATTAGGTCTTATTTTTTTGGGAAACAGGGTATATAGATTTCTGGAATGCATGCACTGGAAAGAAGCATATAGATAGATGATAGATAGACATAGACATAGATATATATATAAAATGCTACTCCTGCTAGGAATCAGGAGTTGCAGTGCTAGGAGGGACCCTGAATACACTGACGTTATGAGTACTGCTCCACAACTCCTGCAGATATTCATCAGATGATTTTAAAGCATTTTTGGCATAATTAATGTTAGATTAGATGACCTCAAAGATCATTTCCAACTATGCAATTCAAATATGTTCCATCAAATAAATAATTGGTATACTTTCTAATGATGCATGTGTGAAGAGTAAACCCTTGCCACTTCTTTCACATCTCTGGATCCTCTGTCATTTCCAATCATTTCTGGTTAGCATTATTTCATCCTTGAGCAGACACCAAAGTTAAAAAATCACATGGCTTACAAATGCTGGTCTATCACTTTACCAATCAAAACAGTGGGCAGAACTTGTCCAGGCCATGACATGCTGGCAGACCTAGCCCATGATGCTGCCTGATGCAGCAAAAAATTAGAGACCCTGACCAATCGATTGACTAAATAGTACTTCAGTGTTAGCTGCCTCTGTCGTACATAATGGCAACTGGGTAGGCACAGGACAGGCTGTTTGGTGCTCTCTCCTAAAACATTCTGCCTTGCAGAAACTATTAATGGCAGGAGTTGCCTTGCTCCAGGAGTGTGTACCGGGAATTCAAAGGGCAGCCAATAACAACTAATCCCATGTTTAATATTTCTTTGCAGATAGGCTTCCCCCCCCCACTCTGCCCCAGCAGCTAGTTGACTTTAGAAATCAGGCTCTTACGTCTTTTTATTTTTAAAACAATGCTTTTAAAATGTTTTCAAACTTATTTTATGTACTAGTTTTAAAATAGAACATTGCTTTAATAGTTTGAGTTTCTTTTTTAGTATTGTAACCATTTAGGGTTTTTTTAGCTTTTAATACTGTCTGCTTTAATATTGTAAGCCGCCTGTTTTGCAAACAGTAAGAATGAAAACATGAAGAATGATTATTTGTAGTAGTGCCATTTGTAACCATTGAAATGACCTTCACATTAAGTGCCAAGTTTTAATTCCTGCAGTTCTAACAATTTGTTGAGGTCCTGGATTGGAGTTTATGAAAGGTCAAAGAGGAAAGCCTGAAGAATTTCAGAGCAATCAGAATTAATAACAGAAACTCTCCGTTTGCCTCCATGGCCGATACTAGTTGGTGCAAAAGGCCATGACTGTGTTTAGCATTTGGTGCAGGTTGTGGAAGAAGCTATAAAGGGAAATTGCTATGAAAGCAGTGTCCACAGCTGGTGCTGGTGCTGCTGCCCGGTTGCTATGTTGCACTCACATCTCCCACACCATCTCCCTCGTCTTGACATAACTCATAAGGAAGTACAAAAGACATACATACCCCAGACATTCTCTCACACAGCAGGGTGTGGAATTTGTTCATTTAAAAAACTGTATGCTGCCAGCCAGCTGGAGGGTATAATCCTAACAAAATACTGTTACAACAATGCAATGATCAAAAACTAGAATGCACATTGTATCTTGGTATTTCAATTATCAAAAGTCCTTCTGAAGAAAAATGCCTAATGAATTGTCTAAAAGTCGCTAGTAGCCCCCTGTGTGTGTGTGTGTGTGAGAGAGAGAGAGAGAGAGAGAGAGAGAGTTGCAGACCAAAAGTAACTTCCCCAAACTCTGGTGTTTCACAGGGTGTGGGCACCACCTCAGACAAACTTCTGGTCCTTTTCGTTACCTCCTTTACCTTGGTCAGCGACTGTGAGGGAGTCACCTTGGGCACACCCAGCAGGCTATCTGGTCCCATCCCACAAGCCCAGGAAATCTGGTGGAGGAAAGGCCTCCGCCCGATGTAGGACAGCTGGGGAAGGGTGCCACAACAAGAATAAGAGGGCTGGAGCTTCAGGGCTCAAGGTTGTTGTTGTTCGTCAACTGCATCAGATGAAGGGTGTGTGTGGGAAGAGGCAGTCGGGCACTGGGACCCCATCTTCTCTGCCTCTGTGGAAGTGAAAACAGGAATAGAGACAGTGGGGGGGGAGGCTTCTCCCACCCAGCCCATTTGGGTGGGAGGCTCTGGTAATGCAGTCTCCAGCTGATCCAGTGCCACCCCAGCCTTGGTGTCCATTCTTCCCAACTGGAACCATGGTGCCTACTTCAACCCGGCTTTGGCATTTTAGATGCAAGCTAAAACAGGCATGGCAAAGGAATCTCTGGTAGGAGCAGCACTGTGGAACCTGTTCCCCATCCCCTCTCTTTACCAGCCTTCCCTAAAAGAACTGTGCCCTGGATCAGGACCCATACTTCCCACCCACTTCTCTGGACCTGAACTGTAGGGGACTCTGGTGAAGTTAACTGAGGCCCCAGTCAGACAGGCTGGGCCCAGCAGGTTAGAGTCAGAAACTATGTGCCTTTAATAAAAGATGCCATGAGTAACAAAACCAAGCTGGGACGTATGGAATGATTGCCTGTGGACTTACAGTGACAAACCTCAGTCAGAGATTAGATCCCCATCCCACTTCAGTGCCATTGCCCAGGGTGAGGAGGCCTTCATGAGAGAACAGAGGATGAGGCATCACTTATTATAGGAGTCTGTTGGCAAGAGTGGCCAATCAGATGATTCCTAGAAGCCTCAAACCAGGGCTCTGGGATAGAGCTCAACAAGCTAGAGCCTTAGTCATCAGTTCCATATTGCAGTCTCCTGGTTTTTTTATCCAGAAACAAACTGCAGCTTCCCCTTGGTTTACGGACCATTTCTTTTATTAAGCCATTTCTAGAGCTTGTGAACTATCTTCTGTGGTTGTACATGGTATCTGAGTAGATTCAGTGAATCCAGACCCTCTTTGTTGCACCTTCACAAGGTCCTGGGTCTTTGCCGTTACCACTGAAAGAACACTGCTGGCAGAGCCAGATTAAGACCCTTAGAGGCCCTAACCACTTAAAAGATTTTGGTGCCCCCATATATATGTAATTCAAAATATAAACAATAATAAACCATAAAATAAAATTTTATTTATCAAAATTAAACAAAACTTACAGTAAGATGGAAAATAATGTTTATTTTTGTATATTTTCACTTTATTTATGTTTGAAAAGTTTTCTCCTACTTTTTTTAACTGCAAAGTCTTTGATCAGATCCTCAAAACTAACCTCATGTAACACATCTGCTTCTATACTTAATAGAGATAAGGCATCCAGCTTGCCTTGTTGCATAGTTGTTCTGATAGGATTTTTAATATACTTCAACTGAGAAAATGAACGCTCAGCTGAGCAATTTGTGACCATTAATGTTAAAAATATACGAAAGCCAATGTCTATATTTGGAAAGGCACACTCAATATTGTCTTCTACAATTATTTTATAAAGTTCAGCAGAACTGAATCTTGTTTTTACATTTTTTTGTTGCACTGAACTTATGGCGAACGTATGAATGAAACTGCTGAAACTCATCTGAGAAATCACTGTTGAAGTCCTCTGGGTAAGCATCAATCAGCTTTTGACAGCACTGAGAATATCTTTCAATGTTAGTAGATGATGAAGTGACATCATGTGGCACATCACTTAGAAAAGAAAATCTCTCTGCTATTTCTTTATATATCTCTCCTCTTCTTTTCATCCGAGTTTCAAGTTTGTCAACAATTGTGTAAAAGGTAGTGATACGGAATTTATCTCTGGCATTCAGATATACTTCTGGTGCATCTCCGTCATTGGGTACCTTCTTTCTGATATGTTTGCGATTTGTAGATGCCTTGCAATCAACATCTTGTAGCATTTCCTTTGCAGCTGCTTCATATCTTTCAAATTCATCTCGTGAAGTGCACAGTTGGTCAGCTGATGATACATACAGATCTGCACATGTTTCCAAGTTCACACCCTCATTTTGTAGAACTTGGCTTACTCTGTGAAAATTCTGCAAAATCTCATTCCAAAAATTCAACATAAAAACAAATTCTAGCTCTTGCATCTTATCTGCAATATTATTTGCTTCTCTTCTAGTGTCTCCTTTTTGTGACTGGTCTTCGGCTATATATTCTAATGCTTCTAAAATTTTAAGGAAAGATTTCAAAATTGCTGCTGTTGCCATAGCATGTGCCTCCCATCTGGTATCAGAGAGGGATTTTAAGACATTTTCATTTCCAATACAACCTTTAAGAATTTTCCACTGGGCAGGAAGAACAGGGCAGGAACCAGGAAAGGCTGGAACAAGGCTGCACACGGAGGCCAAAGCACAAGAGCAGAAGACACTTGCATTGCTGAGGCAAAGTATGGGAGGGAGAACCACTCCTTAAATAGGCCTTCCCTCCAGACTTCCAGGTGGGCCCCTCATGAGTGGCCTAGTAGCTGCTGCTCAGGCCAGGACCTGAGCCTGCAAACACCAGGCAATTCCTGGGTCAGGCTGGCCCTGATCCTGCAGTTACCTTACCAGAGCCATGTAGGCCAGATCCTGACACAAAGTTACAATGTTAGCACGTGTGTTGTTGCCTGTTGGCACGCTGGACGCTGAGTGAGCTACTAGCACCCCTGCACAGTCTCATTCTCAGTGGACAACTGAATGGGACAGCCAACATGAACAAGACTTAGAAGTTAGACAAGAACGATCACATAAGCCTCCGTGGACCGTGGGGCAGTTAAACTTACCAGATTCTAATTTTGTTGTATTCCCAAGATTAATGTATATCATTAACCTCTATCATTACTATTATTATTATTATTTTTACTTCCGCCGAGGAGGTTATGTTTTTGTCGGAGTATGTGTGTGTTTGGTTTTTTTCTACTGACATTGTACAGATTGTATACAAATTTCACAGACTGCATACAAAGTTTCCCCTGCTTTCATTTATGGGGGGGGGGATTTTCCCCCCTTCTATTTCATGACCCTTGGCAGAGGTCTACACTCTCTGAGTGCTCTTGCTATTATTGTATATATCTGTATGTAATTTTTTCATGGCTGCACCATTTGCAGTATTGCACCGTATGGCACATGGTAAATTCGGCTATGGAAAATTTCTGTGGTGCCCCCTCTTCCCTTGATGCCCCTAAGCACGTGCTTATTGTGCTTAATGGTTAATCCACCCCTGACTGCTGGTAGGGAAGACATAAGGGCAGAACACTCTGCTGCCATCTAGGGAGGACCTCTGCCCTAGAGGAGGTGATATGAGGTATTCTATGGCCTCCAGGATGCTCTACAAGGGGTCAGTGGACTGTACTTGAAGGAGGAATAAATTCTTTTGCCACACATCTGATCACCCACAGAGTTTGTTAGGAAAGCCACAGTGCTATGCCTGTTATGGCAAACAGGCTCATAACAATAGATTGAAGGGGTGCTTTCCCAAAAAAGGGGATGGGAGGAAGCAGAAATGAAGCTGAAAGCCTCTTTTATGACAAGAACTCTTAACAGCTGGAAAGCAATCTTCCTCATTCATGAATGACACCGATTTAAAGGATTTAATGAAAACATATAATGAAGCCAACTTATTACCTGCTAGCAGCAATGACATTTTCTTTCATAACCACAAAAAGATCTTCTTTAAATAGCACTAGTTTATTGACATATTTGACTCATCAACCATGACTGGAAGGTTAGTCTAATATCACCATGAGTGTCTAGAGATAAGCATTTCATATTTATTCACCTTCATTACTCAGGCTTTTAAAAGAATACATGCATAGCTAAAGCCAGCCAGCTGATGCATTCTGCAGACTGGATATACCTGGAGATGGAGCATTTAAAACAACAACAACACCGAATACCTCTTTGATTTCAATTATGATAAATTATGGCAGGACCCGATTACACGTTGACACCAGCATAAATCGGTTAGCATGAGTTGTAGCAAATTACTACCTGTTACAAAACCATCCTCATACACATGACTGGCATTTGGCTGGAAATTCTTATGCTAAGTTCTTCACTTGGGACAATTTGTTGTTGAAAGTAAAGCCAATAGTGTTAGGCCACTGAGCATAACTAATAGGATTCTGGCCAGTGTTATGAATGGTAGTTTTGGGTGGTCATCAATATTTTTCTCTTCCGTGTTTATTTGCTCCATAAAATGGAGGCTTAATACACAGTCTTTGTTTCTGCGTAGTTTTCCTTCTGCCCCTTGGCACATCATCTTTAGAGAATGTTGGTAAATATTTGGAGAAGCACTGGGTTCAGATATTCGCATGGTGATTGCTATTATTTCTTGCTGAGCAGTGACAGCTGATTCCAAAGACATTGTGTGCATTGAGTCATCACAAACAAACCAAAAGCCTATGCCTACTGCAGGCATTTATGCAACAATGGAAGCCAAGCAGAGAGGCAATTAGACTGTCTGGATGGGTTTTACTGTGCTCTTTAATGGCTAATGTTGAGTTTTCTGTGTTCACGTTGCAAGCCAACTACATATCAATGCTACAGCTGCCACAGTCAGACCTGGCATCTGAAATGGTGGATCTCCTTTCCTGTCAGAAAAGAGAGGTAATTAGGGTTGCAAAGTATGCTGGAGCCAGAAGTGATGCAGCTGGAAAAGCCCTCTGTAGGGGCATTAGAACCACAGTGAGACTCCAACACATTTTTCACAATCCTGTCCAAGGCATCCAGAGATAATTTGGAATATTTTGTCATTGCTCAGCATGTTGTGATGACAATCATCATGTGAATATATGAACTCAGTATTTTTCCAATATTCTCTAAAGATTATGTAGAACCACAGTGAGACTCCAACATTTTTGCCACAAGCTTTTTCCACCTTTTCCATGGCACCGAGAGATCCTAGCAACTATGGAAGAACTTCTGTTATGCAAATCCTACACTATTGCCTTCAGCCAGAATGACTTAACAAAATACAGAATAAACAGGAGATCTTGTGTGGAAATGGAGGGTTATGGCTGAATATTCGACTGTGCCTCCTTGACAAGGGCTGGATTGGATAATCCATAGGGTCCTTTCCAGCTCTGCAGTTCTAGGATGATAATGATTATGATTAATCTGAGACTTGCATGGGTTGCTGTGAATGAACTAGAAGATATACTCAAGTGCAAGGATGTGTCACTGCTGACCAAACTGATGTGAAAGCTGGACAGTGAAGAAAGTTGTTAAAAGATTGGTTTATTTGAAATGTGTTGTTGGAGGAGAGCTTTTCAGGTACAATGAACCACTAGAAAGACAAATCAGTGGGATCTAGATCAAATCAAGCACAAACGTATGTTGATCTCCATTGTTTGTTAAATATCCAAAACAATGTATTAGATATGAATCGATATATGCCAGAGTCTCCTACTTTACACAGCATTCTTTCCTGCCAACAAAGCAATCTGTAGAAAGAAATGTTTTTTGATATAATGCAACATATCATTTCGCACAAGGTATGCAAATTAATATGATAGTGAAGTATTTACAAAAGAACTCTGTCATGCAAATATGCTTTGTGTACGCTTGCTGCTTATGAAATTTGAAATAAACATTATTTTTGATACAAGAAGATGCTGCAGTAACTATAGAGCCACAGAAGTGGAATTTCAATCATGTTATCTTTATTTAAAAATACAGGAAGCCCCTTGGAGCTGGAACTGGGTCTAAATGATAGGTATAAGCAAACAATTTACAGCACCATTTTATTAGGCTCTTTTGACCAAGCCTAGTTTGGTCAAAATGACCTATGCAAGAGCTAAAAATCACCAGTAGTTTAAAATATAGCTTCAGCAGCATTGTTGCTTCTATACAAATTTCAGCCAGGGCAGTCAAATTAGATTGAGTTGTGTAGCTTGGTAATTACTTCAGCCAGAAGTATTCTTCAGAGATACAGGAACAAGATTGGTACTGCAGCCATGGAGACTGTGCTGAGAAGCAGACAAAGGAACTTGAATAGTCATGCCCGCCTCTGTAAGTATGCTAGAACTGCAGTCTTCTAGTGCCATAGTCCAAACCTTGAACTAGGAGTCAGATGGAGATTAGCTGAATGAGTCTGGAGAAGCTGAGGAAAGAGATCACAGTCCCGGTAGTCTACATGAGGCTAGTATGTACAGTAAAGCCCAAGCCAAGATGTTTGCAGACATCTCTGTTCTTGCACACAGAGTGTGCTTGGCCTCTCAAGGGGAAAGGGTGCTGGATTTGTGCATATCTTGTGCAAAACACAGCTCTTTGTCTCACTCCTGGCTGGAAATGAGGAATCTTGTAGAGCTTTCAGGGTGTCTCAAGTTCACACAAAGAGTCAGGTACTGCCCATTCCACAAGAGAATGCTGCAGGCAATTCGTAGAACAGTGGAGCGGTCCCAAAAGTCTTCACCAATAGCTGTACTGACCAGGATTTCTGGGAGTTGTAGTCCAAGCGCGTCTGGAGACCCAAGGTTGGGAACCACTACTGTGGAAATGTTTTGTTTGTTTGTCTTCAAACGCAGTGTAGATCTTGGCGGCAGCTGACTGCATGGGAGACTGTTCGCCTCAGTTCATCCTCCTCCTTTGTTTGTGTGTGTGTGGGGGGGGGGGGCTGGGCCAAGCAATTCACTCAGAGCTGTCCATGGTCCTGCACTTCTTTGACAGGAGAACTTTGGGTTGGGAAGAATAAATGTCACATTCCTCATACATGTCAGTTTAAGCCATTCAGAAAAAAATCAGGAAAAGTCTGTGTGGTCCCCAAAACAATACAAACACAGGAACAGGTGATAATTTTATCAAAAGTTTGCTGTGTTTTGTTTTTTGTGTGGTCCAATAAAGATATCACCTGTTCCTGCATTTCTATAGTTTTAGCCATATTGACTCAACATGATACCTTGATGAGGTTTTTGAAATCTTCACGAGATTTCTTACCACCCGTCAAGAATTAGATCTCTTTATTCCCCTTAAGGTTTCCATAATTTACACATTATATGCATGGACTGATTGACAAGAAGGAGGCAAACAACCCATCAAAGGCTTAAAACTCTTCCACGAATCTAAAAAGCAATCATCTCAATTTTGCACATATTTTACATTAAAATTATCCTCATAAATTTGAGGACAGAATGGAACAGTAGGAAGTCTCCTGCAGTGTTCACAAGCAAGGAGTCTGCCTGCAAGGTTGAGACTTGTTAGGACTTATATGCTTCTGCACACAAATCAGTGCATTTAAACAAACAAACAACAGTGAGTTTCTCACTGTCAGCATGACTCCACTTAGTTATGAGAAAATAAGTCCTTTTGAACTACATGGGACTGACTCTGGCAAGACACATAGAACAGCATGCTGTAAACCTCACAGTCCAATTCAGTCATACAGCCAACTGTAACTTTAAATTAACATTCTAGTACTTTGATTGCAAATTCTGTTAAGAGAAGGAAGGAAGGAAGGAAGGAAGGAAGGAAGGAAGGAAGGAAGGAAGGATGGACGGACGGACACCCGGTACGGTTCTTTACATAAGCAGTACTCAGGTGTGCCAGTCCTTCATTCTTATGTCACTTTTAGACCATGCAACTTGCCCAAGGCCATACAAGTGGCAAGGCACATGACTCCATCAGCTGCACATCATCTGGGTGATCTCATCTAGCCACAATCTGGGGAAGTACGAAGGGGATTTGAGCTCCCAGTCCTGGTTTCTGCATCCAGGCACTCTATATATGTTTGTGTATCCATGTGTGTGTGTGTGTGTGTGTGTGTGTGTGTGTGTGTGTGTGTGTGTGCACATGGCTGTATGTGAATATTATATACAGTATAATTCTCAGAATCAGATGCATTTGTAATACTGAATAAAACTATAAAAAGGTATCAATAAATCTAAGAAATGTCTGCTTCAGTGAAGATATATCCTGACTATAAAATTAAGAACAATCGCCTTTTCAAAGGAAAATTTCCTCCATCAGAGTTATGCATCTGACAGTGAACAACACATTCCTTTTGCAGGACATTTCCACCTAGCATCTCCAAATTACAGGGGAACAATTAGGAAAATCTCTTCATTGCCAACACACTTAAAACATTTTGTAACAGCTATACTGTGGCAGCTTTCTGCCAGCCTCCAAATCTAAAAAGATTACTGACAAGAGTAGTGTTTAAATCCTCAGTCACCCATCCTAGATCACACTCTTGTGACTCCAAGCTTCATTATCTGTGTGTATCTCAGAAAGACAGCAGTTTAATAGCACTGTGATTGGCAGGACCTCCTAGAGTAAACAGAATATGATCTGTAGTTCTTGCAATATGATTTATGTTGTAATATGTTGATTGATTGATTGATTGATTGATTGATTGATTGATTGATTGATTGATTGATTATATCATTTGTATGCCATCTTTCTCCTCACAGGGGACCTAAGCAACTAAAACTATAAAACAATCAACAGTTTTAAAATACCATATAAATACCATATTAAAAACAATTTAACTTATATCAAGGTTAAAGCCAAAATTGAAAATAATTGAAAAACATTTAAAAATCTGTAAGTTAATAAACAAAGCATTCCTGAGACAATTATTAAAAGCTAGCCTGAAAAGGAGGATCGTTGCCTGATGACAGAAGGACAAGAGGGAGGGGCCAACCTAGCCTCTCCAGGCAGTGCATTCCAAAGCCTGGGAGCAGCCACTGAGAAGGCCCTGTCTTGTGTCCTCACCAAATGAGCTTGGGAAGGTGGTGCAACCAAGAGAAGGGCATCCCCAGAAGATTTTAAAAGCTGAGAAAGTTCATATAGGGGTGATATGATCCTTCAAATCGCCTGGATCCAAGCCATATGGGCTTTATAGGTTATAACAAACACTTTACATTGAACCTGGAAACGGACTGGCAGCCAGTGAAGCAGTTGTAATAAGGAAGTTACATTCTCCCTGTAACTCATGCTAGTCAGCAGTCTTGCTGCAGCATTTTGAACCAGCTAAAGTTTCCCAACACTCTTCAGGGCAGCTCCATGTGTTACAGTAATCCAGATGAGATGTAACTAAGGCATGTGTCACTGTGGCGGCGGCTGCACAGAGAACCCAGGCAGACAAAGCTGAGAAAGACTAACTCCCCCAGGCCCATCCAACCAGGTATCTACAATGCAAGCCCAGCCAGCACGTCAGCATGTTCATGCAAGATCAGATCCTGGATGTTTGCTGTCCTACCTGTCACTGACCGGCTGATGATCATGATACCAAAGAAAAACAGACTTAGATATATCTTAGAAATAACAAATCTGCAATCTTGACCAAGAAACTGGAGCAATCAGACTTAAGCACATTAATTCAGAACATTCCCTGCCTAATTTGTTAGTGATTAGGATGGAAATCAGTTCCTCATATGTTTATTTAAAAAAAAAGAGGACTTCCTGATTCATAGATTTTGTACCCAGCAACTAACAGTCTGAAAGTTGCTAAGTACAAAACCCCTGATATCATCCATCCACTTCGGAATAAATATTCTATCCTATTTTCTGTAACTGTCCACACTTTTATTCAGCACAGCAACTGAAGAAGGCTGAGCTGAAATGTTTAGCAATAATGTTTATTTTTCAATATTCTGCTAGCCAGATATGTATATACACATACAGTATACAATAGAGATAACGAGAACTAAACAGCACCTCAATCAAGGTTTTTCCATTTGAAGGATGAAGCTAATTACTAAAACATATATACACTTACAAAAGTGATTAACAAAGAAATGTTTAAGCAAAATGTGTCAGATTCCACCTTCAGTTGCTCTGGTAAAAGCAACTGAAGATGGCAGAAGCTGAAGCATTTTGCTTAAATACTTGTTTGTTAATCACTCTTATAAGTCAATATAATAGATATATATATCAAAACTTTCCCTACAGTTATTGTTCAAGGCTAGTTACAGTAACATGATGAAACCAAGCCATGGGAAAATCTCAGCTAAGATATATCTGATCTGCAGTTGGTTTTGAGGATTAAAAGCCTGTATGAAGATTGTTGTAAAAAAGAAAAATTATGTTGGCAAAGACATCTGCGTTAATATTTATTGCCCCATACACACACATGTTGGGAAAGTGTGAAGGCAAGAGGAGAAGGGGACGACAGAGGACGAGATGGCTGGACAGTGTCATCGAAGCTACCAACATGAATTTGACCAAACTCCGGGAGGCAGTGGAAGACAGGAGGGCCTGGCGTGCTCTGGTCCATGGGGTCACGAAGAGTCGGACATGACTTAATGACTAAACAACAACAACAACACACACAACAAAGAGGTGAGACAAAACAAAAATTTTCAGTAGGGCCCTGAAGTGACTGGCTACTCTTACGCTTAACCCCCGTGCTGTTTGGCTGGTTAAGTGGCTTCTGAAAAATCCAAGGTTTGAAGCAGTCAGGGCCTTTTAAATCCTGGCCCCTTGACCCAACATCACCACGCTCAGCAGCACCTTATGAGTCACCCTAATAGATCCCTCATTTCCTCCAGATGAAAGACAAAACACTCCTTTCCCCCTCACAAGTGCTGAATCAGATGACTCTGTGGTAGTGGCCTCCACTAGATAGTCCCATAGATTTATAATTAGTCCTAGACCAGTTCTTTATATGAAGGAACATAGGGTTTCCTTTTATTTTTCAAATTCAGAATTGCTGAATTGCTGAAAAGATCGAGATTTTAGGAGTGCCAGCCAAGTGACTGTATCTGCTCAGAGACAATGTGAGATGAACCGTATGGCTGTCCTGTGATTTAAAGTTCAAGATGGATTGTTGTTAAAGTTAATGATCACACAAAGATTCTTGATTTGTAAAGAAAGAACATAATTCACAGTTCTCATATGGCAATACATATATAGAAAATTGATGTCTGTGACTTTAAATGTTTGGGAAGCAATTGCATCTGAATTCGTAAAATGCTTAAAATATATTCAGGTTGAGAAGTGGTAATGAGACACATGCCACATTATCACATGTATATGATTCCTAAGATGACTGCTATTTTAAAAGATGCTACATATGTGTGTTTCTTGTTTAGTTAGTATATTAGTATTGTGAAATATGTCACTTTCCCATTATACTTCTTTGGCTCTTTTTGTTGTTGTTTCTGCCTCCTCCCTTCCCTCCTCTTAAAAAAAAAAAAGACATAAAAATGGCACAGAAGTCTTCAGTCTTTGTGGGAAAAGATTATATGAGGCAGTAGCCTAACCTTTGGAAAGTCCAGCATTTCAGGTATATGAGTGCTGATTTAGGGCCTTTAGGATAGGGATTAGATTTATTATTTCCTTAGAGGGGTGCTAAAAATGGAGATTCTTCAACTCTGAACAGGAGGGCCCTGCTCTTTAGATTCCCATTTCCAAATGCTTAGCGCTCATGGCTATTCCAAAACTCATCCAAACCGTTAGATGTTTTTCTTGCTGACAGTGTGCTAAGCTTATGCCTGACCTATGGAGACCACTAAGAAGATGATGTCAATATTGGAAAAGGCAAGTAAGGCTCAACTCCATATTGAGGTAATTACATGACATTTCTTTTCTCTTTTACCTTCAGGAGCTGCCAGGCTACAGTTCACAACTGAGGACAAACTGCAGAGGATGGTGTGTCCTTAGTCCTTTCTCGTCTTCCAGCTGCCCACCTCTTCTCCTTAAAAATGCAAAAAATCACTCGATCTGAATTTCTTTGTGTTGCTTTCAATCTCACCTGCATCATCCTTCTGTCTTGTTTTGTAGCAGGTTATGAGACTTTTGAAGGACGTCTGCGTGGAAAACTATGCACATTTTACACCTATGCATTTTACCTAATTTGCACATTTCCCCTTCTGGATTAAAGTGCATTTGTGCATATTTTTTTCAACTATACACAGTTTTGTTCACATTTTAAATTGTATACATTGTTTTGTTTGCACTTTACTTCTCAAAACTGCCTGGTAAGACTCGCAGATAAGCAAATTCCTCTCAAGAAGTGTATTTTTCTCACACTTCATGAGTATCGGGAGGTGAAAAAATATTACTTTTGTTGAGGCTATTGAATCTAATATTTCCTCTCATCCCCACTCTGAATGAGCGAGGGGAATGAACAACTTATACGGCTTCTCTAATGAATAAACATTTTATACTAGTTGATAGAGAAATGCATGAGGATTCTTTTTGTATGTTTCATTTCAGGTTACTTTATTT
The DNA here is from genome assembly GCA_037013535.1 of Intellagama lesueurii. Classification (NCBI taxonomy): domain Eukaryota; kingdom Metazoa; phylum Chordata; class Lepidosauria; order Squamata; family Agamidae; genus Intellagama; species Intellagama lesueurii. The sequence goes on along the minus strand of JBAJHW010000001.1, from coordinate 135,234,710 downwards.
TCGTATTTTTCATTTAAAAAACCAAAATTAAACACACAAACACACCTCTTTCCCAAACCAGGAAAAGCAAACAGGCAAATACAGACAAAAAATGTTGCAGACTTTTGAATTTCTGGTTAAATTCCTCTAGCTGAGCAGGAGAAGTGCAGGGGTACAATAGCTTCAAGTTCCCAGAATAGTCTACCTCTTTTTCCTGTTAACTGGCACTTACAGTTGCAATAACTCACTCTGAGACATTAGCAGTGGAAATAATAAAGGCCTCATTACTTACAGATCAACAGATAAAAAAAATTCAACCAAAGAACCCTTCCATCTCAAAATAAATAAAGAAATAAATAAAAACTACCAGAATTTGGGGATATTTATCATCCTCCTACCACCTGATGCCTTATCTTCTTTAAGTCCAGCAGGCATTAGCAGGCAGGTAGCAAAAATAATCCAAGAAAGGAAGGGGAAAAATAGAAATGGGGTGAATTCAAAAAATAACCCCAATGAGGCACACATGCACAAGGAGACTGACTGATGGCACCATCAAAATTAATCCAAAGACATGGAACAAAATTGCCTCATAAAATCAAGGGGGGAAAGGCATGAAGGGAAAGGATCCAAGATGGGAGGCCCAAAGGCAGGCAGGCATGCAGGCAGGCAGGCAGTAAAATCCAAGATGGAGGGCACCTGGAGCTCACCCTCAAGGAATGAATGGAGCAAAGGGAGAGCACTCCTCATCAGGTTCCACCCAATCCAAGCCCTTTTACAAATTCAAAAAAAAATCTGCACTCCTCCCTCCTTGATGTTCTGATTGGCTGTTGACAGCACCCTGCAAAACACTATTGTGAAATATTTCTTTTCTTCCATGGAGGAAGAAAGATCAAATAACAATAAAATAATAATAATCTTAGCACTGCAGAGCTGGAAGGGACCCAATGGATCAAGTCCAGCCCCTGTCAAGAAAGCACAAACTCCCAAACTCTGGCTCCACAGCCAGATGCCTAATCCACTGAGCTATCCAGCAGTTCTATGAAGGAGGGAAACATAAAAAAACACAAAATTTTGTGTACTCCTGTTTTGTTAATATGAATCATTTGTGTTTTAGGTGCCCCTTTTTGGGAACCAACAAAAGGATACAAAAAAAAGAAAGAATATTTTACGGTTTTTGTTGTTGCTGCTGTTGAAAAATGAGAATCCCATCCCTACTGCTTGGTAACAGAACACAACAATCATAACAACAGAAAAGAAATAAAAGACTGGGTAATTAAAATAACTTTAGGTATTGAAGGAACTGGAATCTGGAGTGCATTTCATTTGGAGATGTTAGCCTTTTAAAGCTTGATTTTGAAAGTACAGGCTTGCTGTGCTGTGCTGGTATTTGTCAGGAAAGCAGGAAACCCTTGAGGAACTCAGTCTCGGGAGGGGAGAAATGACAACGACATCTAGAATTCAGAAGAGACTGAATGCTCCTGCCTCTGCCTCTACTGGAGTCATAGGAACTGCCCCAGAATTAGAGAGAGAAGAACATGGAAGAAACTATCTCCTCCCTAGAAACAGAAAACACCTGGTTTCTTGTATAATAGCAGCATGGTAGTGCATCTGTGTTATTGTGTCCCAGAGCAAATCAACATTGTACAAGGAAGCTCTAAAAATTGGGGCAGCCCAAACAAAAAATTATAACTTTGGAACTGGATTTCAGTTCAGCACCAAATTTCGCACAGGTGTAGCAGACCATCGGCTAACAATCACAAAAAGACACCAAGTGAGGGAAAATCCCAGAAGCTGACTTCTTTTTTTCACCACTTCTCACAAAGCAATTGTCAGAGCTGTTTTTCAACAAGTCTGAATGGTAGTGAGCAGAGGAGGGTATTCTGTACACCATCTTGACTGCTGCCATTGCTGTTGTCAACATACAGGCTGCCCTTTGCTATGTAAAGCTTGGCATCTTTTTTCCTGCTGGGCACAATATTATGCAGCGATATCAGGCCATTTCCTGATGTTTTGAATCATGGATACAGAAGCACAATATCCCACATTCATAAACCAGAGGGTGTTTTTTTAAAGACTAGAATAGATGGTTATATCTCTGCAGCCAACACAAGCCTTTCAGAAGTAGTTGCAACATCCAGGATACAGGGGAAAAGATGAATGGCACTACCACCCTGACTTTTCTGGAGCTGTCAGAGCCACTCCAGAATCAAAGAGTGGAGCATGAGAGATGTTGTCTACTACAGCTTGTAAGAATCTGGTTGTTATACTTGACATTGTGTCAAGGCATCATTGTTGATAGGTCATGTGTATTTGTTATAGGATTATGCATTATTGATAAATAATATTAACTGAATAATGGTTGATATTGCAGATAAGGTGTTACAGTGTTATGTTAATTAAATCCTTGGGTGTTTATATTAATAAAGTGTTGTCTCAGTCTTGAATTGATATGCACCTTTTCTTGGCATTTTTATTTTTGTGAGCCCCTTTGAGCACATTGGGTAGAAAAGTGGCATATACATTGAAGAGAACTGAATCTGTACTCTTAGGCTTTTTTCTATAAGGACGGCAGGTGATTACTTCTTTACAAAGAAAAGGCCCTATACTTGTGCTGAGAATCACTTTTAGTTTATTCCTGATGGCTAGAGAAATAATGTTTGGCTAGTAAGCATATACATAATTCAAGGACTCCTGTTTTGGTAGGTAAACACACAGTTCAACTCTCCAGGTGTTTGCCTGGCTTGTCTACCTTGAAATCTGACTTTCAAAAAGGATTAATTTTTAGTTGAAGCCATTTAGGTGTTCATCAGAGCAGCTTGGTTTCAGCAGGATGGATACACCACACTCCCAGATCATGACCTTGAATGAGTAAAGTTACAATTCTATGCATATGTATGTGGAGTAAATCTTACCAAACCTAGAGAGACATGCCTGCATAAACCTGCATAGTGTTGCAGGACGATAACTGTTTATGTACATGACTAACTGAAATCTGTCAATGCACTGCCATCGGGGAGGGTTATAATATTGTTATATATTCTCCTCTCTTATCCAGATTTTTATTTCTGAAATAAACTCAATCCATAGTGTCCTATATACAGAAATAGGCTTTTAGTTGCCTCTGTTTCCATTGCCTTATTGGGAAACTCTCTTCTCATTGTACCAATTTAGTAATTCAAAGCTGGTTCACTGGGAGAGGGCTCAAAAGCCCCGACTTCAGCATCCTGAATCTCCAGGCAAGATGTCAAAAGACTTTTGTTGGAAATCCTTAAGGGTCAGTGCTAGTGCAGTATTGAATTAGTTGGACCAATGACCTAGCTTGGTAAGAGACAGTGTCTTCTGCTCAATGGCTTTTCCATGATGCTCCTTTCGGAATTTTCTGGGACTCTTGTATTTTAGTTCACATGAAGGAAAATACAGAACAGATGGGAGAGAGAACAAAATGGGGCAGGCTCCAGTAATATCCTTTTGGATGGCTGAACTGGCAGATTGCTGGAAACTCTGAAATGTTGATTGTTACTGCCAGGTGCCAAGTGACTAATCAGCCAGGTGCCAAGTGACTAATCAGTCAGAATTGTCAAACTGGCATCACATTTCTGTCACGAAGGCTCTAATGTTTATGCTTCTTGCCCCTCCCCATGGCAAAAGCCCTGCTGGTGCAGTCCACTGGTGCATCTAGGCTAGCATCTTGCTTTGCACAGCCACCAACCAGATGCCTATGGGAACCAAGTTTAATCAATCATCAATGCCTACATTTATTTTGCCAATTCAAATTTGTTGGGGGGTTTTCTCCCCCTCCCCAGCATTTTTCTTCCCTTTCTATCAAGCATACATTTTTGAAAAATTGTAGGCAATGTATCAAAATCAGCCGTATCTGATTCTCCTCATACTTATATGCTTTTAGAAAGATTTTTTTAAAAAAATTCTAGTAAAATTCACTGTCCCCTTGCTGGGTTCATTGAAAAAAGAACAACATCTTAAAACAGCGAGGGACTGCAAATATGTGCCAGGTTGGAAAGTACCCATTGCTTGAATTATATTGTAAAATGAGAGGAAGGCACACATATTGAGGAGTCCATATCTCTGACTTTGAACTCTAAGAAAGGATGCAAAATACTAAAGCACAAGATGGGATCTTTTGTTGTTGTTGCTTAGTCGTTAAGTCGTGTCCGACTCTTCGTGACCCCATGGACCAGAGCACACCAGGCCCTCCTGTCTTCCACTGCCTCCCGGAGTTTGGTCAAATTCATGTTGGTAGCTTTGATGACACTGTCCAACCATCTCGTCCTCTGTCATCCCCTTTTCCTCTTGCCTTCACATTTTCCCAATATCAGGGTCCCCTGCAGGGAGTCTTCTCTTCTCATGAGATGGCCAAAGTATTGGAGCCTCAGCTTCAGGATCTGTCCTTCCAGTGAGCACTCAGGGTTGATTTCCTTCAGAATGGATAGGTTTGTTCTCCTTGCAGTCCAGGGGACTCTCAAGAGTCTCCTCCAGCACCACAATTCAAAAGCATCAATTCTTCGGCAGTCAGCCTTCTTTATGGTCCAGCTCTCGCTTCCATACATAGCTACAGGAAAAACCATAGCTTTGACTATGCGGACTTTTGTCGGCAAGGTGATATCTCTGCTTTTTAAGATGCTGTCTAGGTTTGTCATTGCTTTCCTCCCAAGAAGCAGGCGTCTTTTAATTTCATGGCTGCTGTCACCATCTGCAGTGATCATGGAGCCCAAGAAAGTAAAATCTGTCACTGCCTCCATATCTTCCCCTTCTATTTGCCAGGAGGTGATGGGACCAGTGGCCATGATCTTAGTTTTTTTGATGTTGAGCTTCAGACCATTTTTTGCGCTCTCCTCTTTCACCCTTATGAAGAGGTTCTTTAATTCCTCCTCACTTTCTGCCATCAGAGTGGTATCATCTGCATATCGGAGGTTGTTGATATTTCTTCTGGCAATCTTAATTCCGGTTTGGGATTCCTCCAGTCCAGCCTTTCGCATGATGTATTCTGCATATAAGTTAAATAAGCCAGGGGACAATATACAGCCTTGTCGTACTCCTTTCCCAATTTTGAACCAATCAGTTGTTCCACATCCAGTTCTAACTGTTGCTTCCTGTCCCACGTATAGATTTCTCAGGAGACAGACAAGGTGGTCAGGCACTCCCATTTCTTTAAGGACTTGCCATAGTTTGCTTTGGTCCACACAGTCAAAGGCTTTTGCGTAGTCAATGAAGCAGAAGTAGATGTTTTTCTGGAACTCTCTGGCTTTCTCCATAATCCAGCGCATGTTAGCAATTTGGTCTCTAGTTCCTCTGCCCCTTCGAAATCCAGCTTGTACTTCTGGGAGTTCTCGGTCCACATACTCCTTGTATGATTTTGAGCATAACCTTGCTAGCGTGTGAAATGAGTGCAATTGTACGGTAGTTGGAGCATTCTTTGGCACTGCCCTTCTTTGCGATTGGGATGTAGACTGATCTTTTCCAATCCTCTGGCCACTGCTGAGTTTTCCAAACTTGCTGGCATATTGAGTGTAGCACCTTAACAGAGTCATCTTTTAAGATTTTAAATAGTTCAACTGGAATGCCATCACCTCCACTGGCCTTGTTGTTAGCCATGCTTTCTAAGGCCCACTTGACTTCACTCTCCAGGATGTCTGGCTCAAGGTCAGCAACCACACTATCTGGGTTGTCCGGGATCTCCAGATCTTTCTGGTATAATTCCTCTGTTTATTCTTGCCACCTCTTCTTGATGTCTTCTGCTTCTGTTAGGTCCCTACCAGTTTTGTCCTTTATCATGTCCATCTTTGCACAAAATGTTCCTTTAACATCTCCAATTTTCTTGAACAGATCTCTGGTTTTTCCTTTTCTATTCTTTTCCTCTATTTCTTTGCACTGTTCATTTAAGAAGGCCCTCTTGTCTCTCCTTGCTATTCTTTGGAAGTCTGCATTCAATTTTCTGTATCTTTCCCTATCTCCCTTGCATTTTATTTCCCTTCTCTTCTCTGCTATTTGTAAGGCCTCATTGGACAGCCACTTTGCTTTCTTGCATTTCCTTTTCTTTGGAATGGTTTTTGTTGCTGCCTCCTGTACAATGTTACGAGCCTCCATCCATAGTTCTTCAGGCACTCTGTCCACCAGATCTAGTTCCTTAAATCTGTTCTTCACTTCCACTGTGTATTCATAAGGGATTTGGTTTAGATTATACCTGACTAGCCCAGTGGTTTTTCCTACTTTCTTCAGTTTAAGCTTGAGTTTTACTATACGAAGCTGATGATCAGAGCCACAATCAGCTCCAGGTCTTGTTTTTGCTGACTGTATAGAACTTCTCCATCTTTGGCTGCAGAGAACATAATCAATCTGATTTTGGTATTGCCCATCTGGTGATGTCCATGTGTAGAGTTGCCTCTTGTGTTGTTGGAAAAGAGTGTTTGTGATGACCAACTTGTTCTCTTGACAAAACTCTATTAGCCTTTGCCCTACTTCATTTTGAACTCCAAGGCCAAAATTACCTGTTGTTCCTTTTATCTCTTGACTCCCTACTTTAGCTCCCTTGAAGTCTGCTACAGGTGTGATCATCCAGGACCGAGCACAGCAGATGGACCGCTGGGTGCAACACTACTCTGAGCTATATTCCAGAGAGAATGTAGTAACCGAAGAAGCATTAAATAACATTGAGTGCCTGCCTGTCTTGGAAGAGTTGGACAGAGAACCAACCTTAGCAGAAATAAAAACGGCCTTGGATTCCCTCGCCTCCGGCAAGGCACCTGGAAAGGATAACATCCCTGTTGAAGTGCTGAAGTGCTGTAAAGAGACCATCACTACCGAGCTGTATGAAATCTTTCGTCTTTGCTGGAGGGAAGGTGGAGTACCACAGGACATGAAGAATGCAAACATCATCACATTGTACAAGAACAAAGGAGACAGGGGCGACTGCAATAACTACCGTGGCATCTCTCTTCTCAGCGTTGTAGGGAAGCTGCTTGCCCGTGTTGTGCTGAAGAGGCTCCAGGTGCTCGCAGACAGAGTCTATCCAGAATCACAGTGTGGATTTCGAGCTAATAGATCCACCACTGACATGGTATTCTCCCTCAGACAGTTGCAGGAGAAATGCAGGGAACAACAACAGCCACTCTTTATCGCCTTCATAGATCTCACAAAGGCCTTTGATTTGGTTAGCAGGGATGGCCTTTTTAAAATCCTTCCCAAGATTGGATGTCCACCTCGACTCCTTAACATCATCAGGTCCTTCCATGAGGGAATGAAGGGCACTGTAGTTTTTGATGGTTCAACATCAGATCCCTTTGACATCCGAAGCGGAGTGAAACAGGGCTGTGTCCTCGCACCAACCCTTTTTGGGATCTTTTTTGCTGTCATGCTGAAGCACGCCTTTGGAACTGCAACAGAAGGTGTCTATCTCCGGACTAGATCAGACGGAAAGCTCTTTAATCTCTCTAGATTGAGAGCGAAGACCAAAGTCCAGATGAAATGCATGCGGGACTTCCTCTTCGCCGATGATGCAGCCATTGTTGCCCACTCTGCTCAAGACCTCCAACAACTCATGAATCGTTTTAGCAAGGCCTGCCAAGACTTTGGACTAACAATCAGCCTGAAGAAAACACAAGTCATGGGCCAGGGCGTGGACTCGCCTCCCTCTATTACCATTTCCACACAAGAATTGGAGGTTGTTCATGACTTTGTGTACCTTGGCTCAACGATCTCTGACACACTCTCTCTAGATGTCGAGCTGGATAAACGCATTGGCAAAGCAGCTACCATGTTCTCTAGACTCACAAAGAGAGTATGGCTCAATAAGAAGCTGACGACATATACCAAGATCCAGGTCTATAGAGCCTGTGTCCTGAGCACACTCCTGTACTGCAGTGAGTCCTGGACCCTTTGTGCACGGCAGGAGAGGAAGCTGAACACCTTCCATATGCGTTGCCTCCGACGCATTTTTGGTATCACCTGGCAGGACAAAATTCCAAACAGAGTAGTCCTAGAACGAGCTGCAATTTTTAGCATGTATACATTACTGAAACAGCGAAGTCTACGTTGGCTTGGGCATGTCGTGAGAATGGCTGATGGTCGGATTCCAAAAGATCTCCTGTATGGAGAATTATTGGAGGGAAATCGCCCCAGAGGGAGACCACAGCTGCGATACAAGGACATCTGCAAGCAGGATCTGAAGGCCTTAGGAATGGACCTCAACAGATGGGAAACCCTGACATCGGAGCGTTCAGCCTGGAGGCAGGCGTTGCATCACAGCCTCTCCCAATTTGAAGAGACCCTTGTCCAGCAGACCAAGGCAAAGAGGCAGTCACGGAAGCAGCAAAATCAGGGAGCTGGACAGGGGACAGATTGTATTTGTCTTCAGTGTGGAAGGGATTGTCACTCTCGAATTGGCCTTCTCAGCCACACTAGACGCTGTTCCAAGTCCTCCATACAGAGCACGTTACCATAGTCTTTCGAGACTGAAGGATGCCTAATACTAATACTAATACTTTAGCATTCCAATCCCCTATAATGAGAAGAACATCTTTCTTTGGTGTCATTTCTAGAAGGTGTTGTAAGTCTTCATAGAATTGGTCAATTTCAGCCTCTTCAGCATTGGTGGTTGGTGCATAAACTTGGATTACTGTGATGTTGAAAGGTCTGCCTTGGATTCGTATTGAAATCGTTCTATCATTTTTGAGATTACAGTACAGCTTTTCCCACTCTTTTGTTGACTATGAGGGCTACTCCATTTCTTCTACGGGATTCTTGCCCACAATAGTAGATATGATAATTGTCTGAATTGAATTCGCCCATTCCCATCCATTTTAGTTCACTGACGCCCAGGATGTCAATGTTTATTCTTGCCATCTTCTGTTTGACCACATCCAGCTTACCAAGGTTCATAGATCTTACATTCCAGGTTCCTATGCAGTATTTTTCTTTGCAGCATCGGACTTTTCTTTCACTTTGAGGCGCGTCCGCAGCTGAGCGTCCTTTCGGCTTTGGCCCAACCACTTCATTAGCTCTGGAGCTACTTGTACTTGTCCTCCGCTCTTCCTCAGTTGCATGTTGGACGCCTTCCGACCTGAGGGGTTCATCTTCCAGCGTCATATCTTTTAGCCTTTTGTTTCTGTTCACGGGGTTTTCTTGGCAAAGATACTGGAGTGGCTTGCCAGTTCCTGCTCCAGGTGGATCGCGTTTAGTCAGAACTCTCCACTATGACCTGTCCGTCTTGGGTTTCCCTGCACGGCATAGCCCATAGCTTCTCTGCATTACTCAAGCCCCTTCACCACGACAAGGCAGCAATCCGTGAAGGGGAGATGGGATCTAGCAGTAGTCATATGAGCATTCCCAGTCCTTCAGATCATCAGAGGAGGCCCTCTTCTCCATCCCATTGCCATCAGAAGCATATGTAATGAAGACATGAGAGAGGGCCTTCTCTGTGGCTTCTCCCAAGTTGTGAAATGCTCTCCCTCAGGTTAGGTTAGCCCCTCCCCCTTTCATTCTTCCACTGACAGTTGAAAACCTCTTCAGGCAGGCATAACTGAGTCCCTGAATGCTGGCTTTTAGCTATGCAAGTTTGTTTTTAAAGTTTAAATGTTCTAAATCATTCAGTGTATTTGAATTACTTTTAATCGGTTTTCAATGTATACTTTATTGTGTTTTTATTTTTCTTTTAATACTGTGAGCTGCCTTGAGTCCCCTCATCAGGAGAAAGGGAGGGGAAATAAATCAATAAATCAATAAATCAATATGGCTGACTAGAGGAAACCACCAAAGGCTGCTGCAATACAGTCCAGAAAGGGAGGGCAATTCCCATCTTTGTCTTGAAGTCCTGGTGGATGACTATAGAACCAAGGTAAGAAGGAATCTTGCAACATGAAAAAGACAGGCTGTCGTGTCCTATCGAGACACCCTGTCAAGAAACTTCTGACTTCCACCATAAAAATGGAACAAGGAAAGGTGTGTTTCTTTGATGTTTCCATGATTTGTGGAAAAGGTTGTTCTTTTCCCTTTATGAAGCAAAGTGGACACACACATGGTAAGCACAGAAGGACTGGCTGAAGGGTCAAAAACATACACAAAAAAAACCCTTGTGATGCTTCAAGGTTCTTTTTTTAAAAGCTTATGTAGCCAGGCTTCGTATTAAAGAATGTGTTGCTGACGCAAAGACCATAATAACAGCAAAACTTCGGATTCCAAAAGATCTCCTGTATGGAGAATTAGTGCAGGGAAATCGCCCCAGAGGGAGACCACAGCTGCGATACAAGGACATCTGCAAGCGGGATCTGAAGGCCTTAGGAATGGACCTCAACAGATGGGAAACCCTGACATCTGAGCGTTCAGCCTGGAGGCAGGCATTGCATCATGGCCTCTCCCATTTTGAAGAGACCCTTGTCCAGCAGACCGAGGCAAAGAGGCAGTCACGGAAGCAGCAAAATCAGGGAGCTGGACAGGGGACAGATTGTATTTGTCTTCAGTGTGGAAGGGATTGTCACTCTCGAATTGGCCTTCTCAGCCACACTAGACGCTGTTCCAAGTCCTCCATACAGAGCACGTTACCATAGTCTTTCGAGACTGAAGGATGCCTAATACTAATACTAATGTAGCCAGGCCAATGGCTATTATCATCATGCACAGTGGTGCCAAACATATTTTTTGCCAATGTGAGAACACTTGGCCATACCAGTAGAAAATAGCTCGCCATCTTGGAGGCAGGAGGAAGAATATTATGGTTTCTCATTCTTGCACATGAGAATGAGACAGGCATAGATTTAGATCACAGAGCAACTATAAAAGTGCTGGCCAAGTACACATTTGCTGATTAAATAACCCTCTTGTTGACATTTGCCAACCCACAGCCCGATGTCACTGTCAAATCAGCAATGGCTCTGTTAATACCCCATTAATCAACTTAGTTTTGGCTATCATTTGTTGATACCTCTTTGAATTCATTTTCTGCAATGTGTGGTCAGGAGACAGATTGGGATCAGCTATAAAATCCCAAGGAGAGCTGCAGCATATCAGCTTAATAGCATATTTAAGTAAATTTAATTGTCCCTGTAGCTACTCAGGTGACAATGACTATTTTTTGACACAGGTTGGTCATCCCAGTGGGGTTCAATAAGCTAATTGGCTGTTCTCTCTGAGACATCTGTTGGTGAACCTCCAAACAGTTCTCACAAGCCTGATGCTTGCTCACCACACAGGCACTTGGGTGCACTCATCTTAATCAGAGGCGTTGGTGCAAAGTGCATTTGGGGTACACCTGCAAGGGGAGGTGTATGTTTGAACTATGTTCCTCATTAATGCTGCTTCCTCTGGGTATGCATGACCATTTAACACACTTTCCTGCATTTGCTTCTCCCTTTCCCATACACGATCATCTAGCAACCCGCATCTAGATGGTATTTCCAGATCTCTCATGGCATCAGCTGCTACTGAAAGCACCAACAAACTGTTTCACATCTTGCTTAGCAATTTTTTCCAGTTTGTTCTTTGTTGCACAGATAAAACTTGGTTATTTACTGTGCATTATTCAAATCTAGTATTTATCAAGTTCTCATTTATGAGAGAGAGCTAACTGGGTAGTGCACGTTGCTGTTTCTCATTGTTCTGGCTTATTGCTTGTTAGTTGCTATTTCAAATTCTGTCATGCTTTGTCATGCTTTGTCTCTTCTGTTTTCCATTCAAAGCTCAGACATAGCTAGGCAAGCACATGGCTAACTACAAAAAGCAAAGTGTGTTGCTTATATACCACCTCATAGTGCTTAAAGCACTCTCTGGGTGGTTTACAATTTAATTATGCAAGCTACACATTGCCCCCACCAAGTGAGTTGGGTTGTCAATTTACCATCCTTGGAATGGTGGAAGGTTGAGTCAACCTTGAGCCGGCTACCTGAGTCCATTGGGATCGGACTCAGATCCTGAACAGAGTTTTGACTGCAGTACTGCAGTTTAACCACTGTGCCACAAGGCTCCTACTATAAACCATTCTAAGTTACTGTTCATATTTTTCTTCTCATATACAGGCATACTAGGCTCACCCTACCATTAGGCAGAGTAGAGCAATCTCCTCAGGAAGTTGGAACTAGGAGATAGCAGTGTCAGTCTCTTGTCTGTTCCTCATGAACTCCTCTGCCCTGCTCCCCATTACAAAAGCCTGCTACTTCAGGTGTGGTGCAGTATGCAGTTCTATCACCAGTTGCAAAGTAAAAACCAACAGCCAAGTCCAGTTGTGTTCTGCCAAGGGAATGCAGAATAAAGCTCATTTTGTTCTTCAGCTCAGGCAGCAAAATGTTTTGGGTTAGACCTGCAGCAATATTTTTGGAAAATTGTTCAGGATACTTATAGAACAGCAATACATGATTTACCTTTGATTTTCTTTTATTTACAGCTTGCTGTAGGGGTCTAGATCATAAATAATCTCTTCAGCCTTCTGGTTTTCCGATAAACCACAAATATTTATTTGGTCCCTTCTAAAATTAGAACTGACTCTGTCACTGTCCCTATAAACCACCAATATTTCATTTGTGTGATACCACAATTTATTTAAAAAATAGACTTTGCAGTGTGCCTCTTCATGCATGTAAGTTAAACAATCTAGTTGACACATGTTTTATTTCATCAGCTTTCCATCACTAGGTTAGCTCACAAATCTTTCTCCTCTTCACTCTCTATGGTGGAAATCCTGGTGCTTAGCACAGTTAAGGCACAACCAGAATAGGCCCATTGAATCTGTGGAACTTATGGAAGAGCTGACTCATCATATCACCACTGTTTCAATGGGCCTGTTCTAGTCGTGACTTACTACACTAAGCAATAGGATATCTGCCTATGTTTGGCTTGCCTCCTTCTCCTTAGAACCCCCACAGCCAGACAAATCCAACGTATACTTCAGATGATTCTGTGACAACACTAAACAATGACTGAGTTCTAAAGGGAATGAAGTGCAGCAGACCCCTCTCCTCCCCCACCAGACATGCCACTCCCCACACTTAAGACGTCATATTTCTGTAGAGTACACGAGCAGTACTCTGCAGATGGGGATCCCCTGAGTGATCAACATTTCAAAACTTGTGTTGTGGATTACAAAAATAGGACATGATTATGTGAAAAGGAAGTCTGTAAGACATCTCGAAGTATGCATGAAGACTGTGTACCCAAATCCATTCAAGTATGTCACACTGTTACTCTGCCCCTATCTTCTTCTCTAACCTTCAAGGACAGAAGGAGACATGGAGTGTTGTACCCTGAAAGGAATCTATGTGGCTGATGCAGGAAGGCACTCCAGCAGTTTCCTATGTCATACACAATTATTTGCTGCTATCAAATATGGTGTGTTATGTGAGGGGGTGGTGGCAACATGGACAATCACCACCAGGATGTTTGTTTGTTTATTTGTTTGTTTGTTTAAGTTGTGTACTGTGCCAACTAGTGCCATGCCACTATTCTGGGTGGTTTCCAACATAATATAGCAATAAAGAATAATAACCCATCCTACACCCAACCCACTGAAATATAAAAAAGACCTCCACTGAACCCAAGATGGCAATACCAGTGGAGAGGGTGACATACAGCCAGATAACAAATAATAACAGAGGGAGGATATCTTGAATGCTTCCCTGAAAAGCAATATTTTTAAATGCTTTCTGAATATCAGGAAGGAATGTTAGAGTTCCTACCTCTGTTCTAACACAGAGCAAAATTAAATGGCTGGAAGGAATTATGCGGATCAATTTAATTATAATTTTAGATATGACAGCACTGTGTGTGTTCACACAGTGAGATGGTGGATTGCAATACTACACTGCTACATGTATACAAAAGAAAAGATAATATACTTCATAAGAGATAATGACACGAAGCACCATGCATGTTTTAAGCCAGCTACCTAAAGACTGAAGCAATTGAAATGCCCCATATTTAGTTGGCTGAATAGGAATAATAACCAAGTCCCTCATGTACAGCAGCTATGTTCTACAATGTGTGATTTCATTATTTGTCATAATTCATAAATATTATTCTTCCAGCTTCTCAGAATAATATTATTTGTTGTTATGTGCCATCAAATTGCCTCTGACTTATGGCAACCCCATGAATGAGCAGTCTCCAAAATGTCCTGCCCTGAACTGCCCTGCTCAGATTTTGCAAACTCAACCCTGTGGCTTTCTTTTGGGAGTCAGTCCATTTCATATTTGATTGTTCTCATTTCCTGCTGCCTTTCACCTTTCCCAGCATTATTGTCTTTTCCAGAGAATCCTGTCTTCTCATGATGTGCCCAAAGTAGGGCAGCCTCAGTTTCAACATTTTTGCCTTCAGAGATAGTTCAGACTTGATTTGCTCTGGGACCCACTGGCTTGTCTTTCTGGCAGACCAGGGTATTTGCAAAGCTCTCCTCAAGTACCACATTCTAAACAAATCATTTTTTTCCCTGTCAGCTTTCTTTACTGTCCAGCTTTTACATCCATACATAGTCAGTGGAAATAAAAGAATGTGAATGATCTTGGTCTTGGTCTCCAATGACGCATCCTTACACTTAATGGTCTTTTCTAGTTCCTTCATTGCTGCCTTTCCTACTTTAAGTCTTCTTCTGATTTCTTGACTGCAGTCTCCATTTGGGTTAATGACTGAACCAAGGTAGACACAATCTCTATTTCAGTTTCTTCATTATCAACATTAAAGTTGTGTAGTTCTTCTGTGGTGATGATTTTTGTCTTCTTAACATTCAGCTGAAGTCCTGCTTTGGCATTTTCTTCTTTCACTTCTCCTAACAGTTGTTTCAAGTCATTGCTGCTTTCTGTCAGTAAGAAGGTGTCATCTGCATATCTTAAATTAGTGATGTTTCTTCCACCAGTTTTCACTCCTATTTAATCTGAATCTATTCCGGCTTTCTGTATGATAAATACAGATTCAATAGATAAGGGAATAAAATTCACCCTTGTCTGACACCTTTGCCTATAGAAAACAATTCTCTCTCATTCTGTCCTCATGGTAACGTCGTCGTCGTCGTCGTCGTAGTAGTAAAAAACTTAGGCACATTCAATCAAAATTATAAAAACATTGACTGGCATTAACGAAAAACCTAAGTATATGTTAAATATTGATGCAGTATGCATGCTGTTCCTAATATTGCTGGCTTTTGTAGCTCTGCTGGTGTTATTTCTGAGATCTGCAACTGCTTATAGTACTGTGTGAAATTTCTTGA
The DNA here is from genome assembly GCA_037013535.1 of Intellagama lesueurii. Classification (NCBI taxonomy): domain Eukaryota; kingdom Metazoa; phylum Chordata; class Lepidosauria; order Squamata; family Agamidae; genus Intellagama; species Intellagama lesueurii. The sequence goes on along the minus strand of JBAJHW010000001.1, from coordinate 135,219,535 downwards.
TCTTGTTCCCAAAGCCCCGATGACTATGGGGACCACTGAAGTGTGTTTCTTCCAGAAGCAAGATGTTTCTATCACTAGATCTCTGTATTTTGTTAGTTTTTCCAATTCTTTTTTCCCCCCAACTCTGACATCCCCTGGAATTGCAATGTCAATGATCCAGACATTTCTTCATTCTATTGCTACTATGTCTGGTGTGTTATGTTCAAAGTGTCTATCAGTTTGGATCCGGAAATCCCACAAGATCTTGATTTCCTCATTTTCTGACACCTTCTCTACCTGATGTTCTCACAGATTTTTGGAGGCTGGCAAGTTATACTTTTTGCATAATGACCAGTGCACTAATTTTGCCACTCTATCATGTCTAATTTTGTAATCTGTTTGTGCAATCTTTGGACATTCGCAGATAAGGTGTGACACAGTTTCATCCTTTTCTTGGCAGAGTTGACATTTCCTGTTAACACTAATTCTTGAATCTAAGCTTTCATCACATTGGTTTAGAGTGCTTGTTCTTGTGCAGCAAAAAATCAAACCTTTGGTTTCTTTCTTAATGGTCCCCAATTTTAGCCATGCCCATATTGAATTACAATCATGCTTTCCATCAATATTTCTCAGGTGTTGTACATGTAGTGGTTTATTTTTCCAGCTGTTTAATTTATTTTCAAATTGTTGTTTCTTATATTGAGCCTTTGTTTCTGTTGTTTTCAAAATATTCTCCATTTTTACCACCTTAACTGATTTTTCTCCACTGGTACTAATATAATCATTTAGGCTTCTTTTTTCCTCCTCTACTACCAGCTATATCTGCAGTAATCCACAGCCTCCAATTTTTCATGGTAAATATAATCTGGCCACATCACTTTTTGGATGTAGCACATGATGCATGTTCATTAGTGTCCATGTTTTCTGATCCAATTCTTCTAATTCATTTTGGGTCCAATCCAGCCGTGTATCTAATTACTGGAACTGCCCATGTATTTATGGCTTTGATTATATTTCCACCATTTAAGTTTGATTTTAAGATTTTCCACAGTCTCTTGATATATTCCCTTTCTGTCAGTTCTTTAGTTTTTATGTGCAGGATGTTATCTGCTTCTCGTATTCCAAGGTATTTATAATTTTCATCACTTGAAAATGATTTTATAATATCACCATATAAAAAATCTATTCCATCTCATTTTTGGATCTTGTCATGGTGTATAGACAGAGCTCCACATTTGTCAATTCCAAATTTCATTTGGATATCTTCACTAAATATTTGCACTGTGTTTAGCAGTGATTCTATCTCTGTGGAACTTTTTGCGTATAGTTTTAAGTCATCCATACATGACAAATGATTGATTTTTCCAGTTTGTTCTGAAATATGGTAGCCCAATCCAGTTTTATTTAAAATTATTGACATGGAGATAAGTGGGATGTTAAACAGCAGTGGTGACAAAGAATCCCCTTGAAATATTCCTCTTTTGATGCTAACTTCACCAATTTCTTCCCTGTAGGCCGTAAAGACACTTTCCCATTTGCCCACCCATTCCCGGAATAAAGACGCGAGACCAAGTTATGGATTAAAATATGGGCCACACTTTATTAAATCAGGTCAAATTGTAGTTAACGATATTATCAAAGGAGGGGCCTGCTGTAGTGTGAAAACAGGTACAAAACTGGGTATACAATTACCCATATATCAGTCATTGGGCGAGTCCCCAGCCCCAGGTTCCCTCGGTCTTCAAGACTGCAGGAACCTGGCCGGCCGCTAATAAACACCCCCAGACCTCAATACATCTTTAATTGATGAATGTTGGTCTGGAAGTGGCCCAGCGCATCTTCCCCGCACAGGCCCTGTAATCGCACGATCCGCAGAGCCGGGAGGTCGGATGCGCTGTTGGCTTACCTGAATTAAAATTGGGACACACCGAGACTACCTGTTTCGCGCTACCCGCCACAGCATAGGAACTAGCCTAGCTAAGTTCCATGCCCGCCACCGAGCCTCTCCAGCTCCAAAAGCAGCCCCCCCTTAATATCCTCCAGAAATATTTCCATACCTGCGTCAGACAGGTGAACCCCATCGCTCCGAAAATATTCAGGCGTGCTCATTTTGATCCTCTGATGGTTAACAACGGATCCGAGGCCGCCCATGCAGACGCCTCTACATACTTCCCGATTAACCCGCCGTCTGGCCTTATTAACATCATCAATATTCCGAGCGCCTTGCCAGGCTAACCGCGGAATAATTGTCGACCACACGATCCTCATTACTGTATACTTGGCCTTCAACCTATTGAGGTCTCTCATAATATCAATGATCAAGGCCTTACCAGGCACTGTAGGTAAATCATTGCCTCCCAAGTGGAGTACCAAAATATCAGGGGTAGATTGCTCAAATGCCGTCAATCTACCCAGCTGCATCCATTGCATGCCACGCATGCCATTCCAAGAAATATGCGCATGGGCACCAAGCCCCAAGTCATTCCCCCACGGGGAAGACGCAGCATATCGTGTTGCCCAGTATACAAAACTGTGGCCGAGGATCATCACGTGCCATCGACCTTCATGGATCCTGGGACCTGTAACGACAAAAGTGGCCCTTGCCTACACGTTAGGTAAAGGTCTAATGTACCGTTGATAACTAGTAGAAGACCAACGTCCCAATTGCTTAATTTGATCTCTGCTATAGCCTAAAGCTGCAGCCGTCGATGCCGCCCCTATTCTAAAGGAATGCGTACCAAACCTCAAATCTTTCACACCTATTCTCTCCAAGGCCGTGCCTGTAATTTTCCAAAACTGATATTTGGTCAAAGGTGACCCATCAGCATGTTGGAAAAAATATCCTTCGCCTTGACCCCTAAACTGCAAAAATGATCGAACGGCCCTCACCGGACAAAGGCGCCTAATGCTGCATTGTCCCAAGAAGAGCTGCCTTCCTTGACCTATCTGATCTGCCTTGGATCTCCGGATTTTAATTTTCAATGAATTGTCCTGTACCATCACATCTCCCTGTTGTAACGCCCTTTTAGAAGTGTCTGACTTCCCCATAGCCACCAACTCGCTGATTCTCAGTGCCCCGAAAAAAGCCACCAGGGCTGCCGCTTCAAACAATACTGTCTCGTACCTATCCGTACATAACGACGCCCACTGCTGACATAATTTCTCCAAGAGGGATGGCGATATGGGTGTCCACACATCGTTAACCCGTCCCCTCTCTCTAGACCACCCTTCCAACATTTTCTTTATCCTAAAATCGCCAGACAAGTCCACGTGACCATTAAGCTTAACATAGAAAGCCAAAGCAGATAATCGTCCCTGAGTGGTGCCAGGCGCTAAGCCCTTCCCATGCAGAAACACAATGAATTGTTGAAGCTGCTCTACTGGTGCTGGCCAAACCTGCTCCAACTCCTCTACACTTCTAAATTCCCGAAACTCCTTGCAAGCAGCTAAATAACCCTTTCGCGTCCTAGGAGCCAATGCCATACCTATCGCTCTTGCAGCTTCTTCCTGCCAATCTGCCATACCTCCGCTGGAAGCACTTCTGGCAGCTCCCTGGCATCTGTGGCTAGCTCCCTGAACCGCTCGATCTGTTGGCGGGAGAGGGCATCAGCTATCCTATTATCAATTCCGGGGACATGACGGGCATGCACCATTACATTAAATTGCAGCGCCCTCAATGTAAAAGCCCTAACCAACTCCATCACCCTATCCGAATGAGATGTCAGGTTATTAATTATGTGGACAACCGCTTGGTTGTCACACCAAAAACGGACCACTGAATTGGCCCATTCCTCGGCCCACAACCACAGCGCTCCTACAATTGGAAAAAACTCCAAATAAGTCAAGTCCCTAGTAATGCCATCCCGGTGCCATGCATCGGGCCATCTTCCCGCACACCACCGGCCACGGAAATAAATTCCAAAACCTAGCGCTCCAGCCGCATCAGAATGTACCTGAAATTCCGCCTTAAGGCTAATTTCGGATCTCCAGAAGGAAATACCATTAAACTTCTCTAAGAACTGACTCCAAACCTGCAAATCATCTTTCATCCCTTTAGTTACTCTAGTCTTATGTGTAGGTCGTTTCAGACCCGACATAGCATTACACAATCGCCGAAGAAAAGCCCTACCTGGAGCTACCACCCTACATGCAAAATTCAAGTGTCCTACGACCACCTGTAGCTCTTTAAGTGTCACTTTTCTTCTATCCAACAACTGGCCAATTCTGGCCTTAAGGTCCTTTAATTTATCGTGAGGCAACTTTGACGTCTGTCGCGTCGTATCAAGTCCAATCCCTAAAAAAGTGAGGGCCGTGGCTGGTCCTTCCGTTTTCTCCTCAGCGAGTGGCAAGCCCAATTCTGCCGCTAACTCTTGAAAATTATCTAACATCATTCTACATTTCCCTGAATTTGCCTTACCACAGAAAAGAAAATCATCGAGATAATGGGCAGTGGAATTACTGCCCACCCTCTGTCTGACCTTCCATTCAATGAAGGTGCTGAATTTCTCAAATGCAGAGCATGATATGGAGCATCCCATAGGTAAAGCCCTATCTATATAATACAACCCTTGAAATTGAAATCCTAGCAAATCAAAGTCCAGGGGGTGGACAGGCAAAATCCGAAATGCTGATTTAATATCACATTTTGCCAGCTCCGCCCCCACTCCACAAGCCCTTACCATATTCACAGCCTCATCAAATGAGGTGTATCGAACTGAACAAAGTTCAGGAGGGATGGCGGCGTTAACCGATGATCCCTCTGGAAAGGACAAATGATGGATCAAACGAAATTCCCCAGGGGCCTTCTTGGGAACTATTCCCAGTGGCGAAACCCTTAAATTTGCTACGGGTGGCTCTGCAAAAGGTCCCAATACCCTGCCTTCACTAACTTCCTTATCTATTTTACTCTGGACAATAGCCTCCAAACCCAATGTGGATCGAAGGTTTTTTGCCATGAATGCTTTCCTCGCCCCTTCTGCTGGGATCCTAAAGCCATGCCTAAAACCCTGACATAAATACTCCGCCTCACCCTTTCGAGGGTAATTCCTGACCCAAGCCTCTAACACATTGATATTAATTGGGGTGGGTCCCCTTTCCAGGTGGACCTGTACTCCCCGGGGGCTTTTTGCCGCCCCCAACTCCTTTACTTTGACGCTGTGCCCCAGCTTTAAAACAGGTGGAGTTTGGATGTTTCCCTCCGCAGGTAAGACATTCATGCTGAAACCTGCATGGGGTCCTTGCACAGAAACCCTTGTTATTATATTCGTAGCAGGGCAAGCGGGGTTGAACCACCTGCCCCGCACCAGTGCGGGTATTATGAGTAACAGGGCCTTTTTTATTTAAATGTCCACTATCAAATCTATCACCTAAGTTGGGTCTAGCTGGAGTCATGTACTGCAGCCATAGACCCAGGTGTGGCTCCTCCCAACGCACGTTGGGCTGAATGGCACTTGTCATGCGAAAAGCTTCATCATACAAGAGCCAGGCCATCCCCGTAAAATCCGTATAAGCCCGATAAATGATGTCAAAATACTTTAATATTGAGAACGCCCGCCAAGGTTGGACCATGACCAACACCCCTGCGTATATAATAAAACCAGGGACCCAGTTGGCCCATGTCCTGTCAGGTTTTTTACGCCGACGTTTCTCCTTTTCAGTTTCATCATCCTTGTCAATGTCCTTAATATCCGAGTCTCGATTAAGGAGACTAAAGAAATCCACAAATTCGCCTTTCCATATCTTTTCCTTAATGGCGGATGTTAAATGAGCTCCTAACTGCGTGGAGTAATCACCTCCCGGTAATACAGATAAGGGCACCGCATTGTACCCTGTGTTAGGCACAGATGGGTGTTGACAAGTACCCACACTAACCCCAGCGCTGGCTAACCCTGCTGAGGGAGGGGCCGAACAAGACGAGCCCCCTCCATAACTATGCGTATTCACGGGAGGCCAGTACAAATTGTGACACCCCGTGGACGGTGTATTGTAGGGTGTGGATGCCATGTGATGACACAACAAACCGCCTTGCCAAGGCCAAGCAGAACAGTGTGGCTGAGCGTTGTTATAAAAGGTAGACTCACCAGCAGAAGCCACGGAAGTACTGGGCACCGCACATGCAGCGGGGGACCCGCTGCCGATCTCATCTACAACTTCCTGTCCCACTTGACACTCAACAGCTTCGCTTGCCTCAACGGTCTCCTTCCGACCCTGCTTCCGACGGCCGATTGCACGATTGGGTTCGTCCACGTCCTCCGGCGTCGCATGCTCGACACGTACCGCCGCCTGTGGAGATTCTAGAGCAACACATCTACCCATGAGATCTTGAACCAACGCTTTTAAATTAGCCTTGCGATGACTCTTTGTTTCCCTAACAGACCTATGAGTAGAAGCCTCCGACTGCGGGGGCGTGTAATGCGTTGACCTTTTCGCTTCTAGAGCAGCAATTTTTTCCTGTAGATCTTGCACCAACGACCATGACTCATCCTCAGAAGAAGACTGTACTGGTGAAACCTGCACTGCAGGCCTCTTTTTCGCAGGAGTTTTTCCCTTGCTAGGGCCACGTCCTTTCCTCAAAGCCATTATGCTCTAATAAACTCCTAGCCCAACTAACTAAAGCTAATTTATTAATTATATCTGACTTAACTCAGATTGTAACTTATTTATCAATGGTTTTTTTAAAAAATATATATACACTTAAGTGCCTTGTTCATTTATTATTGTTATCTTTTATATAAGTATATATACTTCAAAGATTTAACTGTAAATACAACACTTTATATCTAACCTATGAATTATTACAGCCTACATAAATACTACATAAAACAGTATATTATGAAATACTCTATAAATGAAATATAACAATCCACTCAATTCTCCTTATAAAATTCCTATATTCTGTGTACACAAGAAATTTCCTATTCTAAAACAACTAACTTTAGCCTTAACCAAATCCAATAAATGAATTATTAAAGAGAAAATTCTTATTAATTACACTGTAAAACTACAATTACTAAATGAGAACCCAAACTCTATAAACAAGAATATAATAATAACAATCAGCTTGCAATAGAAACAACCCTACTTATTTAAATATATAACTATAAAATTACTCTAGTCCTTAATTAAAAACAAAATGGCGGGCGCAGGAAAAAAGAGGCGCGAAACACAACAAAAACAAAATGGGCGTAACGAAACCTAATCCCCTTTTACACTACTGGACTGAAAAATTCAAACCCCTAATTAACAACTCCAAAAATACCCTAATCTGCACCCCAGTCCACTCAACTAAACCCTGCTATCCTAAGCTAGCGAACTCCACGCCCCGCTGGAGCGGGGCGCAAACGCCCCGCTGGTTCCCGCTCTTCTCCCACCAAAACAAATGAGCAACCGGTCCACTAAGGGAGAAAAAGCTGTAAATCAGTTAAACACAATACAACCAAAGGGAGGGAGCGGAAGGCTTCCCTCCCCAACACCAACGAAATCGCTGCTCGAAACCACGTCAGCCGCACTCTCCAAAACCGAAAGCCTCAGCTGACGCAGTCACTCCTTCTTGCTCCAGTGCCCGAACAGAAAGAGGGCGAAATGGAGGCGAGCGCTCCTCTAAATAGTCGCGCTCGCCACCCAGCAACCACGTGACCCCAGACAGTCTCACGTCTTCTGGTACGTGGGGCAAACGCCAGACGCTGTTCCAAAACAGTAAGTACCGCTTGTCCAGCGTCTGGGACCTTTTCTATGCTTTTCTTGAGGAACTTCTGATTATTTTTACTAATCCCAAAAATTTTTGGCAGGGGTTAATCCAGCTGTATGGCAATGAGTCAAATGCCTTTTTATAGTATATCCAGACCATATTGAGATTTATTTTTCATCTTTTTGCATTCTTTAGTATCATTTTATCAATAAGCAGCTGACCTTTTGTGCCTCTTGATTGTTTAAAATTCCCCTCCTGTTCAGTTGGGTGTAGGGAGTTTTCAATTAAATAATTATATATTGATCTTGCAAGTACTCCTGTGAGGAGCTTGAACATTGTTGGAAGGCATGTAATTGGTCGATAATTACTGGGTTCATTGCCCTTTTGATGATCTTTTATAATCAGAAATGTGTTGCCTATTGTCCTCCAATCTTCACTTGTAGAATTTTGAAGTTAAGTGATTAAATTGCATTGCTATCTGTTGATGGAGACTTGTTGAATGCTTTAACCAAAATCCATGCAGCTCATCTGGACCAGCTGCCCTCCAGTTTTTCACAGTCTTTACTTGCCTCTTAATCATTTCAGTTGTTATTACAATATCATCCATTTGTTTTCCTTGAATTTCTTTACAAATGTCTTTAATCCATGAGGCATTTTTGTTATGTCCAGTTGGGCTTTCCCGCATTTGTTTTCAAAGTTTTGGAGCATCATGGGCCTAATTTCTTTTGCTCTGCATTTTCTCCTAGTGATGCATAGAACAATCACTGGTTATTTAAAAATTGTGTTTTCTGAATAATTTTTCAAATGTTCATCATATCTTTCAATTTTCTTTGCTATAGTTGTTACCCGTTGTTTTAATTCTTTCATAATTTCAATAATTGTTTTCCTTTCTAGGTCATATATTTTGCATAGTCTGGCTTTTACATTTTCATTTTTATGTTTTGAATCTTTCAATTGTTTTAAGTTGCTCATGTCTGCACGTAATATGTTTCTTTCCAGTTGAATTTTCCATGTTGGTGTGCCAGGAGTTTTCTGGGTTTTTTGCAGCTTGTGACCAAGTTCTATGCTCAATATGGTAGCTGTGCTATGCATGAGCTAATTTATTTCCTTTAGCATGTTGGTTGGGATTGTTCTGTTTACTATATTTGCATCTGTCAGTAGATCTTTTACTGGTGTAGTTTGTAATTGGCGCAAAATGGGGAGCCTTTGTCTTTCTGTGTTCTGGCTAATATGGGTTACTATTTTTTCCCTCAGTGATGGCTGCTCTTCTGTCAACTCATAATTTCTGGGTTGTTCCACAAGTTGTTCCTCTATTGATACATTTTCCCCCACTATTGCGTCTACCTTTATCCTCCGTTTGTCTTCCATACTATGGTCATTGTTCTGTGTTGATTTTTTTTTTTTTGTCAATTTTTCTGGTACTTGCAATTCCAGTTCTGAAAACACTTTACTCCAAATGATAAACCTTCTCTGATCCATTAATTGGTGTTCAATTATGTCATTATTCTGGTGTTTCCTTTTCCAAATTTCCATCTTTCTGTTCTGAAAACCATGGGCTGTTGGGTTTGCCTCATAATAACATTTCATAATTTCTTGATTTTCAACAGGAGTCCACGTTTTGCATTTACATTGTTCCAGTAGCTTTGCAGCAGCCTGTCCTAGTTCCTCAACAGGGTCTGCTGAGCCTGTAGACCATTTGTCACCAGATGTCTAGGGACTATAGCTTCTGATGTGGTCCTTGTTGACCCAGGCAACAACCAATCTGGAATGGATTCCTGTTTATTTTATCTTCTCATAATTGATGGCTGGTGGACACAGTGGGTCTGCTTCTTAGCTGAGACCTATCTGACTTGGGAGACCCTTCAGGTAGTGGTGACACTACCACCAGCAGAGCTTCCAACCTCACTGAAGCACACAAGCCCCTCCACCTCAACAAGGCCTGTGTCCATAGAAGGGATTATGATGATGATGATTCCAATCCCTACTTTAGGATAATTTGAAGAGTTGCAGCCTGTGACTGCTTCACAGATCAGGCCTACTTTTGGAAACCCGGATGGAGACTTGGGCTGCTCTTTTACACCTTTGGAGAATGAGTCCTCTTGCCACTGTCAAACATACCTTTCTAAAGTCCACATAAGGTCATTGGATTGCACAATAAACGTTAAACAATCACAAATGCTGCAGTAGCATTAATAGGATTTCTCCTCTGCCATGCTGTTTGGCTGCCAACTATCACAACTGTTTATAGTCAACCAAGATATGACTAAGAACGGAAGGTGGTAGAAATAGAAAAGGAAAACATATTCACATTTCAGATACCGTTTCTTTTTACACACTTTATCACATAGATGTTTATCATGTTCAAATTACTGATGGTTATATATGTCTCCCTTATAGCATTCATGATTTGTTTTAGGTAGCCCCTTTGCTCTGGTTTAACATCTGTGGCTGAATTCCTGTTGCTGTGCTTCATGAGCGCAATGGGAATGACACGGCTGGCAAATCTCCCTTTAAAGACTTCCTTTAGTAATTCTGGGATGTATGCAACTCCTACATAATACAGTGAAGTTGCATGCATTCTGAAATCGCCAAAGGAAGCCTCTAATAGGTGGTGATTAGGTCACCACTGATGAGGTCATTCCCATTGCACTCATAAAACAGAGCAACATGATTTCAGCCAATATGAGTTTAATGAAAGTTCTGAAGCCCAGAAGACAGACTGTTCTTTCACTTCCATTCGCATTTGAAAGCCATTTGGTGGGTGCTTATAACAGAGATTTTTTATGGTTGTTCCCAAACTCTGAAACTACTTCACAAGGGAATCTCACCTAGCATAAAAAAGGGGGGAGGGGAACGCCATGTGGTCCTTGTACATAAACCAGAGGCAAGGATAGGCCATGCCTTTCTCAGACCTAGCAGTATGTCTGATGATCTTCTACTAGTAAATTTATTTAGATGAGGCTTTGGCCCACAAGTGGACTTGTGAATACTCTGTAATCAGTTGTAGCTTGTTTTTAATGATTTTGTTGGTGTTTTATCTATTTCATCTTTATGCTTATGAGCTGTACTACATATTTTATGCTATTGGATTGCATTTTATTCTTTGCTTATTACTGTCATTTGCCTGCTTGAATACTCTTTGGTGGAATGGCAGGATGCTACAATAAATATATAAATAAATATCTAAAACAAAAGAACCACTTGTAGTTATTTCTATACCTACGAAAATCTGATGAATATAGGCAATACATTAAGAAGTTAATATATTTATGCTGTTTTATGTTCACAAGAGCACAATCCAGTTCAGTAGTGCAGTATTTTTAAATCCGTTGGATGGCATTTAGTAATTCTGCTGTTGTGTCAGGCTGAAGTCCAGACTGCCTCATATATAGGGCTGCAGGTGCAGGCGATGGCAGATGGAGTTCTGGAAGCATGTGGGTTGCTTTCTCCACCCTGGCACTGCAGCCATTGGGAAGGCCTACTTCACACATTCAGGGCTGTTGACTTATACCTAGTCTCTTTCCAGTTTTGAATCTCTAAAATCTCTAAAACATGGAAAACAACATGTATCTCACAAATTCATTTTAGAGTTCTATGTAATCTTGATTACATTCAACTACAGAATGAGAACTGGCCTTCTTTCAAGTCTAGGTGATATGTTAATTGGTTTCAAACTGTTTTAAATATGCCAGAGTTATAGTTGCCAGTTATTTTCCATGAATAATAATTTTTCAGATTGTATTCTCCTTTGTCAAAAGCTTTTTCAAAGCTGTAAAAAAAACAAAACACATGCCCACACACATACTTGTGAGAAAGTGAGAAGCTTTTCTTGTTCTGTTTTAATATTTGGATTATATTGGCTTTTGACCTTGGTATCTTGTTAATTTTGATCAGCCTTTATTCCAAGTTTTAAAATACAACATGCATTTTTCATTTTGATCTAATCCATATGCTAATGTGTTTTATATTTTATATATATACTGTTTTTATAAGTGTAGCCATATATTTAAGAATATCACACACACATACACAAAGCCCTTTGTTCCACTCACTTTTCAAGTAACTTCCAAGTTGGTGAAGTGGATTTGATCTGAGGAAAACCATTTTGCAATGGAGCTAGCATTTTCCATTTTGGTTCAAGACATCCCATTAATTCAAATCAAGTTAGTTATAATTGCCCCACATGTAAGGTGGTCTGAGGATCTGGTGCTGTGTGAATGACCTGAATGCAGCCTCAGTCTGGTGTATTTCTGCCTCCCCTTCTCTTGCAGGACAGGAAACATGATTTAGAACAATCTCTAGTCATTGCCCTCCCCACCCCGGAATAAAGACGCGAATCAATAAATATGGGTTAAAACACGGGACACTACTTCGCGCAGCGTTAGCAGGCCAAAAATGCCTCGCATCCCTCCATACCAGCTGAGGGATGGTTGTCGGCCATACAGTGTTCATAGCATGAAACCTCATTCGGACGGATGTACACCATCGTTCCGAAAAAACTCAGGCCTATCCAAGCGGATTCTCTGGTGACCAATCACCGATCCAGGCCGCTGCAGACAGCTCTGCAGGTTACCCAGCTAATATTCCTTCATTAAGCATTAGCGGGCCAAAAAATGCCTCACATCCCTTTGTGCCAGCCGAGGGATGATCATTGGCCATAAACGCTCATAGCAGGGTACGGTGCCATCACCGATCAGAAAACTCAGGCCTATCTGTGGATCCTCTGGTGACTAATCACCGATCCAGGCTGCTGCAGACAGCTCTGCAGACCACCCTGCTAACACTCTTTTGTGCAGTGTTCGCGGGCCAAAAATTGCCTCACATCCCTCCATGCCGGCCGAGGAATGATAATTGACCATACAGTGTCAATGGCAGGGTACGTAACCCTCAACCATGTGATGTCACGAATCGCATCAAGGATCAGGCCTTTCCGCAGCTCCTGGTCCAGTCGTTACCACCCAAGTATATTACCAACACATCTGGGGGATGTTGACCAAATGCAGCCGTACAGCAAGGTTGGCCTCGCAGCATCCCACGGCGTCCTTTCCATTCGATAAGGGCTCTAGCACCAAGTCTGAGCCTGCTCCCCATGGGGACATGGCAGTGTAGTGAGCTGCCCAAAAACATAGCTGCGGCAAATGATCATGGTGTGCTTCCTTCTCATCATCGTTATGGTTTCTTCAAGATAAAACAAACCAGGCTCCCATCTAGATGACAGGGGGTGCCTCGCTAATCGGCCTTGGATCGGCAGATGCGAATCTGCACCATCCCGTTGACTACCCTAACATCCTGCCATTGCATAACTACTCCAATTTTATCTTCCTTTCCAGTGGCAGCACTTCGCTAATCCTGGGGGCATCAAAAAGTTAATAATGACACCACCCTGAATAAAGCAACTCCATAGTCATCCCAGCAGAGAGCCTACCACAGCTTACCAATGCTTTCTAATAGTCCTGGCGATATGGGTACTCTCGAATCTTTAACTCTGCCTCTTTCCTTAGACCAACCTTTCATCATTTTCCTAAAGCGGATGTCTGAAGAATAATCCTGATACCCATTAATTTCAGCATAGAAAGCCAGCGCCAATAACCTACCCTGTATAGATCCTGGCGCCAAACCCTTCCTGTTTAGATACCCCATGACTGTTGAAGATGCTCCACTGGGGCAGGCCACGCTGGTTCTAAATCAACTAAATTCCTAAACTCCAGAAAATCTATACTCACTGCTGAGTACCCTGTTTGAGTCCCTGGTGCCAGGCCAGGCCTATTGTCCTTTCGCATCATCACGCCAATTTGTCAAACCTCTGGGAGAAGAGTCTCCATGAACTCGTTGGCTCCTGGATCTAACTTCCTTGACCGCTCGATCCGTTGACGTGATAATGCATCAGCTAAGCTATTATCTACACCTGGTAAATGTCCAGCCTGCACCAGTGTCATGACCTGCTCTGCATGCATGTGAGGTTATTACTTACATAGACCACCGCCAGATTGTTCCCCAAAACGTACAACAGAGTTCGCCCATTCCTCTGTCCAAAGCCATAATGCACCAACTATTGGGAAGTTGTTCTTCTATTGGGAAGAACTCGGAATTGTCAAGTCTCTGGTGATTCCCGCGTGGTGCCATTCCACTAGCCATTTGCCTCTGCACCACCTGCCGCTAAAGTAAATGCCGAACCCTAAGGAGCCTGCAGCGTCCGACTGGACCTGATATTCCACCATAATCGTCTTGTCTCCTCTCTAAAAGGAAATGCCAGTGCACTCAGCTAAGAACTAACCCCCAAACCTTCAAAACTTCTCTCATACCATATGCAACTCTAGTCCTGTGAAACGGGCGATGGAGCCCTTTCACCTTGCAAAGCCACGCAGAAAGGCGCAACCCAGCCACCCGACCTTACAATCAAAATGTAAATGTCCTACCATCTCCTGAAGCTCCCTCAGGGACACTTTCCTCCTTTGCAACATTGAGGCTACTCTGACCTTAAGGTCGGCCAACATGACGTCTGGCAGCCTAGACGCTTGCTGTACCGTGTCCACTTCAATGCCCAAGAGCGTCAGGGACGTGGTTGGTGCCTCCGATTGTCCTCAACCAGAGATACGCCTAACTCTTCTGCCATTGAACGAAAGGTATCTAGTATAACTTTACACCTTCCCATATTCCTTTCACCACAAAAGGATAAGCATCCCAATAATGGGCCACAGTTACATCCCACTCTACACCTAAGTTTCCACTCAGGAAGTTCCTCAGGGATAGCATCGTTAACCGACTCCCCCTCGGGGTAGGACAGATAATGTATCGATCTAAACTTACCTTGTACCTCCTTTGTTACCACTTCCAATGGTGAGACCCACCGGGTCTCCAGTGGAGCTGTTGCAAATGGTCCCAACACTCTCCTTCCTGTGCTACTTTGGCCGTCTTTTCTCAACTGCAACCTCCATGCCGCATACAGATTTAAGGTGTTGGGCAAAACATGCCTTGCGCTCCCCAAACACCGGTATCCTAGAGCCTTTCCTAAAAAACCCTCCAGTGAATAGCTCCTACTCAGGAATTCTGATTCAGGGCAGTCTTTCTAGTAAGGTGTCCACTATCAGTCCTGTCACTTAGATAGAGCCTGGCTGGGGTCATAGACTGCAGCCAGAGGCCCGGCAGGGGCTTGTCCCAACGTAAATTTGGGTTAATCGCTCCCCTCCTGTGGAACCATCCATCATACACAAGCCATGCTTGTCCTGAGAAGTCCACTTATGCCTTATAGACCAAGTCTAAATATTGGAATGAGGATTGTGCCCATCAAGGCTGGGCATTTACCACAGCCCCGGTGTATATTGAGAACCTGGGCAGCCGGTTCGCCCGTGTCCTGTCTGATCTCTGCCCCCTGCATTTCTCTTTGTCCTTGTCATCCTCCTCAACCAAATCCTTCTTTTCCACATCTCTGTTCAGCAATTCAAATAAATCTACCTATTCGCCTTTCGAATCTTTTCTTGAGACGCTGTGGTGAGGTGATCACCCAGGGGCATAGCGGATCCCCAAATGGCAAGGCTTGCAATGGTCAGTGTTATAACCCGTGTCTGAGACCGGTGGTTATGGCCAAGCCCCTACACTCGTCGTCGTATTTATCGGGGCTGGAGATGTAACTAATAGGTCTGGAATAGTCCAGCCACCAAAGTGCACATTCATACTAGGCCATGGAGTATTTGGAACCCTAAATCTGAATATTATATGCTGAGTATATTGGGGAATTAAATTGACCACTGCCTGGCCAAGGCCAAGCAGGTGATGGTGGAGAAGTGTCTGGTGCAGTAGTTGACTTACCTGACAGAGGCGTCGTCACCCTGGCACCTCCCCGCCGTACTTGCAGTCTGAACCAACCTCATCCATCACCTGCTGCCTGCCAAGCACATCTGCACCGATTGTTGCCATGATCGTGGTCGATCTCCCTTCTACAGCACACTGCTGCAGCGGTGTTACTACCGCCCCACTGCTTCTCGTCTGGATGCCTCCTCTGCTTGTTGCTCTACTGTCATAGGTGGCAACACCTCGTGTTCCTTCCTGCCCCTCTGGGAACCAGCTGCCACTTCGTCTGTTGCCTTCTGCCGGCTCCTGGCCGCTGCCAATGGTCCGACTAACTCTGGGGTCCATGACTCTCTCTCTTTGTCCTCGCTCTGAGGCTGTGTTGTTACCCTGGATGCATCCAATTCCCTCCTGGATGACCCAGATACCTGCTGATCCGCCTCAAGCACAGCAAAACGAGACATTAAATTCTCAGTCATAGCTTTAAGTTTAGCCTTCTTATGACACTTGGCCTCCCTGGCAGAGCGGCGCAGCTGCGCACTGCTGCTCTGTGGAAGCTTTTGTGCCTTTCCCTCCACCTCTAAGGCCGCAATTTTGTCATGCAGCTGCTGCCAATAAGACCCTTTCTGGAAGCCGTCGTTACCACACCACTCAAAATGTTGCGCATCCAATTGCCTTGACAACTCAAAACCAATACCGCCATTCTCTGTGATTTAGAATCACCAAATACTTATAAGACGAACCCTGAAAATATCAGTCAAGAAGTTTACTGATAATGCGGAGCTCTATGCAATGAATACAGCTAAACTTCCTCTTTCTTTTTCTTTCCCCTTTTTGTTTAAATTAAACTTATTTATTCATTTATTTATGCCCACTTAATTGATTCTCTTGACCTAGAACGCTCCTGTTTAATTACTATATATATAAAATATCCATCAAGTTAAAATAATCTAATTTATTCAACTGTACTAATTATTTATTATGAATTAATTAATATTAATATTAAAATTATTATAATATTATTTATATATTTATTTTATTAATATCTTAATTTATTTAATTTATTTAATTTAATTTATTATTAGTAGTAGTAACATTTATTAATATTGTTATTTATTTATTTATTTATAATTTTTTAAAAAAACAACAATGCAGGCCTGCTATAGCTGGGAGGCCTAGTAAAGTACTGGCCTCACTGCCAAACCAGGCCTCAAAGGGCTAGCACACCACTCTAGCCGTTGAAAAAGGGAAGGGGGGAGTGAAGAATTCAATAAGAAAAAGAAAAAGAAATGCTTGCGGCCCGGGATCCGAGCGGCGCCCCCGCGCCCCCAACAGCTGATCTCAAAGGCCCGCACCTCACCTCTGCCGCTACGAGCCCGCCCAGACCTGAGGCAAGCCCTACGACCTGCTATGGATCAGCCGGTACCTCTACCAGACCCGTCTTAAAAGCTAAGCTTTAATTTCCTTTTCTTCTTCTTTTTTTTAAATAAATGCTCTCAAGCCCTGCTCACGCCGGAACGCAGTCAGCACAAGCCGTGCCGCTGCTGCCGCCCCCGCACTTCTTTGTCTTGCGAATACAGTCAATAACAGAAATAATTATCCCAACTTATATATTAAAATATTAATAATAAGATGTCAGTAATAAAAACCCTGGGAGGTTGCTGATGCTACCCTCCCCTCCTCCTGGATGCTGTTCGCCGAAGGCCTCAATCCATGACGCAGCTGTTTGGAAACCAAACAGCAGAGCTCTCTCCTTCACCATTGCCAGAAAAGGAAGAGGGCGTAGAAAGGGGGGAACGTCCCTTAAATAACCTAATGTTCCACCCTCTTGCCCAACTGCTCTCATGAGACCTAGGGTCTCGCGTTATCCAGGGAGGGAGGCAAAGGCGAGCTGCGCTGCTGAAGCTTTAGCTCAGCAGCGGCTCAAGCAATTGCTAATCAAGCCAATCTTGGATTGTTTTGTTGGTTTATTTAACTTCTCAGGGTGTGTCTTAAAGCATAATACTTAATTCCTGATACCAAGCCAGGAATTGCAGAAATGGAACTAGAGTTCTAGTTAAATCATCCTCTGGACAAAAGAGGAGAAGGAAGAGAATGAGGGGAGAAGACGGGAGGTGAGAGAGGATGAGCACCTTTCTGAGGCTTCATTTGAAGCTGTAGATGCTCATTTGCCCAGTGTTAAACAATCATCTTAACATTATATGTGAACGTGGACATTCCATTCTATAATCTATTGTATCCTCTATTCTATAAATTATATAATTTAAGACAGAACAGCTTGTCCAAGGCTATATATAGAAGAAAAAACACAGACCAATATCCTGTTTTTATTTACCATGTGCAGAATGACAATTGCGAAAGCATTTTCTTCCCAGATGTCCATGGTGTCCCCAGTCATACACTGCTTGCTCAGTGACCCTAGTAAATGCAGAAAGGGACCTACACAATTCCAGTTCATAGTAAATTCAACATAGACATTTTAAGGGTAAAAATATACTTGTTTGAAACTAGCATTGTCTCCTTAATTTATCTATTCTGTGCCTACATTTCTAATATAATAAATTAGTAAATTAATAATCATTAATACATTTTTAACTACCACGTAGACTAGTACCAACCTTAAAGTTCTAACATCTAGGATAATAACTCCCAAATTTCTTCCTAGACTTCACCTCAATTAATTCACAAGAGAGGACCTGATAGATAGTCTGCACTTGTTTAGCCTTTAAGATGATTGGCACTCCTCAGTCTGACACCAGGACTTCTTTTCCAGAGGGAATCCAAAAGCCTTCCCTCTGTGGCAGCAATGAAGATCTCTGACACTAGCTCTCCTCTCAATTTTCCACCTCTCCCAAGAGCTACTGCCAACAAACTCTTCAGTTCCCTCTCTGGGACAGATCCTTCTCAGGCTTGCCTGTTCTTGAGGAAGTTTTACAGCTCTAGTCCTGCTCAACACGTCTACTCAACTCCATCCTCAGTTCAGTTCCCTTCTTTCTTCAGTGCTATTTACTATTTGGTGCTTTTCAGCTCTCCACATTTCACTCCAGCCCTCTTCTTCCCTCTGGTTCTGGTAACTGCCTTTGGTGCATCCCGGCAGCCCTTTTGCCCAAACCTGTGTCCAGTCAGATCTGAAGTGCTTAGCTTTCCAATCACCCACCCCCTGCTGGACTTTTCACACCAGTCAGCTTTTGTGGAATATTGATAATTCTCCAATCAGTTTTGCTCAATTCACATCTTCTCTAACAGTGTAAATACTCAAGTAAAAGCTACCCTGGCAATTACTCACTCTGGCAATAAAAGTCATTAACGGCCAAAACAGGCATTGGCTTGTATAAAGTGCATCTCTCTCCGATATAAATCTCAGTTCAAAAATGCTGTCTCTCTTCCTGTCACTATTTTCCAACAATTCACATAAACAAATTGCAAAATAATACATTTTGCCACATATCGGGGTGAAATTCTTCTCAATTTATATAGAGATCCTTGGATTCATATACATATACTTGTGTACACATTATAAAAATTTTAAGGTATGTTCATTCAAACTAATCATCAGAAGCAGCCTGACAAGAAAAATGCTATTAACAAAAGTCAAGATAGAGGAATTTTAATATTCTGGGCTACATATTGCCTATACCTACATTCTTCTTCAATAAGACTCAACTGTAACTCATGCTAAATACATGACATGCAGCTAGCTTCAGTTTCTTTCCCATTTCAAACTCAGTGTGGGACCAGGGCATGGAGCTTCTGCACATGTGCTCTTTTTCTTCCCCCATCCCCCAATTCCAGTGGTGTTCTTAATCTGTCCATTGGATCCTATGAACCATTCGTTTTAGCTGCTTCGTGGGGAAAGGATTACTTTAAGGGGGAAAACTGGCCACTGAAGAAGGGATCCGTCTCCTGTACCCATCCCTAGGGGTCCCAAACTGGCTAAAGCTGACATATTTTTGTTTTAGGAGAAAGAAATTGAGGCTTATACACATGCTAAATATTTAACGTGGCATGTATTTTAACCCTGAGAAGAACTGGAAGGCAGAGTATAGAAAATTTAAATTTGCAATAAGCTCTACTCTTGGACCGAATGCTAATGTAAGTCTAATGCAAACTTAAATTAAAAGGTTTCCATGACCTAATACTGTCAGGCCTGGACAGAGTTCTCAACAAAAGTTAAATCTCCCCCCACACACCCACTTCAACTGACAGATAAATATATTTGCACTTACTTGTGTATACCTGAAATTGCATTTCAATGCAAAATCCCAGTAAGATCACAGTTGCGTCATGGCATGGGTAATGAATTGCTGTGACAGAACCAGTGCTTTAAACATCTAATTCTTTTTCAAATTATGTAATGATGAATTTATCCTCTCATAAAATGGCACTAAGGCTGAGTTTCTGCAGGTCAAAGGGGCAGATAGAGTAACTCCTAAACCTTAATGTAACCGACTACGGCAATGGGAAAGAACTTGTAATCCACTCTGTCAACTTGCCCAGACCATACCAGAATATCTCCTGCCAGGCCTCTCCTCTGTTGGGGCCCTTTGCAGTGGCAAAATTATTGATGAGTGCTTAGAATCATAGAAAAATTAAGTTGGAAGGGGCCTAAAAGGCCATCAAGTCCAACCCCCTGCTCAATGCAGGAATACAATCAAAGCATATCTGCCAGGTGATTATCTAAGTTTTTCTTGAATGCTTCCAGTGTTGGAGCACTCACCAACTCCCGAGGTAACTGGTTCCACTGTTGTACTGCTCTAACAGTTAGGAAGTTTTTCCTGATATTCAATCGAAATCCGGCTTCCTTTAACTTGAGCCCATTGTTGTGTGTCCTGCACTCTGGGATGATCAATAACAGGTTCTGCCCCTCCTCTGTATGACAGCTTTTCAAATATTTGAAAAATGCTATCATATCACCCCTCAGTCTTCTTTTCTCAAGGGTAAACATGTCCAGTTCTTTCATCCTTTCCTCATAAGGCTTGATTTCCACCCCCCTGATAATCCTTGTCACCCTCCTCTGAACTTGTTCCAATTTGTTAGCATCCTTCTTGAAGTGTGGTGTTCAGAACTGGACACAATACTCAAGGTGAGGCCTAACCAGTGCTGAATACGTAGAGGGGGACTAGCACCTTGTGGGATTTGGAAACTATACTTCTATTAATGCAGCCTAAGATAGCATTAGGGACGTGGTGGCGCTGCGGGTTAAACCGCAGAAGCCTCTGTGCTGTAAGATCTATAGATCTGCAGCTGTAAGATTGAATCCACACGACGGAGTGAGCGCCCGTCGCTTGTCCCAGCTCCCGCCAACCTAGCGGTTCGAAAGCATGCAAATGCAAGTAGATAAATAGGGACCACCTCGGTGGGAAGGTAACAGCGTTCCGTGTCTAAGTCGCACTGGCCATGTGACCACGGAAGATTGTCTTCGGACAAACGCTGGCTCTATGGCTTGGAAACGGGGATGAGCACCGCCCCCTAGAGTCGAACACGACTGGACAAATTGTCAAGGGGAACCTTTACCTTTACCTTTAAGATAGCATTAGCCTCTTTTGTAGCCACATCACACTGTTGGCTCATATTTAGCTTGTGATCTACAACAATTCCAAGATCCTTCTCACACGTAGGATTACCATGCTAAGTAACAGAATGTTGGCCATTATCTAGGTCCCATGCTGGGAGGTTTCAACTGGGCTTTCCCCCCTGCAAATGTTGTTGTAAAGACGGGGAAATGTCTGTAGTGCCGACATTCACCTCTCCTCCCCCAAGTCACTTGGGATCCCCAAAGGATAACTGGCTGAGAGCCAGGGAAGTTCTACCTGGCTTGTCTGCAAATAACACCTGGTATATTTGCACTGGAACATACCCCCTCTTTGGTCCCCCTGAACCATATCAGGAGACACTTGAAACTCTCTCCACCCCACCCAAGCATCCTGGTATCCAGACAACACATGCACCAACCCCTCCTGTTGCCCTTTCCTGGCTACACTTATAAGAATCCTACTGTATCTGTGGGATTTCCAAAACAGCTCAGTTCAGGTTTCAGCTTGTTACTTTCCAAGATGTAATCGCGTGGATAAGCTGCTTAATTAATATTAGAGTTTGTGAATCCCTGTAAGTTCAGACTATTGTGTGTGTATATGTTCATGTTAAAATCATCATCATCATCAACTTAGAACTGCAGAGCTGGAAGAGACCCTTTGAATCATCAAGTCCATCCTCTGTCAAGGCATCTCACTGGGGAATCAAACTCCCAGTCTCTGGCTTCTGCAGCCAGAAACCTAAACCACTGAGCTATTTTATAGGGATATTTGATTAAAAATAGTTTTCTTAGAGGTGGATAGTGGATGTTAAGATGACGTGTAAGAGTGAGATACAGCAAAAACAAAACAAAACAAAAAAAATGTTCTCTCCTCTCCCTGATTGCTCTCTGATTTTTTAATTTTTATTTTATTGCCTTTGAATTTAGTGCTGGATCACCTCTGCACATATAAAACTTTTAAAAGGGGACAGGAAAAAGAAGCAAGCAAGACAAGATGAAAGAGGATGCCATGGAATGTGTGCATTTGAAAACCAAGCTGCTTCACAACAAACCATAAAAAGAAAGCCAGAGGCAGGACTAGAGGAAGGAAGGACAGAAAGGGGCTGTAGGCTGGAATGCCAATTACAACGTGTCTAGTGTGAACACTGAACACTCAAAACATTCTGCAGCCCCTGTGCAAATGCTGGTTATGATTTTAAATGGACTATAGGCTTCAAAGCAAAGTCGAGTACTTCCAATTTGGCGTTTCAATGTAGTCACATCCTTGTTTTCAGTGAGAGATGCTTATAGAATGTGCCCTTGCTGGATATTGGGGGCACACTTTACTGGAAAGGGAGATAGTTAAAAACCTCAAAAAGAAAAGTATTATTTATTATAGCACATAGAAAGGGTGAAGAACCCAAGGCCCTCTGGATCCTCCTGTACTCCAGTTCCCATGAACACCAAGCAGCATTGTCTCAGCTTGTCAGAAATTTAGTCCAGTTACATCTGAAGAGACACCACTTCCTAATCTGTTCAGTGAAAGACGAAATGGGTTTCTCCTCCCTCTGGCTGAGTTTGTGTTTCAGTGCCTGCTCATGGCCACTCTCAAATTGTTCATTGCAAGGACAACACATATCTTTAAAATATTTAAAAGCAGAAATTTGGCTTGGGTGCCATTTTAGTGTGAGAAAAATGCACACATCTTGGCAGTTAGGAACACAGGGGCTGCCAGATCAGTCCAGTTGCTGTTCTGCCCCCAGCTGTGTCTCATGCTAATGGCCAATCTGGTTCTGCATGCTTTCATTCCCCCTCCGTAGACATCTGGGTAACCTCTTATTTCTCACTGATTCATCATCCTTCACCATGTTTTACTGCTGAATGCAACTTCATATTAACTCATCTGTAATGTTTAATCCTTCAGTCTCTTAGGACACCTTTAAATGTATGTATTTAATCTGAACTATTGATTACATGATGTTTTCTAGGGATGGATTACTCATATCGGTTCACTTTCTGCCATATTTGTTTGTTTGTTTGTTGTTGTTGTTTTCTTTCCAAACCTCAAGTTCCCTCTGTTGAATTGATGAAGACATTTGCCACTCTTATAAAAAAAAACAAATAAAAAAACTCTCAGCTATCTGCCCTGGCCAAATTCTATAGGTAGACCCACTATGAAAAGGTCTATGTTGAAGATATTAAAGGGACAAAATGGTGGAAACTTTAATTCAGCACCATAAACATACAGAGAAATTAAAAAATCAGACTTCACACAAAGCCCTCTACCCAGGTAGATAACTCTGATAATTTTGCTTTCTCCAGCGTTTGGTGTGTTTGTTTGTTTTTTAGTTGTTTCAGTCAAATTATTTTTCAATATGTGATTCTCAAAAAGTTGTGATGAAGAATGAACTAAATAGAATGATGCCCTGTTTCTAGTGTACCTGATATTTTAAACCTACAAGTAAGCTTTTTACCAGCAAATGCATTTTGACAAGGCAAATGGGAGTGGTTTTTTAAAAAAAAGAGTTCCCCTGTATTTTCAGAGGTGACGTATTTGCATATGAAGGGTTTGTTGTTACCGAACTGCAAGGTTTCTTCAGCACTCCTGCAGAGTGTTGCTCTCACTAAGACATGTCCGTGCATGCCACAGACTGTTTTATTAACTGAAAAACTTGTCAGGCCAAGGACAAGTGTAGGTTAAAAACAGGGGCAGAGAAGAAATAGCCTCGGGTCTCTAGGCAAGGCAAACCCCAGAGGAAATGACAGGAATATAGGTCTAAACGACCTCTATCAAAACTACATCGAATACATGAATACCCCAACCAAGGAGTCATCTCCCAGGATAGCCCTCCTGTGTAGAGGCCAGATGATTAGATCAGCTTCTTTTGTTTTTATGCTGAAAGGGTTGTCTGGGAGAGCAAATGCCTTAGAACAATTCTGCATTTTTGTAAACAGCCTGCCCTCCTCCTCCTCCTCCTCCTCCTCCTCCTTTGTCCTGTGTAGTCAGGTGGCCCATTCTATGTCCATTGACTCTTGGATTAACCAGGTAGGAAGATAATGATAAAGGCAGAACAGGACACCTGACTAACAAAGGGCCAGATCACTTTAGTCAGCCTGGCCAGAAACCAGCTAAAAAGGTAGGTACAATGGGGGGAATCTTCGTACTGTATCTATCTGTCTGAACACAGCTGCTGCTGATCCCTGTAAAGCCTCTTTGTGCTGACTTCATATTCTGAGCTGAAATCACTGTTTTAGTTGCCTGGCCTCCCCAATCCAGGATTTAGCCAGAAAATCCTAATAGCCTAGGTTGCTCTCCCTTGAATTCTTGCTTTACAGCCTAGGGCCTCTGTTAGCCTGTTACCTCCTTGTCCACGAATTTCCCTGAAGTTCCACTGCTCCCCAGGTTCAAGATGGTCTAATGAAACAAAGGAGAGGTAATCTTTGTCACCCCTAATCTCTCTTCTGGGAGTATCATCCTCACACATTGGTGGCTCTCCAGATTACTCCCGCTTTCCTCTCTCAATCTTGCTCTTGCTCTCTCTCAATTTATGGTGATTTGTTTTGATTCATGATTTGCCAAGTTTGATGAATCAAGAATGTATGGGTTTTTTTCTGATGAACCAACAAATTGATTTGTCAATTTGTTTTTTACTTTAAAAAACACTAGAGACACCACATTCGCAGGGAAGCTTTTCCCTGACTCTCCTCTACAAACCTTGCATGTTTAGTGACGTTTGGGTTTCGGGTGTCCACGTTATACAGCCACAAGGATGGCCTCTCAAGAAATGTTCCTCAAGTCACCTAGAGACTTCAAAATCACAGAGAAGCTTCTCCTGACTCTCCTCTACAATCCCTCCAAGTTTGGTGGAGATTGGGTTTCAGACATCCGTTATCCCCAGGAAAGTGCTCTTTAGCAGCTGGCTTGGGGAAACACAACCTTCACCAAACTTGGAGGGATTGTAGAGGAGAGTCAGTAGATGCTTTCTGTGATTTGATTATCTTTAGGTGCCTGGAGGGGATTTCCTGGTGGGGGGGGCTCTTTGTGGGTGTCTAACTTGTACATGTGATACCCAATCTTCACCAAACTTGAAGGGATTGTAGAGTAGGGTCAGAGGAAACCTCCCTACAATTTTGGTATCTCTAGGTCTCTGGGGGTCATTTTATAGCCAAACGAACTGACATATCAAAAATCACTTAAAATTCATATGATTCATATCCACCAGGGGCATTGATTTGTACGAATATGAGTTGATGTATTCGCAATTTTTGAATGAATTTGGTGATTGATTTTTTAATTTGTGACCATCTCTACTGCAGACCTTCACAGAGCAGGCTGAATCTCAGAGCCCTCTGAGATGTGTGAATTTGCTTCTTTTTAGTCTGTACTTCCCCACATTAGTTATATATTCTGTTGTGAATCTGTGCTGTATTTTAATTCTTTTGTATGCAGTCAGATTCCCCTTCTGAATAACTCTGTGTGAGTGTGATAAACTCGGCCCCATCTGTGTCAAAACATACTATTTCCATGGTTCAAAGAGTTCTTACAGGTATCCAAACACGCGCGAGACCATACATGCACTCTAAGAGCATACCAGGTAACAGGCTATAACGGATGTGAGCCTGCAAGACTGCATCAGATCACAAATTCTAAAAACAGTCACAAATTGTAAGAGCTGCCCAGACTCTTCCCCCGCCCCCCCAATCACTGCTATTTTAATAAACAATGGGCACTGTAAAACGGAATCTAAAGTTGTGCTGACACAGAAAGTCAGCACACTCTGTGTCTGCAAAACCTTAGATTGCATTTTCCAGTTGCTATAAAGTAAAATATAATTTACAGAGAGGCATATGAATTCTCTGACCCTGCATCTTCCTAGGAATATGTAGTTGAAAAACTATGTGACTTGGCATTACCATATTCTGCTCTACTTAACTGGCTAATTGCAGGTGTGTATGTGTGAAGACAAATTAATGCAATGATAGATTATTTTTCCTTCTATGTATATACTGCAGTAGCTATGGGCAATTTCCAAGCAGCCAAGGGACACTCTTCATTTTAGCTAGCAGCCTATGAATCCCAAAATCAGGTCTGCCACCCAAAATCAATAGCATGGTTTCAGGGATGCCTTCATAACACTGATTTAGTGTTACTATTAACTTATTTAATAATTAGAAGTTGGACTAGGACTCAGGAGATCTGGGTTCAAATCCATGCTCAACCATGGAGACTCACCTGGGGGTAGCACTGGTAAAACTACTCTTTAAATATCTCACTCAGCTGGAGAGCCCTATTAGGGCCACTAACAGTTGGTTGTAACTTGACAGCACATATCACAAGCTTTTTCGTAAAGTAGGACCCCTGTATCCAAGGGATCAGTAACCGCAGTTTCATTTATCCACAGTCTGAAAATATTAAAATATTAAAAGAAAAAAGTCAAGAAAAAAATATTTTCACACGTATTACCAATACCGGGCACTAGAGGGAGCCAGAGACCATGCTATGACTGCTTGTTAGTGAAGAATACATAGCATAATATCTGGCTCTGTCTAGTGGCCAGTTCTGGTAATGCATGTAAAAAAATTTTTTCCCTTTTATCATTATCCACGGCTTTCATTATTCACTGGGGGCTTGGAACCAATCCCCACCTGATATGGGGGTCCTACTGTACCTTAATTGGATGTGGAAGTCATTACATACATTTCTTCCAGTGATGTGTTTTCTTGCATGTTCCATGTTCATTGAAGACAGTTTATTCGTTCCTTTTACATGTTTCAATGAGTAGGGGCTATTCAGATGACAGAGAATTGCAGCACTGTGGTTCTCTGAGGCTTAAACATTTTCTATCTATTGAGACAGGTGAAAAGAAAGAAGGAACAGGGCAATGAACATGGAACACAGAAATCATATTCCAGGAAGTAAACACACTGATGAGTCAAATGTAAGAGTGAGTGACACCTTTTGTTGGACCACTAAAAATCCAACAAATGGCAAGCTGTTGTAGAGAAAATTCCACTTCAGGCTTAGCACAACCCCTTCATGAATAATGCAGAAAATTTTACACAACAGTCCAGAAATTGGGTGGTATGTGTCTGTGAGAGTTGATGCAATTCCTCTGGAGTCTGTGGTCTCAGGCCTCTTTGTAGCCTGGTCTGGAATTTTTACACCCCTCTCTTAGGACCAAAAGGTTGTCAGTTACACTGTGATTGCCTCCCCAAAAGAGGAATAGGAGAGTGTATCTATATTAGTTTTCTTGTACTTGTCAATAGTTTTGGATAGCACAGTTCCTTTGGATAGGCTGTTAGAGTTGGACCTTAGATTCCCTTCTTACACCGATGGTCATTTCCTGAAGGTTTCGTAGGGAAAGTATTGTTCTGCCCCATGGAAATTATGTCACCAGTTTCCACTAAGCTTTATTTCAACCTTCCTCCTCCATGTTATTTAACATCTACTTGAAATCATATGGAAGTTTATATAAAGAGGCAAACTGAGATTTCATAATTGTGTGAACATCCCATTTGTACTAATTAACATGAGTCCATGCATGATCTTAAACAGTGTTCATAAACTTTAATGGGCTGGATGAGGACCATTAAATTGATATTTAAGTCCAAGTAAGACAAAGGTACTATCAGGGCATGGTTTGTCTGCTCTCCTGCTGTTCCAGAGTCACACTCCTTCCCTAAAGAATCAGATTTGCCACCAAGATGTGCTTGCAAAAATGCCTTTTTTGAACTACTGTATATGGCCAGTGCTCTCACTGTGTATTGAATTTGAGTGTTCTAGTCCAAGAAAAGAACTTTTGCAGGCTTTGCACTTGGCACTTCAGGCATTCCATGCACTTCTTACCAGTTTACAGAACTTATCACCTTATGATATTCCAGTGGGAGCCCAATCTGGACAGACAACACTGACGCTGCTGTCCACGACTCATTGGAATGGTGCCCTTTGCCCAGCAGAGTTCTACAGATGGCATTATAGCAGACCCAAGGAACATAACTATCACTATCCTTTATTATGTCATTTGTAGCTCAAAAATGACCGAAAGAGTGGGGTGGGGAAACAGCATTTCCAACAGCCACATATTTAGTTAAACTGGATAGTCCTCAGAGATGTGTGGCTTGGCAACAGTGGCAGTGGTTCCCTCATTTTGCTGTTTCTTTCAAGGACCATCAGTATGCTTGCAAGCGACATTATGCACAGCCAGTGGCTATGCTGCCTGGGAGATTCTGAAAGTTTTAACATAAAGAAAGGAACTTTTTCAAGGTGGCCAGTTGCCTTCTTATGCACCATCACTGAATACACAGAGCTCCAGCTGCACTGCTGAAAGAGTTTGCTTCCATAGACCATTGGAAATGTGTCAAAAATCCTGGGTGCTTCAACATGTTCTAAATTTGTGTTTGTCGCACCAGCAAGAACATGTTAGCCTTACTTGTCCCCTTGATTGTTGCTCTAAGTGTTCTGCATTTGGGCATTGTTGCCAATTTAAAAGGGAGTGATAGTCAATACTAATGTAACGTCTAACATTTGTTTTGTACAAGAAACCTTTCCCCTGATTTTTATGTATTTGTTGGTTAGAAAAAGGAGCTGATGAAATTCAGTCGGCTGCCTGGTGCCTGGTTTTGTTTCCCTGGTTAATTTTTTTTACAGGTTTCCTAGCAACAGGCTAAAGAAGACAACAAGCACTTGAAATAAAACCTATGCCCTGTATTGCAGGATAGAAGATTTTAGCATATCCACCCCACAAAACACCTTCTACCTTGCCTTCTGACACTGCCTCTTGTCAAGACAAATAAGAAGTAATGGCAGTTTATTTGAATTGTATCCCCTATGGCTGTTTGTACCTTTCTGAGATAAGGGATTTGGGACAGAAAGGGAGGGAAATGGAATTTGTTTGATCATCTAACTAGAGAAATCATTTCAAACAACTGGAGAGAACGTTTCAGAATAATGGCAGATAATGCAAAATAGGTATTTGGCTGAGCAGCCAGAGATTGGGAGTTTGATTCCCCATAGTGCTTCCTGGGAAAAGAGCCATCCTGTGTAGCCTTCGGCAAGCTGCATAGTCCCAGGGCAGCCCAGAAGAAGGGAAGAGTAAACCAGTTCTGAGTACTCCCTTATCCAGAAAAACATGGAAAGGGACAATGTCTGTCAGAATTTATGGCATTTCACACAATTAATCTTTAGGAAACTATCATACACTGTTTTCACGATGCAAATTCCAACCCAATATAATAGGGGCGGGGAGAGATTTAAGGCTAGGGAGAAAATATTTGCAATAGCAGGAATTTATAAAATTGACCATGTCAATTTGTTTATTCCCAAATCTATAAAGAGGCAAGGTATTTTTTGCTGTTCCCAGTAGTTCCGTGCTTGTTGTGTTGTATGTGCTTTGCTCGAGGAAAAAGGACACTAGTTTTGTGCACAAATAGTTTGTGTAAAATTTTGGAGCACCTGTTAAAAAAAAATTGTTCCAAACCACATATAAGTTTAGGAGTTGCAGATCAGTTCATTTCATGTCAGAATTTGCAAAAGCAGAATTCGTCAAGCCTGCCTGCTTAGGCAAGGTGATCTGTGGACTTTGCTACCAGGAGCCTCAAGTGCTGGAAGTATTGTTGTTTGTTGTCATTACTGTTGTTTTTTATTACTCTGCTCTCTACCCTTTTACGTATGGGAATTCCTTGGTGCTACAGCATAGTCCCTTTTCAGTGGAGGAAGAGGCTTTTGGAAATGGAAGAAACAAAGCCATTAATAACAATTTTAAAAACCCAGCAAATTTCCACAGAAATCTAAAGTAACAGCAGGGCTGATTTGTGATGCGAGTTAAAACTATGCAAACAGACTATTCCACTTGGGCACCCATTAGGAACAAAAGGTGGAGTTGAGATGTTCCTTTTTGTTTTTGTTGTCAAGGCAGTCTTCCTCGTGGTGTGTGCTATGAGGGAAGAATAGGAACCTAGTGAGTTTTCTAAGAGTAGCTGGACAAGTATTCAAACCAAGAGAGCAAGAGAGAGTGAGAGAATAAATTGGGTAATTGCAGGACATTAAATCCTTAATTAAAGGACAGTGGGGGAAAATGAGAGAGAGAGAGAAAGATATAGCACAGCTAACGTATTTATCCACACACCAATTTTAATCAAACAGGCATTTTCCCCAATTTATTAATTGACTTCAGGCAAGATGCTTCTTTTAAGATGGATGTTCCTGGTCTGAAAGGGAGATCAGCACAGCATAGGAGTTGCATACAAATTTCAGACAGAGAAGGAGTTAAAGCTGAAGCTTCATTGAGATTTGCTACTTGACAAAAGGAAGGAAAAGGGAAGATGCCCAAAACACTTTGCTTGGGAGATAAACACTTTGCAATCTTTTCTTTTATCCTTCGCCTACCAGAAGTCTCAATGTGCAAGTCAAGGGACCCTGAGCCACAGTAAACACCAACAGATATGCAAGAATATTTTCACAGGCATGTCTTGTACGACAGAGCAGAAAGCAGCAGGATCCAGCACCTCTTAATTGGATTATTAAAGCAGTTATTGGTTTGGTTTTTTTTTTTTTAAGTGCTTAGCTAGACATAGAACTTGTAGTCACATCAGGCACATATTTGCCATCTCAGAATGAAATAGAAACTGAGTCAATTGTTGTTATTGGTTTTTAAATGTGGCTTGACTGGCAAGGGTTTGACGATGAAGGAGATGGTTTCGAGGCACTTGCCAAGGGAAAGCTCCGTCATCATTCTTTGTGAACAGCTGGGCTAGGCAAGGGACATCGTCCTGCACCCAAAACTGCCAGATTCTCAGTTCTGCTTCCAACTCAGCTTGTCCTTGGCTCGTTGTCATTCTAAGATACAGTTATACAGGAGCTATTCTGTTCCTCAATTGTCAGTTTTCCCATTTCTTGCTCACAGCTTCTGCACGTATTGGCTGAAAAGAGCCAACTCTGTGCCTAGTTACAAAACATTGTGATTGGGTTGTTATTTTTAAGTGCCAGGATTTTCTAGCCTTATTATAGCAGATATGATGGGGAGGTGGAAAAGCCCTGGAACAGAACTGATAGCATCAAAGAGTAGACCTTAGGGTTTCATGATGTCTGTCTATTTAAATCATTTTCTAATGGGGAGTATCCTTCAGGTTATGGGAGTGGTGACATGATATGGATACACAAAATAAACAGAATGTATTGATTGCAGCATCCCCATGGAGGTGTCCCTTCTCATTACCCATCTTCAGTGACTTACATATCCCCCCATCCCAATTACTCACAAGCACTTCTCTGGCACTTGCACCTTAGAAGCTAGCCACCTTTTCTTAGTTTCACTAAGGCAGGCATTAGCCAACCCTAGTGACAATCACTCCGAAGTCTATCTGAAGTGTTTGAGGTTGCCTCTTTTTTCTGTGCCATCCAGCTGGTGCCTTCTGGTCTTTATAGTCTACTACATTGGTTCCCAACCTTGGGTAACCCAGATGTTTTTGGACTGCAATTCCCAGAAGCCTTCACCACCAGCTATATTAGCCAGAGTTTATGGGAGTTGCAGCCCAGGAACACCTGGGTAACCCAAGGCTGGGAACCACAGGTCTATATGGCTTTGAAGTGAAAATATTTCTTTGATGCATACTCTTTCTTCTTCTTCTTCTTCTCCTCCTCCTCCTCCTCCTCCTCCTCCTCCTCCTCCTTCTGTGGAACCTGAGCAATAATGGTGTTATATCTTCTGTTTTTCTGACTGCTAAATATCTTTAAAATAATATTTAAAAATAAATAACGAGGAGAGTTTTTCTTAGTATCAAACAAAAGGAAATACAGGTAAAAGGAAGGAAGAGAAGAGTAATTTATCAGGGCATTTAAAGTGAAGTGAAAAACAATGATAACATATAATCTTTAACAGTATTTCACCCACACTTCTACATAAATTACTCTATCTGAAAACTTTAAAATCTACAGACTCTACATGACACGCTCTGCTCTTAGCTCCTTTTTCCTCACTAACTCAAGGCAAACACTGACCAACTGTGAGCCCCACCGGCCCTACCTAGGGTCCAGATCCATGGAGTAAACACCAGGTTTTGCAAACACAACAGGGTTTATTAAGACCTCGGCAGAAGATTTAACAAAAAGCAACTTAGATAACTGGTTTCCCTAAGGGCTAGTTGTCTTCACTACCCTTCATTCAGTTTTGTTCTGTTCAACCTCCTGAGTTAACAGCACTGGGGAATTTGAGTCCACAGTTTGCTTCACAAGTGGTCCCCACGTTCTGCCGAAACTTGTGGCCTGCAGAAGTGAGGGCCTATATGCCTGCAATAGGGGCAAGAAATGAAGTGTATCTATGGCCTCTGGCTGCAGCTATTCCTGTTGAGGACAACACAAGCATTTTTGCTGTTTCAGTGCACAATGCTTCTGTTTTGGTTCCACAGTTTAGCAGACTCTGTGCAACCATTGCAGCTTCCTCTGTTGCCCCAATGGGTAATGCCTCATACAATTTTTAGCTCTGGATTCTCCCTATATTACTTTCTCCAACAAGGCAGGCACACTACTCTCCTGGGGGCCTGGACTGGGGCTAAATGGCCCACCAGAGGCACCTTCACCAACATCTCCCTCACACCAACTCTCTTCCTGACTACTCAAAAACAGACTCTTCTCCCAACTGTCATCTCACATCACATACCAAAGACATCAACCAATTGGAATTCAGCCCTGCATTCAGCATTCTATTACTCACCTGCCAATCATTCCAGCACCCAGCCTATCTATATACTAATCGTGCATCCACACTTATACCGCATACATATAAACTTGCTATTGTTTATATATGTTCATATATAAACAGTTGGTTAGGATAGATGGAATCTCCACACTGATTATGACAAAGCACATAGGGTTGATAACAGTATGACCCAATGCTTTTCATATGACAATATTTGTGTGTTTCCAGATCTCTGCAAAAAAAATCTCCATTCCCATGAATGGAGAAAATTCAAACAACTATGATCTGAGGTGGGACTACACTGTGCTGTTGACTTCAGGTATGTGGAGACAGGAAGCTTTTCCTTCTGCTGACAGGCACCCTTCTAGCTATTGCACAGAAACCAACAGGCAGTAGTATTTGCACCACCAGAAAGAAGAAAAAAAAGGCAGATGTGCAGGGAAGAAGGAGAGACCCTAGGATACTAATTCTGATCTGGCCAAAGCGCACAAGAGGGAAAAGCAGACATCAATACACAGTCTCTCACACACTCAATCCTTGTAGAAAACAGTTTAATAAACTAATTTAGCTAGATAAGAAAGAAAAGAAGAAGATTCTAGAACATGAATCCTAACTACCAAGTCTTTCTCTTTGCACTACACATATATAAAATGGCTGGTGGAATGGCTGCACACAGTGACCTCAAGCTGAGCCCTCCCTTGTGCCCCAGTGGTTGGAGTGTTCAAGGGGAGATCTTTAGCTGCTTTGCAGGGCACAAATGTCAACTGTCCTTTGGTGCCATCAGCTTACTCTTTTTCTGTTTCAATTTATTCAATTCAAATAGCTGGATTTTTGGGGGAAAACATTTTTTTTTTTGTCTCCTGAATGTTGGATAGAACACGAAAGATCCAAGATCACGCTGTCCCACCTTATGGCAAATCCCAAGGTCTTCCCCATAGTCTCACAAATACTATTGGATCATTCTGCTTGTACACGTTTATCCAAAAGCAGTGCACATCCTTAGTTGAAATCAAACAAAATAGAACTAGGAGTATATGATGCACTTTTCACAAGTCCATCAGATAGGTGAGATTCCATGTCCCTTGCTCAGTTTGTTTTAGGCATGTTTTAGACATTATTCCACTGCCTAGTGGGCCATTTTAGATATAGTTGTCATTACCACAATCATCATCACTGGTATGCACAACGGTGTCAAGTCCAACTATCTGCTGAGAAACATTTAGCAGGAACGGGCTGTATTTCTGTGGCAGAGTGTGCTCTTTCCTTCACAAGGCCTCAGATCCAGAAGTTATGTCATGGGCCACCAAATAGCATCTGTCTTATAGTGACCCTAATGAAACTTTCAAAGTAAGTGAAGTATTTATGGAGTGACTTTACCAGTGGTATCCTCCCTCCAGTGAGTTGCCAGGGATTCAAACTCAGAAGTCAGAAGGTCTCCTGAATCATATTTATTTGGCTTTAATCTGCCTTAAATTGACTGTTCCTGGTGGTTTAGCTAAATTCCTAATCCCATCTCTGTTAATGGCAGGCCACGTTAACTGAGCAGTCTTCCCTCTCCCAGCTAAAGAGAAATTCTTCATGTTTCAAAAAAGCAGAAAGGGAGAAGGAAGCAGGGCCCAGATTGCCTATGACTGTCCTCTGTTTTAAGAGATGGGCCATAAATTCCAAATTGCTAGCTGAAGAAGAGTTTGAAACCAACATGCATGCTGCAGCTTTTTCCATCCAAGAAGCTTCCCTGGTCTCTACACCATCAGCCATGTGAACTTGGTACATTAAAAACAGGACATAAGTTTGGAACTGCCCGCAAGAACTTGATGCACAACCTTGAAGAAGATGATCTATCATTGAAAGCTCGCTATTTGTTTTTTGTTTTTGTTTCTTTGCTTTATATTCTTAATGGTAGATTAAAGGTATCACCTATTCCTGCATTTGTATTGTTTCCACTACCATGCAGCCTTATCCTGATTTTTCCTGAATCCTAGTCTGTTAATCCATTACAGCACACTAGGTATCTAAGGAGTGGTTTTACCAGTGGTACCCTCCCTCCATTGAGTTTTCATGGCTGAGCAGGTATTCAGACTCAGAAATCAGTGGATCTCCTTTATCCACTACAGCACACTAGATTTCTACATGTAGGGCTAGGGAAACCCTTGACAGCTGCTACCAATTTTCTGTGTGGAAGAGGAAAAAAATGGGGAAAAGAAGGAGAAATGAGACAAGGGTCTTGTTTCAGGGAAAGTTTTTTTCAGAACCCCTAACTGTGTGGAGAGCCTTTATGTGTAGCAAACTGCCTCCTCTTCAGAATGTTGCTCTCCACACATGCAGCATGCCAAAAGTGTGGTGTGCTAGCCTTCTCTTCTTCCTCACATTTTCAGCTAAACAATGGGTGGGCAACTGCAAGAGCTCCAGGGGCCAAACATGCCCTGGACCTTGGAAGGTTACTGTAGTGGTCACGAAATGAGAAGGCTGATAGTTTAGGTGATCACCGAATACAGAAAGCAATTAGTTTTAGAGAGAGAGCAAAGAAGTCAGTCACACACAGAGATGTCCACCAGCGGAGTCCTCCACACACACCTCTCTGGGGCAACGCCCCCAGGAGGACTCCTTTTTATTAACCTTACAAATTGTTGATAGTATACAGATAGGATAATGGTTACATAATGCCAATTAGGATTGGCCGAAGAAAGAGCCTTTGAAGTTAGCTCTCTATCTCTATGAGAAAGAGAAAGAATGGGTAGCCGCTCCTCCCTCAGAAGCAGCTGCGTCCCGCTAGGAGAGTGTGCTCGTCACTACAACAGGAATGCAGCTTAGCAACCTTGGGGAGAGGGTTCCCACAGGTTACACCAACTGTGATGCCCCAACCACCTCTAAACACTGTTCTTTTAAAAAGATTTGTTTAAAAGAACTGGAAAATCCCCCTCACACTCTCTAGTGACCAATTTTTGTTTTGAAGTACAAGTTTTAGGGGGGGGGGTCATGTTAAAATTGTCTGCCTCCCAAAATAGCCAAGAGAGCAGAATGAGACTTTCTGAACAGTTCCCACCCAATATCCCTCATACCCTCTTCTGAACAGCTGAATATGGCTCATATGTGTTTATGATCATAGTAATCGAATATAACTTGGATTCTTATTTAGCCTAGGTCCACCACAATGGCCAGAGTGTCTTGTGATCCATTCTGATATTGTGACAGATGTTGGGTATAACTAACTGTTATATCTGCGGCTGGATATAGCAATCTGCTCCCCTAAGACAGACTAAACAGAAAATTTCCAAGATGTGGGCCTAGTCCCACTTGTCACTGAGCTTCTACACTGTACACCCTAACATGTTTTCTCCCTTATTTTAAATAAGTTTGTGCTGTTAATCTGTAACCAGGTTACACAGATTAGTTGATGAGGGTGATCATTATATGGATGACCCTATTTTGAAAGAAGAAGGTTGGACATTAATATTTCCATTCAATATTTTATGCTGATCATACTAATGAAATATAATGAAATATCAGACCGCAACAGGGATGAAGGTTTACTGATTACGTGGGGTGTTTGGTATTACCAAGTTGGTCGCCAACATGAACAGCTTAGATAAGGGGCTTAGATAAATTCATGATGGACAGGGCTTTCAATAGCTATGAGTTGTGACAGCCTTCTTTTACTTGGTGCAGCAGAAACAGTTTGAACACAGCTTGGGGAACACAACCTGGAAATTGAAATCCAGTAGTGAGTCACAACTAGAGTAGGCTTATTGAATCAGGGAGGATTTGGTGAGACAACCTCTCTGTATGTTTTATTTTTTTAATGAGTCTACTCTAGTTGTGACTCACTACTGGATTTCAGCTGGAGACACGTTATTGCACTTATGTTTCATAGGCATCTCACAGGCACCTGGTCGGCCACTGTAGTAATAGACACATGGTCAATATAGGCTTTTGGACTGATGCAGCACAGTTCTTCATATGTTCTTATGTTTCTGATGGTAGAACAGATGACTTCATGAAGTTATCAGCAGGGCATTATTTAATATATCCTTTCCCCCCCCCCCTTGCTTTTATAAACAATAGGGCTAAAGTCACTCAAATTTTATTCCCCTACAATGTTTTCTTTTAATATTTTAATTTAAAATATGTCCCTTATCTTATCTTTTTCCATTTCCTCTATAATTACTCTTTTACTACACTTTGTATCTTTGTTTGAGCTTAGTTGGGTATTTTAAAAATTTAATCAAATAATTAAATTCTGGAAGTAACACCTCACCTTATCACTTATAATTAAACTATACTTTTTCTTCAGAAATATTTGAAGGAAGAAAGAAAATGCTTCTTAGAATAGATTATTGTTGCACTCACACCCATGCACACACATACCTTTCTAACATTCATGAAGGAAATTACTGCTGTTAAGCATAAATGTTTCACATGGAAAAAGGTGAACATTTTCCTAAATGATGAATTCTAAGAGGGATAATTGTTGAGATACACAGTATGTAGGAGTAATTGAGAAATATTTTGAATGCAGGATTTTTCAGCTTAAGTGGAAACAGGTAAGTAACAGTTAATAGAAAAGATTGCCTCCAGAAATTAGACGGAGAAAACAAAGGAAACAGAAATCTGTCTCTGTGGGTGTGAGAACCAGACTAGTTAGAGCTGGCAATAACCCAGAAAATATAAAATTAAGCACATGCTTTCAATTGCAGTGTACTATAATTCATGTCCAATGCATCTGATAAGTATAAAGACTCTACAGTTAGGCTCTTTATGTGTTTAGTTGCTGTTTATGACATACATATTAAACAGCCAACAAATGTTATTTCATGTGCCCAAATCACAAACTACACCACTACTGCTGAAGTACTTTGTGCAAATTCACCAGGATTCTGTCATTTGGAAGAAACATTCTGTTTCAAAGACAGTGGACAGGAATTTCAAGACATATTAGATTCTAGAACTGTTAAAAGTATACATGTGATTGACATCATTCATTGATGGGCTCAAGTTAAAGGAAGCCAGATTTCGGTTGAATATCAGGAAAAACTTCCTAACAGAGCAGTACAGCAGTGGAACCAGTTACCTCGGGAGTTGGTGAGTGCTCCAACACTGGAGGCATTCAAGAAAAACTTAAATAATCACCTGGCAGATGTGCTTTGATTGTATTCTTGCATTGAGCAGGGGGTTGGACTTGATGGCCTTGTAGGCCCCTTCCAACTTCACTTTTCTATGATTCTATGATTGTTCTTTCACCCAATGGCCTAGTTCAGTATAAGGTGACCTTGTACATTCCTTCTGCTCCTACAATTTTTTTACTCCTTGATTGAGAAATAGAAGAATTTTCCACATCACCTGTTTCAGGGTGAGATATTGTCTATCAGTCTTGACTAGAATGTTCACCTTTGCAAGAATACATTTTGCTCAAATAGCACTATTTGTGCAAAACTACAACAGCTGCTGCCTTGTTGCATGGGCTTTGTAGGCTCAGAAGCACTAGATGGTTTGTTTGTGTCTTTTTTGGTTTATCATCTGGTCTTTCTATTCCTGCTGTATGAGAGTGTCTTTGCTTTCTCAAAAGAAAAAGACATGAGGCATCTTTTAGCAATCTCACAGAGAATTTTGTTATTGTTGCTGTTCAGGTGCATCATTGCATGAAGACAACCTAAACAAATGAGACTGGGGGATTCAGTCAGTACTCTACACATTCCTGTTTGTAGATAGCTTGGAAGTGCCTCCCACCCCTATTCAGTAAATAAGATACGAGAGGACACTATTCAAATTAGATGGACAACAACATTTATTGAGCTCAACAAGGATCTGCAATGCAAAACATGAACTGCTTCACTACTGAAGTCCCACCTTTCACTGTGGGTCCCCATAAAGCAAAAGGAAGGAAATGAACTGTCCACTGGGTGAGCTCCCTGCCAGAGGGAAGGTGAACATCACTTGTGCCTTTGGTCCTTAGAGGTATTTTTCTGATTTTGATTAGCCAGAAAGTATTTTGGCAACACATTAGAACTCAAGATATGCCCTTATGATAAGAGAAAGACAGAACACATGCAGCTTTTGGATGTTACTTAAATGTGCTACTAAAATGTGTTAAACTCATTGAATTTGTAATAAATCCTGCCTTTTTGTTGCAGCTGAAACAGATGCAGTTGCAATCTGTAGAAAGACCAAGCTCCACTGGCTCAAGGCAAGAAATCTGAATGCTTGTGGAGGGTTGTGAAAGTTTCTCTGTGCCTTGACATTGACAAAGCTGTTCTTGACTTGCAAGATATTAGTATAATATCTTCCTACTAGACACAAGAGGAATGTTTGCCCAAAACAGACAGCAATCAAGGGAAGATAATGTAATTGTCTTGTGTTTCGGAATTTCTTCCAGCCTTGAGATAGAGGCATGCTTCCAAACACCGTTCAAAAAGAAATGCTGCTGGAAGTGCAAGTGCCACAGTGCCTCCAAAGGAGTAGATGGGGGATACATACATGGTCCAACCCTATAGAAAGAACTAGAACCTGTCCTTGTTTTGTTCTTATTGCCACTTATTTCTCCCTGCTTATTTCTCATACTGTTTTTTATTTCTTCTCAACATTTGCTCTATGGCCTAAGCAATGAAACAAAATGAGTTTGTGGAGGCAGGGCATTGCCTTTTAGTGTCCAAGTATTGTTGGGAAGTGTAGTTTTGCTGCCCATTGGGGTATATACAGGAAACCCTCAAAGAATGACACTTCCCTCAATATCATAAGCCTCCCAGGAAGCACTGAGGCAGGAAGGAGGCCCCAGACAGCCTACTGTCCTCAGCTAGGCAGCACGGCGGCAGCAGGGGGGAGGGGGAGGAGGCTTGGAGCAAGTAAGGTAGGTGCTGGGACCCATGAAGGTGGGGGCGCATGTGGGAAACCCATGAAAGAGAGGTTCTATTTAGCTGAGCTACACATAAAGCCCCCCTTCATTTAGAGGTAGGCCTGAACTGCATAAACTATGATATGCATATTTCTAAAAATATTTGGCATGGTTCATGTTTCATGAACACCAACAAACCACAAAGCATTGCAAACCGTCACTGTGCCAGTTCGTGTCCATCTCTAGTCCAGAGACCTTTGGGTAATGTGGGCAGCATATAAGTTAAATAAATAAATAAATAAATAGTCATGAACTGTTGGAGGAGGTGGAGCGAAACTGAAAGCAGGGTCCTTCAGCAGCAGGAAAGAGAATCAGTGAACGGAAGGGAAGATGGAGGTACAGGGAAGAAGCAAGGATTTGTGGGCACAAATCAGACAAAGCTGTGGGTGAGTAACAGAAAAGGAGAATGAAGAAGGGGAAACAAACCTGGCAGGTGGGACTTTTGGTAACTGGAAAGTAGAATTAGAGAAGACATAAATACAGGGCAATGTAGTGAAGAGAAAATGGACACAAATATAAGTTGCAGTGGCAGCTTTAATAGAGCAGTGAGTGGATATTTGGTAGGGAATAAGGCACATGCAACCATCACTGGAGAGGTTTCTTTTGAGGGAAAATCCCACTCCAGAAAACACACAAACACATGCATGCATGGACACACACAGAAAGAGAGAGAGAGAGAGAGGACTTGGCAGCCACATACTCCTGCTTGCCCCAATATTTTCCGGGGCTGATCAAGATTGATGTGGCCAGTGTGTCCAAAGAAAAACAAACCTGCAATCCACAGTGCTGCGGCCATCCTCTTACAGATTCATCCTGTTCAGATTCATGTTGGGAAGGGAAAGGAGAAAACAGGCTGACAGTGGTGATCTATTATAAGGAAGAAGTATAAATCTACAGAGGCAGGGATGAGTATTTCAAACTGTGTGACAATTTAAATGGGTGAAATTTCAAAGAATTAGAAGTACCAATTGAAACACTGCATTGAAGCATGCTATGTAAATCATTCTTCACAAGAACGGAGTTCTTTAATTTCAAAGCAATTTTAAATTCAAGACTCAAGTCTTTTGAAATGAATGAGATCTGGCAAGACTTCTCCAGTTAGGACCCCCCCCCCGAACCCCCCCCCCCCACAAATATGTTACAAATGAATAACATTTTAGAAAGTCAACAGAAATTTAAAGACAAAGAAATAAAACTTTGACACATTCTTGTCAATGCAAATCAAGAGAATTACTGACATGAATATAAAAACAAATCAGGATATTCGTTAAACATCCCTGATTCATCAGATATTCGTTGCTTTGTATTCTTGGGGTCCAGAGACCCCAACAAATATGAAGCAATGACTATAACCCTTTTATATTCGCCCCTTCATTCCCTATTTGCTTATGCCCCGTGGATCAGCTGTTCCTCAGGAGCAATAAGCAGAGAGGGGTTTTCCCTTCAGGAGGCTTGCTAAAGCCTGCCCGAAGGGAATCCCACCCCTGGGGCTGCGGAATGGCTTGGTTCCCCTTTCCTCCTCTTCCTATGCCCGCAGCGTGGCATAAGAAGAGGACGGAAGGGATCAAAGAGGGATTAAAGGGGACCCCCCCCAGCCCGCAGCTGCGCAATCGCTTTGATCCCTTGCTAAGCCCTGCTGGGTTTAGCAAGAGTAGGGGGAAAGGAATCAAATCAATCCCGCAGCTGCTGCTGCTTGATCGCTTTGA
This sequence comes from Intellagama lesueurii, assembly GCA_037013535.1. NCBI lineage: Eukaryota > Metazoa > Chordata > Lepidosauria > Squamata > Agamidae > Intellagama > Intellagama lesueurii. The sequence goes on along the minus strand of JBAJHW010000001.1, from coordinate 135,178,287 downwards.
TCCCTGCTTTCCCTCTTGCTATGCCACGGACCATAGTAAGAAGAGGGAAAGCAAAAAAAAAAATGACCCGATGAATGACGAATTGAGTTTGACGACCCACAAACCAAGACGAATTGCCATTTTGGCACTTCGTCCCCATCTCTACAGAACACACAAGTGGCAGTTTAAAATGATAAAGAAGCCAGAAAAACATAGTGACCGCTATCCTGTTGCATCACTCCACTTGTGCAACAGATTGTGCCAGATTGCTGCCAATTAAAGTTACTTTTAAAAAAAATTACAGGAGCAGGTAACTTGCATGCAATGATATGAAATCACACACACACAAAACTGAAAAACTGAGCTCTTCAATTACCAGCAATCTGCCATGTCACTTAATGCTACAATTCAGGATACAGGTAAATAAAAAAATTATTTCAAATTAAAAATAAATATTTCTAGATTTTTTGTAACAAAAATTTGATAACAATGTAATTTATTTTAAGAAACAGCAGAAGCAAAACAAATGTGACGTGTAGTTTGATACTGCACTACAGTCTCTGCCCTTGTGTGAATGCCTCCCAGTTTGTGAATTAATGTTGTCGATTAAAGGCTTTGTAACCACTGCAATGTAAACTGCTATTTGTAGCTATGTAATCTACTATTTGTTCAAAAGGATTCCATACAACAGGAAGGACCCATATGAAAACATACTGAGATTGATTGCTATAGTAACATATAGCTTCACTGGTTCACAACCAGAGAAGAAGTCTTTGTAAAATTCAGTGAACCACTTACGCTGCAACTGGTGGGTTGAATGTAGGATTGTGCAGAGGAGTTGGACAAATTCCCAGCTCCAAACTGGATCGGCCAGATTCAGACTCATTTGTATGAACCCCAGAACAAAGAGAATGGTCAGACTCGATTTGGGGGTAAAGCCAAGTGAATTTACAAAGCCATTTGTATCTGGAGCATAAGCAGATTCACAAGGGGCACAAAGCATTTGAGCCTTTTCTTTCAGTAGTAAAAACAACATTTAAAGGCATCCAGTACACAGACTCCCAAAGTTAGTTGTCTGGCAGAAGGGGACCTGTGCATTCAGTCAGAGTTCTCTGAATGGCATAAATCCTTATAGATAATGTAACCATTGTAACTAGAGATGCATTTTTTTAGACTACAACTCCCAGAACTGGAATTGTGGCCACGCTGCCTTAGGAATTCTCCATGCTGCAATCCAAAAACACAAATATACAGACCTCTAATGGTAACCAGTATTCTTTCACTGAAAAAAGTAGTTCTTTGATGGCAACTCCCAGAAACCGCAGCCAGTACAGCTGGTGGTGAAGGCTTCTGGGATTTGCAGTCCAAGAATACCAGAGTTACCCAAGGTTGGGAACCACTGACTTATAGTAACAATGATGGATTTCAGCAATCAATCATGCCTCACAAAATCCAGAAGTTTCTAGAAATCCAGCATAAAAGCAGTCTCCCATGAAAGTAACTTTCCTGGTTATCAGACCTTGGCAGTTGACCTTGATGAGTCAAAGATAAGCAGACATGCTTGCTTGGGAACTTGTCTCCTTGACTATCATGGAGGAGATTCAGCCAAAACAAAGAAGTTAGGTCTACAAAACCAAACCAGATTCATCTCTCTCTCTCTCTTTCTGGGTGTTGTCTCAGTTGCTGAGGTTGACTACCATCATGGCATATCACCACTTATCTCTCACTGTGTGGATTAGTTGTTCTCTACTGAGGTCCAGCTAGTCTCTGATGTTACTTATTCAAGAGATCCAGCTTCCACCTCTCTTACTTTCATCCTCTATCTTTCAATGATGCATTGCAGTATATTGTATTTATCATGACAAATTAGGTATCCAGAACATAAGAGATATAATAATCATCACTATTTTTTTTGTTTTTCTATCCAAAGAAGTACCTCTCTATTCTTTATTCTATCAGTCCATTGAATTCTTTACACAAACAAGAAAAAAAAGGAGGAAAGGAAAAGGGCCTTACAATTACCATTAAATACTTACAATTTTTATCTTGCTTGATTAAAAGAAGTATCTCCACGCATCAAAATATTCTGCTGAAAATAATCTACAACTGCTGCAAGATTTTTACATGAGAGTGAAAAGACCAGCACTGTTTTGTTGATTGCAGCATTAGCGGGGGGGGGGGGGGGGAGCCTTGTATTTTGTATAAACCCTTGTATTTTATGCAAAATAAAGTTTTTGTACAAAAAAAATATCTGTGAATATTTTGCAAAACAAAAAATGCTGAAATGCTGGGGTGGGGTGGAAACAACTTTTGAAACGTTTCATCAGCTCAGCTGGGATAATGAAATAATTTGTAGATTTACTTTTTGTGTGCATGCACATGCACCTATGTGCCCACACATACATGTGGAGCTCAGCCAAGGATGAAAAACTTTCATTGGCATCTTCAGTCTCAGGAAAAGGAACATTCTCATGCTCACAAGACTTGTGATGAGAAAAAACATGCTTCACTGAGAGAATTCACATATCTGTGAGTGTATAGGACATTTAGGAGAAATAAAGTGCTCTCTAAACTATGAAAACGAGAACCACTAAAGTGCATACAGTTAAAATGATACGTGAAAACATTGCTTTAGTCAATGGAGGAACACAGTCAAGTTAGGTAACTCACAAATAAAATGTGCCCAGTAGATAATTTGGAGAAATAAATGCATATGTGCAAAAAATGTGTACAGATCTCAATTCAACAATTAGAAAAACTGTATCACAATTAGATACAAAACAACAATGGAAGAAAATACACATGGGATTCAGAAAAATGCAACAAAATCAAGACTACAGGATGTTCATATCCCTAATCTCAGCCCCCTCAGCCAACACCTTCAGATATTGGCCTCAAGAGGCAGGAAATGTGGGTTCCTTATTATCACTGAGAGTTCTAGAAATGATAGATAACAAATGTATGATCACTCAATTTGAGCAAGCCCAAAGCATGCAGAGATGGAATATGTAATTTTACATATTTTAATGTATTTTAATTTTACATATTACATACACCAGGATCTGAGGGGAATCATAATTTCTATGTGACAACTGGGGGGGACTTCCCATCGGCACCCAAAACTAATAGCCGCAATAGGGTACTGAAGGTTAGGAGCATAGGGGGTGAGCAAAGGCTTCCCCTCATTACACCATGATCCTGATCTGATTCTGGCAGTCACACTTGCTTTTAGGTAAAAAAAGAAACTATGCAGATCTGTATGATCCATGCATAACATACTGTGCAATTTGACGCCCACAAATCTCTTTCTAGAGTGCAGCAGTGTCATGGGCATGGAGGGAGAAAAGTCAAAGAAGGCCCAATAAAAACTCAAGAGAAAGTAAGATGGGGGTTGGGATGGAACATTTTTGCCTTCTCCAGTGATGTCCTCTGTATATCCTAGGCACAGGGCATTTCTGCATATCCATGACAACATACGTTAATTCCATTACCTGCCCAGAGGCATAGGAAAAAAATGCCCAAAGTGTATTACTGAATAAACTGTTCCATTTTTATATACTTTCCTCATTTCACTCTCATTTCCTGATTCTCCAGATTTACTGCCCATGCCTTGTCTTTTGCTTAATGAAAGCTCATGTACTTTGTGCTTGTATGTTCCTTGGAGTACATTCTCCAAATGTTTTGCAACAGGGCCTGTCCAGACATGGATGTGCTTCATTGAGAAAGGAACTGAATATAAGAACAAGGCCTTGCCAGCCATTGGTCTAAGTTACGCGTCACCTCAATGGAAGAACCCTGGGGCAGCAGGGGGCCATCACAATTACTCCCCTACCTCGGCTGGTTGTTGCTGCATTTGGCCTCTTTCTGCTTCCCCTCTTCGTTGTCTGTTTTTGCCATCATTGCCACCTGCCTCCAAACCGTGGTCACTTTTTGGCTAGCTCTGACAAATAATGCCATGCCCAGAGAACCCAACAAAGAGTGGAAGAAAGAGGCCAGATGTAGCGAAGGGATGGGCAAGGTGTGGAGGCAGTGAGTGGTAGCAAGAAGAAAGGGACCACCTCTGCCCTCAGCCTCCTTTCCCTTCTCCTGGTGGACAATGCAGCCCTTGGCAGAGGCACATCTCTTCCCACCCAAAGCAGAGGAAGATCTTCCCCACGAAGCACTAGACATGTGAACGTTTCTCCATTTCATTTTTGTTGTGTTTCTCAGAAGCCCATTTGCATTCTTGTCCTGTTTGACTTTATCACTGTCTGCAAGTCATTTCTTTCTTTCTTCCTGATTTCTTCCTTTCTGATACAGGTTATTAAAACCAATTTTCCATTGGCTAAATCACGTCTGTGTGAATTTTTCAAATGTACCCATTTTTAGAAGTACTCGTGTACATGCATACTATTTGAACAAGGAAAAGAAAAAAATTACTCTGAGGCTCGGTCTTCTCCCAATGACAGGATCCCAAAAGATTAATGCGCTCTTTCATTAATAGTTTTGCAACCATAAATTGGATACATTTGTGTGTGTTTTTGTAAAATAAAATAAAAACCTCCAATAAAATTAATTTTTTTTTTTCATGGGTAATAGAGGTGGTAAAATAAACTGTACTGTTAACAAAAGCCCAGAAATAAAGGTGCCACAAAGACAGTGTGAGGGGGAAGTGGGATAGATCTGTGAGAAATGTGCTATTTAAAATAAGGTTCTGTCCAGCATATGGGAAGGAATGCAAAAAAAAAATGTGGCAAAGATTTAATCCTTGAGGGATTTCAAGATAAAGGCATGTTTATAGATACATATAAACAGATTAAAAGGCATTATAATTTCTCCATTGGATCTCCATTGGAGTTTTCAGTTTCAGAAGATGAGCAGTGTGCTCTCATAAACAATTATTTTAAAATCTGAGGATTTTAGATTTGACAGTGAGGTCACAATCTAAGGCAGGATCTTGAAAAATGTATGAGGCACTGCAAGCCGAACCATTCCATTATTCAAATACCAGATATACAATATACTTTTAAAAATATTATCTATATTTCAAGTATCAAGAAGTAATACATTTTCATGCAGAAGCTGTACTCGATCTTAGAATTTCATAGAATTTGAATTTTATATGAAGAGTTAATTTAATGGGGAATCGAAAGATGTTCCAATAAACATTTGTGGTTATTCACCATAACAAAGGTTTTATTGGAAATAAAATAACTAGGATATAGCCCTTTATCAGCCAAAAGGGATAAAACCTCCCTAGTCAATTGAGGCTGTTGTATAATGATTTCTTGAAATGGTAATTAATCTATCAATATTTATTCCATTTGTGACATCAATGAAAAAAGGTAAGAAGAGAAATACTGCCCCAAGGGTTTCAGTTTTCCAGAATGGCAAACAGTGCCAAGGCAAATAAAAGGTCTATTACTTGGCAGCTTTGTACAAGTTTTACGGCATCAAAGGATCAGTACATTTTCAATGGATGCCAGTTATGTTGTTCCAAAAAGGCAGAGCCGGGTCCTGTCAATCACCCATCTCAACTACACTTGGACAGAAGGAAATGTTGGCAATAGTGACTCAAAACCCAAGATTCTATTAATTCGCTCGCATTGTATGGGAGAGGATGTATTATTTTTAGCCACTAATACTCACACAGGGACCTGCATCAGTATACTTATTCACACCCATACTTATTCTCACACATAACAAGCATAACACTTTACTATACATAGATGTGTCTAAGTGCATGTATGCATGTGTGTTATGTGTGAGAATGAGTATTTGACATGGTACTTTTTCATGGATTGCCATTCTGTAAAACTCAAACCCTATGTATAGTACACACACAACGATTCATTCTCATATGAGAAAAAGGAAGGAAGGAAGGAAGGAAGGAAGGAAGGAAGGAAGGAAGGAAGGAAGGAAGGAAGGAAGGAAGGAAGGAAGGAAGGAAGGAAGGAAGGAAGGAAGGAAGGACACACTGGCTGCAATTAGGGAGGCTTTTTTCAAGATGATTTGTTGCATAATGAAAAATTGGCTGCTCTCCAAGGTGCTCCCCTTCCCCCCACGAAAGCTCAGCATGAAAAATGACTTCCATTGGGATGCAAAGAAAAAGCTCTTCTTCTTTTTTTTCATATTTAGAGAATGATGGGCATTTCACAGTGACCCTCCAATTGCATGATTTTTTTCCCTGGGGGAAAAAAATCCATGCAGTTGTTCAATGGAATACTTTTTCCTCAAGCCTAATTGCTGTTGAGGATGTGGATTAAGGAAGAAAGGTTGCAGGCTACATCCCCCTCATGGGCAGGAGGTTCATCGTCCCTGAACTATATAAATACTCATGACAGTTTTCAACTAACTTCATATAATACACATTCTGGAATTTCATTTAAAAATCAGAACCTAGCACACCAGAAATATTAGGAAGATGTGGATCAACCGTTGCTAATGCTTCTCCTTTATAGTGAAAGGAGAAGTAAGTCCTGGGGAAGATGATGCTAGCATGAATTTCATGTCGTCTTGTTCAGCAACATGAGAATGGAAACTCATTTACAGAAAGAACCACTGCAAATGCTATGGGTTTTTCTCATTTAAAAATATATTATTTTGCTTCATCAACCAGATCAAAGGGTGTGAATGTTCCAGAAGATATCCACATTAATTGACATTATATCAAGGAATTTCATTTATGTAGAAAATTTACTTTTTCAAATGACAGAATTGTAAGGGGGGTGGGGAGTGTGCTATTTGCAGTCAAGTTGCATCTACTTATGGTGACTCTAATAGGGTTTTGAGTAATGTGAGATATTTAAAGTAGCTTTACCACTGCCTGCCCTTCAGTGAGTTTCTGTGGCCAAGTAGGGATTTGAATACAGATCTCCTGAGTCCTAGTCCATCATTCTCTCCATTATGCCACATTGTCGGAGAAAAAAAATACTAGATATGATATTTAAGAACTATCTGGCTACTTTAAGATGGTTGTGCCCCCCCTCCCGGGACTTATGGAATAACTGAATGCTCTGGGGGAGTTCCAGCTGAAAAGGGTGGTGATTGGGTTGAGATCTTTGTCTCAATATCAAATAGTGTGTGGAAAAGGAAATAAATACAATTGATCCCAAACGCCCACTCTGGTATGGAACCCATTATTCCCTTTGGTGTACAGAAGATCTGTGGTCAGCCAGACAGCACCTAGAGTGCAGGGGGTGCAGGTCTCAAAAAAAAAAAAAGATTGGAAATTAGTGAAGACTCATTGTGCCTACTATGGAGCAATCAAGAGCCTTTGCTCAGCAAAGTTGTTCCAAGTGGTGAAGGGTTTGTTGGGGTCTGGTTCACAGAGATCAGGAATGAGACCCTCAGTCACCAGCTGTAATAAATTTGCTAGGCATTTTGAAGAGAAAATCACTCATATCTCCTTGGAACTTGAGTCTGCAATTACTACAGTGTCTGGTGAGGTATGAGTCTCCCAATTAATCCACTATAGTACACTTTACATAGGGAAGCCCTTGAAGACCACAGGGATGCTGCAGCAAATGTAATTTGTGGCCTGCTAGCAGGAACACTTTTGAGAGCCCATGTGACTCCAGTTCTGAAAAGAAAATGCACTAGCTGTCCATTTGCTTCTTGTCCAAGTTCAAGGTGTTGATAACAACAACCTATGAAGCCCTAAATGGCTTGGAGCCTAGATACTTGAGGGAACACCTCTCTCTATACACAACTTCCAGATTACTAAGATTTGCTTGGGAAGGGGAATGCCTCTTCCATGTCCCACAATTGAGAATGATCCACTATGTCAAAACACAGGTGAACTTCCTCAGTGATAGCACCTCAGTTATGGAATGCCCTCCCCTTAGATGCTCAAATTGGGCCAACTCATTTTGTATGTATGTATGTATGTATGTATGTATGTATGTATGTATGTATGTATGTATGTATGTATGTATGTATGTATGTATGTATGTATGTATAAGCAGGGTTTTTGAGTCTGCACAAACTGTGTAGTTCAAGCTCTTCTTGTTATTGTTGTTGTTGATTAAAATGGAATATTGAAATCTGCAAACATGTCTGAGCAAACATATGAGCTCTCAAGTCATATTTGGATTCAGACCAATGATGTTGCTTTTCCCATTAGGAACTGCAGAGCACTAAAAGTCTTGAGCCAGTGATGGATGGAGCAACAGAGACTGCAGGTGCACCTGCCTCAGATATAGGCCAGCTGTAGTCTCAAGGCAGAGGAAATGAGAAAAGGGCAGCAGGAAGGGCTAGAGAGATTTCAGAAAAGGTTTTAGAGATTGAGATGACACTTAGAGCTACACAAAGAAGCAGAGCCATAAGAAAATGTGTTAGGCATACACAGTAACTGATTCTTTTTAAAGTGGAGGGATCTGATGAAAGAAGGAACAAAAGTGTCCCATGAGTGGTCACTTGGAGTGAAGCAATTCTGAGGAAAATCTAGCAAACTGTTTCATCTGAAGATAGCAGCCACTAGTTTTTAGGCCAATTGTGAACGTTGAAGTATTAAAAATTGTTCCTTGCATCATACTTTGATTACTTCATTTTGCAAAACCTGGCACAATCAAAAAGCTCCCTTCCACCACTTCCACTCCCTTGCTTCTCATATAAAAGTAACCCTTCCTTCTACTCAAGTCCCGCTTGAGAATCTCATTCCTCTCCTCACCTTCCACTGCATCTTTCCTACCTGGTGAATGGTGCAGTGGAGCCAAGATTTGCAGGGCCAACATTCTGCTGCATTCTGTTATTTAAGAGCACTGATGCCAGGATCAGATGATGACCCCTCCCCCCTGGCTTCTGGGTCCCATCTCATTAGTTGGGAGAGTAATGGCTTTTTCTGAAATCCTGCTCATATTGGCATAATGAAAAGTTATACCTGTGCAACTATGCTGGGTCTTATACCCAGGCAGTCAGCATTGGGCCATGCACCATGTGTTTCACATCACTGCTGTGTGGTTCACCTCAAGGTCTGCAGTTGATTACACGGTCCATGATTGTGCTGTTCACGTCATGGTTGTGCAATCAGTCACTTGGTTCATGTCAGAACTATTGTGAAACAAACCCGCAGAAGTGCTTTGTAGATATTACTTCTTCCCTGCTGTGATTTTTTTCTACCAGAGCTTCATGTTATACACACAAAGTTGTACAACTCAATATCAGCCCATATATTTTTGTAGTCTATGTTTGTTGTAATACAACACATGTGGCCACTGCTTACCTTCAGTGGATTGTATGAGCAATTAAAACCCATTAGATTTACAGAAATCTTACCCTTGGTAGAGTGGAACTTTTCTGGAACTGGCTTATCTGTAGGGGTGAAGGTGGCTGCCTTCAGTTTTTGACCCTCCTGGGGGACACGGCTGTAGGGACTGTGACATCAAAACATACACTATTACCTCAGATTCCATTATTAGTAATCTGTCCCTGACCATGCACACTACGTTGTACCGATGTGTGTATTTGTCAGAGCTCTGAAAGTTACCTTTAAATTTTAATCAGCTACAGTTATGGTTCTGAGTAGGATTAGAAAGAATACTCACTAAATTCCATTTTCTTGTCAATTTACACTGTCTCAACAGGCAGAGAGACCTTAGTGAGAAACTTTCAAGCCCCAGGAGATACCTTGCCTGTGGTGCAAGAGGGGAATAAGAGTGCTTTTTCCTGTTGAGGATTTTCTGGTTTAAGCAAAATGCCTCTGGGACAGTCAACACAACAGTAGTGCCCTTTTAATTCAGGAGGCAAAGTACATAAACACACATTGTAAGCACAAAAGTACTAGTTGATTGTTTAAAAAGATGCAGAGAAGTCACTCAACAGTCCAGATTTGTATGAGTCCACTCAACAATGCAGCAGCTATGGTAATTTTGAGCAACTTTGGTAGATTATGTTGTTTTTGAAAGATACACTATCTGTGTAAAATTACAGAATTGACAGCAAACAACAGTATCATACCCTCTTGCACAGGAAGGAGGGGGAAATGCTGTTCCTGATCCTTGCTCATAAGTATTAAACAAGGAAGGATTTACACCCCTAGTTCTAAGACCCTCAAATATCGTTCGTTGCCATGATAGTTAAAATTTTGGAGTGATTTTTTGTTTTCCCATTTCTCAAAATTGACAGAACAGTGACTTTTTAATTCTTTGGGGGGGGGGGGAGGGAACACCTGAATGCTGCAAACTGCTAGTCTGTGGTACAAAACACACTCTTTCTTTCTGGCATCAACACTGCAGTACACATAGCAGAAGTGAGGAGGACTGGAAAGCACCAATCTTGAACCATGTGTTATTCCTTCATCTTCCTTCATCACTAATAAATGAGGCATACACTCCTGCTGGTAAAGTAAATGCACAGTTACAGATACATTACAAAGAAGTTGATATTATTCCTCATTAATTCACAATAATAATGTATCATAGAAAGAGAATTAAGAAAGAGAATAAAACACAATCCTAACTAGCCATGATGGGCCAGATAGGAGGGCTGGCTGAAGTGACACTAGGCCAACTGAAGCTGTGTTGAATCCAAGAATGCTGGAAATTACTTAGGACTAACCTCACTTTGGTCTAACTTTGTGCAATTGTAGTAGAAGGGATGAGTTTTGGAACAGGAATAACCCAGCTCCTCATTCACTCTCTCCACCCCTTTTCCACTACCACCACTATTTAATTCTTCTGTGAATAGATATTATCTGGCACAGCAGGTCTTCTGACAGATCTGTCTACCTGCACTGCCATTATGATCAATCTGTTGAAGGGGATACAAGGGTATTGCTGCCAGCATAAAGGGATTTATGTGTTGGGGTGGGGGAGGCTTCTCCTCCTTAAACTCTCTGTCCTAAACCTCTAGAGACAGTGCATCTTTGAGTAAGGATTAGAGATGGGGGTATTCGTATACGAATACCCCCGCACAGGTGGCAATAACGAGGGTCCAGCCCCATGGAGCCGGATGGTCCACTCACAATTCCGCCACTGCCGCAAACTCCGTGGAGCCTTCCAAATGGCTCTGCAGATTGCCATTGGCTCACCACTCCTGGGAGGAGGCGGGACGACAAGCCTCTCTGCAAGGTCGAAGAGTGGCTCACAGATCATGATCTCCAAAGCCATTGGAAGGCTCCGCAGAGGTTGCAGCAGCGGCGGAATTGTGAGTGGACCGTCCGACCCCATGGGGCTGGACCCTCGTTATCACCACCTGTGCAGGGGTATTTGTATTCGTATACAAATACCCCCATCTCTAGTAAGGATTGCATTGCTAAGTGCAAGTTAACTAGTTTTCCCCCCGGCTAGTTACATTCAAGTTCTGGTATTTGTTCAAGTAGTCTCTCAAAAAACAGCCATCCTATCATTGGTGTTCCATAAGAAGAGGTTCTGCAGTAGCCCTTAAGGAAGTTGAGAAGGAGGCCATTCCCCTTGAACTAGTAGCCAGATTCCAGATAAACTGTAAATACTACACATCTGTCTCCATAGATATCCTTTTCTGTGACATTTAAACTAGGACCATATGTCTACCTGACCATTTCAGAGCAGTCAAAGAGAGCCTGAAAGTTTGTGCAGTAATCCTACCTCCAAGCATAGGACTGTAATCTGCATCATTACTTACCAAGATCCAGTATTGATTCTTCTGTGTTAGCTGGAGTGAAGAATAAGTGCCATTGTATTTGCTAGAATAGGACAGTAATTGCCTTCTGGCATATCCATCACCCATCAATGCCAGCATACACTGTCTTCTGCTGAACAGAAAACAGTTCTTCAATGTAAGTGGCACATGTAATTTCTTTCTGGGAGAAAAAAAGATGGAGTATGATTGTTGGTGTTATCACTGGGATACAAGTAATGAACCAAAAATTATATGTAGGGGTCATAGTGGCTCTCAAAATGAAATCCAAACCAGGTGTTGCTTCTATGGCCTTGGCAGTCTCTTAAAAAATCTCATTTTTCTCCTGACAGTTTTAGAACAATGTAGATAAGAGTTTGTTGTGTGCTTCCTGCATGTGGCCTTTTCAGTTAGAGCCTAGATAATACAACACCTTCTCCGCATTCAGCCGAAGCATCTTTCATTTCATTCAAGGTGCAGACAAGCTACCATCACTAACTGGTCATGACAATTTGTCAGCCACGTGCTTGATGAAATACATATATTTTTGCAGCAATATTATCTCTGCAGGATTATAGCCATGGGCTGCACTTTGGAACCAATCTTTCCAATCGAGTGAAAAAAAAGGTTAAAAGCGTGTAATTTGAGTTTTAGCACCAAACATTCTGCTGCATCCAAAAAGTCACCTAGCACAGAGTTGAGGGACTTAGAGGCTTGGAGTATTTTTGAAGCTGTTTGTCATTAGGCATTATTGGGCAAAATAACCTGAGCAGCAGTCTGCTGGAAGCGCTGCCCTACAACATCATAAATTTAACTAACACAAAAGACACACGCTATGAAAGGAAACATTTCATTTGGCGAGTGTGAGTCAGAGATTTACAAAGAGCAGATAAATGGATTACTATATGACAATGAAGGGAAAAATGAAACACCATCACACAGAGGGCTGCTAAAGCATGTGTTTAAGCAATATGCTTATATAATTATGTTCCTTTATTTGGGGTTTTCCCCCAAAGGTCAAGATTACACAACAATACAAAGAAGATTTAAGTAGAACCAAAGCTTCATGTTCAGTGGCTGCTTGTTTCAGAGGGAAAGATTAACACCTACTGTCTGTAGTTATAGAAAGTTTAATGGATTTTTTCTTCTCCTTGGATTGCAGTTTACTCTACAAACTGTAAATGTATCAATGAATTTTGGTAAATTCAAGATTTCTTTATTGCAAAAGAAAGAGACTAACCTAGAGTCAATGTACAGATTATCATACAAGCTACACAATTTTGTCCATGTGCCCAAACTGTCCTTTTATTTCAGTTTTTGCTTCTTCCAGTGTATTTATTTTTATTTATTTATTTTAAATATTTTTTTATTCTGCCTCTCTTAAAAAGGACCCAAGGTAGTTTACAACAATTAAAAAACAACACAGCTAAAAACAATACGTATACAAATATTTAAAAAGAATCAAACACCACATGAGAAATGGCAGACAAAATCAACACCAAAAACAGATTCAAAGCAACAAGGCGCAATGCTCCACGTAAAACCTCATCTCAGACAGCCCCTCTCTACAGGAAAGCCTGTCTGAAGAAAAAGGTCATTGTCTGCTTGCAGAAGGACAGCAAAGATGGGGCCAGCCTGGCTTTCTGTGGGAGGGACTTCCAGAGTTTGGGTAGAGTGACAGAGAAGGTCCTCTCTCATGTCCCAAGCAAATGCATGTGAACATGGAATATTGTTTCTGCAGTGATGACCTAAAATTCCAAGAAATGGCATGGCATTGCTTTTCCTGTGCTGCTAGCAGGCAAAAAAGATGCCAAGCTTTACACAGCAAAGGCCAACCAACCTAAATGTTGATGCCACCAATATCAACAGTCAAGATGTTCTACAGGATCCTCTCTTGTGGTCACTGCCATTCACAAGAGACACCAGGTAGGAGAAACTCCCAGAACCTACCTTTTTTTTTTGCATCAGTTAACCATTTATTACTCAAACACACGGCTATTGTCATAATAGTTTTGTGATAAGTTATCTGGGTATCTAGGCATCTAGCATAATCTGGGTAGACCACATGGTCATCTGGATGCTGCTGCCTCCTGTGCCTTCATCTGGATCAGAGGCCTGACCTACCTGCCTGCCTACCTGCCAAGTCTCAGATAGACTTGCCCTGTAATGGGAAAAGCCTGGTCTATCCTCTATGTTGGTAACCAACTCTCCATTTAGATGCTGTCAATTCCTGCTTCTCCATGTCTGGGAAGGGCCTGGTCCTCCAACAGGGAGACACTGTCTACCCATGATTCAGAGGGCACACCCATTTCCCAATTTCATTTGTCCTGATGTCCTGGGCAACTGCGGTAGGAAATAAAAGGTAGCCTGGGCCTTTTTGGTCTTTTTGCACCGCCATGGCCTACCAAATGCAGATGACTGTGAGACCATTCCTTACTGAGGCAGCAGAGAGCAGGTCTACCCCATGCTTGATAGGCCAGGTATCTGTCCCAGGCAAGAAAGAATGGTGTCCAGATGAATAACTGGTCTACTTGGATGATAGGTAGATTGGGCCTTCTTGTTGGAGGAGTTTGCCTGATGCTCAGCAGACCAGGCCCCTTCTCAGATATGGAGGAATAGCAGGAAATAGCTATCCAGATGGAAGGCAGGTCTATCTGGATCGTGGGTAGACCAAGCCTCCCTCAGTAGGATGGGGCTTCATGAGGCTTGATAAACCATGCTTTGGCTCAGACTAAACTGTCTTCATTCAATCAATGATGTAGTGGCCAGCCCCGTGACACAGGGGTTAAACTGCAGTATTGCAATCAAGCCTCTGCTCACAACCTGACTTCAGTCCCAATAGGTTCAGATAGCTGGCTCAAGTTTCACTTAACCTTGACTTAAGCTGAGGTCAGTAAAATGAGCTCATTGGGAGGCAAATTGTTGTTTGCATAATTATGTTGTAAACCACCCAGAACACTATGAGGTGGTATACAAGTTGAAAAAACAACAACAAAAGAATTGGAATATATCAATGAGGATGCTCTTATGAATCTTTTGTTCTTCCTGTGTAAAAGTACCAAATTAATGAATAAATATTTCAACAAGTACAGGATGGATTGACTCTAAAGGGGGGGGGGAGTGTGTAGGTGAAATAATTTAAATGAAGCAAGGTTAGTGTTTTCAATTTATTTTGGGAATTTACTGTCTGCTGGTATATCATGGTCATTTACTGCATGAATAGAGGAGATGAGTCAATTTTGTTTTCAAAAACTCATAAGATTAAACATATTTTCCCCAGTTTCCCCAAATTTTGCACAGAGCAAAACGAAACTGCCTAGTACTACTGTGGCACATTGGTTCTGATTGAATTCAGTTCTTCAAAAAACCTCTGGTTTTTGAATGTGGGATATTGTGCTTCTGTGCCCATGATTCAAAAAGCCAAGAAATGGGCCAATATTGCTACACATTATCATGCCCGCCTTGCCAGCAGGAAAAAGGATGCCAAGCTTTACATAGCAAAGGACAGTATGGATGTTGACAACACCAATGACAGCAATCCAAGATGGGCTACAGCATACCCTTTTCTGCTCACTACCATTAACAAAGTGACACCATGCAAGGGAAAGTCCCAGAAGCTGACTCCTTTTTTCCACCAGTTAACCCAAACACAAAGCAATCATCAGGGCTGTTTTTCAACAAGTGTGAATAGTTCCTCTGGAGCCATTTTAGTTCACAGTCTCAAACTAACTCAAAGCTAGGAATGTGCATATGTCATTGCTTTACATCTGAAGAATTTACATCAGTCTGTAGAAGGGACTTCATCTATCAGGTAGGCATCTGCAAAGAAACATGGAGATCTGCAGAAGGGATCTACATGTGAGCAGCTGCTTCAACACAGCTGCTCTTTTGTAGCTGTCCATAGTCTTCAGTTAGATTTTAGTAGTGGAGACAGAACAATGTGGAAGGATCTTCCCTTCCTTTTCTAAGCACAAAGCAGCTACTAGTGATTAACAGGTAAACAGAGTTAGGCTGCCTTGAGTTTTCTAGCTTTCACAAATCAGAAGTCTAAATTCAATACATATGCAAATATGGCCACTATTCACTGCTCTGCAGACAGTGGAGAGTACTTTCAGCAACATGCATGTCTAGATGTGTCTCTTTATTCTTAAAAAAGAAAGGCTAACCTGCATAAGAGTTTATTTAGAGACCAAAAGCAAAAAAAAGAAAAAGAATTTTCTCTCAATAGAAAGTACGACAAATAGAATCTGAAAAAGGGATTTTGTTGGCACATGTAGCACTAAAATACCAGCTGCAGAAATCCAGCCTACCAAAATGCTTAGCCGAGGCTCCTACTCACAGGACTGCCATGAAGAATTAAAGGGGCATTATGAAACAATGCTCTTTTAAAAGAAGCAAGGTTGGTGTTTTAAATTTATTTTGGGAATTTGCTGTCTGAGTATAATGATTGCTTAAGGCACGAAGTGAGGAGGCAAATGAATTCCTTTTTCAAAAACTTACAGCATTGAAGTTACAGTCAACCCTCGACTTACAAACTTAATCCGTTCCGGAAGGAAGTTTGTAAGTCAAAAGGTTTGTAAGTCGAATCAGCATTTCCCATAGGAATGCATTGAAAACCAATTAATCCGTTCCGGCTGTTTTTGGTTCTTAGGTCGAGGGGCGGTTTGTAACTCGAAGCATTAGTTCCCATAGGAACTAATGCAAAGCCGGTTAATCCGTTCCTACCACTAGGGGCAGAATTTTTTAATTTTTTTTCCTTTTAACCTAAGATGACTTAGGCTTTTTTTCAGTTCGTAACTCGAATCTAAGTTCGCAAGTCGAGTCAATATTTTTCTATCAGAGCGGTTCGTAAGTCGAAATGTTCATAACTAGGGCCGTTCGTAAGTCGAGGGTTGACTTTATTTGCTCTAACTCCCCCACCTATTGCATAGACCGAGACCAGAGTGTCTCGCCCTATGAAGGCAAGTTGGTCCTAATCCTTGCACTAATTCTATAAAATCTAAACAAAATGCTATAAAAAAGAAAAGAGATGGCACTGACACAGGGCGTGAATATACTGGAGTGCTCTGTATTTTGTCTGTCCTCCCATAACAATTCAACGTCACTTTATAACAATACATAATGTTCTAAAAATAATCAAGCTACAGTGGCCTGGAAAAATAGAAAATGGAAATCCTGTCACACATTATCCAGGGGGAATTGATACCTTTTTTGTTGTTGTTTTAGCTCTGTTCCCCACTAGCTACAGCAGATGTACAGGTGCTAGGCTAGAAGCAGTTATAATTACAAAATCTGTATTCAATTCCTTGGAGAGCCTTGAAATTTTCCACGTACAATAGAAATTCAGACTTTGAAGAGGGAAAAATCCATATGCCTGAAGAACAATGGAGTACAAGTTGATTTCTTGAATTATTTACTGCTGCAAAGCGTGCTTTAAGAAAAGCAACACACGAAGCAAAATTCAAAAGAAACCATTTAAATCAAAGAAATTTCAAAAGCAATATTATTTATACTTATTAATATGCAGCATACCAAACTTCTTCTTCTTCTTCTCAGGATTAACTTATTCTGAATTTAAAAGGTTTGCGCAAAATAACTGTGGGGGGGGGGACGACATGCTTTTCCTCACTCTATCTTACTTGTGTGAACGAAATGGTGAGAATATTTACTGAACAATTGCTTCTTAGTACTTCAATATATGACATTAACTGTAGAAGAATTATTTCTGTGTGACTTCCAGAAGCATAAACACCATTCTCAGTCACACAGTCTTGTAATAATTCTATTTCTGATTATTATAAGTACATAAGATGAGGCTAGCAAAGGAACATGGGAGCACTGTGGGTTTTAGAAACACAACAGTTTGAATAAATGAAGTGGTAAGATAACAATTTTTCCCTTGGTTTTTCCACACTTTCTTGTGCAATGTCGTAAAAGCTCCATACTCATTGATGCATGTTATCTATATTGTTTGGTTGGAGCCATATGTAATATGAGCCATCATGGTGTACAAGTTAAAAGGTTGGACCAGGACTCAGAAGAGCTGGGTTCAATTTCTCACTTAGCTATGAAGTTCCATGGGTGACTTCATGCTAGTCATACACTCCCTGGGTCATTGTGAGGTAAAACAAGGAGGAGAAAGCCGTGTATGCCATTTGAGCTTACTGGAAGAGAGGTAGAAAATAAAAATATCAAGCAAGCAAGCAAAACAAACAATCAAAACACATCTGTATGATCACTGAAGAGTAGGATGAGTTCTTTGTATTTTCTGTTACAATGACAGTTTCCTAACCAGATCATTGATTGCATCCAGACTTAGTCATGCTGTTCAACATACAGACAAAACTGCCAGGAGACATTATTCAAGCTTTTGGGGTTTGGGAGTGGGGTTCAGTGACACCCAACTCTCTCCCTCCCTCTCTCTCCCCCCCTTTCTATCTAAATCCCTTGTTTGATGTCATCAGTGGACTGGACAAGGGGAGAAATGGGCCTGTGAGTCAGCAAAAAAAAAAAGACATAAATAACGAAGAGAAAGTGGTTATAATCTTGGAGCCAAGCATTGCAAGAACAGTTGAGGGAACTGGGTATGTTCAGCCTGGAGGAAGCAGCACATAAAGATGATATAACAGTCCCCTGGACTGCAAGGAGAACAAACCTATCCATTTTGCAGGAAATCAACCCTGAGTGCTCACTGGAAGGACAGATCCTGAAGCTGAGGCTCCAATACTTTGGCCATCTCATGAGAAGAGAAGACTCCCTGGAAAAGACCCTGGTGTTGGGAAAGTGTGAAGGCAAGAGGAGAAGGGGACGACAGAGGATGAGATGGTTGGACAGTGTCATCGAAGCTACCAACATGAATTTGACCCAACTTCAGGAGGCAGTGGAAGACAGGAGGGCCTGGCGTGCTCTGGTCCATGGGGTCACGAAGAGTCGGACACGACTAAACGACTAAACAACAACAAATACTTGAAGGGCTGCCATGTAGAAGATATAGTGAACTTCCTTCCTTCCTTCAGAGGGCAGGACATGAACTGATGGATACAAATAACAAGAAAGGAGGTTTTGACTAAATGTTAGAAAGAATTTCCAGAAGGCAGTGGAATGAGTTGCCCCAGAGAGTGATGGATTTTCCTTAATTGGAGGTTTCTAAATTGAGGTTGGATGGCCATCTGTCAGAAATGCTCTGTAGCTGTGGATTCCCTGGACCAGCAGGATGACCTTGTGGATCTTCTTCCACTCTGCAGTTCTGTAATACTACCACAGGATTCATTACAAGTAACTAGTTTAAAATATAAACTTCACAAAGGGGGTTGAATAGATGGGTAGGCGGGTAATGGTTTATTGTGGGAACTTCCTCCCACAGTGGAACTGTGGGTGAGAATTGGGCAATGGTTGGTAGCTGCAATAAGACTAGCAATGTTATGAACAATTTGGGGAGGGGAGTATTCTGTTCAAAGAGCAGTGCTAAAGATGGAAAGCAATGAAGAAACCTGGATCATCCTTTTTCCTTAACCCTCCACAAGATATACCGTCATAGGCACAGACAGTACAACAGAGGGGCAATACAAAGGCAGCAAAAATTTTGCTTAAAAGAGTAAGTTATGCATCGGCTAAGTTATGCATCCCTTAATAGAAGCTGAGGGGAAAGGACAGAAATATATCTTGGTTACAATTAATTTCCTTGCCAGCTTTGGGAGCTGCTGTGCAGAAACATGTTGCTCCTTATTCAGGGCAAACTTTAAAGTTGCAATCTAAGGCTTATTAATTATTGAACTTATTCCACAATGTTCTTGCTCGTTTAATGACAAAGGGCTGATCTAAAATTCTAGAGGTATTGTATAGCGCCTGTGTTTGACAGTACCTTACATAGGGGGTCAGGCAGTAACTTAAGCCACAGGAGAGCCATTGGTGGAATCTGATGGCAACTGTGGCTTTAAAACACACACACACACACACAACTTTCCCCCCCTACAGCATCTGCTCCTCACAAGAAAAGAAGAAGAAGAAGGGGATCTTATTGTTCAACTCAGTCACAACTTTGTTCTTTTGTAAGACTTTGTACAATCCTCAAGAAGCAGATTTATCATTCTGGGGCTTCTGTCACTTCTGAGGGACCTTATAGATTTTGAAGTGCCTCAGAACCTTCCATCAAATTTGTGCATGGAGGGGGAGGCGAGAGAAAGGGACCTGAATGTTTATTTTCTGTTTTGTACTTCCTTTACTGTAAATGTCTGAATACATTTCAGGAACACATTTTAATAAGAACGATAGAAGGGATACATTTCTTGGAAATGTATGTTTCCATGCTCTGTGTTTGCTTAGCTGACTTCTGTTATGGAAATGCAGCTTTGAAAATTTTCTGGATTTGTACTTCCTAATGTACTTTCTACCATTACTTCCCTTGAGAAAATATTAAAAATATGCAACTTTTACACATCTATATGGAATACATTTTAGGTGCAAAGTAACAGACATCGCTTTCAGAATCAGCTTCTGTATATGTGGCCAGTAAACATAATAAATTATAATCCTGCCTTTTTCTCTCTTTTTTTCCTTTTCCTTTTCCTTTTCCTTTTCCTTCCTTCCTTCCTTCCTTCCTTCCTTCTTTTTTCTTTTTGGCGTTCTACAAGAAAGTCAAATACACTCTTGGAAAATAAAGCATACTTCCAACTGGGTATAGCTAAGTTACGTCAGATCAGAATATTAGCATTATTTATTCAAAATATTATTTGTCCAACTCTCCCAATTTTCTGAGGAAAAAAATTAAGAAAAGTTGAATTAAAAATATAGATTTTCAATTAATTACCATTTCTGTTAATTCCAAGTATGTCTTCTGTGTCATTTGGTAATAACTTTTTGAAAGAACTATATACATAAATATACTAACATGTGGAAATAATCTACATTTTTTTTAGAGTCTCACCTGCTGTCATACATTTGCTGCCACAGCAGTGAGTGTACTCATTTTTAATGGTTCTTCGAATTAACTTCAAACTGTCTTTGAGTTTCTGTTGCTGCAACTATATAAATGGGGAAGGGGTGTTTTTTCCTATCAAGAGGCATATTCTGCTCAGATTAATAATCTATCAAGAGGTTTGTGCTTCCTGTTAGGGAGATTTAAGTCCAATATGGGCACTGTTCACCTGAGTGCCTCTTTAGATCTTCACACCTCCTCTCTCTCTCTCTCTCTCTCTCTCTCTCTCTCTCTCACACACACACACACACACACACACACACACACACACACATATGGAAGGCAGGTCTATCAAATACAAAGATGGCTACCCTGGCCCTAGACATGTCACATTTCTGAGAAGCAGAACCTATTTTGCCTACAGTTCAGCAGCAAAAACTAGAAGGAGAGGAAACGAAAAATCTACAACAGCAATTTTTAAAATGTTCATGTTTTTCAAACCAATTGGAGAGAAGGCAGGGAACACCATTTGGATTTTGCACTTACTAGCTATCTTGACCTAGTGCAAAATCAATTGCCTTGCTGTATTTGTTCTCTTGCGCCTCTGGTTTTATTTCTTCTTCACATTATGTCAAAAATGTGAAGTGTTCTTCCAGATGTCCCTTCCGAAAAAGTAGAGGAGAGTATTTTCAGGATTTTCTGGCTGCTTGAGCAGCCTCCCCAGCACATCATTTCTGCTGGAAATGGCTTTGTATACAGAAAAAGCATTTTCCTGAGGGGAAGCAGGGCAGAGTGCTGTGCTGCTCGTACATGTTAACTGCCTGTCAGCATTGTGGAAGAGATGAGCCCCTTATTCTGACTTACTCCATAACTCCAAAGTCTTCTAGGCTTTCCCCCCCTGCATGGCAAGCATCTTGCTTTGTAGAAGAGCAGGGTTGGCTCTACCACTAGTCAGAGTGAAGCAGCTGCATCAGGCAACAGACTTCAGTTGTTATTTTTAAAAAGGCAGCAAATGATTATGTTCTCAGTATAGTTTATTCTCAGAAAGGTACATAGGTCTTGGAGGATGTGAGACACCCTAGGGCCTCTTGGCCTATTGTGGGGGGGGGGGGGGGCGGGGAGAGAAAGGAGAAAGCAGATAAAGCAAAGGAAGGAGAATTATACACATATACATCTTTTATACATCTACCATCCTGTTGAAGGTACTAAGAGATTACACGCAACAGTTCAAGAGTAGTATTTTTTAAAAAACCACAAAGATCATGAATAGTATTCTCCCTTGTGTGACAGAGCAGCTGAAATAATATTCACTTAGTATTGGTAAAACCTGAAGAACGTTAACTGTGTAACATGTATGTTGAATAAACTAAACGTGTTTAAAAACATTTGTACTTGATATAGACTTGTGTGTTTGACAGACTTATAACTGTTTCATAACATACTCTTATCATAGTAATAGACAAGTTGTCAGAGTAACAGTACAAGCAGACTCCTAACAGACTACACCTAACAGACTTACACAGACTACAGTACTTCTAACAGAATAATAACCATCACTTCTTTCTTCTATCCATCTGGCAGTTAACCCACTTAACACCCATTGGCTACTGCCAGAACAGAATCTGATTGGTTGCAGACATTCTAACATGTTCAGACTTTCTTGTATACACGTACATATCACTTATATATTCCAACACATCTTTCCTCCACCCCCCCCAAGAAAATGAAGAATTCTAACAAAATTGCTTTTTAATATATTTTTTTAGTGAGAAAGGATCTACCGTACATATATTATCTGTAAATTGTTGACCCACGAGACTTCTCAACTCCAGCATGCGAGCAAAACAAAACTTTGCTTCTTACTGACATTTCTGAAATTTGCACAAAATGTATTTATGCAAAATTAGTTTTTATCTTTTGTAAAGCAAAGCTAACATGCACCACAAACACAGAACAACCTAATTTATCTAAAAGACTCAAAGAATCCACCTGATATTTCTTGTTATTAAAAGTCCATGGAACAAGGCAGCCACCATAATTTTGCACAATTACACAATGGTGCAGTCTGCAGGAAAAGCATGGTGGCCAACAGGAAAATTGTTGCAAACAGAAGCAGAAAATACCTCACAACTCCATTATTTCAAAAATGAGGAGAGAAAAAATAACACAGAAGACTAACAAGTGAAGATTTACACCCCTCCTTGCTATCAGTCTGTGCTTTGCTGTCTTCCATTCACTTCCCTGGCTAATTCTATGTAGTCAGCAAGCTACATTTAGGGGCACAAATCCTGACTTGCTTCGTCCTCATTTGGTAAATGAGAAAACAATATTTTGCTGTGGTGTGGCTTTCACACGCTTTTTCTGGCTTTATGTCGTGTTGGTTTCAGAGGAATGTTCTGAATATTCTAGAGATATGCATTTCTGTTAAACATACAAAGTGCAAAAATGTGATGATGGTTTCTTTTTTTCATGGTCTAGTAAATGTAGTATCATTGGACGATTTGTAGGTGTCATTGGGATCAATCAGCCTGTGCTTTTCAGCTTGCTGTTTTTGTGTTTAGACAAAAGGAGAAAGATGCTAGTTTTGCACAGGCTAGAGTTATGTGCAAAGTGTATGTTGTACTAACATTCTTGGAAACAAGGATGAAAAAAATAATTTAGCATCTCGCTCTCATGCTAGGTGAAATCTCTTGAGGGAGTTGAGGAACTCTTGAAATGGTGGTCTGCTGTTATGAGAAGGCCAGTCTCTAGAGTCTTATCAGTGGTGAGGTGTCTTCATATCCCTAGCTAGATTTGGTTTAATAACCCACATATTGGTAGCATATAGTAGAGATGGTGCCAAAGTTTGAAATCTGAAGGTTTCAACATTCATTCTTCTAGTTCTGAATTAACAGAGCTCATTTTATCTTCACATTCAGACCCAGACAGTAATGGACTTTCTGAAGTACTAGCCATCCCTGATGCATCGGAGTTTATCTACTCTTGATAAGTGGTCAAGAGGGTGCTAGCAACTGTACCTGAGATAAAGTCCTAAATAGCTTTGGCCTAAAGTAGACTAAAGTACCACGGTGGGAAGGTAACAGCATTCCGTGTCTAGTTGCGCTGGCCACGTGACCACAGAAGATTGTCTTCGGACAAAACGCTAGCTCTATGTGTGGCGAAATGCCTACAGGTGACGTCATTCCTGCCTGTCAGTCACAGGAGCTCTAGAGGGAGGAGCCAAGGATAGAGCAGGAGGGGCGGAACCAAGGGGAGAGTTAGACAGTTGGAACCTGAGAAAGAGAGTTGAGAAGTTGGAGCTTAGAGAGAAGAGAAGAATTAGAGTGATCTGAGGAGAGAGTTAGGAAAGTGAATTAAGACCAAGGTTATTAGAGTGAACAAGCAGGAATGAGAACACCTAGAATAATAGAGATATTAAGTGATTGAAAGTATATAACACAAGCCTGAATATATGTCCCGTCCTACCCAAACTTAATCAGACCCCTGTTACAGTGACTACGTGATTTACTTTGTGAAATGATTAATAATAAAAGGTTATCTGTTATTCAAACCAACTGATTCTGTAGTTCAATAAACCTGGCAATTGGCAGCACATGTGTCTAACACTCAGAGGTGGTATTAAGAAAATAATACCTGGTGACAAGTGAGAAGAAACAAGAGGGAGAGAACCTTTGTGAGGGCCACAACAAAGACAGCCACAAGGGCGATCCCCACACTATGGGTTGGAAACAGAGATGAGCACTGCCCCCTAGAGTCGGACACGACTGGACAAATTGTCAAGGGGAACCTTTACCTTTACCTAAAGTAGAGTTGGGCAATTCCCATGGGACTAGGGGTAATTTTCCAGGTTGGCCAGCTGCTCAGGGGCCAAGGTCCCAAAGGGAGTGTGGCTGAATTGGAAAGGACCAAGCCCTAAGGGGGAGTAGAGAGGGCTTGATGATGTGTGTGTAAAAATTAGATATAAAAAGACATTGAATCTATTTAAATATACAAGAAAAACTATTTTTGCTCTATTTCTTTCTTTTTATACTTTAAATTTTATTCTCATTATAATAAATTCTACCACCCCATAGTTAATTAATTAGTTCTTGGAACAAATTTAATCACATTAATGTACATTAAGATTACTAATTTATTTAAAACTGTAAAATTAATTAATTAAATGAAATTCATTAAATATGGTAAAATTCATTAAATACTATTTATTCATTTTATTCTGTCAGAAACTTTCAAAAGAAATACATTCAATTACATCAGTTTACTTGGACTAACTTAGTAGGGCAGAAAAGTTCTCTCAGGGAACTAAATAGCCAAATCAGACTAGTTTTGTTAGTATCTAAGCTGTGGGTTACCCAAAGTGGATAGAGTGATGGACTAGGAATCAAAAGCCTGGGTTCAAATCACTGCTCAGCCACAGAAGTTTACTGGAGGTACAGAAGTGATAAAGCCACTCCTTAAATCACTCACTTGCCTTGAAAGCCCTATTAGGGCCGCTGTAAGTTGATTCTGACCTGATGGCACATATCAACAAGAAGAGCTCAGGCCAGATCATGCTAAACAGGGTTGCTTTGAAGTTCAGTATGTCATTTACTCGTCTTACCTCATCTTTGGAATAACCTTCCTACAGAGATTCGTATGGCCCCCTCGCTGGGTATTTTTAAAAGTCAATTGAAAACCTGGCTGTTTAGGCAGGCCTTCCCTCCAGGCACTATTTGCTTTATTTTTTCTCTTTCTTTTCCATCTTGAATGACTGTTTATTGTTGTTGTAAATCACTGTTACTTTTAAATTGTTTTATTTACTTGCTGTCAGCCACCCAGAGTAGTTTATGACTAGATGGGCGGGGTATAAGTATAATAAATAAATAAATAAATAAATTTAGGGTGATTCTTTCATCCACATGGAAGGACTGACCACACTGCACCTCAGACAACCATATTTGGCCCTTCTTTCCATTTAAAGGGAAAGAAAAGAAGAAAACAACAGCAATCTCTCTCTTTGTCCCCTCCTCTATGCTTTGCTTAAGCTGCTTCATGATCATGGAAAATTGAAAATTTCCTCCCTCTCCCTCATGGAAGGGTAGAGAGAGGTAGCTGCCTTACAAGGGCTTTTTAAAAAAGCTTTGCATCCTATCTCTCCCCCTCCACAGAGGAGCAGGAAGAAGCTTTCACTTTCTCAAGATTGTGAAGTGGCTTAAGCAAAGATACAGTTTAAACCATTCACTTTAGTTTGATCGCATCGTCTTTCCTTCATGTCATGAGTACACTTCCTGGTCTTGCTATGTCTTGGAACAGAACCAAAATGGAACAAACCTACCTGCACCAAAACACCAGTAGCTTGTGACAGGACCCAAAAAGATGGTGGGAGGCATGAATCAGGGAGGGGCTGGTTCATGATGGCCTGTATGACATGTAGTTATTAGAAAAGGGAGTGAACCAGACCATCCCCAAAGTGGACCAAATCATGGGACAATTTCCTGCCTGATTGCACCCTCAGTCTGTCAGCAGCCACAAAAGAAGCTAGAGTGATGGAAACAGCTGCAATTCAGTAGCTTCTTGAGGACTGATAGTGTCTAGTATGACCAAGACATGGAGATCCAAGATATAGCAAAACCAGGAAGTGTACTCATGACATGAAGGAAAGACGATATGAGAAATCTAAATTCTTTGCAAATGCTTGGACATGCTACTGCTACTTAAAATTTGCAATGGAAAATAAACTTGGAGAAAGCAGTGAATTAGAAAAATAAGAGCTCCTTTTACAGAGTGATGGTGATGTTAGCAACTTGCCATTGAATTTTGATGGCAAGCTCAATTACCAATTTTCTGCAGCAGGAATTGAAAAATCAGTTTTTTTGTTTTTCCCCCTTGGGGTGCTGGGGAGTTAGGGCAAAAGGCTTGAGGATGCATCTGGCCTGTGGGCCACAGTTTGCTTGCCTCCAGCCTAAATGAATGTTACTTCCTTTACAGTGGTGCCTCGACTTACGACCATAATCCGTTCCAGAAGATGGACGTAACTTGAAATGGTCGTAAGTCGAAGCACCATTTCCCATTGAAATGCATTGAAACGCGATTAATCCATTCCAGAAGAAAAAAATACAGTAACCCCAAAAAATAAAATAAAAATAAAACACTGCAAGCCCCATCGCAAGGCGCTGGGGCTGCAAAAAAAATAAAAATAAAAAAATAAACAACGGAGCAAGCCCCAAAGGTGCTGGGGCTTCAATAAATAAATAAATAAATAAATAAACAAAGGAGCAAGCCCCATCGCAAGGCACTGGGGCTGCAAAAAACCAAAAAACCAAAAATAAACAACAAAGCAAGCCCTGAAGGTGCTGTGGCTTTTAAAAAACAAACAAACCAAAAATAAACAAAGGAGCAAGCCCCATCGCAAGGCACTGGGGCTGCAAAAAAACAAAAAACAAAAACAAACAACAAAGCAAGCCCCAAAGGCGCTGGGGCTTAAAAAAAACCCAAAAATAAACAAAGGAGCAAGCCCCATCGCAAGGAGCTGGGGCTGCAAAAAAAAAAAATCACCAAAAAACAAAACAACAACAAAGCACAGAAACATAATCCCCCCAGCCCAAACCCACCGTGCAAAAACCCACCCAGAACAGTTTTTAAAAAGCAGAAAGCAGCACCTTACCTTACCAGGCAGTCCCAAGCCTCCTCCGATTGCACTCACTCTAACCGTTGGGGCGAAAGAGCTACAAAGAAGCAGCCTCTTCGCCTACCAACAGTTAACAAATTTGAATTCCCCGCCCTTTTCCCCTGCCTTTTCCCGGTCACAACTCGAAGCTCCAGCCGCAAGTCGAAGCAAAATTTTGCGGCCGGAGCTGGTCGTAACTCGAAATGGTCGTATGTCGGGACGTTCGTAAGTCGAGGCACCACTGTATTAAGTTAGTCCACCACCACAGAAAGGAAAATTAAACTTTCTCCTCATCTGGCTCCACTCACTCTGAGATTTGTCTCCCCATCTGGAGATGCAAGGAAACATAGCAATTCCCTCAGACTTCAGCCAGCACCCTGAAACCTTGCAAACCTAATGTCCTTGTCCCCAAAAGGCAGGGAATTTTGTTCTTGCCATCTCAGAGGTGGCAGGGCCCAACTGTCTAGGATGAAAGAAAGGAACTTTTCTGTGACTCCATCTCAACTTCAGAACTCCCTATCGCAGAAAGAACATCTGACTCCCTCTCTCTTTATGTTTCCTCAATCAATTAAGACATTTTTGTTTGACTTTTTGTTTGGGAGGACATCTTATTTGGTGAGGTATTTTCTTCTAGGCTGACCTTTGTTCTCCCTGACCGCATGGTCTGAGGGGGTGGGGGTTTGGCTGTCAATGTGGGCTAGCAGAAGAAATTCTCTGATTCTATCTTTGACTCTAATTTGGTAAATAGGAAAGTCAAATAGCATTGCATACCCCTGGGGGGCAGGAAAGTTTTAGGGGTTGGATCAGACTTCCTCCCTTTTTTAATTCACTGACCAATCAGTCGAGATGGAGAGTGCAGGATCTGTTGCACTTGTAACACCTGTGGCATGTCTGTTTTCTTGCCAAAGAGGTGCCTGGGTAGAAATGCTCTAAGTGTTAGTTGGTGGTCCTCTTGGAAGAGAAGGTCCGGCAGCTGGAGGCCTGTGTTCTAATCTCCGCACTATCAGGGAGCAGGGCGGGTAGGTGGGGCTAGTCAGCCTTGGAAGGCAGCCCATCTAGGAGAAGGAAAACTCCGATTTCAAACCTCCACTGCCTTGTGGCTATATCCACTGATGGAAAAGGCTTCAGGAGTTAACCTCGAGGCAAAATCCAGAGCCGGAGTCCCGGAGGCAGTTTGTGTTGTTCTGGCAACTCCTGCGACGTCGCTGGAACCAGTTGTATTGGCTCTTGCCTTTCCATTGGACTATTTCAGCGATGTGGAGAGGGGGGATTTGCTGCTTAGGTAACAGCCTATCCTCCATATTATTTTACCCAGGCTTTGTGCTCTGGAGAGGACACTCCAGCTTTGCGTACAGCATCGAAACAACACGGGAAGTAGCAGTTACAGGTTATAAGTCTTTGCTCGATTGGCGTAGAGCATGACGCCGACAGTGGGAGAGGTCATTGCACTTCACTAGGTAGCTACCGCCCACCTTAAGCTGGGCAGTCCCCAGCCAGTAAGGTGCTACCTCGACACGGTCTGTTAACCTCACAGGGTGCGTGGGGTTTAGGGTGAAAGCCGACAAGCAGATCGATAACCCTGCACCATGCAACAATCATAAGAAAACTTCTGCCCTAAAGTTGGGCACCTGGAATGTTTGGACAATGACCCCTGGCTTTTCTGACGACCTGCAGGAAATAGACGACGTGTGCAAGACAGCTGTCATCGACATGGAACTGAGTAGACTGCAGATGGACATTGTTGCCCTGCAAGAGACAAGATTGCCAGACATGGGATCTGTCAAAGAAAAAAACTTCTCATTCTTCTGGCAGGGAAAACCATTGAATGAGACCAGGGAACATGGTTTTGGCTTTGCGGTCAGAAATACTGTGCTGAGATCCATTGTTCCACCTACTGTGGGGAGTGAAAGAACCCTGTCTCTGCAGCTCCACTCATCAGTGGGACCGGTCACCCTCATTAGTGCATATGCCCCAACACTGTCGTCCACAACAGAAGTCAAAGACAAATTCTACGACGATCTGGCAGCTACTATCAAAAAAATCCCCGAGAGAGAACCACTGTTCATTCTCAGAGACTTTAACGCTAGAGTTGGTGCTGATCACAATTCTTGGCCCACTTGTCTAGGCCGTTTTGGCATTGAGAAGATGAACGAAAATGGCCAACGCTTGCTGGAGTTTTGCTGTTATTATGGCCTTTGTGTCAGCAACATGTTCTTTAATACAAAGCCTCAACACAGAGTTTCCTGGAGACATCCAAGATCCAAGCATTGGCATCAGCTCGACTTGATCCTCACTAGACGTTCTAGCCTTCCTAGTATTACAATCACACACAGTTACCAGAGTGCTGATTGCGATACTGATCACTCCCTGGTGTGTAGTAGAGTAAAACTGCGAACAAAGTGATTGTATCACACAAAAAAGGAAGGAAGACCACGTATTGACATCAGCAAGACTCGCGATCAAAGAAAAGTGGAGAAATTTGCCCAAGTGCTTGAGGAAACCCTTCCAGGCCCGGCTGATGCAAATGCACCTGAACGATGGGAACATTTCAAGAACGCTGTAGACCACCACCGAGCTGTATGAAAACTTTTGTCTTTGCTGGAGGAAAGGTGGAGTACCACAGGACATGAAGGATGCAAACATCATCACATTGTATAAGAACAAAGGAGACAGGGGCGACTGCAATAACTACCGTGGCATCTCTCTTCTCAGCGTTGTAGGGAAGCTGCTTGCCCGTGTTGTGCTGAAGAGACTCCAGGTGCTTGCAGACAGAGTCTATCCAGAATCACAGTGTGGATTTCAAGCTAATAGATCCACCACTGACATGGTATTCTCCCTCAGACAGTTGCAGGAGAAATGTAGGGAACAACAACAGCCACTCTTTGTGGCCTTCATAGATCTCACAAAGGCCTTTGATTTGGTTAGCAGGGACGGCCTTTTTAAAATACTTCCCAAGATTGGATGTCCACCTTGACTCCTTAACATCATCAGGTCCTTTCATGAGGAAACAAAGGGCACTGTAGTTTTTGATGGCTCAACATCAGATCCCTTTGACATCCGAAGCGGAATGAAACAGGGCTGTGTCCTCGCACCAACCCTGTTTGGGATCTTTTTTACTGTCATGCTGAAGCACGCCTTTGGAACTGCAACAGAAGGTGTCTATCTCCGGACTAGATCAGATGGAAAGCTCTTTAATCTCTCTAGATTGAGAGCAAAGACCAAAGTCCAACTGAAATGCATGCCGGACTTCCTCTTCGCCGATGATGCAGCTGTTGTTGCCCACTCTGCTGAAGACCTCCAACAACTCATGAATCGCTTTAGCAAGGCCTGCCAAGACTTTAGATTAACAATCAGCCTGAAGAAAACACAAGTCATGGGCCAGGGCGTGGACTCACCTCTCTCTATTACCATCTCCACACAAGAATTGGAGGTTGTTCATGACTTTGTGTACCTTGGCTCAACTATCTCTGACACTCTCTCCCTAGATGTCGAGCTGGATAAACGCATTGGCAAAGCAGCTACCACGTTCTCTAGACTCACAAAGAGAGTATGGCTTAATAAGAAGCTGACGGCATATACCAAGATCCAGGTCTATAGAGCCTGTGTCCTGAGTACACTCCTGTACTGCAGTGAGTCCGGGACCCTTCGTGCATGGCAGGAGAGGAAGCTGAACATGTTCCATATGCGTTGCCTCCGACGCATTTTTGGTATCACCTGGCAGGACAAAGTTCCAAATAGAGTAGTCGTAGAACGAGCTGGAATTTTTAGCATGTATACATTACTGAAACAGTGACGTCTACATTGGCTTGGGCATGTCACGAGAATGGCTGATGGTCGGATTCCAAAATATCTCCTGTATGGCGAATTAGTGGAGGGAAATCGCCCCAGAGGGAGACCACAGCTGCGATACAAGTATATCTGCAAGCGGGATCTGAAGGCCTTAGGAATGGACCTCAACAGATGGGAAACCTTGACATCTGAGCGTTCAGCCTGGAGGCAGGCGGTGCATCATGGCCTCTCCCATTTTGAAGAGACACTTGTCCAGCAGGCCGAGGCAAAGAGGCAGTCCCGAAACCAGCAAAATCAGGGAGCTGGACAGGGGACAGATTGTATTTGTCTTCAGTGTGGAAGGGATTGTCACTCTCGAATTGGCCTTCTCAGCCACACTAGACGCTGTTCCAAGTCCTCCATACAGAGCACGTTACCATAGTCTCTCGAGACTGAAGGATGCCTAAAACTTAGTTTGACTTCACAGTGACATATAAACTGAAAGTTACTTTCAGTGCTGGTGTAAGCCTTCTTGCTGCCTGAGGTGCGAAGAGAAGTGTTGCCTTCCCTACTGCCTTTTCACCATGCTGCCACAGTACAGGCAAAGAGAAGTTGGGAGAGCAGAAGACAACAGCAGCACCTTCTTTTTTCCTAGCCACCATCTCTCTTCTTGGATAGGCACTTCCTGGCTGCAATGCTGGCAATGCATCTTTCTGAGAGTCATGAAGACTGAAGCATGAAGAGAGGGGTGGCACAAAAAATCACCTTGAGGATTCTCAGGTCAAGCATCATTCACAGGGCTGACTGAGAAGCAGCTGTGCAACAGAAGTGGGCAGGTGGCCGTGGCTGCCAGAAGACCTCTAGCACTCCAGACTACCTGAGGTCACTGCTTCACCCTGGCTAACCGATGGGGTCGGCCGCGCATAGTTTTCCACAATCATACATGTGTGAGTCCCATTTGTCATAAGGGAACATTTGAGATATGGGTGGAAAAAGGAGAAAACTCAAAGGTGAGTTAGATTTTTCTGTGCTTGTTTCACAGCTATAATCACTTCTACGATACATATAATATCTGTTATTTATTTTTCATATTTTTTATCACTGCTGCTGTTGTGAGCACTAAGGAACACAGCTTAGTGGCATAATGTATACGACGCAGAGGGTCTTAGGTTCAGTCTCTGGACTCTCCAGTTAAAATGAGCAGGTGAGTGGAAAGATTACTGCCCAACAGCCACTGTCAGGCAAAACAGACAATGCTAAGGTTAAGTGGCCACAGTCCAACTTGATACGAGATTTGTGACAAGGGAGCTTCTTCTGTTCTATAAAAGGTGGAAACAAACTTTCTTTGCACCGGAAGGAAAGAGAAAATTGTGCAGCAAAGCTCCAGGAGTTTCTTAATGAATCATTCTAGCAGTGGAATGCAACATCTCTGTCTCTTCACAAAAGCTTGCTCTATAATGGCAGAATTGCACAAACTCTGAGACGCTGTTTCTGAAGTGGCCCTGGTGGCAGCCCTCACATTTCTTCACCTGTCAGGCACCAAAGTGCAAACCGCTATAAATTTAAGCATGACACATTTTTGTTCTATACATGCCTTGGAGTTGTAGAAAGAGCAATGATGATATACAGGATGACAGACAAAATCTGGTACTGAGAAAGCTCTGAACATTTTGGGAAAGCCCCGTTTCCCCGTTAAAAAAAGATCCAGGTTAATTTTTTAAATAAATGGACTGATCTGAACAAGATGGCCAGCCCATCATTATCTACAGCCTTTTACTTGATTCTGCATCTGTCTCTGAAAGGTTTTGACATCTTGAAGTTGACACTAGTGATGTCCACTCTCAACATTTTCATTTTCTGCATTTGCATTTGCATGGACACTGTTACCGACTTTATTACGAAGTTATTAATGAGCAAGAGGCTTGTTTTTAATATCATTATTATTGTGCGTGCATGTGTCTGTGTGTCTGGTTGTTTTCTTTATGTTTATGCTTAAGCTTTTGTTGGAAACTGATTGGATTAATGCCAAGCCACTAGATGATGCGGTATAGAAATTTAATTAATTAATAAATAATTTTTTTGTACTGTTCATAAATTTGCATGAACAGAAAACCCTTGATCCATTTAGAAAGTGTCTTAGAAGCAAGAATCTGGATTCAAATTAAGATTAGCAGATGTGAAAAAACATTGTTTCCTTGCATACAACAACCTAATATTCTCACATTGCTTCAAAATCTTAACTTGGATGATACTGAAATCTGGTTCAAAAATACAGTAGATCTGACACATTCATGTTTTTCTAATTTTGTATTTGCTACACGTATATAAACCTTTCCTTCATAGAGTTTTTCTTCTCCTGTTTTGTTTAATCCTCTGAACTATCTCATGAGGTAATTGGACTGAGAGATAGTGGTTGGCACAAAGTCATTGAGTGAGTTACACCTCTGAGTGGAGATTTGAACCCTTATTTCCTCAATCTAGGTCCAACATTCTGGGTCTCATTACAGAAATCTTCAATGGAATCCATGAAACTGTCCTCCATTTTCCTTTCCAAAAGACTAAGTAGCCCATCTCTTGGTGGTGGTGGAGGCAAAGAAATAATGAAAGATCTGAGTGGAAGCATTCTCATTACAGAATATCTCAAGGGCATTTTCTCTGCATAAAGCAGAAAATACTTTGGCAGCTTCCAAAGGCCAATTTATGCTGACTGATCAGAGGTGCTTCTTCATGGAGACTTTACAACAAAGTAAGGAGCCTATTAAAGTTTTGTTTAGATTGGTGTGATTGCTTGTGGTTGGAGAGAGATGAGATACTTGAAGAATCAGTCTGCCTTGTTGTGCAATGGCAATTACCATTGAAAATGTCTTCAGAAGCTAAGGGGGAGGGGGGGAGAGAATCACAACTAAAGTGATAGCAGAAGCTTTCCATTCAAGGGCTATTCAGTACTTTGACTTCTGCCTTCAAGCAATGTATTTAATGGCATTGTAAAACAGAACTAAAGCTGAAGAACAGAAAGAAAATGATGGTGATAGTTCTTTGCAATGCTTGATAATAGCCATGCTACTTATCTCAAAAGAGCTTGGAGAGCACCCAAGTATTCCAGTCAAACTGTGTAAAGTCCTGGTCCATCACCCACTTCCAGGTCTGCAACCTCAATTTTCTCCACATTTTTCCACAAGGAAGGGGTGAGGGAAATCAGTTTTACTGTCTACTGCTTTTGAATTTTTTTAAACCTCTAATTATTCTCATCCTGAAAGAATATGAAGAAATTTGCAAGTTTTGGTAAATGCTTCAAAAACAAATGGAAATAAAATTCACTCCTAGTTGCATTAGATAAGTTGAATAGGTAGAGCTATTTCTAGTGTAGAGAGGACATCATGGCATGTGGCTGCTCCTGACAGTAAAGCCATCAGAAAAAACAAAGATGGCACCCCTAAATCACCACTATCATGGCTGAATATACAGAGTTTCAAAGCCAGGCCTTTAAAAGAATTAAGTACTGAAAAGCCCTTGGCCTGGTAGGAGAAGTCTCTCTGTTTTGTTTTCTTCCACACTGAGATGTTTTAAATCACATCTTCTTTACATCTTGAATAGGAAGAACTTTATGAATTTTGGTAAACTGTGAAAGAAAAAGATGGACAGGAATGAAATTCTCACTCATCCCTACTTCAAGAAGACATATGGGGCAATAATGTCAAACAAGTTCCATGCAAATTAGATAAATCTTTCTATGGGCCCTCATTTGGATGGCACAAAGCTAGCTGCCATTTGCAACCAGAATTTATAGGTGCTTGAAAGCTGCACAATCTCACACTGCATAAGGTAGAGTTACAATGTGGCCCCAATTTGAGGAAGAGCAAATTTGACATGCCAATGTTGCATTTGAGTGGCTTCACCTATTCAAGCAGGATTGCCTGCATGGTCAAGCACCCCAGTTTCTAATATTTTTTTCACCCTACTTATTACAGATTATTGATTCTCATTACATAGAATCATAGAATAATGGAGTTGGACGTGGCCTTTAAGGCCATCAAGACCAACATCCTGCTCAATGAAGAAATCTAACTCAAAGGATATCTGACAGGTGGTTGCCTAACTTTGTCCTGAATGTCTCCAAAGTTGGAGCACTCATCACCTCCTGAGGTAGTTTGTTCCATTGTCTTACTGCTCTAAGAGTGCTTCAGCCAGTTCCTTCAGTACTCTTGGATCAGGCTCTGGAGATCTGAATTCATTGAAAGTAATAAGGTATTCCTTGCCTATTTCCTTATCAGTCTGAAGCTGCAATCTTGTCTCCTCCACTTGTATTTCACATATGCCTGGACAGCCATCCCCTGTCTTTTGGGAAAAGATTGAAGTAAAGTAGGAATTGATCACTTCTGCCTTTTCTTTGTCTTCATTTATCATTTTTCCATCCCCACTGAGTAGCTGAGTCACTATTTCTTTTCTCTCTCTTTTGCTACACATGCTTTTTTGTTCCTTTTAGTGTCTTGGTAATCTCTGCAAATTCTCAGCTTTTGCCTTCCTAATGCCATCCTTGAAATTCTTTGCTATCTGTCTGTATTCTTCTTCTGTTTGTCTATGCTTTGCTTTGTCTTGTGTACTTTGAAAGATGCTGGGAAAGTACACTAATATATGTCTACACAGATAAACCAAACATGTTCTTACAACTACTATGAATATTTTATAAGAATGAGCCAATTCTCTTTGGCTTACTTAAATTTTCAACCACTTTTATTTTGACATTTTTCTTTGACAGAGCACAGAAAAACTTTCACATGTTCCCCTGTTTCATTTAGTCTTTCTTTCACCCCTTGTTTGTCAAACTACCCAGGAAATATTTCATCCAATAGCATGGTGAGGGCTGTTGTCTGCAGCCAGTCAGGTCTGGTGGGGAGAGAGCTGGAATTTTGAAGCTGTAAAAGGGCCTGGATTGTTTGGAAATTTGTTGTGATAAGGGGGAGAGATGATCTGTCACTGTGATTGATGGGTGTCGTACTCCCCCTTATCACAATACACCCACAACAAAAACACGCTGATCACCATAATCACCCAATCTCCTGAAAAGGACAAAAGCTGATCCCACAGCTATAAATACTCAACTATCCAACAAATTGCAACAGAGCACAGACAGAGTTCTGACTCCTGTCCTCTGAAGATGCCGGCCACAGAGACTGGCAAAACTTTAGGAAGAAAAACCTTAAGAACACGGCCAAACAGCCTGGAAAACCCACAACAATCATCGAATCCTGTTCTCTCTGGCAGAAAATTGCACCCCTGAGCATGTCTGGAATATTATTTCCAGGACAGGAGAGGCCCAGGGCCCAGTTACACTGATGAAATAAAATGAAAGCAAGTTTGGGATTTTATAAATTGAGTCAACCTCACATGGTTTTTGTTCCAGTGTGCACATCCTCATAGTCAGCAATGGCTGCAGCAGCATCAAAGGCTGTATTTGAGCTCAAACAGCAAGAAGGGCCGGTCAAACTGCTGCCTCTTTTGCTTGGCTGGCCAAAGGAAATTTTACCTTGCTGCCTTCTTCAACTGAGGGGGGGGGGCACGTTGTGTGGATAAGGAAATTAGGGCAGGTGACTGGGATTGGAGGTGCCTACAAGGCAACCAGCATCTGCGGGTCATTCCTCCTCCTCACCAGTGTGGGCATGCACACATATGTGCAGGCACCTGCCTGCTGCCTCCTGAATTTCCACCTTCCCCTTTCCTTTGCCTGCCTCCCGGAGCTGCTTTCTTCATGGCCCGCCTGCATTGTCTCCTCTTCCTCCACCCTGCCAGTCTCCAGTTTGTATTCTCTTCTGGGGGGGGGGGAGTGGGGGTAAAGGAGAAGTAAAACTATTTATTTTCCCCTCCGTTGGACTTGGCACTTCTTTCGGCAGACCCCCAAGACACAATTAATACTCTGACACAGGCATTCACACATGCAAACAATTCAAATTAAATTGGATTCAATATCCAGTTAAAACAGAAAAAAACCACCCCTGGCTATTTAAGATAACTCACTTTCCAGCCGCCTCCCCAAAAGCATGCTGAGCTAAGTGTCATGTAAACAGATATTTTAAAATCGATTTAGAACCTGCTTAACCCAATTCAAAAGAAGGTTTTTTTGTAAGTGTAACCAGGCTTTCAGCAGCTTCCCATGTCTCCATGACAGATTTTGGCAAAAGTTACCTTTTGGGATTACAACTCCCATAACAGTAATACTGTAATAGTGGTTGCATTATTCTGGGATTTACAGTCTGAAAAATAGTTCTCTCTGTTGCTGATCTTCTCTACCTAATAGTGAAGTCCCTTTAGCTTGCAGTGAGGACTGTCTAGCAGCAAAAGGTAGGTGTAAACTCCACTGCAAGCCAGGCGTAAATTTAAATAATTCACACATGGGGTGAAGCTTTTCAAACCAGAAGAGTTTGTGTTCTGAACTTGCACAGTATGAACTTTGTCACCATCATTACAGTTGGAGCATTTCATTCAGTCAGAGCTATCTACTATTGAGAAGCTGTAGCAGTGAGCCTTTCTCCTTTCCCAGATCAGGTGTTTAATGTGTGTGTGTGTGTGTGTGTGAGAGAGAGAGAGAGAGAGAGAGAGAGAGTGATACCTCAGTGCCTTGTTTCTCATGCTTTGTCCAGAACATGGAAATCTCAGTATCAGACATAGCTGAGTGATCAGTAAACATTTTATAGCAGATCATAAAAGAGATAGGAAAGAATGCTGAGAAACCAATTTCCTAAAATTATCAGTGCAGTATCAGCTATACTTAAAACATTCAGTGAAAAGGGTAAAGAAAAAGGCCCTGTGAGAAAAAAAAAAAACATTGCATTTATATACAGTATAAAGTCACCCAGAAATGGAAAATGCCAATAAATGCTTGATAACCAAGTAATTCTAACACATAACATTTGGATTAGTTTTTAATTTTTTAAAAAATAAAATGCATTAGAATTAAAAAAAGAATCACTGATTTGGACGAGGTTTTAATTTCAAACAACAACATGGTGATTCTATTATTCTTGAGATGACATCTCAGGTACCATATATAGTAACCATCTGGGGTAAGGAGCTCATATAAACTAATAACACATCAGTTCACTTATCTGTGGGTGCTAGTTATGGATGGATGTGCCTGGACCAACATCAGCTGTGCAAAGTAAACCTATGTCTCACTGGTCCCCATGGCTACTGGGAAAGCAAGGTCCCAGTCCCTGAGCTCCCCTCTCCCCAGAGTCAAAAGCAGAAACTAAATTGCACAGCGACTATAACCAGAGAAAATGTGCTAGATTTTGGTACCTGGAGTTCCCCCATAACAAGTGGACATAAACACACACAGACTGGGGAGAAGGATTTTTATTCTTTCATGAAAGAATGGGAAAGTCAAATTTACCAGCTAGAATAATTATAAACCATTTCAAAGAACTTCTTTTGAGAATGTAGGGAGAACAAAATAAGAAAGCTGATTTCCTAAACTATACTCATTTAAGTGTCAGGCCTCACAAAGCACTACAGTAATCAGGATAAAGGATATGACACACAGAGTATATCTCAAGAAACCATCTGACATAGTAGCAGGATACTGTGAAGGAAATGAAGAGATTAGCCAAGGGATTTCACTAACGTCTATGCATTTGGCCCATAGCATCTCTGATGTATTTCAGCAACCAGTCAGATCTCACAAAACCCAGAACTTTCCAGAACTCTTGGTGGGCATACGAGCATTTTCCTTTTAATTTTAGAAGTGCATGTTCAACATTACTTGGCAAAAAAAATTTGGACAAAAATACATATATGGCTTGTTAAAATAGTAAAAAAAATTTGTAGATTTTAAGCCAGAACTCTTTTTATTAAGCATAATACCAGAGAGCTTTGATAAACAAAATGTATACTTAACACTGCATATTTTAACAGCCACAAGGATTATATCCGCACAATATTGGAAGAATGAAGAAACATCTACAGATCAAGAAATAATTAAAAAGATATTGGACTACACAGAAATGGACAGACTGACACTGAAAATCAAAGGAAAGGAAGATGCAGAATATTATCAAACATGGAACCTGTTTTATCAATGGTTAGAAGCACATTGTATAGATTAAGAGCTTAATATGTATTGTAGCTGTATTAACAAATGATTATAAGCTGAACCCAGGCGACATGATGTTAAATAAGCATGGATGGACTTTATATATAATAATAATAATAATAATAATAAAGAAAATTTTAAAAAAACATTACTTGGCCAACATTTTCTCTCCCAACCAACTCCTCTCTTTTGCTTTTTCAAAATTTAATGTGATAACCACACTAAAAAAGAGAGTCTCACAATGCTTTTTGGTAGGTCTTGTAAAATTATCCTCCCAATGTTTAATATTTTTATAATTATTCCAGTGGAAAAGCATAGCTGCAAACATTTTGTAAACAGACAAATTCTCTTCTTGCCTGTTCCATTCCAAAATTATGACTTTTTCCTCAGAATTTTACTCAGTAGACAGGACAGATTTACTGCTTAATTTTTCTTGTCTTGTAGCAAAATGCCTACAGTTTTTATTAGATTTGGCTTGTGGAAACATTGTGCCACCATTACTGGCCTAAATCTGTTATGGCTTGTCCCCCTTTTTTGCTGTCTGAGCATCACCACTGGAGTGGCAAGTGAAGTGGAGGCCTCTCTTGTCCACTAAAAGCAGCTGCTGTAAAGGTAGAACTCCATTTTCATCTTTCTTTCCCAGACATCCTTCTCCATTAGCACAGAAGGAAATCCACTCCATTCAATGGCATGAAGAATCTATTTTTGCTTTGTAGGCCTAACATGTATGTTTCAACAGAATCTCTGTCATGATAACATAGAAGACAAGTTTCCAAGTGAATGAACTTCTTTATGTGTTGAAATGGCTTGCCAAGGTCAGCTGTGAAGTCTGCTCATTGGGAAAGAAACTGCAGCTGGTGTTCTTCTGAGAACTCGTATGACATTTTGTATATGGGATAGAGTTGTGGTATCTGTGCATGTGTATGTGAGAGATAGACACTGTGGCCTTTCCCCAACTATGGCTGGTTTCCAATATATGCATATCCAATATATATATATATCTCAACTGGGAAAATAAGAAGTTTTCCAGAGAACAAGAAAAATATTTTCAACTTATTTATATTTTCAATTTATTACTGACAGTTATTACTTGCAACTTATTATTGGCAATGTTGTTCTCTGTTCCTTTGCAATAAGTGGAGAAGCACCTTACTACACAGAGGACAGGCAATATTTATTAAGCAGGAATAATGTGTCCATATATTCCACTTCACTTGTAATCTATTGTCTCAGATGTTCATCAGATTAGCTAATTCCCCAAAGTTATACATGCAAAGTTATTTTTTATCACATATACTCTTTAAAGACAAAATTGCAATGGTAGATTCTAACGTGAACTCGTTCCTCGATGTTTTGACTGGTTTGCATTTAAATTAATGCATAAGCACTAATGGCAAACAGTTTTTTTTGTTTGTTGTTGTTGTTGTTTTGTTTTTTGTTTGTTTTTTGCTGGGGTGCTTTTCTGGGATGGGTTTTGGAGGTACTGTCTTGCAGTGGTTCCAATCTTTCTTGGATGGTCAAACTTAGAAGGGGTTTTTGGAGGAATCCTGTTTGACACCCTGGCCATTGTCGCTCGGAGCCTGACAGGGAATACTACATTCTATATCAATGATGGCGAACCTTTTTGAGCCCGAGTGCCCAAACGGCAACACAAAACCAAATTATTTCTTTCGAAGTGCCAACACTGCAATTAAACCTGAATACCGAGGTTTTAGTTTAGAAAAAACAACTCATACAGTTGTCTGAACTAATCAACACCTTTTGTCTTAAAATAAATGCACAATAACAGAGCTTTCAATGGTACACTTTTTTATTGGAAACAACCCATCAACTCTAGTAAATGGAAAAAATTATTAAAGTAATACATTGTACACATGGCCTGAAGCCAGGTAATTTATACAAACTTTTAAAATAATTCTGTGTATGTATTTTTGGATAAGAGATACTCAACTTGTAATATGATTATGTGCCAGACTGAAATTGTATGGGGCAAGCCTTACTCCAGGTTTTTCCCCTGCTTCTACAGGTGTTGGATTAGTAAAAGTAAAAGGCAACCTGTATTAGTATGAGCAAGATAAACAAGAAAATTATACTTGCTTAACACACTTTAAACAACTCCTAAACTAGTGTCTTGGATTGCAAACACTGCATTAGGTACAAGTTTGAATTTGGCATGCTTTTGCACAATTAATGTGATTTTTGATGTTGTATGCATGCTGATAATTTGTCAAACCTTGGCTCATACGCCGTTAGTTTGAGAGCAACACATGCAGCACTCAGGTCATCTGTCAGTCTGTTTCTGGTATCAGATTTGATATAATTCAAAGCTGAAAACAGCTGCTCACAAGCATAAAATGACCCAAACAAAGTAAGAAGAGCAATCCCAAGTGCTTTCATTGACTTAAAATTATTTGGCAGAGAATTCCACACTTTAAGGATTTCATTTTCAGAACTACCAACTGTGCTGTCCTTTGTCATCCCTTCGCACTCTTGTCTTCTCCAGTGTTGCACGCAGGTCATAGAATTTATTTTTCCAGATAGAGTTTTCTTGAAATTCCAATAGCTCCATTTCCAGATTTCCAAAATCTAACCAGTGTTAGCAGGAAAGATCAAGTTCTTCAAATTTGGCTTTATCTGGAGAAGTAAGAAAACATAGGATTCTCTCCATTTTACGGAACTCTAAAAATCTGTTCCTAAAATTCTCCTTTGCAGCTGCTACAATGCTAGAAAATTCCTTGTAGATTTCCTGATGGCATGTAGGAATGTCCGTAAATGTTGTAGAATTTTCCAAATGCATTTTTAGATTTGGAAAATATTTCAGCTGCCCACTTTCAAGTTCTCTCTCAAAAACCTGCAGTTTTCTCTCAAATGTTCTGATGTCACAAAACATCCTTTCTGCTGTTTTCCCTAAACCTTGTAGTTTTTTGTTCAGTACATTGAAGTGTGCTGTAAGATCTGTAAAAAAAACATGAGGTTGGTAAGCCAGGCCATATCAGTGAGCTGTGAATATTCTTACTCCTTTTCAGTCATAAACAACCTAATTTCATCCAAGCAGGCTACAAATCTCTCCAGGACTTGTCCTCTGCTCAGCCACCAGACATTATTGTACTCAAGTAAAGTATTATACTGTGCCTGGACCCCATCAATAAGTGCTTGAAACTGTCAAAAATTAAGAGCACGAGTCATGATGTAATTCACCATTTTTGTGACATCTCTGAGGATATTGTCTAATTTTTTGCTGTTTTCCCTGGCACAAAGAGCTTCTTGATGTATAATACAATGAAACTGAATGACCGGATGTTTTACTTCTTTAACAAAGAACTGTATGAAATCAGATGTAACCCCCACCATGCAAGGTGCCCCGTCACTAGTAACTGAAACTACTTTTTCTGCTCTTTTGTCTTGTGACAAAAAAGCCTCCATCACAGCATTGTAGATATCTCTCCCTTGTGTTCTTCCAGGCAAAGACAACAGTTTCAGCAGCTCTTCTCTCATGATGTTGCCAACAGCATAACGCAAAATTACTGCTGTGTATGTGTAGGCATCCTTCAGTCTCGAGAGACTATGGTCACGTGCTCTGAATAGAGGTCTTGGAACAGCATCTAGTGTGGCTGAGAAGGCCAATTCGAGAGTGACAATCCCTTCCACACTGAAGACAAATACAATCTGTCCCCTGTCCAGCTCCCTGATTTTGCTGGCTTCGGGACTGCCTCGGCCTGCTGGACAAGTGTCTCTTCAAATTGGGAGAGGCCATGCTGCACCGCCTGCCTCCAGGCTGAACACTCAGATGTCAAGGTTTCCCATCTGTTGAGGTCCATTCCTAAGGCCTTCAGATCCCACTTGCAGATATCCTTGTATCGCAGCCGTGGTCTCCCTCTGGGGCGTTTTCCCTGCACTTATTCTCCATGCAGGATATCTTTTGGAATCCAACCATCAGCCATTCTCACGACATGAGCCAACCTAGACGTCTCTGTTTCAGTAATGTATACATGCTAAAAATTCCAGCTCATTCTAGGACTACTCTATTTGGAACTTTGTCCTGCCAGGTGATACCAAAAATGCGTCGGAGACGACGCATATGGAATGTGTTCAGCTTCCTCTCCTGCCGTGCACAAAGGGTCCAGGACTCACTGCAGTACAGGAGTGTACTCAGGACACAAGCTCTATAGGCCTGGATCTTGGTATATGCGGTCAGCTTCTTGTTAAGCCATACTCTCTTTGTGAGTCTAGAGAACATGGTAGCTACTTTGCCAATGCATTTATCCAGCTCCAGCTCTAATTAAATGCACCCTATTTATAAAGCTTATTAAGTACATTGAAATCCTGGACTTGTTTCTTCCAAAGTAAGCTACCCTCAGAAAAGCAGCTATATATAGGACTGCAAACTTTTAAAGTGTTTACCCATATTTTATACACTACATAAAGTGTATACACACATTTCACTTATTTGAAATGTAGTGTTGGAAAAGAGTTCTACAGATATCATGACTTATCAGAAAGATAAGTAAAACAAATTAAGTGTGGACTCTCACTAGAAGCTAAAATAACCAAAACAAAGGGTATTGTACTACAAGTGGCATCATGAGAAGACAAGCTCACTGGAAAAGGCAGCAATGCAGGAAAAAGTGCAATGCAGTAGGAAAAGAGGAAGACTGCATATGAGATGGATTAACTCAATAAAGAAAGCCACAGTCTTTTGTTTGTAAGAACTTTTGTTTCATGTTGCTGTCAAAGAAAACTTTGGAAGGTTCTTTTTTTCATGGTTTCATGAAAGAGTCAGTCTCTCTCTCTCAC
The DNA here is from genome assembly GCA_037013535.1 of Intellagama lesueurii. Lineage (NCBI taxonomy): Eukaryota > Metazoa > Chordata > Lepidosauria > Squamata > Agamidae > Intellagama > Intellagama lesueurii. Next base: position 135,134,526 of record JBAJHW010000001.1, on the reverse strand, counting down.
TCACTCACTCACACACACACTTTGGAAGGTTCCTTTTTCATGGTTTTATGAAAGTCAGTCTCTCTCTCTCACTCTCACACATACACTTTGGAAGGTTCCTTTTTTCATGGTTTTATTAAAGAGTCTCACTCACACACACTTTGGAAGGTTCTTTTTTCATGGTTTTATGAAAGAGTCAGTCTCTCTGTCACACTCACTCACACACACACACACACTTTGGAAGGTTCCTTTTTTCATGGTTTTATGAAAGCGTCACTCTCACTCACTCACTCACACACACACACACTTTGGAAGGTTCCTTTTTTCATGGTTTTATGAAAGCATCAGTATCTCTCACTCACACACACACACACACTTTGGAAGGTTCCTTTTTTCATGGTTTTATGAAAGTGTCAGTCTCACTCACACACACACACTTTGGAAGGTTCATTTTTTCATGGTTTTATGAAAGAGTCAGTATCACTCACTCACACACACACACTTTGGAAGGTTCCTTTTTCATGGTTTTATGAAAGAGTCAATCTCTCTCACTCACTCACTCACACACACACACTTTGGAAGGTTCCTTTTTTCATGGTTTTATGAAAGCGTCAGTCTCACTGTCTCACACACACACTTTGGAAGGTTCCTTTTTTCATGGTTTTATGAAAGAGTCAGTCTCACTCACTCACTCACACACACACACTTTGGAAGGTTCCTTTTTTCATGGTTTTATGAAAGAGTCAGTCTCTCTCTCTCACTCACTCACTCACACACACACTTTGGAAGGTTCCTTTTTCATGGTTTTATGAAAGTCAGTCTCTCTCTCTCACTCTCACACATACACTTTGGAAGGTTCCTTTTTTCATGGTTTTATTAAAGAGTCTCACTCACACACACTTTGGAAGGTTCTTTTTTCATGGTTTTATGAAAGAGTCAGTCTCTCTGTCACACTCACTCACACACACACACACACTTTGGAAGGTTCCTTTTTTCATGGTTTTATGAAAGCGTCACTCTCACTCACTCACTCACACACACACACACTTTGGAAGGTTCCTTTTTTCATGGTTTTATGAAAGCATCAGTATCTCTCACTCACACACACACACACACTTTGGAAGGTTCCTTTTTTCATGGTTTTATGAAAGTGTCAGTCTCACTCACACACACACACTTTGGAAGGTTCATTTTTTCATGGTTTTATGAAAGAGTCAGTATCACTCACTCACACACACACACTTTGGAAGGTTCCTTTTTCATGGTTTTATGAAAGAGTCAATCTCTCTCACTCACTCACTCACACACACACACTTTGGAAGGTTCCTTTTTTCATGGTTTTATGAAAGCGTCAGTCTCACTGTCTCACACACACACTTTGGAAGGTTCCTTTTTTCATGGTTTTATGAAAGAGTCAGTCTCACTCACTCACTCACACACACACACTTTGGAAGGTTCCTTTTTTCATGGTTTTATGAAAGAGTCAGTCTCTCTCTCTCTCACTCACTCACACAGACACACACACTTTGGAAGGTTCCTTTTTTCATGGTTTTATGAACGTCAGTCTCTCACTCACTCACTCACACAGACACACACACTTTGGAAGGTTCCTTTTTTCATGGTTTTATGAACGTCAGTCTCTCTCTCGCGTGCACACCGACACACACACACACACACACACACACCCTTCCTCCCTCCGTCCCTCCCTAAATTTTCTAAAATCAGTTGCTTCCGCTCACTATGACCCCGTTTCCTCTCATTACATTTAAACAAGCTTGATGAATGCACCCGTCCCCCTCTCTCGCACATTCCTTCCCGCCTTAATTGGAGCCTTCCCTCCTGCTTCCGTGGGAAGTAGCAATTCACAAGCCGGATTAGCTGCGGTGGGCTCTTCTAAAGCAGTAGACAATAAAGCAGCTTTATCTCTGATCTTCAAAAGAACTGATTTACAAGTGCCTGATTTACAAGTGCCGCAACCAAGGAAGGTAGCAGGGAAAGATGGCTTATGATCCTGAGGTTTGGCTGCGGGGGGGAGGGGTAGTGATCTGGCGACTTATGGCTCGCGTGCCCATGGAGAGGCCTCTGCGTGCCAGCTGTGGCACACGTGCCATAGGTTCACCATTGCTGTTCTATATGTACCTGGCTTTTGGTATACCTAAACCTCCTCTTATTCCTCCAGTAAAAGTAAGCAATGCTTTGAAAGTGGTTTTAGCTGCCACCATCTGGCATCAATTATCGCTGCCACCACTCATCTTTTCCTCTAAGACACCTTGTCCTGTTACCCTCTCTGTCAAGGGTGTGGGTGTGGCACTTCTCCCTTCTCTCCATCAAGGTTGTGCCCTAGGAAGGGGAGTACTGCATTTCTGCTGCTGCTTCTGCCTCTTCTCCTGTGTCTTGCAGGAATGAGGCTAGTTGGCAGTGGAGGCAGATAGCACATTGTTGTCCACCTCAAGGGGCAGAAGTTTTTGGACTGTCCCTGGAAAGCCCTGCCTTTAACCCTGGGGAACATTTACCATACTGATGCAGATGGACCAAAGCTCATACTTGAAATAAGGCAGTTTCCTATGGATCTACTTCAATTGGATTTCAGCAGTTTCTCTGGCTGCATCTAAAACATTATCTGGGCAGCACCCGGATTTAAGCTCCTCAAAAGCTCATCTGGGCAGCAACCTGATTTAAGTTCCTCAAGAGAGGAATCAATGTCTATCAGACAGATCAAGGGACTGGTTCTTAGTTACAAAAGAACCAAGCTTTACCCATTTTTACATTGGCAGAAGACTGTAGAGTGCGATGTACACAACATCCAGCCGGTCAAGACAAGCTGTGCAAATAAAAGACACATGAGAACCGTTGAAGTTAAGGAATGGCAAGGAGACTTGTTCGGATCACATTTAAATGCAAAGTCACTTGATTTTGTACTTGTGAACTAACAAGCCAGGGGCGGGAATCATGCTGTGCATTTTCACATGCTGGAATGTGTCCAAAGGAGGGCGTCCAAGAAAGTAAAGGGCCTGGCCAACAAGCCATGCAACCACTGGTGGAGGGAGCTGGGCATGTTTAGCTTGTATGAGAGATAAGAGAGGTGATCAGAGGGCCATTTTTAAGTAGCTGGAGGGTTGGCAAATGGACGATGGAGCAAGTTTGTTTTCTGCTGCTGCAGAGGGAAAGAGTCAAAGCAATGGATCCACATTCCAAAGAAAGGAGATTCCAACTAAATGTTAGGAAGACTTTTCTGGTGGTAAGACCTGTTTGACAGGGGAACAAACTATTTCCAAAGGCTCTCCTTTGCTGGTGATTTTTAAACAGAGGTTGGATGGCTGTCTGTCAGGATTACTTGAGCTGTGGGTTTCTGCATCAGCCCAGGGTTGAACTACGTGACCTTTGGGACCCCTTCCAACTCTACACTTCTGTGATTCTGTGGAACATTTAATCTGGTGATTAGCTGCCACAGCTAAATAGTTGGATTGCAAGGATAGCTAAACCTACTCAGGCTTCTTGTCAGATTTATTTCAGGAAAGTTATTAGCCTCATTTGCTTACCACCTTTGCCCACAACAGGATTTATATGGATTTGGAAAGCACTTTAACTTTTCCCTGGAGGCAAGCATTTTATTAGGTGATATTATCCCTTTTGCTGTGTGCATATGTTTTACTGATGACTCATGATGCTACCTCTATGTGTGCACATAGGCACAGCAAGACCGTTTCACCTGCCCCAACAGCAAAAAAGAGGCGACTAATATTTTTTTAAAAAAAACCTTGGGAAGTTCAGTTATTATTTTCTTTCTCTTCTATGGGAAACAAGAGGAAGTAGGTCATGAGAGCACAGCAATCCATTTGCAGCACAGATAAAGGAAGTGTCCACTTTGGAGACTCAGAAGTTTCATTGGCCTATTGATGGGAGGAAGAAAGGAGGTTCTCTCTCTTTCTCTCTCCCTCTCCTGAAGTGTTTCTAACAAGTCAAGCATAAAAGAAAAGATTAGCAAGAAAACAGAATTTGTAATGCTGGTCAGACTGTTTAGTATTAAATGCCATTTTTGTCAATCTTTTTTTAAAAAAACTGTGATTAGCAGTTGTAGCATCAGCGGGAATACCTGCTGTTGTTGACTACTACACAAGTATCTTCTCATCATCATTTTTTTTTTTGCCTCAGTTTCTATTACAGCTACAATCCAAGAGACACCAATCTGAGAGGAAGTTCTACTGTGCTCAGTGGAGCTCACTTTTGAGTAGATGTCTGCAGGATTGCAGTGTAAGTGGCTGCGACAAGAAGGTTGGCAAGGGAAAGGGAGAGAGGAGAGAAAGGAGGAAGATCGACATTCTAGTTAAAGCCAGACGTGGCAGAAATAAATCAACAAGAATTAGAAGGACTGGTGATCAATGACAAGGAAAGGCCTTTCCAGCAGATTAGGTGCAATGAGAGCTCAACAAAAGTCCAGGAATCTTGTATGATCATGGTCTGCTGCCATCATCACACTGTGATAACCCAGAAGTGGTAATTATTTTAGTCCTAGAAATCCTGTGGAGATAGTTGGACAGGAGGCTTATTATTGGAGGAAAAGGTAGCAAAGGCAGATTTTTAGGAGACTTCTTCATTAATGTTGAGTGAAAGCTGACCACAGCAATAAACTTAAGAGAAGGGTAATTGCATGTCATAATTAAACTCTAAGGCTTTGTTTGGATTATGACTGGTAGGAACATGCCCAGGCCAATTTCCCTATTTCTGTTTAATTAACTATTTCCAATATTCTGGTTTGAAGACTCTTCGATTTCCATCTTCTACAGACTTGAGGGATTCTGGGTTTCAGTGCAATCATTTAAACACAGAATGAACTGCAAGTGGTTTTGAATTAGCTGGATTGGTAATGACACTCAGGCGGCAATCCTATATACAAACTCACTAGAACTTACTTACTTCTAGAAGATATGGAAAACACCGTAGTGTTAGATGGGCAATGTGACTACTTGCAAATTAGCTTCTGCTTCCTGTGTTGCCCTCTGCTACTGCCACAGTGATGATGATTGCTACTTCTGCTGCTCTAAAATGTAATTACAACATTTAAGTGAACAGACTGCTTTACAATTTTTAGTGGCACCAGGTTTAGGGAGGGAAGTTAGACTAAGGCCCTAGTCACAGGAGGAAAATGTTCTCTAGTTCTTCCAGTACTTTCCGTACCTTTGTTGTATTGATTCTCGGTCACATGGTATATATATCAGGGTGAACGTCCCAAGAACCTTTAGCAGTAACGGTTTATTTCCTCTTATTTGAATCATTATAGCCAGCTACACCATGGTACTGGTTTATTTTATGTCTTGCTTCAAGGGGCAATTTAGCCGCTTGATTTATACATCGATACATCGGGAAGTGGTTTCTGTTTGGGAATATGTCCTCTGTTGCATTAACTGCTCCTGCAGAATTGCCCTGGTCTGTCTACTTCCCCCACCATCTCCTCTGTCTTTCAGCTTAATCTGCCATTTCTTTTTCTCCCCCTGCAAACCCCCAGCCCGCAACTGTTTCCTCACAATGACTGGTGAAAAGCGGTGTGTCGAAATGCCGATACTGCAGCAATGGCTCAAATTGTTCTGTGACATACTTTTACCAATGTATTGATGTACCAGCTGCAAAAAAAATATTAAAAATATATATATGCACACTGCAGTAATGGTGGTCACCTTCCTGGCTTTGATTCTGAAAATAAGTGGGGCAAGTTGTGCACACAGGCAATTCTGGTAAGGAATGCACCAATACAACAGAGGTACAAAATAACACAACCCTCCCAGTGGAAAATAAACTGTGGAGTGGAAAATAAACTGCAGCTATACCACTGGCCAGGAAAATGTTTCAATCTTGACTGTGTGTCATGTGGCTGGGGGAAAAAAGTAGTGATCTAACTGGGGAATAACTAGAGAACATTTCTCTTGTGTGACCTTGGCCTAAGACTATAACATGGTCCATGCTGCACATATTTCATGGCTAAATAAACATGCATACACTTAAAAGTGGATGAGCACTTTATTGGGTTATTCAATTTGCACGTCCTAGTTAGAACACAATTAGCAGGTGGAAATCTGTACAGTTTCTCAACTTCTGATATGATTCACAAAGCATTAGAAGTGTTTTCTTTTGGGGGAAAATATGTGTATTTGAAAGATGCTTCAGTCAACGGGTGAATGCATACAAGTATTCATTCACTTGAAAAATGTGTGCAAAAATGTGCTTATTTTGAAAAATGCATAGGGAAACATGTACATAGGAATTTCCATGTGGAGGAAACAATACCTCCAATCTGATGTGAACCTGAACAGAATCAGGATTAGCCCTAAAAACAAAACAAAAAAACAAAAAAAACCCAAAACAGATAACAAACAAATAAACACAGATTGACAGATGTACACATTTAGATCTATTTCAAAGGAACAATCTATTTGCATACCACCTCAACTGGGATTTTGTGTCATCTTCAGTGAAGTCCAGCAAGTTTGTCTCTCAAAGAAAGGGCACCTTTTTGGTCATCTCCAACTTTTGAAGCAAATGTTCTTTTTGGAGAATGTTTAGGTTAGCCCTATTTCTAGATTTCATAATTGTCAAAAATCTGGGGTTTTTTGTTTTTTAAAAAAGTTTTTTAAAAAACAAAAAGTTTATAAAATGCAGTGCTTAAAGAATGCAGTGATGCTTGTGTAAGTATGAAAATAGGTTGGATCAAGCATTCCGTGAGGCAGTAGATTTTTCTGCCTGCTGTTGTCGTGCCACGTTATAGTGAAGCCAGACAAATGATAGTTAGAAATATAGCTAAATGCTCTCCACTATTTATTAATAAAGTCATCAGAAGATCATGAAAGTCAAGGACTGTATGGTTATATGCCTAGATTCACTCACTGCAGCTTGAAAAAGATTAAAATGCATGACTAGGCACACGACCAACACACATTCAAAGGGGTTACTCTAGTTGTGAAATACTATGCTAAGCAACAGTATTTCAGCTGCTGATTATTATCAGCTTTTTCCACCCTATGAGTTCTGAATCTGGTCATAGTTGGCCATGTATAGAGATGGGCACAAACCTGAAAAATTGTGGTTCATAGTGGCTCATGGTTCGTGGTTAGCCTTGAACCATGAACCACCACAAATCAACAGGAAAACTGAACCAGTTCACATTGAAATCAAAGGGAGGGGCGGAGCCGTGTGGCCATTACAAAATACAAGTGCAAGAATAGCTGATACCTTTATAGGCCACTAATAAAAAAAAACTCATAGAATATGCGTGCTTTCGTGGATAAATCCCATTTCTTCAAAGCAACCAATTTGCAGTTTGGTTTTCGGTTCGTGTCCAGTGGGAGGGGCCTACCTGCTCCTGTCACACTACCACCACCACACTGCCACCGTTGTCATCATGCCGCCACCACCACTGCACCACCAGTTTCTCTGGTTCATAGTTCAGTTCATGCCCATCTCTCATTATGTGCTACCAGTACAATAAGAATGGATAAACCTATCAGTGTTGCTTTTACTCTGTTTCTCATTTTTCACCATTAAATACATTTTGTCACATTTCCTCATCTTCTGCATTTTAAAAATATGTAGAAACAATTGTACATATTTTCATGTTCTTCTACTGCACACATTTGTATAAACAGCTTCCCAAAATGTGCGTTTCTTGCTATCTCCTTTATATAATTAATATCTGAATGTAATGTTCATTAATATTTGCATTTTTGTCCCCCCTAAAACATGCAGGTTTGTGTGAACTTTGAGATTGGAGAAGTCTGTTGTGAAATTTAGAGAGGCATGGGTACTAAAGGATCACTGTGTTTTGGTTTACGTATCGGTTCAGAATAGGTGAATTAGGTAAATTTGTATTAAAGTACAAACCCAATGAACCTCTTCTTCATCCCTTCTGTGGAGTTAGATAAGAGCTTGTACATTTTGCACTTCCTGTTCAGTCCATCTGGTGAACAAAAATCTGTCAAATTATCACATCAAAGTTAGTCTCAACTTTATAGTAGCAACACTGAAGTTTCCAAACAGTTTGTTTTTCGTGTAAAAAGAATCTGATTTCTACTCTTTTATGGTAGGTTTTAGCCTCCCAAAGATAAAGAAAAAATATACATCAGGGTGTCGGGACATTTCAGTCTGTAAAGGATAATACCTGGTTTTTAATAGCCAATTTCTTTTGCTTCCCTCAAAAACCAATTACCCCAAAATTGCTGACACCAGAACTTCTTGGTCTACAGCTCCAAAAATCCACCAGTCAACATAGCCACTCTGGGAGCTGCAGGCCAAAAAAGTTACTTTGCAAAGCTCTGGCTGAGGCAATTGTGGTGTGGAAGGAAAGGGAGAAATCTGCATTCAAAATATGGATCTTGGTTTCTATCATTCTCCTTCTGATACTGTTAGTAATCAGAACTAGTAGAAACCACTTTCCAGTGCCTGAAGATTTGTTTCAAAGAGAAATGAAACCTAAGTTGTTTCTCGCTTTAGTATGCCCACGTTCATTGTGGCTTTCAAATATCTTGTTTTGTTCTTTAGATCCTTGTATTGTAATAATGCTGTAGTAGAGGCAACTGATGGCTTAAAGAAAGATATTGTCAATCAAATTAAGTTATGTGTGAGAGGATACAAAAGTGAAAGAAGTATTGTTTTTACCATGGGATCTTCATCTTCACCCTGATAACTGTAGCATTCAGCAAAATGTACCAAAACTATACAATGTCTCCTAAACTGGAGATGGTAGATCATAAATAACATTATTTTTCACCCTTATTAACACCCTTCTGTTCTACTTGTCTGTTTCTTTTTCTTTGTCCTCTGCATTCCATCACCCCACACGCACACCAAATCCCTTAACACTGCAAGTAAATGAAGAAGTAACACCTGGTAAAGTCTGCATGAGTAAATTGGGAATAACAATGCTTGCTTCTCAAGGGTGTTGTATGGATTCCTTCACAGCTTCACACCCTCTGAGTAGTGTTCCATCCTCTTGCTTGGTAACCATAGCCACCAGCTATCTGCCTGCGATTTATTTCTTCCAACATGCCAAAGCTATATGTATGGCTTGTAGATGTTTCCCCCCCTTTTTCCCCCTTTCCCCCCCTTTTTTGTGGGGTTAGGACATTGCTTGCATTAAGATACATTTTGAGGTCTGAGGTTTCTTCCCTTAGTTACTGAAATGCATGTTTTTATCTCAGAGCATACTTACCTTCTACTGTGATTTATGGTCCCTATTTCACCAGCTTGTTTGGAAATGGGGCATATCATGCATATACACCTTATATTCTGTTCAAATCATACTTCACAATGTATGAAAACACTATGTTGCCCTCTAGTGGCTGGTTTGCCCTGAATTATGGGATCTAGTCCCCAAGCATATTTAATTAGCCACATTGTGGATCAGTAAATTTTAATTCCCATATGTGCACAAGTCATACAACAGGCCTGGCACATGCAAACGTGTGAGGCAAAGAATGACTGATAAAAACTTGAAAGATTTCTTTCAGATTTTGAATGTATGATTCCCTCTTCTCTTCTTCCACACGAACTACCAACATTTTTTTTAAAAAAAACAGTCTTCTGATACATGACTTTGAGTGGAGACCATATAGTAGCCGATGTTTCCATGTTGATTTTGGGAGAAATGAAATGCAGAAGAGACCTATTGTGATACAGAGGGTGGAATATTGCTTGGAAAAAGAAAATTTGCTGTGGCTAAAACAACATACAGTAACTATGGCCAAACCACTTCACTCCACCATACAATGTGAAGATAAAATGGGATAACCCATAGCTATGACAGTTAGCTCTTTGGAAGAACTTTGGAGGCAAATGGGATCAAAGTCCTGTATCAACAAGAACAAACAGGCAATAAGAGACACTGGCCAGTCTATTTTCTTTCACATATTTTGGTCTCTCTGTTCAAGAGGTAGCCTCATTAGTCTGTAGCTTACCGTCTGATTATTTTTATTTTTAATCTTATTGCTGTTGGGTTTATTTAAGCACATTGTAAACTGCCCAGAATAGGGTATCGTACTAATGGGCAGTACATAAACAAACAAACAAACAAATAAATAGTCAGTGCTTTTTAAAACAAAGGGACAGTCAGTTTTGTGGCATCTTAAGGACTAGCAGCCTTTAAGGTGCTGCAAGGCTGTCAATTGTGCTGCAGCATCTCTTATTTTGTGGCTGCTCATCTCGTGTTCATGTATGTTTGAGGTAAAGCCTTCTGTAGAGTTTGAGATGTGTCACTATGGTCATTAGGGTCTCTGATCTAAAAACCAACCAAAACAACACATCAAACCTTACATTCTAAAGAGCCTATAGCTTAGTAATACATCACATTGAATGTTCGCAAAAGAATACAGAGCAATAAGATAAGTGGGTCTGAGAAGGACCCCTGCCAGAATCAGCAGAGAATGGCATCAATCATTCGTGAACTAGATGGATCCGTAGTCTGCTTTGGTATAAAATGAATTCCTAAATAGCTGGCTAGATAGCTCAGTGGTTTTGGTATCTGGCTGTATAACCAGAGGTTGGGAGTTGGATTCCCTCCTGTACCTCCTGGGAGAAGAGGGAGTCTGTGTAGTCATGGGTGAGCTGCATAGTCCCAGCAAACACCCTTCCCCACCTCCAAAGAAGAGAATGGTAAAGACTTCTGTGTCTTCTCTACCTAGGAAGCCCAGAAAAGGATCACCCTAAGTTGGAATTGACTCCGTGGCACACAACTATTATGAGCTGGCTGGACAGCTCAGTGAATAAGCTACTGGCTGTGGAGCCAGAGACTGGGAGTTCAATTTTCCACTATGCCTCCCAAGAGAAGAACCAGCCTATGTGGCCTTAGGCCAGCTGCACAGCCCCAGAATGGCCCCAGAAGAAGGGACAGGCAAACCACTTCTCAGTACTCTCTACCTGGAAAACCCTGGAAAGGGTCACCATATGTCAGAATTGATTTGAGAGCACACAATTATTATATCTGTATGCTTCCCACTGCTCCTTTTTGCACTGATGTTTTTGTCCTTCATCCAGAGAACCTGTTTCCAAAGGTAAACTATACTTTTAACTGCTTTCTGAAGGTCAAAACGTCATTTGGGGATTTGCCATGAAAACTGTTAAGGGAAAACCTGAGAGAAAATCTCACACACAAATAGTGTGGGCACAAGATATTGATATTCACAGATGTAGCTACCCAGTCAGCAACCTAATGTTTGTCTGGGGCTGGATGAGACACTTTTTGGCTTCACTAACCTCCTCCTGGTGTTTTTTGTTAAGGACAGATTTTCCTAGAAAATCTTCTATTAGCAGCAGATGATTCCCGACAGAACCTCACCAATACATGCTTTTGGAGAGCTGTGAGTGACATACAGGGTTCACCTGTGTAGCTATAAATTCTCAAGTAAAGGCACTTACTATGAGTGTCCCCATAGAAACACACCACAATGAAAAGTCCAAACATTCAGGGAGGTGTGAATCAACAATCCAATTCTATCCATGTTCATCTCTGTCTGGAGCAGGTCTTTTATAAAGCTGAATTCACTTCAGCAAATCCTTTGCACTGCAAGAAAGTTAGCTCAGAACAACATATTATTGTCAGACAAAACCCTTTCCCCACAGCTCCTATGAGAACTGCAACTGAGCTCTGAGGGAACAGGTGAATCTGAAGGGGGTGGCAGATGAGGTCATTGTTCCTGCTAATCAAAAAATCCCTATATTTCGACCCTGCAAATCCTTCATCACAGAGAATGATGTGTGTATGCATGTGGGTTAAGATGGGGAGAGTCTGGCCATTCTTCTTGCCATGTCTAGCTTCCATCCATTCAAGGCCAACAAAGGACCTCAAGCTAACATTTCACACACACAGCTCTTCAGATAATCTCTGGGTTTGCTGTGCACAGGTTGTATAATGGCATGCTGGGATGTACTCAGGTTGGCCTGGGAAACTTTGGATCTAGACTATAGAATAGGGTAGGCAACATGTCACCCCTCATGGTCATTTCTGTAGCCCCAAATGCCACCCAGAGCTCCCCATTAGAGAAAACAGTAATAACTTTTAAAAAGAACTCTTAAAATTATTATTAAGAACCTGAAGGGCTTAAATGTTCTATTTTCTCCACATAAATACCCCAAAATTGGAAAAACAAAACAAAACACAAAGTTTGGAAGTGCCCATCCATATATTACGTATTTACTTCTTTGAATGGTGCTGAAAATAGCCATTTCCAGGCCTGGTGCAGCCTATAGTGAGGGCTGATGACCAACATTTGGTCTCTAAGCCCCTTGAAATTTGCACACCCTATTGCAGAGGCTGGTCATAGCAAAGAAAGGAAGTAAGAGACATGATCATGGCCTCATATCCCCATGCGCAGAGCTCTACAAGGACTGAGGGTATCTGCATTGGTCATTTACTCCACAGCTTGCATCAGATCCGGCACACACAAAATCAAATTAAAAAGCAGTGGCTACATGATACAAAGTTAAATGCTGGGAATTCCAGTGGGGAATCATCACTGGTATTTAGTGTAGTATTGTCTTTTTTTATTATTTCAGTCAGCAGGGGTGGTTTGCTCTGGGCTGGCATCACTTTTCTCTGGTTTCTACCCTGTGTGATTGCCTGATTTAATACAAAGAGGCACTCACAGGATGAGTGCCTGTTGTTTCAAAACAGATTTTTTTAAAAGCAGCGCTGAAAGGAATTAACACAAACCCACTATGGAAAAATGTTTTTTTAATAGAGGTGGAAATTGCCAATTAGCACCATGTCAGATCAAAGGTTCTGGTGGTTAAAGTGAAAAGAAAAAAATTGTTATATCTGGATGACTGTGGCAATTTCACTCACAGAAGCCAGCAGGGATCTGCTTTGAAAAACTGTGGATCACAGTGCATCTAAGAGTATTTTTCCACTGTGTAGTTGCACCCTGAAGGTTTGCATACGTATTTTGTGACTCATTTTTTGTCATATTTCTATATTCAGTTCAATCATGCAGTGTTCCCTGGTTTTATGAGGAAAAAAAGCCAGAGAATCTAGGAATAAGGATAGTGCTGTAATGCATACCTTAAAACAATTTGAAGTCTGAACTCTGATCTTTTACTTCCATCATTCTGGAGGAGATTACTGCTGCAGCAGTCGTATTTTACATTTTAAACTGTGTTCTAACTTTTGCTCACCAGGGGGGAAAACAACAAAGTAATGCTATGCAATGTGCATATCAGTTCAATCTATAGTAAGTAAAGAGTAAGAAAGGCAATGTCCCTCCCTCTACAGAGCATTGTGAACACAATACTCTGATAGACAGGATTATTAAAACAAGACACAGATCTGAACTATGGTGTTACTTTCTCTCTAAGGATTGTGGATCATAATTTCTTTCTAGTGCCAAGAAAAAGAGAAATTCCGATAAAATCAAAAGAAGATAGAATCTTATGGCACCTTAAAGATTAATACGTTATATTTGGCATAAGCTTGCATAGACCTCAGCAGTCCATTTCATTAGATGCATGAAGTATTGCTTAAGTATGGCAGATGTACAGCTATCTTTGAATATAAAAGTGGTCCGCTCCGCCTACATCCATCTCAGATGGATCGCTCAGCTGTACTCCTACCTTGACACCAGGTGCCTCACCATGTTGGCTCATGCACTGGTAGTCTCAAGAACAGACTACTGTAATGCTCTCTATGTGGGGCTACCTATGAGCCTGATACAGAAAGTTCAGCAGGTCCAGAACACGGTGTCCAGGTTATTATATGGAGCAAGTAGTACCAACATATCTCCCCAGTTCTGGCCACTTTACACTGGTTATCTGTCCATTTCCATCCCATCTTCAAGGTGATGGATTTAACCTACAAAGCCCTAAACAGCTTGGGACCTCACTGACTGACAGTACGCCTACTGCCACCTGAGATGCCCGTCCTACCAGTTCATCCCAGGCAAGGCAGCTGAGGGTTCTGACCCCGAGAGAGACTCAGAGGGAGAAGTCAAGAAACTGGGTCTTCTCTGCAGTTGCTCCTTATCTGTGGAATAAACTGTCATCAGCTATCTGCCTGGCCCCTTTGCTGGGGATTTTTAAGTAGCAACTCAAAACCTGGCTGTTCAAGAAGGGTTTTCAAACTATGTCACCCATGGAGGCTGACACCAAAGCTAACAATTGATAGCCACTGCCTACTGCCAATTTAAATGTATAAATGTTTAAGTATTTTTAGAATGTACTTTAAATTGTCTGATTTTATTTTGTTACAGTATTTTTATATAGTTGTGTTGTATTTCATGATTTGATTTTTGTATTCTGTTATTCTGTTATTTTGTGTTGTGAACCACCCAGAGTGGCCCGTGGCCAGATGGATGACATATAAATTGAATAAAATAGATAGATAGATAGATAGATAGATAGATAGATAGATAGATAGATAGATAGATAGATAGATAGATAGATGGATGGATGGATGGATGGATGGATGGATGGATGGATGGATGGATGGATGGATGGGGTGGAGAAAGAGAGGGGGCAACAGAGCTGAAACACATACACATACAGGGAGAGGGTGGAAAAGGAGAGGGAGCAGGGAACTGCCCGGGCTGAAACTCACCAGAGACATTCACTAGATCAGAACTTCTAGGCTTGCAAAGGATACACACAGAGAGACACAAGAGTGGAGAAGAAGAGGGAGCACATAAGGTACACCAGTGAGTGGCAAATCCCACAGACACAATTTACACCATCAGAGGCACTCACGTATGCAAAAACGATTCAAAAATAAATTGATTTCATTGTGACACAATTAAGATTAATTTATTTGCTGATGACTCATTATTGACTATTAAAACCTGTTAGAAAGTATGGATAATATTAAAAATCACTTAGAAAAATTTGGGGAAATAACAGGATTAACTATTAACTGGCAAAAAACACAAATAATGATGTTTAATCATAACATGTGTGATTGTGTGGAATGGCCAACATTAAAGCTGCTTATAAAGGGTTGGGGATTTGGTAGAAGATTTATTGGGGTTATAGATCAATTATATTCAGATAATACTTCAGAAGTAATAGCTAATGATGGTTTAACAGAGCGGATTTTTCTAGGCCGAGGTACAAGACAAGGCTGTCCACTTTCATCAATATTGTTTTGTATGATTATAGAACTGTTAGCTAATGCAATAAGAAATGATGAATTAATTAAAGGATTAGGTTATGGATAAAATTAAAAATCATTTAGAAAAATTTGGGGAAATAACAGGATTAACTATTAACTGGCAAAAAACACAAATAATGATGTTTAATTACAATAAATATGAACAAGAAAGTTTGTAAATAAATATGGTTTTAAAATGTGTAATTACATTAAATATTTAGGTATAAATATAGTTAAAGTGACTGAAAAATTAAAGAAGCAAAATGTTAACAAATTAAAAATTGATATTAAAGATAAATTGCAGGAGTATTCTAAATTGAAACTATCGTGGTTTGGGAGAATCGCCATGATCAAAATGAAAATATTACCAAAAATTACCTTTTTATTCAGGATGCTCCCAATACAATTAGAAGAAGAAGATTTTAAGTATTGGCAAGGATTAATGAATGAATTTTGTAATCAAGGTGAAAAATCAAGAATAAATAAAAGATATTGGTATAAGGCTCAAAAAAATGGAGGTTTAGGTATTCCTAATATAAAAAATTACTATATAGCGAATCAGTTAAGATTTATTGGAGATATTATATACAACAAAGGAAAGTTAATTTGGTGGGATATGGAATCCTCAGAAATAAATGGGAATGTTGAAAAATATTTGTTTAATGTAGTAAAAAGAAATACAATAAATCAGGTGAACAACCCTTTTTAAAGAAACATGTTAAATGTCTGGAACAGATATAAAAAGAAGTTATGTCCCTTTACTTCACCACTAAAATTAGTGACTGAAATAGAAAATTTCCCAGCAAACATGAAGGGTTTAGATGATTTGTTTAAGGACAAAAAAGTTGCCAGATTGAAGGATTGGATGATTAAAATGAGATCGAAGGATCAGATTATAGGTAAACTTCAAAATAATAAATTATCATGGTATAATTATATCCAATTAGATAGTTGGACAAATGAATGGCTGAAAACTAATGGCAAATGTAGAGAATGCACTAAGTACGAACAATTTCTATCATCACATGAAGATATGCAGAAAGATGCTTTGATGAAGGGAGTAGTAAGTAGAATATATAATCTAATTTCGGAACAAGAGGAAAAAGAGACTGAAACAGAAGGTTTGAAATTAATTTGGGAAAATGATTTCAAGACAGAAATTAAAAAAAGGATTGGATAAAAATTTGGAGGATGAGAGTTTTAAGGTTAACGTCGGTAAGAATAAAGGAAAAAATTTTAAAAATCATTTTAAGGTGGTATATTTCTAATTTTATGACAAGTGCTAGAATATTAATAGCTAGATTCTGGAAAGATAAAAATGATATTTGTGACGTCCACCCCGTGCCCTGTTTGTTTCCCACCAACCACAGGTCCATGCTGGTGACGTTCTTTCGCTGCCACTAGTGGATTTCTTTTATGCACAATGTAAATTATTTTACTCAAACACTGGCTGCCAACAATTGAAAGTTTTTATTAAAGTTACAGATGTTCTTTATTTATTTACTCAGAATCACAATCATTGAAATGTCATCTTTTGTTTACTTATGTGCAATTTAACCAGCTTATGTATTTACTTGTTACAACTCTCACTTCTAACTTTGACTATCTAGCTCTTTCTGCAAATCTCTCTATCTCATTTCTCTCACTTTCTCTAACTCTAACTCTAACTGATTTTCTCTCACTAACTGACTCCTCTGACTAACCCCCCAGACTCTGCCTCCACCCCTCCTGTCCTTCCATTGGCTCATGCAAATGAGGTTCCGATGCGATTGACAGGAGTGACTGGGCATCCGCCACAATATTAAATTAGAAGATTGGTATAATGAAGTGTGGGACATTGCATTAAATGATAAATTAACTACTGAACTTAAGATGAAAAGAGGGGAAATAAGTTCAAATATTTTTTATGCTATTTGGGGTAGATTTGTTGAGTTTGTATTAGTGAAAGGAAAGGAGAAAGCCTTTAAACCAGTGGTCCCCAACCTTTTTGGGACCGCGGACCGGCTGAGCCTCTAAGGAAGGCTGGAGGCGCAGGTGCACGTGTGGGGGGTGCATGTGCGAAGTGGTGGGGGAGCACCCGCCCACCCGCCAGCGCCGGTGTGAGTGCTCCCCCACCCCTTCACACATACACAGGGGCGCCTGCACGTCCGCCCGTGCGCCCGTGCACCCCTTCGCGTGGGTGCTCAGGCACTCGGGCGCATGCGTGAAGCGGTGGGGGAGCACGCGGGCGGGCATGCAGGTGCCCCTGCGCATGCACGAAGGGGTGGAGGAGCACTCACACCAGCGCTGGCATGCATGCACATGCACAAAGCAGCTGTGGAGAGGGGAGTGCATGCGGGGGGGCGAGAGGTCTGTCTTCACGGCCCAGTCCGGCTCAGGCCACGGACCGGCACAGGACCGCGGACCGGGGGTTGACGACCTCTGCTCTAAACAACAATCAATACATTTTTGGAAAGGAAGTTCGTATTAAAAGTATTGTTCTAAGGGGTCCCGTGGGTATGGGGTGCACGGTAGTTTAGAATGTATAGCAAGTATTTTGTATTTTTGTATTTGTTTTTGTTCTGAAAATAAAATAAAATAAATAAAATAAAAAATAAATAGATTTCACAAGTGATTGAAAATATACTACCCTCTCATAGCCAAGTAAAATACCTCACTTTCCAAAAAAACAAACAAACAAAAAACCACACACTTCCAAGGAAAGTAATTCACATTTCCATGTATTTCATGTGGTCACTTAAAAAAAATTGATTTCACATCAATCAAAAAATGCTAAACCCAATTCAAATACATTTTTCCCCACTTTTCCTGAAACATCTCCTACCAACACGGATTTGTCTTTGGCAATGGTTTATGTTTAAGCTGCCCTTTCAAGAGGTTTCATTTTCAGAAGCTTTTTTGCTAGTTTGTTGTTTTTAGACTACACTTGTCAATTTTTGAAGTCAAAGTTTAGGAGTTGTGTAAATTACAAAACACATTTTTGTGACTTTTCCAACTCACTCTGGTCCTTTTAGCACTCCACATTAGCACAGATATGTAAATATTTAAAATAGAAATAAGTATTTTCCTGTCTAACACGCATAACACTCTGGGCATCCCAGTATAAGCAAAACAACCAAAATTAGAGTCTATATTTATTTTAAAAACATTATTGATAATAAACAATTTTACAAGACATACTTCAACAACAACAACAAAAGCAAGCCACATGGTTCGTGTGCACAACTAAAAAAAAAACACCTTTGAAAGCTAGCTTCTGTTTGTAGTTTTCAGTGGTCTAATAAATGTATCTTCTCCTTTACAGAGCATAGTTTGCCAAGAATGGTAGAAAGTGTTGTCACACAAATAAGTGCTTACATCAGCTAAATACGCATTGCCTGGTTCAGATACAAAACAAAACAAATAGTTATCTTGCTAAGGAAGATGTGGGAAGTGACCAAATGTGTACACTTACCTGTTTTACAGCAGAATTAAATTATCAACAGAACAATCACTTTATTGAAAGATGGGCCTTGTTTATCAATTCTGGGAAAGAAAAAGTCAGCAAAAAACTGTCTTTTCCCTTTACTTAGTCTGATTTAAATATATATTGATTCATTATCCACTTATTAATTTTTTTTCTTCTTCCCTGAAAAGGAGTTTTCAAAGAGCTGTATGAGCATAGCTACCATGCTGCATTTCCTTCATATATTTCTGAGCTGTGGCTAGCGGAGTACTTGACTTTGAAATGTATGTGACTGGAATATGTTGTATAAAGCTCATGCTGAATCTGTAACCTTTAGGATTTGTACAATAAAACAACACAAAATAAAATGAAATAGTACAATCTGCCTATTGTAAAATTGTAAAAAAAATAGTATGTAGATAAATCACCCATAAAATGTAAGAATAATGTTGTGGTATTATACGAATTTAGTTAGGATTAAGCACAACTGAACTAAATTTGTTTACTTTTGAGTATCCTACACATGCATAGGATTGTGCTGTAAAATGCCACTATAGAAGAGCTACTAGGGGCAATTTCATATATAACAGATTTTCTATGTTAAAAACAGTTCTTAGTTAAGCAAAAAATGCTTGAAAAAATTATGCACAACCTTAGTACCAGCCCCAAAGTAAAGAAGCATACTTTGTAAGTTCTTGTTTGTTCAAGACAAATGTACAATTCTATCATGGAACTCAAGATGTCGAAGTCTTGCCCACATACTGAAAAACCATAACTTGTTTAATAGGTGTACCAAGATGGTGCAGCATATTCTTGAAGCCACACCCAAGAGTTTGTACTTGTAAGGGTGGGAAACAACTGAACTTTGTGAAATCTGGCTGTCCAAAAAGCAGAAAGACAAAAGGTTGAAACATAGCTACATGTAGTGTAACAAACAGCACTTCTGAATTAGACCAAAGACCTATATTGTATATTGTCTTGTGTTGTTTGCTGATTGATGGTGACTACAATATAATAATTATATTCTGTCAAGTAAATTCTGACTTATGCTGACCCTTTCTAGATATGGAGTACTGAGAAGTAGTGTACCATTCCCTTCTTCTGGGAGCTGATCTGGACTGTGTAGCTTGCCCAAGGCCACAGTCTGGCTCTTCCAAAATGTACACTGGGGACTCATTCTCTGGGTCTGGAACCAGATACCTAAGTCACTGAACTATCCAGTTAGCTTAATAACAGTTATAAATACTGTGTACTGTATGTATTAAATACTGTACTAAATGCCTCTAGGAAGCCCACAAGCAAGACATTGGTGCAGTTCTACAGTAATAGCCTGAAATAACAGAGCACATGGGAAGCAAATTTCCTGTTTTCTTCCAGCCTTGGCATGACCTTTGTTGCCTGGGAGACCTGCCTCTAATTGGCATTATCAGCTCCTTCGGGATCCTCAAACTCAAGCCCTATTAAGAGACATAACCTAGAAGAATTGTGTATGCTGCAGAACAGGGGGCACTAGTGTGCAACATGCAGCCTGTGGGCCTCATGAAGCCCCCAGGGCACAAATGTGTCTCCTAGCACCCAAACCCCTGAAAATTAAATAATAATAATGATAATAATAATCAAGGGGTCAGTACACAAATTCCCTACCATACTCTAAGAGACATGAGATGCAACTTTTCCTTATTTCGTCCATCCGCCCGTCCATCCATCCATTGTTTCAACTTATATACCACCCCATAGTGGTAGAGCATTCTCTAGGCAGTTTACAACATAATTATGCAAGGAACACTTTGGCCCCCACCAAGATTTTACAGACCTCAGAAGGATGAAATGGTGAGTCAACCTTGAACTCGCCACCTGAACTCCTCAAGATGGAACTCAGCTGTGAGCAGAGGTTTGCAGTACTGCAGTTTAACCACTGTACCATGGGGCAGTTTTGAGTTCCCCCAGAACCCACCTGCACCATTTTTTTAAAAAAATGGCCACTAGAGAGTACAAAGGGGCTTTTTCAGTATTTCCTCTTCCATTTTCACAAGAAAACAAATTGGGATGGGGTCGTGGGAGCACATCCTATGTTTTGCTATGTTTTGCTCCAGCCCTTGAGGGACTATCCCTGCTGCAGAGCCTGGCTTTGAGGATTGCAAATGGAACCCACCTCTGATGACTATCAGAATCTCATGCATTGTACCCTCCCCCTTCCTTCTGATGTTGATATTGGTGTTATTGCTGACACCCTCAGGGTGATGCTAGTTCTTGTGCCACAGCTGCAGTGTAATGGAGACAGTGCTTTCATTCCTGACTAAGATAGCAGCAGAGATTATGCTGTTCCACATGGCATACTCACATTCCATGGTCTCCAGAAACGTAATGAACAGCATCATTTCCTTAGAGACTGGTGATATACAGCCACCTCTGTATTTTTACTTGAACAAAATGTCTGCTTTTTGATCTTGCTGCCTGTTTTTCTCTCATGCACACTTCACAGAACTTAAAGAAAGGGATGTACACCTGCCCAATCTGGCAGGAAACACTACAAATTAACACTGACATGTAAGAGTCAAAAAACAATGTTGGTCCTGAAAAGGGAGAAATGTTGAAGTTTGCTGGGTGCTTCATGCTCATATTTTTCTGGAGAACACATCAATCTATGTAGATTTATTATAATTCCTGGGCAAAACAGCATCTTCCTTGAATGAGATTTCCTGTAAAGGGCATTGAGCAATACAGAATTTAGCAGTTTCTTGTGGGAATAAAGAAAAGGCTAACGAAAAATGAGGGCAGGAATAAATAAATAAACACATGTAAAAACAAGATTGGGATCTAATTTTCACAGCCAAGAAACCTTGCCAGTGCTGAGAGAAGTCTCAAGTGACAAGTCTCTGCATAGTGAAACTTGGAACATCATTGAGAATGATGAATTTTTCAAATAGCCTTCACATCTCTGTGTTAAAGGTGTCGACAGCGGTAGCAGATATGGCAATACGATCGCAAGAAATTGTGCATATATGATCCATTCATATCTATACGATCATGTTAATGAGGTCAAAGCAGCAGTGGAAAACTCAAAAACAAAATGCTGGCCACTATTTCAGTTTCCTACAATGCAGAGAAACATGGTGTCTATTGGTAGCTATCAGCAGCAGCAACAAATTGTTGTGTCCTACTGAAATGGAGAGCAGGCCACACTCTTGTTAAAAGAAGCAGAGTAATCTTGATATGGAGATCAACAACAGTGGCGAAGGTAGAAAAGACTGTTAGGACATGGAGTTCACTCTCAGTACCAGAACCAAGAACAACATTTCCATATATGGAATTGGATCAGCAGGCCATGAAGGGGAGTCACATGTAGAGATGGAAGAGATTCTTGGTTTTCTGTTTTTTGGTGGGGGGGGGGGTGTTTGTTTTTAACAACAATAATTTAGAAAATTCTTTTTTTTTTCCAATTCACATTTGGGATGGAAAGGTTTTTAAGCACTGAATGAGGTAAAAGGAAAATCAACAGATTTGTTTAACCACACACTGGGCTTTCAGTGGTTAACCCATAAAAGTCTGGGCTTGAATTCATGGGTCTTGAACTATGCAACTCCTGAATGAGGCTTACCAAATTTCTTTCCTGAGCATCCCTTTATTCCCTATATAACAGGTACAAAATAGTCCTCTCCATGATGAGAACAGCTGCTCTTACTGTGTCTGGCCAGCACAGACTTTGAAAAGGCTGAGTACATAGGCATTTTGCCCATTCTATTTGTAGGTTACCTGAGGTTTTCAGATTTGTTTTTAGTCAACTGCAACAGAAAGCAAAGTTAAAAGATCTTCCCATCACTGGTCACATGCTCCTCAAGACTGTTTTCAACTGAGAATATTGCCCTTGATGTATTTTGAGTCACTTCTAATTTTTCATGGAAGGCAATTGGACATGGTTTCAGATAAATACTATTGCCTAAGTTAAAAGACAGGTATATTATATTCCTCATTTCTCAAAGCCTTGATGTAACTCTCAAGTGTGTCCTCTTTAACATGTTTGTGCTGCCCATTGGCTCTTCTGGCCAGCATGTTTAATGAAAACAACCACTCTGAATATCTCTGATCTGGAAGCTAAGCAGCACCAGGCTTGGTTTCTTCTTGGGTGGGAGATTACTAGAGAATCCCAGAACTCTCTAAGTAGGGCTATGAAAGAACCCTGCCTGAGCTCTTGGAAAGCCACTTTGTGAAATAACTGGGCTGAATGGATGGGTCCCATTCTCTGACACAATATAGAATCATGAAGTTTGAAGGGGCCTATAAGGCCATCGAGTCCAACCCCCTGTTCAATGCAGGAATACAAATCAAACGATATAAAGCAGTTTCCTATGTTGCTATGTTTCCATCCCTGCATTGAGATAAATGGGTCTTACCCTTACAACCCATGCATCTGCAGCCACTCCCAGTGAGCGCACAAATATGAGCTGTCACTTTAGACACCCAGCTTATCAAGACAGTTTGGGCATTGAGACCATTCAGGTCTAATATTCTAAAGGGAAATCTTGTCAATTCCAGTCCCTGTGAGATATGACTCTGTATGTTTGTTTTGATAAAAAGACAGAATCTTGGGAATTCTGATGGACACAGATTGATACTCTAGAGCAGCCATTCTCAACCTTTTGTTTGGCCATGGCCATAAACACAATATGTCAGAAATACAGGCTGAATCAGGATGGTATACATCACATAACAAACCTTATAAGCTGGTGTGTGAAGAATTGTTTCCAGTCTGTGCCCCCCTTCGAATGTTCCAGGGGGCCCCAGGGAGCCATGTGGCCTTCGTTGAGAATGGCTGCTTAATCCTTAAAATTCACACATTTTCCTACCAAAAACATCAGCCTTCCCTTTTTTATTTTATTTAAAATATTTTTACCTTAGCTTTCACTTTAAAAAGTACCCATGGTGGCTCACACCACTAAAAGACATTTAAAAGCTAAAAATAGTAAGTATACAAGTACTAAAATGGATCAAATAAATACTACACTGAAATGGTAAATAAAATCAATACCAAAAACACATTCAAGGCAACAAACTACAACATTCCATTTAAAAACCCCTCTCAGACAGCTAATCGCTAAAGGAAATGCTGCTTGAGGACAAAGGTCTTCATCTGCTTGTGGAAGGAAAGCAAAGATGGGGCTAGCCTGGCCTCCTGTGGGAGGGAGTTCCAGAATCTGGGTGCAACGACAGAAAAGACCTGGTGTCATCACCAAACGTACATGCGAAGGTGGCGAGACTGAGAGAAAGGCCTCCCCTGATTATTTTAACACCCAGGCAGGCTCATAAACAGAGACAAGGTCCTTGAGACAGCTTGGACCCAAGTTATATAGGGCTTTTTAGGTTAAAACCAGCATTTTGAATTGTGCCCAGAACTGCATTAGCAGCCAGTGGAGCTGCTGTAACAGAGAGGTTATGTGATCCCTGTAACCAGCCCCACTTAATAATCTCGCTGCAGCATTTTGGACCCGCTGAAGTTTCTGAACACTTTCCAAAGGCAGCCCCTTTGGAAAGTGTTCGGATATATATAGCAGATATATTTGCTACTTAAAATCTGTAGATTTTTCTTTCAAAACGAAGCCAATGTCACAACAGAAAGGCTTGATGACATTTGCAACCATGCCACTTGTGAAATGAATGCTCCATTTATTACAGCATGTTCTCCTCTGAATTCTTAATCCATAGAGTCCACTGCTGCTCAGCATAACAGCTGGGACTGCCTTCTGGATCAGACTGATGTAATATTTGCAGTTTTCCATCAACAGGTGTTCTTGGCCAGGGGGAAAAAAAACCCTCATTATGGTCACTTGTTCCTCTTTCTCTTAGAGCTTCACCCCCTAAAATGGCAATGGCCTGTGTGAATGTCAGAGCAATCCTCAGCAGAGAGAGAGGGAGAACGAAAGAGGGAGAGAGAGACGATGATTATAGACTCATTAGGTGGGGCCAAAGTGAAAATGCTGTGGCCAAATGTTCTGTACTTACTGTGCAATAAATTTTCCTAAATGGAAATGCAGTATTTTAAACAGCTCATCACTTATTCTGGGACCAAAGAGAGAGAGAGAACAGGCTTCTGCTTCAATTAACACAGCAGAGTCGTCAGCTTTGAGTAGAAGGGGTCTGAGTGTAGGAGCATTCGTTTTCAAACTGTATTTGAAGGGCAGGAAAAAAGTCTGAACCCCATTATTACTTTTGTTGCCAGAGATTTGAATCTATCAGTGTGACCCTGAAAGCAAATTACTGTTGGCAAATTTGAGATAGGCTCGGGTTTGACTGAATGTTGGTAATGGACTGACTGCAAAAGTTCAGACTTAATTCAGGTTTAAAAAACCGGCAAAGGCAAGAGATTTATACGTGGATTCTTTGTACGTATAAAGCACTTGCACTTGGACGATTTCTCAAACCCATCTTGGAACATGATCACAACATCTGTGTAAGTAGGGGCGCTTCCAAATATAGCTGGGTTGTGGACAGCCAAATTATTTGGTCTTGTTCCCAAACTGGAACCACTATATAAGAAATTCCCCATTGTTCTGTCCGGTGTTGGCTGGCCGTTGAAACAGTTCTGGGTTTGACTGAATGCTTGTTTCTGAGAAATGTTTTATTTCCAAATTTCGTACAGAATAGGCTTGCATACTGCAGCCATTTCTGTCTTTCCATGTGTACCCCCCCCCCCATCTTCAGCACATGAATACTGTACATGCCTGTATTGATCTCTAATCAAATCTGGAAAAATATAAATCTGCTGAAAACTGTACAGGTGTTTTACTGCCCTTGGTGTCAGCCGGGTATTTTCAGGTTGCTTTGGGTCACACAAATAACACACAGCATGTACCAGGTCCTCCCCCTGCCCCGCCACCTGCCTCATCACATACACATAATTCCCTATGTTTCTCATGAGTTTACTCATATAACCAAAGAAAAAAGAGAAAAAGGAAAGAAAAGGAAAGGAGCAAACCTACTTTTGTATTCTCAAAGGTTGTTGTAGGTTTTTCGGGCTGTTTGGCCGTGTTCTTGAGGTTTTTCTTCCTAACGTTTCGCCAGTCTCTGTGGCCAGCATCTTCAGAGGACAGGAGTTAGAACTCTGTGTTCTGGTGTAGTGTGTGGGATAGTTGAGTATTTGTAGCTGTGGGATCAGCTTTTGTCCTTTTCAGGAGATTGGGTGATTATGGTGATCAGGGTGTTTTTTGTTATGGGTGTATTGTTGTGATAAGGGGGGAGATGATCTGTCACTGTGATTGATGGGTGTTGTTAGCTAGTCTGTTGTGTGCAGTGATCACCGGTCCTTGTGGCTGGGTAGAGTTCCTTGACCTTTTTGCAGGCTGTATTTCTCAGTGCTGGGAGCCAGGCTTTGTTGAGTTTTAGACTTTCTTCTTTTTTGTTGAAGCTGTGCTGATGTTTGTGGATTTCAATGGCTTCCCCGTGTAGTCTAACATAATGAGCTACTTTTGTTAAGATATATTGGTCAGCATTCCTTTGACACAAACAACATCTCTGTGGTGTGTGTGTGTGTGTGTGAGAGAGAGAGAGAGAGAGAGAGAGTTATTCTGATTATTCTGGATATTTTTTTCCTTTTAGCCACCCCAGATTCCCACTCTTTTTTTTCTTTTTCAGTTCCTTGTAGCTTAATTTCTGGTGGCCATCAAAGTAGCATCTGTTCCAGCTGCCTTCTTCATTGTCTTCTGTGTGCCAAACAGTTCTTCCTCAGGAATCAAGAATATTAACATTGCATAATAACAGTGGCAATGTTATTCAGGGCATAGCCCCTTGCATGGAAAAGAAAGAACTTATCTAATGGAACATGGACTGGTTATTATTAAATAACCACTTTTCCAATGGTGAGACTGCTATTGATCTGTGAGCCACCCAGCCCAGATATGTGTTGAACTCCCCACCCCACCCCAAAGTGCCTGGGCAGATGTGTGGGTACATGCTAGGCTGTTACTTAGTTGTGGTGTTATTCTGCAATGTCCTCATGTCAGCATACCTTCAAAGACTGATGGAAAGGGAGGGGGGGTTAATTTCAAACCTATTCAACTGCCCAGCAGATTTCTAGATTTTTTTAGAGGTTGCTTCCCCATTATAACATGCTCCATAGATGATGATGATGATGAAGAAGAAGAAGAGGAGGAGGAGGAGGAGGAGGAGGAGAAGACCATTTCTTTCTCAGACCAGCTCAGATCTTCTGGAATTTCCATGACATTGCAAAACATAATTCATCCACTCATTACAATATTAAAACAGACAGTATATAAAGATTAAAAACTACAATAATTATTAGAATATTTAAAAAATAATTAAACAGAATGTACAGTAAAACTAGTACATATAAAACAGTTTAAAACAGTTTTGGAAACACATCAAAATCAGGAAACATGCATAACAACCCAACTTTAAAGAAAATCCTCATACCTAGCCAATTGCTAAAATAAAGCACTAAGATGTCCAACAGAATGATCATGGACATACTCCACCTGTCCAATTCCTGTAGTATATCATGCACCAAGGTGACCAAAACGGCCCCATAACCAGTCTGCCTGAAGTCAGACTGAAATGGATCTAGGTAATTTGTCTCTTCCAGGAATCATTGGAGTTGAGAAGCTACCACATAATCCCAATACTTTACCCAGGAATAGAATATTAGAGACTGGCCAGGAATTATCCATACCATGGGATTTCAAGGAGGGCTTTTTTAAAGCAGCAGTCTTTTTATTGCTTCCTTTATGCATGCTGGAATCCTGCCTTGCTGCATGAAAGCATTCACCACTTTTCTGACCAACCCAGCTAGGCTCCTTCTGGCTGCTTTTATAAACTGGGAAAAGCAAGGGTTCAACACACATATGATGGCTCTCACCTCTCCAAGGATCCTGTCCACATCTTCAGGCTTCAAAAACTGAAAAAGATCTATTAACACAAGACAAGCAGGGGGCAAAGAGCATCTGTATCAACCATAGCATCCATAAGAGCAGGAGATCAGAGTGATTTTGCCTGTAAAGTGTCATGTAGATTTTTCACAGCTGGCTGATTAGTGATCTACATTGACTTCTTGTAGGTCAGCACATTACGGGCCTATGACCGTTTGCTAGAGCTCCACTGGATGATTTTGTGTAGATGCAATGGTAGCAGAAAAGAATAATTTCAAGACTGCCACAAACTGGGTCTTCCAAAGGGTGCTAATCTGTGTTTGGTTGGACTCACTTTGAGTTTTCTGCCATCATTGCCATTGTACTCGGTGACACAGAATTTTTTACATCTGTGTCTTGAAGAGAGTAAATCACACGATTGACAGAAAATAGCTTACCATAAAAATGTTTTTAAAGGCAGAAATAGGAAACTGTATAGGACGTTGGAAAGGCATTGTAATCAATAATCATTTTGTAGCAGGCTTAGGGGATGGACTCAAAGGATCAAAAAAGGATGTTTAAAAACCACTCTAGATTACCTTTCTTCTAAGCAATCAAAGAATGGAAGTTGCTTCATGCCCACTACTCAAGGACATACACATCTCTGTGGATGCAACATCTATTAAAAGATATATGTTTCTGTATCAAGAGATCTTGGAAAGCAATCTTGTTAGATTTATTTTTATTAGACCAAAAAGAAGATGTACCAGAGTCCTCAATTTTTATTTGTGGGAAAAGTATGTTGTGGGCAGTGTAACTCCAGGGGCCAACAACAGGTGTCACTTGATTATCAGGAACAGGACTTGATGGGTCCACTTGTGGTCTATCTTCTAGAACTAAATGTAAGCCCTACACATTGCTTTAACCATTTTATCAGCCAGCTCCAAAGGCAGAAAAGATCCTAAAGAAGCCTTAGGATTGACAAACCGGCTTCTGAGACTTAGAGTTGACCAACTACGAAGCCAACAATACATCCCACAAGTGGAATGAAGCCACATGAGTAGAGCTGCACAAAGCAAGTAACAGGTTGATTCTGCCACATCATCCAGCAGGCCTCCAAATAAAATTTGGAGGCCTGCTGGATGATGTGGCAGAATCAAAGTGGCCTGTGCGATTTGCAGCTAAGTAGATAGCACTGGGGCTTAGCAAAGACCAAAAAGGGTTACATGTAAGACCTAGGAGGCTGCATGGGGCACGGAAGGAGGAAATGTTGTCAAGATACTGGCCATGACATGACTGACCACTCAGCCACACTACCTTAGCCCTTCCTGGTGTAGGTACTTTCCGGAAAGGTGAAGTGTGCTACCAATAAGGGGAAATCTTCCTGCCTGACCCCCTCCCAACATTTGTGAGCCTGTCTTGCTCCTTCAGTGCACGAGTTAACAAAACTCACAAGGTTGTTTGCTTAGGTCACCAAACTAACCTAATAAGGTAGGAATGCCAAAAAACCCACAAAATACTCAAAATTCCACATCCAAGGCACTTTCTTTAGTACCACCACCCCCCTCTCTTCTTCAAATGACCACACAGCTGGAAAAAATATTTTATTGAAGATGTTGCAAAAAAGATGTAAAGGTTCAAAAGCAAGTTCAAAGTTTCCAGAAAAATCAAAAAGAATTGAAGCAAACCCATAACAAAAATCATTAGGCTTAAAAAGCTATTCAGAGGTTATTAAGAGACTAGACAATTCCAGAATAATTCTCACATAAAATAATAAAGCTAGCTCTCCTACACTAATAGGATACTTACAACACTTTGAAGCTAAAGTACAGTTCCAGAGCATGTGCAGAGTATAGCAAAATGACTGGCAAGTACAACACTCTCCTAAGCGAAAACTTGGCAAGAGCTTGAGTGGTCCATTGTCTGAACCACTTTTATGCCCATCATCCCCTTCTTGATATTTTGATGCTATCCACCAATGAAATTCCCAGTTACCCTGAAACCTTTGGAAGTGAGGAACTGCTGGATAGCTCAGTGGTTTAGGTCTTTGGCTGCAGAGCCACAGGATGGGAGTTTGAGTCCCCACTGTGCCTCCTTGACAAGAGCTGGGCTCAATAACCACAGGGAACCTTTCAGCTCTGCAGTTCTAAGATGTTTGTAGTGGTGGTGGTGGTTGTAAACAGGTTCTTGCAATTACTTACTGTGCCATGGGAAGAGATGGGTTTGACCTTGAATCGCACAGATAACATACCAGCCAAATATGAACCATCTTCTTAATTCATGAGCAGTTTCTCCCTCAGCCCTTCTCTCTATCAAGCATCAAGCATTCACTTTAACAGAGCAATTGGAATTGCTTTTTGCCATAGGAGAATGGCACAAGTCCAACTAGAAGACCCCAGGTGAAGTGCTCTGCAGCAGGGAAAGACTCCCTGGCAGAAAATTCATATCAAGATTAGGGGGTCTTCTTGAGGGAAAGCTCCTCCTCCTAGGAAGACCAGCAGGCCAAGTGGTGAGTGACACCTGAGCTCTAGGTGGAGCTCTAGCATCTCTTCTATATAAACCTAGGCAGTGAGAGACACTTTGGGGTGGGGAATGATAATAATGTTTGTTCTTCCTTCAGATTTTGTCTACTTTGCAGTCTAAGCTTTGCTGTTGACTTTGCTGTGCATAACGTTTTTGACTCTGTTTCCTGATACTACTGGCCTGGGTTGGCTTTGAACTGTTCACAGATTTTGGCTACAGCTTTCCCATTTGACTACCAGACAAGACTCTGTTTGTCAGATCTCTGCCTATTGTTAGGAGCCAAGGGAATCCCCTGCTTTTTCCCCCCCTCTGAAACCAGGTAGTAGCAGCACCAGAGATTGCGCTAATCAGAGAAGCTTTGGGCACTTGGGACCACTGGATACCTCTTGCAGACCATTCTTTTTCAGCAAAGTGCATGGCATCTCTAGACCCTGACTATAGGAGAGAACTACCTGGTGAAAAAAACCAAACAGCTTTTGTCTCAAACTCAAACAGATCTGGAAAAGTTGTCAGTTCTGTTCCCCTAGTGAATACATATGACCTGAAGTTGCATAAGTGACTTCTGTTTTCGCATTCCTTAGTGACTGCTTGTCACAGCTATGTCTGGCTAAACAGCATTTCACCCAGGTCTTCAAGTAGCCAAATCTTAATGTATTGTCAGCGCATAACCTATTGTGGTCATTTAGTCAGTGCTTTTCAAAAGGCAGACATGGCAGATATGTATGTCTTGTATGTCTAAAAATAAATTCTGTTCCCCTTTGTCTTATTCTAAGCTAAAAGTTTCAGATCTTTTAAAATGATCTGAATTGCTACTCCATGAGCTAGCAACTTTTATCTGTAGCTAAGTAATCAGTTAGTGTACATAGCTCAATCCCTATAACCCTGGTAAAAAAATTTTTTATTTTATTTTATTTTATTTTTACACTGCCCATCTGGCTGAGGGCCACTCTGGGCGGTTTACAACAAAACACATATATTATGTGTATTACCATATCCTACAGACTCAATCTCAGCAAAACTCCCAATATACAATATAAACAACAGAGAGTCTTGTGACACCTTAAAGAGGAATTAAGTTTATTTTGCATGGCAAACAAAACTTGTTGGCCAGAATCCTGTTGGTCCTATGTAGTGGCGTTTTAAGGGCAACATTATAAATCACAACAGTGAATTGCTGCTTCTCATAGTCTCCTCTTAAATTCCTTGTCATGTGGCAGTCATATGACATGGTGCATAATGCGGAATTCAAGTGAGAGCCTCATAACTAGCAGCAATTCGCCACTGTGGCACTTAACACCAGCATATGTAAGCAACAGGGTTCTCACCATCAGCCTTTAAAGGGCTACAGGGTTCTTTGTTGCTTCTTAATACAATTCCTCTGCACTGTTGATGATATTCTATAGTACTGAAACTGGAATAAATGTTTGAATGCTTTCTGAGCAAGTCCAAAATGCTGAATCAATGTGGTTTCTCTCAGCTTTCCTCCCTACCCCCACAGATGCAAAATGGCTACTCTGTATTAGGAAGAGAAGTGTACATATTTTGAATGATACACTCTAGTGTCTGCCCTAGCCCTTCATTGAGGTAATCCAAAGGTCAGCCATAGACAATGATGGTTATAGTTTAAAAAGCCATTTTACAAAATGGGCTGAATGAGAGCTTTCCTTTTCTTCCATCAAAGGTGGCACACCAATAAATATAAATGACAGGCAGGAACCTAGCAGGTTGAGTGGCCATGCCTGCCATTTGTTGTCTCTTTGACACTCTGATTCAATCTAGACAATCTGTAGCAAATGTTCTATTAAGAAGGCTCAAAATAATCAATGCCTTTATACAAAAAAAGAGATACTATCTATTAACTGCAGTTTGGAAAACATCTTAGTTTAGGGAATATGATGTATATTTATTCCCAAATCAATAATTTCAGGAATATGTTCTGCTCTTTTGGAACGCAACTCCATATGTGAAGTAACAAGAATTGTAGACAGATTTACATTCTCTCAATCTTAAGAATGAACTACTATAATGAATGTACCAAATTCTGTCAGGTTTCCTTGAACTATTTTTCCTGATCATTTTATCGCAGTATTCAGCCAGATTTCTTCTCCTCCTGTATTGCAAGTGACCTATTATCTTATTGGAAATCTATGTGTGTAATAACTCTGACTACCAAAGAGGAGTTGAGGGTGGGGGTTAGCAGAAA
The DNA here is from genome assembly GCA_037013535.1 of Intellagama lesueurii. Classification (NCBI taxonomy): domain Eukaryota; kingdom Metazoa; phylum Chordata; class Lepidosauria; order Squamata; family Agamidae; genus Intellagama; species Intellagama lesueurii. Next base: position 135,102,406 of record JBAJHW010000001.1, on the reverse strand, counting down.
ACATCATCATTTATTCTTCTGTATTGACAATAATACCCTGTAGGTTTCAATTTGACTACTTCAAGATCTGGAAGAAATGCTATTTAGCCAGACTATACTTGTTAAACAGTCTCTAAAGAATGTCAAACCAGAACTCCCTGAAGCAATTTTATGTGGTGTGTATTCCTTAGGGTTAACCCCCCACTATGAATCAGCTCTCTAATGTGAAAGATAAAACAGCTCTTGATTCTGTGCAAGTTCTCAGATTTAGCACAGAGTTCAGATTTAAGAAGTTACTTTTTTGGATTAGCATTCCCAGTATTCCATAACCAGCATGCTAGTGGCCAACCTGGCTAAGAAACACTGAGAATTGTAGTTTAAAAGTATTTTTTCTAGCACAGAGGAAATCTTTAGTGTGTCTCACCATAATTAATTGCACATGATCTTTATAACTCTTGAATTATACTTTAGTATGTATCCAGTATCATTGTTTCCTTTAACATTTGATAAGTGTTGAATCACAAAAGTATTGACATATGCAGTAGGCTTTTCTGTTCTGATTTCAATAGCTGTTAATCACAACAGCCCTTTTTTCCATTTCAGCATAAGAGGCAAGATGCCTCTGCCTACAAGTTAGCTGGAAACATGAGTAGGAGGATGGCACTGCGCTCAAATCCTGTTTGTACATTTGGCATATGTGGATAATTGATCCAAAGAATATTAGATTAGTTAGGCCTGTAATGATCCCGTCTCCCTAAAGAGACAATCGCAGTCAGGGAGTCCCTCTGGGCGCAAAACTACCACCTTTATCAATCAACATATCAATTTAATTTATTGCCATTGAACGTATATACACTGTATTCACATACAACGAAATTCACAAAGAACACTCAGAGACCAGACCAAAACACACACACACCCTCATAACAATCCCTAAGTCCCAAAACCCCACCCAAGAGCTCATAGTATCCACACAACATACAATACAACAGATCAAGAAATAGTAATACAGTCCAACAACTCACTGCTGATGATTCTTAATTTCCTGAGGTAGGTCCTCTAGGCCTCAGAAGTGCGTAGTAAGCCCCATAGACAAGCCTGAACCTTAAAAGTAACCTTGATTGCTTCCAAAGCAATAAACCATAGACTATGTGCTTCCTTAGAATGCACACCAGCCTTGCAAAGTAGGACAGTAGGACCTTTTAACTTACAGTAGCAACCATGACCTTCTTTTATTCACACTGGATTTAGATAGTCCTGCGTATCAAGAGACTAGATACTTGTTGAAGAATTATATTTGTTTTATTAAGAAAATAAAGTTTCATTAGAATACAATTGTAGCTTCAAAGCATAAGCATTGAGCGTTTTCAGACTATTACAATGTTTAAATAAACTTACAATTTCTAATTAAAATAAAAACAGCTAGGTAATCATCCTTGCTCTATGTCCTACATGTTGGCATCTAGAAGCTGGGCTATTTCCCTCCCCCCCCCCTTCTTCTTAGAAAGAAAAACAAGCCTCTGTGTCTCACATTCCACAGCATTCACCAAACCAAGTTTTTTGCATACACAAACCCTCTCATTTTACATATCTTTAGGACCTCCTTCTTCATGACACTTTCAAGCTGTCAACCAATTAAGTCCAAGTGGGTGTAACTTAGATCACTCTGAGCATTGCCCCAAGTTCTCATGCTCCAGGCTCCAGGTGTCTTATCTCGGTCTTTTGTTTCGTCTTCTTTTCCTGGACTGTCCGACCTTGTGACTTTGACAAACAACTCTGCACAACAAGCTCCTGAAAAACATCTCTTTTAAATTCATCTTACACAGAACCTAACGGACTCCATCTTAGTATAACTACAATTCCCAGTTTCCTTCCATTTCCTTACAAGGCCTTTGATTGAAGGGTCAAAGTAAATGTTTAAAAAAAATGATTTTTTAAAAACCTCCAGGCACAAGATTTCTTCAGAGATGCATGCCTTAGCATAGTAAACACATGGTTATCTTCCAATGACCAATGACAAAACAAAGCTTCCACTAATCGCACCTTTCTCTCCTTCCCATTATCCTACTTCAGCTGCTCTAAGCACAAACCATATTTTATTTATATTCCCCAATTTAAAAACCACATGAATGTCACAATTACATCTGTACTCCTGCTGCATTGGTATTATTGAATCAAGCATTGCAACTGACTTGTGGAAGTATACAATACAGTTAAAGATCTGCTGTTGATCAAAAACTGAATCTGGCCATATCTACAGAATTAATATTTAGCCATAATGATTTCATATTTAGAATATTTTAAACAAATGCTTCAAATCAGAACTTTCCAAATGCATATTTACTAGACACGATTTTTATCTTTTGAATTGTAATCCTTCTTTTCCACATATGTGCACAACATAATTTTAACACATTTCTCACTTACTGAAATAACTCAAAACTGAGTTTCCCATGGCAGATTATTAGCATTTGACTTAGGCACTTCCCTTGGTTCAATTGTAAACCTAGTTATATGTTCTCAAGTTTTCCTTAAGAGTTGTACTCTGACATAGGAAGGTGTGAAATAGCACTGAGTAACTTTGCATTATGGAAGCACTATCCCAAGCAGTCTGCATCCATTTGGTTCTTTCATACCCATTTAAATAAAATAGCATAGTTCATGTTGATGGTCCTAAAAAGAATCATTCTAAGAGGCTGGTATATCACAGTAGGTAGTTAGCATTGCTTATAGGAAAACAGGTTTACCCAAGGCCACCACCAAGCTTCCTCAGCACTGAAGCTCAATGATGACGTTATGTAAATCATTGTGATTCTGCCTTTTATGCACTCTCATGGTTAACATACTGGAGAACAATCAGCATGGTTTATGTCATCTCTTTGGTTTTCATATACCATTGTTTATCTTCTTTTCAAATTGCTATGGAAATTTGTGTGGTTGTGTTTGATGTTAGCAATGTATTCCCCAAAAGTCTGGATAAACCCAGCATAGTACAGCACAACCACATGACCTTTCCTTACTGCTTTGTTGGAAAATAGGGATGTTGCCATGAAAGAATCATGGGAACCACTGCACTGCTCAGAGTGGTTCATACACAAGGTTTGTCTTGCAAGCAGATCTCATTGACAAGGTAGTTGTGAGAATAAATGATTTACTGACTGAAAAGCACTTTGCTGAAAACATCCACAGCAATCGTAAATGGTGATAATCCAAACAAAGGGAACAAATTAATGCAACAACAAAACAAAAAATGCAGCCCGGTGTCTGTATTGATATGTTGATACATCATGCTTCAAAGCTAGTTAGGAAACTGAAAACAAGGCTAACAATCCGAAGGAATGTGAATATAAATGTAAAAGATTTCTCAAGCTTCTTGGATAAATCAATGCTCAAAATTATGACATGAATATTATATTTGCACTAGAAAGCCTTATTGATTTCAGCCTGAATAATATAAGAAAAACCTTGTGGGACTTCTGATCTGTCCGAGCTCATTTTGAAAAACTTTTAAATAATAATAATAGGCCCTGTGCCTATGCATTGTGGGCCTATGCTTTGTGTGTGTGTATGTGTGAGAGAGAGAGAGTAAAAGAAATCTAACTCTTTATATATGTCAGCTGAGCTTGAGGAAAGCAGTAATTAAGAGCCAGCACCTTTTTCTTAACATAGCAATGCTCTGGGCATTTTCACACAAACAGATTTTCAGCTTACTAGTATTCTGAATAGCATTTGTAGCTCACAATCTGTAAATCTGGGAGGGGAGCAGTGCCCATATTACTGGGTGATAGTCCATATAGCATGATCAGTATGGGAGCATGCATACAATTTAATCAAAGGCAGGACGAAATCCTCCAAAATAAAGGAATACATTATTCTGGAGAAAGCTTCGCATCCAGATTTCCATAATATTTGTGTGCAAAAAAACAAAACAGAAACCCAAAGCTAAAAAACCATCTTTACACATCATTCTATGACCAAAACTAGATGCGCCGAGTTGCCACAACCTTCTGTTGTGCATTATACTCAATGGCTTGTATTCTGATTATCTTTCTGCATTTTCTAAACAAAATTTCACATACTGGGTGCATCTGTTGGCCTGGGAGATGACAGGGGAAATGTCACAGATGCCCTTTTCCACATGTGGCCATCTGTGCTCCTCCCAGACCTGACACTGGAGGTCTGGAAAAGACTGATTATACAGTATCATGTGTGGCTAATACATGTGCCTTGGGTACAGATAGCAAGCAATGTGGTGATGGTAGATTCCTTAAAGATATATATACGGAGAATAATAATAGAGGCCTTAAAAATCACACCATAGTTAGGAGAAAGGGGAGGCATAAACATGTCACAATGTGTTATGTTTTTATATTTTAACAGAGAAAAACAAGACACAAATATTTACCTGGTGCTGATGAGTGTGATGTTGCTTGGACTCCCATCACCACTTTCCACAAAAGTTAATTTTACATTTGCATCTTTAACTTACTGTTTTGTAAAGTGTATCAAAGTCATAAAATTGTCCACATGTATTTATAAAGTGAATCGTATCCTGTATTAGAACACCTTTTGCCATATCTTGAGTGGCAGGAGAGTGATAGCTGCTGGAATTCAGAAACATTTGTGTAAATAAATGGCAATTCCCCCCCCCACACACACACTTTTTTTTGGTAGTTTATGAAATCTATGCCACTATAGCAGGCATGTGCTTAATGTTATTCATACTCATTGTTCTTTTTTTTTTAAGGATGGGTTGAAAAATGATAGCCAAGCCAATTTGCATTCCCTAGGAAAGAAAACTATTTTTGTGCCGAGACTTGTCTGCCAAATTTCATGTAGAAGGAGATTTTAATGGGCAACTTACATTTCCCCTCCCCCCCAAATATGTTTGTAATGGAAATTCTGACAGCATGTTCTGTACAACAGCAAAAATAGCATCTGTATTATAGTTGCACTACTGCACTATTGTGCAGCAGAGCAAATCAACATTCTACAAGGCAATTTTAAAAATGGGGGCAGCCCAAACAAAAACTGATATCTTTGAAACTGAGCCTTGGATCAACACCAAGTATGTCACACATATAGCAGAGGGCCAGCTCTTGCTCTGTACCAAATTTGGGGAAGTTTGGGCAAATGGTTTTCAAGGTGCCATTTAAAAAAGAAAGAAAGAAAACAGCTTTACCCCACTGTGCAGAAGCAAGAAGCCTTCAATGTTCCCCAATGTAAAATAGCTCATAGAAATTGAAAACACCAAGCTTGCTTATCTTGAAAGAGAATGGTTGACCCCACCAGGTTTGTTTGTTTGCTTGCTTGCTTGCTTGCTTGCTTATTTGTTTGGAAGGAAGGAAGGAAGGAAGGAAGGAAGGAAGGAAGGAAGGAAGGAAGGAAGGAAGGAAGGAAGGAAGGAAGGAAGGAAGGAAATATTGACCCTCAAAGAAGGCTTTTCAAAAGGGTAAAGCAGTGACTTCGTTATAAACTGAGCATGCATGGAACAGGCTTACCAGCAAATGTTCCAAAGTAGATACCAGGGACTGGGACTTCTGAGTCACTGTCAAGTCTGACTTAAGTTGCACCAGCAACTTGACTCAGACTCGACTTGGGTATTTTTTGGGAAGACTCGGACTCAACTCACAACTCGGACACATTTTTCCAAGTCGCGTTTTCAAGACCCTGTTAGGTATAGGCCTCCCTACCTGCTCCTGCCACCACCACTGCTGCTGCCATCCTCAGAGGCAGCAGGCCCAGCTTTCCTTCCAGGAACTGGCTGCTGCCTCTACCCACACACCCGCTGCCCAGTTGATAGGTTGGCACATACACAGAGGCAGGGGCCAACTCCAGGAAGGGAAGTGGGCTTGCTGTCTTTGCGCATTCACATGTGCCCACCTGGGGGCGGGGCAGATGACATGAAACTCAGACTCTATGCTTGGGACTTGGACTGGAAGACTCGGACCCAAAGACTTGCCAACATCCCTGATAGATACATTGTTGCAGCTTTGTGGGATGCAGAAGGAGCTTTGGAGGACAATGACAGGTCACAGAAACAGTCAAAAGATAGGTTCTCTTTGAAGAGTCAAAAAAAGAAAGAAAGAAAATTGCTTTAAATAAAGTAGTGGAGTGTTCTCCAAAAAGGGACATTTTGCCATATATCGCCAAGGAATTAGCATACAATTTTGTATTTCTGCCTTACAAAGGCACAGAGCAGTTGTGTTTGTTCCAGCCCTGAGTGCTTTCAGTAATCATTCTCTAGGAATTTCTGAGACCAGACTCCTGATACAAGTCTTCAAAGGGGAAATCAGCTCCAGGTTTAGGGTAATGTGAACTTTTGACCCTGTCAGTCAGTACTCAATTAGCTGACTCTCAAGAAGAGAACATTTTAACTCCTTCCTGACTAAACAGATATTGGTGCTAGGAAAAGAATTCTGTGTCTGGCTGTAATTTTTTTTAAAGATGTGTTAAAAGAATAGAGGACAAATTTTCAGAAGCTCACTTGTTTCAGCTGTGAAATTACTGTGTGTTGGGTTTTTTTTTTCCTTTGTGGCTGGAATGGTCTTACTCAGTGTTAGCAGAGCTATGATGCCTGTATTCTGTCAATGTCAACCATTCTACCCATCTTGTCACAATACAAGTGGCTGGTAATTAAAAGAAAACTCTGAAGATGTAATGTGCCATTAAGTCACTTCTGATGTGTGATGAGATGACTATATGAGTTAATGGCCTCCAAAATGTCCTATCATTAATAGCTCTGCTCAGATCTTGCAAAACAATAACATCTCATGCTAGGTTGTTGTCTCTTCTTACTTCTTGCTGCCCACCCGCCCGTCCCCCTTTGTAGAGCTGCTTAGAACTATCAGTCCAATATAGCTTTTCTTCCTCAGGTTGCCTACCAGAAGGAAAGGATTTAAAAATGGGAACATAACTTTCCAGTTTGCATTTGGAGGAGCAGGCATGGCAACATTGGTTTACCTGCGAGGTTAAAGGGTGTATATCTTTCTCCATTGTATTTGTTGTACTTTCTCACATCTTTGCTTCACCATTTCATTAAGTCCAAAAACAGCCCTTCAAAATATTTTGGCACAGAGGGACTACAGCCACATCCCGGTTGTTCTTGCTTCTGCTCTCTCCCAGCGACCATAGTACAGATCAGGTGCTCATCTTCTGGGATCCTCTTGTTGTTGTTTAGTCGTTTAGTCATGTCCGACTCTTCGTGACCCCATGGACCAGAGCACGCCAGGCCCTCCTGTCTTCCACTGCCTCCCAGAGTTGGGTCAAATTCATGTTGTTAGCTTCGATGACACTGTCCAACCATCTCGTCCTCTGTCGCCCCCTTCTCTTCTTGCCTTCACACTTTCCCAACATTTTCTTTTCCAGGGAGTCTTCTCTTCTCATGAGATGGCCCAAGTATTGGAGCCTCAGCTTCAGGATCTGTCCTTCCAGGGAGCACTCAGGGTTGATTTCCTTCAGAATGGATAGGTTTGTTCTCCTTGCAGTCCAGGGGACTCTCAAGAGCCTCCTCCAGCACCACAATTCAAAAGCATCAATTCTTCGGCGGTCAGCTTTCTTTATGGTCCAGGTCTCGCTTCCATACATCACTACAGGAAAAACCATAGCTTTGACTATGCGGACTTTTGTCGGCAAGGTGATGTCTCTGCTTTTTAAGATGCTGTCAAGGTTTGTCATCGCTTTCCTCCCAAGAAGCAGGTGTCTTTTAATTTCGTGGCTGCTGTCACCATCTGCAGTGATCATGGAGCCCAAGAAAATAAAATCCTCTAGCACTAGGTAATTCTACACAAGGGATGTTTCTGTTGGGATTTGTATGTACTGTATGTATACATACACTTCTGTTTTAAAATGCCAAGAAATCCAACCTCTAGTGCCTTGCTACCATTCACACAAAGTCCAAATCCAAAGTGATTGGAGGAGAAGCAGTTAACTGATAGAAAAAGGAATCAGGTTTGGGGCTTTTCATAGAACTGTAGAATCACAGAATAATTGAGTTGGAAGGGGCCTATAAGGCTATAGAATCCAAGCCCCTGCTTAGTGCAGGAATCCAAGTCAAAGCAGATCTGACAGATGGTTGTCCGATTTTTTCTTGAATGTCTCCAGCATTGGAGCGCTCACCACCTCCTGGGGTAATTGGTTCCACTGTTGTACTGCTCTAATAGTTTATTATTTATTTAAAATATTTTACCCCATCTTTCTCCTTAAAAAGGACCCAAAGCAGCTTACATCTTTAATAGACAGTATTTAATACTAACAAGGTTGAGTATACAAATACAAAAGAGATCAAACGAACACTATATGAAAAAAAACATTAGCCCACCCAGGCAGCCAGTCACTAAGAGAAAGCCTGCCTGAAGAGAAAGATCTTCGCCTGCTTCTGGAAGGATAGCAAAGATGGGGCCAGGCTGGTCCCTGTTAGAGGAAGTTTCAGAGTTGGAGAGCAGCAGCAGAGGCATTTTTCCTGATATTCAGCCAAAATTTGGCTTCCCGTAACTTGAGCCCATTATTACATGTCCTGCACTCTAGGATGATCAAGAAGATATCCTGCCGCTCCTCTATATGATAATTTTTCAAGGATTTGAAAAATGCTATCATATCTCCCCTCAGTCTTCTTTTCTCAAGGCTAAACATGCCCAGTTCTTCAAGTCTTTCCTCGTAAGACCTGGTTTCCACTCCCCTGATCATCCTTGCTGCCCTCTTCTGAACTTGTTCCAGTTTATTGGCATCCTTCTTAAAGTGCAGTGCCCAGAACTGGACACAATACTCAAGGTGAGGCCTAATCAGTGCCAAATAGAGAGGACTAGTACTTCATGGGATTTGGAGACTGTACTTCTGTTAAAGCAGTCTAAAATAGCGGCATTAACAGAAGTATTGTCTTTTTCCTTGCTTGGTGTCACTTTGTGAATGGTAGTGAGTGCAAGATAGTATTCTGTAAACCATTTTGACTGCTGGCAAGGGTGTTATCAGCACTCAGGCTGTCCTTTGCTATGTAAAGTTTGGCATCCTTTTTCCTGTTGGCAAAGCGGGCACAATACTGCAATATCGGGCCTCTTCCTGCATTTTGAATCATGGATACAGAAAGACAATATCCCACATTCTTAAATCGGAAGTTTTTAAAGAACTGAGTTATGACAAAGAAAGGATGATAAACAGAATACATTATAAAATAGACTCTGACAAATTGTTAGCCTTAGCATTTGTCAAAAACCTAGTAAAAGGAAGTGAAAAATATACCAGGTTTTAAGCTTTTACATAAAAAGCAACCCACTTCTGTAAAAACAAAAGTAACACATAAATATACCTGGAGTATTAAAGAAAGTTTATTCCGTGTATACAATGGCTTGTTTTCCAGAAACGATAATTTACGTAACAGTAGCTCAAAGTACTGAAGAAACACTTGCAAAAATGCTTTCTTTTCTTTTCCTGGAAGAACAGCAACACATGTGCTAAAACAATCTTATTACCGTCATGGGGCTTTATTATTATTTTTTAATGCAGGTTTGTTGTGTTACCCAGAGAACTGCAAGCACAGCAGAAGCCCACATCTCAAGAGAAATGTGTTGGACCATTGGAGCGTGTAAGGCCCTAGGAGTCTGACTGGATTTTTTTCCTTCTCCTCAACAGGTAATACTTAGTCCATGTTATTGTTATCATTCACATAGAACCATACTTCTGCCTAAAATGCAGTTGTTGCCACCACAAAACGTGACCTAGTAGACTGAGTGTAACATGGTTTCCTGTGCAAGAAACCTTGATATCATGCTCAGTATTCCATGAGGTAAACTGTGGAAAATTTCACTGAGCAAGAAATCCTGCTGAATGGAGAAAAAGATCCTGCAACCTGTTGGGACTAAAACATGCCATTATTCACTTCCAGATCAAACAATAATTCATATTGTGAGTGGCTGGATTATCTTTTGGTGCAGTTATAGAACTGGTTGCTGTAATCCTCCATGTACTCACATGTGGGTGCTTGAGGAATTGGATCTTTCTGAATTCTGATACAATTTTTTTTTTGTTTAGTCGTTAAGTCATGTCTGACTCTTTGTGACCCCATGGACCAGAGCACGCCAGGCCCTCCTGTCTTCCACTGCCTCCCGGAGTTTGGTCAATTCATGTTGGTAGCTTCGATGACACTGTCCAACCATCTCGTCCTCTGTCGTCCCCTTCTCCTCTTGCCTTCACACTTTCCCAACATCAGGGTCTTTTCCAGGGAGTCTTCTCTTCTCATGAGATGGCCAAAGTATTGGAGCCTCAGCTTCAGGATCTGTCCTTCCAGTGAGCACTCAGGGTTGATTTCCTTCAGAATGGATAGGTTTGTTCTCCTTGCAGTCCAGGGGACTCTCAAGAGTCTCCTCCAGCACCACAATTCAAAAGCATCAATTCTCGGAGGTCAGCCTTCTTTATGGTCCTGCTCTCACTTCCATACATCGCTACTGGAAAAACTATAGCTTTGACTATGCGGACCTGTGTTGGCAAGGTGATGTCTCTGCTTTTTAAGATGCTGTCTAGGTTTGTCATCGCTTTCCTCCCAAGAAGCAGGCGTCTTTTAATTTCGTGGCTGCTGTCACCATCTGCAGTGATCATGGAGCTCAAGAAAGTAAAATCTGTCACTGCCTCCATATCTTCCCCTTCTATTTGCCAGGAGGTGATGGGACCAGTGGCCATGATCTTAGTTTTTTTGATGTTGAGCTTCAGACCATTTTTGTGCTCTTTCACCCTCATTAAGATTGGGATGTAGACTGATCTTTTCCAATCCTCTGGCCACTGCTGAGTTTTCCAAACTTGCTGGCATATTGAGTGTAGCACCTTAACAGTGTCATCTTTTAAGATTTTAAATAGTTCAACTGGAATGCCATCACCTCCACTGGCCTTGTTGTCAGCCATGCTTTCTAAGGCCCACTTGACTTCACTCTCCAGGATGTCTGGCTCAAGGTCAGCAACCACATTATCTGGGTTGTCCGGGACATCCATATCTTTCTGGTATAATTCCTCTGTGTATTCTTGCCACCTCTTCTTGATGTCTTCTGCTTCTGTTAGGTCCCTACCATTTTTGTCCTTTATCATGTCCATCTTTGCACAAAATGTTCCTTTAATATCTCCAATTTTCTTGAACAGATCTCTGGTTTTTCCTTTTCTATTATTTTCCTCTATATCTTCGCACTATTCATTTAAGAAGGCCCTCTTGTCTCTCCTTCCTATTCTTTGGAAGTCTGCATTCAATTTTCTGTAACTTCCCTATCTCCCTTGCATTTTGTTTCCCTTCTCTTCTCTGCTATTTGTAAGGCCTCGTTGGACAGCCACTTTGCTTTCTTGCATTTCCTTTTCTTTGGGCTGGTTTTTGTTGCTGCCTCCTGTACAATGTTACGAGCCTCCATCCATAGTTCTTCAGGCACTCTGTCCACCAAATCTAGTTCCTTAAATCTGTTCTTCACTTCCACTGTGATACAAATTTACCCAATCCATATTGCCTGGACTAAGGGCCCATCCACACTGAGCATCTGTTCAACTTTTCTTGCACCTGTGATACAGTACAACATCCCAGTGTCCCTATAAAGCAAGACCAAAAGTAGTGTCAAAGTAGTTTCAAGCAGAACAATAAAATTTGCTTTCTAGGTTTTTGTATGGCACCACTCATGGGGTTTTATTTTTGTTATACTATGCTTCAGAGCAGGAGCTAATCATGTGGACCCCATCTCACTTCAGTGCCTGCTGGTCTGTGCACTTGTTGGTTGTGTCATTAGATTACATACATAGGCCAAACCGGCCAAATTCCCAAGCAGTGGTTGACAGCTATTGTGTTCCCGATTTATTAGAAGGGTAATAAGGGTGACCCAGCAAATTACAGGCCTATTAGCCTTCTAAATATCATTAGTAAATTATATGCTAGGCACCTTTTAGAAAAACTAGAAATATGGCTTGAACAGGAAGAAATAATTCGACCAGAGCAAGCAGACTTTAGGGAAGGAAGATCAACAACTGAGCACTGCCTGGTACTTCAACAGTTAATTGAAAAATACTCCTGCAAAGGTCCAACTTCCCTATATGCGGCATTCATAGATTTGAGAGCAGCATATCTCAAGACAAAAGTTATGGCAAAAATTAGGCTCTTCAAATATAGATAGAAGATGTATTCTCAAAGGCTTTCACGGCTGGGATCCGATGGTTGTTGTAGGTTTTTCAGGCTGTTTGGCCGTGTTCTGGAGGTTTTTCTTCCTAACGTTTCCTAATGGCAATCTGTATTCAAGTAGTACCAGGAGGGGCCAGTGCATCCAACAACAAATACCCTTCCTGTGTATGGATATCAACACTGGGATGATTTATTCAGAACTGAAACAAAGAACAACCCAGAACAACCCCAGAAAGCGTGGACAAGCTCTAAGATAGATAACAGTGCTGTTATCTTTTAGCTATCACAATTCTCTGAGAGCCAAAATAGTGGAGTAGTCAGAATACTGGGCTGAGATTCAAGTCACCACTTGAACCAAGATATTTATGGGATTATTACTCACTTGTAGCCTGGTCTACTTCACAAGGTTATTATGAGTATAAAGTGGAGAGGAGGATGTCCATGTATGTCAACTGGAGCCTATTAAAGGAAAAGCAGAATATAAATGCAATTAATAATTGAACTAATTTTTCCAAATTTTGCCATAGGGTTCTCAACTTTTAAAAAAGAACTTACAGAGGTGTGTAGAAAATGCAAAACATTAGGATAAAATATGTTTACAAATGCAAATACTGCATTAGCATATAAAGTAGAAACTGCTTGTATAAAAATATCAGCTATAGTTTAAGTTGAAGAGAAATATGACATTTTTCAAAAACTAAGCATTAGTACAGTGCTAACTTCTGTTTACTGCTGCTGATTTTTTTTCCCTTTTACCCACTCACACAGAAACAAATACATTTTATATGCTTTCATCTGCACTTTGGCTCCTTGTTAAATTCAGAGTAAAGTATGCAGAACAAATTGCTTGATTACTTTTAAGATACTCTGATGCAACATATGCTGGTTTGGCATCATTGGAAGAAAATGAGGTATCTAAGTCTATCATCTGCTGATAATATTTCAATTCTCTTGATAGAAAAAGGAATATTATTTCTTGGCAGATGATGCTGTGTTGCTCCAGACAGTGTTCAGCTCCTTTTGAAATAAGTTTCAATCTTCTACTGCTGCTAAAAAATGAATGACTCTACTTTGGACTGGATGTGCCCACATGCATACACACAAACAGACATCTATTTGCATTTTTCTTTTAAATGCATGCCTCTGAAAGATTCACTTTTCTGTTTTGTAGCTGGCACAGAGACTAAAAGATGAGGTAAACAGAGAAGCTATTATTTCCACTTCAACACCATAATCCTAAATCATCCGTGTTTACTGCTCTGGAAAACAGTTTTAAGATCTTTTTCCAGTCATGATCCCACTACCACCAAATATCTAGTGTTATCATTCTGTTGACAGTATGACCCACTGTGACAGCAAGCTGTCCACTCATTCCTAGGGGCCACTCCTTATTTTCTAAGGTTCCTATGTCCCTATCTATTCCCTGCTTCAAAACTACCACAGTGATGCTAAAGGAATAAATAAAGGAATACCACTCAGAGGAAACAGGTTATATGTGTTTTTCAGGATTTGGAAGTAGTGTGACAGGAACCTAATTCCCAAACCAAATAGAGTGAGGCAGGAGTCAACAGTAACCATAGGACTCTTTATTTACAAGGCTGGAATAAGATAATAAATGATGCAGTTAGGTGTCAATAACAGTCTAAGTGACTCTTACATTTGTGTCTGCTCTAAACCTTCCCTGAACTCTTTCAAACCTCTCCTCACTTTCATACTACATTAAAACTCCCTCATCCTCCACTTCCTACATCCATCACACACTCTCAACCAGCTCTCCCTCAACCACTTGAGCCATCTCAGAACATCTGTATCTGATTCAGACAACATTCAGACTCTCCACCCTTCAATTCTCCCTTCACAGCATTTCACAGGCTGAGATTGGCTCAGACAAAAAAACAGGGAGAGGGAGGAGACTGAAACTGTCCATCACACCCACGTCTCCTGTCGCTTCATTTTTCCTGACATACAATATTTTATTCTGATAATCCATTAGGACAGTAGAAAAATCAGCTGACAGAGGCAATGGCAATGCAAAAAGATGCCTTCATCTGATCTTTTAAAATATCATTCTTCTCTCTGCCTTGACCACTCCAAAGGTCAGAGGATCCTGCACAATGCTGTTGAGGAAACTGGCAACTTGCCTCAATCCATATAAGCCTTCTAATTATTTTTTTTTAATGTTGTTTGGATTGCATTTTTCTTAACCTTTGTCCACAAATTTTCAAAGCAGACTTCACCTCTATGTCTCTACTTCGGGGGAGAAGGGACAGAACACATGACCAGCCCAAGGGACGGGCTGCAAATACTCGTCTAACAATTTGTTTGCCAGAAAGCTTTGAAAGTGAAAAATAATGCTTTTTAAAAATGCTTGAATTAGAGTCTGCTCAGGGTTTCTAGAAGGAGGCACTGATATTTGTCCCCTTTGATTTGTTGCTTACTAAAATTACATCTGCTTCAAAAACCAAAGAAATCTATACATGCATCAGAGTCTAAAAACGCAGAATATCTCACAGGTCACCTAGACTAGACTGCTTCTCCCTGTTCCTTTCCAGGGTGTCTTGGAATGCAACTCCATCATCTCCTAACAGGATGGCGATTTGATGAGGGTGATGTGAGCTGGAATTCTGGTTGCTACTGACCACATGGCACTTACATTCTGAAAGAACATAGCATTATTTTATTTATTTATTTATTTATTTATTTATTTATTTATTCAATTTTTATACCACCCATCTAACCCAGTGATTACTCTGGGTGGTTAACATGAATTAAAAAAAATAACAAAAACATTACATAATCAGTGGCAATATAAAATAAATAACAAGTTAAATTAAATTATAAAACAGTTAAGACATTTAGAACATGTAAACTATTATCTGCTGTACGTGGACTGAGAACTCCCAGAAGTACAAGCTGGATTTTAAAGGGGCAGAGGAACTCAAGACCAAATTGCTAACATGCGCTGGATTATGGAGAAAGCCAGAGAGTTCCAGAAAAACATTTACTTCTGCTTCATTGACTACGCAAAAGCCTTTGACTGTGTGGACCACAGCAAACTATGGCAAGTTCTTAAAGAAATGGGAGTGCCTGACCACCTTATCTATCTCCTGAGAAATCTATATGTGGGACAGGAAGCAACAGTTAGAACTGGATTTGGAACAACTGATTGGTTCAAAATTGGGAAAGGAGTACGACAAGGCTGTATATTGTCTCCCTGCTTATTTAACTTATATGCAGAATACATCATGCGAAAGGCAGGACTGAAGGAATCCCAAACCGGAATTAAGATTGCCAGAAGAAATATCAACAACCTCCGATATGCAGATGATACCACTCTGATGGCAGAAAATGAGGAGGAATTAAAGAACCTCTTAATAAGGGTGAAAGAGGAGAGCAGAAAAAAATGGTCTGAAGCTCAACATCAAAAAAACTAAGATCATGGCCACTGGCCCCATCACTTCCTGGCAAATAGAAGGGGAAGATATGGAGGCAGTGACAGATTTTACTTTCTTGGGCTCCATGATCACTGCAGATGGTGACAGCAGCCACAAAATTAAAAGATGCCTGCTTCTTGAGAGGAAAGCGATGACAAACCTAGACAGCATCTTAAAAAGCAGAGACATCACCTTGCCGACAAAGGTCCGCATAGTCAAAGCTATGGTTTTTCCAGTAGCGATATATGGAAGTGAGAGCTGGACCATAAAGAAGGCTGACCGCCGAAGAATTGATGCTTTTGAATTGTGGTGCTGAAGGAGACTCTTGAGAGTCCCCTGGACTGCAAAGAGAACAAACCTATCCATTCTGAAGGAAATCAACCCTGAGTGCTCACTGGAAGGACAGATCCTGAAGCTGAGGCTCCAATACTTTGGCTATCTCATGAGAAGAGAAGACTCCCTGCAAAAGACCCTGATGCTGGGAAAGAGTGAAGGCAAGAGGAGAGGGGGACGACAGAGGACGAGATGGTTGGACAGTGTCATCGAAGCTACCAACATGAATTTAACCAAACTCCGGGAGGCAGTGGAAGACAGGAGGGCCTGGCGTGCTCTTGTCCATGGGGTCATGAAGAGTCGGACACGACTTAACGACTAAACAACAACAACAAAAACTATTATTAAGCAAAATGTTAGGCTGGTAATTAGATTATTATGAAGATGATGAGCTATTTCAATTTTTGGTACCTTTTTCTTAAAAAGAGAGACTCTATATGTCTTATACATAATTAATTTGGGCACAAACTACACTTCTGCACAGTTTAGGTGTTTTGTAGGTGTCTCACAGGTGTTTTGCAGGCGCCTCGAATTCCCCTCCCTGCATCCTCCCACAGGTGCCCACTCAGAGGCAACATCCAAGGCTTCCCTGCCCTGCCTCCTCTCCTAAGTGGGTACCCGCGGATGGAGGTGGGGTTGGAAATCTGAGGCGCCTGGGCAAAACCTGTGGGCCTGATCCACCAAACCACACTGAAGCACTGAAGTACTCCAGCGCAGTTCATGACCATCTCTACACATAATATGTGCAAGGATTAACAAAAAGAATAAAAGCAATGCATAATATAAAACTGCAATTCCCCCTATAAATTATAGGAATAATCAGTTGGCCTAATGGTGCTACTTAAAATTTAGTTAATTACATCATATCACATGCCATGGAGTAGGGAAACGTCTTCACTTTTCATCCTCCTCCTCCTCATTGTCATCATCATCTTCGAACTGCAGAGCTGGAAGGGACCCTATGAATCACTGAGTCCAGCTCCAATCAAGGAGGCATAGTGGGGAATTGAACTCCCAGCCTCTGGCTTCGCAGCCAAATATCTAAACCACTGAGCTATCCATATGGGTCCTCCCCAAAGACAAAATTCTGAAAGAAAATGTGCAGTGGAGGAAGCACAATTTAAAAAACTTCTTGTTTGTTACCCTGATGATGTCAGGGTACAGGCAAATTAATGGCAATAGACGTGTTATCTGTAGTACTGTGGTCCCAAACTGAGAAGGTTAAGAATCCCCCAGGGGCCCAAGTGCACCCCTGTACTTTCTATTTCCTTTGTCATACTCCATTTGGGGGGGGGGGTATCAGAAAGGCCCCTCATTCTATCTAGGGGACATGGGGCAACTATACCATGTTTTTTAGGCCTGTGACATGATTTCTTTTTGTAACCAAAAGTGATTCTGAAATGCTGTTATCTTTCACTCTCCGCTTTCCAGAAGGATACAGTGAATGATACAGTGGTGGATGGCATCAAAAGCTGCCTAGAAATCAAGGAGAACTAACAGGATGTGCATGGAAGAAATTTTTGCAGACTCTTTCAAGGGAGGCGGCCTCGTTCATTTTTGGCTCATTCAGATACTAGTCCTTTCATTAAACATAAAAGTGACAGGCTCTTTCAGGTTCTTTCATTTCATTTCCTCATAGATGTTTCTGATACTAAACCAAATAAAGCCTTACAGAACCCTCAAAACTACTCCAAAAAGCAGAGCCAAAGCAACAGACAAGTGTCTTCTCCAAAGTGGACAACAGTACATCAAAAAGAAAATCCAATCATCATGAAACCTATGCAGCCACCAACAGTACTTTAAAGGTCACATTTATCATCATATCACAATCCTCTTCCTCCTCAGCAGGAAACAGTACAGATGAGAAAAAAAGAAGTCATCATCTTCATGGTAACTATCAGACTACTGATAGTTACCATGACACTACTTTTCATCGCCATCAATTCATCACCATCATCATCAATGATCACGGCAGGCTATTGTCAGTGCTTCATGCCACCCACACTGATAACAAGTTCTCCTCCTAAGGATGTGGGAGAAAGAGAAAATGACAGACTTGGGCAATTCTTCCCTGCATGAATTATATAGTGGGGAGGTCAGAATTATGATTAAGTCAAATGATTTTTATTTGTAATTTATTCTACTGTGGTGTAGAATTATTAGAATTTTGAGGACTTTAGAAAGGCAAAGTTATTTCCCACACACAGTGTTTACAAAACGTAAGAGGGAAGAAGGACGCTTAAACTGACCTTCCCCCTACTTGAGGAGCATAAGCTGTGGTACATTCTGGTGCTTAAGCTTTTAGAAAGGAGCTGTTTTAAGATCCCATTGTGTGGTAATGGCTGCCTAGAGTGGTTGTTTTTTTTTAATAGTGATGCATGTTAAACATTTAAATAAGGAAGGGAGAATCAAACCCATACATTTTATACACTTTCATAATGTGAAAAAAGAAGAGTGTGTAAGACTACATTGAAATAGGTTTTAAACATTGTGAGCCTGTTAAAAATATGGATTTAATTTATGTTTTCTTTCACAGATCCCCACAGGGACAGAAGGGGCTAAAATGAAGAGGGGAAGCTTCGCTCAAAACATGTGGGTTTGGCAGCAGTTACGGAGGAGAAAATGTCACTTAAGAATGTGCTTATTTAAGAATGCCTCCTCAAGACGTGTGAGAGACCTCTTAAATGCATTGTCTTTTCACACTGTAGATTTATCCCTGTAGCAACCATATCTGATATATTTCTTTGTCAGCTTTCCCATTCAAGATGGGATCATCTTAAAAGCCATTGACATAAATTGTTGTGGAGAGGATCGATTAGTTTAAAAGGTTTTTCCTTTTAACAGATCAGATAGTCATTATATTTCACCATTTGGTATATGGAATTTCCATTGAACACTTTCAGCATTTAATCACATCTTTAAACTCTCATTCTCTTCAGTGAATCCTACTAAAATCACTGTATTGTTGGGCAGTCAATGGGTGTTCTATGGGCTGGCTTCTAGACTCTGCATGTTGCACTTTACCTGAACTTCCAAAATAAGTTTCTCATAAGACTATTTTATGCTCCATTTCTATGAGGCACCATTTTGTCCCTAGTACAGAATTTAATTGGTAACATAACTCATGTAACAGTGACTGAAAATTCTAACATTTTATGGTGGCTTCCATTCTTCCTGGAGAGACAAACTCAAGATGTTCCTGAAGGCCTCTTGTTTGAATGCCTCTCCATTGGCCTCTGGGGTCCCTCAGAGTCTTCTCTCATCTCCCTATCCTATGTAACATACATTTGAAACCAGTGGTGGAGGTTGTCTGTAGATAGGGAGTCGACTGGTATCACCAGTATGTCATCAGTATGTTGGTTACCAGTATGTTGCTGACATCCAACACTATTTATCTTTCCAGTTTAGAGCTAAAAAAGTTGTTGTAGTTCTGAAGCAGTGTTTGATATCAATAATGATAATGGTGAATAAGCTAAAGCTGAATCCAGAGGTGCTCCTGGTCAGTCAAAAGATATATTAGGGAACAGATTAGGAACATCCAACCTGTGCTGAGTGCTCCCCCTGAAGAGATGGATTTACTGTTTGGATATATTCCTCAATTCAGCCCTGAGCTTGGATGCCCAACTCTCAGAGATGACCATTGGTAATGCTGTTGAACTGACTGTGCCCATTGGCTGGAGATATCTGATGTGCCTCACATCCCTTTTGGATTACTGTGCGACACACTCTTCATGAGGCTGCCTTTGAAAAGGATTCAGAAGCTTCCTCCAGCCAAGAAAGCTACAGCTGGATGGTTGAGAGGATATTCTTGGTGAAACTGCTCCACTGACTAAATTCTTGCTTGTCCTTGCATGCAAGGATGGGGAATTAAAGTATTCATCTCTATGCCAGCAAAGATGGCAGTGAATTTCAGGTCCCGCATTGGCAAAAGAAAAGAAGAAGTAGTAACTGGTTTTCAGCACTGACATTTTTAAGAGACGACAACCTGCATTCAGCACTGACGTTGCTACTGACTCCTTACTGCAAGATGAAAATGTAAGTGTCACTGCCCTGCTGACTCCTTACCCCTTACTCTTGTACTGCTGGACTCTCCTTGCTTGACTCTGACACACCTAGGCTAGTTTGACCTTGAACTGCCTTTTGATACTGCCCTTCAGTTTGGGCCAGTATTCTACTCACCATCCCTGAATCCCTTTACTTCCAGTTCTGGGCTCCCTCAGCTGAACTTATTGGTCATTCCTGCTTGCTCAGACTTTACTTTTGGAAGTTTGCCTGTCAGGGGGCAGAGCAGGCAAATGGAAGCAAATACTGTATACTGATTTTTATTTGCTTCTATTTTAATTTTGTTGTAAGCTTGTCTTGACTCTCAGTTCTAGGAGAAAGGGGTGGTATAAAAGAAAGAAGCCTGTCTTGCCTCTTGAGAAAGCTGGTTCCAACCTCAGCTGTATACAGCAGTGCCTTGGCTGTTCTGGCCTGTTCTGACTGTAGGTTAGCCAAGATTTCTTGAGTGAAGGAAGCAACAATGACTATTAAGGGTTGTTTGGTTGTTTGTTTTGTTTCATTATCCAATAATATATGCACAGGAAATCAGGACAATACAGGCCAAAAATGACTGAAGAGCCAAACTATGTATTAGCAGTAGAGTCCATGACTGAAGGCTTAAGCAAGCATGTACTAGCTTTCCCCCTCTCTTCCACTTAGCTCACATGAAAAGAGGCAAGTGTGAAGCAGAAAGGTTCTTGTATGGGTAATCATCATCATCATCTTAGAACTGCAGAGCTGGACCCCTATAGATCATCGAATCCAGCCCCCATCAACGAGGCTCAGTGGGGAATCAAACTCCCAACCTCTGGGTCTGCAGCCAGAGACCTAAACCACTGAGCTATCCAGCAGTTCTATTCTGTACACCTCTGCCCTCTAATTTTTCAGGGTTCTAGCTAATGTTGAGAGTCTCCATGCATACAAGAGGGTTTCTGCTTTAGACTCATTGCTGTTCATGACAACAAAGCAGTGATGGGGGGGAGGCAGGCTAGCAGACTCCCTTCTTTACCTATTTAGTTAACTGTTATATAGAACCCCTAAATAGGTCTAAAGCAGGGAGTGCCACTTCAACAAGTTTTGAGGACAATTTTCTCCAACCAGGACATACAAAAAAAAACCTCTCTGAAAATAAAACAAAAGGGGCTGCAAGTTCAGTTACACTGTTTTAAAAATTTGTATTCTGGCATGTTCAATGGTGCAAGGGGAGTAGTGACCTAGTTAAAAACTGGAAATTTGCTCTGCATGCTTGCTTGACCAGGAAGACAGCAAATCAACATGCAGTAATTGTGAGGATAAAGATACATAATCTTACTATTCCTCAAGATGCTTTTAGCCATACCGGGGGGAGAGGGGCAGGAATACAGTATACCAATGCCTATAGCTTGAATCTCTTAACTGATTCGCCGGTTGCCACTTCCAGAAATGAATTCATTTTGAGTAGTTGGCGGTAATCAATAGGTAAAAAGGTAAGTCTCCTTACTCAATTATAGTCATTCTACTCTTGACTCCCATACTATGAATGTTCAAAAACAAATAAATGAAACAGTTGAGTATTCAACAATATCATTCACATTATTTCTCTTGTGAGAAGGATGGCAGATTTCCAAAACACCTTCATGCTTATTTTCCCCCAAATATGGAGAGACTCTCCATAGCAGCCTTCTTTGGAGCTGCACAAGAAAGATAGAAAGTGCAATGCCCTGAACCTATCCGGTAGGTGGAAAGATCTGTTTCTGGATGAACAATCAAGGGAAGAGGAACGATTGGTGTCTTCTCGCTGAAATTCATGTTACAGGGACATAACACGAACTGTCTATTGCTAGAATGATCCATGTAACAATTTAGACACCCTTGTGTGGCTCCAACCGAGCAGTTCACAGTGTTCATCAGTCTAACGGATAGCTCTGGGATCAATGTGAGCCTTTCAAAGGAACCTGTCTTGCTTTCAGCCCCTCCTTTTCTAGTCTCTCCAATATTGAGCAACTATACAACATACATAACATTGACGCTTACAGTTTCATCTTGCAGAAAACTAGCCTGGTACCTTAGGGCATAATAGAGGACACATCATCCTTCACTTTGGGTGCAAACTGCAGACTTCTAGCTTCAATGTTGCATAAACAACCAGGATGACTTAATGGCATTGGGAATGGGGAGGGGGCGGGTTTGTCTGTTTATGTGATGCGTTATGGGCTTTTAAGGACTCTCACCACCAGATAACACTAAAACAGATCAATAACCTTCCCTGGACAATTCATAAAATACCTCAGTTTTATTGACTGTATTGGAACTATCTCAAAAATGTTATTCATTAAATTCCTTCTTTACTGGTGATGCAAGCGGCAGATGTTGAAAGTCTACCTTTATGTGGGAGCCGGTGATATCTTTAATCGACCATTAAGAATGTAGGAGTTAAGCAAAGGTAGGGTTTTAAAAAAATATTAAAATGCCGGCATGATTTGATGCCTTGTTTCTTGTTGCTAGTGTCTTTATTGGATAGAATTACGAGCGTCCTTTCACACTGAGTAAGAAAATTGTCTTAATGATAGTGACAAATATAGTTTCTAGGTTGACTCTTAGGTGCTTCTCTTTGCTTTCTCTATTTTTGGTGTTTCTTTTCACTACTTTCTTAAATAACTAGATAATGTTATGATGCAAAACCTGAATTGTTGAAGGGGAAGAGAGGGAAAGAAAATCAAAGGAAAGGATTAACTCAGGGTGGCATAAGCTGTTCCCCCACCTTAAACAGGACACTAAGTGCTACCCCTCACACAGTGCAAACACAAACACACAGAAATACACAGGTATGGAGGAGGATAAGGCAAGTGGTGTGGAGGGTGAAGAGGAAAGGGGATAGCATTCTCTCCCACAGCCCAAAAGGAGGCACGTTAACACACCAGCAGCATGTCCTGTCTGGAGGACAGTGGTGGTATGTCTGCATGGGCAGTGGGCAGTGACACTGTCTGCATGGGCAGTGGTGGTAGCAGCCCTCCCCTAGGAGAAGGTGAAGGGAAAGAGGAAGAAGGTGCCTATCGCTGTCAGAGGCTGGCTTTGCCAGCAAGTTCCTCAATGTATGGTTCTGAGAGCCTCAGAGCCAAGTCTTATAGGAAACGTGCCAGTGCTGCATGACATGTTCTTTTCCTCATTAACTTCCCCATTGGCTTTCTGAGGACTTTCATAGCCAGGTACCAAGGAAGCAGCTGCTGGCAGATCTCTCAAGCAGCAGCTGGGGCAGCTCTCTCAAGTGGCCATGGCCCTGTTGGGTGAGGGGGCACCCTGTGTGCAATCACCTGAGGCAACTGCCTCAAAGAGGCAAATGGCTAAAAACAAAAAAGATCCAATTTAATCACATTTTATCATGCTGCATTCATTTATTTTCCAAAGGAAAATGGTATCAGCTGTGTTTAACTTCTACAAAATATTAATCACTCTGTGTGTACTCATGGTTCCATGGTTCAGAACACTGAAAAATTGCTTCATTCACCTTGGATTCATTTGGAGACCATCTAACTCATGTCCCCAACTTGAGTCCCATGTTTCAGGGCCTGTGACTACCATTAGAAATCACTTTTCAATTTGTATTGGAAATCACTTTCACTTACTAGGTTTCCTCCCCTACTCACTCAAACTAGAAGGAAGTCTTCACTGAGAGAACTGTGAGGTGGGCAGGCAGTGGAGGCAGAGGGTGGTAGTGGCTGGAAGGTTGGTTATTGAAGTGGGAATGGAAGTGATGGTGGTAGAAGCTGGCAAGCAAGGAGACAATCAGATGCATTTCCTGTATGCAAGCAACACTCTTGCTAAGTGATGACAGGTGGAGCAGAGTGATTAGTGCCCAAAGGTGTCCTATGTGCCCTGACCAAAAATGACTGCATCCAGGAGGTAGCCAGGGGTGCAGCAGGAGACAGAGGAGGCAGGGAAGCAGAGGCATTCAGTGAAGAGCAAGGAGGCATCATGCACTGCCAGACCAGGTAAGCTTCAAGCAGGTAAGTCAGAACCAGCAGGATGAGATATAATGGCTGTTCCCAAATGTCCTTATACTCGAT
Organism: Intellagama lesueurii; assembly: GCA_037013535.1. Lineage (NCBI taxonomy): Eukaryota > Metazoa > Chordata > Lepidosauria > Squamata > Agamidae > Intellagama > Intellagama lesueurii. The sequence goes on along the minus strand of JBAJHW010000001.1, from coordinate 135,078,446 downwards.
GGAAAATGGTGTCTTGCCAGATTGAGGCATCTATTGAAGAAAAGGTCAATACACTTAAATATTAAAAAATTAACAAAGAGTGGCAGATGAATTTATTTAAAATAGCTCTTTGGAAATGGTGGTTTGAAAGGTGCCCCAAACATTGGAGGCCTGTTGATTTCCCTTTTGCTGCCTTGATACATGTGAAAACATTTTACATAAATAAAATCCAACTCACAAATGACCATGACTGAACAAAACACATTGAATATATGAATTACATCATGCCAAATATTTTCATGCATCTGGACCTGGAAAATACCTGTGTAAGATACAAGTGTGAAGGACATGTCTCTAGTATTCTTCTTATACTCTCAGACATTGTGTGGAGTTACACACAGAGAAGATTTCCTTCTACCCATGACTGTAGTGGGAAATAATATAGACTAAACTGAATACATCAGTAGATGACACTTCCAATTTTCTTGAAATCTGAGCTACCTTTTTGTGATATTTTAATTATCTGCTTAGATTTACGCCTCAGCTGTTGGCAAAGTGCTTTAGTTGATAATATTTTTCAAATGACAGGTACACACTGATAAACCAGAAGACAGTTTGCAAATTGACACAGATAACCCCGTCTTTGTCAACAACAGTCATGGCAAAAATGTGGAAACATCCTTCACAAGAGGCATCGCTGGCAGGAGAACTGAATACGATGAAAAAATTCAATGCATTTTAATGAAAACCTGAACTTGGATAAAAGAATTGTCAGAAAGGTATTTTTGTTTTTTTCACTAAAACAACAGCAGAGGAGAAGACCAGAAAAACAGCTCAGGTACATACTAAGACAGTGTGCTGCTGAAGTGGGTGAAACATAAATATAATTTTAAAGTGGGGGGAGGCATCTAAATACAACAGAATAACCTGCTAGTATCCAGGAAGACAATACTCAGAAGTGGTTTACCATTCCCTTCTTCTGGGGACACCCTGGGATTGTGCAGTTGGCCCAAGGCCACACCAGCTGGCCCTACTCACAGGAGGCACAATGTGGAATCAAACTCCCAACCATTGAGCTATCCAGCCAGCTCTTTGTCACAGGGTGAGGTTTTTACACATAACTATTGTGGGTTAAAATGAGCCATCCGTCCATGGCAGGAAGGAGATGAAAGCAAGGGCAGGTGATATTTTAGATCACATCAATCAATCCATCAATCAATCAAAATGCTAGCTTTCAACCTATCCTAGTCTTCATCATCATATTGTGGGTGCAGGGGAAAACTATGAAAGTCCCAACAATCATGGCAGATGTCCACGGTAGGTCTGTATCTCAAAAGCAAGTTCCCAAATGCAGGCTACAAACACAAGTCAGGGGTGTAGGTTTCAAATTCCATCCCTTGTGGCCGTCATTGGCTGAATTATTTCTCTCAATTTACCAAAGGTCTGCCACGTATTCAACAATTTGCCTCCCCCCATTGCTTTCTTTTGAAACTTAAGGTTCCTATTTGGCAAGGGAGGTTACGCAGAATTGTGGCAAACCCCCTATCAGAGAAATGGGAACAAAATTTAGTCTGTCCAATAGGTGAAGCCAGTCACAGCCAAATTAACAATATTATCTAGTGACTTGAAGCAGACATTTTCTTCAGTTTGCAGTCCTGCTTGGTTGATATTAAGTGTCTCTGAAGAAGATCAGTTTCCTACATCTTCCCACCTCATCAGTCTACAGAGCAGTAGTCTTTTCATCCCTCAGTCTTTAATCCCTCAGTGGAAGCATCTCTGGAGTTTGATGGAAAGGCAGCTTCTACCTGCTCCCTGCTTTGTGCAGATGTTTGTATTTAAACTTCCACATCTAAACTAAAACAGAAATTGGCAATCAGCAATGTGTAAAGAAGCAAGGCAGGCAAAGAAGACATCAGTGGATGTCAGTAGATAGCCATTCTGTAGGATTTGTTTTTAAACTGCATGTTTATAAACCCAAAGGGATTATTTCATAACTGTAAGTTTTTGTTTTAACTGTTGTTCAATGATATGTGGTTTAATTGTGTAAACGGCCCAGGCAGCCAGATGGGCGGTATAAAAATAAAATAAAATAAAATAAAATGTTCTGCAGAAAGTGAAATGGGATCACTGTTGTTACATCTCTCACAACTTGACCTGTAGTTGCATGGAGAAAAAAGTGGAGTTGGAACAGGATAACAATGTCTGACATCCAATTCATTTAGGCTGACCGAAAAACAGCATTCTGGTACAAGAGGCTCTTAGGAACACCATCAAGACCTTAGATTTTATTGTCTTGAACTTGCATTTATAAATATACTTAATGCAAGTGGAAAATAAATCTATATAGAGTGTACCCAGCAGTAGTATGAGAGGAAGAAAACTCACAGGTGAGTCTCCAGTCTCCTTAATAGACCTTTTGAAGGTATAGAGCATTGCAGAAGAAAGAAAAGTTTAATTCTGCCCACTTCTGTCCATTCATGCAACCAACAGATATGATCCAAAGAACTGTTGTAAGAAGGAGAAAGTTTTTGCCACACAGGGTGAGAGCCCTGATTTTTTATTTACCCAAACACTCCGTGTACAAACATAGGCTTACTCCTTTTTGGTAAGCACACAAGCAGCATTTGAAATTAAATCCCTCATGTTTAGAAGTAAGCTTCCTTGGAACTTTCAGTTTCTACTTTTGACTATCACAGCAAATAGCGAAGTATAGATTAGGGCTCAGCAACATGTGGACCACGAAGTCCCCAGAGCCAAAGTGCAGTCCCTAGCATCCCTGCCCCCCATACACCCCCTGTTGAAGTTGTATAAGATGTTCAACAAGGTCATCATGCTTTGTAGCGAACTGGGAGGGGTAATTTTGACATGTTTCAAGGACCTCAGCATCCCTTGACCACCAGACCCCCCCACCCAGTATTCTTGTAATTATTTGTACATTTTGGGCACTAGAGGGTGTAAGGGGCATTTACTGTGGCTTGGTAAGACCCAAACGGCCTGCTAAGACCCAAGGATGAGTACGTATAGCCCACAGACCTCTGAGGTTTGCCTGTCCCTGATTTAGATGTTTCCTCAAGCCCCATAAATCCCTTTAGAAACCATTAACATTTTTTTCCATCTCAGCATTACCCCCTACCCCGGAATAAAGACACGAGACAAATATTATGGAATAATCATGGGCCACACTTTATTAATTATTCATTAATGCCCTCAATAAATTGGGGGGTCCTGCCGTAGTGCGGAATCAGGTTCTGCAGAGGGGTCTCAACGGACCCCTACCAAATTATGGGCAAGTCCCGAGCCCCACGTACCTGCGGTCCGAAGACAGCGAGAACCCGGCCGGCCCCAATTTGACCACCCCCAGACCTCCAGCCCCCTCCTCATGGTTGGCTGTTGGTCCGGGAGCAGCCCCAGCGGATCTTCTCCCCCAAGCACTGTAATCATACGATCGGCAGCGCTGGGAGATCAGATGAGCTATACCTTACCTGTGTTTGTGATGGGACTCACCGAAACCTGTTCTATCCGCACTACCCACCTGTGTGACCAAATTAACCACCTATCCTTATGCCAGCGCTCCTCAACCAGTGTGGGATAGGCAAAAAAATTCCCACCTCCAAAGGCCAATCAGGAAGTGGGTCAAAAATTCCTATCCGGCCCCAAAAAAGGCGACCAGTAAAACTCACACTAGTATATAGGACGGGTGGGTGGGCAGCAAGCGATGAAGAGGCTCAAAGGAGGCGGGAACCCAGAGGATATACTCCGCTCCTTCCCCCTCCCCTACCAGATCGCTCAAGTGAGACCACTGTGTCTCGCGCTATCCGAGGAGGGAGATAATGACGGCCCGTGCTAGCGAAGAAATCTCGCCAGCGGACCGGACAGTCTCTGCCAAAATACTTCACAGGCTGACGTGAACTTTACTGAAGACCACCCAACCCAAACAACTGGTAAGCTATGTAGCATTAAAGTGTTTGACTATTCCCATCCTCAGTATTGAACTTCCTGATAAACCACAAAGGTTTGTGAAGTCATTCGCAGATCACCTTCTGCCATGCATGGTAGAAAGCCGGACTCAGTTTGCTGAGTTACAGGCTATGTTAAGATTGTGTTAGAAACACATTGTTTGACTTGAACCTACTGCATACTAATTTGCATTCTGTGATTTTATTTTTTGTGTGTGTGGATTTCCCCCCAATTTTTGAAAAGCTATCCAAAGGCTCAAAGGTGTCATTTCACCTTATCAGTGATAAGCAAGAGAATTACAAGCTATGAAACTCACAGGACGACTTAAAGGAGGGGCGTAAATCATCACTTGTGTTATTAACGTACTTAAGAACAAGAAGCAACCACATTTTTTCTCCTCACCTGCAAAAAAGCTGAGTTTTTTTTTTTCAGGCTCAGCCAGTGCTTTTGCATCTTTGAGAACTTTTTTCATACACGTAGTACAAACTCTGCAAAGCAATGGTAGCTGCTGCTTTACTGCGTGGACTTTCAAAAATTAAGAGCATTTGGATGGAGTGTTTGCATCTTTTTGATCCATCAAGCAGCCCTTCTGTGCCTGCTTAGTTTGGGTGGGCTCAGCCACCAATGTTTTTCCAACAGGAAAAAAAAACACCGTTTGTCTTTTCTTTCTCTGGTGATGAAAAATCTCATTCGACTTGGAAGTTCCTTGTTGGCATGTTTAGACAGTCTGGATCAATGGGAACAAGGAACTTCTTGAATATTCTTTATATTCCAAATTCTAAGACTTGCTCTTGGATCTACTGATTACATTTTTAAAAGACCAGTGCACTTCAAAAGCATTAGTTGTTCTTACAGCTTTATATTTTGTTATGCCATTTACCTATTATTCTGAGCAAATAGTTACCTGTCTGAAAAGAAAAAAGGAAAGGAAAACAGATCTATGCCTTTGGCGTTGCACAGCTAGTGCACAGAGCTGTTCAATTCTCTGTAAAAACAATCACGCCTCACTATTGAATTAGCAAGCTACCTGGAGACGTGTGACCCTGCAAACTGCTGTTTCCTAAGCATCTGACAGATCAGTATGGGCAGATGGCACAGGTGGAAGGACTCACAGGTCTGTGGCTGATCTTGCAGAAGAGCTGCAAGGGTTTCTGCCTTCGAGGTATTCAACAATAACATGCCTTTTCCCACCCAATTTAGGTGACTCAAATGCAGCGGGGGAGGACTTGTGGCCACAAGGAATAGACTTATGCACAACGTGACTGAAATCAATTTAGTTCTAGTACCAAAAATAAATGCTTAAGCTCAAAAGGTATTGGAGAGGACCCTGTGTTTTTTGGTTTTTGGTGTTTTTTTACTCTAAGCATTGTCCTTATGCACCAGGCCCAGGCTGATGGAAAGGAAAAGAAAGGGAGAAAACAAAGTAGATTTAGCAAGCCTGAAATCTTCCCACCTCACAATTACTGTCCTCGCCATTCTCTAACACTTCAGTATTTCATCGTAGAGGAGATATTTCACTTTCTTAATCATTTCAGAGGTCATGCTTCTGCATCTTCTGTTGGAAACTCACCATTGATACAACAGGAAAGAAACATAATCAAGCTGCTCAGTTTATGTCGAAGTAATGCCATATTTGAATGTTTTGTTAGGGATCAACTACATGCAGGGAACATGATGGTTTTATACCAAGTTTTACAAAAGGAGAAAAAAAGTGAGGAGAAACAGAATGGGTGGGTGATAAAACTATTTTCAGTCTGTGTTAGTTGCACGGTCTGTTCCATCAAATCCATTCCATTTTATTTCTTCATTAATCTGTGATTATTATCCGTATTCGTAATTATTATTATTTTTAAATGTCCAAAACAAATACAAGAATACAAAATACTTACTAATACGATCTAAAACACAGTGCACCCCCATACCCATGGGACCCTTTGGAGCAATACTTTTATTACGAACCTCCTTTCCAAAATTGTGTTGATTGTTGCTTAGAGGCTTTCCCCTTTCCTTTCACTAAGACAAATTCAATAAATCTACCCCAAATAGCATAAAAAATATTTAAACTTATTTCCCCTCTTTTTATCTTAAGTTCAGTAGTCAATTTATCATTTAACGCAATGTCCCATACTTCATTATACCAATCTTCTAATTTAATATCATTTTTATCTTTCCAGAATCTAGCTATTAATATTCTAGCACTTGTCATAAAATTAGAAATCAATTCCTTTGAGCAATAATCAAGTTCTGTCTTATCAAAAATTGACAGCAAAGCAATTTTAGAATTAAATTCGATATCTTTTCCAAATATATCACATATTTCCTTAAAAATCAATTTCCAAAATTTCTGAATCAATTTACACTCCCACCACATATGATAATACGTGCCAATTTCTTCATCACATTTCCAACAGGCCTTAGAATAGTCTGAATTTATTATGTTCAATTTCACCGGAGTCATGTACCACCTTAAACTAATTTTTTAAAAAAATTCCTTTATTCTTACTGACATTAATCTTAAAACTCTCATCTTCCAAATTTTTGTCCAATCCTCTGTTTTAATTTCTGTCTTTAAATCATGTTCCCAAATTGATTTCAAACCTTCTATTTCAGTCTCTCTTTCCTCTTGTTTCAAAATTAGGTTATAAATTCTACTTACTACTCCCTTCCTCAAAGCATCTTTCTGCATGTTTCATGTGATGATAGAAATTGTTCATACTTAGTACATTCTCTACATTTGCCATTAGTCTTCAACCATTCATTTGTCCAACTATCTAGTTGGATATAATTATACCATGATAGTTTATTAGTTTGAAGTTTAACTATAATCTGATCCTTCGATCTCATTTTAATCATCCAATCCTTCAATCTGGCAACTTTTTTATCCTTAAACAAATCATCTAAACCCTTCAAGTTTGCTGGGAAATTTTCTATTTCGGTCACTAATTTTAGTGGTGAAGTAAAGGGACATAACTTCTTTTTATATCTGTTCCAGACATTTAACATGTTTCTTAAAAAAGGGTTGTTCACCTGATTTATTGTATTTCTTTTTACTACATTAAACAAATATTTTTCAACATTCCCATTTATTTCTGAGGATTCCATATCCCACCAAATTAACTTTCCTTTCTTGTATATAATATATCCAATAAATCTTAACTGATTCGCTATATAGTAATTTTTTATATTAGGAATACCTAAACCTCCATTTTTTTGAGCCATATACCAATATCTTTTATTTATTCTTGATTTTTTTACCTTGATTACAAAATTCATTAATTAATCCTTGCCAATACTTAAAATCTTCTTCTTCTAATTGTATTGGGAGCATCCTGAATAAAAAGGTAATTTTTGGTAATAGTTTCATTTTGATCATGGCGATTCTCCCAAACCACGATAGTTTCAATTTAGAATACTCCTGTAATTTATCTTTAATATCACTTTTTAATTTGTTAAAATTTTGCTCCTTTAATTTTTGAGTCACTTTAACTATATTTATACCTAAATATTTAATGTAATTACACATTTTAAAACCATATTTATTTACAAACGTTTCTTGTTCATATTTATTGTAATTAAACATCATTATTTGTGTTTTTTGCCAGTTAATAGTTAATCCTGTTATTTCCCCAAATTTTTCTAAATGATTTTTAATTTTATCCATAACCTAATCCTTTAATTAATTCATCATTTCTTATTGCATTAGCTAACAGTTCTATAATCATACAAAACAATATTGATGAAAGTGGACAGCCTTGTCTTGTACCTCGGCCTAGAAAAATCCGCTCTGTTAAACCATCATTAACTATTACTTCTGAAGTATTATCTGAATATAATTGATCTATAACCCCAATAAATCTTTTACCAAATCTCCAACCCTTTATAAGCAGCTTTAATGTTGGCCATTCCACACAATCAAAGGCCTTAAATGTGTCTAGTGATAAAACAGTTGCCTTTGTTTTTTTCCTTTTCTACCTCATATATAATGTTCAAAACTCGCCTAGTTAAATTATCCATTTGTCTTCCCTTTATAAAACCACATTTATCCTCTTTAATATAATTTGCTATAAATCTATTTAATCTATTTGCTAATATAGCAGTAAAAATCTTAGCATCTTGGTTTATTAGAGATATAGGCCTATAAGATCCCGGATCTGTTAAATCCTTGTTGGGTTTTGGAATAAGAATCGTTAATGAGTGTTTCCAAGAAGGTGGCATTCTCTCTCCTTCCAATATTTTATTATAAAACATTTTTAGCTTAGGTATCAAAATGGAACTAAGATGTTTAAATATTCTGGACCCAATCCATCAGGGCCTGGTGTTTTACCATTTCTGAGTTTATTAATGACTTCAGCAATTTCTTCATCTTTAATCTCTTCTTCTAATATTCTTTTATCACATTCCAATAATTTAGTTTTTAAATTCTCATTTATATAATTTTCTATATCCTCTTTCAGTACATTGTTTCCTTTATATAATTTCTGAAAAAATTCTTGAAAAATCTTCAATTAATCTTTCATTATATTACACCTCTTGCCTGTTCTATCTTTAATTACCCCAATCGTGTTTTTTAATCTTCTATTTTTGCACATTCTAGCTAATAATTTTGAGTTTTTATTGCTAAATTCAAAAAAATTCCTCTTTATATACATCAAATCCCTCTGAACTTTCTCTATCTCTAAGTTTTCTAGTTCCTTTCTCTTTGCCTGAATTTCTGCCAGTATCCTTCTATCTCTTTCTAAAAAAAACTTGCTTTCCAAATTTCTCAATTCTTCTTCCAGTTTCTTCACGTTTATCTCCTTAATTTTTTTTTTCAGTTTACAGGATTCCCTTATTGTTATTCCTCTTGAAATTGCTTTCATCGTGTCCCACAACAGGCCTAATTTCGTACCTCCTGCTTCATTTATTGTCCATAATTCTAACCATTCTTTCTTTATCTTTTCTATTACCTCTGGGTACTGGAAAATGTTAATATCCATTCTCCATCTTTTAGAGTCTTTATAATCTTTTTTAATCTCAGTCTCCATTGACATCAAAGCATGATCTGTTATTTTTATAGAATTAATCTCAGTATTAACTATCTCAGGAATTAAATCTTGAGATGTGAATATGAAATCTATTCTGGAATAACTATTATATACTGCTGAAAAATAAGTATATCTTCTTTCATCACCTTTCATTACCCTCCAGATATCCTTCAAGTGGTTATTTTTTACCTTCTTGCTCAATATTGTGTTTCTTGGAGAACATCATTCCGATCATAAAAAGTTTTATCCTTTATCTTATCCATAACCATATTGAAATCCCCTGCCATAATAACATAACCCTTCTTTACCTTCTCCATTTCTTTAATAGTATTAGTATTAGGCATCCTTCAGTCTCGAAAGACTATGGTAACGTGCTCTGTATGGAGGACTTGGAACAGCGTCTAGTGTGGCTGAGAAGGCCAATTCGAGAGTGACAATCCCTTCCACACTGAAGACAAATACAATCTGTCCCCTGTCCAGCTCCCTGATTTTGCTGCTTCCGTGACTGCCTCTTTGCCTCGGTCTGCTGGACAAGGGTCTCTTCAAATTGGGAGAGGCCGTGATGCAACGCCTGCCTCCAGGCTGAACGCTCCGATGTCAGGGTTTCCCATCTGTTGAGGTCCATTCCTAAGGCCTTCAGATCCCGCTTGCAGATGTCCTTGTATCGCAGCTGTGGTCTCCCTCTGGGGCGATTTCCCTGCACTAATTCTCCATACAGGAGATATTTTGGAATCCGACCATCAGCCATTCTCACGACATGCCCAAGCCAACGTAGACGTCACTGTTTCAGTAATGTATACATGCTAAAAATTCCAGCTCGTTCTACGACTACTCTATTTGGAACTTTGTCCTGCCAGGTGATACCAAAAATGCGTCGGAGGCAACGCATATGGAAGGTGTTCAGCTTCCTCTCCTGCCGTGCACAAAGGGTCCAGGACTCACTGCAGTACAGGAGTGTGCTCAGGACACAGGCTCTATAGACCTGGATCTTGGTATATGTCGTCAGCTTCTTATTGAGCCATACTCTCTTTGTGAGTCTAGAGAACATGGTAGCTGCTTTGCCAATGCGTTTATCCAGCTTGACATCTAGAGAGAGAGTGTCAGAGATCGTTGAGCCAAGGTACACAAAGTCATGAACAACCTCCAATTCTTGTGTGGAGATGGTAATAGAGGGAGGTGAGTCCATGCCCTGGCCCATGACTTGTGTTTTCTTCAGGCTGATTGTTAGTCCAAAGTCTTGGCAGGCCTTGCTAAAACGATTCATGAGTTGTTGGAGGTCTTGAGCAGAGTGGGCAACAATGGCTGCATCATCAGCGAAGAGGAAGTCCCGCATGCATTTCAGCTGGACTTTGGTCTTCGCTCTCAATCTAGAGAGATTAAAGAGCTTTCCGTCTGATCTAGTCCGGAGATAGACACCTTCTGTTGCAGTTCCAAAGGCGTGCTTCAGCATGACAGCAAAAAAGATCCCAAAAAGGGTTGGTGCGAGGACACAGCCCTGTTTCACTCCGCTTCGGATGTCAAAGGGATCTGATGTTGAACCATCAAAAACTACAGTGCCCTTCATTCCCTCATGGAAGGACCTGATGATGTTAAGGAGTTGAGGTGGACATCCAATCTTGGGAAGTATTTTAAAAAGGCCATCCCTGCTAACCAAATCAAAGGCCTTTGTGAGATCTATGAAGGCCACAAAGAGTGGCTGTTGTTGTTCCCTGCATTTCTCCTGCAACTGTCTGAGGGAGAATACCATGTCAGTGGTGGATCTATTAGCTCGAAATCCACACTGTGATTCTGGATAGACTCTGTCTGCGAGCACCTGGAGCCTCTTCAGCACAACACAGGCAAGCAGCTTTCCTACAACGCTGAGAAGAGAGATGCCACGGTAGTTATTGCAGTCGCCCCTGTCTCCTTTGTTCTTATACAATGTGACGATGTTTGCATCCTTCATGTCCTGTGGTACTCCACCTTCCCTCCAGCAAAGACAAAAGAGTTCATACAGCTCGGTAGTGATGGTCTCTTTACAGCACTTCAGCACTTCAACAGGGATGTTATCCTTTCCAGGTGCCTTGCCAGAGGCGAGGGAATCCAAGGCCGCTTTTATTTCTGCTAAGGTTGGTTCACTGTCCAACTCTTCCAAGACAAGCAGGCACTCAATGTTATTTAATGCTTCTTCGGTTACTACATTCTCTCTGGAATATAGCTCAGAGTAGTGCTGCACCCAGCGGTCCATCTGCTGTGCTCGGTCCTGGATGATCACGCCTGTAGCAGACTTCAAGGGAGCAGATTTCTTCTGTATTGGACCTAAAGCCTGCCTGATACTGTCATACATTCCTTTGATGTTACCTGTGTCGGCTGCTATCTGTATCTGAGAGCAGAGCTGAAGCCAATAATCGTTGGAACATCTCCTGGCAGCCTGTTGGACTTGGCTACGAGCAGCTCGAAGAGCTTGCAAGTTGTACTCGCTAGGACAGGCTTTGTATGCTGCTAGAGCTCTCCTCTTATCCTCGATGGCTGGCATCAACTCCTCTGAATGGGCTTCAAACCAGTCGGCCGTCTTTTTGGTCTTCTTGCCAAATGTGGACAAGGCGGTGTTATACACAGCGTTCTTGAAATGTTCCCACCGTTCAGGTGCATTTGCATCAGCCGGGCCTGGAAGGGTTTCCTCAAGCACTTGGGCAAATTCCTCCACTTTTCTTTGATCGCAAGTCTTGCTGATGTCAATACGTGGTCTTCCTTCCTTTTTCGTGTGATATAATCTCTTTGTTCACAGTTTTACTCTACTACACACCAGGGAGTGATCAGTATCGCAATCAGCACTCTGGTAGCTGCGTGTGATCGTAATACTAGGAAGGCTAGAACGTCTAGTGAGGATCAAATCGAGCTGATGCCAATGCTTGGATCTTGGATGTCTCCAGGAAACTCTGTGTTGAGGCTTCGTATTAAAGAATGTGTTGCTGACACAAAGACCATAATAACAGCAAAACCCCAGCAAGCGTTGGCCATTTTCGTTCATCTTTCCAATGCCAAAACGGCCTAGACAAGTGGGCCAGGAATTGTGATCAGCACCAACTCTAGCGTTAGAGTCTCCGAGAATGAACAGTGCCTCTCTTTCAGAGACTTTTTTGATAGTAGCTGCCAGATCGTCGTAGAATTTGTCTTTCACTTCTGTAGTGGATGACAGTGTTGGTGCATATGCACTAATGAGGGTGACCGGTCCCGCTGATGAGTGGAGCTGCAGAGACAGGATTCTTTCACTCCCCACAGTAGGTGGAACAATGAATCTCAGCAGAGTATTTCTGACTGCAAAGCCAACACCATATTCCCTGGTCTCATTCAATGGTTTTCCCTGCCAGAAGAATGAGAAGTTTTTTTCTTTGACAGATCCCGAGTCTGGCAATCTCGTCTCTTGCAGGGCAACAATGTCCATCTGCCGGTTATTATTCTTTAATAACCATGTCATAAAAATCTCCTTGTTTATTATTAGGTGCGTAAACATTAACCAAAGTATACCCATTTTACCCTGTATTATTATAAATCTACCATTACAATCTTTTACTACCTGTTTCACTGTAAATTCACAATTTTTAAAAATTGTGATTACCACATCTCTAGATTTAGACGTTCCAAAGTTTTTTTCATAAATGTCTATTTTATTCATCTTAGGTTCGTTGACTCCATCTTCTGATTGATGAGTCTCTTGCAAAAAGGCAATGTCCACCTTATTTTTCTTCAATAATGCTTCTATTCTTCTTCTTTTCACTATTGATCCCAGGCCTTTCACGTTTAAAGTGGCTAGTCTTATTCTCTTGCCCATTTCAGTTCAAAGTCTCTCCTCCTAACAGGCCCTGTGTGCAACCCCTCCCCCCAACAAACAAACAAAAATACACTAAAAATTAAACTCAACATAACCCGAACATATAATGCTTTACCCCTAACAACCCACTGAACATTTATATTTTTCCCACCCCACCATATTCCCCCGCTATAACTACTAGCGAGGGCACAAGGTGGGGGGGGGGACGCCACCATTCTCCGGCGGAACCACAACCAGAACCTCGCCTCTGCTCTTTTTACCAAATTTTTTGCATTTCTTCTTAATATTTGATAACACTGAAGCCCCATTCTCCACCCCCTCTCTCCCCTGTAATTATAAGTAAACAAACAATTAAAATCTAGAATTATTAATAATTTTAGTTTTATTATTACGGTTGCTATCTATTATTAATATAATTAGTATAGTTAATACTAAAAGCTAGAAAGAAAGAGAAAAAAATCGATATAAATGAATGAAGGAAAGAGAGAAGAAAAGTAAAAGTAAAAAAATTTAAAAGATTTGGAAGGGGGAGACAACAGGCGGTCCGTCTTCTAACCCTTCAGGAATCTGGTCCTTTCTGCTTCAACCTTCTGTTTTTTTGCTTGAAGTCGGAGTTAACTCCTGACCTCCATCTTCCTCCTGCCAGAGTTTCCACGCCTTCAACAGGTCTTTACCTTCTTCACATGAGTAGAATTTAAACAGAACCTGATCTTTCCAAATTTTCAAAAAAACAGGATGACCCCATTGGTATTTGAGATTATTTTTGATCAATACTGCTGTAACAGGCTTCATAGATTTTCTCCAATTTAAAGAGTCACTGCTTAAAACTTGGAAAATCTGCAGCTTAGTGCCTCTGTAGACCAGCTGGTCTTGTTTTTGTTTAATTTCGCTCATAAATTGTTCTTTCTTTGTATAATTAAAAAACTTCACCACCACTGGTCTTGTCCTTGGGCTTTTGGGATTACCAACAAAATGAGCTCTTTCTATGTCCTGTTCATCCAAGTGTTGTGTGTCCATTATGGAGTTAACCCACATTATAATCTCTTTTTTGAGGTCTTGTCCATGTTGCAATTGAAAATTCATTATTTTAATGTTGGACCTTCTGGAATTGTCTTCCAGATAAATCAGCTTTTTGTTTGTTTCGCTGATTCTCTCATCCAACCTGGTTATCTTGATCTCATTTGCTTCTTCCCTGTCTCCCACTTCCTTAACTTTCTGTTTGACAATTTTCAACTCCTGTGTCATTCCAATGACTTGATCTTGAAGTTTATTAATGCTCATTTCAATAGACTTGGCTTGTCTCGCTGCTTGCTCAAACTCCTGACTCATTTTACAGGACATGTCCTTCACGACCCGTGTCAGTTCATCCATTGCTTCTTGCTTATCTACAGCTTGGGATGGTGAGACTTTGCTCTCTGACTCTTTTTTTCTAATGCAGCCTCCACCCTCCTCAAGCATTCCAGGCTGTGATCCGATGGCTTGTCAGAAGTTTTATCTAAAGCTTTATCTCTTGTCCAAGCAGGAATTTTAACAGCCTTGTCCTTCCTCTTTGGCATAGAGAAGAATAATTAGGAATGAATATTGTTGTTGGAAGCTCTCATTAGAAGCAGGGCTCTAAAAACTCTAACAGTTTATCAGACTCAAAAATGAAAGCAGTATTCCACTCTAAATCAACACAGTCTTTAAAGAGTTTAACTAGATGTACACATTACTTATCTTTCCCTCCGAAGGTTTATGTAGGAAAAAACAGTCTTCAAAAGGAAGAAATGCATTTTTAAAGTTGTTTACCATATCGGCGACGCGGAGCTTTAGTTCTTAGCTGCCCATTCCTCCCGAGCGGAAGTGACGATATTATTCGTATTTAGAGAAGAAAGGTACATTGAACAAGACTAATCAGTATTGTGTGGAAAGACTGAATAACTGTACCATCAAAAAAAGCATTTGATGGGAGAAAGGAGAGAAGAAAAGCAATATAAAAGTATGAGAAGCAATGATTGTAAGTGAAAGTATTTTAAGATTCATTTCCATTAGTTTTAAGGCTAAGAGTATTGATTATAATAACTGTTAGAATTGTCACTCTTCTTAAAATCTCATCTTTATTCAATTTCAGTAGGATATTTTGAGAGCTGTCATTTAATAATATGATATTTGTTACAACTGAACTGCTAGATAGCTCAGTGGCTTAGGATTTGGCTGTGGAGCGAGAGGTTGGGAGTTCAGTTCCCCACTGTGCTTTCTTGACAGGGGCTGGACTTGATGAGCCATAGGGTCCCTTCCAGCTCTGCAGTTCTAAGATTATTAATTAAAATCTCAGTTGCCCACCGTGGTGTACAGGAACATCCATAAAGTCCTGTGTGCCCAATGGGGCAATTCTATATGACCAAAATCCTTTTTAAGAAAACCACATGTATAAGGACAGTGATACAAATGATTTGCACCTCTGTCTTACATCCATCAGACAGCTACTTGTGCATCCATGCAGACAAGTCTTTCTTCAATCAAAGTACATAACAATGGATGACTGACTACAAAGGTTGGACCCGTTGTATGACTGCTTGTACTTGCTGTACAATCCCTGTGGTATTCTGAGCTATCTGTTTAGTCAAAAAGTCTCACTGTCTTTTCAGAGAAGCAGGCATAAGATTTCAGGACATGGTTTATATTGCACTGTATCACTGGCATGACTGCTATTGGATGGAGCAACCAGTTACAAATGGACTGGCTTTCCATCTATATGGTTGCCATTAAGTATGTTAGAACCACTGTGGAACAATGCAAAGAGACCTCATACTGAACTGGGGGTATAGGCAGAAATAATTTTCTTCTGGATTTGCCTGATACCATATTATAGAAGCTGCATACCTGAAGTAAAATATAAAAGGTTGTAAAGACTGCATTAAATGCAATGAAAATATTCCCAATAAATAACTCTCTCTCTATATATATATCTATATCTATGAAGGACACATTTTCAAGACTACGTATTTTTATGTAAGTAAAGCACAAAGCTCCAATCTGGATGTGCAAGCAACGGACTAGAAAATAGCACAAAAGATTGAAATGTTTAATACAGCTTTGTAGAAAAGTGCCAATTCGAGGACCCCTACAGCAGGTATCAAGAAGGGCTTAGTAGACATCCATTCAAAAGAGAGATTCTTTTGACAGAGGTCTTAGGATAATGAATGATTCCACAAAAGCAATCGCTGGAGGAAAAACAAATATTTGAGCTGGAGGCAAAAAGGGCTTTGCATATGTGTGTGTGGTGAGAAAGCCAATGAATACACAAATTACACAGGAACAATATAACATTGTTGCTTCAAATAAAAAAAAGCAGTTTATGGCAATTGGTAATAGCAAAAACATTGGCAGGATAACAATGATTCAAGGATGAAGCCCTGGACCTTGTGCAACACAAGTAAGAAACTCATTGTTATATGAATGATGTTTATAAACAAAGGAAAGAAACATTTCTTATCACAGCAGATGGCAATTCCTTTTCTCAGCAGTGAGATTTCTTGAGTTTGGATGATATACCCATACAAGGCTTGCTTTTCATCCAGTCCTTCTTCTATAAGGAGTAATAGCCTCAATTCCAGTATGAAGAAAATTTGCTGAGTCAACCTCCATTCTCCTGGAAGTGCCAATGAACTCAAGTGCTTTTACTTCTCTCAGTGTGTATAAAATTATTCTGCACATTATGGCCTGAATCCAGTTGGTAGTGCCAAATAGTGCACACCCATTGAACCAATGGGATTTATATGCATTCAATGGGGGTCTACTGGTGGTACTACCACACCTTTTCTACCTATGAATGCTGCCACCCAAATAATAACCATCCCCCAAACACTTGGTTTGGGGATCCCATTTGAACCTACAAATAGACACCCCTTCTCCTGGATCATCCCCATCATGAAACTCAACAGTGTTCCCTTTTACATCGCTGTTTAAACACTGCACAGCGAAGAGCTGTCTATACAGTGCCCTGATTTTAAAGAAAGAAAGAACGAGTGCTTCTGGTGAAACACAGAACCAGTTTACTTAAATAAAATATTTATTTTCGGTGATACTACATAATTTGTGTATCTTGGTATTGAACTGTGGCATATGTGACTGCGGTTTCCAAAAATAATGAACAAAAAATGGAGAGAAGTTCCCTTTTTTTAAAAAAAAGGTGAGAAGGTTCAATTGACAGGTAAAAATAAAGTATAAGAACAACATTAAGGCTGTCAGGTTCTTTATCACATAGTCATAAAACTGCATTTCTTTATAATTTAAAAGTTTTTCAGTCCTTTATACACACACACACACAAACACACACACACACAAATGGATACTTATTTTGGCACACATTTCAATGAGAACACATTATTAGTTTCAGCTTCTTCACAAAAACAAGCCACACTCAGCTCTAACTAATGGCATTAACACTACTTAACACATTGCTCTCAAGTGCCTGCCTCTGTCTTTGTCTCTCACTCTCTCTCTCTCTCACTCTCTCACACACTTATATGGAAGTACATGGAAGCAACATGTCTCCAGGCAGGAATCATACCAACCAATCAACTCACAGTTCCATTCATTAATATTTTTCTATCTCCAATCATCTACCATGCATGCCAGTAAAAACCTATACACAAAATATATTTGCAGTGTAAAATCACCAAAGCACTCTAGGTGGGACTACCAACTTAATTTAGATCTATTAATATTAAAAATGTTATTTCTCCAATATACAGTATGTATTCTGTGATAAACTGACATTTCTTTAGTCTGACCTGCTAAAAATAGTTTTCTATATGGAACTAAATCCTATGTTCTCTATAGTTGTCAATATGGAACTAAATCCTATGCATGGTTACTCAGACGTCCTGCTTGACTGAACAGGTCCTATTTATAGGTAAATGTGCAGCAAATGAGCATAGGATTGCAGCCTAACCCTTGTATTTCACCATACCTCACTAAATACACCCAATCTCACCCAATTTTGAAAGGTAAACAGGGCAGTACATGCTTAGTAATTACATGGGAGAATATTTGGGATCCCACTGTAAAGGTTCTGCCAGCTATGGTTGACAATACTGGGCTAGTCAGGCTTATGATCTGGCCCAGCATAAGGAAGCGTCATATATTCCTATACATCTTTATTACAATTTCTATTGAGTCCAGGAGATTTACTCCCTAGTAGGTAAGTGTTTATGAAATTGCTACATTAGATGCTTTAAACTGTAATATATATACTTACTTTGTTGAGATGTTAGTACTAAGCAGGGGCATACAAGTACCTGATCTGTATCCAAATGTTTGTTGTATAGATCATGACCAACACCTGCCCACCCAAGTTGGCTTGAAACAATTTGTATTTGCACATTTCTAAGCTGTTGAACCCCATTTAATGTTGGAAATGTGATGGATATTAGAGGTCAGCGTACTTACAATTCAGACATCCATGCACTTTTTCAGGGCTGGGAGAGAGTGACCTCCAAAGTAGTATTTTGCACAGGGAAAAGAATAATTTACCATACTACTCTACATCCTCTGTTTAGTTGAGGTATGCCATTAAAGAGGTTGACTACTTAGGTATAACCACTAAGATTACCTGGAGTGTCACTGGGGTTTGTTTTAAATAGTTGTTTTAAAGGTAACTTCATGCGCATGTATTCTTGTTTATTATCATTTTATACATTTATTTATATTTATATGTTTTGCTATGTAATTTTGAAACGGTCTGAAGACTTATTCAATAAAAACGTGTGTGTACATCCTACAGCAGCAGCAGTGACTGGCAGTGAATCCAGAGATGTACCTGCAACACACCAAAATGTCGTTCCCAATGATGACAAAATGAACAAAGATCTAACATAAACAGAAAGTCTCCTCTGAACTGAGAAGTTCTTCTTACTTCTACCAACAGACTGCAGGAGTTGCAGGAATTCACATTTCTTTGCCTTGCACTAACAAGGAGAAAAGAAGAAAGAAAGAAAGAAAGAAGAAAAGGTGAGAGAAGATAGTCCCAGAGGGACTTCTGTCACCCCAGATGTTCTGGACTACAACTCCCACAGTCTTTTTCCTTGGCAATAGAGGGTAGGGATTCTGGGAGTTGTAGTACAGAACATTCATAGTGTCAAAAGTTCACCACACCTGCTTATACTATTATGTCCTGTCCCATCAATGCCTACAAAAGCAAGAACAAATTCATCCCTCTTCCACAATCTTGAAACTCTAATACAAACTTGCAAGCTGATTTAGACAGACAGACAGACAGACAGATGAAAGTAAGAGATGGTAATTATTAGCCTAAAAATGATGTAACACCCTAATGTCATCCTGCCTAAATGTGTCCATTTGAGCAGCGGGAGAGGGTTGTATAGACTCCCATTACTTCACTCTGAGCCCTCTTTGGGACCTCAGCAGTTGGCTGCACAGGAGAGTTCTGGGTGATTCTTCTGTCCATCTCCTTTTCCTTTGGCACTTCCAGAAATACACTCAGGCAACACACCGAACAGTAGTACTGTTTTGACCCAATACTGCTGGAGCAAACTTGTGCGATCTGTTGGGGTGATACTCCTGGAGGTGATTGGGAATCTCTGGCTCTGCCCTGTCATCAACCAAACAAAGCACAAATACCCCTGATTTCATCCATTTTGTAACTTCTCTCCAAGCCAGTAAACATCCCTAGGACTAGTATGGTATGCATAGGACCTATTACCAAGTAAAGACACATAAGACTGTGCTGCAGATTATATTAAAAACAGCAATAGCAGATGCCTTGTGCGGGCTGGAATAGCCCTTACTTTGATAATAGAAGAAGCAGCACAATAAAATAAGCCTTAATTGAAAACCATCTTGACAGACAGAAATAGAAAGAAAAAGAAAATGTGCATTAAGGGCAAGCAGTAATTGATCTTCAAAGGTACCCAGTTACATAATCACATTTTCACATCTGCTGAGCTATTTCCATTCATGGCATGGGGGTATCTGAACTAGCAAACTTTGATTCATTAGCATTTCCTAAAGGAACATTCCAGACTTTCATGTTCTTTTGTTGTGAAATCCTCAGGGAAGAGGGGTGGACTCTTTCTCCTGCTTTTGTTCTTTGGCATATTGTATGTTTTGTGCCTTTGCATATTTAATAGAACAACACTGTCATACCATTTTCGGTCATGGTGTTTAAGCCAGCTTCATAAATTGGCACTAGCTCCTCCATGAAGAATTCATATGATATATTTTAGGTGACACAGAAGTGTGATGAGGAAGAGTCGCAACTGGTTGTGTTTTTTATTGAACTTTTTTCTTTCAAAGGAAAAAAACAGCAAGCAGAATGCTTGAAAATTGAAGACAACAACAAAAGGCCTTTAATATAAAATATAAACATCTGCTCTATAGAAGATAGGGATGGGTAAAAATATTATTCAGTCCAGTTTTTTCCCCAAGTCTATACCTCCTGAATCTTATCTGGGGAATCAAATGCAATTTGCTGTTGGAAATCCATGTACTTCCAAGCTTGGGATGCAGTTCATGAAAACAAACAAACAAACATCTGAAGAATACATTTGGCAGCATACACACATTTGAACAATGGCACAAAGAAGACTATGTACAAAATGCACACAAACAATGAGTATGAGTAAAAGCACTAAATGGTGTGGATTTTAGACATGCACATAGAATTCATGCTTTTTACAATTGTGCAGTAAAATATGCACAAACCATTCAATGTGATTGGAAACTACAGCACCGGTCATAAAGCTACACCTCTTCTCTCTTCCCCTTATCCCAGCCTTAGTGTTTTCCTTCTATGGAGAGGTTTTGGGGACATATATCCATATGTAGAGACACACAGAATGTGCTGCTTATATATCTGCCAGTAGTTCTTTAAGCAGTTTACAATTTAATTATGCCACCTACACATTGTCCCCCCCCCCCTCGCCCCATGAGCTGGGTACCCAATTTAGCATCCTCAGAAGGATAGAAGGCTGAGTGAATCTCATTCTGGATACCTGGGACTGAACCAGGATCGTGAGCAGAGTTTTGACTACAGTACTGCAGTTTAACCATTGTGCCACAAGGTTGAAATCCTGTTGCACTGCTATGCAAAAAGCGTAACTTTTAGAGGCAAATTTCCATGAGTTAAGAAACCTCAGTGGGCATGATCTGAGTTGTGCAAGAGATATATTTAATTTGAGGCAATTTGCCTCAAAAAGTGAGCATAGTAACGCAACGGGGCTACACCTACTGTGTCTCTGTCAGAAAAGCTACACTTCCCTTAGTTTCCACCTACTTATGCCTCATTTCATTGTACATGATAATCTATCTCTCTGAGCTTACATCACAATATCCATCTATACGGCATGCTGCTTTTTCCTCTTTGGAGGTAAAAGGCTTATATTTTTGTGTTTGGGAATCCTCACTACTGTTTAACACTCACCAGTCTTGAAACAGGGAGCTGTCTTTTAGGACCTTGTCAAAGAAAGCTCCCTGCTCACTTCCCCAGTTCCCACTACCCATCTCTGTTTCATGCCGCCACATGGGCACAGCTAACCTCCTGGACAGATTTTGCCTTGTAATTCCCCCCCTTCCCCTCATGTCTTCATTCAATTCAATTGAACAGATAACACGTTAACTGTATGAGCATGTTCTCTTCGGCTAATGAACACTAGGGCCACAGGATGCCAGGCCACGTCATTTTGTTAAAATGTTACAGCATTTTAAAAAGTACACACTACATTGCCTCATGCTAGCCACCAACTCTGAGGGAGGAGACACCAATGCTGACCAGAAGAAGGAATGGAGTTATTTCAGTTGGAAACAAAAAAATATGCCAATGCGCAAGTTTACCCCTACTTACTAGTGACAACTGAACAACGTGCAGTGAGGGTTCTAGATACCCAGCTGACCACCTTTTGTCCGCTATTTTGTTGGTAGTTTTAGCGCCATTTGGTTTTATTGGTTAGTTGTTATTTTGGTTTGAAATAGTTTTATTTTTATTTTGGTTTGGTTTGTTTATTATTGTAAACTGCCCAGAGTAGTGCTTTGGCACTAATGGGGAGCAGTATACAAGCAAGCAAGCAAGCAAGCAAGCAAGCAAACAAGCAAACAAACAAATATGCTATTCCAAAGTGAGTTCATGGTCTATATATCTTCTTATTTCTTCATCTCTTATTTGATAGCCAAACCACAAGCAATCCTGGTTCCTATGGCTATTAATAACTAATGGTAGTATGCATCATGCGGCTTCTGAAAACAACAGCAATACCCAACACCACCATTCAACAGGGGGATTTGGCATAAAACCCCTGTGTCCATTCCTACCTGTCCTTCTAAACTGAAATTGTGAATGAATCTTCAGAAGTGTTGAGATTCAGGTTTGTTCAACTGCAAAGAAGCCTTACGTCAATTTAGACATCTCCTAATTCTGTCTGAATGAGCCCAATTCTGTGTAGGGGTTCATTTCCACTGCTATTACAGGTACATTAATAAAACACAAAGTAAGAACAAAAATACCTAAGGCCAGAGTATTGAAAATTAAAATTAACCGTAATTAAATGGAGACCCAGACTTGAGTCTGCCTTTAAAACAAAACATGTCAGTATGAGAAATGAATAATCAGGATCTCCTGAAATGAATCTCTAAATAGGTGAGCAGATGTTCCAAATGTCTGGGATAACTTGACAAGCATGTAGTTCACTCTACTGTTCAGGCTGTTTACTTTGTGGGGGATTTGATAGTGGGAGGTATTATGAATGGATCTGAATAAATAATTTCACCTTTCCATAAGCTTTGAAGCTGCAGCTTTTGTGCAAGAGAAAGTGGTGAATTTGATTTTTTGGTCTATCATCACTGAATATTTTAACTTGATTTGCTTTTGGCTTTTGTTTGTTTTGATTTTGGTTTGCCTTCATGCCTTTCTTTCTTTCTTCTTCATGCATATTAATATGGTATTTCTTCACTTTACATGTGCTGCTAAATTCCAGATATAAGTGCTGAAGGATAGAAATGTGTTGTATTCTGTGTGTTTCACGACGACGTTAACTAACACCATTTATTATAGACCAGTTTAAGTCGCTTAGAGGTATCTTGGGCTTTTGGCCAGGAATTTTGAACTGAAATAATTTAATTAAATACCTTCCAACCGGGTGTAGTGATACAGATTCAACTGGGGACTCTTCCATTCAGTGATATGCCCATAGCATGATACCTACTGCATTGAACAAGAGACCTAAAGCCTCTCATAATACATCTTCTCCTTACAGCCTCAAATCACAGTTTACATACATTCTAGTTCAAGTAGTTTGAAAGCTCATGCTCTGAAAAATAGAAGACGACTCACCTGCATACAGGAAATGACCTACCTCTAGATCCTCATTCTACACACTGGGCAATGCACCCAAGGGCATGTTGGCTGGTGCGAGCTCACCAGAGACTGGCCAGGAAGAAGTGAGAGGCCCTCTTTTGTCTTGATTGTGCAGTAGTGCAGAAGGATCCTGTCCTTAACAGACTGTAATAGCTAATAAAATTGTCAAAAAGGGTTTCCCTTCAGGAACAACCCATTAAACAATAGAATAAGGAGATGTCTGCATAGGAAGAAATTATTTGATCTGACTGAACTACATAAAGAAGGTCTAAAAAAAATGACACCACCTCTTTCCGGTAAGATACCAGGTGCAGACTTTTTAAACTCAATAAAACTAAACATTGATAAATGGACTGTTTACTAGGGAGGGAAAACAGTTCAATTAAGTATTGTTGCCCTGGTCTTAGGAAGATAAAAAGGGTGACATAAGCATTATATTTTGATGTCTTGTGCCCCACTCAGAATTTTTTGCTTGGGTTAACATTATAGAACTGGTCGTTCATCATGTTGACATTCGTGTTATTTCAGAAAGTAGCATTCTGGCGCAGTTGTGGATAGTCGTATCCAAGATCATGCTTTACTGAAGAGTGAGGTCACAGAGACAATGTTGATGGCCCATGTTAATTCTGTTTTTGAATGCTAGCTTAGATCTTGAATCAATATCATTCTTATTCCGTTGATCTGTGGTCGTCCTTCTGGCTTTGCCTTGCTTGCCTTTGTAAGCAGACATAACGTAGAAAAGATTCAGTTAAGATACTGAGTAGAATCCATTCTGCTTGGGTTAATGTTGCACATGCATGAAACTCTACGTCGACGTCTACGTTGGCTTGGGCATGTCGTGAGAATGGCTGATGGTCGGATTCCAAAAGATCTCCTGTATGGAGAATTAGTGGAGGGAAATCGCCCCAGAGGGAGATCACAGCTGCGATACAAGGACATCTGCAAGCGGGATCTGAAGGCCTTAGGAATGGACCTCAACAGATGGGAAACCCTGACATCGGAGCGTTCAGCCTGGAGGCAGGCGTTGCATCACGGCCTCTCCCAATTTGAAGAGACCCTTGTCCAGCAGACCGAGGCAAAGAGGCAGTCACGGAAGCAGCAAAATCAGGGAGCTGGACAGGGGACAGATTGTATTTGTCTTCAGTGTGGAAGGGATTGTCACTCTCGAATTGGCCTTCTCAGCCACACTAGACGCTGTTCCAAGTCCTCCATACAGAGCACGTTACCATAGTCTTTCGAGACTGAAGGATGCCTAATACAATACAATACATGAAACTGTATTTTGCATGCCTCTTGCCATATGTACACACACACACAAATTTTGTTGCTTGCAAATTTGCCTGTAGACTCTTCTTACTGAATATGTAAAACATCAAGAAGCAATCTAGAAAAAGTTAAGCTCCACGTATTATAAAAATATTATGCTGAAATAAATTCATGCAAAACATGATCCTCATTTCTAATCTGGTGCCTAGCCCTCAGTACCTGATCCAGACAGAGGTATTTTCTTACCACTTATATGAACTTATTACTTTCACCCAAACAGCTTTTGGGTGGAAAAGGTTTTGTTGTTGTTGTTGAATTCAGTGGTTAGTCCTGACTATAGCAGACCCACTGAACCAGTTGCTAAATTGGGAGTCAATAGTTATGTAAACACCACTGATTTAGTGGGCTTTTTCTAGTAATATAACCAATTGTATTCAAGCCACTGAGTACAACTCTCAGATAGCTTGGCCACTGGCCTTGCTGGAAGGAGCATAGTGAGGGTTGTACTCTGAAAAAAAGTAACTTTTCCAAACTCTGAAGCTATTTCAGTTACATGCACATGAAAAAGGGTTACCATGTTTGGTAACAAGGAAACTTATAAGGGTAGAAATATCCAGCAGGAATGGAGGGAGGTGGGGAGATAGACAGAAGGGAAGGAGGGGGGGTAGTGACTACATCATCAAATATGGCAGGATTTGCTCCTCCTGGTGAATTAAATATATTTTTTAATGTCTGTATGATGTTCAAGGCAGATTCGATTCTTTCCTGCAAAACTGGCTTTTCTTCTCTCTGAGGGCTGGATTCAATTGTGTTTTTTTCCTGTGTGGATGGGGGTGGCAGTTTGTCTTTGGAGGAGGGGGGGGAATGAAGAAATGCCAGCTGGGAGAAAAGAGAGGGAACATTAAAGAGGAGGCAGTGAAAGACAGCTGGAGAATGTGCCTGTGTGCGGGGGAGAAAGGGGGGGCAAAAAAGGCGGGAAGGAGAGCATGCACACAGAGAGACAACACCAGTACTCACCTCTCTGCAAAACATCTGATCTCCTAAGAAAGATGCCACTTCTATTTTAAAAAATAGCTCCTCCCCCATTCTGTTTATTCACTCATTAATTTTTTAACAAGCTTCAGAAACTATGGCCAGCAAGATAAGGAAGTAACTGGGAGGAAGGAAAGCCTTCTTAAGGCAGTTCCTTTGAATTGCGCCACCCACAGGTGCTTCAAGTGGAAAAACGAGTGTTTGTTCTCTATAGAATGAACAGGTGTTTGGATGAACAGGCTTCAGTGCTTCCCAGCTCCATGGGCATCCACTCAGAGGCAGCAACCAGAGGAGGCAGGGCAGGGAAGCTAGGGCACTGCCTCAAAGTGGGTGCCCACTAGAGGAAGCGGGGCTGAGAACTGCAGAACACTGTTCGTCCAAAGCACAAACCAGCATGAACCGCCGAACCAGCAGTTCGTGCCCATCTCTACTCCTCTGGCTTTTGTGGCCAGTTATATTGGAGACAACCAAATACACCAGTGTGACTTGCAGCAAGAAAAGGTAAGTTAAAAGGTGTAGTCCCAGTCAGAGAGAGGGGTGCCCATATGTCTTTTGAAGAAGCTTTAAGAACTTGATTTGTTGGCATTTTATTCTCTTGATGAAGATGCAACTATTACTGTAAATATTTAAAGATTACTTTTTTATCTTGTAAAGCTAAGATGAGGAGGAGAGTAGCTGATAATTCATATTTTTCTCTTTGTTTATGGTAGAAATTAGTAACTGAAAATTAGAACAGTTGCATGAAAAGGACAGAAATTCTGGAAGAATCTTCATATGTTTTAATTTCTCATTATTAATCAGGGAAATCAGGAAGTACTTGTTTGTCTCCATGTATCAAATTTCATAGCCCCAGGACACCTCATTATAAAATAACTAAGACTCATTTGAGTGAAACCTGTATAATTTTGATAGTGAGTAGGTATTGAATAAAGAAAAGTAGTGAAACATATAGCAACATATAGTAACGTAGCACACATATAGAAATGAAGTTCCTCACACCAAATGTAGTGAACTTTAGCTGACTTCAACTCCTAGAAACAGGATAAGGCCTACGTGACCTCCAAACACATTGGAATGTTACAAGATGTTACAGGGGAGGTGTGAAGAGGCCCATTTACAACACAACAGATCCTCAGTCTTCAGGAAGAGCAACATCAACATATAGATAAGGAATACACATCTGGGGTGCCAGAATGTCTGGAAATTAGAAGGACAATGAGAGGGAGAGCCTCCACCTCTTTCCATTCCCTGTCAAGAACCAATAGGTCACCGGATCACAGCCCTAACACCTATTAGGGCAAGGATCCAAACTTGTTGCAGATTAGGTCCAGTCACGGTTTATGACTCCATATTTGGAAACAGTATATATGTATCTGACCAATGTATTTTCGGGGCCTTCTCACTCTTTATGAGAGGAGCCCCAGCTATCTGTTTTGGCATACTTTGTTTTCTCAATAAAAACGCGTTGTGTCACAGCTGGCTCATCTGTGTCCGATCCTCTGCCGGAGACTAGCTCAAATTTCCTAAGAGCCTCAAAATCAAGGCTAACAATATGTTTTACTACATTTCATTATCTCTGTGGCCTACTATTCCCCTGAGGATTGCGTTCAAACTATAGCCCTCTCCTTATGACATATCTTAGGGTGATTGAATGTGCACAAAATGGGAAGTAAGGTTTGTTTTGGTAGTTATCAGTCTGAATTTCTTCCTAGAGCCAATGTGAGTACAAATCTGGGCAGGATGGGCTGATATTGGATATGACACAGCCTGGATTGGTAAGACTAGTGCTAAATGATTCTGAACTTGTGTGCTAGCACAGCTAAGCTGTCACTAAGACCATGGCAAGAAGGAGAAGCCTGCCCTCTGCTTCTGCCATGAGATGAAATGCCTTTCACATCCTCTGGAAATGGCATTTACATTTTGTGGGAAGCTCCTGCTCAAGGCTGTTATCTGTTATCTGTTACAGTGACGTGCAAACACTCCTGGCAGAGAAGTAGCAGCTCCCAGCGGGCGGGGTGACCTCTCATTCAGCCTTTCTGCTTAGAGTTAGAGAATTAGATCAAAGGGTTCTCCGGCCAATCCTAGTGGCGATTAGGTAACTAGTATCCTATCTGAATTCTTTCAACATTCTGTGTAATCGTGCTATGTTGATAAAAAGAGTTCTCAAGGCATTGCTTGAGGCTCCGCTGGTTCGGATATCTGCTTGTCGACTTCTTTGCAACTTCTCTAAGGCTAATTGCCTTCCTATTGTTCTGTGATCACCCACATCATTAGCCTTCCTTTGTTCTGTGATCACCTACAACATTTATCAGCAAAAACAGAAGTGTGGGGTTCAACTAGCCCCTGACAGGCAGATGGGAGGGTCAGATTCCTTCTCCCCTCAAGCATGCACCAAAACATCTGCTCTGGAGGAGATGTGGGAAACAGAGGAGAGGCAGGGAAGGTTCTTCAGTGTCATTCATAACCAAAGCAAACAATGGTAACATTCACTAGCTTTTGCAATGTAAGAAGAGACCATTGAACTTTACTGAACATCTCAAGCTCATGATTGGGGGAGGATGTTTTGATCTCTTCCAATAACAACAGTTGAAATGGCCACAACACCCCATTAGAGCAGTTTAGAGGAGTCTGATTTTGGGGCCCTGAAATCTCAAGGATGAGATGCCACCAACCTGGCAGTCAAAGCCTTTTCCCAATCATCAGCTGTTTCTTGCCTTCTGTATTAGCCTCGCAATACCAAGTGCAAATACATTTTTACTCTTAGTCTGCAGATACTTTGTTTTCAAAGCACTCCTGAAAACTTATCCACAAGTCAGCAAATATACCACCTCACTGACCATAAAGAAACCATAACCCCAAAATGGACACAACCTGAATAACAACACCACTCCTCACTTATAGATGCAGCCTTGAAACTATTTAATAAGCATGAATTGATTTAGCATCACCGGTGCTCTGACAATTAACTGTTCAAGAGGCAGATAAATTGGGGCATATAGTTGCCCTGAGCAAAATAAAAATAAATATCAGGAAGCGAGTGGGGCTGTCCAGTAAAAGGCTAGGATTCCTGGCAAGGAGACGGACCACTTATCATGCAGGTACATGAGGTTTGTTACCCTCTGGGGATATACAGGACTGAATTGGAATATTGGATGCAGCTAATTCACTAGAGGCATGGTAAGCAACTAGAATAACTGCAGCCTACTTTAGCACAATCTGAGAACAAATATGAAAAAAAATTCACATAATATAATGTCACTCTCAAAAAAAAAAAGATTTCCCCCCCTTGCCTTGATACTACTACTTGGAATAATCTCTGAGAGGGATTGCCCCTTAAAGTTGAGTCAGATTCCCCAGCTTGGTGCCCTTCTGACATGATGGAAGAAAACTACCAACCTTCACCACCCTAGCCAATGGCAAGGCTGGTGAGAAATCAAAAGGGAATGTTGCTGGACATTTGAAGTTGGTAGTGGGGTTTAGACAGGTCCGTAGCCCCTTTTTGTTGCCAAACCAAAACTGAGTGGAAAATGACTTCTCCTCTCCCCCCTCGGGGGGAAAAAAACCTTGCAGAAGAGCATCTGGAGCTACAAAAATTATTTTGGAGTGGCACAAGGTTCTACTAGGCCACACTCTATCCACCTCACCTTAAGAGTACGGAAAAACAAATATGGGAAGAGATGGTCTTTTCCAGGTAATTTGAAAAGTTTAACTACCAACATAACTTGGAACCAATTTAAATTACAACTTGGTCCTGTGTCTCATTTTCTCTGTCCTGAACTAAATGTCTTTTTCTCTGCCACTGATCTGCAGAACCAGGGCTGAGCAGGCTTCTTGACTCCAGCTCCAAATCTGATTGCATGTCCCTGCAGTTACCGCTTGTTCTGTGTGTAAAGAGCTAGACATGGCCAACTTCCATCCTGAACCAAAGGCTTCAAGGGTCTCCCAGCAGAGCAGCCTGTTAACTTTCATCATAACTCAATTTGTCACTGTGTGAGGCTTTAGATATTCTTGCTATAGTTTTTTTCATCCCCATGACCACCAGCTAGCAAATTAATTGGCATGAAAATTCTTGCAAGAATAGAGAACATTGGTTTTCTTATACTAATTTGACAGTCATCGCTTCTTTTCAAGATACAAAGGGCGAGATTAACAAAAGCAGAGGTCAGGGTAGGAAAACTGGATCCTTCTACATTTAATCAAACTGCAGCTCCCATCATTCTTCGCCACTTGGCTGAGTTGATGGGAAGGCTACAAGTTGCCCATCCTTAGCAATACATGGAGGTGGACGTTGTCTCTCCCTCCCCCTGCAGATGCTCTCTCCTTCCCAAGGAAGTAGAAAACAATGATCCTGTATCCCCTCTTAGACAATTTGTTGTTGGCACATAATCAGTTCTGCTATCAACCAAGAAAGCCTATTAAACTAGAGAATTAATACTGAAAGGTTCCTAATTAAACACTCTCCTCTTGTGTGTTTTTGAGATACTGCAATGGAAGATGCTGGTACTGATATTGCATTAGTAATTGTATCTCTCATATCATGACTTGCAATCAGCTTTTAGTAACGTATGTGAACAACCCAAGTGCTAGATCTGTACTTTCCCTTTTAATTGGAAACTTCATTGGATAATAGGTAATTCATGCACTGTCTCTCCCCCTGTCACACAGTTAACGTTGGATGAATGATAATCGAGTCTCTGATAAATATAGAAGAGAACAATGTGGGTTGGAACTTCACACTTCTGGGAAACTTTGTGATAAAACTCTTCACTAGAATCCCTCTAGACATTGCTTCATGGGTTCAGAAAGGGCACAAGTCCGCTGAAGTTATACGTTTCTTCTGAAGTCACAGTGATCTTGCTTCAGTGAAGGACATGCTTAAACCTCTTCAGGCAAGATCAGTATGACCTAGAGCAGGGCAAAACTACACAGTAATATCTCAAGGACTGAACAGGGGAGGTGCCTTACCCCAGAACTTCAGATGAAGCAGGACTCAGTTTAGCCCATGAGCTGCTTATGGAGCTATCTTAACAAATGGATAGTTCTAAATCCAGGTCCTAAGATAGGGATAAGGCAGGGATTTGAGCAGAAAACCAAAAGCCAGGACTGGGGGTAGTCAACTTTCTCCACGTCTGTCACTACTTCCTTATAGCTGTACCCCATTATTGTTCCTTCACATCTTCTGGTCTTAGAGTCCTGCAGGAGAAAAAATTTGGCTAAAAATTGCCTGGAGGTGAATTGTTCTTTCATGGAAGACATTAAGGCCAGCATCCTGTTAGAGAGTGTGGAGTGCAACACCTTGCTGTTGTATAGTGCTCCTTGAGATTCCCATGATGCAGTGAACA
Source organism: Intellagama lesueurii (assembly GCA_037013535.1). Lineage (NCBI taxonomy): Eukaryota > Metazoa > Chordata > Lepidosauria > Squamata > Agamidae > Intellagama > Intellagama lesueurii. Next base: position 135,047,684 of record JBAJHW010000001.1, on the reverse strand, counting down.
GATATTTTAAAATGTTTTTAAAATAGTTTTTAATCTTAATTAATGTTTAATTGTTTTTAATATAGTTTTGTATATTATTTTAAATTTGTTATTATTGTACAGCTTTAATTGTTGTGAGCTGCCTTGGGTCCCCTATGGCAGGGGTCCCCAACCCCTGGCCATGGCCTTGGCAGGACCAGGCCGCGAAGACAGATCTCCCGCCCCCGCACGCACTCCCCCCACGGATGCCCACCCGCATGCATAGCCCGCCCACTTGGACAGGTGCCCCGCCACATGCGTATGTGTGCGAGCATGCCCCACCCATCCATGAGTGCACCCTGCCCATCTGCGAGTGCACCCTGCCCACCCGTGAGTGTGCCCTGCCGACCCGCACATGCATGCGAGCGTGCCCCGTCCACCCACGCATGCGTGAGCATGTGCTCCGCCCACCTGTCAGTGTGCCCCACCCACGAGCGCAGGGGGTGCCCCACACACACACATGGACCCCACCCCCCAACAGTCCACGGCTTAGAAAAGGTTGGGAACCACTGCCTTATGGGGAGAAAATACGTATTTAAATAATATAAATAAATAAATAAATAAATCCCAAAGAACTGAATGAAGTGCAACAGAACAATAATCCCAAACACACCAGCAAATCTACAACAGAATGGCTGAAAAAGAAAAGAATCAAGGTGTTGCAATGGCCCAGTCAAAGTCAAAGTATGGATCTCAACCTGATTGCAGTGCTGTGGCGATGCCCACATACGTCAATGAACTGAAGCAGCATTGTAAAAAACAGTGAGCCAAAATTCCTCCACAATAATGTGAGAGACTGATAAAGTCATACAGAAAATGATTGCTTCACGTTACTGCTGTTAAAGGTGGTTCTACAAGCTATTGAATCAAAAGGTGTACTTAGTTTTTCACACATGGCTTCTCCATTTTGGCTTTATTTTTGTAAAATAAATCATGATACAGTGTAATATGTCATGTCCTGTTCATCTGAGGATTTATTTATCTAATATTCAGACCTGCTAAGGACCAGATGGTTTTTATTATGTCCTGATGTGTGAAACCATAGAATTCAAAGAGGGTATACTTTCTTTTTCACATGACTCTATGTAAGAGGACAAACTTGAATGAATGAATTTTTGTTTCTTGTGTTCTTTCCATCTTGGATTATTGTGTTTTTAGTAATATATTGCTATTTTAAATTGTAAATTGTTATATGTTATGTTGTTACCCGCCCAGAGTAGTCTATATGACTAGATGGGCGGGCTAAAAATGTAATAAATAAATAAATAAATAAATAAACTAACTTGGTTTAAAGGGGTTTTGTTTGTTTGTTTTTGACCTTTAGTAGGTAAAATTCTTCGAAATTTAAATGATCAGCTCTTTCAAATCTTTGTCCAGGTCATCGTGAAAGTATATTATTTCACTGTGAGCCACTGCAGAGATGCACAGCATAAGATCCTGTAACAATGTGATGCCGTAGGTTCCTTCTCAGGAGTAAATCATGTTACATTCTATGGGAACTATTTGATGGTAAGATTTTCAGTCTTAATTTCTTCCTTGGATTCAAAATCCCAAGCAAGCAAGCATACAGAAATTCCATCTATACTTCTATGGACACCTTAATAACTAAATTTCTTTGGGTTATTCCATATAGTGATTTTACAAACTTGATTGCAGCCGTAGTAGTTGCTACGGCTGCTCTTGTTCTATTTCCACAGGAAGATACTGGAGTGGGAATGTTTCAGGTACCTACTGGAACAAAAACACCTTGTTGGCATCCTGCATGTTAGTTTTTTCTTGATGCCTGCTGGTTCTTCTATTATGTGACAGGTTGAACAATGATTACCTAGTCACTTTCCCAAGTCACTGACTTGATCTGATTTCATGCCTTCCAGTCCATCCTGTTTTAGTGATCTGCAATCAATAAGCCAATTGCCGTGAAGCAGCCTCGGAGTAGTCACTTGGCTTTCTCAAGAACATTTGGTCTGATGATTGCAGCCTGCTGGGGTCATGAAACAGCATAGTCATGCATTTGTAAAGCTGACGTTTATACCACGTACTTCCACCTGAAAGCATGGAATATATCCTGTTTTGGAGGCTTTCCTGCCCCCACCATTCATGAGAAAAGTATATGTAATATTTACACGTTCCGTACTTCGTTTCTGCTTCTTTTATCAATGATGCACAGTTTGGATAGAGGAAATTAAAAGAAGCCGGAGCCTTTTAAGCAACGCAAGATCAACTGAATTCCTAGCTCTTTGAGTGCCAGGGCATATAAAACTTTGGTGAGTTTAGCACTTGAGGGAGTCATTTCTGACATCCTCTTCTTTCTTTCCCCCAAGAAGTCTTTAAAGTAACATCATTGAGTCTGTCAGTTTCCTTGACAGAATAACTTGAAAGTGGAATTGTGCAAACCACAGGATACTGTAGTTCACCTCAGGCTTGGAGACTGGTTCGAAAGCCTGCCTAGTCTGCAGGGCTTCTAAGCCTATCACAAAGAGAAGGGAAGAGAATCCTTTTTACAGCTGCCTGACAAAGCGGCAAGACCCTCCCGGTCTCAACTCAATCAAAAGGATTCACATCTATCCTTTTGCTTCTTGCCCTATGTTAAAGGCCAGTCGAGTCAGTGGGAGGTTTACCAATGACTTCCAAACAAGGAGAGGATTCCTCTCATGCACATTTTCTTGGAATACCAGGGGAACTGCCTTATCCTGCCAATTGTTGTCAATATTCTGTCACTGACATTTCATAAATAAATCAGATCCTTACTGCTTTTTCAAACTTTCTTTTTCTCATCATGAGAAACACTTTCTCCATATTGATATTACTCCCAGTGAGCTGAGTTTGTAGAATCAGAAAGAGATACAGGTGGTAGACTCGGGTAGACTATCACTGAGGTTTGTCTAAAGTGCCAGTTGAGAAACCGCCAACAACCAAATCCGTGCTGTGGGTAGGACTGCTCTGGGGATGATTTGGTTTGCTCCAGCGACTACACTGTATAATCGCTGGGGGGGGGGGGGAGTAAACCAAACCATCTTGGAAGGTGATCAAACATTGGTACAAATACCTGTCTGTTCAAATCTTATGTTTCTTCTGGGTTTTTTTTAGCTGTGAAAGACCCAGGAGCTCTTCTAGAAAAATATGCACAACTAGTGACAAGATTGATGATAACTTTGGCTGAGATCCCTTGCAATGCAAGCAGAGAGAAAAGCCTCAACCAACACAGTTCAACTGAATCTGTCTGGCAAAGGAGAAATTAGGCCTCCAGTCAGCATGGTGGGCAGTTCAGACATCTAGTGAAGGATCAGGGAGTGTCACTGAAAATGACAGGGAACTATGATGAGCACCCAAACTGCATTGCTTGGCCTTTGTGAACAGCAAGCATTGCTTGTGCAAAGAGATATGGAATGCCTCCTTCTGTGAGTGTGGTAAATGCCCATTTTTGGATTTAGGCCCCTCCTAATATAAATCAGTTTCAACAACAGATCACAAGATATTTCAAATGTTTATGTACAGTAGGACCCCCCCCTATCTGGGGAGAGATTGGTTCCAAGCCCCCTTGGGAATGCTGCCAAATGCAGATTATAGAAAACATTATTATAATAATGAACACTATACATAGCATATATACTTTGGGGAGTTTTCTTTTAATATTTTAATATTTTCAAACCATGGATAAGTCACCTGGATAATGGATTCTCTTTTTCTCTCCATCTCTGTAATTATATGTGATTGAACAAGTTGAAGAATTATCATGGTTTAGTGTAAAGTAAAGGTAAAGGTAAAGGTTCCCCTTGACATTTAGTCCAGTCATGTCTGACTCTAGGGGGCGGTGCTCATCCCCATCTCCAAGCCGTAGAGCCAGCGTTTGTCCATAGACAGTTTCCGTGGTCACGTGGCCAGCGTGACTAGACACGGAACGCCGTTACCTTCCTATCGTGGTGGTACCTATTTATCTACTCGCATTTACATGCTTTCGAAATGCTAGGTTGGCAGGAGCTGGGACAAGCGACGGGAGCTCACTCCGTCGCGTGGATTCGATCTTACGACTTACGACTGTAAAGTCCATTCCATCAAAAGCTTCCATCAAAAGCTCCATACTTATCACTTCAGTAGCATCCCTGTGTAGCTACAGATCTGATTCATATATAAAACCCTTTTTAAAGAAAATAACTGAGATATAGGAGCTTGATGTCATATTGTTGGTGTGCTCCTCTGACTCCCCTATGTAGTGCTGTTCCGATGCCTCCAAATTATGCAAATGAAAGAAGCTGATTATTCAAAGTGTTTATGCTTTTAAGTGTGTGAATCATTTTTGTGTCTCAGCTTGGAATATGCATTACAGCTATACTAGGATTTCCAATTAAACCAAACGTTGTGTTGTTGTTAAGCAGCACTGAACCTATGGCAATCACTTCCAGTAACCGTTGAACACTATTTAAAAATATTGTTATTTGGACGCCCTCACTGAACTCAAGAGGGTGATTTTGTGCTGTGAAAAATACTACCCACGTATGGCTGCCACAAGAAAAAACTGAAAACGGAATAGTTAAAACAATGTTTTATCCATGGTATATTAACCTGTAGCTAAAAAGGGACAAAATAAAATGTATGTTTCCCCCTGCTGTTCTCCTAACAGAAACAACCAACAATGGCAAAACTCAATGCCATGTTAATTCAATACATCTTCTCTGAAGACTCATCCTCTTTTCTAAAAAAAACAGTAACAACACTGAAAATGACAGTGAACTGTGATCCTCTTGCGAAAAGTGTTTTTTTGCTGAGTGAACTAAGGGAGAGAAACAAAAGGAGAAGCAGTTTCATTCAAACATGTGGAAAGGAAAAAAAATGTTTCGCACCTATATCTCCTTGGACATGAATTATAATCATGAAAAAAACCCTATTCTGGAGAGCATCCTTATTGTCTAAATTCACCTTAAACCATGTTTGAGCTAACTCATTACCTGTATGAGGAATCCAACCCCACTGTGCTTTAAAACCAGCTGGAGCAGCAGACTTGGTGCTTACTCGAGTAGCTGCTAACAAATCCTTGGGAATTACATGTCAGGAGTTAGAGATGCTGTTTGTGTTCTAAACTGCCTACACAATATGAATGGATAGAGCTCTGAACTTTACACTTTGTAGCTTGGGAAGTTTCTCAGACCTTGGATCAAAAGAGAGAGCAGGTAACAACAACAACAACAACAACAACAACAACAACAACAACAACAACAACACAAACTTAGAACTGCAGAGCTGAAAGGGACCCTATGGATCATCGAGTCCAGCCCCTGTCATGGAGGCACAGTGAGGAATCAAACTCCCAAACTCTGGCTTCGCGGCCAGATGCCTAATGGGTAGTATGTTTACTGTGCCCCTCTCTGCTGCTTCCATTCCTGTAGGCATTTGAGAAACATGTCCATATGGCTTAAGCTTTGTGATTTTCCAAGTTCCAAAACCAAGATCCTTCAGCGGATTACCCAACCAATATTTGGCCAACAGCACTGACATTTAAGCAGTTGGATGAGATGGCTCACTGTGAAATGCGATTTATGTATTATATTTGACTGAGAATTGTGCTTAGTAACTGAAACCATGTGTGTCTGAGACAAAAAGACCAAATGGCATGTGTTTGTTCCTTGAATGACAATGGGCTGGAGCAGGATGCTGAGTTAGATAGACTCCACCTCATGCAAAGCCCCTGGATGTGCTAAATATGCAGAGCTCTCTAATTCATTATTTCTGAAGCTTCAAACGCCAGAAAAATTTACATGAACTGGGATGAAAATATCTGAACTGAATCGAAAGGTATTACTGCTTTTGATCCTCACCTGTTATAAATGGTAGAATTATTCTTTTTTTTCTTCCCCCACTACATTGTCCTCTACAATAGGATTATACTCCTGGGTAAAAATTTAAGGGTTCTTAGGAATTATTTAGCAGGGATAGGAAAATTTATTTGGGGGGGGGGGGGGTTATAACTTCCAGAATACTTCAGCTAGCACAGTCACTACTTCACTGGCTGTGGATTTGGGGCTCTGTAGTGCAAAAAAGTAACTTTCCTTTGTTTATTTAGTGCCAACGATTTCTTAAGGTAGGATCTACATTAAAGCCTTATTCAAGCATCATGTACAGATCTGAGTGGAAATGATAGAAGCCATATTTTCAATCCAAAGGAAATGCCAATCAAATAATGGGGTTAATGAACTAGGCTTTATGCTGGATTGTGTCCCATATGTGATTAATCCTATCACTGCTGATGTCCTTCATGCATCAATGGCTAGAGCATTCAAGAAAACACAGTACTCATCACAGTATCTCATCCACAATGGGTACCTTTCCCTATGCAGTATCACACACATAGGTGAAGCTTTTTTGTAGCATGATCCGACATGTATTCATAAGCAAAGTGGTTTGCTCCACCCCCATGAAAACATCTGTCAAAAGCAGCCCAGATGTGTGAGTGTATCAAGAAAAAGCATCACCATCAGCTACGGAAGGATATTACAGATCTTGAACCACACATACAGAACCAGCCCTCTACACTGAATACTGCACAAATATTCACCATCATGAGAAAAAACATCTACAATGCATATCTTCCCCTCCCTGAAGAAAAAGAAGAAGAAAAACTATCTAATCTACTACAGAGCGACTCAGCCCACAACAACAACTCCATGAACTTACAAAATAACATCCTTAATCTATCAAGCCACCCACTGAGCCAAGCAGAAGAGTCAGTTCTTTCACAGGGCCTGTCTTTCTGTCCCACCAAACCCACACAGATGATACAACTCTGTGATGACCTAGAAGCCTTTTCTCACAGACCACAACTAAAAGAATGTTTCCTCAGCTATGAAAACCACCAGAATTGCAACACATAAGCAACACCCCATTCTCCACAACAGGAAGAGGAAATATCCCAACAATGTGAGGATAAATCATATACCAACCCACATCCACCTTCCTCCCAGCACCATGAAAAGAAGAACTCTACATGGACTCCTCCAGAAGGTCAAAACAAAGAATTGGATTTTTATATTGAATATTTTTGTCAGTGTACCCAGGCTGAAATAACCAACAAGGAATATGATTCTCACAGTAGAGTGTGAGGCTATACACAGCCTCAGAAACAATTCCAACATAGTCATCAAAGAGGCAGATAAGACAGGTGCTGTGGTTGTCGTGGACAAATCAAGCTACACACAAGAAGCTGAGAGACAATTGTCCAACTCTAAATTTTACCAGCCCCTAACCAGAGACCCAACCACGAAATATCAAAAGTAACTACAAAACCTGATGAAAAACTTCCCTGAAGACATATGTGAACAAATTCTGGCTAATATACCACAAGAACCTCAAACAGCCACCTTCTACCTACTACCGAAAATACATAAACCTGGAAACCCCTGAAGGCCTATTGTCTCAAACATCAATACTGTGATGGTTGGGGTACCAGGATACTTGGACTCAATTCTCAAACCATATGACACCAATGCACCTCGCTATGCAAGAGATGCCACAGACTTTCTAAGAAAACTTCAATCTACACACAATGTCCCAGACAACACCATCCTAGCTACAATGGATGTAGAAGCATTCTACACCATCATCCCACACAGAGATGGACTACAGGCTATCACAAATATCATTCAAAACAAGAAACAAGCCCACATAATCACCACCCTCTGTGAATTTGTACTCACAAACAACTATTTCACCTTTGACAATAAAAACTAACTCCAGATCAAGGGAACTGCAATGGGCACACGCATGGCCCCCACAGTATGCAAACATATTGACCTAGAACAACACTTTCTTAACTGCTGCACTCAAAAACCACTCCTTTATTTGAGGTATTGCACATTGGTGACTTTTTCTAACCTGGACCATGGAAAGCAATCCCTAGAAAAATTCCACAAAGAATGACATCAACCTCACCCTGGAACAATCTACACAACAGGTACATTTACTAGTAACCACTGTAAAACTACAACATGGACATCTAATCACTGGAAACCCACCAATCGATACACCTACTTGCATGCTTGCAGCTTACATCCTGAACACACAACAAAATCCATTGTTTACAGTCAAGCTCTCAGATACCATCACATCTGCTCGGACCCACAGGATAGAGACTCCAAACTGAAGGAATTAAAAAATGCATTCCTCAGACTACAATACCCACCTAATATGATTAAGGAACAAATTAATAAACCAAGATGGATACCCAGAAGCAACCTACTACAGGATAGACCCAGAAGGGAAAATCATTCAACACCACTAATTGTCACTTTCAGTCCACAGCTGAGACCACTCACACGCATCATAAGTTATCTCCAACCCATCCTTGATAAGAACACTTCACTCTCCCAAGTCCTTGGTGGCAGACCCATCCTGGTTTATAGACAACCCTCCAACTTCAAACTACTGAAACACAATCAACTATACAACACTGACATAGAGATGGGAATGAAACCCTGCTATAAGCCCAGACACCAGCTCTGTCCCCACATTTATTCAGGCAAAACAATTACTGGACCTAACAATTTCACACAATATCAAATGCACTTTTTCCTGATCCTCTACCAATGTTATTTATGCCATTTTTTCCAACAATGCCCATCTGCACTCTACATAGGACAAACAGGACAATCACTACGCAAACAAATCAATGGACGTAAATCAGACATCGGGAATGGCAACACAGAGAAACACTTTTCACATCATTTTAATTTACCAGGACATTCCACAGACAGATTGAAAGACAAGAATACAAAGAGGAACAGATGAGATAAAATATATATGCATGCTAGACACACATATCAAAGGACTTAATATAAGCCAAGGCTTTGGGGGACACTACCAGATATAAACACCACAAACATTGTACTGTACTGCATCTCCTAGATACTTCCTCCCTCTTTAACAGATCCACCTTAGAAATTTTTAAGGTAATATAGATTCTACTCTGCTCTCCTGGTCATCCATTGTCTGGGGTAATTCACACACTTCACAACTGATTAAAAAAAAAGTTGTAGGGGAAAAAGTTTATCAAGGACTGTAAATAGCCCATCTGATTAACATTGTTGTTACTCTACTATTGCTAATCTATGACAGAGGTTCTCACATTCTTTACAGCACTAGTTTCTACTAAAGACTTGCATATCAAAGACACTATCATCACAATGTTTAACACCCACTGATGTTCTTACCAACCAACCAGAACCTTGATGCCATGTGTAAATATTTGCCATGTTATATCTCCTTCTCTTATGTCTGATGAAGCGGGCTTGTCCACAAATGCTCACATTAAAAAATATAAAAGTTAGTCTTTAAAGTGCCACCACATTTCTGTCTTTGTTTACTCTATTGTTTTCAACTATAACATCAGCTAACTGTGATTCAGGATAAACCCAGCAATGATCCTCTCATACTCTTTGTGTATAATTTTTATGTATTTATTTTGGGGGGTGTGGAGGGGAGGGAAGAAGGATTGCCTTGTGTGTGATCTGGATCTGAGGGAAACAATCATTACTAGAGATGTGATTCAGATTAGGAATTTCCTTGGAAAACAAAGTGAAGAAGGGGTATTTGTACACATCCAAACCAAACCAAAGTGAAGCAAAGAAGCCTAAAGCAGCACTTAAAGTGAATAAGAACTTTTTGAAGCATTGAATTTTGCTTTGGTGCTTCAGAAATTTTAAAAGGTGAAAATTGGAGGCGGGGGAGGTACACTTGGCACCAGGGTGTCTCACTCAGAAAATGAAAGTATCACTGCAACAGAACTAGGAAGCCTAAAAAAGAGATTAACACCTCAATAGCCAACAGAGAGCCCAAGCTCTGCTAGAAACCTTAACATGGAACCCCAGGAAGGTTCAGAGCAACCAGATAAATTCCTCTCTCCCTCAATGGTGTCTATTTTGTATCATTATAGACTGAGGGAAGGAGTTTGTTAGAGATTGCTATTCACTTTAGTTTAATTTTAAGTAGAGTGAGTGTGCACTGCATTTTTCTTCTTCTTTTCTTTTAGGCAGTTGTAGATCTTAATCCATTCAATTGGCTTCCTGTATGTGTGAGATTTGTGTCATAGATGCCTTGAGTTGCTCCTGGGAACTAAAGAAATACAGTACAGTTCTACTAAGCAGCAACCTCTTCCCACTCAATGACATATCTAGGCTTCTCCCCCACTGATCTGCATCTCTCATTCTAGGTCACGGCCCTTTATGTCCCTCCTTTAATTTTTTTCTTTCTTTCACTATTCAGACAAATGCAAATAGTTGCAAATGCCTTAAAATATTTGGATACAAATTGAATTGGACAAATTGCAAATCAACCCAAACTTAGTTAGTCACAATTTGTAAAATGTGCTATTTGTAAACATTCAGAACATTCAAAGCAGATGGTATTCATACATCCCTATGATAACTAATATTTGGAGCATGGGATCTTGTTTTCCATACATTTTACTATGGACAAGGGTTATTTAACAAATGTAGTAATGATATGACAAAATTCTTGCCCCCGTATAAAATTTATTTTTATAAGAGGTCTAAGCAACATGGTAGTGCATTCTGTGGGGGGCAATTCTTCTGAGCACGTAAGTTCCTGTTTTTTAAAAGTTAATACTGCAGGGTTTTTTTTTTCAATGAGGGGGGAATTAGTAATTAAATAATCTTGACTCCCATTATTGTAGCATGCTCTCTCTATGCATGCCATTTTGTGCTATCATGTTCATTCCCTCCTTTCCCCAGATTTACAATAGCAAAGAATAACAAGCTGTGAAATAGTGGCATCTTCACATTGTCATAGGTAGAAGAAAGTCAAAAAAGGGGACAGGAACCTACCATAGCACAATGGCAAAGTCCATGCTTTGCATACAAAGGAGTCAGGCGTGGCCCTCCAGGCAGGGATGGGAAAAGATCCTTCCGAATCCTGGTGAGCTCCTGCCAGCTGCTATTTGCAGTCCTGGGTTAGATGAACCAATAACACCACATGATGTGAGTAGAGGGCCATCTGTACAGCTGCTCTTTGGCTGTGGAACTCCATTCCAAGTGAGTCTACCTCTTCTTTCAGTTCAGGTGGCCTTCTGGAAACAGGTTTATCGTGGGTGGGTTTTGCACTTTTTGACTGATCTGTTCTCTCTCTTTTTAAAAAATAATTTTATTTTAATTTCCAAACAATAAACAAATCAACAACAAATAAAGTAAACACACTAACAAATCAATTTAATACTAAACCAAATCACAACTATCGTCCTTGTGCAATCCCCCCGCCCCACCCTCAGAACTAGTTAACATTAATATTTTTAATTATATTTCATACCACTCCATTTCTCTCCAAAAATATGTTGATTCTTCTCCAGGTGTATACCCTTTGGGTTTCTGAAACACATAGACCAAAAATAAATTCCATATATCCTTAAAATCATTACATTTCAATATTCCTTTTCTAACTTTAATTTCACAAGTGAATTTATCATTAATAACCATATTCCACATTTCTTTATGCCATTCTTCCATATTCAATTGATTGTTATTTTTCCAAATCCCTTTTAAGTTAAAAATGCCTAATGGTTTTCCAATTGCCCCACTGGTAAAGAGATGTTATGTTGTTACATGTTCCTCATTTCCCCTCGTGGTGGAAGTTCCAACATGGGTGCTCTCTGGATTTGGCTTCATTCAAATGTGAGAGCACTGGACATTTATAATATATGCTTTGCTTAGAGATATGCAAATAGAAGGCATGTGGAATTTTAAAAGGAGGGGGGCTATCAGATCTGCATTTTTGCATCAAAACCCCAGAGAGGAACTCCTCACTACAAAGTGTCTTCAGCCCTCACAACCTCCAAATTTCTCTAGCCCTATTCAGGCACCTTGTACTTAAGCATCATTCAAGCAGGGGAGCAGCAAACCCATCAACGGCTTTTCCATCTGGAAAACAATACATCTGCAGAAAGAAGGCTCCTGCTCACGCAGAGTATCTGCCTGAACAAGACTTCTTGTTTTTCAGGATTCTTCTTCATGAGCAGAGTTAAATGTGGGCAGAATGTTCAGCTGTCACTTGCCTTTTCCTTTGTCATATCAGTGATCACCAACAAGGCTTACTATATTAATGTCAATGTCTTCTTTCCACAATTCAAATTGCTGACTATCTTTTCAACCCAATAAATGCTAAATGGGATAATAGGTTATGGTATTGCTCCTTCCCAGGAATGGAAAGTGGCTCTTTGCTTGGCCCTATAGTCATTCTAGAATTGCACAGATACTTTTGATGTGGTCCATTTTTGTACATTTGACCGAAGACAGTGCACATGCCTATTACTATTAAATAGCTGTTGGCATGACTTGGAAAAATATTGTCATCCTTTGTGTCAGGCAGAAACTAAGAAGGCTTTTTGATTTAATGCCACGTTTAGGAGTCACAACACTTTTGTTAGCTCAGGGCTATGCCGAAAGCTTTTTGCATTCACATTCCATCCATACTCAATCTCATGGGTTTGAAATTCATTATAAGAGCCATCTTTGAATGTGAAAAGGGAGCCCAGCATAAATACACAATGAAATAAAAGAAGGGACATTATTTACTAAGAAAAAATGGCTCTAGAAAATATTTTGCAACATTCCAAAGGAAAACTTCTATAAATGCATCTCTCAAATTCAGATCTGTATTCAGATACAGGAAGTTGCCCTTGAGCCCACTTTAAATGTTTGGACCACACAACTGTAGATCCAGTGGATGCAGCCTGATTGTTACAGTTGGATCTGACTGCATGCACTGCTGATCTTTCTTCATTTTAGAAGAGACATTCGCATTTATTTCCAGAATCATCCTGCTGCTTCTTAAAGGTCACCAGAATCTGTTTAAAGTTGATATTCTGAACCCCTACATATATCACCAACAGTCTCTCTTCCAATTTAGCCAGATTTTCAACTAGGCCTACGTAGAGGTTGTATAAATCCATGGTTTCCTTTGAAACAGATTTTTCAAACGACCACCACAACATGAGTGATTTGAATAAGAAAGTTTGGTGCCTGTGGTGGATGATCAAAAGAGAAAAGTTCTGTTCTTTTTCTGGGGTAGAAATGCAAGGGCATTTGGTGCATGTGACATTTACCAATTTCTGCAAACAGACTTCTTAAGCCAGTACTAAATAATGGACAAAATCCATTTGGTGGGCAATAATCTGAGAACAGTGAGTGACTCACCCTGAAATGTTGGGGTGAGATATTCTTATTGCTTGAACCACAAGCTGCTTCTGTCAGGAGACTCTCTTCATTTCAGCATCCTCCCTTCTTTCGTACTTGGGTATCACACCAAGCAATATGTGCTCGCATTTGTTATCAACTGCTTGGAGGGCAAGTAGGAATCTTCCTTCCCACTTGAATTTACTTGATCATTGCTGAGAGTGTATTATCCTGATTTTTAGTCTTTCCCATTCGATTTACAGAACTGCCAAGTGACAATTAAGAGTGGTGAGATGAGGAAAGACTTAAAGAACTAGGCATGTTTAGCCTTGAGAAAAGAAGGCTGCTGGGAAATATGATAGCACTTTTTAAAGGTACTCATACAGAGGAGGGGCGGGATCTGTTCTTGGTCATCCCAAACTGCAGGACATGTAATAATGGGCTCAAATTACAGGAAGCCAGATTTTAAGTGAATGTCAGGAAAAACATCCTAACTGTTCAAGCAGTACAGCAATGGAACCAATTACCTTGGAAGGTGGTGAGCACTCCAGCACTGGAGGAATTCAAGAGAAAATTGGATAACCATCAGATCTGTTCTGATTTGGATTCCTGCATTGAGCAGGGGGTTGGATTCAATGGCTTTATAGGCCCGTTCCAACTCTATTATTCTATGGATCTATGATAGTTGGATCTGGAAAACAGGAATGATAATAACTTGGGATGGTACCAGTGCAGTAAGGGAATGGGGGAAAGATGCTTTAAAAGGTTGCTATTCATAGAGGCTTTTGATGGCAACCTCACATTGCCACTTGCCCTGCCTGTCCAGTAATGGGCTGATGTTGCTGCCTTGCTCGTCTTGTGATGCTCAAGTTTATTTGTTTTCTTCGTATATTTTTAATCATTGTTGCTGTTCGATTTATTGCTATTTTTTTTGTCCATATTGATTGTTAACCGCTTGGAATAATGCTTTGTACTAATTGGGCGGTATAAAAGTCTAAGAAATAAATAAATAAATTACTCTTTTGTAAATCATGTGCTTTGCCAATAAAATGATGAATAGAGCTTTGGACAGTATGTCTTTCATTAGCTGGGCAATGGCTGTTCTAACAACCTATATTTAAGTGAATGTGAAATGCATTCATCTTTTAAATGCTACTCCTCTACTAAGGATGATACTCGTATCACTAACCTCTATTACACACAAATCACTTAGACATGTAAATTCTTTATGACTTACTAAATGTTAATGTATGACTTGAGAAATGTTAAAGTTGTAAATAGATTCTTTTGAGCTTATACGTGCTATATTTCTCTCTCTAGCCCTTAGCATTCAAGGTACAAAGCATAAAGATATAAGGGGGGAAAAAGAGGTTTCCGCTGTCAAAAGATAATTTACCGTGAAGGAAGAAAAGAGTTAATACAGGTAAATCACAGGGGCAGATGACTGTCACGAGATAATGTCTTTTCCTTGTAGATGGGTAGTAAAACATTTATTAAATATATATGTTATGAAATGTCTGTGGCAATGTAACTTCACTATCTTGTATTAGTTTTGTGTCTGCTACATTGACTAACTGAAGCTTTCACACTATATCTGTTGAAACAATGTTGTCTGTTGAACCAGCTGAAAAATTTGACTCCTAAATATTCATTGTCTATGCCTGAAAGCTCCAAGTAATTTCCGAGGAAACTCAGTTTCAGTAAAAACACAAATTAACTTATATCCTCAAAATAATAGCACAATTTGTATTTGTTATGCATTGAGAAATATTCAACTATGCTTATCTTGGTATGATTTTTACCCTGGTTTACAGTAAGGCTCACAGAGTACCTGATGCAAGGTTCATCTGAAGAAGAGACAACTGAAGTCAGTTCTTGCAATTTTTCCCTACTGTTTAACACTTAAATCACACACTGTGTCTTAGATGTAGAGGAAGGCAGAGAAAACACACTTATGAAAAATGCAGCAGTATATTTCATTGTGATCCACAGACTGAAGAAAGTACTTTTCTTAAATAATAATTATCTGCTGTCAAGTTAATGCTGGTTTACGGTGACCCTTTTCAGGATTTTCTAGGTAGTGAGTGTTCAGAACTGGTTTACCCTTCCCTTCTTCTGGGGCCATCCTGGGACTGTGCAGGTTGCCCATGGCCATCCAGGCTGGCTCTTCTGGGATGCACAGTGGGCAATTGAACTCCTAACATCTGGATCCACAGCCAGGTGTCCCACAGAGCTACCCAGCCATCTGAACTACAGCTTCCAAAATCCTCCAGCCACCACAGCCACTGGTCATACTGGTGAATGTATTCTGGGAGTTGTAGCTCCCAAAGTAATTTTTCCAAGCTCTTGCAATAGTCAACATTGCAGAAATGGGAGTTTTATTATTGTAATTGAATGATCTCTTTCTATCCTCCCCAACTGCGCCTCCCCAGCTCTGCTCCTGAGAGTCTTTGCCCTGCCTCCCCAAGCAATCTGTAGGCAATCTAGTCACTGAAGTGTTTTCAGTAAATCTTCTGCAAACTAAGGAGGAATCAATAGATGCTACATTTACTAGGTTAAAGGAAAACAAAGGCTCTTAGGTGATAAGAGAAAGAAGACAACTTATGGAACTCTGGATATTGATGAATTACTGTTTCCTTCTTTCCTCATCATTGGTCCACTGGTTGGAACTGAGAGGAAATGCAGTCCAACAACATCTGGAGGTCCACAAGGAACCAGGCTACCAAATGAAACTGCAAGCTTCCCATCTGGAAGCTCCTAAAGGAATTACTTTACCCTTGCTCCATTACAGGAGCAGCTGCAAGTTTGAGGAAATCTTGTCATCAAGGGCCCCCCTTTCTGTGTCAGGGGGACCATGGACAGCTTTCCTGGCTACAGTGGCAGCACTCTGAGAAGGCACATGGCTAGGAATGTTTAGGCTATTGGGGAAATTTAGTTAAAAGGGGGGGATGTTCTAAGAATGTAGTTATTTATTTAAGTTAGCAGAGTATAAGGCAAAAAAACCACAGAAATTTAGATCAGCCCAGTCTCATAAACACACTCCCTGGATTTGCACATAAAAAGTGGCACTTTGTTTGATAAAGTCACTCTAGAAGCATTTAAAGTAGGAAAAGGTATCTTTACTCACAGTTACCATTTGAAGTTACATTCAGAAGAAAAAAAGGGGGGATGGAGTCTCCAGCATGAAGAAGGCTTTGCATGCTTACGGCTTGGAGGATGATCAGAAGAAGAAGAGAGGCTATCAACAACAGGGGTGGAGGCTTGCCTTAAATGGCAGAAGTGGGAAAAGAACTATACCAGTCAAGGTAGTGGTAAAGGCCGATCACATGAGGTTATAAAGCCCCCTCCCACTGATACCCAGTGTTAGTGCATGCAAGTTTGCTATTATCCCAGCATAAACATCATTTAAATTTCCCATAGTGCCTCAGAGTAGCACTACATTTACTGTAAGTCAGAAACGTACTGGTCCCCTTTGCTACCGTGGCAAAATATAATCTGGGATCTAGAGAGTGTTGTCATCTCTAGAATGAAGCTTCCTTCTCATAGACTGGCCAAAATCTTATTTGATAGCACAGTAAATTTCCCTAGGGTAGGCCCATTGAATCAGCAGGGTTCAATAAGTCAACTCCTCTGTAAGTTCCATTGATCCAAATGAGTCTACTCTAACTGCAACTTATTATGCTAAAGTAAGTTGCAGTTAGAATAGGCCTATCTGAATCAATGGAATTTATGGAGGAATTGACTCACCAAGTCTTCCCATCCAGCCTGCAAAGACCACTCATGTGGCTCACTTCCAAGAGCTGCATTCCCTCAGGTAGGGAGAAGGGATGGTAGAACATCTCCTGTCTGAGCTGAAGCTTTGGGAGAATTATTCCTTCAGGCTACATCTTGGGAAACTATCTGTGCCCTTGAGAAGTGCTCCTTGTCAGTCACGTTTGCTCTTTCCTCATCTTTTGTGATGGGAAGATGCAAGGGAGAGGAAGCATGGCCTTTTCTTGGCTGAGCTCCAGCAAGCAATCCATGTGCATACATGGGATGTATGGATGGGGGGGGGGGAGAGAGAGAGAGGAGAGGTTACCATCACATTTCAGCAATCCAACCTTTCTAAAAGATTCTCATAATCAAAGCCTGTTTCTGGATGCATAGACAGCAGTCCTGTAAGACAGACCTGGGGGACCTTTGGCTATCGAGATGTTTTGGACTCCAACCCCCAGAAACGCAAGCCAGTATAGTCAATAGGTAAAGGTAAAGGTTCCCCTTGACATTTGGTCCAGTCGTGTCCGACTCTAGGGGCCGGTGCTCATCCCTGTTTCCAAGCCGTAGAGCCAGTGTTTGTCCGAAGACAGTTTCCGTGGTCACTTGGCCAGCGCGACTAGACACTGAATGCTGTTACCTTCCCACCGTGGTGGTACCTATTTATCTACTCACATTTGCATGCTTTCGAACTGCTAGGTTGGCAGGAGCTGGGACAAGCGACGGGAGCTCACTCCGTTGCATGGATTCGATCTTATGACAGCTGGTCTTCCAATCTTGCAGCTCAGAGGCTTCTGCGGTTTGACCTGCAGCGCCACCACGTCCCCTTTGTATAGTCAATAGTAAAAGACTATAAGATTGGACTCTAGAACATCTGGGAGGCCCAACATGCTGAACTGTGGAAACTGGCATGTACTGTATTTTTGCCTATGTACAAGTAAATGTTGCTCAGTTGTTTATAAGTCCCCATTCATAGATTTTAGAGGGATATTCAATCACTACAATACATTTTCATATGTGGCTGGCTCTTTGTAACTGATGATAATGTTTGGTAGAGTGTGTATGCATATTTATCTACTATGAAACATATTAACACCCCATGTCTTATCATATTATTGGGGTATAATCATCTCAGTCATATGGGAGCATACAACATAGGGCAAGGGGAATGGGACTTCTGCTCAGACCACAAGCTTCTGTTATTTATAAGATGTTTCAGTTTGCTAGATGCAAAATCTTTTTTTTTAATTAGTAGTTTCATAATATTTGCCAACTTGTCATCCTTCAAGCATTTTGGTGTATAACTGCTATCATCATACAATCTTGAACATACCCAGACCATTTGATTTTGCAAGCTAAGCAGAGTTAGATCTCCAGGTAGCATTATGAGGGTGGGGGATCTGCCTAAAACTCTACATCGTTGCTGCCAGCTTCACAATAACAGCTGAGATAGACCGATGATCTGCTAAAGCAGCTTCCTGTGTTCCTATGTACCATCCTCGAACAGCACAGCTAGTGTTGAGGGGTTATGAAAACTGTGGTCCAAAACATCTAGATAGCTGGGGAAGGTTGCTTTATTCTATTACATGATCATAACAGGAAAATACCTGGACAAATTTAATTAGCAGGGATAACATTCTGTGTGCCACTGGTTCTGTTACTTAATAGTCTTTTAAGTCGTTACTTTAATCCTGACTTCCAAACAACTATAAAGCAAAAGTTGTTTTCAAAGACCTCAGGTAGAAAATTGATTCTCTGAATACTGATCATATTCAAATTCCATTTGCTTTTTCTCTTCCTAAATGGTTCAGTATATAATGATTTTAATTTCAATAAGCACCCTTTTGAAAGGATAATTGGTAAACCATTGTGTTCTTCATTGATATTGAAACTGAAAGCATTATAATGTGAAATAATGCTATTCTCTTTGATCATTCCATTAAAGTCACAGTTGATTCAATTTTGTCATGGCTGAACTTTGCAGAAATACAATTGCATTTTGGCACAAGCTATATACTTCTTCCTGGATAAGACGCTGCCTAGGTAAAATTACCGTCTGACTACAATAGCACACGGCAAGAATCTCACGGTTGTGCCACGCATTTCAAGCTTTCTCCCTTTTCTTTGAAGAAATGCAATTTGCATTTCCTTATTAGAACTGATAAGAAGCCAGGTCTTGTAGACCTCAAAACACACAAGCCAATTTCATCTGCCCTTCACAGAAACCCCTTGTGCGTGTGTGTATGTGTTAGGTGATTTGAAAGCTACCCATGTGAAGACTGATTGGCCTGGATGCTGAATTCTTCACAATTCTAAGGTTACTTACAGATAGAGAACATTTACATTAAAGAGAGAAAATGTCTGTAGGTGGGGAAAATGCATAGGATATTTACATACCTGTATTTCTCTATCACATGACTGGCACCTGAATAGGTCTCAAACCAGTGCCTAATAAAACACTAATTTGAATTCTTTTGTAGAAATTTGTCATTGCATTTTAGAGTTGTTTTATTTAAGCACTGAATTAGAATTGTATCAAGATTTAATTACTCTCCTTAGGTTTCTATTGAAAGCTCAGGAAGGATCTTTCAGTTCCAATGCTTTCATTTTTATTGGTTTTACTATTTTACTTCACAATACTTCTGCTTTGCTGTACAATTGCTTTTATGCTCCCTTGTGAACTGTGAATATTATTTATTTTATTTTCCCTCGTGAGTTAAAAACAGCACTTCATTATTCATTTTGTCAGGAGATCACATTGAACAGAGCTGAGTGGAAGGGATCTTTCTCTGAGGAAATACTGACCCTGGTGACAACACAGGAAAAATAATGCACAGATGCATCTTATAGCATGGACACAGAATTTATTTTGGCAATTTCATCTATATTCTGTTTTACTTCTCTCCATTCTGTGTTGTCTTTCTGCTCGTGGGCAACAGCCTTCTTACTCTAGAGGGTTTGGACAACTAACCTCTGATACGAAAGAGTTAGCTTTTATCCCATGTGCTGTATTTTCTTTAACTGATGTATTTTAAAACTCACTTTTAATGGCTTATGTCTGAAGTTGTTTTATGTTTTAATTCTGTTTGCGTCATGTAATCTGTTAGCTACCTTGACTCTTAGAAATCCAATAAATAAAAAAATAATAAAAATGTGCTATCATACTGCATGAAGAATTCACAAGCTACTTCAACAAAATGTCATTTATTTATTTATTAACTTACTTATTTTAGAACTGCTGGATAGCTCAGTGGTTTAGGTATCTGGCTGTGGAGTCATAGGTTGGGAGTTCAATTCCCCACTGTGCCTCCTTGACAGGATCTGGACTAGAGGTGGAGGTATTTGAATAGGAACATCCCCTCGCAGCTGAACTTAACAAGGGTCCGGCCCCTGGGGCCAGACCATCCACTCATGCATCCAGCAGTGGCAGCAGCCTCGTTCATCCTTCCAGTCACTCCCGGAGTGCCGCTCTCTTCCCGTTCGGCTGGCCACTTGGCAGCTGTGCAGGGAGACTTGTCGTCCCTCTGTCTGCCTGGAGTGGCTAGCCAAGTGGGAAGAGAGCGGGGCTCCAGGAGTGATTGGAAGGATGAGTGAGGCTGCCGCTGCTGCAGGATGTGTGAGTGGATGGTCCAGCACCAGGGGCTGGACCCTCATTACGTCCAGCTGCACGGGGACATCAAAAAATACCTCCATCTCTAATCTGGACTAGATGATGCATAGGGTCCCTTCAGTTAGTTAGTTAGTTAGTTAGTTAGTTAGTTAGATAGATAGTTTGCTTGTTTGTTTGTTTAATTAATTAATTTCATTTCTTTCTTTTTTATATACTGCCCATCTAGCCGAGGCCACTCTGGGTGGTTTACTATATTGTAAACCACCCAGAGTGGCCTCGGCCAGATGGACAGTATATAAAAAAGAAAGATATATATGTATACAACCTATCAAGACGTGGTGGCGCTGCGGGTTAAACCGCAGAAGCCTCTGTGCTGTAAGGTCTATAGATCTGCAGCTGTAAGATCGAATCCACGTGACGGAGTGAGGGCCCGTCGCTTGTCCCAGCTCCCACCAACCTAGCGGTTCGAAAGCATGCAAATGCAAGTAGATAAATAGGGACCACCTCGGTGGGAAGGTAACAGCGTTCCGTGTCTAAGTCGCACTGGCCATGTGACCACGGAAGATTGTCTTCGGACAAACGCTGGCTCTACGGCTTGGAAACGGGGATGAGCACCGCCCCCTAGAGTCGAACACGACTGGACAAATTGTCAAGGGGAACCTTTACCTTTACAACCTATCAAATACAATTTAACATAACAAAGAATAGAAATAATAAAATACAAATAGGCAGTAACTGAAAGCATAAAAATGCATCAAAATAAAACATTCAAAACATTTAAAACATTGAAACGTTAAAAACTTGGTCAGATAGGCTAGTTAGACTCAGCTGAGGTCACAGGTATGACGTTTTTTACTAAATAGCTATGTTTCAAAATTGCTTTTTAAATATCACCAACGAAGGGGGGGGGCAAATGAATTGCAGGGGGGAGTTCATTCCACAGCTGAGGAGCAACTGCCAAAAAGTGCCTTTAAGCCTCAACCAAGAGAGGCACTCAGAAAAATACTATGATTGATAGTGTTGAAACCCATCTGCATTACTAACAGGAACACATTCTCTTCAGCCAGTTCCTGGTGTAAATTGTCCATGAAGGCAAACCGAAATACTCACTAGCCCATAACCAATCTTGAAGCCAGACTGAAATGTATCTAGATAATCCACTTCATTCATAAACCACAAGCGATGAGATGCCATCACACAATTTATCACTTATAAAGCAGGAGAAAGTTCAGTTATCTAATGAAATATATAGTTGGAAGATGTAGCTTGTTAACCTTCTATTTAATGTGATTCATTAAATCTAATTAAAGTATCACTCAGGATCAATTTATTAGAAAAGGTTCAGTAGCATAACTAAAATAGTTCAATTTGGTGGAAAATTCTGCTTCTCAGTATAACAGGAGCAACATGCCTTGATGATACATCCAAAAATAAAAGTAATGTCATTTTGTAGATAGGAGCCGTCACAACTGTTGCCAGTGGCACAGAAAAGATGCTAAGCTAAATTTATCTGAAACATCATTCAGTTTATATTTAAACACCTTATCATCTTTAATATATTCTTGAACTAATAAATATTTTGCATTAAAAAAGCAGGAGTTCATGATAAAGGTCCTTCTATTTCTTGTGTAGTGATAGAAAATGAGTGAATAAATATAAGTCTTGTTACCCACTCCATAAAATTCTTTGGATACATTGATCCCCTAGCTCATATCCAATTACTACTTTGGGCAGGAAAGGACTCCATTTCCTTTCACCTTGGATAATGATGCACAATCTAGTTCAGTACTGGATCATATCATCTGTGATCCTGTGCTGCCACCAGGAATACTTGTATTCTTGTACTCTCCAAACACCAATTGCAATCACTCCCATGGTCACTTTGGAGGGGAACGAGTACTCAACTTTCCATGATTCCTGAGTGAAATATTGGAGGGTATGTGGAATTTTATCTCAGAAAAAGCAAATCCCTGCCCTGTGTCTTTTGTCCTAGATAGCAGTGTTCAGTCAACACAATCCATTTACCATTCCTGTTTCTGGAACTATGTATAAGCACCTTCCTGCTTCTAAGAGCAGTCCTTGGTTGTAAAAAGAAGAGTGCATGTGCCATCCTTGGTCCGAACCAGCTTCTGGGGTTTAGAGATTAATAAACTCCTAGTCAAAACAATAGATTTTCTCTCCTACTGTGTGCCTTCCCTGTTCATAGTGACCCATTCTGGCCTAGTCTTCCTGCTATTTAGATGTCCAGCCCATATTCAACCTGAAGATGTCTAGTTTGGAAATGCCTTTGCAATCTTCCATTGTGACCTTATGAATCACCTCAATATATTTATAGCTAAGATGTTGAAGGTTAAAAAATCAAAATGTGGGATTAGAAACAATTTCAATTTAGATGTCTAGTTGACCTATGCAGTGCAGCTGAGAAGGAATGTTCAGACTCAAGGTTCTACTTGTCCACAATGCTGAAATTTTTGAGAGTTTACACACAGCAGATTAAGTGTGAGTGTTAAAAACCACATAGATCATTATAATAATGCTAAGAATGTTTACTTTAAAATATGTTGAAAAATAAACTAACAGTAATTGAACATTTCGCTTGGTATAGATTTTGGTTTGTGCTTGACAGATGTCTTATAACAGTTTCATAACAGATACTTATCAGATAGTCCTAGTATCTTCTTTAGTAAAATACTAAAAGCAGACAACTAGAAGCAAACAGTGCTAACTGAATACTAACATATCAACAGACATATTAACAGACAACTCCCAGACTGTCACTTTTTCTTATATCTGACAACCTTCTAAGCACATATTGGCTGACACTACACAGAATCTGATTGGTTACACATGTTCCCATAAATAATGCAGCTCATCCATTCTTACATACACATATATACATGCTGGGGTGCATAATTATATATTCTAACATGCAAGGGCTCTCCTGTTTATTTCAATGAAGATGAAGATTCAGCATGAATAAAGGGAAGACAGTGTTTGGAGTTGCTCTGTCAATGCAAATGAATGGGCCACCCCACTTACATAAGATGACCATGTTGAGAATTCAAAGTAGAAATATGTTACTTTCAGGTTCACAGTGTTGGCCTAGAAATGGCAGTAACCGAAGAGGGGGGGAAATTCCATTTTCAGTGGCATTGTAATAGTTGTTCCCAAGATTAGTATAGTGGCTGAAATGCAATAGTAAGTCATAACTAGAATAAGCTCGTTAAACTGACGAAATTTGCAGAGGAGCTGACTCACCCAATCCCCACTGATTCAATGAGCCTACTCCAGTAACAATTTACTACTGGATTTCAGCCAGTATTATTACCTTTATTTTATTTTATTGGGTCCCTTTATTGGGAGAAAGGCAGACTATAAATGAAACTAACTTTAAAAATTAATAAAATAAATATGAGCAAAATGCTAGAAATGAACAAACAAAGCTTTCCCCATCATGGATATTGGACAAACCTGGTGAGCAGCTTTTAAAGAGACAGTTGATCAGTTATTGGGGAGAAAAGGCAACTCTACTGAAGACAAACATTTGATTGGCAGCAAAGAGCAAATAATATTTTTCAGCTCAATAAATGTCAGTAAGGTTTTGAGGAAGTATCTCATCTCATCAGATAAAATATAATAATCTTCAGAGTAGAACATGTTACTAAAGCAGTTTTAAAAATATCAAATTGTAATTTGTTGAAAGAAAAAAGGCAGCTATTTAATCTGGAATATTCATATCTGTAAATGTGATCTGCAATTTTACTTCATATTAAAGGATATATTTTGAAGTTGAAAATGTTAAGGAACATAAATATTCATTAGATTTAATAAAAGAGAAGTAATGAACTGACCTGAAAATGAAATCATGTATGAAGAGGACAAGTTTGAGCTTTTTTGGAGAACATTTGAATCATTACTGAGTTAATGCTCTTTCACATGACCCTGAAATTTGGCAGAATGTAGGTTGACCAGTGACTAGCAGTCATTTTGTGAGGAACTAAATTTTCTCTGTGTTCGGATTGTTGTGTATTTAATATACCATTGCTAGCCCTTTTGGACAGTTTTCCATTAAGGACATTAATCAAAAACAGAGGAAGGTATCTTGTAGCTCCACTCCCTTCTATTTTTGCCGAACCCCCATGAAGAGAAACAGTTTTGAAGAGGAGAGTTTCTTCTACATACAGAAGACCCTCCACATGAACTCCAAAATGTAACAGAAACGGGATAGATGTACATTATGTCTTCACAGAATAAAGCCTGCCATTCCAGAAGACTGAAGTTTTTTTCACATCACATCACACTTTATCCCAGCAAACCAATGTCCTGGCTGCAGATCATGACCGGGAAACTATCAACATGTACAGCCCAGTCCTACACATGCCTTTCAGAAGCATGTCCCATTAATTTTAAGGGGGCTTATTCCTAGGCATCGTAATCCTGCAAATGCAGGATTGCAGCCTGAGTCAAAGGAGATTATATGTTTAACACACAATTAGATGCAGTACACCCTCAACCAACGAAAGACATTTGCTTGCCATAGCAAGTGTTTTCCTTGACTTTTCTATCTTGCTTTTAACCACGCTCTGTTCTGTCACTGGAATTCAAATCTGAGTCTACAGTTAACTCTAGTTACTAAAGAGTGAAACTCTGAAAAAAAAAATCTCATCGCCAAATGGAAAATATGTTAATAACAAGAAATATGTCTTTCCTTTAACATCTAGTTTGGTCCTTTGTTACTACAAAATAAAAAATCATCTAATTTTGTGGAGGTTATCGCTACATTTAGAACTGGACTGTAAAGCACATTCTTAAGGGTCTAACTGGGAGAAATAAAAGGAGAAGAGATAAAGGCATTTGAATTCTGCATGATAATACATCTTTCATGTATTGCTGAACATAATTTCGAATAACTACCTGAGGTTGTAGATTCATTGTAACCTGTATATTAAAATGATTTTCTGAACATTAGATTCAAAAGCAAGGCATTTTCATTTGCCGTCTTCTGTGCCTTTCTTCCTTTTTCCATCTTCCTTCTTTCGATTTACTGTGTCTAACTCCAGATTACCCCTGAAATTTGAAGCCCATACCTAACATTTTCTTTGTTTAAAGATTTTGTTCAAGGCAAACTGCAAGTCAACACAGTCAATATTTGGACTGGAGGCACACTTTGATTAATGGTGAGGATGACTCCATGCCCTCTGAAACATTCAAAGTAACACCACAAGTTGACTATAAAGAAGGGGGGGGAGAGAAAGTGTGTGAGAGAGAGAGCGAGAGACCAAGAAAACAAAAATAAAAATCTCCATATGTTTGAAGTGCTCTTCCTTTAAAAAAGAAATCCCAAATCAAGGTTGCATGTATATATAGTAGCTTCAGGCTTTATTCCCAATTTAAATAATTGTCTTGCTTTTCTGCAGGAGGCCATAACAGACAGCAAATACAAAAGATCAGTGAGAAGGAATCTATCCATATGTTTTAAGACAGAATATTTGCCTGACTCACAGGCTACTAGGATCCTGGGATCCTGCAGAGCAAATATTTTATTATTTCCAGTGGATACGTTCATCAGTTTGACCACAGTCCAGTGTGTATTGAAACCTGTTATCAATACAAATTACAATTAGATTGTTGAAAGAAAAAAAATGACAGATTGTTCTCATGGTGTCTTTTTTTACAAGAGCATACTTTAAATTTGTATCAAGCTTCGGCTACTACAGGTCAACTAATGGTTTCTTGCTAACAAGAGAGTACAACAGCCAATACATAATGATAAGCACAAATAATCAATTTGCTGTCAATGTTCAAGGCTTGATGCAATATAAAACATGGGCGCTGTGAGTTTCCTCGTGCAATTTTCAATGTATTTCCATGTCTCAGTGATAATCCTTGGAACTTGTACAGCATTTTTTATATTCAAAGTGCCTTAATTAGCCTGGGTGAAATGTTTGGCTGTGTGATGCTTGGGATTAGTTTCTTCCAAAGTGCAAAATGGCCCCTGGAGAGTATCTGGTTTAGTGCTCCCAGGATACCACACAAATCTGCAACTGTCATGTGTATCCTGTGGCTTCTTTAATTTATGCCAGGTACTGAAAAGCCTTTAGAATACTGAACCTTAAACAGCCACTCTAATCCCTTCAGCTTGACATACCGGTGTGCACACACATATGTTCCATCACACAGAAACGCTCACTCTTTGTGTGTCTTTCAAAGGGCAGGGCTTTCTATTCATGGATTGCTAAGAGGTCCCTGTGTGGCATCTGATGATCTGACATCTGTATGGGAAGTAGACATTGGGTCCAGTATCATAGATATCACGTGGAAGTCAATTTTAGGCTAGGCATCGCTCAAATTAATATCTGCAGTGATTAGAAAATCCATGCTGAAATTAGTACACTGAAATTAGTACACTTGACACCAGTTAGGTTATGTCAGAGTTACAAATAACTTCCCCCATTGTCTTGATGTAAGAAGAAAGACTCTCTTTGTTTACATGTGGTGGACCTGCCATTATGTCCAGGAGCATAGGAATTCTCTCTTTTGCAAAATATTTTACATAATGCAATATTCTAGCCCCTCCTTGGCACTTTTACCTACTTTTGCCTTTGATTCCAAAGTCCAATTATGTACTTGCTTGCTTGCTTGCTTCTTTATTTCCTTCCTTCCTTCAATTTTTACCCCACCCATCTAGTAGCCAGGCCACTACTCCGGGCGGCTTACAGTCAGGACATCAACATAGACATAAGCTAAAATACAGTAACGGGATAAGTTAAAACATTAAGCAACAACAAAAACAACCCTCCAAAGCATAACTACATTAAGAACAATCTACAGTAAGACTAAAGATGGTGGCGAAACCATTATCAGACTTGGAGCATTGAAGGACACCTGCAGATTATACAGTGAAGTGTTGGGTTTTTAAAACTTGGAAAATGTCTTTCACTGAGAGACTGACACATCAGAGCTGGCTTAGTAGAGTAATAACAACCACATCTCTTTCTGGAGAGAAGGCTTCCATTTATATCATAAATATAAGCACCAAGTAGTGCTTATGAATGGTGTCCGCAGCATTCATGGCTCCTTCTGGAGAAGCACTACAACCTGAAATTATTCTTATGTGTAGCACACGATCAGTCTGTTAACAATATATTATCAAACTGAACAAATGAATGATACCCTATACAGCTGTCCCCAACCTTTTTGGGACCACGGACCAGTTGGGGGGTGCGGGCTCCGTGCGCCGGGGCAGGGGCACCCCTGCGCTTGCAGGTGGGCATGTCATGCTCGCGGGGGGCGTGTCACGCTTGCAGGTGGGCATGTCGCGCTCGCGGAGGGGGCCTGTCACGCTCGCAGAGGGGCATGTCGCGCTTGTGCACATGTGCGCAAGTGCGACATGCCCCTCTGTGAGCGTGACACGCCCCTCCGTGAGCACGACACACCCACCGTGTGTGCCTGCATGCAGGGGGCAGAGATCCGTCTCCACAGCCCAGTTCCAGGAAGCCCACAGACCGGCACCGGGCCGCGGACCAGGGGTTGGGGACCCCTGCTATACAGTATGTAATAGATGTCAATTTTCCTCATATCTGGTTTATAATAACTTGTTTTATAATATAAGTTTGCAGCTCCTCCTTGGCACCTCTACCAGTCTTTGATGCCACTGAACTTTGAAAGCTATCACTGAGCAGATTGGATTATTATCATTCTATGTGTTTTACCTTTGTGTTTTACCTCTGTCTTTATCTATGTGTGAGCATTGAGGCTAAAACTCAACAAAGCCTGGCTCCCAGCACTGAAATATACAGCCTGCAAAAGGTCAACGAACTCTACCCAGCCACAAGGACCAGTGATCACTGCACACAAAAGACCAGCTAACGATACCCATCAATCACAGTGACAGATCATCTCTCCCCCTTATCACAACAATACACCCACAACAAAAACACGCTGATCACCATAATCACCCAATCTCCTGAAAAGGACAAAAGCTGATCCCACAGCTATAAATACTCAACTATCCCACAAAACTGCACCAGTGCACAGACAGAGTTCTGACTCCTGTCCTCTGAAGATGCCGGCCACAGAGACTGGCAAAACGTTAGGAAGAACAACCTTCAGAACACGGCCAAACAGCCCGAAAAACCTACAACAACCAAAGTTACAATCATTTCAGTTGCATTTAATGTTGACTTTGCCTTTCCTTCTACTGGTCATCCCAATGGGCGCCCGACAATGCTGCTCTTTATTTCAGACCTATATTGCTTTGAGATCTGTAAAGGTTGTTCGTGCCACAGATTTGGGAGTGTTGCCCATGCAGTCAGGCTGACATTACTTTCTCAACTCATGTTTAGCTATTTGGCACAAGGGTCTTTTCCTCCCTGGAGCCACTTGAATCTTTATCCCAGGGTGATGGGGAGGGAGCTGGTTGTGTGATGTGGCCTCTTCTAAGGCTTAGCATATATAAGATATGGTAGCCCTGCTGTGGTGTGAGTGAAGGATTGCTCTGAGACCCACATGTGACAGTTAAATGCTCTTTCTCAGGACTGTGAATGACAGTTCTGTGTACTGAACTGCGGCCTGCTGCTTTCTGCTCATCCTTTGACATCAACCTGCATTCTTCACTTAACAGTGTTTTTCATTGGTTGAATCTTAAATTATTAAGGAATGTGGTGAACAAACATTAACTTTCCCAAATGCCTTTTCCATTCCTCCTTCATCTATTATTCTATGCCTTTTATTTATTGATGGTGTTTAACTCTGTGAATGCTGAAATTAATCATACTGATCTGTTGCAGATGTTCTCCTACCATTTAAGTCATATACACCAGTTGATCCATTCATCTCCCAGGAAGGCAGTTCTCAATGGCTGGGACATTTATCACCTCAAAGAACTCAGATTTAGACATAAATATAGTATGCAGCTCTTCAAACTTTACTTACAGGGTGGTGAAAAGGAAATTAATATTTCCTAGTGATACAAACATCATAATTCAAAGCATTTTTGCTACTCGCATGTGGGGCTGGCATTTCTGGGGTACGCTCATTTTATGTGCTCATGTTATGTGCATGGAAAAGTGTAGGCTATGAACATAATTTGTTGAGGCTCCCAGTGTTGTAAATGTGATGGACAAGGCAAGCAGAGGGGTGTTCTAGGCGCACAACAGAGACTGTGAAGGATGAAACAAACCTTATCCCTTAGCAGCAACAGCACTGATCTTTCCAATAAGACAAACTGAATCCAATAATTCTAGAAGGTGGAGAAGACAAAATTTGAATCATCCTCCTGGCAATGCCAGTTTTTACAGGATTAAATACTGAGGTAATTGGCCACCTCTCCTAGTAGTTATCAGAAAAGACAGATTTAATGTTGTTCAAAGCTCTCCAGCTGTAATTTGTGTCCAAATTTAAATCAGTTTGAAAATCCAAGCCTTTTTCCATTGTTACAGAATCACTGAGCTTGGAGGGACAAGAAAGCAATGCATTCCAATCTCCTACCCCAAGGTAGGATCATATTCACATCAGTGCCCTTTTTGCCAGGAGATTAACAGCAGAATGTGGAACATTGTGTGCCACCAGCAGAAAGGAAAAGAGGAACAAAGCAGTCAGTGCCAAAGTGGTAAATAGTAGATGAAAGACAAAAGATGCATGTGAGGAACCAGAGTAGGAAAAAAAAAAGTAAGATCAATTGGAACTATTGTGCAGCAGATATCTTTCTGGTATTTAGGTTCCTTTAATTATCACTGACTTGGGTATCTAGCTGTGGAGACAGAGGTTTTGAGTTTGATTCCTCTCTGTGCTTCCCAGGAGAAGAGCCAGCCTATGTAGCCTTGGACATACTGCATAGTCCCAGAGCGCCCTTGAAAGAACAGAATGGTGAACCACATCTGAGTACTCCCTATCTAGAAAACACTGGAAAGGGTCATCATAACTCAGAATTGACTTGACAGCACACAATTATTTTTTGATCATTATCACTTCTATCCATTTGAATGGAAGTTGAAACATGAGCATACTGGTCATAAATGGAAACAATCACCATGGGTTCATATCCACTCATAACCTTAAAATGGTTTCTCTATAGGCACTTACTGGTACTTGTGTGATGTAGAGCAGTGGTCCCCAACCTTGGGCCTCCAGATGTTCTTGGACTACAACTCCCCAAAGCCTTCACCACCACCTCTGCTGGCCAGGATTTCTGGGAGTTGAAGTCCAAGAACATCTGGAGGCCCAAGGTTGGGGACCACTGATGTAGAGGACATTCCCTTTAGTTATCCCTAGTTCAGAAGCTTTAACCATACGTATAGCAGATGACATTATTGAACTCTACATGGAGAAATGGCTTGTGGTGGCACATGAATGGTATGATAATGGGTTGAGAGTGGCATTGTTGTTGTTGTTGTGCATAGTACACACGCGTGTATACTATGAGGAGTAACAGAGAAAGGAAGAAGAATATCACGCTCTGATTCTAAATGAAGACCAAACATTGCCCTGTTTTAGTTGCTGACCTTTGATACCGGCTTCCGTCCTTTGCCTTTTCTCCTGCAGCTTGACATTACCAGGTGATAGCACTTGCTGTGCTGTGATAAGCTGTGAAACAGTGATCCCTGCAAGGCATACCACGCTGCTGTTTAATGCAGAAGAGAATGCCAGCCTGTTTGTCTTCCTTTCTCCTCCCCTCTGGCCAACTGGCAACCCCATTCTCAAGACATTATTTAGCAGTGCCTGTCATCTTGACCAAGGTTGCCACAATGGGAGCTGAATTCAGCTTTCACAGTGCTAATCAGTGGTACTTTTCATGAAGCAGAGAGAAAAGTGTAATTACCCAGTAGTGTAGATAATGAATATGGAAACAAAAGGTTTGCAGATAGGTGGCAAGTACAGTACTAATATTTACACAAAAGCTGCTTTCTACCTGTTTCCAGGCATAATAGGATGGCTGCTGTTTCACTTGCTGTTAGAACTCTGCTAAAGGTACTGGCACAGGAACACAACTGAGGTACTCTTGTTTTCTTTCCAGCTTCATGTTTATAAAAGAGACATTGGCTAGAAGAACCGCCTCTGCATTTCCACATTTGGACTGGAATTCTAAAGCATTTGCATTCCATGTGTTTCCTAGCTCAAAGGTATCTTAATTTCTAGTTCTTGATTAAATATTTTTCATTTCTAAAAATGTAGTAGGGTTCCTGCATCCAATACCCATTTTAGGGGTTACAATCAGGGCAGCAATGCTAGGCTGTGCAGCAAAAAATAATAAATATTCTTACTGCCCATGTAAATTTGTTTGTTTCAATTATATGTCTTTTTTTCTCTCAGAATTGGGGCCCAAGGTAGCTTACATGACAATTTAAAACAATACAGGATTAAAATATGATAAAATCAGAAAGATCAAAAGAGAATTAGATTCAAATACGGTATCCACAGGGGATCAGTTTCAAGCCCCCCTGCAGATGCTGGAAATAGCGACAAGCGAAGCACTTATTTCCAGTTTTTGTGTGTGTATGCGCATGATTGAGAGAGAGACCCCTGGCCCAGTCTTGTCAAAGGACTGGGTTTTCTGCCCTCCTGTTCTCAAGGGAGGCTTCCCTGAAACCAGCAACTGCCCCCCCCCCCCCCACGAATGCAGCTTCTTCATTTCATCAGAAGCTGCTTCCCTTGGAGACAGCAGGCCACAAGTGTAGTTCCCTAAAGCCACTTTCTCTGTTTCCATCTAGTGGTCAGTCCTAGTAATACATCTTGGGAAAATTTATTTATTTATTTATTTATTTATTTAAAGCAGCAGATAAGTGAAACCATGGGTGGACTATAGTCAACAAAAGCTAATGCCAAATAAAACTTTTCAGTCTTTATAGTGCCACAAGACCCTGTTATTTTATTCTTGGCAGCTGGTTAAATGAAAGAGTTTAAATGCAAGAAGGAAACAGGAAAAATAGGAAATGTTCATGTCCCCTCTTTTGTTAAGAGAAAATATTTGTGTTTTGGAGACTCAATTTTGGGAACAGGCAAAAGGATACAAAAACAAAAAGAGTATCTTTCGTAATCTCTCCCTCCCTCCCCCACCCCTTTATTAAAGCACAAGAACTCTCACCCCTTTATAAGACACTGCTGACAAGAATGTCAATGCCGATGTTGCTCTGAAGGAAAATAAAGTCACATAAGACAAAGTAACTCCTTTAATTAGTTACTGGATGAATATTTTTCCCCCATATGAAACCACAAGCCTTCCTTGTAATACTTCACATGGTGCCACCAGATCGACTCCAGTGCACTTCCTCCTAGGATGTTGATGTTTAACGTGGAGGATTCTAGAGGCAAGTAGGAAGCACTTCCCAGGCAGCTGAGCTGCTACACCCCTTTCTCAGACGCAGACGGGCTGACTGGAAACAAGGGTTCAGAAAAGTTTTCTTGGCTCAGCATGTGACCATTCCAGCCTCCTCACTCTCTTATGCCCCATGTGGGGGGAATTAGGGATGCCACTCACATAACTACGGACTTTGAAACAAGCTGAAACCCTGAGAGTCGCCTGCGTGTCCCTTCTTTCTCCAAGGCTCCAATATGAAAAACATGAGAGAGATCTAGTCCATCTTTGCCTCCCAAGAGAAGAGATGGCCATGTAGCCTTGGGCAACATGGTAAGGGAAGCTAAACCACTTCCAAATATTCTATACCTACAAAACCCTGGAAAATGGGTCATGCTGAGTAGGAATCAATTTGATGGCATGCTATTAAGTAATTTAAGGACAATGAAAGATGGGTGGGGAAATGTGTGGCTTTTTAGATGTTGTTAAAACTCAAATTATATCACCATACATCAGCTAGATAGAGCTGATAAGAGTTACAAACCAAGTACGTATAAAGGGCCACATGTTCCCCAGCGACTCTACAAGAGTTTCCCTGAATCTTCTGTAACACATGGAGAAAACTGAGATGGTAAGATATGTGGACAGCTGGGTATCCTGCTTTGCTGGACCATCAAGGACACCTATCTCTAGAAAGCAGATTTGTTTCAGCCTGGAAATTCTGTTTCAAACAGTAATGTTTACCATATCTTTATCCTACTCTTTCTCCCAGGAATTTTAGCACTCAAGAGCCCTTTCCTTCATGGGGACTATTCATGCTCAGGCTGACATCTCAGAATGTGCTGCCATTTAACCATCCCAGAATACCTCAGAGATAAGATCACGGGTAACTCATGGACCAGGATGAGGAGGTGACTCACCCTAACATTTCATCCCACCCCAATCACAAGCTGTTACTGCTCTAAGGGAAATTGAAATGTTGTCTCACAACCACGTGGTTTGACAACAATGTGGAGGCAGACCAAGCATCTGCATAGCTATAACCATTCCTGTGGTACTTGGGTGGCCACTTACGTGACACCAAAAAAAGGAGAGAAGGAGAACAAAAGTGGACACTGATTTGCACAATATGAATATGATGGTGTAAAATTAGAAATAATTTATATAATTTGAACAGAGTTATGATGCATCTTACTCAAGTAATTAAGACTGTGACCTCATTACCTAAGTGCCTGATGAAATCTGTTGTTCAGGTGCTCACTATGTTCCTCTCAGGATCCCAGATCTCCACCATTTGGTTCTTTACCTTTAAATCATAACTGCACGTGGCAGTTCTTCAAAGGGAGGACATTTTAAAAAGAAAGATTGTCCTCTGGCTGCCCTTCAAATGGAGGCCCATCTTCTATAAACAAACTCATATGGCCACCGTATGAGGTGCTGGGATTTCAGTAGCTGGTTGAGGGTACTACTCTCTGACACTTGGCTCACTGAATGTGAAATAGCAGGTTATTTCCACAGTACATGTTGGGGGGCATAGAGTACACTGACATAGGTGTGAATTTGCCTGTTCTTCTCTTCACTCAGAAAGGACGGTGCCGATGCAAACCCCTTATTTTCTTAGATTCCTTTTGGTTCTGCCACCTCTGGTCCATAGCCAATTAACTGACTTCCAGTTCTTTATGTGACCAGAAACTAGACTTCCCGGAGCTTCCATTTAACAGGTGGGTGGTTCTTTCCTCCCACATTATAGTTCTGCTACTCTGTGCTGTTCTTTCAAGATTCACAGGTGTTCTGCAAAAAGTTCTCCTTGATTTTAATCTGAGAGGAGTGGGGTGACAGTCAAAACATGGATGTGCATTTGATGTATCTGCTTTGAGTCTTTCACTATTAGCTGCTATCTCTTTCCGTATATCACTGGGTGCACTGCCTACTAGATAACTGAATTTATTTTTAAAAGGTCAGCTTCGGACATCTCCTGATGATTCTACAACTCTCATGAAGTGCCACATCTATCTGTTTTGTATCAGCTGAACAATATGACACTGAGCTGGTGTATTCACCTGCAGAGTAACATAGGGCCAAAGCTGTTGTTCTTAGTGTTTGTGGTTGTGCTAATCCAGCTGATTCCTAATAGCTTTTGAAGGATATTGTTCCTTGCAAATACCTTTCCCTTTGTATTTTGGCAGCGTTTCTTATGACCCAGAATAATACCTAGGTACTCAGGGGCAGAAACAATGGTCTACTTGGATGCCTTTCTAAGATGCCTGCTTATTTCTCAGATGGAAAGCACATATCTGAGTCTCAGTAGGTTTGGATTTAGGTTGGTTCTTCAAATACAGCTGTTAGAAGATACTTTACCATCTGAAAGCTGTCTGACTGAGCAGCAAGTGTAAGATTGTCACCATAAATAAAACATCTGGTGCCTTGAGGTTGGTTGTTGGTGCAGATGTGAAACAAAATAGGAGCCAGTATGCTGCCCTAGAGTAGACCATTCTTTTGAGCCCTCTGTCAGCTGCATTGTCCTTCAAAGTTAATGAAAAATCTGTGATTTTGCAAAGGCTTGCTATTATTTAAGTTATTTTATAATCCTTGATTATATAATATAATTTTTGCAGTCATACCTGATGACGAAAGTATCATAGGTAGCTGAGAGGTTAACAAAGGTTACCCCAGTGATCCTCCTAGTTTCAAAACCATCCTTAATATGTTATGTTAAATGAAGGGTTTGTGGTATACAGTTCTTTCCAGGTCTAAAGTCAGCCAGTTGTGGGGTAAAGAGTGATGTCATTAACTCCATTAAAGGTTAAGAATAATTCTTTCCAGGACTTTATAAAAGATAACACGGTAGTGAAATCAGCCTGAAGTTTTTGCATTTGTGGGTTTTTAACCAGCTCCCAAAATAGCAATCATGCATGCCTTCCTCCAAATGTTCAGAATCCTGAGATAGTCAGGATAATTATTAAAGAAATTAAGGAGCCACTTTTTTGTTCCTATGCCAAAATACTGTATCTGTTCTATGCAGATATCATCCAGGCCTGCTACCATTTTTGCAACCACAAATATAGCTTTCTTCAATGTGCCTAAGCGGAATGGTCTTTTAAACTTGCTTGTTTCTTTCAAGTTTAAGTTCTAATTTTCTATGCTTATGTTCAGATTAACCATTAGAGTGGATGGCCTCTTCGAATTGCTGAAATATTTGCATGAATAGGGTCTTAACTGTGTCGTTGTTGCTTTAATAACCTCCCAGCCTTTTGACTGTTTCTTGACATGTTTCTTTTTCTCCCCCTAAAGTTTCTTCCAATTATCTCTTTTAGTTCCTGAGACTGCAGAAAATAATCACTGCCCAACTGATGTGTGGGGTTTTGTTTTTTTTCACTAAAATGATTTTGCTCCAATAGTGGAAAATACCTATTTGTTTGAGTGACTATTTTTAAGTAGGTGGCTGGCATGAACGCCTAATTGCCAGTAGGAGCTTAGCACCATTCTAACCAACAAATCTACTCATGAGTAAGCACTCCAGGACTGAATTAGCTGGAGTGCTCATTTATGTAGGGACAGCTTGTGGACCAAGATGGGGGCATTTTACCCCAAAACTTCAGGGGGAGACACCCCTGCCCTGATCTTGAGCCTGTATCTATTTATGAGTGATAATGTGTTGATGCTACTGCTCTTTCTTTGTGGGTGCTAAATGCACACTGTCCCTCCAAAACAGGAGCAGAGCATTTCAGGAGGAGAAGGATTACAAACACACAGTCATGGATTATTTAGTTCAAACATGTTTCCTCCTCAAGACAGCCTTTCATTTAGATATATTGAGCAATTTGTACTTGATGTAGTTTTGTACCTGTGGCCTAAAAAAAAACCTTCATGCTATGAAAGTTGGATCACAGAAGCTAATGGTCTGAAAACAAAACTGTGTGTCCTGAGATGTCCAATAATACATTGCAAGACCTCAGAGGTACAAAGTGGACCTCTTCGGTATGCTGGTCACATACCACAATTCAAACTAATTGCTAAAGATTATCTTTGGGAACTGTAGAACATCATTTGGGAACATCATTGCTTTCTTCCTGTTGCGCAAAAAAATATACATTACTATCCAGAGATCACATATAGCATTTTTACTTATTGCTGCTTAGCTATTTTCTAAAATCCACTAATTAATAATATTGTTTAGAAAGGCTTGATTGGTTGAGTTAAATTTGCTCAAGCATATCAACCCTGCCTAGGATTGTGCTATTGCATTAATGAAGTATTACAGCAACTAGTCAGAACTTGAGCCAGAAAACTGCTGGCCTGGATTATGGTAAACCGTTGAAGGTGCCAACATTAGAAAGATTGAAATGGCTCCCAAACAGTCCACTAATTTTCCCTGACTATAAAGTGAGGTCTTTTCAGCTCCAATTTTTATCTTGATATACCCTGTTAAAATAGCAAATGGTGCTGTTTGGGGCATCTTTTTATAGGATGCCTTAAATATGTGGCCAAAAGATTCTGTAATCAGGGCTGTTCTCTGATGCTGCAGGTTATCTGCTTGATCTCCTTGTGCTTTGGATCTAACAGTGTGTCTGCGTCTGTGTATCCACAGTAAGGATCTGCATCCTCACCTATCACATTTTTGTGCATACAAATGAGGAATCACACATTGCTTCTTCCTGCCTACCAGTGCTAAGACCTACCTGGTGCTCCTGAGGAGAGCGCTCAAACTTATGAGAACAATTTTTGTGCAAATTGCACAAATTGCTATGATACCTGCTGCTTTGTAACATGGACTTTCAAAGATTAAAAGCATCAGATAGGTTATTTTCATCTCTTTGACAAATCAGGCAGCCCTTCAGGGATCGGTGTATACGTGCTTTGCTTCACAAATGGAAAAGACAATAATTTTGCACACATTATTAAAACCTTGATCAAAAAAAATCCTACTCCTTGTCTCATTTATGCACCACAGTCTGGAATTTTCACAGAGGCTAGCAATTTCTTAAAAGACTGTCTCACTAAGAATTTAATTTTGTAAATGTTCTTTGCACACACACATGGAACTAACTTGAGCAACTTCATTCATTAGAACAGAGATGAGCAACCTGTGGCTTTCTATATATTGTTGCACTGCAATTCCCATCAGTTCCAGCCAGAAAAGCTTAACAGGCAACTGGAATTTCAACCCAATAACATCTAAAAGACCACAAGTTCCCCTGCTTTAGAATGATATCATCTTCTGGAAATTGGAACTGGATGAATCCTATTGGTTTGAGCAACTTGCCACAACTGATTGTGGCCATTATCTTCAGATTTATAGCAGAAGAAGTGCAGAATTATCACATTATAGAATCATAGAACTGAACAACTGGAAGGGAGTCAAAGGATAATCAAGTTCAACCCTCTGACAAAACAGGAAATCCATAGTTTAATGATCCCTGACAGACATCCATTCAACTTCTAGTGAACACTTCCAATGAAGAAGAGCCCATCACCTTCTGAGGTTGTTCCTTCTATAGTCAACCAGGTCTCACTGTCTGAAACTTCCTCCAAATGTCAAGTCAAAATCTCCTTTCTTGTAATTTGAATGTATTGTTTGGGTCTCACCCTTTGAAGCTGTAGAAAACAAGCTTTATCCATGTTCCATGTGACAGCCCTTGAAATATTTAAAGCTGGCTGAAAGATCACCTCTCAGTCTTCTCTCTTCTGGGCTAAACACACTCATATCCCTCAAACAATTTTTGTAAGGTTTGGTTTGCAGACCTTCCATCTTGGTCACCCTCCTCTTGACACATTCCAGCTTGTCAATATTTTCCTTAAACAGTGTGGTCCGGAACTTGACACAGCATTCCAAATGATGTCTGACCAAAGCAGAATAGAGTGGGTACTATTACCTCCCTTGATCTCTTTTAGTGATGCAGTCTAGTATTGCATTCACTTTTGTTTTGGAAGTGAATTGCCATAAGTTTTAGAAGTGAATTGCCATAAGTTGTTAAGGCAATTTGCTTCCAAAAGTTACACCTTTTGTCTAACTGTGCAACAGGATTTCAGCTACTGAATCCTGAGTCAGTCTTCTGAAGCATTTGCTTCCCCTCCCAGTTTGTTGTGATCTGAAATTTGAGAAGCATCATCTCTACATCCTCACCCAAGTCATTTAAAAAGATGTTGAACAAGAAGGGGCCCAGCATAGGACCCTGTGGTAGCACACTTATTCCTACTACAAGGGTGAAGAACCATTGGAGAACATTCTTTGAATATGGATGATCAACCAATCATAAATCCACCCAATTGTAGCATTGTCTAGTCCATATTGTACCACCTTACCACAAGAATATCATGTGGGACCTTGTTAAAAGCCTTGCTGAAAGCAAGTTACATTATATCCACAGCATTCTCCTCATCTACCAAAGTTGTGATTGGAGACAGAGAGAGAGAGAGATTAGGCTGGCATGATTTGCTTTTAAGAAATCAGTCTTGGGTCTTAGTAATCACCACATTCTTTTCTAAATC
Source organism: Intellagama lesueurii (assembly GCA_037013535.1). Lineage (NCBI taxonomy): Eukaryota > Metazoa > Chordata > Lepidosauria > Squamata > Agamidae > Intellagama > Intellagama lesueurii. The sequence goes on along the minus strand of JBAJHW010000001.1, from coordinate 135,008,353 downwards.
CTCACTGAATAATTGTTTAATCATATTGAAACTGTTTTGTTCTAGAATCTTTCCTGCAACTGATGTCAAACTGCGTAGTTGGTAGCTGCCCGGATCTTCTTTTGCCCTGTTTCTGAAGATGAGGGTGGCATTTGGTTGCCTCTAGTCCTCAGGGATTTTACCTCTTCTCCAAGAATTCTGAAATATTATAGACAGAGATTACATTGACAAATTATTTGACTTCCCTTGGGTACAGCTGATCTGGTCCTGCAAATCGGAACATATTTAAGTAGCTAGATGCTCCTGTACCGCCTCTTCACATATCTTGGGCAGCAGCCCTCTCACTGCCTCCTTTATTTCACTTGCATTAGGTTGAGCACGGTTTTCTTTTGGGGAAGAAATGTGCAGCAGTTCTGCCTTCTTTCTATCATCCATTAGCATCTATCCTCTACATGTAATGGACCAGCTTCTTCCTTGTTCTTTCTCTTGCTCTGAGCATAGTTGAAATCCCCCCTTTTTTCTTATTCTTAACCAATTGCAAATCTGAATTCATTCTGAGCTTTAGCACCCCAGACTTCCAAATATCACCCTAGGTGATTTTCCCTCACCTTTCTATTTCTTGTACTTGCCCCTTTTAAATCTTAGCTCAACTGAAAGCTCCTTGGGCAGCCACTCTGGATTCTAGATGCCTCCCACTTTTCTTTCTCATAGTTATCTCCAAACTAAATCTTTCATCTACATTTGATTATTGCCTTTTATCTCTATTCCCCCTTCTAATCCAATCCAATCTTCAGTAAAGATCCCCAGTTCACTGTGGAGATGATTATCCAAACAGAAAGTTTCATATAAATTGAATCAGAAAAGCATAAAAAATATAGCAGGTGCACCAAGACTCTGTGACTCTGCAAAAAATATTTAAATTTTGCATAAAACTGATCCAAATTATTCCAGACCTGTCTCTCTCTCTCTCTCTCTCTGTATGTGTGTGTGAGAAAGAGAGAGAGAAGGTCTTTTAGTAATTAAAATGGTCTTTGCTACATTATCCTTTCAAATATTTTCTCAGAACATTAGCTGCTTTTTTCATGGATTCATCATGAAATGAGCTATATTCGCACAGCATAACATTTAAAATGTTGAATATTTTATGCAACATACCTATAATCAGAACCTTATGGGTTTTTTTTAAATACAATATTATAGATGAGGTCAAGTGACTATGTTCCATGAAACCCTCAGGTCCACAATGACAATGTATTTCAGATAGTCTCAGCTTTTCTTTTTTCCTAATTTCAGTGCACAACGTGTCACTCAGTATCACAGAAAGTCAAATTAATAGATCACTCATAAGAAGTCAGGGAAATGAAATGATTAAAAAGCTTATTTCTTTATACTAGAATTAGACTGTCTCATATAGGATATTTCATATTGACTCAAATGCAACAAAGCTAGGAAATTGGATGCTGAGGCTGATGCATTAACAGACGTACCCCATGACTAGCAAATATAATATTGATCGTTGTTATAAATTGTGCTGGTTAACCATCTTCCCTGCAGCCTCACTTTTCCCTGTTTTTTCAGGACCAAATTTAAATCCAGAGACTTTCATTGCCTACTGTATAAGCCATCCTATCAAGCTACTGATGTCAGTAATAAACACACGTTTATTGGTCAACTAGAGGAGCATTCCTCTAGTGATAATTCTGTATTGTCAAGTCAATTTTGATTTATGCTGATCCATTTCAGGGTTTTCTAGATAGAGAGCACTTAGAAGTGGTTTACCCTTCATTTTTTCTGGGGGCATCCTGGAAATGTGCAGCTTGTCCAAGGCCACAAAGTCTGGCTCTTTGCCCTGGAGGCACAGTGGGGAACCAAACTCCCAACCTCTGACTCTGCAGCCAGATATCTAACTCACTGAGCTATCCAACCAGCAAGAATCCTATAGCTGAATACAATAACACAATATCAAGACAGGTTTTTGTTGTTGTTGTTTAGTCGTTAAGTCATGTCCGACTCTTCGTGACCCCATGGATCAGAGCACGCCAGGCCCTCCTGTCTTCCACTGCCTCCCGGAGTTTGATCAAATTCATATTGGTCGCTTCGATGACACTGTCCAACCATCTCGTCCTCTGTCGTCCCCTTCTCCTCTTGCCTTCACACTTTCCCAACATCAGGGTCTTTTCCAGGGAGTCTTCTCTTCTCATGAGATGGCCAAAGTATTGGAGCCTCAGCTTCAGCATCTGTCCTGAGCACTCAGGGTTGATTTCCTTCAGAATGGATCAGGACAGGTACAGTGTGATAAATCTTAGCTAGTCTCAAGCATTACATCCTCCCTGTTTTCCTTAAGTAAGTACTCCTGTGTATTTTTTATCATTCAGAATTCTCACACAGCTTTCAGTCAGTTAGGAACACTTCACTTCAGGTGCATGGCAATCCACAAGCTTCCCAAGTTCTGTACCAAGCCTCTTTCTAGTCTTCTAGGACCTGACATGTGCTAGTTATTGCTGTGCCTTGTCTGCATGGCACTGTGGTGGAGAAGAATCAAGTCATGGTCTTTTGGCCTCAGCTTTCTGGAAAGAGCTTTCCATTGTCCTGAATGCGCATCTGATACTTTGAATAGAGGACACATGGAAACACTGACATTCAAAGCAAAGCAGTGAAGAGTAATCTGTTTTAAGTGATCGTTTGGTTTGCATTTCATTTTCTTTATGGTTTAGCCATAGGCCTTTCTAGAGATGCTAAGATTTTACCCACACTTTACAAAAGTGGCTGCCTATTTTCTTCAGTAAAATGAGGATGAAATTGCTGGTGCCAGGGATGGGGAATTGAGTCGCAGATCTTAATGTCAGGTCAGACTTAATTCATATCGGAGACTTGACTCTGAGTTTTTCAATGACCTCAACTCGACTCATGACTCAGAACCCATCCACCTCTCCCTTTTTTTCTGGGGGGAAAACTTGTTTTAATTGGGACTCGGACTTGGGGCTTGGTACCCAAGACTTGCCAACATCCCTGGCTGGTGCAGAAATTTCTCAAGTTCCCCCATGTTAGGGGGAAAAAATCCAGCCCATCACATTTGTCAAATAAAAACTACAGTGGTGCCTCGCAAGACGAAATTAATCCGTTCCACGGTTAATGCCGTCTAGCGAAAATTTCGTCTTGCGAAGCGCGTTTTCCCATAGGAATGCATTGAAATTTAATTAATGCGTTCCTATGGGGGGAAAAAAGTCAGAAACCAAAAAAAAGTCACAAAAAAGTCACTTACCAGGTAGAGTAGACTGAGTCCAGCTCCTCACAGTGCGTTTGTAGCCCCAGAACAGCCGGAAACAGAGTGCCAAACAGCAGAGAGTCAGCAACCAGCAGGGAGCCGGCAGCCATTTTGTGGTTGTCTCCGCTCCTGCCCCCCCTCTCCCCCGCCTCTCAGCTGATCGGCGCTGGGTCTCACAGGCTTCCGGAGGCTTGCCTAGCAGGGAAAAAGCCTCTCAGACCCAGCGCCGATCAGCTGAGAGGCGGGGAGAGGGGGGGCAGGAGCGGAGACGACCACAAAATGGCTGCCGGCTCCCTGCTGGTTGCTGACTGTATTTTGGAAATCCTCAGTTTCAGACCAAAAATAGTACTTAAAAAAAACCCCAGCAACATAGTTTTTCAAAAAAGGTTTTTGCTAGTTTGCAAAAGAATGGGAATCGCCCTGAAATAACATTTAAATGGTAACTTCCGGAGGTTCTGTTTGCTTCTCCCTCACCCCACATACTTTATTTGGGAGGGGCATGTCAGGGGTGGAGGTTGATGGAGGGCAAAAATGGCCATGGAATGTCAGAGGTTGGCTACCCCCATATTACATGACTTTCTGAAAAAAAGGTTTTGCTGAAGCTCAGCTCAAGGTCTTTCTTGTCCTCGTTTGCAAGGAGAAGAATGTTGCAGTACTTCATTCTGGCATTCAAAGACAAATGAGGACATACATCCTTTATCCTGAATATATGGCTATTCTACATGTACAGCTGTAGTAGAATTGTATTTTAGTACAATTATGTTTTTTTCTTTTGTTTATTAATATAACAAAATATAACAAAAACATAAATGAAAAATAGAATCATAACTCAAATATACAGTCTGGATGTTGAATCATGGCAACTGGACTTCTTTCTCATTAGGTTGAGCACAGGAGGGGCAACAGCTCAGGACCACAATCAGCAGTGTTCCTTCATTTGAAGGACAAAGGACAATCATTTGATGACCAAGATGTACGCATTTTGGACCGAGAAGATAGGTGGTTTGGGAGAGGGGTCAGAGAGGCCATACATGTACATACAGAAAATCCCTCACTCAGCAGGAGTGGACGCCTTAGATACAATCTGTCTAATTTATCCTTAATGGCTAGATTCTGCATCTCATTATACTATTTTTCCAATATCAGTTGATTATTATTTTTCCAGTTCCTTGCAAATATTAATCTAGCTGCTGTTAACATAATAACAATTAGTTCCATTTTCCCCCATCTAATTGACTGTTTCCAAATGATTTTAACAATGCTAACATTGGACATCTTTGTATATCTGTTCCTAGACTTTCTTTAATCTCCTTAAATATAATCATCCATTCCTTCTGTCTCTCTTCACATGCCCACCACATATGATAGTATGTTCCCCTTTCTTTTTTACATCGCCAGCATATAGATAACTCTTGATTCAATGTATTCAATTTCATTGGTGTTAAATACCATCTCTATATTACTTTATAACAGTTTTCCTTTACTCTGACATACTTTTCATTATTCTTTTCCCCTAGATCCTCATACTTCTTCACTGATTTCTTTATTTACACCTCCTTGTCATATCTCTTTCAAAGCTATTGTTTTATATTCACTCTCTACTAACATCTTATACAGTATATTACACTTATTATCCCTTTTCTTTGAATATTATCATCCATCTCTTCCCTCTTTTCAATAATTTCTTCAAGTTTAGTCATCCCCCTACATTCTCCTTCCTTCCCCCCCCCCCCAATTCCTTGGTCCAGTTATCTGTCTTAATTCCTTCTTCTCCTAGACTACAATTATGTTTGAATTACGCATGTCTTGAACCTTCTCTCTCTCTCTCCTTCCCATCTCTCATTTGTCTCAGAGGGCAATCAGCTGGGCATATAGCTCACTATTTGGTTCACTTTTGGTGCAGTTTGGTCCACCCCATTTTCTGGCAATCACACGTGCATTCAGTAATAGCGATCCATTCCGCCCCTTTTGCAAGATGTCCCACTCCTTTCTGGCACAAGGCTGTAGTTTATTTGGTGAAATGAGGAGCACTCTTGATTATCCTCCTCTGCAGTCCATGTGGTTGGTTAATCTCTTCCCAAGTGGAGCTCTGGGCGGCGTTCTCTGTGGTGACAACCCTGTGATGTATGCAGTAAATTGTAACATTAAAAGGGATGTGGGGGGAAACCTCCTCTATTTTTGTCTTCTCTCTTTTTAAAAATATTTCCCCAACTGGCACAGCACCGTTCTAATACACTAGAGGTGCCTTTCAGTACCTTTCAATACACTAGAGGTGCCTTTCAGTATTGCAGTACTGACGTTTTAGGAGGGAAATTAACAAAGAAAGGGCGGCCCACAAGTGACAAAAGAGGCTTAGAAAGGTGTAACAGTACTTGAAAGGGGAAGAAGTTGGAGGGAGCTGAAGTGCTGTCTGGACCCTTCTCATGGGAGAAGAAACGTCTCCCATGTGAATGGAAGGATCACTCAAGTGCAAGATAAAATCGATCACACTGAACATAAGAACCTTTTACATGTGAACCGAATCGCTCCAACATCCCAATCAGTCCTGCTCTTAGAAAGACAACCAAGGCAGTTTACATTAATAAGCTTGCTACATTGTTTTTTTCCTTCTCCCCCCCCCCCCCCCCGCAACAGCTTGCTCTATGCAGAAATTAAGCCAGTGAAGCATTTCCCAGTAGAGGGCAACAGGGATCAGGAAATATTTATCTATTGTCCTTCTCACTGTGTATCTGTTAAAGCTGCTCTACTAAGAAAACACGGAAAATCCAGTGCTTGCGTTCCTCCTCTTCTGCCACCTTATCTGGGGCTTCTTTTAAAAGGATAGCAGCAAAAGGGCCAGTGAGAAGACAGCACTCTTCAGTTCTGTGGTCTTGAGTAAATTGTGGTGGTTTCATGCCATGGTGACAATGATCATTGTTGTGTGTGTGTGTGTGTGTGTGTGTGTGAGAGAGAGAGAGAGAGAGAGAGAGAGAGATTTTGTGCAAAGTAAGGTTTCTCTAAGGAGCTGAAGAATCTGCTGAAACGCACAAAGATTAAACTAGTCACTGAATTTTCAATTTCCTTTTTGATGCTAAAACTTCTGAAATGTATCACATCACATGTTTCTTAGCAAAGCAGAGGCAGCCTCCCTTTGTTTGGCACCGACAGGATTTGTCTTCTTGAAGCACCATGTACCAATGATAATTCTTTATTAGCAGTTCTTTTATAGCTCTCATGTAAAGTAGGATATGAAAGAAGGTCATCTCCCCATGTATAAGAATGCATTGTACTATTCTAGGATCTTGTTTTGATCATAAATTCAATTGTTTTATTCAAATAAGTCTCACTGAAGACTATATACTGCTTCTAGGCTAGTTTTGAGACAGCTATCAAAGAAAAGCTGGCTTGAAAGGCAAGCTTTATTTATAAAATGAAAGAAGGACGGAGAATGGCCTGGAATTCTGGTGGTTTCTCCTCCCCACCCCCACACTTTCTCCATTAAATTATTAAACAAAGTGGCTAAAACGTAGCCCCCAAGGCTTCATCAAATGTGATGGTGCAAATCTATTTAAAGCAATTTATTTCCCAGTATTTATATGCACATAAATTAATATATGACAGCTTAGATCCTTAATGAACCACTGCAACAGCATATTTATATTAAAATATGGTGTTTTAGAGGAGAGCCCTACACAGATGAAGATACATCTTTGTCAGTGAAAGAAAATACATTTCATGGCTTTCAAGATGAGCTGCCCAGATAAAAGGTAAGGTTGCTATAGCAAGGTCTGTAGCTCTCTTAGGAAAAATGAAGGACTTCAAAACTGGAGCACATAATGCTGTTTCAATATGAGATAGCTGCTCATAAGATCCAAATGGCACCAGTCTTGTCAAATATACATTGGCTCCTTCTACTCATAACAGAAATCTGACCAAATTATTCAAAAGACTGGATATGAAACTTTCGCATCTCTACTAGATGCATTCTTAAAGAATGTGGCTAGGTGTACATCCTAGAACTTAGCACATTGGGATCTGTTATTAGACTCTGGTTTCTTTAATTCTCAAGACTCTGGTTACATGTAATGTTGTACTTTTATGGTAAACACGATTTTATATGGCTTAGATGGTTCAGAGATAGAGATGATTTACATCTCTTCAGTCAAATCTAGCCAATTTGGGTAAGGCAGTCATGGTCTGGCTATTTTCATTTCCTTTAAAGCAATGTTGTTCTTCAAAGAATCCAGGTATCTTTCTACCGTGGATCTGAAGCCAATTCTGCCATCCCATTAATGTCTATAGGCAGTACAAAAGAAGATCCAGCACAGTTTTCCATGGCATGCTGTTCAGTCCAGTCCTGTTGCTCATTGGATGTCTGAAGCTAAGCTGAGTTGGTCCTGCTTAACATTTAATGAGTGACTTGGATGGGGATACTGGATACGGTGTTGAGAGGGTACAGCATGGTCACAAGTTCAATCCCCAGTAGGACTAGGAATCCTGCTTGAACCCCTGGAGAGGTGCTTGTCATGAAATCACACCAAAAAAAGAAAAACCCTGGTCAAGATCGCCAGTGGCTTGACTCCATAGAAGGCAGCTTCCTATGCTCATAAAGCTGGTTATGTGCACCTCAGTCTTGCCTAGTCAATTCTGGAGTCTGAAATCATCAGCATTGTTACAAGGGAAAGGCCAGCACTGCCCCCTTTTTTAAACTGATTTGCTCATGTGACTCACATGTCTGAGGATAAAGGTTCTACTCACCTCTAGATTCAACATGCAAGCAAGTACTCAGATTTTCCATGTTTCATGCTCATATGTGGAGACTATACACAAGCAGGAATTTTTCTTCTTCAGGCTTATCAGTGCCATGTTGATAGTTCTACATTTCAAAATGACTAAATAGGGCTAAATAGGTTATGCAACAGATTATGTTAGCAGGGTTCACTAGAACAGATAGAACTTTCAAGTTGGTGCATCCGAGTACAATGAAGCTGGCCAGCATAATCCAAAGAAAAAGCAGGTAAGGCTCAGCACTTGTAAATGAATTGTTGAATAGGCTCCATGTTTTCTAAGAGAAAATAAGCATGGGTCACGGGCAGAACAAAGGCACAATGGTGAGCGCAATGGGGAGACATCCCTATCGTGTAAGGGGGAAGGCCAGAGGGGCAATTATGTGACTGGACTTCCGTGAACCCTCCCAGTGACTCAGGCCTGAAGGCAGTTGTTCTTCATGAGCCAGGATTGGGGACCTCGGTTTTGAAATCTGAAATTAAAAAGCGAATTGTTGCTCTCAGATCAAGCAAAGGCTCTGGAGGTTTTGGAACTGAGGCTAGGCTGGCGGGCTGTAATTTCCCCAAATTATTTCCTCACATTACTGTGGTAGTTAAAATGGCAGGCAATTGATACAATTTTGTAGTGGTACTTATTTTAAAAATGGAGAGATGCTAATAACCAACAGTATTATAGATCAATTAGGCTTTTTGAATATTGTTTCTAAATTACATTTTTTTTGTGCTTTAAAATTAGAACAATGGGCAAAAGAAAAATATATTTGGCACAGAGAAAGCAGGCTTTAAGAAGGCATTTCCTTATTTTTTTACCAACATTTTGTATTAAACCATTTTTATATGTTAGGTTAAAAGGGATTTCAGGACCACCAAGGAATACATTTGTGGTATTCTTAGACCTCACAGAAGCTTTTGACATAATAAATGGGTGAAGATTTTGGGTCAAACTCTCACAATTCTTTCACTGTCTTGTGGTGCACTTAAACCACTGTTTTATTTCTGCTTTATCCCCAGCCTAAGACTATCTTCTACATATTGGCATTACCAACTCTGAATCCTCAAGATAACATTCTTCAGTTATCTAAGTACTACTGGATTTATAAGAGAAGAGTAAAGCAATCTCAGTTTCCTCAAAATAAGGGCTATAATGTTTGTTTTATTCATCTAAAATGAAATTTCATATAAAAACTCATTATGTGAAGCATTTATACATCTATGCTGACGAATGCAGGGAGGAATCCACAGAAATTAATTTTTTCTCTGCTTGTAGCAGAATACTTGGGCTTCTGACAGGAGTTCAGCTGTGATTTAGAAAGAAAGAGCTGTCATTTGAGAGATGGTCAGAGAAGGCAGCTCTTCAGAAAAGATCTAAATGTATAAAGCTTATGGGTTGGAGATAGTATGAGCAACAATTAGAGTATATCCATTGAAATTCAATAAATAGTAATCAATGACCAAAATCCTGTGGCTTGATGTAGTAAATCACACTAGAGTAGACCCATTGAATCAATGAAGATTTAGTGAGTCAACTCCTTTATAAGTTCCATTGATTCAAATGAGTCTACTCTAACTGCAACATACTTTAGCATACTAAATTGCAGTTAGAGTAGGCTCATTTTAATCAATTGAACTTACAGAAGAATTGACTCACCAAATCTCCATTGATTTGGTGAGTCTACTGTAGTGTGATTTACTACATCAAGCAACAAGATTTTGGCTATTGATTTATTAGAGTTCTTCAGGACTAAATTAATCCTAACTGATATAACTTCCACTGATTTCACTCCTTTGACTAATCCAACTGGATACATGTTAATAAAGCAAGATTGCATGTGTCCTCTTTATTATGTGCCTTTGTCCTGTTGGGAGCCTACTACAGTCTATATATCGGACGTTTTTTGTAGAGCACATGGATATAAAACTCAATGACCATGATCCAACAGAATTGTTCTATTAATGGAACTGTTGTATCAGAAGAACTAGGAAGCGGGCAGTCCCTGTGCCCTGCTGAAAGCTGTTATGGAAGAGTGAGAGGAAACCTTTCAGAGCATGTTTTTGAGTGATGAAGAGGACTGCAGAGAATGGAGAGGGGAGAAAGTCCGTCAAAGTAGAAGTTGGGTGCTGCAGCAGTACTGGAGTTAGGCCAATCTATATAGACAGTTGAAATTCTGGCCATTATATTCAGGAGATAACACCTCTTAGTGAGCCCTACAGGGTGTTCTAATTTGACCCCTGAAGAAGGTGCCAAAATAAAACTAAGACAAAGATGTATTGGGCTTGTTTTGGAATAAAATTAATGCATTGCTTCAGCATCTTGAGATTTTTCTCTCTCTTTGTTATATTGTTTCTCAATTTTGGCAAGGCTTTTATTTTCTAAATTAAAAGTCACTGTTGTTATAGTCCTTAGCATGAGATGCAAAGGGAGATTTAAAAATGGCAGGGGTTTTTTGATGGTTAAAGGGAAAGGCCAATTATTTAGAACATAAAGTACATATTTTGATTTCCCACAAAGTGACCTACTTAGCTACTTCTACACTAAGTGTAGAAATGTAGAAGGTGACAAAAGTTGAAGCACACAAGCTTAACTTGAAATCTTCTGCTGACCTCTTAGATGTACATCCTAAAAACTGTAATGCACCTCTGCCAGCAGCTCTCTGTGCATAAAATATATATATGGCAAAGTACATGCCATTGCTTTTATTGCTTGCTTCCCCTTGTTTCTGTTTTGCTTGCACATCTCTTGGTGTGATTCTGTTCATGTGGTGTAAACATGTCCTAAATCTAGGACCCATCGTTGCATTTTCTGTTTCTTTTCCAAGTAAGCACCCAAGTTCCTTTCTTACATAACCCCTTAACCTGACAAGCACTTACTGCAGTCTCTGTGTTTATGTTACAGTACTATAGAAAGATGCCATACAAAATAAAGACAAAATACCAGAAGTCTTCTCTGAATAAAAAACATTTCCATCTCTGTCCCAGAAAATAAAAAAAAATACATTAAGAGATTTTTCTCACTTACACTGTGGTAATACAGGAGTTTTATTATTTATCCAGCTGACTATACTGTCTTTACAGTTCAAGGAAAGTAGCAATATTGTCTATTTTGTGCCCTGTTGTAAAAGAACACCCATGAAGCTGGCAAAATTAATAACGACTGCTACTGTACTCAAGATGAGAAACTGAATTAAAGTAATAATGATTTTCCCCAAGGCTGAGACCAGAGAGAGATTGGGCTTTGATCACAGGAGGACTGTGGTCTGCCATTTCAATACTGAATAGTCTCTTGACAAATTCTGCAGTGTGATAAACGTCCCAGCAAGGGAAGAGCTTTAATACAGCTCCACCTGAGGGGAGCAATAAATTGTCTCTTTCAAAGTTTCCCTTGGCTATGGAACTGGGATAATGGGCAGACACTTTGCACTAATGAAAGATAAATGGATGGGCATTTAATGCTCATGAGCTGTTGTCCAGAGGTAGATATGCAATGTGTATGCCAAATGGTCATCAAGATGTGTGTGAATATGTATGGCTACATGGGAGTATATGTTTTGATAGTTGAAAGAAAATACTGCAGGGTGGTAGCCCAGAAACAAATCTTTCAAAGAGTAAGGCTACCGTAAATAGGGAAAGCATTATGATGAATATATATTAATTTACAAAGTCTTTGACTGTTTGACACTGCCTGTGATGTCACGTTTAGAAACAGTTTTTAAGAAACCTAGTGATGAGACTCCTGTATCTTCTTTCTCAATGTGTTTGCATGACAGCTTAAACGCACACACACACACACGTATATACTGTACATATACATGTATGTGTATAAATGCTGTGAACCACTTTGGGTATATTATATACAGAAAAACAGTATACAAATGAATATCAGGCAAAATCCAAACAAACAAACAAAAAGACAAAAACATGTGGCACCTTAAAGACTAACTATTATATTTTAATGTGAGTTTTCGTGGACTTCGTCAGACGTATGGAAAATATGAAATAGTGGATGAAATACCAATTTCACAAGTAAAACATTCTAGATATTCATTGGCTCTGAGAATTTTGGGTGTATGGTTGCATCTCACATGCAGTAATTTATGGCCTATGGTTGGTGTTGGGTTCTATTGTAAACATTCCTACAGGAGACAGAAAACAGATACCAGGCATGAGCAAAAAGGACAGAGGAGAAGGGGTGGGGGAGTGAAGACTGTTAAAAGGGGGGGGGGAAGTGGGGAGAAGAGGTATATCTGAAAGTAAAAGAAGATAGCAGAGGAAACGTGTGTTAATGCAGGAATTGTTGACAACTTTTACCTTTGAGCCTTCATATGAAGTTATTGATGGATGGATAACATAACGTTTTTTATGCAAGAAGCTGCTTTTGGTATTGTTGCTATTGTTGGTTTTTTCCTTTCCTTTCCTTTCCTTCCTCCCTCCCTCCCTCTTTGGAAAGCTTTCTGTACACCCTCCCTGTGTGATTTACAGGATTCGCTCTACTATTAGGAAGAATGAGACAACTACCCCTGGCAGCTGTCTGGAATATGTGTCATGAAAGGAGCATCAAAGTTTGAGGCATTTAGTTTCACATTTATATATATTTGCTGCCAGGAATCTGGAAAAATGTTGTGAGTCCCGCTGGCCCTGACTGGGTAGACAGAAGCTTCTTGCTCCATTCCTTGCTCCATAGACAACAACATTCTATTTTTTGTCTTTTCAATCATCCCCATCTTGGTATCGATTTAATTTAATTGTTTAAAATTATGATGTTTTAATGATTTTTTTATATTTATTGTATAATGATGTTTTTATAATATTTGTAAGCCGCCCCGAGTAGACTTTGTCTAGGGGGGCGGGGTAAAAATCCAATAAATAAATAAAAATAAAAAAAGACATGGCTGGTTGGAACAAAACCAGGTTTATGGCAACAAGGTGGGGATACTACCTGGGCTAGTTTTAAGCACTTGCTGGGTACCTGTGGCAAGGTTTACTGAGTCCAAGTCTTTCTCCCTCCCAGTTAACCTCCCTGGAAGGGGTTCCTTGTCTCTTTTTCTTAGTGGGGATGTCTGTGCTAAGCTGAGGCAGGAGGCCTGCAGCAAGAATGGATGATATGCCCACACTGAGGGCAGTGGGGATCATTCTACAGTTCACTCCCCTCTCATCCTGCTCACTCCTGTGACTGGCATGCTCTTTCCTGCTGCTTCTGCCAGTGTCTCTGCTGTATTGCTGTCTACTCCCCAATATTGCCTTCCTCAGCTCGGTGTCTCCTCTCCTATGTTCCGGTTCTCCCCTTAAAGAAGGGTGAGGAGGTAGGTGAGGGTTCAGATGGTGGTCTACCTCATCTTGAGGGACCTGTAGTTGGACCAGTATCTTGTATATGTACTGTACTCCCAGTCTCCAGGGGGCTTGGGTTCTTCTGGGAGTTTCACCTCTGCTTGATAGTCCTCATCAGGGTCTTCTAGGGCATTCCCCCCACACACAACTAGTCATCAATCTCTTCTTCTTCCTTGACTACCACATCAGGATATAGGTCACCCATTTGTGTACTGCTTTCTGCAGCCTCTTTCTCTTTCTCTGTTTCTGACTGACCCTTCTCTTACAGGCCTTGCCTTACATTATCCCATGCCCAGGGCACTCTTTTCCCCTCCAGGGATTGCTTCCCAGGACTCAGGCTGTCTCCATGTGCTCCCCGTCAGGACCTCTGTCTGAGTGTCCTCTTAGTGCCATCTTGGTTCTCCCCATCTTGGAGAGTTCTCTCTCTCTAGTCCACTGAGGAACTTAGTGTTCAAACTCCACAGACCCTGGGAGGAGGTGAGATAACCCATCAACAGGGTTGCCTGTGCCACTGTCCACAACTTCACACTTTCTGCCTCAGGCACCAAACCATCTTGGATCAAGTCTGGTGATTTATAGCCTACAACATACAACATACAACAGTCTCCCTGCTTGTGGGCCTTTTCCTCCACTAGAGGGCATCAAGGCCAGGTGAGAGAGAAGTGATGGAGGGACCCTGCCAGCAAACTCATTCCTGCTGTCCCCTCACAGGAGCCTAATTGCATGAGACTCTGAATGTCTATAGAGTGCTCCTGTCTAGAAAAAGGCAGACAGGTGAACAAAGAGACATATTTTATGTTATCACTCTGATGCTTTAATTAATGCAGTGCTATACGCCAAAAGAAGCTGGCAGAGGTACTTTCCCCATTCCACTGTGACCACAACATCCCCTAAGTACTTGAGCTTTCTGACTTCTAGAAACCATACAAGCAGAATTACTGGCCTCATAATCAATGTAAAGCTCCGGGAGCAACAGAGGCCGTCACCTATTACTCTTCATTGGTGCAACACAGCTCTCAAAGAGGACCGCAGGAAAACTTGTAATCAGAATGGATGGGCAAGCTGAGAAAGGCTTTGATCAAATCTGGTTTGGCCAGAAAACTGTAATCTTGAGCTTGTTCATATGATGACACTGACACCATCTGCTGCCCTGTATGCCAAAGGAATATAGCAGCTTGGCTTGGGGCACATGTATTAAATGACAGCATTAGGAGAATGGGATGGGGGGAAAGAAAGGCAGTTAGGGCCTGTTAAAACTCCACCATCTGCTTGTGCTCTGAGTGAAGCTTAGGGTGACAGGCAGAGATGGATCAATCACACCATAACAGTCCTGTCACTTGCTGTTTGTCTCGGAAGCATTCTGTAGTGACCCCTCTTGGAGCTTATTTTTATATTATGAAACAACTTCAACTGAAGCAAGAAACAGCTTAGACAAGTGGTATCCAGAGTCTCCAGGTATTCCCAGAATTTGGTGTAGCTTTATTGCTGCTGCGGTTAACGGTTTCCACTCCTTCTTGCAAGCTCTTGGGCAAAAGATCTTACCTGCAGGCCCTTTTTCCTGAACAGTGCAGCAAACACCCTCAAACAAAAGAGGGGAGGAATGTTGAATGACTGGAAGCCCTTTAGTTTAAGAAGCTTGGGAGGAACAGTCCAGTTCATACCACCAGAGATGGAATCTGAAACCTACACCTCTGACCTGAGAACATAATTCTCCTTTTGAAACTTGCTTTAAGTAGAGAAGTATGGCCTATACATTATGGCCAAGATGGTGAAGCCTTTATGTTTCTTCTGCACCACACAGAACTCCCTGGTGCCCGGCCTTATGAAAACGTGTATGGATTGATAGCTAGCTTCTCTTTGTAATGTTTAGTGGTCTAAGAAAGGTATCACCAGCCCTCACCCTCATATACTGATACCATGTGAAAGGTCTGAGTCTATATTCCAGCCCCCAACATTTCTGATATTTTCATAGTGTTTTGCTTTTCAGTTTTATTTCTCCAGACTTCTGATTTCGAGATGGACACTCACTTCATCCAATAGGTTTGAGGCATGGGCAAATTTTCAAAATTGCCACCTGAAACAAGAAGGCATGGTAGCAAACTGAAATGTGTTTGTTTCCATGTGTTTTCATGAAATGTCTTCATTGTGCCAATTCACTATGCAGGTCTCTTGCATAATATCATTTGCCATCTAAAGGAGCCCTTTCTTTCTTAAATGGTTGACAATCTTTCTGTACTTCCATTTAGTCCTAAGGCAGATGTGCCATTGATAATTACTTTTTCACAAAGGGTCAGGATAGAATAGCGAGCTACACAGTAACTTTTGATTGGTAGCATTAAGAGCTGTCCACCTTGGGCTACATTTCCCTTCTCCCATTCTCTGATTATGGATACTAAACTCATTCTCATCTTCTCAAGTCCATGTCAGCTTCCTTTCTCTGCTTGGAATTCGACATCACCTTTTGTACAAACATGCATTGCTTCCAATGGAAGACAAACTGGTTAGACTGAAATAGAAGAGCAGCTACATGAACATGACTTGAACGGAATGAATTCATGGAACACATCCAAAAATCAGAGTTAATGGTGTAAAAAAAAAAATCCTCACAAAAAGAGCTGATACTTTTATTATATAAACCCTTGCAATATAAACTAGTTGCCCTGTTCTAAAATCAGCCCTATTATCTTCTCTCTTTCTCTTTTTTTGTTGATATTAAATCCTTTAGGAGGCTTTTATTCTTTTTCTTGAGCTTCCCTACTGTTTTTGAACTGTTGTGGGGTTTTTTTTTTACTCTAGGCTGGCAATAATTGTTTTTAAAGGCACATTAGCAGGAATAATCCCTGCATGGAAACAATCTGTAAGCAGATTGTCCTTCTGGACTGGATCTTACAGCAGGAGGAAGACTCGGGTGGTTTTCTCTTTTAATTTGAAATAGGCAGCCATGAATTCTAATGTATTATTTCTACATTAACTTTGATGGGAAAGATCCCAGTTCATAGAAGCAGGCTATAGGCAAGCTGCCATACGCAAGGAAAGGACCCTTCAGCAACTGTATGCTTGTACCCACACTTGTTCGAATTTGGAACTGTTTTACGTTTGTTTTTGTTTTTTTGCAATATCCTTTTGTTTTCTCATTTTTCCATTGCTTTTTAAAATAAACTTTACAAATCCTTTCCAGCCATGTCTGAATGGTGAATGAGGAGTAGAGTAACACTTCATCCAGTTCTGACCCCTACTCTAGCTACTGAATGGGTAAGAATTGATATCTATTGGGGGATAAACCCTATACCACGCAGTGCCGGCTGAAGGTGTTGATAAATGTTGATGAATGGTGGATAGCATACAAGAGTGTTTGGAGGTATATTTGTGACATAGTCCCCACTGTGGGATTATCATGACCTGGTCCCAACTATTGCCACATGGTCTCAGAAGTAGGGGCTGTCCTTCACATAATCAGCAGCAGTGTGGGATTTGATGCTACACCCCTTCTGTGATTACTCCATGTTTTCTTTTTCTAATTGGGAGGTCTTAGGACCTGACCATTGTTTTGCAACACACTTTTTCTGTGGTACAGGTACAGCATAGAGGCAGAACACCTCTTTGTTGTTTTGCTTAGGCAGCAAAACAACAAATGGGTGTTTGTTGAAAAACTGAACGTCAGGGTAGGCACCCATTTGGAGGAAGATTTTCTGCCACCCAGAGTGGAACAGATCCAGCATATGGTGGGGGAAGACAGAATCCTTCAGAGCAAAGTAGATTACATGGAGTGCTCAGCTGGTCTCCATGTGGGAGAGACACGTTCCAGTGCCATTGATCCACTATTTACTCATTGGCTTACATGAGAGGAAGCCAGAGAGGAAAGGGAGTAGGCAGAGAGGTTGGTCCAGTTCTCCTGGTCCAGCACACCAGCACACAGGCTGGGAAATTGTGATTCAAAGCTCCTGGAGGCACAGACCAAGATGATGGAGATGCAAACAGTTACGCAAGCAAGGCTGATTTAGACACAAGTGGAGCTGTTGCAGATGTGCTCACGCAGGAGGATGGGACTCTCATAGACAGATGCCTGTTTCTTGGAAAGACCCCTGGACATACCCGATGGTGTTTGAACAATTGTGTTGTGGATTAAACATCTTGCAGAGTTCATGGCTACAGATCCTAAGAACTCAGGTGCATGGTTTCTTGTTTCAAATCGTGTGCAAGATGGAAGGCAGTTACATGGGGGGCAGTTACATGGAGTTTAAGAATCTGGTGAGGGAGATATTTGTGTGCTTGGAGGAAGTGTGCAGGTGATGATTTTGAGATGCCCAGTGGTAAGGTAAAGAAACCTTTTCCTCAGTCATGATGAGATTGGCAATAACTTTTGATGCATGGATAGAGACAGGACAGGCAAAGACAAGAGAGGAGCAAAGGAAGTTAATAATTTGTGATCTCTTTTATACACTCTTGCCTGAACGTTTATTTATTTCTTTGATGGACAGAGCCCCCAAAGGTGCTAAAAGTGTGGCCCTGCTTGCTTATCAGCTGTGGAACAACAGGGAGCATGAATGGATTACATCATCAGCAACCAAGCAAGGGGTGAGTGTGCAGAGAGATTGGGAATGTCAGAAAGCAGCGACCAAAAGTCCTGTGGCAGGCACATAAAAAGATGGAAGAAGTGGGGGCTAAGGCTCCAGTTGCTTCTTCCTGTCTTGACAGGAGCAGCCAGTGAAGACCACAGGAACAGCCCAAGTAAAGTGCTTTGGCTGTGGTGAATTGGGGCATGTGTTGAAGGTTTACCCTAAGAACACACTGAAGGCAGCTGTGCAGCTGAGAATCAAGGCATTCTGGCCATCCAGAAGCACAGAGAATGGGCCTGAGCATGAAGGAGACACAGGAGGCAGGGAACTTCCCTCAGGGAATTAATATTTTGATGGAACCAGTGAACAAGGAGTTAACAGTGAACCAGCATCACCAAGCAGTGGTAATCAAGGCTATGTGTCTCCAGAGGTAGTTCCCTGGTCACCCAGTAGAGCTACAGAAGGTATGCAACCCCTTCCTTCTTCCGTAGGAAGAGGCTGCTCCTGCCCAGAGAGCTGAGGAAAAGGTGGTGCAAGTTCTAGAAGTCAAAGAGAGCTTCAGGATCATGGACCCAGCCCCTCTCATCTCGCAAGCAGAAGCAAAGTGGGCCAAGGAAGAGAACGGTAAGTTAATAAAAATTTGCCAAGAAGTGGGGGGGAGGTGTTTGGAAATTCAGGCACACAGAGACATTAGTAGTTTAAATCAGGATCTCATCCCAGCTGAGCAACTTGCAAAGGACTTAAGGTTTCCTGTGCAAAGCTATGAGGTAGAGAAGCCCATTACTCAGTCTGCACAGATGCATTTTTAGATACAGAGTTTAAAGAGTGGGGAGGAAAGAAATGGATCTCATCCACACTGGCAGCAGCCAGCCCAGAGGAAAAGGTGAAGGAGGGAGAGGAGGCACAGTTGAGAGCCAAGGAAGGAGCTATGGTCCCCATAGGGTGCATGGCCATGTGTAGCCAGGCTGAAACAACCCCAAAGCAAGAGGGTGCAAGGGGGAAGAGGAGCAGTCAAGGGCTGAGGAAGCTTTGGCCTCCACAGAGTCACCCACACAACCACTTGACAATGTAGAGACTCTTGCCGAACAGACTCTGGTCTCTGAGAACTTTTTGGAGGCCCAGAGAGATTACTCCATTCTGGGGGAGTGCTGGAAGCAAGTAGAAAATGGACTGTATATGAAAGTGGCTATAAGTTTTTTCTGGGGAAATAGCTTGTTGTATTGCAAGTCTGTCAAGAGGGGACAAGTGCCTTGGAGTGCATGGAAACAGCTGGTGGTGCCAGAGCCATACAGGGCACAAACCCTGAAGCTTGAGCATGGTTGTGCATTTGTTGAGGGTTTAAAGAGCTCTGGCCAGAACCTCCCAATATTTGGCTTGCATGAGGACTAGGCAAAGCCATATTGCACTTCTTGTCCAACATATCAGAAAGTGGGCAACCCACAAGATAAGACAAAGTCATTCTTGCAGCTGGTGCCCACGGTGACCGTTCCCTTCCACCAGGTTGCAGCAGATGTGTTAGGATCTTTTAAGCTCTCCCTACACCCCGATGTCATACTCTGTGCGCATGCTGTGCAGCCTAGTCCCATGGTACAGGTCTCTGGATTGGAACCAGAGTATCTGTGTATCTGAACATAATGAGCAAAACTCTTACTTTCTTATCTAACCATAAATGTAATAGAAACATATATTACACATAGACGCTTATTAATATGTAATGACTCTTAGAGCATGTGGATCACAGTAGGGGGGAAGAATAACAGTGCTTATAAAATCACAGCTGTGTGCTCTTGATGGGTTATGTAGATATAAATCAAAGCTTTTGTATTTTATGACACTATTAAAATCTCTAGGGTAAATTTTTGTATTAAAAAAACAGTGTGTTAACATCCTGTGGATTTTATGAGAGATCAATGATATTAAATTGGACTAAATGGCATATAACTTCAAATGCCCTATATATTTTAAAAATCATTTGATCAGCTTTGCCAAATATACTCCTGTATCTACACACAAACACACACACACACACATATTGCTTTAGGAGGTGTCTGACAGTCAGCAAAAAATAAAGCAACCCAATGGGCTGAACATTTTGCAGCAAAGGATGTGAGCACAAAACAAAAGGAAGAAAAGTAGTCAGCACTCAAGACAATGAAGGAAAACATTGGGGAATGCAGACAATAGTCTGAAAAACACACCTACTGTGACCTGCTTATTTTGGCCTTGAGCTCCAGAAATATATAGTTTAATATATAGTTCTTTGCTTTGCACAAAAGAATGGAATTATCTATGTTTCTATCTATGTATCTATCCATCTCTCTCTCTTTGTTCTTATATATGGTTATTCCTTTTTTTTCATGTAATAGGCAGCTTGAATTTATGTACCATTAGACAAAGGAATATCTGAAGAGTTATAAAGAAGAGTAAGGCTTTGTGTACCACTACTGAATATACATAATAAAAGAGCTATGTAATTTTGCCAAAAAGTCTCTGTAAGTCATAAATAGCAGCACAAAATTCATTAATATGTTTGACACATATTGCCATGCCCAAAACTCTTGAGTGCTCTCCACAAATGCTCACTGAGAAGCATTTTGTATACAGAAGTAATATGAAACCAAGCTGAAGGGAGTTGGTCATTCAAAAGTTAACTCTAGGGAGGTGAAAGTCTGCCAGTTTCGCATTTGTATGCTACAGGAGCAGGTACAGTCTTGGACACATCCAGGCACTCTCAGGTCAGTTGGGATGCACCGACAAATTACTGAAGTTTGTTCTGGCATTTGGTGGGTTAAAATGCTGAACTCTGAACAAAAATGTTTGCCAGCACAGTTGCAGAAGCAGGAAGCACCAAAACAGAAGGAAACTGAGAGATGAAGCCCCAGTGAAAGTCAGAATTTTCCCTGGAAACTCCAACCACTGAGTCCGAGGGAAGACATAGATTGACTTTCCCTGGCTTTATTTACTCACGATCCACATGATAGCCACTTCATGTCCATGAATGAAAGGTGAAGAAGGTGGTCCATTGCTTATTGGACTGGCTGCATTTTAGAATGTTCTTACTTCTTCTTTTAGGTACCTACACCAAATCCTCATTACGCAGGTCTGTGTGTGTGAATAGGGATGGGTGGGTGACTAACTCTCCTATCTGTGCTTTGATTGGATAAGTCAAAGTGGCAATTCTTTTTTGACCTTCCCACATAGAAATTCATAATTTTATTTTAAATCATATACTGTTTAATTTGTCTTTTAATTAGAGATGGGGATGAATTTTAAAAATGGCAATTCGTTTTGATTCATGATTCATCAAGGTTAACGAATCAATGAATACGAATTTATTAATATTCTTCAATGAATCGACAAATCAATTCGTCAATTCATCTTTGCTTTAAAAGGCTGTAAAACTGGCCCCCCAAGCACCTAGAGACACCAAATTTGCAGGGAAGCTTCCTCAACGGTTTTCTACAAGTCCAAAAAGTTTGGTGAACATTGAGTAATGGACCCCTGAGTTATATAGTCACAAGGAGGACACCCCCAGGAAAGCTCCCCCAGGTACTTAGAGACTCTGGAATCACAAAAGCTTCCTATGTCTTTCCCCAACACGCCTGCCAAGTTTTGTGAAGATTGGATATCGGACATCTGAGTTATTCACCCACAAATTGGGTCCCCCCAGGATAGTTTACCATGCGACACAGAAGCCCATGGCATTGAGGGAGTTATATTTGGCCCCAGCAGAATGAGAGATCTTTGGCACTGAGGTAGCTTGGTTTGTCTCTTGCAGGCACACAGAGGCATGAGGCATTGAGTTTGTCTTCAGCAACATCACATTTGCCAGTGAAGTAGAGTTTGCCCCCAGGAGGCAATGAGGTATTTGGCAGCAAAGTAGCTTTTTGGCCCCATCGGGAACCAAGGCACTTAGCAGTAAAGTAGATCATGGCCCCATCAGGCACTGAGGAACATGGTAGCAAAGCAGGCTTTTTGGCCCCATTGGGCACTGAGGAACATGGTAGCAAAGTAGGCTTTTTGGCCCCATTGGGCACTGAGGCACATGGCAGCAATGTAGACTGTGGCGCTGCGGGTTAAACCGCTGAGCCGCTGGGCTTGTCGATCGGAAGGGTCAGCAGTTCGAATCCGTGGCACAGGGTGAGCTCCCGTTGCTTGTCCCAGCTTCTGCCAACCTACTGAGGCAGTAGAGATCTGCTAATTTTGGCTGCCAGGAAGGGCTTGGTTCGCCCCGGCCATGTTGGCATGGGGTGCGGCCGGGTCGGGTCGGGTCGCTGCGCCTGAATCAGTTTAATAGCATGTCAGTGCAAGTAGATGAATAGGCACCACCTCAGTGGAAAGGTACTACTAAAGGTGTTCTGTGTCTAGTCATGCTGGCCACATGACCACGGAAAAGTGTCTACGGACAAACGCGGGCAATTGGCAGCAACGTAGACTTTTTGCCCCATCGAGCACTGAGGCATAAGGCAGCAACGTACGAGGGGGTACTGATAAGTATTGAGCCTTTCCCAGAAAAAATTGAGGTAGGAAGCTGTAACTGCCACACTTTTCTACATATTCCCCCAGGAAGTCAATGCACTTGCGACATCTGTCCTGCAGCTTCTTAAGTCCCTGCAAATAAAATTCTTCCGACTGCTGGTGTAACCACTCATTTGCAGCATTAGTTGCCTCCAGAACACTCCCAAATCGTTGTCCCTTTAGGTGTTTTTTGAGTTTGGGGAACAGATAATAGTCAGAAGGAGCCAGGTCTGGAGAATAGGGTGGATGGGACATCACTTGAAAGCCTAAGGACATCAGTTTTGCCATTGTTTCACCTGCAGTGTGTGACGAGGCGTTGTCATGCAACAGGATGACACCTTTGGAGAGCTTTCCTCGATGTTTTTCCTTGATGTTTTGCCTCAACTTCGTCAATAAAGCACAGTAATATTTTGCATTGATGGTTGAACCCTGTTGGAGGTAGTCCACCAGCAGAACTCCCTTCTTATCCCAAAAAACTGTTGCCATTTGCTTCTGCACCGACCTTTGCACTCGGAACTTCTTTGGCCTGGGGGAACCACTGTGCCTCCATTCCTTAGACTGTTCCTTTGTCTCAGGATCATAACAGTAGATCCATGTCTCATCACCAGTTACCAGTTTGCTCAGGAAATCTGACTCATTTCTTGCAAAATGTTCCAAAACAGCCACCGATGACTCCACACGTTTCCTCTTTTGTTCGGTTGT
Source organism: Intellagama lesueurii (assembly GCA_037013535.1). NCBI lineage: Eukaryota > Metazoa > Chordata > Lepidosauria > Squamata > Agamidae > Intellagama > Intellagama lesueurii. The sequence goes on along the minus strand of JBAJHW010000001.1, from coordinate 134,985,245 downwards.
CAAAAGTTTGGGGATCCACTTTGCTGCCAGCTTTCTCATTTCCAAGTCGTTGTGGATATTGGCACCAACTCTCTCACATGATATTCTCAGATATATAGCAATACTTTTGGCTGATATTTGGCAGTCCTTCATGATCATGTCATGGGTGGCTTTCACATTTGCAGGCACAGAGACAGAAACAGGCCTTCCACTGGGTTTCTCACTTTCAACACCGAAATGGCCAGTTTTAAAATTGACAACCCAATGTTTAACTGTTGCATATGAAGGGCCACTGTCACCCATAGTTTGTGACATTTCATCATGGATCTGCTTTGCACCTTTCCCTTGGAGAAACAGGAACTTGATTATGGTCCTATGCTCTTCCACATTGAACTTTTCTGGAGGTGCCGCCATGTTCACTTTGGACCGGAAAATGAAAGTTAAGTTAAAATCATAGGTAGTTGATTTTTGCACCGTTGAATATAGACAAATTGGCCAATACACCCTGCAATTTATAGCTTCCTAGCTCAAGTTTTTCTGGGTAAGGCTTAATACCTATCAGCACCCCCTCGTAGACTGTGGCCCCATCGGGCACTGTCTTCCTAGGCAGGATTACAGATGTGGGATTCAGACATTCCAGGTACCAACATGATTCTTAGTGGATAGGGTGGCATTGGGGGGGGGCATTGGTGGTGTAGTGGCAGAAATCTGCCACATGGATGAGCAAGAGGGAGGCGTTTGCCATCAAGGTGGGATAAAGACAACCTCCAAAAAGAATAAAAAATTGCTCTTTTTGACTGCCAGGAAGGGCTAGGGTCACCCCTGCCATGTAGGCATCGTGGTGCCCGGACAGGTTTGGGTGGGGCTGGCCTGGCCATGTTGGCATGGGGCACCCAGACAGGTTTGGGTGGGGCTGGCTGGTGTAGCCCAAGGAAGCTGGAAAGGGCTGCAGGGCTTGGGGACAACATGGCCCAAGGAGGCTGGAATCGACAGGAGGCCTTAATGTAGCCTTTAGAGTCAGTACGGCACTGCCACGTTGGCATCGGGGGTGCCCGAGGAGATTAGGACGCTGAAGTCAGCAAGCAGCATTTGAAAATCAAGCCCAAGGAAGCTGGAATCAGCAGGCAGGCCGTTTGGAACGTAGCCTGAGGAAGGTGGAAGGAGCTGCAGGACTAGAAAAGTGGTTATATGGCCAGAAACATAGACTTTTTGCCCCATCGGGCACTGAGAAAGTTGGCAGCAAAGCAGGCTTTTTGGCCCATTGGGCACTGAGGCAAAAGGCAGCAAATTAAACTGTGGCCCATTGGGCACTGAGGCAAAAGGCAGCAAATTAGACTGTGGTTTGAACAAACCTTCCTGTAAAAGCAGAACAAATGGAAGATGATGGAGTATGGGGAAAAGAGGATTCCAGCCTAGCCTCCTCTGTGATGTAAGTCAGACTCAGACGGATAGTCCAGAGGTTCATCTGGACCGGATATATGATCTTTTCAACATTACTAGTTTCCTGGGCTTCACCTTTCATCCTGATCACAAAGTGGCACTCTCTGTCCAAACTGGACTCAGCACGGCAGGCAGGCTGGGGTTGGTCAGAACTTGGCCCAATGAGCCCACTGGACTCAGCAGGCAGGAGTTGGCCCGAGGAGGCGACTGGACTCAACAGCAGGCAGGACTTCTACAGAACTTGGCCTGATGAGGCGACTGGGTTCAGTGAGGGGAAGACCAACAAGGGAAGGTTCACCTTGATGAACGACAGTCTCTCCACAATAATGGGATCCAAACACGAGCGGCGTGGTCAGAGTATGTATCTGAGATGAGAAAACACACGCTCGCTCTGGACGCTGGTGGGGGGAAATGGAAAGGAGGTCCATGGCCACATTGGACAACTCTGGCCATATGCCCACTTTCCTAGCCCAGAAATGGAGAGGATCTGACTGGGGGGGCGGGGGGGGGGGCTCAGCCAGATATTCCCGCATCATTGTCTCTGCCGAATCCTCCGCAGCCACCCGTCTTTCTTCTGCAGCAACTGCCAAGGTCACCACAGAGCTCCAGTAATGGTGACTGGGGCCTTCACCAGCTGAAGTCCTTCCCTGTGGCTTGGGCAAACCACCCTGCCCCTCATGGCCTGATGTTCCCGTCTCCCCACGCAAGCGTTGTGCCCCCAACGCCCTGCAGACCTCAGTGGAGAGCTCAGTTCTCCACTCCTTGAGGTCTGAGGTGCGTGCTGCCAATCCCCCCTCGATTCAAGGATCACACAGGCAGGCCATGCAGTAAGCTCTGTCCCTGTAGATAGGATTGAGTCGCTTCCGCACACCTGCCTGCAACCTCTTCACCAAAGCCCTGGTTCATGGAAGGAGGGAGGATCCTGGTGCCACAGCAGCCTCCAGGGACCGATCGAGGGCATGAATCAGGGGGAATGACCTGCCCCAGGCTTGCTGTATAACCACACAAAATGTCAGTGATTTCTTGAAAAGGCTTGAGCACCTCCACCACCTGGGAGAGGGCCAGCCAATCCGTGGCACTGATGCCCACCTCTCTCCCCTCAGGAAAAATGGGCATGGAGGACATGATGTCCTCCAAAACGGCCTTCTGCTCCACCAGGCAGGACACCATGGTGTAGGTGGAGTTCCACCTGGTGGGCAGGTCTGTCAGGAGAACATGGGTCTCCTGCTGCCTCTCACGCAGCCAGCAGGCAGCTTTCAGGCTGCAGGAGAAGTGGCCCACCAGTTGGCGGCATTACTCCAGGAGTGCCCGCATCTCCCGGGTGCCTGGGTCCCACTTGGGCTTGACGTGGCTGCCCAAGCCAAGGGCATCGCGCACCACAAGGTGTAATTTGTGCACCATGCATACGATGCCCTCAAAGCCCGCCGCGTTCAATGCCACCAACATGTTCCGCCCAGCATCCATGACCATGTGGCCACAGATGACCTCCCCCTCCGGTGCCCACTCCTGCAGCGCAGACAGGAACTCATCGGTGATGTTCCTCCCCGTCGCCTGAGATTACATGTGTGGCACCTGCAGCAGAATGGACCTGTAGCCTGGGGGCAGGACAAGGACCTCCCCCTGCGGCCCTGTCACCGATGCCCTGCCACTACTCAAGTCCTCTGGCTTCCACCAGTGGGCTGTGAGCGAGAGGTAGCCATGCTGACCTCCACTCCACAGGTCCGCCGTGAAGTGCACCTTGCGCCCCTGTATCAGTGAAAAATGGTCATGGACCACAGAGTCATAAAGCGAGGGCAGCACTTTAGAACAGAGTTCTCCATGAGGGGAGGTCGTACCAGGGGGCAAAAAAAATGCAGCAACCAGCGGAAGGCTGGGACTTCCACGGTGGACAGTGGAGGTCCTAGCACGGCAATTGTCTCGGCAATGAGACGAGTGGCCGCCTGCTGGGCTTTGCCCTTCGACTGCCGGCTGAGGGTCATGGCAGACCCAACGGGTGCCACTTCGTGGAGCGTGGCCTGCCGCATGCTCCCAGCCCCAGAAACCCCCGTGGCTGCCCTTTTGGAAGGAGGCACCCCCTTCGGCCTCCCCACATCTCCCCCTGGAGCTGCTCTCTTCACTCCCCCAGACGGCGCTGATGAAGTGCCTTCCCCAGACAGGAGCCTTGGGTGGTGCCTCTCCAGTTGTTGGTGGAGGGTGGTTGAGGACAGATGCCTGGGGTCTGGCCCCCTCTGGACCACCACAAGGCAGGCATTGCAGCGTGCCAGCCGTGGGTCATCGCTAACCGCTGTGAAATGATCCCACATCCCCTCTGCCATGTTTGCCCAAATGAGGACCCACTGCCTGCCCCTGACTGCTGGCCTGGGAAGAACTCTGTGTCCCAGGGGTGCTGCTGGTCTAGGAGGAGGGAAGAGATGACTCTGGGGATGTTTTTTTTTTGTGAAGCCTGCCCTGCCATTACTGGTTCCAAATCGGACTGGGGATCTTCGGAAACCAGTAACTCCTCAGAGTCCTCTAGGAAGAGGAGTGGCAGTTCTTTTGGCACCTCTGGAAGCTTTGCTTCCATGCCTGCCTGCAAGGCCACCAGAGGAGGAACGGTGGTGGTGGTGGTGCCACTGCCTAGCCTACGTTGCTTCACAGCCTTCTTCCCCTTTGATTCCCTGTTGTGAACTCCCTTCATTTTCTACTGCCTGCCAAACCAACTAAACAAATAATGAAGCAATGGGGAAGGAAACTAATAGAGGGTCAGAGAGAGTGTGTAAATTTTATTTTTTAAATGATGGTGGGGAGTGGTGGACTAATTGTTTTACTAAAATGTGACCTGCCTAAACAAAGGCCCCCCCCCCCAGTATAATGTAAATTAGGAAAAGAGATTCCAATCCACACACACAAATTCCCCCCACCCACCCACTGTGGCTGAACACAAGCCAAAAATAAACTCCAAAAAGAATTAAGTTTTTAAAACTTAAAGCCCTGCCAGCTAAGTCTCAGACACACACATAACCAAATCAGTTTTAGGGGAAAGGAAAAGGGATTCCAGTCACACACCAAATTCTCCCCCCCCCTCCGTGCCTGAGAGACACACAACTTAGCCTCCAAAAATAAAGTTTTAAAAACTTAAAGCCCTTCCAAAGAAGTAGCCTAAGCTACCTGAAATCCCTCCCCAAATGTGAAGATGATAATGAAATAAAAGAAAAAGAAAAATATAAGTGTTTGCTTTGCTGCCACAAAAGTGAAACCACAAGAGCACCAGCAAGCCAGCAACTGTTCTCATTCCAGAGAGAATGAACAGAAGTGGGGAAAGGCTGGAGGGGGAAAGCTTATATGAAGCCTCTGTAAAAGTTAGTTACACCTTTCAGCAGCGCTATTGGCTGCTGGACATGCCAATCCAGGATCTCTGTCCTGATTGGCCAGAGCTTCTAATTGGCACCAGCAAGCTCAAAGAGGCCCCCAAAAGGGTAACGAATATTGACGAATCAACGGATCGATGAATAAAACCGAGAAAATATTCGTCGATCCGTATTCATCTGTATTATAATTTGACGAATATGGACTGACGAATACATGACGAATTGGCTATATTCATTAAAAAAACAATCCGTTTTTATATTCGTCCCCATCTCTACTTTTAATATTTAACTTATTGTGTTTTTAATTGTGTGAATTTTAATATTGTGAGCTGCTTTGGGAGAAATGCGGCATACAAATAAAACTAATAATAATAATAATAATGTAATTTTGATTTTAAAAACTTTTCTTAGTGTACACATTTTAATGGATTTTTCTTAGCATAACACCATTTTGACACATTTTTCCTATTGACATAATACTTTGTAGATCTTTTTGAAATATATTTTGTTTTTTAGTTATGTGCATCTATTAGCATATAATTTGTAAAGGAAAAAAAAAGAGCTCTGGCATTCAGTTTTCTCCCAGTGAGAGAAAGCTGAATATTGCATACATCCTTATGCTATGTTATGTCTGATTTTGATCACCCATATTCCATTAATTTTGGAATAACTGTCTCCGTTTTGCTGCCAGCTGTTGTACCTTTGTATTAAATTTTAAATATAAGAATAGGGCCGCCCAGAGTAGTAGCTCTGCTACCAGCTGGGTGGGATGGAAATGTAAACAAACAAACTATTTTGTATTAGGCTATTTTTTAGAGATTTGCTTTTGTGTGATGTTTTCTTAGTTTACTACTGTAGCTTTATTATATGTTTATTTTATGTTATTGTAAGCTGCCCAGAGTACAGGCCTAGTCATTAGTGGGGGGGGGGGGGAGAAGATAAAAATGTAATAAATAAATAAATAAATAGTTTGTAGACCATCCATGCGAGAAATGTGCTGTTTGTGTTTTTTTTAATGTGAATTTCTTTTGCATTTCTACTGAATGCTGACATCATTGGTCCTGCAAGACAATTGCTCTGATGCCTTTTAAGATCCTTGTACCATTGTCACAATTGACACAGTTTTCATCTAGTTTGCAGTTGCTGGGCATGCTGAATCATCTCACAAAATGCCCTGGAAACTGGCTAAATGGGGATTATTGCTTGAGTGTAAGTGTGAAGTTGTAACACACACACACAAACCCCAATTATTATTATTACTATTAATATTATTAATAATAATAAAATACAAGTTATAATTATTATTTCTCTCACACACATGCACATATGCATACATTTTTCCACTGAGGTTTCTTTTAATAGCGAAAATGCATCCACCTTTTCCTCCCAAGGATTCTTTTTTTCCAATATATTTTTCAATTTCACATCCTAAACCTAGTCACGGAAGAAAATCCGATAAATGAAGAATAGAGTTGCAGGGACAGGGAGCAGTGGCTGGAAATAATTAGAAATTTGGCAATTGCAACATCTTTCCACCGTACCCCCACCCCTCGGCTTTTGCCAATACATTCACAATTTCATCATCTGCCTTACGATCTTCAGCCAACTTCTAACCCAAAAGTTTATGGGGTCTTTCATACTAAAAGGATTACTGTCCAGAGCCAAGCAGTAGCTTGGAAAGACCTAGGCAAACAATTGTGGGTGCTGAGAGAAGCACATGCATGCACACAGACATCAATGCACACACTCAAGTTGGACTGGGGTGATGCTGAGGACTGTCTTCACCAATAATTTTTACTGCTCACCTGCTCTTAACTCTGTGCTCCTCTTTTACCGTTATGCTACCTATGGGCATATCCATGCATGCAGTCATGCTACCTTTGGATCTCCCTTTCACCATTCACTGATTTTAATTTTTATTTCTCCTAGATGAACCCTGGGGAAATGGAGTAGAACGTCTGCTGAATACTTCTCTGTTTTTAGACTGCAAACCTTGAGGTTAACCAAACAGCTTCTATTAGTTTTCTTCTGCCACAAAATGATGCTCTGAGAAATTTCCCCCCTTTACTCACAGCGATGGCATTTTTCTTTTTCAATATCTTTGTGGGGCAAACTAAGATGGTTAATACAACAACAAGAACATGAAGAAACATTCTCGGGTACAAGAAGGGATGGGGGAAAGCATCTGAAATGTCTTTCCTTTTCCTCAAGGTAGAAACAGAAATTATAGATAGCCCATCATTAGGAGTAAAAACACATTCGCTCTACTCTGTCACTGCTTACCTGATTCTCTCCTGCAAGCTTAGAGGGGAGGACCAAGTCTCTTATTCCTTCATTGTTGCTTTTTCTCTATGCAGAATAGTGTGTTGATTGAGAAGAGTCTCCTGTTGATGTGTGGGCTCTTTGCGTGAGGAGAAAGTCTGTTTTCCCAGGTCTCTGTCTCATGTGGAGAGCCTACATGCAAGCAGGAAGCTCTCCTCTGCAAACATATCACTCTCCCCATGCAGAAAACTATGACAGAAAAGGGAAGGGCTAGGTGTTCCCTTCTACACGTGTTGGAGAGAACCAGGTGAGCAATGACACAAGAGGGCTGTTGCAAGGAGCGGTTCAGGCAGACTTCCCTGTTTGAGAAATCAAACTTCAAAGAAATTTTGTGCTTTAAGCCCTAAAAGACCAGTCACAAAACAATGCAAGTTAATTTGTAAATTACATGAAGTGGGAAACACTCCTGCTGCTCACAGTCACCTCCAACAGACAAGGAATTCCCACTCCTAATCATCAGCTAGCTACAACATATGTTTCTGCCCTCAGCACATGTTTATTTGTTAGGAGGGAACATTTGAGAAGACTCAGAGCAGCTCCAAATGTTGATCAGAAGAGCAAAAAGACAACCCAGCTTAAAACCCTATGTGATTATTGCCAGGATCCAAAGGGGGGTTTATGTTCACATACTAGCACTTGACCAAAGACATGTTAGCTTTGTGCTTCTTTAACAGCAGTCTTCTATATGTTCTAACAAAGCCATATTTGAAAGTAAAGAGCCTTCCATCACACTGCAGAAATGACTGCTGTTCAAAGGAGGGGCGACTTGACTAGAACAAAAAAATCCCACTAGGCGTGCTTAAGCCTGTCAGCACACCTTAGATAGTGCTTTGATCCTGGCCTATATTTTATCCCATTTTTAACAACAACAAAAAATTGCTCCCAAAAGCCGTTAAAGGCAATTAAAATCTAATTCAGGTAAAAAGAACAATGCAATACAATATGCTGCTGAGGAAAGGAGGATTTTCAGCTGAGGCTGAGGCCAGCCATGGTTAAAAGGTCCCTGACTTTTAGGGAATATGAAAAATACTTACTAGTTTCTTTATAGTCATCAAGTTAGGCTGTTTTAAGTACAGGAGACCCTTCAACAAGCAATCTGAAAGCTCTTCAAGATTCCTTGCCTCCAGCCAGTAGCAAAAGAAATAGCTGGAATGTATTAAAGTACCAATTGTTTGGTCAAAATATATCTGTGTAAAATAATTTCCTTTGCCTTTGAAAAGCAAATCACACACACATAAACACACACACAAGCACAGAAGGTCTTACTGGTTTTTAGGAAAGAGACACACACAAAAATCCATCCAATATTTCAAATCGTCAAATATCCATGAAACTAAACAGTGATCTCATAGCTTTACATAGGATGTGGCATCTTATGCAAAAAAGGAAAAATTTGTAGGAAACATCATTCTTACCATTGTGAAGACCACATTGAAGATATGATCAGATGGCTGGAAAGGCACACACCAGATCACACTGGAAAGGGTTGCTTTGCACAGAGCAATCTCCCTTAAAGTTACTCTTTTGCCTGCCAGGGAATCATTTCAGCCTGCCCCTCACAAGTAGAAGCCCTATAGCTGCACCAAAAAGGGAGCATGGATCAGGTTTGGCTGGGTTGCATTTCCTCACGTGTCATGTGATCACCAGGAAATAGATTGCACCAGACTGCTCCACAAGCAGTCCAAATTTTGATCTGTTTCATCATGTGATCACACCCTGAGAGAGACCATAAATTCCTTATTATCCTCTTAGACCAGAGGATGAATGTAATAGTTCCTCACCTCCACATGCAAGGACAAAACAAGCAAGGACTGAAATCCCTATCAATGAGTCTTCTTCCTCCCATCAAAAGTTTTTCTACAATGTATTGTAATTCTATGCAGTTAAGAGGTTCCTTAACCAAGTACTGCACTACCTCTCTTGAGGTTTTACAAGAACAATGTTACTTCAAAACTCAGGGAATGAGAATAACCTCTGTTCTTAATGATGTAAAAATGAATGCATTGAAAACAATTTAAAATAACAACAACATACTGGCAATGCCCAAACACTTTTTTAAAACCTTAGAGGTCCAATTTAAGACCTAAAAACTATAATGATCAAATAAGATCTACAAATAATTAACTGTGTTTAAAAACTGCTTTCCAGACCTTGTATAATAATAGTTATTTGAAATCTAAGAGCCAGTATTATCTATATTTCAAACAAAATAAAGTTTCGATCAGTCTTTCTGAATCTGTGACATATTCTGCTCCTTCCTGGAATTTTGTTCTTTCTTTGGATAAAATGTCATTCCATTTTTGTATGCAATTTATTGTGATAGATATACTTTTTAAAAAATCTTATACTTATTTACGGAGTTGGTGTGGTATAGAAAATAAAGTGATGAGTAAGGTTTCAGGAGATCTGTGGTTAAATGAGCCACAGAAACTCTCTGGGTAGAGTGGCACTTGTAAAACCATTCCTTAAATATCTGACATACCTTCAAAACCTAATATCCATAGGTTAATATGACATGACGACACAGAATAATAATATGTGGAAGTTGAGTCATGGCAACTGGACTTCTTTCTTACTAGGTTGAAACATTCTGCTACTCATCAAAGTAGCTTCTTCAGTCTGAGGAGAGTTGGTAGGAGATTCCTGATATATCCTCCCTATTAGTTTCACTCCCCCCTGGTCTGAATAGGCTCGTTAGATGGACCAGAACAGGAGGGGCAATGGCTCAGGACCACAATCAGCAGTGTTCCTTCATTTGAAGGACAAAGGACACTCATTTGATGACCAAGATGTACTCATTTTGGACCGAGAAGATAGATGGTTTGAGAGAGGGGTCAGGGAGGCCATACCCGTGCTATAGAAAATCCCTCACTCAGCAGGGGTAAAGGTCTTAGATACAATCTGTCTCCTAATTATCATGCTGCCCTTTCATCTGTTCCCCAGAAAGATCAGGAGGACCACACCCACCAGAAAGACCACTGTTAATGACTGTTAATGACCCATGACAATGGGTGAAGAAGGACTGCAGGGGTGTGATTTTCACTCACCCCCCTGTCCATTGTCCATCTAACAAGCCTATTCAGACCAGGGGGAAGTGAAACTAATGGGGAGGATATATCAGGAGTCTCCTACCAACTCTCCTCAGACTAAAGAAGCTACGTGGATGAGTAGTGAAACATTTCAACTTAAGGAAGCAGTCCAGTTGCCATGACTCAACTTCCAGATAACCTCACCTGGATGACTGAGAATCGTCACAGAAACAACATGTCTTTGCTATTATATGTTGATACAAGCAATGTGTATCATGAATTCACAGCTGGATGAGAAACTGTTCTCTCTAGTCAGAACAAAAATTTGGATTCTCTATTAATATATCTAAAAGAAGTTTACTTCCAGTTCTGGATTGTTTTCCATTGTTTTCCTCTTCTCTGAACTAGATAGTCATGTTACTGCTCTGTTAAACCACAACTTGCCATTCTGGATGGATTTTAGTGTCATCTCCTTCTTTGGCTAGAGGTGTGCTGGAGATGGGTAGGCTAAAGCTCTATATGTCATCCTCCAGACCCAGTTTCATGGTCAGATGCTGACACATCTGTAGGGCAAGCTTGCTGCTGTTGCTTGACTTGGGGAAAAAAGAGTCCAGAGCATGACATGGTGTTCATCTCAAGCAGGGGTGTGGAACTTGTAACAGCTTTTGTCATCCCTCACCGTAGTTACGCTACCTAGGCTGATGAGAGTTTCACTCTATCAATAAGTGGAATCCACAACTTGGATGCCTCTTGTCTAAAGGCAAGATGGAGTAGAAGCAAGGGCCTGATGGAGAGACGCAGGCAAGGGAACATGATACTAGCAGGAAATGGGAAAAGGAAACACACTTAAAAACCCCATAATGTTGAGTTGTTTGTTTCTAACTCCTGAAGTAAATCACATGGGTGACCAACACCCCCCCCATATTACCCTTGTTCTCACAAAGATCACTGACTGACCAATGTGTGCTTCATTACCTCACACATTGTAACACATTGCTCGAGTTTTGTCTCTGCTGTACAATTTATCAATTTACATTGCAGTAGCCCTTATACAGTCTTCTGAAACAAACCTTTAAGTAAACTGATCGTTAACAGTTTTCTTTTTTCATGCTGTCAAGTTGATTCTAACTTAGGGTTTTCTAAGAGAGTACTTTACACTGGTTTCACACTCCAGGAAGTGCACTGGAACTGTGCAGCTTGTCTAAGGCTACATAAAATGGCTGTTCATGGAGGACACACAATGAGAAATCAAATCCCATGCCTAATTTACTGAGCCAGCCCATTACTTGAAAGAAGGTTCAAAATTTGGCTTCTTGGATCCTGGAATTTAGAGTATGGTCTGGAGGACAGTCTTTGAAGCAATTCTCTTAAAGCCATGGGTCTCTGGGAGAAGATGGACCTGAGAAGTTGTCCCCACATAAAGTAGCCCAATGGTGTCAGCTATAGACATGTAGCAGGACATTAAGACTGGGGGGGGGGGTTCACCCTTAAGAGATGAAGGAAGTGACCTAGTTGTGCCCCTCTGTCTGAGGTTCTATACTAGATAAGGCTCCTCTTCAGGCTGTTGTAAATAGTTGAATAAAATTGTGCCCCTACTTGACTCCATGACTGTTCCCTGCTTCCATATTTCTAGGACTATGGGGCTTCTGGCAACACTGTTTCTGGTTCAATAAAAGCATTATGGGTTAGAATGGTGTTAGGGAAGCTTGACAGGAGAACATAGAGAAGACAGAGGAACTGAAGTAATGGGATCCAGAAAAAAGAAAGATACTGTGGGAATGAAAAATAGATTAGCTAGCAGGTTGCATGTTGGAAGGTCAAAGAAGATGTGGGATTAGGGGCAGGTTAACTAATTGCCTCGCAATGGTAGCCACTATGTGTAGTTCATAAAATGAGAAAGGCAATGAAGGGATGGAAACATTGTCTGCTTTGGAAACAAGGGGAAGGGGGGAAATGATGCCAGAATCATGAGAGAAGACAAGAGTATCACACTTAATTTTATCCAAATGTTCTACCTTTCTTTCTCAGACTGAAGCAATTGTTGAAACAGCTTACATTTCAAATTACAAGTATAAATGTAGTATTTATTTGAAACAAGCAGGCAGTAGGTCTCTCATTTTTTTCAATCGAAGTTTAGTTTTGAACCTATTTAATTAATTAATTCTTATTAACCTGGCTCCCTCCCTCACATTCTCAGCCAATAATTGTAGCGAACAGCCCTGCCCTCACCTGTCCGTCACAGCAGAACCTTAAAGCAGGAACCAATGAGGGGTCGGAAGGCTGAGCTGGATATAAAGGCTGGCGTATGGAGTCTGAAGAGAGTGGGAGAGTTTCTGTTAGAGAGAGACTGTATGAAACTTAAAAGTTGCATTAAGAGTGAGTTAGTGATCAGTAAGAACGATGAATGGAACAGAGAGTTAAATGAGTTATAAAGTTAAAGCTGCTTCGAGTGAAAGACAAGTGATTAGCAACCTCTGATTTTTCTCATGAATATTAATCGTATGTTAACTTCCCTGATTTAATAAATGACGTAAGTTTCAAAAGTACACGTGTCTCCCTGATTAAATGGTATTAAAACAGTAATACCTGGTGGCAGCGAAGGAGGAAGAACAGCGGGAACCTTTGAAGGCCAGGGGAATAGGGGCTTCAGAGGTGACTGCAACAATAATATTTTATCCAATCATCTTAGATGTTTGTCTTTACTGGAGTCCTTGATAACCTGGCACTTAGTTCTTTGACACAGGACTGGAATCTCTCTCTCCCTCTGCATGAAAGGGAGCTTTGGTGACTTCAAATGGCAGCTAGGCAATCCCTGTGCTTATAATGGTTAACGTCTGTATTCTTGTCTCCACCCATATTTACATCCACGCTGAATAGAGAGTGGGGAGACCAGCCTCTTTTGCCTGCAACAGCTAGCAAGTAAAGCTATTTATTACTGATATTACTGATCTTTTATTTGTATCATATGTCTCTACAGCTAGCTGTAGCCACTCTTAGAAGCTCTTCACCACAGGTTATATGATTCAGAAAAGTGGGAGGCTTCATAGGAGAAGGCTATGTGGGTGACATAGCAAAAAAGGAAGTAAGGGTACTTGGGTTTTCCTTTTTGGAACAAAACAAAACAGCAAATACTTATTTCTCTGGAGTAATACTTATTTCTCTGGATGAACTGCAGAGGTTTAAAATAAAAATAAAAAAGAGCCTGGGGCACAGATTTCACAAAGACCTGCCCCATGTGATTAAATCAGAGCTTAGCAAAGTGTGTCTTCATTCAGTGCTCATTGATGTTGCAAAAAACCTGAGGATCCATAATTTATGCTATTGCCTGGAGAGAGGTATGAATTGCAGAACTTACATGCCACATTGAATGTCACAAAAATGCCTTCCCACACTTCATTTTCTGTAAAGCCAAAACAGATCTGGCCAGACAAGCAGCTAAAAACAACTTTGCCACCGCTGGGGTCCTGTGGCAAGCAAAAACTTAACATCACTGCAAATAATGTTTTAAAGAAATTTTGCTTCAATTGCACAGGATGAAACGTCAAATATGAACACAGGTGGTACTTCTTTCCTCCTGTGTTTAAAAGGTTCGCCGCTCTTGGCTTAAATGTTAAGGGGGATATGAAAAGGCTTCCATAAATAAATGATACAGTGCTGATTGCTTCCAGAATTCCCACACTGTATTCCTTCCCCGTGAAGGTCCTGGTTTAGCCTAAGAGAGATGCAGTTTAATGCAGATTCAAACAAGTGTACATAAATACAAAGAGATTTATATTCAGTAGGTGGCTGGCTGGTGTGCATTTGGTGTGGATTTGGTGCGCATTTTCCCCTAAGGCAACAGAGTAATTTTTTTCTCCATAAGTATTAAATGTGTTACGGAATCCAGAAGAGTTTGTCAAGGTATCTCTACTAACCACAAAGATAAACAACTTTGAAAACAACATCAATTGGATTCTGAGTCTCAGTCACTAGTTGTTGATATGCCTAGTGACACACGCAACAAATAGGCACGAAATAAAATAGAAGAAAATTTGTTCTGTTGTTGTAGTGTATGTTATGACTAATTTTGGAAGCACAATCTGAGGCATCATTGGGGGCAGGGGGGACAATGCAAATTTTAACATATGGTCTCCCATATGTGTATCACAGTCCCATGCCATACATGCAATCTCATGATCTGTGTTTACAGAAAGACAGGATCTCTGTGTGAGTGGGTGACATCAACTGACACAAATTTTAGGCCTTTAAACCATAGCAACAGCATGCCTCTGTTTCAGAGTATCCCTGATTATTATGGTGTGTTGTCCTTCCTACCAGCTGTCCTTTTCGAGCCTATGTACAAGGAACATGAGGACCCCTAGCTCTTGAAAGAATCCTACAAAAACATCTTTCTGGCTCTATTCGGTAGTTTCAACCTGCATAGAAAACTTGCAAGTAGAGGACGGCACTGTAGTGCTACCCACATACATAGTTCCACCATCCGGACACCTGTGGAGGATGATGAAACTGAAGGAGGAGACCTCTGCTATCCGTGGGACTCTCCATGTGAGTTAAGACCCTGTTTTTCTAGAGTGCCAGCCTCACTATTAAGGCATTTTTTCCCCTATTCAGTTCCTTGTTCTCACCAAAGAGTTGCTGTGTGGAGAAACCAACCTTGTTTACTTAAGGTCTCTAAGCTGCAGGCCATTTAGCAGCAATTTCCAAAGAAGTAGTCATGCCAATCTGCCTCAGCAAGTAGGCAAAAGAAAAGGGAGACCTTTTTTTTTCCCTTTTCTTTTCCCAACAGGCCACTTAGTGGAGACTGTGACTTCTCTGCTGGTGTACACCCCCATCTTCATTAGCTTGTGATCAAATTCAACATTATGTAATGTTCGCTAAAGCAGCAATAAGTGAAGACAGGTGGAAGAAGAGACAACTGAAACACAGGAAGACTGAAATTACTTATCTGCCACACAACAATAGTTGAAACACATTTACCTACTACAGCTACCTGAAACTACAAAATAATAGTTGAAACAAATGAAGAGCAGCCAGGAAGCATATTCTGTGAGAATTCTGACTGACGGAACAAAGACAAGGGCACCTTTATGCCGGCCAAGTGACACTGTAGGTATACACAGCAGTGTTTCAGATCCCTTTTCCTCTTTTGTGCTTCTTCTACACAAACCTTTGACATACAGCAGTGTAGCTGTTGGTTGGCTGTACACTGCAGAAGAGACCATATGCTCCATAATTAAAAGCTTCTCTGTACCAAGTTTGGGATGGTTAAAAAAATGGTTGCCCAATGGCAAATACATCATGGAACAAACATACTTTTCTAGGATCCTGAGGGAAGGGGGTTCTGCAATGTGCCAGGATCTAAAAAGAATGTTTCTGCTGGTGAATACAACCCAGTCTTCCTCTGGGGCTTTCATTTAAGCTCTTTTTCACTCCATTTGCTCACTGCCATTGCTTCTCAAGGGAAACAAGGTAGAAAGAAAAGTTCCTTTACAAAGTGCAACGTATTGGGGAGACGGATCACTTATCTCCTCTGCAGTGATACATATTAAAGTGAACACTTGGCTATCTGTGAAAAGTAAATTTGGAAGTCTGCTCAGAAGGAAGTATGGCATAGGTTGCCAATGCCGACAGTCTGCATCCTTGGGAGGAAGCCCAATGTTTTTTCCTGAACCTGACTTAGTTCACTGTGCTGCCAGGATTTTGTTAAATAGATCTCATTCTCCATGCATTTTGCCTGTGGGCAGACTGACAGGACATTTGGCATTGTCTGTGAACAACTCTGATTGTAGACAATGAGAGTTCAGCATGTGGAAGAATGGCAGAATTGACTCCTCTTCCAACCTGGAACGTATGCATGTGGTTTGATTAGTGGAGCAATAGAATTATTCATGCTTTTTGGGAGGCGAAAACAGGCATGTTGATTTCCATCTTAAGACTGCCCCATTTAGCATCTGAACTTGGGTTCTGTTAGCAGTTCTTGAATCATAAACCATTCTCGTTTCCCAACTCCCTAAAACCTGAAGTGATCATCATAACATTTTGTTCTGTTAGCAGCACGGTGTGTACACACACACAAACACATTTCTGTACAACATTAAGACAGTTATGTACAATAATCAGTAACAGATTTTTGCATCTGAAATATCAAAAGAGACCATTTAAAAACTCTGTTTCTTAAAGCCTCTGGAAGTACAACTGTAGGATCTGATTAGAACAAGGAGTTGTCCAAGGGGGTAGATAGGAAATTGACACATTTTTCATACATATGGATGTATGAATAATGATCTTCCAGATCAAATTTATTCAGATGAAAGTAAATAGTTACACTCTATGCAAGCATTAGAGGAATGCATGTAGACAGAAACCATGGAAGGGGTATGGTTGTGCATGACAACCCTAGTGTCCATATGCATGCTGACTCTACCACTAAATATCTCAAGGTCATGGCAGAAGACATTTAGAATCTACCTTCCAAATTTCTGGCTCAGAGTGGGAAGAGAAGGGACCGAATGAGAAGAGACATGCATCTTGGGAATGGGACTGGCAAAGTCACCCACATATTTCCTCTGCATTTCATACCAATATGTGTTCCTTGAACATTTATCTATCACGGAAGTGCATGGCAGACATCTGTAAGGAAATACTGGCATTGCAACCAAAATCTTGAAAAAAATTGAAATGTTAGTATTGTCAGCTCACAATAACTACACACAGTTTGGCTATGTTTCATTATTTCCCAGCGTGTACAAAACACCCATAAATCAGGGCTTTCTCTCCACTCCTTTGAGTTTGGTGGTGATGAAGCCAACAGAAGTTTCAGAATGCTGGCAGGTGGTGGCGATGTAACAGTCGCAGTCTCCTCTCTCCTGCCCTCCTCCTGTGTTTAGCTGGCTGGCAAAGTGGGGTTGGGGCAGAACGACAACTGCCAAGTTTATGGAGACGCATGCTGAGGCAACGTTCTGAAGAAGGTGTGCTGTGTAAGACCTGAAAAAAATGATGGGCTTTACTTCTTTGTTTCTCCACTCCACTGTAAAGTTTTAGTAAAGAGCAAGGCTTATTTTATTTGACATAAAAACAAAACTAAGCAGCCTTCCCCCTTTCCTCTACTAGAGATGTTCAAGACTGATAAAATATGAAACAGTAAGACTATGTTGCTATTATTATCATAACCGGCAGTAATAATGATGTTTCATGTTTGTCATAAAAGTGAGGAAACTGTAAATGGATCCTTTTGTGTGAGATCTTGTGCTGTAACTTTAACAACAAAGAGAAATAATCAGGAACCCTACCACCTCTTTCTAGGAATTGCAGGGGACAGCAATGCATGCCAAGATATCCATGATGAACCCCCACAAACATAACCTAATTGATAGGTTCATTATACTTTGGTATAAAAAATTGGGCTGGGTTCTTTTTCCATTTTTAAATAAATTGACTCATGAATATATTTTTAAAAACCCCAGAATTATTGCTGCTTGAGAGTGCATCAATGATCTTGTGCTCGCAGGGCAAATCAACATTCCATAAGGAAATTTTAAAAATGAGGGCAGCTCAAACATCATCATCATCAACAACAAAACTTTTATACTGGGCTTCAGATCAGCACATTTGTCAGAAAATGGCCATGACCATTGCTTTGTGTTTGGGTGAGAACTAGTTGACTGATGAAAAAAGGCATCAACTTCTTGGATTTTCCCTTGCTTGGTGCCGCTTTGTGAATGGTAATGAGACAAGAGGGTGTCCTGTAGATCAGCGTTCCCCAACCTTTTTAGCAGTGCGGCCCAGCGGAGCCTCTGAGGGAGGTGGGGTGGCCCTTCGCGCTTGCGCTCTCCGACACACGTGCGAAGTGGTTGGGGAGCGCGCGCGCCACCCCACTGCTTCGTGCATGCGCAGGAGTGCCTGCCCACCCCTGCGCCCACCCCACCCCTGCGCGCGGGCGCATGCTTGAAGGGGTGAGGGAGTGCGTGCCAGCGGCGGCGGCGGCAGAAGCCTGGGAGTCTTTTTTAAAAAATTTTACTAAAAAAAATTATTTTACTCCTCGCCGCCCTCCGCGGGAAATTCAAATGCAGCTGCTGGTGCCAGTTCCGGAGCTGGAGGCACCAGCGGCGGCATCGGCCTGTTGAAGGTGGCGAGGAGAGCCGCCCCCGGCCTTGTTGGAGCCCGCTGGGAGGCGAGTAGGCGGATCACCTGGCCATGCTCTGCCTCCCGGCTCTTGGCTACACCCCCCCCCGTCGCCACCACTGCCGACGGGCCGCAAAGACAGACCTCCCGGGGTGCCCCGCACACACTCCCCTCCCCACAACTGCTTTGCACGCGGGGGCGCTTGCGTGAAGGGGTGAGGGAGCGCTCACGCCGGCGCTGGCATGCGCGCGCACAAAGCAGCTGTGGGGAGGGTAGTGCGTGCGGGGGGCGGGAGGCGGGAGGTCTGTCTTCGCGGCCCAGTCGTGCTCAAGCCACGGACCGGCAATGGGCCACGGACCGGGGGTTGATGACCTCTGCTGTAGATTATCTTGATTGCTACTATTGATGTTGTCAACATTCAGGCTGCCCTTTGCTATGCAAAGTTTGGCAACCTTTTTCCTGCTGTCAATGCAAGCGCAATATTGTGTAGCAGTATTGGGTCATTTCCTGACATTTTAAATCATTGGCACAGAAGTACAATATCCCACATACATAAAATTGAGTGGGTGTTTTTTGTTTTTTGCATAATTGAATTACTAAACCTAAATAAACAAAATTAAGTATATGAGATAGAACCAACACAAATCATAAAAAAGATATTTATAAATAGAAATAAAGGGCCTCATAAAGATTAAATAACAGTTGAACATATATTTTAAAAAGAAAATTAAATGTATAAACATCAAGTGAAAACATTTGGAAGGTGGGAAGGGAGGAGGAGAGAAAGCAGGCAAAGGGTCCATAACTGTAAGGTCATGTTGCACCAGATCCTCACTTTGCTTGTTCACTCTTATTTTCTCTAGCATTGCCCCATCATTGGAGCTGTCAATAGCAACAATATGTGGTGTGGAAGGAGAGAAAGACCTGATTGTGTTGCTGCTGGGAGGTACATAGAGAACAGGCTGCCAGTTTAAAGAAATTTGCTGCAGAGCATGACACCTGAGCCTTTATAGATGGTGAGCCAATAGAATCATCTGATCAGTCGGCAGTCACGTTGTTGGGAGATGCAAGACATGGTGACCCAGCACTTGTCAATGAAATTGCTACTGGTGCTTCTGGTGAGAGGAAGAGAAATAATAGTTACTGGAGTAACGAGGCAACATCTTGGTTGGGCTAGAGGTCTTACAAGAGACAATATGAACAGCCCTCAGAAAACAACACAGCAGAAAGCATACACTTGAAGTACCTTATGAACCTTAAGAGAATATGGACAAATTATTCTCTATAGGAGTCTGTGCAGTTATTTATACCAAGTAATGGACAAGTTATGGATATCATAAAGCAAGCAGTGGAAGAGGTGCAGGTTAGGAACCTGGCCACCCACTTGTTAGCAGTGAAATACTTTCAGCACAGCAGAATAATCTAAGGACTTAAATAGATATAGTTTTCAAAGCAGTAAAATAAGCAGAGCATCAGTGCCAAGAAACTGTGCTGAAGTAGCTAAGAGCACACGTTGACATTTCTGTGAGAGTAACAGCATGTAAAAAGGGGGCAGGAGTTTTCACACTGTATTGCTGCATATGTGCACACACATCCAAGTAACTAGAGGTTTCAGGGACTCAATTTCTCAGAGTTCAGTTTCCTTAGAAAGATGTTAGTGTAGACATATGGCATTCCTGTGGTATAATCTTTAAGTAGACAGGTATACAGACTAAGGTAAGGAAGGATTCAGAGTTTTAACACTCTTAAAATTTCCTGCTCTACTACAGTATCCTAGAATTTCCTGCAGAGAGGAAAGTCAATCCAATGTCCCCTTTCAGCCTGAGGGCCAAATCACACATTAAGACTTAACTCGTTAAGGCCAGATCATACATTAAGCTTTGGGGTGATCTTGGGGGCCACAAAAATGTGCTTAGGAGTGCCATGCAGCTGATGCGCTTCGTGGTGCCCAGCTCTGCATTAAGACAAATAGGTATTTCATCTTTTTACAAAATATTATCTCACACGGCACACAGACCTTTTAATGCTAAGTGTCTGAAATATCAGACATGTTAAAAAAGTATATTATCTTCCAACTGACCAATTATACAACAAAAGCAAGATAATTTTCCAAATTTATTTTGAGGCAAACTCGTTTTGGAATAGATGGTATTTGCCTCTTGGGGTGCACTGCTTCTAGATACAGAATCAGTGTCTCATATGCTAAGGCCCTCAGCTCCAGCCGAAAATATGAGTTATATGCCATCAAGTCAGAACTGACCAACAACAACCCTAAGAGGCTTTTATAAATAAATGAGATATTTAAGGAGTGTTTTTTAAATGTCCCTTCTCCGCCCCCCCCCCCCCATATATTTCTATGGTTGAGTGGGAATTTAAACCCAGGTCTCCTGAGTCCGAGTCCTTCACTATATCCACTACACCACTGCTCTATATTTTCACAGACCCATGAATTTTTACATTCCCTAACAAGGGGAAAGGAATTGTCATTCATGATTTTCACCATCTCATGAGGAGAATGTTTATTACAGCAGGGAATCTGCCTAGCTGACTTTTGCCAACTAGTTCAACCCATTCTAGCAGTCTCTTTTCACAACTGCTGATTGACAAGGTTCCTGGGAGAGCCAGGCTCTCGAAAGGGTAGAACAAATGAAACTTACATCATGGGATCTGCAGAATATCTGATAACCCTCCTACATGCCAAACACAATAAAAATAATGTGTTGTTGTTATGTGCTATCAAGTGGCCTCTGACTGATGACAACCCTATCAATGAGGGGTCTCCAAAATGTCCTGCCCTGAACTGCCCTGCTCAGCTCTTGCAAACTCAAGCCTGTGGCTTCCTTTAGGGAGTCAGTCCATCCCTTTATTTGGTCTTCCTCTTTTCCTGCTGCCTTTCACCTTTCCCAGCATTATTGTCTTTTCCAGAGAATCCTTTCTCATGATGTGCCAAAAGTAGGGCAGCCTCAGTTTCAACATGTTTGCCTCCAGAGATAGTTCAGGCTTGATTTGATCTAGGACCCATTGGTTTGTCTTTCTGGCAGTCAGGGTATCCGCAAAGCTCACCTCCAGCACTATGTTTCAAATAAATTAACTTTTTTCTGCCAACTTTCTTAACTGTCCAGCTTTCACACCCATACATGGTGATCAAAAATACAAGAGTGTGGATGACCTTGGTCTTGGTTTCCAATGACACATCCTTACACTTGAGGATCTTTTCTAGGTCTGTCATTGTTTTCCTTCCTAGTCTCAGTCATCCTCTGATTTCTTCTTGCCTGCAGTCTCCATTTGGATTGATGACTGAACCAAAGTATACAAAATCTCTAATTATTTCATTTTTTTCCACTCTCAACATTAAAGTTGTGTAATAAATACATTCACTTAAATAGACAACAGACTGTTTAAGTACCACCCAATCAGTGTGCATCTAGATGGAGAGGCACAGATGCCAGCCTTGCTTTGACACTCTGCATTGTAAGTATTTCAGGTTGAGGAACTGAGATCACCTTTTGCCTTGTGATATCCCTATAGAGCAGAGGAAGCCAGCTGCTGGCCTGCACCACCCACACTGGCTGTATCAGTCTCCGTCACAGTGTGGGCTCAAGGGGATCTCAGAATCTCCAAGAGGAAAAGTAATGAAACTGTGTACCTAGTTCCTGATTTTCAAGCCATATGGGGGAAGCCCTAATAGTCAGAGGCAATGGTGTAAACAAGCCCTGAAGGCACAATGCACCAAGCACTTAATGTAAATGAGGTTACTTTTCAAAAGCCTCATAGATTTCGCTGCCTCTCCCTTGAAGCTTTCCTCACGTAAGCAGTGCACAAATTTCTTGCATCTCTAGCCTTTTGTCAACACTCACGTTGCCTCATTGCTTCTCCAAGTTGCTGTCAGCCACTGTGAAGGTGTGTACCGTGTTAAAGCATGAGAAAATATATGTCCTATTCTTCCCTCCCTCCCTCCCCAATTTCTTCCCCTCATGAAACAATTACATAAATCAGCAGTATGCCTGTACAACAGAGACTGAGGGCAATTGCTGAAGGCTCCAGTGTTAGCAACCCTGGTGGATTCCACAATCACTTAAAAACACAGATGGTTGAATGAGGAGGTAAAGAGGAGAACACTTCTAGTCAATTAGGGTTGGAAGCTGACTATTTTGACTTCTAGTAATATCATTTGAAGAGCATTCCAAAGTATCTCAGTGGTAGAGATGGGGGGGGGGGAACCCACACTCTTTCATTTTAAACAAAAGGCCATCCAATTCATGGTCTTCAAAACTACTAGCAAAAGTGTGCATCTATTGTTTGGCTTCCCATCATCAGGCAGAAATCACAGGAACTACATCCTTTTTTTCTTTTTTGAATTAGCCACAAAAGAATAAGCCCAAGGCAAATGTGTGTGTCTGAAAAATGCACACAAACACACTTAGTCAATGAAGAACAAAAAGCACCCCAAAATTTGTACATTAAGAAAAATGTAGAAGTGCACTAAAATATCATGGAGAGATTTTCACATCTCTCCAACAGTGTTTAAGTCTCTATGTTCTAGAGCTTTGCCCATAGTTTCAGAGTTCTCTCTCTTCCAAACTATAAAACGGGTCACTATGCCTCTGCATTGTCACTGGTGATTTATCAGCCTTCTGAAATCTGACTATAGGATTTTCTCTCTCTCTCTTTCCCTCAGTCTCTCCCTCCATATCCCTCTTCCCTCACTGGCCTGGGACACAGTCTCACAATCCTACAGACCAAAAAAAATCTACCTGAAATGTATGTATGTATGTATGTATGTATGTATGTATGTATGTATGTATGTATGTATGTATGTATGTATGTATGTATGTATTTTACTTTTATATTGCCCATCTGGCCAGAGGCCACACTGGGTGGTGTACAGAGAAGAACAATAAACATAAATCAGTAATCATAATACACCAACAGATAAAATAAAATGAACATCATCAACAACAAAAAACATTACATCTTGATAGGTCTGTATTAAAGGCAGAATAGAATTGCTCCATGATTCATCTGGCCAAGGGGCTCCCCATTTGCCAGCCCTGTTTCACATTCAAACAAATAATGAAACTATTGGTGTTTAAAGGTAGATACAAAATTTCCCTGAAAGCATGGAGGGAGGGTCGCTCGGCTGCGTGGACTATTTCCACCCACCACCAGAGTTGTGCACTCCTCTTTCCCCACTGCTTTTGAAAGTGCCATGGATGTTTGTGAGAAGTTTCTCCAAATGTGCAGAAAGCTCCTCCATGGGGACAACTTGCCTAGACTGCCTCAAGTATCTTTTATCTGCTTGTAAATGCATGCTCAAGGAGAAGGCAGTGTACAGCTCCAGTGTTAAGAGTAATAAATGAGTGCCAATTTATTTTCATCCCCCCACTTGCCAGGTTTCTAGGTATAAAGTAATCAGAAGTGGTTGCTAATCACTCCTTCTAGTGGTACTCTGAGATTATGCAGCTGGTCCAAAACTGCACAAGTGCCAGAGCCTGGGGCTCCATCAGTCACACATGTTCCAGGTGACCTTGACTGATTCCTCTATGTGGAGGCAGAGTGGAAGTTCCAACTCCTAGCTCCTGATTCTACAGCAAAGTGTTCCAAACCACTGACATACACCAATGGGCTCCAGCATTGGGGGGGGGGGTTTAAACCAGGTGACCCCCAAATGGCCTCCGTGTTCATTGTGAGTTTCTGTGGCCCATTCCTTTAACAAGACTTCTGATTAAGCATGAACAGAACAATACTGCACAGGTTGTATGTTCATTTTTCGCTTTGGATTGTTGTCTCTTTGTAAAGCCAACTAGTTGTATTAATTAAAGATAAAGATGTTGTCTTAATTCCTTCCAAATCAGCCTTTAAGAAGCTGGGGGGGGGGGGGCGGTCGGTCCTATCTCCTGCAACTCTTCAGGATTACTGGAGAGATTGTTTCTTTCTGTCCCTCTTCCTCTCTTGTACACTACACAACGCCTAATGCTTACTCAGGGGGAGGCAAAAATACCTCTTTCTTCAAATGTCTCTTCCTTCCATTATGTCTCAAGATCTCAGAGATGAAACACACTTTAAATGGATAGTGCAGTTTGGGGTGATGGGCTTGTTCCCTTAGTCTGCAACCTCACATGTGTGAAGTTCATTTTGATTGACTGCCTCAAGGTACTGCTACAGAATGGATACAAGGGGAGTTTTTATTGATTCAACTCAGCCTCCATCTTATCATTTAGAGGCACCTTTGTAGCAGAGGGGCAAGATTGATCATCTAGTTTCTTTCTGCCTTCACTTGCCATCTCTCTGATAGCAATCCTGTCCCCTCTTCGGAAGTTGGCTCTATTCACATTTAAGAGATATCACTATACATTTAAGTCTTTGATTTAAGGAACTGAGTGGTATACTTCATTGTAAGTTAATAGGGTTATCATTTGTCTTGTATTCATTGATCTCACTTCATCTGGAAAGGGCTTTGACTTATAAAGATTGAGCTACATGTTTCAATTTATAGAGAGCAAGTATCAAGTTTCCTTCTGAACAGAAGAAAATATGGCCTTTCCAGAAAGATGCCACATGCTTTGTGATGGATGAAAAGGAAAAAAAAAGTATTTATCATGTTTTGAGAAAAAATGAAACCAATGAAAGTTGGACCATTCCAACTCCAGACGTTTTTTTAAAAAAATCCATTTTGGCGTCACATATGGAGAATTGTCAAGAAAACTGTTGGTACACCGATTGACCTGTTGAAGCTGGTTACTAATGAAACCAACTGCATTCACACTCCTACATGTGTTTCAAGAATATGCATGCACCATATGTTATCTGCACTGATGAAGAAAGATAAGAAAGGAAAGGAAACCAGGACCATGAACAAGATATAGAATATGAGGTAGTAGGTCGAAGTAAGTTACAGAGATTCTTTAAATAAACACCAGAGATCCTGAGATCATTATTCAGATTTTGCTCCTGTGAACCGCTCCAATGAACTCTGACGGCTTTGCAAATATGTTTTCCTGTCTGTTGTAGTTAACAATATATTTGTATTTTATAGTTTTTTAACATGGGTTATACAAAGACAGGACTCAGCCACACACTGCATACAATATATAGAGTCATAGAGTCACAGAGTCATAGAGTTGGAAGAGACCACTGAGGCCATCCAGTCCAACCCCCACCATGTGGGAACATCCATCAAAATACTCCCAACAGATGGTCATCCAGCCTCTGCTTAAAAACCTCCAAAGAAGGAGACTCCACCACCCTTCGAGGCAGCCTATTGTACTGCCGGACAGCTCTGACCGTCAGGAAGTTCTTCCTAATGTTCAGATGGAATCTCTTTTCCTGTAGTTTGAAACCATTGCTCCGTGTCGTAGTCTCTGGAGCCCTGGAAAACAAGCCTGTCTCCTCTTCAACATTACATCCTTTCAAATATTTAAACATGACTATCATGTCCCCTCTCAACCTGTCAAGGTCATTTTGAATTTTAATCATGTCCTCTGGGAAATTAGCAACCCCTGCCAATTTGATATCATCTGCAAACTTAATCAACATACTCTCTATTCCTTCATCCAAGTCATTGATAAAGGTGTTGAATAACACGGGACCCAGAACAGAACCCTGAGGCACCCCACTAGTCACCTCTTTCCAGGACGAATGGGAGCCATTTCTGATCACCCTTTGGGTTCAGTGAGTCAACCAATTACAAATCCACCTAACAGTAGCACTATCTATCCCACATTCTACTAGCTTCTTTGCAAGAATATCATGAGGAACCTTGTCGAAGGCCTTACTGAAATCAAAATATGCTACGTCCACAGCATTCCCTTCATCCACCAGGCCTGTAACTCTATCCAAAAAAAAAAGAGATCAAATTAGTGATGACTTGTTTTTGAGAAACCTGTGTTGACTTCTAGTAATGACAGCATTGCTTTCTAAGTAATTACAAACTGTCTGCTTAATGATCTTCTCTAGAATCTTTCCAGGAATTGATGTCAGACTGACGGGGCGATAATTATTTGGGTCTTCTTTTTTCCCCTTTTTGAAGATAGGGAAAACATTTGCCCTCCTCCAATCTGTGGGGACTTCCCCTGTTCTCCAAGAATTCTCAAATATTATTGCCAATGGTTCTGATATTACCTCTGCCAGTTCTTTCAATGTCCTTGGATGCAATTCGTCTGGCCCAGGAGACTTAAAATCATCCAAGGTAGCCAGGTAATCCTGTACTACTTCTCTACCTATTCTGTGCTGCATTTCCCACACTACTTCACCTGCTCTTCATCCCTCAGGTTGAGCACTATTTTCCTTTTTGGAAAAAACTGAGGCAAAGAAGGTGTTGAGTAGTTCTGCCTTTTCCCTGTCCCCTGTTAGTAATTGGCCATCATCTCCATGCAGAGACCCTATCGTTTCCTTCTTTTTCCTTTTACTGCTGACATAACTAAAAATTCCTTTTTTATTATCTTTAATCTCTCTAGCAAGCCTAAGTTCGTGCTTTGCTTTAGCTTTTCTTACCATCTCCCTACATGTACTGGCTATTTGCTTGTATTCCTCTTTGGTGCTTTCCCCGTTTTTCCATTTCTTGTACATGTGGTTTTTTTACACTTAGCTGAGTTGAAAGTTCTTTAGTCCATTGGTCCCCAACCTTGGGCCTCTAGATGTTCTTGGACTACAACTTCCAGAAGCCTTCACCACCACCTCTGCTGGCCAGGATTTCTGGGAGTGGAGGCCCAAGGTTGGGGACCACTGCTTTAGTCAACCATTCTGGTTTCTTTAGACATCTCCCATTTTTCCTTCTTGTTGGAACAGTCTTAGATTGTGCCTTCAGTATCTCAGTTCTAAAAAATTCCCATCCATCCCGCACTCCCCTCTCCTTTAGTGTCTCTGTCCACAGAATTTCAGCCAATAATTCCCTAAATTTACAAAAATTGGCTTTCTTGAAGTCTAGAATGCATGTGTGATTACACTTGGCTTACCCTTCCCACTGTATAACAAATTCCAAGAGAGCACGGTCACTCCCACCTAAGGCTCCCACCACTTCAACCTCATTAACAAGGTCCTCCCTGTTGGTTAAGATTAGATCTAAAATAGCTGTTCCCCTTGTTGCCTCTTCCACCTTCTGGACCATGAAATTGTCTGCAAGGCCAGTAAGGAATTTGTTGGACCTTGTGTTCTTGGCAGAGTTTAACTGCCAACATATATTGGGATAGTTGAAATCTCCCATTACTACTGCATCTCTCCCTTTTGAATGTGTGGCCATCTGCTCCAGGAAGGCTTCATCCAACTCCTCAAACTGGCTTGGGGGTCTGTAGTATACCCCCACAATGACATCCCTCACATTTTTCTCCCCCTTAATTCTTACCCAGATGCTCTCAACCTGACTTCCTAGATTTATACCCTGGATTTCTTCACCAGTATAAGCGCTCTTATATAAAGCTACTCTTCCTCCTTTTTTACTAGGTCTGTTTCTCTGAAATAGGTTATACCCTCCAATAACTACATTCCAATCACGAGTCTCATCCCACCAGGTTTCAGTGATACCTATTATGTCGTATTTATTTTGCTGTATTAGGAGTTCCAGCTCATCTTGTTTGTTTCCCATGCACTGTGCATTGGTGTAGAGACAATTAAGACTATGTGTTCTTCCTGCAAGCCCTTTACTAAAATTGTTTTTCCTCCCACTGTTGGGCTGCCATACTACTTGGCCTACTCTTTCTACAACGTTTTGGCCATTCACCACAGCTCTTTCTGGGTTCCTGTCCTCAAGAAAATTGTCACCCTCCCCTTGAAAACTCATTTAAAATGCTCCTTATCAGATTAGTGAGCCTGTGAGCAAAAACATTCCTTCCAGCAGTAGTAAGGTGCACCCCATCCCTTCCAAGTAGACCATCCGTATGGAAATGCAAACCATGGTCGAAGAAACCAAAGTGTTCCTGGTGGCACCATCTGTGGAGCCAGTTGTTTACCTCCGTTATTCTTCTCTCCCTTCATGGGCCACATCCTTCAACAGGGAGAAGAGATGAAATAACGACCTGCATCCCCAGGTCCTTCAGTTTCCTACCCATATCTTCATATGGGTATTGCATAAATATGCAATACTCATACTATCCTAATATGGATTTGGGTTTTCCCCACTTCCTTATAGTCAAAAGCCTCATCTATTATAGATCAGTATGTCTGTAATGGATTGGTAAGAAAAGCTTAATAAGTTTAGGATTGCAGACCTTGCTCTGTATGCTCTGTTTAGTTACATCTAAACTCAAGTACTTCATTTTGAATTCTGTCACTTCATAGGCTGGAGAAGCACTAATAACCTCAAATTAAAACCATTTCACTTAATCATGTTCCATTCACCATTCTGTGTGAATTATCTGCCTTCTCTTCAATCTGAAAGCATAGCACTGTTTTGAGGCAATACTGTATTTTTATTAGTGAATCTGTTGCCTTCTGCTCAGGCTTGCTTTCCTCATTTACCTACTTAAGAACTTGAAATCTTTCAAAGCCAACAATGGATTAATATGCCAGTGTATGGGATTTTGAAGCTTACAGTTTTCTGATATGATCTGAATTTCTTTCCCCCTCCCTCCTTTTCACTGACAGAATAGATTCTAGCATGCTCACTCTCACCAGACACAGACATTGGAGACACCATATGATTAGAAGACTATTCTTAACTAATGAAAATCTCTGAGTGTCACAGCAGGACCTTCTCTCACCTCCAGGACTATATAATAACTGTTTGCTCTGTTTGGTGAGTAGTCTTCGGGATTTAAGAACAAGATTCCTTTGAATTCTGCTGTCATAAACCTGAAAGGACTGCCTTGGTCACCTCACTGAAGAATTAATGGGCTTTCAACTCTAATTACAGGCAATCTCTAATGCCTGTTTTTGACTTCTGCCTATTCCTTTCTCCTGCAGAGCTAAAGATGAAAGATTCAAGTTAGATCTCCCTAACAAGTCGCTTTATACTCTTAGTGCAATAGAAATGGGGAAGAGTATTTTGATGTTAGGAAAGAGTCCCCTTCATAAGTTTTGTCTACTTAGGGTGAAATGTGATTGCTTTTCTTTATAGTCATACTGATATCAACTGTGCTGGTAGCTTTCAGATATGCATTTCCCTATTACGTCTGATTAAATATAAAAATGCTAAATATGTTTGGATAGCTCAGTAAAGGGTTGACTACACATCACAATACTCCTGTTTTTGTGTCGGGTTTGGCATGCTTGAAAGCAATTAAAAAATCTCCAACTATGTGATGTACAGCTAAGTGCGCTTTTTATGGCCAGGAAGTGGTTTTTAAAAAAATATCCATGTGGGCATTGCTTATTTTAAATAGATTCTGGCCACACTTTATAAAACTCATTTTGGCATGTGCAATTGTCTGTGTTGGAGTATATAGTGTTTGTGGGGGCTTGCAGGATTGCTGCAACAGGTACCAAATATGAAAGGTTTGGGACTGCAGGATACCCTGCAGTCTGAACTCTTATTCCCCTTCCCATTTGTTTCCCTTTTAGCTTTGCCTCAATCTAGCGCTATGCCAGTTCAAAACTTATATTTAAAAAATTAAAGATTAAAAAATGTGAAACTAGGGACTGGCTACTGCTGCTGACACTGTCACCCCTGCAGCAGCACTAAAACTCACAATTCTTGCTCCCTCAACCTCCTCTGGGGCACAAGGAAAGGGAGCCCTGAAGCTGTATCCTCTGTCATGGAGCATGAGTGACTTTGTGTCTTGCCGGGAACCCGGCTCTGCTCTCTTCCCTGGATTGATGCAAGAGAATGAATTCAACACGGCTCTTTTCTGGAAATTCCTGCTTGCCAGAATACAGGATTGCACCCTACCACCTGGCTCCATGGAGCTCCTGGTGGTTAGAGAAAACAGGGCGGCTGGTCTTCAATGTGCGGAGGAGGGCTGCCACTTACCCCTCCCCCTCTCCCCCACCCGGGCCTCAAAGAAGCCTTCACTGACTGGAAGGCTGGGAGACACTCCCCTCCCCAACAACATAGAGGCAAAACATGGGGGAGGTACAAGAGGTCTTCAATGAGGATGTGCACAGTGACACAAAAATCACATTATATTTTGTTGATTTCTTTTAAAAAATGGAATTAGCTTCTGATTTAATTAATCAGTGTAGTTAGTTAGGTATCTGGCTGCAGGGCCAGAGGCTGGGAGTTCAGTTCCCCACTGTGCATCCCAGAAGAACCAGCTTGTGTTGCCTTAGACAGGCTGCACAGCCCCAGGGCGCCCCCAGAAGCAGGGGATGGTAAATTACTTCTGAGTAGAGATGGAGGTATTTGTATTTGTATATACGAATACACAGTGTGATAGTAAGGCACTTCACAATGCCTTCCTATCTCTCTGTTGCTCACAATGGATTAGCCACTCTGCGACTTGGCAGAGAGGCTCGTCATCCCGCCTTCTGCCAGGACTGGCAAATCTATCGCGAGCAACGGAGTGATAGGAAGGCTCCACAGAGCTCGCGGCAGCAGCAGAATCGTGAGTGGTCGGTCTGGCCCTAAGGGGCCAGACCCTCATTGTCTGCACCTGTGGGGGGATATTCGTATACGAATACGAATACCCCCATCTCTACTTCTGAGTCTTCTCTACCTAGAAGACCCTGAAAAGGGTTGCTATAAGTCAGAATTGACTTGATAGCACACAATTATTATTATTGTTTAAGTATGATTTGGTTTGTCCATAGTTTTGTTGCTGTTATACAAACTGCTATTTTGAGTTTTCATTTTCTTTTATACGCATGGCTATAGCACATGTTTTAATATACTATATTGTTTAATGCCCCTGAAAGATTCAGTTTTGGGGGGGACATATTGAGCTTAAATATGGCATGTATCAGACCACCAACTCTTTCAACACCCTATAGATTTTAATGGCTATATTTCTGTACACCTTTCACTATTTGGTGATGTTCTGACTAAGAGAGGTGTAATTTCCATTCATACAAGCAATGTCAGTAGCATTTCCCTCTTACAATGTACTGTAATTTCTATATCTAGAAACTATGTTTTGTTTGCACAAAAGAAGCAGTGTGAATAGCATTTATCCTTACAGTGGACTAACACAAAACAAGTTATTTTATAGGCATTTTACTTACTGATTGAGTAATTTTCAAAACAGTAATAAGAGGGAACAGAGAGTAGATACCATGGTGACTGACAACTGCATGCCATACCAAAGATGACAGAGCTTCATTTGTGACACTGCTTTTGTCCAAAGTGGTTTATAGCATCAGAAAACAGGGAGAATCATAAAAATAATATGTTAGACCAGATCTATCCAGCACATTCTCATCTCTGCAGGGATTTGTTTGTCTAATGATCACTGTTTCACTGTCTGTAATTTTTTCATTTCTATTCATGCTGGATTTTCTGATTTTACTTCTACATCCAATAGAGTTCATTAGATGTACTATAGCTTCCATAGTCGTAAGGGCAAAGACATTATGTGTGAATCTGGTTGTTTATCCTTGGATATCCTTGCTACCTCACAGTCACCTTTTGTTCAATGAATATTCCCAAAGAACCATCAGTGTTTTTACCAACTGAATGGAGTGTCAGCTCCATCCATTTGACAACGTAGGCTGCAGGCCATGAAAATTTAAGCCAAATAAAATGTAATAGTCTTTAAGGCTCCACTAGATTCTTTCCTTTGGTTGATGAAAGAGACTAACATTGCTACTTCCTTCCCCAGAAATAATTATACCAGTTACATAAATGCAAGAATTCAATCATCACTGCTATTATCATTGTACACCAATTATTGTACACCAGTATAACTGGTGTAATAATGAATTTAAGTGAACTTGCAACTGTGCAACATGACAGTTAAGCAGCCTGTGCAAAACTACTAACCTGGAGGCAGGAGACCTGGAAGGGGTGGGCAAAGTTTTATCTTAAGTCCTTGTCATTTCCATGTCCTTCCAGGATGTGATGGAGGAAGAGTGTAGCAGACAAAGGAATTGTTGCAACCAAATATATGGTTGCTGCAGTTTTCTGTCATTGGGATACCCATGGTAATTACATCTGCTCCTTTTCTTGATATCAGCAAAGCAGGCTGTGCCAGTTCGAAAATCACCTTTTGTACAAGTGAGCTGTCTCTAAAGTCAACCCAAGTCTTAACAAACCATAGACTAAATCTATTAAAGCCAAAATCCTATCAAGAAAAACCATGGGTAGAAGGGTTGTCACACAACGGTTGTTTCTCTTTAGCTGGCAACCTTATGCAATTGCCCTACGGCAATCAAGTGAGAGAAAAGGATTTTGCACCACGAAACACCTTCTGGAATATTCATATTATGATGAAGTTTCAGTCACTACAGAAGTTTAAATGGACCCTCCATGTGGAAGAAAGACACACTGTGGTTCAGAATGAGATTGTGTGTTTGGAATTGTATGTGGAGACAATCTAGTCACAGCTGTCTTCTCCACCTGATAATCAGTAATGATTTCAGATTTGGATTCATTCTCTGTGGTTGTTGCATCTTTATACACCTGATAAGGGAGAGTGCTATCCAGGATCCCTTTCTTTGGTAGATACCAAGTGTCAACATTTCTTATTTATGCAACTGAATTTGTAGAGAAGGGAAGCCGGGGAAAACATTGATTTCTCGATATCCCATTGTACCAGCAAAACTACTCTCCCAATATATTAGAGAATTCTCTTTCCCTGACACACTTATGAAAAAAGTATAATACTATAACATTTTAGCAAACATGCAATCTCATAATAATAAAAAGAAGAGATTTTTTTTAGTAATTCATCTAGGAATACTCTTTTAATGCATAGATCCATTTATTTAATACTCTGACTTAACCCATTTGGATAAATCTTCCTGCTAAATTCTGTACTGAATGCAATTTGTTTAGGATTTGGCAATATTTTCAAAAATATATAAGTCTCTTAACACACCTCTTGGGATTCTTTCTAAATCAAATTTAGATCAATCGTGCTGTAGCTGGATTCTTTATAAGGATACAGTACTAAACCACATTCTGATTGTTATGGAGAAGGACTACAGTGGTACCTCGATTTACGACCATAATCCGTTCCAGAAGATGGACGTAACTCAAAATGGTCGTAAGTCGAAGCACCATTTCCCATAGGAATGCATTGAAATGCAATTAATCCATTCCAGCCGAAGAAAAATATCACCAAAAAAACCACACACAAAATCACTGCAAGACTCATTGGAAACGCGATTAATCCCTTCCGGCCAAAGGGGGGGGGGGGGGAGAAAAGCAATCAAGCGTGCAAGAACCCATTGGAAATGCACAGAAAACAAACGGAGCAGATCGGAAATGCACAGAGAACAAAGGGGGCAGGTCGGAAATGCAAAGAAAACGAAGGAAAAAGCAAGGGAAGCATGCAGGACCCATCGGAAATGGGGAAAAAAAACCCAAAAAAGCAACCAAACCCCCCAAGACCCATTGGAAATGGGGAAAAAACCCCAAAAGCAACCAAACCCCCCAAGACCCATCGGAAATGGGGAAAAAAAACCCCAAAAGCAACCAAACCCCCCAAGACCCATCAGAAATGGGGGGAAAACCCCCAAAAAGCAACCAAACCCCCCCAAGACCCATCGGAAATGGGGAAAAAAAACACCAAAAAACAAACAAACCCCCCAAGACCCATCGGAAATGGGAAAAAACACTCCAAAAAGCAACAAAAAACCCCAAGACCCATCGGAAATGGGGGAAACCAAAAAACAAACAAACCCCCCAAGACCCATCATAGCACAGAAACATAACTCCCCCAGCCCAAAACCACGCTGCAAAAAGACCCAGAACAGTTTTTAAAAAGCAGAAAACAGCACCTTACCTTACCAGGCAGCCCGAAGCCTCCCTGCAAACACACACACACACTCACTCAGAAGCAGAAGGAGGCAGTCCCAAGCCTCCTCCGATGCACACTCTCTAACTGCTGGGGCGAAAGAGCTACAAAGAAGCAGCCTCGTCGCCACCTACAGTTAGCAATTTGAATTTCCCGCCTTTTTCCCCTGCCTTTTTCTGTTCCTAAGTGGAAGCTCCGGTCGCAAGTAGAAGCAAAATTTTGTGGCCGGAGCTGGTCGTAACTCGAAATGGTCGTAAGTAGGGACGTTCGTAAGTCGAGGCACCACTGTACTACAAAGTGAGTGACAGGAAAAAAGACAAAGTGAAAGGAGGTGCAGATAACAAAGAAAAGCAACAAAAGCTACTGGCTGGTGAGGCTAGCAAATATTGGCTAATATATATTATATCAGAAGCCAAAAGCCAGTGAGAAGGCCCCGAACTCCAACTCCCAGAATTTTCCAATAATTTGGCAGAATTCTGAGGATTGGCCAGCTTCAGTCTTATTTGTTATCTGTCCTTCTCCTGTTCTCCAACTCTTGAGAGCTACAGTCTTGGGTTGGATTAGACCAGGACTGTGAATTATGTTATATTCCAGAATACCCTGGATGTTTCCTAACTCCCTATTTCTCTTCCCATGCTGACCAAAAATTATTGTGATAATAGCAATATTGCATACACTAACACTGGGTATCAGTGGGGTAGGAGCTTTACAGCCTAATGTAATTTTCCTTTGCCACTAACTTGATTGGTAAAGTTCTTTCTCCATCTCTGGCAATTGAGGCAAGCCTCTGTTCTCTCTTCTATCAGTTTTTTTGCTCCTGTTGTTTCGTTGATAGTCCCTCTTCTTCCTCTGACCATCCTCCAAGCAACAAGCATGAAGGGTCTCCTGCATGCTGCATACTCCATTTCCCCCATTTTTTCTTCTGACTGCAACTACAGATGGTGACTGTAAGTAAATATATCTTTTCCTACTTTAAATGCTTCTAGAGTGATTTTATCATACAAAGTGGTAGTTTGTGTGCAAAACTAGGGAGGGTGTTGATGACACTGGACTGAGCTCTTCATGTTCCAGCATTGTTTTCATTGTTTTAACTGTCTTCTACTCTGCTAACTACAAGAAGAACTAAATTCCTAGAACCCCCCCCCTTTTTAACCAGATTTTCCCTAATAAAAATGGTCAGTTATGCCCATCTAGAACAAGCACAATTTGCAGTCTAATTTGGCTTCTACCATCTGTTTTAGACCTGAAATAGCCTTTAATCAAAACCAGTGATTGTCTGGTCACTTCCAGTCTTTAAAAAATGGACAGTTTGGTCCACTGTGGTTGATGGAGGGAGCAGGGGGAATGTGGCACTTCTTAGTTAGAAAGGCATCTTCTGTGCACTTTGCTCATTCAACACCACTTTCATCTGTGCTGGGTTTACAATATGCCTCAGTTTTCTACCAGACCTTGGAATTGTTACCACTAAAGAAACACGTAACTTATTTGTACTTGTTTTTAAGAATAAAATGTTGCTCATTTGTCACAAGTAACAAGGTAATGCGTTATCGACATCTTATTTTTGAAATAAGTCCCCCCAAAACTAACAATGGACCCAAAAAACACTTCAAAATCTTCCAGAAAAGCAGAGTTTCTCAAATAAAAATTACTAACTGTGCAAAATTCCCACCTTAGCATCATTTCTATTAAAACATTTTATAGTACCAATGTTGTTATTAAAAGAAAAATGTTTTAAAACATTTTAAAATGTTATTCCCAAGCTCTGGTTATCGTGTTCTAACATAGTGGTGGGCACAGTGGCCCTCCAAGTATTTTTGGCCTACAACTTGCATCAGACCTTGCCACTTTAGCTAATGCCAAGGGATTATGGGAGATGTAATCCAAAACATCAGGAGGGCCACAGTTACCCCTCCCTGCTGTACACCAATATAGGTTTTATCAATGGCAGCAACACCAACAGTTTTGTGGTATTCTTAATGGCAGTACAGTGGTACCTCGACTTGAGAACGTCCCTACATAAGAACGATTCGAGTTAAGAACAGCTCCGTTCGCAAAAAGTTGCTTCGACTTGAGAACGGAGTCTTGACTTAAGAACCAAAAAGAAGAAGAAAAAAACCTTTCCTGCCCTTTTTTTGACCAAAGTTCACCTTAGGTCAAAAGAAGAAGAAAGAAATTCGCCCCCTAGTGGTAGTTATGGATTAACCGGCTTTGCATTAGTTCCTATGGGAACTAATGCTTCGACTTAAGAACAGCGCCTCGACTTAAGAACGAAAAACAGCAGATACGGATTAAATGGTTTTCAATGCATTCCTATGGGAAATGGTGCTTCGACTTAAGAACGTTTCGACTTAAGAACACAGTCCCAATACGGATTAAGTTCTTAAGTCGAGGTACCACTGTATTCATTATCATTCTTTATCCCCCCTCAAATCCTCATAATTTTCTATAACTTCTCCATTTCTTAGAACAGTTGGTTACTCTCTTGATTCAAAATAATTTTAAAAATGTTAAATAATGGTATGTCTTCAAGTACTCAGTAACTCTAAATCAGGCTGAATGTTAAACAGAGCAGGGAGGCAGACAGTGATGAGAAGAAAATTATCTTGATGCTGAAGCCCAGCTTGATGTTGAAGTGAACAAATCTTCATTTCTTTCATTTGCTCCCCATAAAGGCAATGTCTGATAGTGAGAACCTGAAAAAATATATCTTAGGGCTGATACAGCTCCCTTTGTGTTTTTGAGTGTCCTACTTTCTTCTCACTATGTCTTCCCTCTTCTGCATACAGCTATTCTCATTCTCTTTGTGTCTCCATCTGCTAAACAAAATAGCCAAGAAATAGTGTTGACATTTAATGTGCCTGTTAGGCTGTTCAGTTCATATTCTGAGATGGATTGAAAACAGGGTGGAGGACTCAGCTGTTCTGGGGTGACAGGACTACATCAGTTAAAATTTGGTTTGCATTTCCCGTGCTCCCAGTGTTATGTGCAAATCCTGTCAGGATATGATAGATATCTGAAAATAGAGTAAGATTTAAAGCAAAATATTTATAAATACTCAAGTAGATCTCAGCTACTTCCAGAATAGTGCTGGTTATTTTGAGATTAATAATCTTATGTGAGATCCTTACATTCACCCTCCTCTCCATATATAAGGTTGATTGGGCTGAAAGACAGTGAGTGGCTCAAGGTCACCCACTGAGTTCTCATGGCTGAGTGGAGACTTGAACTAAATCTCCCAAGTCACAGTCCACCACTCAAACCACTATATCACGTTGGCTTTCCAACCACACTTGGCCTCTGTGTGATCCCCAGCTTCAAACTTAGTAGAAAATATAATCCATGCAATCAGGGTGTAAGTAGACACAGCTTGGTATCAAAAATGATATCCTTCAGATACTCATCAGCACGCAACTGCTTTGAAGTGGGAAGCTTCTCTGGCTGGTTGTGTTGAAGCATTTCTGCATTCATCAGAGCTGAACATAGAACCAAAAATGTGTAAAATTTTCCTTTTTGTACTACAATTCTCTCAATCTTTCAAGCAGCAAAACCTTTTTCTAGTTCTGTGCCTGTGGGCCATAAAAGGAGATTTCTGTAACCACAATTTTAGGCATATACTATTGCATGTCAATGTTTGCACATTTTACTGCTCCTACCACACAAAGGCAACTGATAACTGATGCAGGGTGTTCTCTCCCTCAAATTTTGGGTTAAAGCACCCCTAGCTGAGTCCATGAGCTGCCTATGAAACCATCCTATAAATTCAACATCTGGCTGTGTCAATAATACCAACAGTGGATGAAAGTTGGCTGAGTCTTGGCAGGATATAACAATCCCTCACTGAATTGTGTTGAGTTCATTAATGAGCAAGTCTTAGTCCAGTCTATCACATAGCATATCAGGCTGTGTAGATATCCTACCATCTCAAAAATGCATCTTGCATGCTGTCCCTAAACACTACTCCAACTCCCCACCAACTTTCTTTTGTGATTGTATACAGTAAATAACAGAAGCCATACAATGTCTGTTGTATGGAATAGTAAGGAGATAAAAGGTAATCACTAGCCAATCAGACAAGGAAAACTGTAAATGCATAGAAGAAAACTTTAGGCTACACATTTCAATTAAGCTAAAGAGAGAATATTCGTAGACTTTAGTAAAAGGCAACCAATCTGTGTTCAAATTTTTTTCAGTCTATCGTGCAAAACAAATATATGATTCAGGCTGTTTAGTCTATGTCTGAATAGGGAAAAACATTGAGGCCTGCTTCTCCAGGCGGCTTCTTAAAGACGCCCCTACCCAGTCTCTGTGTGTACTGGTATTTGAGTATTACTGAATCTCGAGGAAAAGCTTCACTCCCTTAAATGGGGAAATAGAAATGGCTATAACCTGAGGAGGGGATTATATATCACCATCAGAATCATTTCTGTTAGAATTATTTGCCCACCTCCAGCCCAGGAAACGCAAGCAAAAGAGAAGCTGGAAACAGATCGTGTGAATCTGGGCAGTGACACTGGCATCCAGAAGATAAAAATTCTAACCTAACCACTCAAAATCAATATAAAACCACATGCATTCATCCATATGTAAAGACCGATGCTTAGTCATAGCAGCATAAGTAAAAGAAAAAGAAAAGCGAAGAAGGCAAGGCCAATATGCTACACTGGCAAATGTCCCTCTCTTCACATAGCCACTAATCGAAATGTCGCTGAGATTGGCTGAAAGGAAAGATACAGGCTCTGTCTCACTCAAGGCATTATCAATCTACACAACGTATGGCTAAGTGTGCATTTTGGGGGCAGTGGCCAGTATGTTTTGGTTGGAAAGTGTGTTGTTTTAAACAGGGGCGAAGGGGTTGTTTATTTTGCATCAATAGTTATCTTGCTTTTTAAAACATTGTTTTGACATTCATAAACGCTTGTGTCAGTGTAAATCGTGTCTATGGGAGTGGTCTAATATTGGCTGCTGGGATGACAGGCTTCTTAACAAGTTAGAAAATAACTCTTCTCTTTTTAAAATCTGTTTGTTTTTTTTAAATGGTGCATTGTTTTACTGATATGCCACTTTGAAACAAAAAAAAGAGGAAAGATTAAATAAATAAAGCCAGCTCACATGGCTTGTCTAGTATTGGCTGCTGGGGTCGCGGCTTCCAGCCGGTGGAAGGTGGAGTATGAGCTGGGGAAACAAGTGAGGGCATCTCTGGAGCTGAGGGGCTGGCTCAAGGCTGCTACTCCCTCCCCTACTCTCTTCCGAGGGAGTTGAGCACCCGAACTAGAAATACAATAATTTTAAAGT
The DNA here is from genome assembly GCA_037013535.1 of Intellagama lesueurii. Taxonomy (NCBI): domain Eukaryota; kingdom Metazoa; phylum Chordata; class Lepidosauria; order Squamata; family Agamidae; genus Intellagama; species Intellagama lesueurii. The sequence goes on along the minus strand of JBAJHW010000001.1, from coordinate 134,945,888 downwards.
CTGTTTGTGTAACTCCTTTTGCTGAGTGGGTCCCTCTGCACTGAGAAGAAGGCATCTTGTGTGTGCATGTGTGAGTGTGTGCGTGGATGTGCATGTAAGGAAAGAAAAAAGAAGGAGAAAGGAGAGGGGACTTGAGGAACTTGTCAATCTGCCACCAGTTTGTTTAAGGAAGTGTGGAGGAAAATGGAGAGAAACATATAAACGAGCTGAGCAAAAACACCCTGCTTAGATATTGAAAGGATAAGCAAAAGAAGGTACTGTTTTTGGAGGATGCTTTTGGAGGGTCAAGACCACCCCACAAAAAACATGGATTAAAAGTTCTCTCATGAAGACGCATACATTGACCAAAAAAAGTGTGACTTCAAATTGACTTCAAAAACCCAGCCCATTTCCTGATTTTTTCATAGTATAACTAGGCCTCCAGAGAACTTCCCCAGTGCTTCAGTAGTTTAAGTGTGGAGGAGAGCTCTTTGGCTTCATGCGGGTGTGTGAAGCTGTCAGTTTTCTTCTTTGGTGCCAAATCAGCACCTTTCTTGTAAGGTACTGAAGATTCTAGTTACTTTTCCCCACTTTACAGCACGTTGTAGCTTTTTTATTTTAACATGTTTAAGTCCCAAAATGTCAGGCTTAACACAAGGTATATGTGTGTTGTGCAAATGTGCAACATGAGCACCATGGGCTCTTTGCTCCAATCCATGGTCTCCACAAAGATGCACAAAAAAACCTCTGATGGGGTTTGTGTTTTGGCATTTACTGTAGTGTGGTGCTCAATCCCAGTATGAACTTTCACGTGTGGCAATATGAGAGTAACAACAGTTGAATAAGGCCAAATCCAGAGGTTTTCCACATAATTTACTCATAATACTTGCAAAAGGTGTATATCCTATGAATAGTTTATGTTCCATTCCACAGGTGCCTTGTGCAAAAATCTTTCATTTAGGATCACAGTACTCAGAAAGCTCAATCACGGATGTTTTCCCTAAGATTTTGTCATTGCTGAGGGCAATTACAGGAGATGAGTGCTTATCTGTCTTTTGCAGCCCATTTTTCTTATCAGAGCTGCCTCCTCAACTGCGTTCATTTATGTATTATTTTCAACATTGGTATCCTTGTTCCATCACATAATAATCTTATATCTTAGCCCTGTTTGGATGAGAGTAGAAAATATTGGTACCTTTACGGGATGCAAGTATGATAGTTGGAGACTAAAACTCTTTTTTGTCCATTCCTTGTCATTTTTCTACCATGCCTTCTTCTGATCTTCTCTTCTACTTTTATAGAATAAAGTTTGGAAACTGGAAAACGCCTATGAGAACAACAAAACACCTGACCCAGCACTCACAAAGACATCCTTGAAAATTGATTGCTTGATGGTCTTGCCTTGATGTTTCTTCTCACACTTCCCTTTCTCTACACATACACTATGCAGCATAAATCTTACATGAAGGTGCATGGGTTCAGATACAACATGGGGTGTGACAATTGAGTAACTTTATATTAAAGTTTTAGAAGTCTGATAATGGCATCCTGGAGCAGTGAAGGACATAGCCAGTGAACTGGGTACATGCAAAGCTTACTTCTGCCAGCAACAAAGGAAAAAAATGGAAAGAACATACACTTACACCACCATTCTATGCGTGTTTGATCAGAAGTAAATCCCAGTGAATTCAGTGATATTTATCTCCATTTGTTGGCAAGAAGACAGCTGCAGGAGGTTTTGTCTACAAATTCCAGATTCTAAAGACTTAAATAAGAACTGGAGTTTCTAGCTCACTGTATATATTCATACATGTATTAGTAGATAGTGTTCTTTACGGTCTTGTGTACAGACCAAAGTTAATTCCTATGTCCTCAGAAGGAGAAGATGATTAAGAAAACAAAACAAAACCACTTCCTGGATCAACATTTTTTTTTCATTTCAAAGAAAACCAGAGCAGATCTGGTAAGCAGTTAATTGTTGTAGGTATGACCAAGAATGATAATCAAAACGGTCAAACTTAATTACTTGTGTTAATAATGCTATTGTCACTTTAAAATTTCATTTTCTGTGCCTATATCCCTCTTCAGCAGCTCTCCACCTCCACAAAGTAAACTTGTATATAAGCCTGTGGTGAAATATTTCTCTCCATGTGTTAAAATGGAATGGCCTGTAATCTACAAAAGCTGACACAAAAACAAATCTGTGAGACCAGTATTCTGTGTAGTATTTACACATGCAAAACTCCAAGTACAGAGGCTGCCATTTTGATTTGAAGAGGTGCAAGTCATATGCATGTTTGCATGGTCCGTTCATCAGATCAGGTACACAATCACACAAGATTATTAGAGATGTGAGCTTCGTATTCATCTCCCAGGGGAGATGAATATGAAGCTCGCCACCACAAGTGGCCAGTCCGATTGGACCCTCCCCTCCAGATCCGGTCGTCCACTTACTACTTGCTGCATGTGGCTGTCATCTTTCACGCCACACCAATAATTGAAGTAGCCCAGCTGGGGCTTCCCCACCTCCCTGCGCTGCTGATCAATGAGCAGCTGAGCAGGGAGGCTTGTCATCCTGCCCCCTCGCTGGATTAATCAGCAAAACAGGGAGGCGAGGAAGCCCCAGCTGGGCTACTTCCGTGATTGGCAAGGTGCGATGGATGACAACCGTACGTGCTGCATCGCAAGCGGAAAGTAGACACCCGGTTCGGGTGGGGAAGGGTCCAATCGGACTGGCCACCTGTGGTGGCAAATATCGTATTCTTCTCCCATCTCTACTTAGTATCTCATCAGATCACCACAGCAGCTTCCACCGTGGGAGTGCTGCACACATAAATACAGAAAAGTATACTTGCTTTAGTCTTTAAGGTGCCACAATACTTCCTTGTTTATTTTTGTTATTCCCATGTAATTGCATGTCCAAAAATAAATCCTTAACCTAAATTATACTCCCCCCCATGTGCAGATATTTGAATTTCCACTAAGTACACACTGATTGTCCACACACAGAGAGAGAGAATCCTTTAAGAATTACCAGCAATTCTCTTTTTATTGGGTATGAAATAATCTCATTTCTCATGGTAAAAGTACTTTGCTTTTTCTGTATTATCACGTTAAAGCAATAATTTGAGAAGTAGCCTATAGGGGTCACTGAAGTACCACAAACAGAATTGGTTTCTTCTTCCAGTGGTTTCAGATCATGTTTCTCTGTAGAATTGGGGCAGACCCTTGGACACTTATTCACATTACCTTTTATAAAGGGAACAAAAGTGAGCAAAACAAACTAAAAACTTTTTCTTTTCGGCCACAGCACTATATCCTGTGAAAGACAAAGCAAAAGTTTTGCAGGTGTATTTTAAATGATGTATGCAGTCTGATTGTATTAAAAGGAAGGCAGAGCAGATACACATTTAACAATGAAATAAAATAAAAGAAACCAGTTCCTGATCAATTGTCTTTCACAAGTGTGCTCAGTTACAGGCCTGCTCCAGAGTATTGGGACTTTATAAAATGTAGAAAAGATACAGTCATGTGCCTGTAGCTTTTTGACTGAATAACTGACGTAAGTACCTACTGACCCCATTCACACACACTTTAATCTTGTCAGGGAACAAAGATTTTGTCCACTGTGTGCTGTTGTCCTAACAACAATTTGGACAGCCTCTATATTGCCTTTATTGAATTACAAAGCCTTGTACCAGATGTTCCTTTATTTGAACAGTTTCACAATTAATATAGTTTAGAATTAGATCCTCATCATTATGAAATCCCTACCTATTGGCATTTTGCTGCCAAAACAAATTTTCAGCTACAACGTGAGCACTTGCATGCTCTGCCCCATGAGTGTGTGCAAACACAACAGCCATACATGTAGTACAAAGTGAGAGGGTCTGTCACGCATTCCTTGGTGCCAACTTGGATGTGTCTTGAATAAAATAAATGAACTGAAGGGGGGTAACATGAATGCTACTAATCTGCAAAAGGGATTTTCCAAAATATTACAGGTACAGAAGGAATAACAACTAGCCTAATTAACTAATGATAAGGAGATAATGGTATCAATGCTGAGTGCTACCACCCCAAAGGTTAAAACCATGTTTTGAAAACAAATTATTTTTAGTATATTTTTGTGTTTATATAAAGAACAATTGTGCCAAAATGTCCCATTTAGAAGTGAGCCTCATGGACTCCTATGTAAATGTATGTGGGATTGCACCGGCAGTAGGAACAAAAGTAGAAAAAAAAATCCTTTTTTTAAACTACTCCCCAAATTCCAAATTCAGCATCTGTCTGTCTGTCTGTCTGTCTGTCTGTCTGTCTGTCTGTCTGTCTGTCTATCTATCTATCTATCTATCTATCTATCTATCTATCTATCTTCAGAAGTACATTCCATTGTGTTCAGTGACATCTACTCTCAGGAAGGTGTGTGTATGATTTCAGCCACAAAAGTTTAAAAGAAAACTCTTGCTCCAAACTTAAATATTACATGCTGGGAATATAAATATTCTTTGCACGGAAAAATGCTAATTTCTAAAGTTATACACTGCAATGTTTACATATAGACATACACTGAATAAATGAATATTTTACCCCCTTACTTTAAAAAAAATCATCTTTGACATTTTAATGTCATGAACAGAGTTACATAATGAGCAACTATTCCAGCTTTGGCTTCTCCATTGAAACACTGCAATCCCAACTCAATGATGCCCTGGCTGTTTGGGGTCTGGAACAGGCGGAAGTCTCTTGTGCCAGCAGAAATCCCCTTACACTAGTACAGAAATGCTCTTGTGATGGTAGAAATTGCTTCTGCTGGCTGATCTCAGAAATCTGCCAATGAAAGGTCTGTCAACATAAGTACAATGTGAAAAGTCGAAAGGTAATAGAGCAAAGCAAAAAAAAAATACTGTTTATATACCACCCCATAGCACTTAAAGCACTCTTTGCACGGTTTACAATTTAATTATGCAGGTTACACATTCCCCCCCCCCCCTCCCATTAGCTGGGTACCAAGTTTACCAACCTCAAAAGGATGGAAGGCTGAGTCTAGCTCAAGCTGGCTACCTGAGCTCAGGACTGAACTCAGGTCATAAAGAAGAGATGGAATGATGGAGTAGATAAGTTATGCCAGATCAAGCCCAGGGGCACAGACTTTTCGCCAGCACAAAATTACGCCAGGGTGAGGATAGTCCTAAATAATGTCCCACATCCCTAGGCAGGAAGGGGGCTGGATTCAGCACAGCTTCAGCTGGCCTCGTGTCAACTCAGCTGGACCCCCTCCATCCCAGATAGTTAGGACTGCACTCTTAAACAAAAGGCCACATTTTATCCTGAGCCCTGAAAGACATTATAGCTGTGTGAAAAATGGAATTTTAGCAGATGCAGGATTTTTGTTTGTTTTTGTTTGTTTGTTTTTGCTTATTATACTTACTATGGCATTCCTGATTATAACAAATGGATATGAAAGCTGGACAATGAAGAAATCTGAGTTGGGAATTAAAAACCAATGCATTCAAAAGGCATGGTATTGCAGGAGAGCTTCACAGATACTATGGACCACCCAGAAAGATCAATAAATGGGTTCTACATCTAACCAAACCTTAACTCTCACTAGAAGCTAAAATGAACTAAACTGAGGCTACTGCACTCTGGACATACCAGGAGAAGACAATAGGGCTGGAAAAAAGAACAATGCTACGACAAGGGGAAGGCAGGAGCAAAAAACAAAAACCTAACATGAGTTTGATTGACTCAATCAAAGAAGCCACAGAAAATCATTAGAGGATGCTTTTCTGTCTCTGACAATCTTATATCACATTACCTAGAAACCAAGGTAGAGTATTATGGCATGATGCTCAATTTAGCTTCAAGCTTTTTCCTGGTAGAAATGGGCTTACAAATCAACCCTGGACTGTCAAACCCAGGGAGGCTGTGCCCTCTCTCACTACCTCTACAATACGTTGGCACCTTTTAATGTGTTAAAATGCATTAATATGCTCATCAACATAATGTAAAGCCACAGCAGTAAGTCAGTGGATCTCCTAAACCCCACCCCGGTTAGAAGATCCACAGGTTCTGTCATTGCAGATCTACTCTCTTCTACTTCAGCAAGGCTTGTGGAGCCAATCACTTCTATTGGTAATACTCTTGTCTGTTTTCTTCCTCCTTCTCCTTTTGTTTTTGAAGGAAACATATAAAATATGCGTACCGTGTTTCCCCGAAAATAAGACAGGGTCTTATATTAATTTTGCTCCAAAAAAACAACAACGCATTAGGGCTTATTTTCAGGGGATGTTTTATTTTTTTCATGTACAACAATCTACATTTATTCAAATAAAATCATGCCATCTTCTGGTTGCTGCACAATGGTGGAGGGCGAGGTTTCACTTAACTGGGGCTTATTTTTGGGGTAGGGCTTATATTACGAGCATCCTGAAAAATCATACTAGGGCTTATTTTCAGGTTAGGTCTTATTTTCGGGGAAACAGGGTATTATTCAGTCTAATATGTACTTGCCAAATAGAAGAATTAAAAAACTTGCCACCTGCCTTCTTACCATTTAATTCCATAATATGCTCCCTTATTTTTAAACCACAGGCCTAGCCATCGAATGTCAGCATGTCTAACTACTTAAAAAGTTTTGACACATTCGGCCACCTTTCATGCCTCTTCCATATATGTACATAACATAAAGCAGAAATGAGGGAAAAGGACATTTTGTGAAGGCCATTTTCTAGCTTTCACACCATTATGATACTTTTGATGCAAGTAGTTGCATGTGTTTCTCTAGCCCATAGCTATGTGTGATGTTAAACCAAGAAAAACAGCCTTTCATGAATGTTGGTTGAAACAAACCTCTAATGATGACAATAATCTGCTCCATCAGCATGACCGACTTTTTACTGATACCAGAAGGTATGGAATTTCATGCCATAAGCTTGTTTCCAGACGAGGGTGGGCAATATATGACAACTGCAATTTCCATCACTCCAAGCCAGCTTAAACCATGGTGAGGGATGTTTGGGTGTCAAAAGTCTAACAACATCTGGAAGCCCACAGGTTGCCCACCCATGCTTTAAAATAACTACAAGGCTGCAATGTTAGGTACATAAGACTAAGCCTCACTTCATAGAGATTTACTTTCAAACAGGATGAATATGATTGCATTTTCACCGTGTTTCTGCTGCAGCTAAAGCAACACATATGATGTGATATGTGAAGAATGACTGCTTTTTCCCTCTATTATTAACAGAAAAGTAATGCACAAAGTTGTATTAACTCTTCTGTCTTTGTAGAAGCATTTTTGCATACTCACTGGTAATGAGGTTGTGGATGTTGTCACTCATTTTACACCTTCACCTGCTCCTCAGTACCATATAAGAATCTTACAACCTAAAGCTTCAAAGTAACTCAACAAGATAACAGCCTGCTATTTTCCAGTTAAAAACAATTTTTGGAAGAAAGTTGTACACATGCACCCGGTTTTAGTCTTGAGATCAGTACTGATGTAGGCTTTGGGCTGATGCCAGAGCAGGTGGTATACAATTACTTCTGGCTATAATTTGGAGCATAATCATACCCTTAATTGTAGCCAAAGACTACAGCATACATGAAACTTTGGGGCAATATTTTTAACATATGTGCATTTATTGGATTTGAGAACAGCAGGTTGTTTTCCTGAATGAGCAATAAATGAAACAGTATTTGGCAAATGTTTTGGAGATTATAGTTGTAGCATGACATTATGATTTATGCTATTAACAAACAGTAGTGTCATTACCCTGGGACTTGTACCTGTAGCACCTACTTGCAGCAAGGAACATTCTGTATTTTGCAATGAAATGGCCATTTTTTTGGGAGGCGTATGTCTCCACCTTTTAGAAACTCAAAAGAATATCACTTCCAAAATTTTCAAAAGATGCAAAGTGATTTTCTGGACTTTGGGCAACTCATCCAGCTACAATGTAGAAAGCAACAAATCATGAGGTGCTACCCTGTTCTTAAAGATGGGGCAACTTTTTGGAAGGAGGTGTGCTCAGAAATTGAGGGCATTACTGTTCAAGGAATCCCACATTATTAAACATGTCTTCCAGTAACAATAGCAGTCTCTTTATTTGGAGACCTATTCACTTTTTTCTGGCTTGTGACAAGTATACTTGAAACAGCGCAGGACTGGAAACCAGACCGGGTACCAGAGACAGCCTTTGTGGAGAAACTGACAAATGATATACAATCACAGAGGAATCAGAAAGCAGTACATTCATGTGAGAGATATAGTTCAAGTTTACTGAGGGTGCAATCAGATGGGGAAATAGCTCACATTTTGGACCGCTTGATGCACAGTCTGGTGCCAGCTATTTTCTGGTGATCACACAGCCTACAGGGAACAATTTTCCAACCTAACCCCAATTCATGCTGAATCTGGACCTTTTTGGTCCAGTGGCAGGGCTACTCTTTTTTGGAGCCAGACTGGAGTGATTCTTGTAAGGATGGAATGGTTGCTTTAAGGGAGATTACTCTCAGCAAAGCGATCCTTCCTGATACAATCATTCTCAGAATGTTAACACTTCTTAAGTTGGAGTTAGCTCTCTGCAGTCACACATGGAAGTATCTGAGACAGTGGTTCCCAACCTTGGGTCCCCAGATGTTCTTGGACTAAAACTCCAAGAAGCCTTCACCACTAGCTGTGCTGGCCAGGATTTCTGGGAATTGTAGACCAAAAACATATGAATATCAAAGGTTGGAAACCACTGATCTAAGGGAAGGATCTATGAACAGGGAAAACCAACAAAGGGCCTCACTTTCCTTGGTGAGCTTCCAAAATACATCTTAATTATTTGTGTATCTTTTCACCCAGGAGCTGACTTGACTTTTTTTTCTGTCCCTATGAAACAGACATAATCAAAGGAAGTTGGAAAAGCAGTGGAATCTTGGTCATGTTTTTGCTGATATTTTCATTGACTTTTTGTATGCTATGTTATTCATTTCACCTGTATTTGACAATTTCAAATTTAAAAAATTAATTAAAACCCATGGCATATTTTAAGTAAAATAACGTATTTGATTCTTCAGGCATATTACAATTGTTACAATAAGTGTTTATCAAATCACAGTCACCTATTCTGCTGAAACCTCCCAAAGTTCAAAAATAAAAATGAGTGTCTTGAAAACTTAAACACAAAAATGGAAAAACAACACAAATGGGTGCTGTGATATAATTTGTCTCTTAATGCTAATTCGTTCTTTTCATTCAGACTACAATTAAATCTGAAGAATATTTACTGGAAACTGTGGATGCTGAGTACCAGTTTACTTTAACACCTTTACAGTTTTGTGGCTAGTTTATACTCACAGCAGAATCCTGTAACAAATATTTCCATGGGTCACATTGCTTGAGGAGGTACATTGCATGGAAAGGATGCGGTCTTAGACTCTCTGATATGCTAATCCTCTGTATACACTATTCTTTTTTTACTTTGTCTTTAATGAAGGTTTTTTTTAAAAAATAAATAAGTGGAACTAAGGTATACCTGTCTATAGGCACACTGCAGCCAGAATCGGCAACTGTAATTCATGCCTCTTCCAACACAGAAATGCTTTCTCTGTTGTAATGATTTCAGCCCGTAAAGTAGTCTAGTCTTGGAATGCTTACTTTAAGATCACAGGCAAGGAGCTCTAAAAGAAAACCTTTTTTAAAAATAAAGAAATAATTTAGTGGCTAATTTTGCGTGGTTCCTCTTCACAGAATATCAAGTGAAGGACTCCAGGAAAGCTCTTTTTCTAATTTTCCTCTCTTTAAAAAACTCAGTGTTGTTCTGATTGTCCTTGTTCAGTGTCAGCTGCTGCCTAGCAACTTTTTTTTTAATAAATGGAAGGACGGGGCAGGGCACTGGGTTATGTCCAGAAATGCTGCCAGTATAATTCCCTAGCAACTTGGTTTCACAGGCCAACTTCTCCTTGTCACAAGCGGTATGCATCAACCCCTCTGACACAGTCCAGGAACTTTGATATGTACAATCTCTGTCTTTCCTCACAATGTACAACCTGGCAGGTAGCTGGTGAATTGCTGTGCATAGCCATTGCCCATATAACACAACCAGCAACACAAAATGAAATAAAACTGTTTTTTCAATAAGTTAATCAAAATGGTTCTATAATTGCTAATGTAGAATTAAATCTGGGTGATCATTAATATTCTTCTGTTGCTTTAAACTTAGTTGAGTTAGAATGATTGGTTCGGCTTTGTTAATTTATCTCAATAAGATATTTCATAATATTCTATAGCTTGATGAATTCATTTATTTAACTTGTCAGTATTAATAATACCAATTACGATGAAGAAGTTATAATGCAGTGTAGGAACAAACTGGTTTTGAACAGCATTTGCAGCTTTGATTTCTCTGTTTTCCATTATTCTCTTTGTTAATTTCCTATTCAATTATAATCTTTGCTACAAGGGAGAAATCTTTGCTACAAGAGAAAGTACTTCTTGTTATTGATACTTTCTCTTCTCCTCTAGATGAATACTTTCTAAGCAATCTCATTATTATTGCTCACAGGAAAAAAAGACAGAAACTTTCAGGCTATAATACGTTAGCATCTTTGTAGCAGATTCTAAGATCTTTCTAGCAAGCTTTTTCTAGCCTCTGCTACAATACAGCAGTAATTTCTATGTAGAGTAGCTGCTAATCAATGGGTAAACCACAAATGGGTCACAGGTTCATAGTGTATAAATGCACCTCCCCCATCCTGGAAGGAAACCAGTGCTAACATTTGTAGTGATTATACGTTCCACAGCAGAAAGGGCAAAATATAGACTAAGGTGCCTATTCTCCTTTTACCTTTTCTTGAAAGTTTGGCAAAGTTATATTTTTGGATTACAGGTTCTAGAATCTGCCAGGTAGCATGGCCACTCCATGCTTACTGGTGGGTTCTGAAAGCTCTAGTTCAAACAAATCAAACAAAACAACACAACAGATTTTTCCAAGCCCTGCCACTGCCTAACAGAATGTTGCCATTATCAAAGTCAACTGTTTGTGTACAAGGCAAGCTTTGGCTGGTCATTAACTATTCTGCCCCTAAATCAAGACTGCTCTCCAGGGACCATCCCAAAATAAGTAATTTGAACAACACCATGCATTTCAAAAATAGAAAGCAGTTCAAATGAAAGGTTGTTGTTTAAATCGATAGTTTTTAAACTTTGCTGGTGGTATTAAAATTGATTTTATTTATTTATTTATTTGGTGCAACAAAGCCACCATTCTGACGGTTGCTTGAAAAGTTTCCAAACTTTTCAAGTGGCTGCATTTGTCTTTTGTGCCTGCAGTTTAACTAAACTATATATACGTATGGTACAGGAAAACCATTCAAAATGCTGCAATTTTCTCCAGTACATTTTCACTTAAACCTGCTTATACAATTGACATGTAAGAATCTATGGTTCTTCCATGTTTTTCAGTTTTTTTTCCCGTTACAGTTTGTAGTGTGTGGTATCACTTGAAACCACTGTCCTTCAACCACAATTAGTACTGCTTATGTTAAACCTTTAGCACTGCTTGTTCTAGTGTTATTTTTTCAAAAGTACTTCAACACTTAAATTGTGTTATTGTTGATAGCACACACCTTCTATTCATAAACAATTTAATTCAGAGAAAGTACATTTAGGGTCATTCAAAATACACCACCTCTGCCAGTCCCATCAGACAATTAAATGGTTTAGGTGCTGATTTATTAAAGGTAGAAAGTGAATAGTGTCCATTTTAATAATATATTTGCACTTCTGATCTATATTATTACTGCAGTTTTATTTCATTACACAGATGTGACTTGCACTGAATAATGTTTAATGGAAATGAAACTGAGGGGGGAAATGATTTAATAAAGGTCAACTTTTATTTGTTTGATGGCCTATATTTTAAAACAAGGCTTCCATGATAATTACCCTCTCTTTATGACATGATTTTAACCATACGTCATTTATGAATAGTCGTTTGACAAATGCTTACTTACAGATAATTGCATTTTTATTTATAATTCTGGGAGACATTATGTATTGACACCTTCCTGTAAATACTCCACCGATTTTCATTAAGAAGAAAAACTTATATGACTTTTAAAAAAACGCATTTTGATGCATGTGTAATCTGTAATACAGAAGAACAAAACCAGTGCATTCTCTGTTCTCAATGCTAATGCAAAAAGGAACTCTTTATCATTATAAGGAAAAGCAAAAACAGAACAAATCAGTAAGGTCTTAGATTGCTGGGAAATATGTTTTAGTAGAAGTAATTCTGTAATACAAATACATTTGTTAGTGGCAATTTATAAATTCGCAAATAGCATACGTATTTCTCACATTGTGTGACATCTCTTTATAATTCTTCACACTTGCAGCATCAACCATAATTCTGATGATGTTACTGCAGAAAGTTTAGCCAATAACATCATCAGAATTATGGCTGATGCTGGCAATAAGGCAGAAGTCAAGATCTTTGATTTGTTTCCTTTCAGACTTGTTCAAGCAACCTTACCAGAAAGAGTAGTTAGACTTAATTGTGATCTGCAGCACAATAGCATGTATGGGCATTAATTAATTGATTTAATTTAATTTCTAACCTGGCTTTCTCTGAGTAGTACAATCCAAAGCTGCTTACTTCTGGCTACTCATATATTACCGTATTTTTCCATTTATAACACACACCCATTTATAAGAAAAAACAAACAAACCCCATTTTCTAACCCCAAAATTAAGAAAACTTAGCTTTGAGGATTCAGCCTCTGGGCTCAGAACATCGGATATTTTGAGTCTCTGTTGAATCTGAACCTACAGACTCCACCTCCAAGGAGGTGTGTTCCAATTGGTTTGTTCAGGATCAGCTGACGTTAGTTCCATAAGGCTCATGATTGGAGGAAGCTAATCCTCGTGATTGAAGGAAGCCTGTTTACAGAGGCAAGGTATGTGCCATTTTTGTTCTTTCCTCAGCTATCTCAGCTTACTTCTGTGTAAAAGATGCCCCTCAATTTTTAATGTAATGATTTTAGGAAAAAGTAGCATCTTATAGATGGAAAAATACGGTAAGTCACAATGGCTACAATCCTGTTGTTTAATGTGGTAAGCTGCACTAGAGTATGTCCATTGGATCAGTGGGGATTTTGTGAGTCAATCCCTCCATAAGTTCCACTGATTCAAATGGGCCTACACTAGTTGCTACTTACTATGCTGAAGTTGAGTTGAAACTAGAATAGGATTGTTTGAATCAAATCTGTTTGAACTCAATGAGTGTATTCTAGTGTGACTTACTGAGCTAAGCAATAGGATTTCAGCGACTAAATTCCATCCAACTTACAGGTACTGTAAGTGTATTTGGGTCTCTCCAGTTTGAAAGAAATGGAGCAGTTATGGACCAGAATATAAACTACTAGTGTTTTCTATTAATGTGATCTTCTTGGAGGATACAGGTATGGTATGAATCTGTTTAATCATGTATTTAGATGGCAAGTGCCCTTTTAAGTGTTCAATAAAGAGAATAATAAGGTCTATTGAACTGCATTTCATGATCATATACTCCAAACTGGAAAAATGGCATAAAGGATTTTTTTTAAATCTAGGAAAATAACCTGCAAGGATTAAACATGTGTGTTTGTAAAATGTAAATACTAGGGATACATGAATACCATCAGATCCAATTTATATACAAATGTTTGCTGAACAAAACTGGATACCCGCCCCCACAAGTTGATTTGGAGATGGCCTGAACTGATTTGAGTTTCTGTAGATATTTCTATATATTCATGTTTTTTTCAGATTGGAAGGAAAACAGTGGAAATGTGGAAAATAGATGCTCATGGGCAGAATGTGTGGAAATATTGCTGCTTTAAAATGAAAAAAACAATTTTCCAGCTTCACAGCAGTCCAGGCAGAGACCTGCAGAGCAGATTAGTATATTAATTTACAAGTCTTCCTCAGATATATCACCCTTTTATAGTTAGTTTTTACACAGATTTTACCTCACTTTACATATTACATAAATAGACAGAGACTCTGGTTTAAAAAGAATAAAAATGTTTTTCTTTTACTTACTAATCTTCATGTCAGAATACAAACAAAAACATATTCACTTATTACCTGTCTTAACTGGCTAGCTTTATTCACTAAGTTTACTTGTTACATAAATACTCAGAACACTGAATTTACTAACTTGTCTCTAATAAAGACATTGTTGAACTCACTCTAATAGACACATTTCTAAAACTGGCACTGAACTGGCACTGGTGACGGAGTAAATCACAGCCATGAATTGCTGCCAATTAAGTAGTTGCTGCTCACATTCCTGGTCATGCATCAGTCAGACAACTTGAAACATGGTAGGAATATGAGCATTAACTCATTGATTAGTGGGAATTTACAGTTGCAATTTGTGCAGTTTCAGTTGCAAATGCAGAGTAGGATTCTTGCCATTGTTACGTATCTTTTATATGCAGTTCGTATGTTCTCGTAGTGCATATATTCATATATTATGTCTATATGAAGCTGGTGTGTGTGTGTGTGTGTGTGTGTGTGTGGTGTGTACTTTCAAGCACATCTGTGTTCGGTGACAGAGTAGCTACATATTTCAGGCTGTCACATTGCAGTCAGTGGAACTGTGCCCATGTTGCTTTTGTTTAAGCAGAATAAACAATGTGAGAGCCAAGATAATTCCATCATCCCAACATGGCCGGATGGTGCCACTGTATCAGCCACAGCTACCATGGAAAATAAAGTTGTGATGTTCTGTAACATTGTACCGAAAATCTGTAATGTGTAATAGAACTGGATGGCAAAGGACAGAGAAGGGCACATGGGAGATATGAGAATGTCCTATGAAGCATCCTAAGTGTATATTATTTAGGCATGTATTTCAATACTATTTAACCTCCACTCACACACCTGAGATATATGGTACTAATGCAGGATAAGAAGAAAGTTGACATGAAAAAGATCCATTCATTTGAAACAGGGGGGAGGGCTTTATAAATACCATGGACCACAGAAAAACAAATGAACAGATAGTAGATCATATCAGCCTTGAATTTTAACTCGAAGCTAAAAAGACCAAACTGATACTTGGGAGATATTATGAGGGGAAAAAGGCAATATTGCTTGGAAAAGTGAAAGATGGGGCAAAAAAGAGGAAGACAAAGCATGAGATGGATTGATTCAACAGAGCAAGCCATGGCCTTTAGTTTGCAAGACTGAGAAGGACTGTTAACAATAGGACCTTTTGGAAATCACTAAATAATAGGGTTGCCATAAGTCAGAAATAACTGGTGGCACATAACAACAATTCCTTGCATCCTCTTTGCAAGTGACCATCCTATATATACAAGCCTATCTGGGCAAAATTGCAATGGACATGGAGTATACGATGATGGGCCTCCTTTAATTGATTGCCTCATCCTTTCACGTAACTATAGTGATGGAATCCCTTCACGGATTGCTGCCTTGTCGTGGTGAAGGGGCTTGAGTAATTCAGAGAAGCTATGGGCTATGCCGTGCAGGGACACCCAAGACGGACAGGTCATAGTGGAGAGTTCTGACTAAACGCGATCCACCTGGACCAGGTAGGTGGGGCTCGTTAGCCTTGGAAGGCAGTCCATCTAGGAGAAGGAAAACTCCGATTTCAAACCTCCACTGCCTTGTGGCTATATCCACTGATGGAAAAGGCTTCAAGAGTAAACGTCGAGGCAAAATCCGGAGCCGGAGTCAGTTCGTGTCGTTCTGGCAACTCCTGCGACGTCGCTGGAACCAGTTGTATTGGCCCTTGCCTTTCCATTGGACTATTTCAGCGACGTGGAGAGGGGGGATTTGCTGCTTGGGTAACAGCCTATCCTCCATATTATTCTACCCAGGCTTCGTGCTCTGCAGAGGACACTCATACATAGCGCGTTACCATGGTCTTTCGAGACTGAAGGATGCCTAAGAAGAAGAAGTAGTGATGGAATGTAAGATCATGTTCACAATAGGAGCAATATCTGGTTAATATACTGCAGTTATATTAGAAAGTGAAGTTGGGGGGGGGCAATACAATTCTGAGGCTGCAGTTTACACAATCCATTTATTCTTAAACATTCCTATTAAAGACAGCAGAGAATCATGCAGTAAGTGAATTCTAGATATAGCTACATGGAAATAAACACCATTAAATTGAATGGGATATAGGGACTTAAGAAAAGAACAGAGGTAGCTAGATAGGTAATTTAGTTGGATGTCTGAGGTCCCCTCTCTGTATTTTGTCAGCCTGGTGTGAAGAATTCCAGGCTATGTAACAATTTCCCCATTTCCTCAAGGACATAAATGTCATTATTAATTTAAATGAACTTCTCTGTCCCATCTCTTATGACATTTTTGTCCAGCTGTTTGACTAAAACACTGAGCTCACCACAGCTAAGAGACAACAAGAAAAGTTAAACAATAAACATTGAAATAATCTGACCAAGAAAAGCATATTTTAAAAGTCAGATTTAAAAGATTTGCCTTCACATTCTTCTTAAAAACAAGAAGAGTGGAACATGATTGTGATTATGATGAGAGTAGGTTCCAGTCTGGGAACAGTGTATCATATAAAAACATATCCTATAAGTTCTTCAAAAATGAGCATAAATTAGTTTGTAAGCAGTCGAAACACATAAATCTTTACTGAGAAGCAAATTCCACTAAACCTGTGGGATTTCTTCTAAAAAATTACTCTTTGGGGTTGTACCATTATAGATGAATGCAGGGCTGAAAATGTTTGATCCCCCAGATGCTGTTAGGCAGTGGCTCCCATTAACCTTAGTCATTGTAGTTGTTGGGAAGAGAGGATGGTGGTTGGGGCCCAACGACATCTGGAGGGCCATAAATTATCCACCACTTGGCTAATGATTAGACAATATAGATGGGCAGGGCTTGAAAATTTTTAGAATGTCTCACCAGTCAGTCAAAAATTTCACCAGGTAGCATGACCGGACTATAGCCTTGCAATTTATTGGGATTGGGAATCACTGATTTATACCCTCAGACTTGGGTTGCTTTATTATCTGCGTGCCTGTGGGGTCATGAAGATTATATTTTGAATGCCTTTCTTTTGAATGTCACCAGCAAAAATAAAACTGAAAGCAAAAGCGCCCAGCCTCTTAAGGAGCCACGGTTCCCTCCCACCCCAGGATGTGTCTTCATTCAGTTGGAATTGGGAGCAGGGAATCTCCATATTCTCCAGCATGGGACTACTCTACATTCTCCTGCAGAGCTATATCTCTATATACCGCTCAAACTCTATTCTTGCGAGAAGAGGGCAGTTTTTCTTTTGCAATGGGAGGGGGGAGGAGAGGACTGCAGGATTAGAGAGAGAGAGAGAGAGACAGGCGGAGGGGAAGGAGGCAGGCAGGCAGGGAGTTGTGACTTGTCGAGCAGCATTTTTCACTCGTCACAGACAAGTGGACGAGTGCATTTTTCAAGTCCTGTAGATGGGTGTACTTAGGTAAGTTGATTTTAAAATTTCCACTACGGTGGCCACCTAGAAAGGAGGACCAGTTCTTGCATGCTTAACAATTGAGAAGAAGAAGGAATTCCAACAGGTGTAGCTTACACTAGTGAGCTAAACCAGCTGGAACTCCCATTTCCACACAGTTACCGTATTAATGATACATGAGCCTTGCCCTCCTTTTGTTGTGACCAGGTTGGTTTCCCTGCATCAGAGTTGTTGTTGTTTAGTCGTTAAGTCCTGTCCGACTCTTCGTGACCCCATAGACCAGAGCACGCCAGGCCCTCCTGTCTTCCACTGCCTCCTGGAGTTGGGTCAAATTCATGTTGGTCGCTTCAATGACACTGTCCAACCATCTCGTCCTCTGTCGTCCCCTTCTCCTCTTGCCCTCATACTTTCCCAACATCAGGGTCTTTTCCAGGGAGTCTTCTCTTCTCATGAGATGGCCATATTGGAGCCTCAGCTTCAGGATCTGTCCTTCCAGTGAGCACTCAGGGTTGATTTCCTTCAGAATGGATAGGTTTGATCTCCTTGCAGTCCAGGGGACTCTCAAGAGTCTCCTCCAGCACCACAATTCAAAAGCATCAGTTCTTCGGCAGTCAGCCTTCTTTATGGTCCAGCTCTCACTTCCATACAACACTACTGGAAAAACCATAGCTTTGACATCAGAGTAGCCAGTTGCAAAACATGTCAGAGCTGCTGCAACTTTAGTAGTCACATGGAAAAGGGATTTTTTGCAGGATATTGATAAACTAGATCTTCTGAAATCTTCTCTTCACAAATACTATAGGTGTCATGGTAATCTGTTGCACAAGATAATGAAGACTCGCACAGCATCTTTAAGACTAACAGATTCACCATCGCAAGGCCTGTCGTGGACCCATTCTGTATGTGTCAGCAAACGCTAATGCTATAATAAACCCATTAAGGAATGGAATGAGCCTCTCCAAAGAAAGTGAGGACTATGATCACATTTGGGTGTCCTCTGGGCAATAACAGCATCCTGTTGGCTGATCCTGCCCCTCCAGAAGCACCACTAGATTGCTTCTGAGGTGAACAAAGAAGAAAAATCTTCAAGATACCACTTAACTTTTCCTTATTTTACTAGGGGGAAATTCTAACTCAAGAAGGAAGTAAATTCCCTTGAGATCAGAAGACATAGCCCTAGTCCCTCTCAGGCCTTGCTTGGCTAGGCTTCATCGAGATGAACATAGCACATTGGGTCCCATTCTACTCTCCCAGGCCATGAGCTGAGGAAGCAGAGGGCAGGAAATCTGAAGGCTGCTCCCAGGTGCAACTACTTTCCTTGATTACAATAAAATATGGAATGTAGTCGTCCAAACATTAGTATGTCGTTCCGTTAACCTAACCCAAGAGAATACCCTGGCTGAGCCGGTCTTTTAAAATAAGCGGGAAAGTCGCCCCCTCTCTCCCGCCGCGCTCCACTCCGGGTAGTAACGCGCTGCCGCCCTCCGGCTAAGATCTGAAGAAGGCTCGGTCCCCATCGGCTGCGCTGAAGACATTAATACACCTCGGTTAACGGTTATAACACTCCTCGTTCCTGCTTGCATTTTTTCATTCCCCCCCCCCCTCTCCAAAAGTAGCTGGAGTTTTGCCCTCTCCTTGATCGAGGGAAGTAACGGTTTTTTTGCTGAGTCACTCGACGTGGGCCAAGCCTACCTGTCAGTCTGCGGCTAAAACGACTGACCAGCGTCAAGTTCCTAAAAGCTGCCTCCTCCGTTTGGGCTCTTCCTCCCCACTCCCCCAGCGGGCGTCGTTCCCGCGCAGACGAACCGGCTGCCCACTCCCCCCCACCCCGCTTCTCTCTCCTCGACGGTCCCGCCTCATGGATTCTTTTTTTGGGTCCCTGACTTGAGGAAGGAGGCGGCTCTCGCCCGTCTCTGCCCAGCGAGCAAGCCAGCCAGCCCGAGGCTCCCGATCCTTGCAGGGAGCCCTCTTTGGGAAACGGACATCCTTCCTTCCCTCCCTTCCCCGCTGGGACCGCTCGGGTAGTGATTTGTAGGGCTTGCCATTTTCCCGGGGTATTTTCTCGTTGCATTTCGCCGCCTCTTCCTAAGTAATGGGCATGATTGATACGGGCGCCCAATCTGGGGGAATGGCTGCTTCCGTGATTCATCAGTGAAATCCCCATCCCCTGGCATCGCTCGCTTTCTCTCTTCCTGACTTGCCCCTCTTGCGTGATGTAAGATCAGACGTACTCCGCATTGAGAAGTCGAGACACACAAGCTGCGCTCACACACAGCTCGGAAGCCTGCTGAAAGCAGGAGAGAAGGCGGGCGGGCGAGCGAGCGAGCGAGCGAGCCAGCCAGCCAGCCAGCCAGCAAAAGCAACCTGGGCTGCTCGAGCAGCCGCCGCCGCCTTGCCAGTGACATTTGCAAATCACGCCGCTCCCTTGCAGCCTCCCGGCTCTCCCCCCGCTGCCGAGTGACTTTTTGCGAAGGCTTGCAGCCCAGCAACGGCGGCTCCCGAGGACGGAGGAGAAGAGGCGAGGAAGAGGAGGAGGAGGAGGACGAGGAGGACGAGGAAGAGGACGTCGCGCGCCCCGACCATGTCCGAGTTTCTTCTGGTCGCCTTCCACTTCCTCACCATCTCGGGATTATTTCCTATTGCTGAGGTGCTGGCAGTGGGAGCGGAGCGAGGTAAGGCGCCTTTTTTCCCTTGGTCCAGTGTTTGCCTTCTCGAGGGCTTCAACTCCCTGTTCTCTCCCTCCCCCCCCTCTCCAAATCCCCTTCGGTTTTGGGGTTGTTTTTTGTTTTGAAAAGGGGGGGGGCTCTGCCTTTTTGCTCTGCTTCCCGAGAAAGTGGCTCAAAGTTACTTCCAACTCCGGCAGTCCAGCTGCCCCTCAAAATCCCGTTTGTGCGGCGCCCCCCCCCTTTCGCCCCGCCAGGTCGCCTTCCCCGAGCGGCCCAAGCCAGTCCCCGGCGGCGGGCACGGAGAAGTTCCGCGGCGGCGCAAGAGGGAGGCTTCTCCTGCGCGGACTCCGCGGAGTCTTCCGATCTCGCTCGCCGGCAGCGTTGACTTCGCCGCGCCTCTGCAGAGGGCGGCGTGTTGGGAGGGAGGTCGCTCGCGCACCGCGCGGCGGGAGCAGGTGGGCTCCTCTCAGGCAGCGCCTGTCTTCGCTTGAGTTTCTCTCAGAGCCTCAGCTTCCTCTTTAACCCGCAGCCTTTTTTTTTTTAAACCCCCTTTCCCTCCTAAACTCCCACCCGCGAGCCTCGCAGGTGCTGCCGTTCTCCGGGGAGGACGAGGAGTCGGGGCTTCCCTTTCCCTCCTCCAGCATTGCTTCCCCCTGTGAGGAAACCAGCTCTTGCGCGGCTGCTGTGCGCAGGGGACAGCAGGAGGTCACAAACTTCTCCCGCTCCCTCGTCTTGGCGCCTTGCAACCGCCCGCCCGGCTTCCCTCTGAGAGTCTGAAATGTAACAGTAATAGCCATAATAATAACAGAACAGTCACACATAGGCGGGAAAAACGCAAGCAGGCGGGAAATGTTCGCTCCCTCTCGCCTGCTTCCAGGCGGAGAGGTAACGGTAACCAGCTCACGGGCGCCCCGATCCCTACCGTCCCTGCTCGGAAGCAAGTCCCGTGTGATTTCGGCAATTGTCCGGGAAGGCGTCATAATGTCAAGCGAGGCGCGTGGACTAAGGATGATGTTAGTTAATCTGCTTTCCACCGTTACCCGAAACATAATAGCACGATCCTGAGGGATCTTGTGGGAGTCACTTCCAAATGCCTTTAGGATTGCAGCCTTTCCTGGGGTTGCTTCCTCGGATCGCTGTCGTCTTAAGACTTAGAACTTGTGTCTGTCTACTTGAGAGTTAGCCCCGTGGTTTCCACTTGAATTTACTCTGAAATAAATCTCTTGGGCTGATTTTTTTTTAAAAAAAGGGTTTTGGGATACTTTTTAATTTTTCTGCAGAGCGACCCCCACTTATCTCCTCAGAAGTCTCATTAAGTTCGATGAGACTTACTTCCAGGTAAATGTGTGTAGGATTGCAGCCTTGTTTAGCCATACCTTTTCTTGAAAGCATCCAAACGTGCTTTGAGAGAAATCTGTGCAAACTAGATACTATTTCAGTTATACACGGGCAAGAAAAATTAGTAAGCCAAAAACAGATTGCCTTTGCGTAAAGAAGATTTGGAGGCAAGGGTTTTTCATCTTACAAACCGTCACTGTGCCCCTATTACAGAATATATACAGAATATCGCTACATTTCTGCTGTCCAGTGCATAGTTAAATATAACAGAATGTACTAGAGAAACTCCAGTAGTGTTTAAGAATAACTGTATTTGGAATGATCCAGAAGGATATTCAGGAGTTTGGGTAAACCATATGTATATGCTTTAGGCTGCTGTCCTAGACATACTTACTTAAGAGTAAGCTCAGTTGGTCCAGGTGAGAAGTACTTCTGAGTAGACTTGTACAGGATTCTGCTGTTAAACCAGTGCCAGGTAAATGGGGAGCAAACTATGGCTGTATTTTATACAACAACAATTATCTATTGATCTAAAATGATGGCTTACTACCAAGCAACAAATAAAAAGCAGTAGGTGCAAGTGATGCATCTCTGTGATACTCTTTAACCTGCCACACACTCTCTGCAAATCTATCAAACACTAGCAGAAGATTTAGTAAAACTGGAAGTTGTTCAGCAGTATAATTTTTGCAGCCATTGCCTAGTTTTTAATTTCCAAGAAGCTTCTTAAATGTGCTTTTTAAAAATCCTATCAATGTGGGTGTTCTTCTAAGTGCTTCATTGTCCATGCACAGCTAAATAAAACTGCCTAGCAATGCAAAATACAAATATTTAGTTTTTCTGAAAACCAAAATATTAAAATTAGGGTCCTTGTGTCCCCAGAAGTAAACCACATTAAATTTGGGGGCTTAGTCCCAGGTAGGTGGGCATTGGATTGCAATCTTATGCTGCTCTCTGCTATTCCCCAAATCATGCAAGCACCCCAGTCCTAAATATAATCTCTCTATATATATTCTTGAAGGGAATTCCTACTTCAACCAAGTAAATCTTGAACCAAATGCCACTGAAATCAATAGTACATAGATGTTTGTTGGGCAGGTCTGTTTGATCAACAAACCAGTTCCTGGCCCTAAACCCATTTCTTGGCTCATCTGATGCCAAATGAGCAATGTCAGCCTAGGGCTGCCACCTTTTTTAATACCAGAACTCTTGTTCTATGAAAGGTTGAACAGCAGGAACACATTTATAAGTAAGGCTTCTTTACTGTCTGTTCTGGGAAGTTTCACATGTTGCCTGTCTACCCATCATATTTCTTTAAAGAAATACTGGAGGCATGAAATGAGTGTCCACATGTGTCTTTAGAATACAGCCAAGTGATTCAATCCTAATGTCATTCACTACTTACAAGTAATCATGTTTAAGATCAGATTATAAGTCCTGTTTTGCCCATATATTTCTCTATGGCTTCTGATGTATGAACCTTTTAAAAAAAGTGAGGTTTAGGAGTATGGAATATGAGATACAGTAACTGTTTTATGTTTTATTGTTTCTTGGATAAAAAGATACATCTAAGTGTATTTTGGATAAAAAGATACATCTAAGTGTATTTTGGATAAAAAGATACATCTAAGTGTATCTTGCATGTTTTGCTTTAATCATATGCCTTCGTTTTGTTGTCATGGTTGGAGATGTATATCAAAACACGATTTGTGCTGTATCCTTTATAGCGATTAAATTCAGAAAGGTTATGGCTGGCGTGACTCAAATGGTATGTCTTCATTCAGAATGGATACAAAGCAAATCCCATTAACTTGGATAGCTTTCTAAAGTGAATGCACCTCAAAGCAAGCAAGAAATGAGAATGAATTGAATATTGTGATATCTAGTTTACAAGGAATTAATTAGATTCCCATTGAAAATGTAATTGTATAGGGAATTGAATGTGCATTGTGAAAACTTTTCATTTTTGCCCCTCTTTATGCCCTTTGCAAACAAGATAGCAAATTGTTTACTCTCTGTTTAAACTAATTTGAACACATACAAATAGTTTTAGATATGCTATTTTGGGCCCTTGTTTCTGCTGTAATTGAACTACTGAGCCTGTTAGGTCAATTTCCCAGCTGGCTGTAAGAAATTAAACAGGCTTTGCATGTGACAAGCGAAAAAAGGAAAGATCATGGTGTGTTTGATGGTAAACAAAAACACCCCCCCCCCCCATAAAGAAACAAATAAACCCTGCTTTGGTCTTCAAACATGCCTTCTTGAAAAATTGTTGATAAAATAAGAAGGTATAACAGGTAAGTAAATACCTGCTGCCACTGAAGCTGGAAACCTGGAAGTTGTTCTCAGAGCCTCTCAGGTTAGTGTATAATATTACTTCTTTAGGTATTTGATTCAAAGATGACAGAGGTTCCCCCAATGTGTCTTTCCCGCCTTGGTACTGTGTCCAAATTTTCTAAACTTTTCTCAGAAACTGTAAATTATATTTTAGCTACTAGACATAGAGATCATTGGTAAACTTGGAATTTACAAAGGATTTGGTAACTTCTTGTAAAAACAACTGTGGTTGAATATACTCAGTGTAGGATACTACAGGGTACCAGTTTATTTGTAAATGCAGGATTCTGGTTTAAGCTTTAGTTTGCATGTTTTTATATCAGTTGTTGCTTTGCAATAATTTAGTGTTATATGATAACGTTCAATGTCAGTTTGAGGTAGAATCAGTCAAGTCCAAAAGAGACAACATCCTGTAAATTACCACCGCCAAATCAAATTCACTTAAAATCAACTAGTTCATCATCTTGTCATGTCAGATCAAAGAGAAGTGAGGTACAAATTAAGAATTTAGGCATTTTATTTTCAATATATCAGATGTGCCCAACTTAAAAAT
Source organism: Intellagama lesueurii (assembly GCA_037013535.1). Classification (NCBI taxonomy): domain Eukaryota; kingdom Metazoa; phylum Chordata; class Lepidosauria; order Squamata; family Agamidae; genus Intellagama; species Intellagama lesueurii. Next base: position 134,921,529 of record JBAJHW010000001.1, on the reverse strand, counting down.
TGATTCAGAACACAAAGATCTAGTGCCATTTCTGCATGACATGAAATTTGAGGTGTATTGCAAAAAATCTCCTAGGAAACATCACAGTATGCCCAAATGTATGCACCAACATGGGTTGTGGCTTGGAAGAAGTGCTCATGAAATTTAGAAGGGAATGGCTTGGAGAAAATGAAGGTGAAGGTTGGTGAAATGACAGTGAGAATGTGAAGAAAATATCTACTAGAACTTTAGTGTTGTTGTAATTCTGGAAACAGTTATTTCTTGAGTAATATTTTTCAATGGAGGTAATTAAATTGATTAGACATGGTTGTCTCCTAAAGAAAAGTTTAGGTCACTGAGATAGAAGTTATGAAAAAACACCACATCACATCTTCTAGTTGATAAACAGTGCATGAAATAACAAGGAGAAAAGCACTTGAGAGTAGTGGCGTACAATGGGTTGCCATGGCCTTGTAAGATGCTTTTCTTATACGTATTGGTGCAACTTGCACAGATGACAAACTAATAAAGTACTGGTTAATAAAAGCAAACATCCTTGATCCAAAGTTCAATTAATGCAAAGATCACCTTTCTTGAAATATCTGCGGAATATTGATATACGCTGAATTTTGTTGCTGAGGGTTTGTTAGGTATGAATATTCTCTGGAGTCAGATTTTCAAAATGGCACTTAGAATTGTTATAGTAAATGCTGAATGGCTTTTTGTGGTTCATGGTGGTTGAAGTATCTTTGACGGTAGGTTGTATGTTTTTTTACATTGGGGAACTATTAATTCTTCTGTATCTGATGTTTTTTTATTTATTTTTTTGCTATATGATTATGTTGAAATCAAACCATGTAACTGCGAACAACGTACTGATTCATGTGAGGAACATTGCATTCAAACATGAAAACAGACTGTACATTGAAGCAGACAGATGTTACACTAGCAAGATGCCTTTGACCCATAGTGTTAGCCTTCTCACACGTTGATGATTTCTTTGTTTATTTTCTTTCAAAGTTAGTTTCAGTTCAACTAAGGAAAATACCATGAATAAAAATTGAGTAAAATGTTGCTTGATTTGTACAACCAGTTAAAAGTCATTTTTTAAAAAAACATTCTTGTTAGACACATCTGACAAGAAGGTTGCTTTATCACTTATATGTAAGTAATAATGGGGACAATTCAGAACAGAACCGCTGTGCTGTGAAGACAGTAGATGTGAACTTAAGGGGGGGGATTATTCTGTGTAGATGAAATGAAGGCAGGAGTACCGTAACACAGCTATTTTTCTTTTAATTTTGTTTGTGGATCTGTTTTCTTTTCACAGAACCTATCAGCAAATGGTTGTATTCAATGTGTTTTTAGGCTTGGCTCCAAATTCATTATTAATACTTGGGTGTTAGAAGCAGAATGTTCAGAACCGGCTGTACTGTGCTCTGCCACATGGAACTGCTACTTGTCAGTCTGGATGGAACATATTTTCCATGACTGTAAGATGGGCAAATTCAAATACACATCTTTCAGTGCTTCAATACTGAGTTGTCTGTACTCATACTTGCAAATCTCCATATTCTTCTATGTATATTTCAATGAAATTAAACTCAAAGAAACAAGATACACAAAGTCATAGTGATGATTATCATTTTCTCCTGAATCTCTACAGAAAATTACATACGAGGATTATTAGATTTCTCTCCCCCACACCATTCATTCTGCTATTGTTCACTTTTCCTTTCCCCCATAATTTAGCACAGAGAATCCTTAAAATTTATTCTGAATTTGGCACAAACACAGGCCCTGGTCACACGAGAAAAATGTTCTGTAGTTATCCACCAGTTATATCATTGTTTTTTTTTTCTTTTTCTGGTCACACAATGCATAGTCAAGATCGAAACATTTTCCCTGCCAGTTGTGTAATAGCAGTTTATTTACTGGTGCATTCTGTTGTACTGGTGCATTCCTTACTGGGTTTACCTGTGCACATGACCCGTCCCGCTTCTTTTCTGGGGCAAAGGCTGTAAGGTTGCTGCCATTATTACGGCTTGCTCTCCCCCCCCCCCCCCGTCCTATTTGGTACATCGATACATTGCTAAAAGTACATTACAGCCGGATTTTTTAAAAAAACAATCCATATTAACAATACATCAAGCCAAAGGTGGTCGTCATTATTGGCCGTGTGGGGAAAAAAAAGTTTTAGTCGCCCCTTCCTAACTGTCTGCTTTTTCACATGTGGAGGCAGAGCCTGTTGCCCTCACTGCCAAGAGTGTGCCTTTTTTTTTGTATTCGTGGCCCCATAAATTAATAATTGGGTGAACTTATGCCTAGGTTTTTAGATAGATTATACCCGTATGGCTTGAATTCTGTGTTCCAGTGTCCAGTGGATATACAGTGACGTACGATGGTTCAGTGTCCATTGTGTGCAATGCGTTTCTACATGATCAACCAGTGTAACGGAGAACACTTCTCAAAACAGAAAACCCCTTAGACTTATATCGCCAAAGTGAATAATTATATATATCTATCTAGGAGGAAATAGACTGCTGCTGCTAAAAATGCTTGGGACATTCATTCCGGTGTATATATCACGTGACCACAATCCAGTACAATGGGTATGGAAAGTATCGGAAGAACTACGGAACTTTCCCCTTGTGTGACCAGGGCCACAGTTAGCTGAGTCTGTCAGCTCGTTCACTTATTTTTAACACTACATAGTTTACAAAGGCGTACAAATACTTGTGTATTCCACTGGTGGAAAGTATTAGAAAACAGATCCTGATGTACTTATTTTCAGCGTATTTCATCGATATGTGTAACCAAATGATTCTCTAGCTACACTTATGCCCCACCATATTTTCTAAGGAGGAAAAAGGAGAATAGACGTTTCTTTCCCCCTCCGTTTCATTCTCATAACCATTGCTATGGGGTATGTTAAATTGAGAAGACATTGTAGCTAACAAGTGAGTGAGATGGTCTCTCCAGCCATACTCCAAGACTCTAACTGCTATAGCATAACTAGTGTGTGTTGGTAAACTGCGGTAGGAAACAGAAATATGAAAAACAGAAGTCACTGCTTTTGCATGTAAAGTCAGAACCAGTAAAACTTTCAGGACACTTTATGGATAGAATAAGGCAATTTGGATTTCCTGAAATCTATGAATAGCTCAAATGGAGATGGCAGCCAGATAGGCAGATAGACCAACCAGCCTCCAGGCAGCTGTTATATACTCATGTATCTGGAATAAACCCATTGAGCTCAGTGGTACTAAGGATGTGCCATTTATTTTTATTTTCTGAGCTCTCAGAATTTTCCAAGAATTCCCGGGGTAGAATTCTTGGAGTTCTAGCTCACAGACCCACACGGACAAACACCTATGTTTTGCTCACCCTGGAGAAGAGCCTAGTTCTGAGGATGTATGGTCTAACTCCAGCCTTTCTTCCTGTTGTTAATGTACAAAAAAATAAAGCTGCCATAATGTTTCCAGGAATGGTAGTCTCATTGGTCGTTAGGGTCTGTAGAAGATAACTCCCGAGGAACTACCAGTCCCTGAAGCACTGCAGCAGTTCCATATTTTGTATTTAAACAGGAGGAGGCAAGGCCAGTGTGAGGCCTTGGAGCGAGGCCCTTCTCCATTGAAATGTAGATGTCCATAGGTGTGGGTCTGTGGGCCTGAATGCCCAGAACTACCTGGGGAATTCTTGGAGAATTCTGAAGAGCTGGAGTCCAATAATGAATGAATGAATGGCACCTCCCTAGTAGACATGTTGGTTTATGCTGTCTATGTACTGTTTAGATTATATGTTACCAGATGGAGTAGTGGAAAAGTGTATAGCAGTATGTACAGAAACTTTTGGTTATTAAGAGCAAAGAACAGTAGTGATTGCATGATGATGACACCTACATATAAATGTAACTTCACATTGTTTTATTTGTGTTAGAATTACACTCTTCTATCCAGAAACAGTAACATAGCACTTATAAAATAACTAGGTTTTATTTTTCATAAGGTTTCATGTATCTGGCCTTATGTATACTTCTCTGCTCCAAAGGTCTATTTATTCTCCTCACTTTCCATTATGAATACTCTGACTCCAGAGTTTTCTCTTAAGAACATGACCCAAAACGTCTGTCTTACTCTGTGCCTCCAACTCCCCAGAGGTTGGGTATTATTTGATTTTTAATCCATCGAGCTTTTCTGTCCATCTCCCAGCTTCTTGCCCTGCTTCAGTTTTAGAGCTAGATATGTAAAGATTATGGAAACCATGTGTTAGCCAAGCCGCCACCGAAGATTCTGTTCTTCACTGAGCATAATCTGTTCAGGTGTCCTACAAGATTAAGGGGAAAATAATGCAGAAAAACCTCTTCATGTAGGAACGGGCAATTGTGACCCTAAGAAGTCCCATCAGTCCTATCCAGTATAATAATGAGGGGTTTGGGAATAGAAGTAAAAACAAATGAACAAAAACCCTATCTAGAGTACTCATGTTGCTCATTGTTGGCCTAGAGGCTGGATGCTACAAGGCAGGAATTGAAGAAAGCGGTCTGATAGCTCCATTAAAGATCACCGGTAAAGATATGCAATCCTTTGCATAAAGTAGCCTGATTTCAGCTTGATGTGTCCTTGGACTGTGTATGCTAACTTGATGACTAAAATGAACTGACAGAGTCTGTATCCCACCCCCTCAGATTTTAACAACCTGTATTAAAACAATGGTCCTTGAAAGAAAAGAGGACAAAGATGTTTTACTCGTGCAGAGTATGCAGTACAAATAATTCTCTCCATACTTGCATATAATTATGACTAGCTGTGCTACAATTTAAAGGAAAAGTTCTGCCAAAAGTTATAAATCTTCATAGGCTTTAATACTAACTCATGTGGGTGTTCTCTTGTCATTATGGGGACTACTCTGTGATTAATGTTCAGAACGTAATGCAAGAGCATTAATTAGCTTTCTCTTTTTAAAAAAACCTCAAATGGCATAATATTTTCATAATATTTTGTTCATCGTTCAAGATGGTGATAAAAGAAAACTCCATTATCATCCTTATTGGGTATGCTATATGTCTGACAAGGACCTTTAAAATGACTAGTTCTTTAAAAGGACTTTTGTTAATGAAAGTAAAACCCCAAATTTTATTGTCAGTGCACCTTGAAAACCCAGAAGAGAGGGACCACAGAATGCTAAGATACGGTTTTTCTTGCCTGAAAATGGGTCTCAGTGTGCACTTCAAAGTCTTATTAAAGTAACACACCAGTTCCTACTCTTGCCTGTCTCTTCCATATGGTTAGCCAAGTTGCTTCCCACTTTTTAATGGTATGCCAGGGTTAAAAATTGAGGGTGTCACAGTGCCATTCTTGCTTCAATACAGTGTATCTTGGTAGCAGTGGATTAAATGGCTACCTGTGGGTGCACTTGTGAACACAGGGAAGGACTTTGGGATAGATATCTTGGGTCCCATCAGAAGAGGAGAGGCAATGCAACACAATTGGTCTATCACATGCAAAGTAAGCGAAGCAATGTTTATTATCATTTAAAGAGCTCCCCCTACCAGGTCATGGAATTAAGTTAATTAATGCATCTTTATCTAAAACGGATGGAGAGGGTTCAGGTCCAACATATCTAAAATCCTAAATAACTTAAATGCACCACTGTCTGCATGGGTATCAAAATAATGTAGTCCTGAAATGATGTTCCTCTTTCTTTACACATTTACTTTTTCATCCACTGAAATTTCTGATGAGGTAGTACTACCAAAGAGAAATCTGTTGCAAAGACTTATTTTGGGCAAGGGAGAGCCAGTTTCTAAGCTCAGTGGAGCTTCTCAAATTATGTGAATATTATTTTAAAATCATTGTTAAAAATACAGAAGTCTTGAAACTTCTGCATGAGTACAAATAAAAAATAACGTGTGCATAAACACAAATACAGTGGATATAAAAAGTTTACACACCCCTGTAAAAATGTCTAGTGTCTGTGATGTAAAAAAATGAGACAAAGATAAATCATTTCAGAACTTTTTCCGCCTTTAATGAGACCTATGAACTGTACAACTTAGTTGAACAACAAACTGAAATCTTTTAGGTGGAGGGAAGTAAAAATAAAAAACTGAAATAATATGGTTGCATCTGTGTGCACACCCTTGAACTAATACTTTGTCGAAGTACCTTTTGACAGCACTCAGCCCTTTTGGGTATGAGTCTATCAGTATGGCACATCTTGACTTGGCAATACTTGCCCACTCTTCTTTGCAAAAACGCTCCAAATCTGTCAGATTGCAAGGGCGTCTCCTGTGCACAGCCCTCTTCAGATCACCCCACAGATATTCAATCGGATTCAGGTCTGGGCCCTGGCTGGGCCATTCCAAAACGTTAATCTTCTTCTGCTGAAGCCATTCCTTTCTTGATTTGGATGTATGCTTTGGGTCGTTGTCATGCTGAAAGATGAAGTTCCTCCTCATGTTCAGCTTTCTAGCAGAAGCCTAAAGGTTTTGTGCCAATATTGACTGGTATTTGGAACTGTTCATAATTCCCTCTACCTTGACTAAGGTCCCTGTCCCAGCTGAAGAAAAATAGCCCCAAAGCATGCTGCCGCCACCACTATGCTTCACTGTGGGTATGGTGTTCTTTTGGTGATGTGCAGTGTTGTTTTTGCGCCAAACATATCTTCTGGAATTAGGGCCGAAAAGTTCAACCTTGGTTTCATCAGACCATAACACTTTTTCCCACATGCTTTTGGGAGACTTCAGATGTGTTTTTTACAAAATTTAGCCTGGCTTGGATGTTTTTCATCGTAAGAAAAGGCTTCTGTCTTGCCACTCTACCCCATAGCCCAGACATATGAAGAATACGGGAGATTGTTGTCACATGTACCACACAGCCTGTACTTGCCGGATATTCCTGCAGCTCCTTTAATGTTGCTGTAGGCCTCTTGGCAGCCTCCCTGACCAATTTTCTTCTAGTCTTTTCATCAATTTTGCAGGGACGTCCAGTTCTTGGTAATGTCACTGTTGTGCCATATTTTCTCCACTTGAGGATGACTGTCTTCACTCTGTTCCATGGTATATCTAATGCCTTGGAAATTCTTTTTTTACCCTTCTCCTGACTGATACCTTTTAACAATGAGATCCCTCTGATGCTTTGGAAGCTCTCTGCGGACCATGACATCTGCTGTAGAATGTGACTAAGAAAATGTCAGGAAAGACCTACTAGCACAGCTGATCTTTATTTGGGATTCCTCAGAGGCACTTTAAATGATGGCAGGTGTGTACTGACTCCTACTTAACATGAGTTTGAATGTGATTGTTTACGGCTGAACACAGCTACATCCCCAGTTATAAGAGGGTGTGCACACAGATGCAACCATATTATTTCAGTTTTTTATTTTTACTTCCCTCCACCTAAAAGATTTCAGTTTGTTGTTCAACTGAGTTGTACAGTTCATAGGTCTCATTAAAGGTGGAAAAAGTTCTGAAATGATTTATCTTTGTCTCATTTTTTTACATCACAGACACTTGACTTTTAACAGGGGTGTGTAAACTTTTTATATCCACTGTAAGACACAGTCCAACATCCTGAAATTCACTGTGAAAGTTGTGAACTGCAGTACATTCTTAGAACGCTTATGCTCTGAAAGCAAAACCATGCTAGAGCTACATGTTACAGAAACAGAACAGGATTTGTTTGTTTCAGTTTGTTTACTTTGTTACAAAGTTCTTCCTCTGCTTTTTCAGCCTGTCCTTGATTGTATCCGTTAATTTGAACATTGAAAAGTGTCTGGTCATTGCTCTGAATGGGAAATCCTGTGGTGTCCTTTTCCCTAGAGTCCCACGTTGTGTAAAAAGTTCTACTCCATTCTCAAATTCTGAATGTGTTCAATTTGGAAGGAGGGACGGTCATCATGACAAAAATAGTCATATCACGTTGAGCTCCTTATCATATGTACTTAGTGTAAGGCAAAGTGGTTGTGTGAGGAACAGAAAATCAAATTTGACTGCTCAGTGCGTTCTATGTATATTAAGGAGATTTGTGGAATAATGGCCATGCAGTGAGGATTCTAAACTTATTATGATGCATAGTGCTCCTTTGGTCACACTTGGTTTTTCCTCCTAATTGGGAACATTGTCTATACTGAGGATCCTAGATTGCTGTATCTTTGCCTGTCCGGATTTGGTAGCAAAAAAGTAGCATTGATTTCTGACCCTTGGAAAAAGCACAAGATGTCTAGACTCCTAGTTGAGATGACAAATGAAAACAACAACAACAAAACTCTGGTTTCCTTAGTTGCTTGGTTGTGCTGGTTTTCAAAATTCCCTCTCCCCCTCATGTAGTAATACATTTTTAATAAGAAAATAAAACATGGTGTATTTCAGAATAATTAAATAACTAAATAATTCTATTTTTCTGTCTAATATTAGTATCCAGAAGGCAAAAGCACACAAATTTATTTCAGCGTTTTTGAAGAGATGGTGCTTGGAAGTGAAAAAAATTTTTATATGAAAAACAAAGCATGAAACAATACTTAGGCTTAGAGGCATAACATCATTATGTAAGCATACACGTGGGTATAATTGTGTGCAGGGAAGAACCCCCTGCTTCTACTTTAGCAATTCTTAGATTATCATGCTGTATTAGCATGTTATATGGAATTAGTGACTTCTTTTTTTAAAGCTGATTTTTTGGGTAAAGAAACCCTAAACTAAATAAACTAAACACTAAACTACTAAAATGTAGTAGTTAGTCTTTAAGGTGCCACAATGTCTTTTCCCCCCCCTGCTTTTGTTTTGTATTGTGTTTCTTGTTGAAACACTTCTAGCATATTTACTTCTCTAAGGAGAGAACTAATTGTCAAAAATGTGTTTTTAGCGATATTTCATATTACTTTATGCATAAAAATGTAGGAACATAAACAGATTATTTTTCCTGCCCAACCCTCCTTTCTACATCTTCATCCACACCCTGATGGTTGGAACTCAATATTTACAACATTTCTTCATTTTTTAAAGGGTGTACATTTTTAGACATCTTATTACTTCATTTGTTACATTCTTCATATTCACTGGAATTGTTGAGATGCTTCTTATGAGAATTAATTTCTTATGTATAACATGCTGAATTCAGTGAGTTGTGCTTTCTCTGACTAATCTCTCATACGAATCTGCTCTGTTTTGGCCCACAGAAACTCTTTGGATTTAGTGGTAGTATGCATGTTTCAGCACAAAAGTCATATAACTGTTATTGGACGTACTATCTAAGATTGTGAAAAACTAGAGCAGTGTTTCCCAACTTGAGGGTTGTGACCCCCAAGGCAGCCACAAAGTGTTTTCTGGGGGGGGGGGGGCTGCAGGTCACCTTATATGTTTTGTTGCCCTTCTTAAATAATTTTTTCCTTGTCCTTTTGGAGCAGGATGTTAAAGTTAAAGTTAAACCACCCAGAGTAGACCTTTGGTCTAGATGGGTGGGATAGAAATCCAATAAATAAATAAATAAATAAATAAATAAATAAATAAATACATAAAGTTAGTGTGTATGTATATGTAAGAGAAACAGGCCCTTTACGGGAGAAAAGAGCCTCTGCTTTTGGAGAAGGGATGCCTTTACTCCATTAAAATGCCTTTTTATGCAAATATGGCAGGGACTTGCAGTTTACTTGGCTATTAAAAAGGGGTTGCAAATAAAAAAAGATTGGGAACCCTTACTTTAGCTCAGTAGGTTACAGCTAGAGCAGGCCCATTTGAATCAATGAACGTACAGAGGAGTTGACTCACCAAATCTCTTTCTCTTTCATGTGTTTATATACTGCTGATTTAGTGCAAAGCACTGCTTTAGGCAGTTTACAGAAACATATTGTAACAGTGACGCAACCACCCAACATTAGATGTCTCAAATAAAAATAAACAATAGCTGCAAACCCAAAATGATGGCGACACTGGAAACACATATAGAATAGCTTAAGAGAGGATGCTTTTGAATGCCTCTTGAAACAGGACAGTCTTGAATGGGATTACTGTAATGTAATATACTATGTTAAGCAACAGGATTTTGGCCACTGTGTTTAGCACAGAACTATAATAAACTATAGCAGCTCCTCAGAATTTTCCCACTCTATCAGTAGTTTGGGGGTCATTATTAGAAAGGAAAAAAGAAAGATAAAATTCTTCCAGTCTTCTAAGTGTGATTAAAAATATTGAAATTATCACAGTATAAAGATCAATGTATTAAAATATGCCCAATGGATTCCATTTCTCAACCTTTGCAATGGTAGATGCATTCCCGATATAGAACCCCATGATATCTCCTTTCCAAAAAGTCCAGATGATAGGACAGTAGGTCAGGCTAAGATAAATGCTTTCCTGAGCTTGGGAATTAGCGAATCAGCCAGATAATTAGCTAGTGCAAATATCTTGCTGATGAAGTAATGACATTTGGTAACATGACTTAAATGATGTTGCAGTTCTGTATCCCAGATTATTTATCTAATAGTGGATTTGGTTTTTTCAGCACCCAAGGGCTATTAAACAATTGAGTGCATAGCGCAAACCTATATTTTCTCAGACTGCCACATTATTTTCCATTGTGATTGAAAGGCATTTGTTCATGTCAATTGCACAAGTCCTATAGGAAAAAAAACCTGCAACCCCAACAATTTATCATAGGTTTCTGGCATGGGCTTTGATATTAAGCCAGTCTAAAGGTGTAGGGCCACAAAAAGACACAGTCTGCAGCATTAGGAGGATTATCAGCAAATGTTAACCCTTCACCTTTCAACCAGCAAATCTTTAGCAAGACTGTAAGACCTTTTGACAGAAAGAGCCCTTCCAACTGTAGAGGGGAAATCAGGACCTAAGTCATCTGCTGCATAAAAGCCATTGTGTAAATAACAACAATGCAGCTTACAGTCAGACTTGTTTAACAACTTCCAAACATATGTAATGCATGATAGGTTTCTCTGTTGACCAAAACCAAAGTTTGTAACATGTTGAATAAAGCAATATTGAAAAAAAATTGTAACAGATGTTCAAGATTGTATCCTGATTGAAATAAATAAGCTAATAGAATGAATGAATAACTTTGTGGTAGGAAAAGTTTACTCATTACTTTGTGAGATTTTAGAAGGCAACCTCCATTTTGTGTCTAATTTTAGTGTGTATAGAATATTTTACTGTGTACATTCCACAGTGGTACAAAGCTTATTTAGATTGTTTCCCATTAAATAGTTTTTTGTGCATAAATGAAAAAACCTGGTGATATCTGTGTCACCAAATGCCAAATTTAATAAGCAGATGGCATGCTTTGGAGAAAGGAAAAAAGGTGCTATTCTTATTTAGATAAAAACTATATCAGAACTCTTTGACAATAAAAGAATTGTATCTTACTATATGTTTTTGAAAAGTTACCGCTACAGCATGCATTGTCCCAAAACGTATTCTTATTATCTGCGGGGTGTCCCTAAATAACGTTTCACATTATGCTTCATCTTGAATGACTTGATGTTCTGACAGAACCACACACTGTTGAGATGTAGCTTCAAATCAGAAATAAGAACATATATACTACCCTCCTCCTTCTGCTAAGATGAAAGCACCAAGGACTTTCTCTTGTTTTATTCTTGTTATCAATGGGACATTCCTTCATAACTTTTTGTACATGGCCATGGCTTGAATTGACTTTATTCTTCAAGTAGAGCAGGACGGGTCTTATTGAAATAAAACTTTTTGAAATAAGAATATGTGCAATCCCATAAGGATTTTACTACCACTGAGTTTTTATCTAAGGGCAGTTCAGAAGCTTCAGCTTTTTCCTTGAAACAGGGGGAAAAAAAGAAGATAAGGGTCTAGGGAACTCATATTTTGTTGCTTTGAATAATTTTCTGATATAGGTTGGAGAAGATAAGAAGAAACATGCCAAAGTGTGTGTGGATATAGACACCTGCACGCACACGCACAGAGGACATAGAACAAAGGTAATGCACAATTAAAATCCCATCTCAAAAAGAGAAATCTCAGGTAGGTGATAGAATATGTTTTATGAAGATGATCATTTTTGTTATCTAAAAAAACATTTCTGTACTACCCTTTTAAAAAGGTCATAAAAGTGTTACATTTTCCACATGTGGAAATTGCTCTCTAAGGGACTGTTTTATATGTGGCATCAATGTGCTGTCCATGAGAAATGAAACTGCATTCATCTGTAGGCATATCTGAACTAAACAGTTACATAAGTTTGATGCCACTAACGGGCATGGCTCCATTGTTTACCAACCTTTTGATTGTGCAGAGAAATCACAGGGAGGAAGGAAGGGACACTTACAAAGATATTTTTACCAAGAAGTAATAAGCTCATAATGCAGTAATGAGAAGCTATTTGTACGTAAACTTAAAGAAAAGATAACCATCGTGTTCAGATATTGAAAGGATTATGAGAGTCTCAATCCATTGAGCAATTGAGAGTGGGCAGTTGCCTTTCTAGTGCTACTATACAAGTCTTATAGCCACTGTTAGGGTTCAGAGAATATATTCCTGTTGATCAGTGAATTAATTTTTAAGATGGGGCAAACAATTTAAAAGCACACCAGTAAAATTCAAAGATTGTTCCCAAACAAAATCGATTTAATGTGACCTTTCCTCAAGAGGAAAACTGTCATTGGGCAGAGCCAAATCATATGTTTAAAAGATGCATGGGAGGAATTTCAGTACTGTACCAAGTTACAATTAACTGATGTACTGAAACCTTTATTGAGAGACTGTTGCGTCATTAGTACATTCTCAGGAATTCTGGGATTTATAGTTCAGTGAAGTACTTACAATTCTGTGCTGGATAACTTGAATGTTGTAGTTCAGGAGAGTACACTAGTGTTCTAGCAAAAAATTCCAAGGACATCCCCAAACTCTATATTCCAGGATTTATGAGGACCAAGACATAACAGTTAAAGTGGTAACAAAGTAATAGGGTGTATCTTCACTACACAGGTCTATGTGCTTCTGTTTCTACAGGAGCTTGCACTTTCTTTCTTTCTTTCTTTCTTTCTTTTTCTTCCTTTTTTTTGCAGAAGCATGGGAATTGCTATTCGCACATTATACTGTGCAACATGTTATCTTGTGCAGGCTAATTTGGAAGCTGTTCACATTCATCTTGTTATTGTCTCTTCTGAAAGGCTTTATATTGCTTCAAAACCTCTTTGTCCAAAAGCCCCATGGGACAAAAGATATGTCTGTGTACATATCATACTAACTCTCCTTCCATTATACAGTCTCAGAATTGTCTGTTTACAAGTCTATAAGCCTAATAAATAATAATAAAATTGTCTGCCTCCAGTGTACAAACCTAATAAAGTCAATCTTGAAAAGTTGTTTCTGAAAGCATTTAACAGTCTGGAGAAGATCAAACCTTTTTGTTGGCACGTATGATAAACTAGTGTTGAACATGATATTAAAATAACAGATAGCACCAGGCTAACTAGTATTATATTATCTCTTGAATAGTAATCTTACTAGACCAATTTATCACGCTGGATCTACAGGTATTTTATCGTAAACTGTAGTCATATAGAAAATTGCCAGTTGGTGCTGGCAGTTTTCGAAAATGAAGCATCCCCCCCGGTCCTATGACCCCTAATGGCTTCCTTTTGATGAAAGGAATCCTAAGAGAGCCTTGGGATCTTTAAGGAGGGCTTTTAGAAATTTTTAATTTACAAAAACCACTTCAGACGATGATGTCATTAGCCACATGCAGCATAAATTCCTGTACTGGATTTCAGCCATTACGTTGAATTTAAATTAGTGTTTACTTCAGATAAAATTAGGTTTGGGCAGCCTAATATTTCTAATTTATTCTTTGATTACAAGAGTTGTAAGATAATTTTGTGATTATAGAGTAATATTGTTTGCTTGTGGAAAAACTAATTGGGATACCTGACCACAGAGCAAGGATTGGTGAGTTGAGTCCATCACTGTGCTTCCTAAGAGAAGAGCCAACCTGTGTAGCCCTGGGAAAACTGCACGGTCCCAAAACGCTCACAGAATAAGAGAATCGAAAACTGCTGCTGAGTATTCTGTATCTAGAAAACCCTGGGAAGAGTTGCCATAATTTGAAATTGATCTGATGATACATAGTCATTATTATTAGAACGTAAGCATTTATGGGACAGTGAAGGAGCATATTTCTTCCCTGCTGCACTACCTCTAGTTTGTCTTACCAGATAACTCAGTGGTTATCCAAAGTTCTTTAGGCTCAAGACTTATGGATGTGCCTATTTTCTGTGGCATGGGATAGCTTTATATATGGCCATCCATAATGGTAAGTTTCTAGACTAAAGATATTTCCCTATTTTGTCATGCTCTCCTTCCCCAAGCTAGTAAATCTACAGCAACTGAATTTCAGCTCTTCTCATCGCTATCTGAGGTTAAGGAAGTACATGATTATCTGGATCAAAAGACTGTGTCGCTAATCAAAAAAATAGGTTGTGAAGTAACACCACTTGAGTGGCTTGAAAACAGTAGTAGCTGAAACCATTTAGAATTAAGTACATCATAGGTTAATTGATGGCACATGAACAGATCTGTCTTAATCTGTTCTCACATATGATTGGATCCAAAGCTGCAGAATAGCAGTTACCTTTCTTGAGTTAAGTCGAAGACATTTCCACTCCTGCAAATTGTTGCCTTCATGTATGGTTTCCTCTTCTTCTTCTTCTTCTTCCTCTTCTTCTTCCTCTTCTTCTTCTTCTTGCCAGCTCCCTTTCTGCTGCATTTCCCTGTAAGCTACTTCCAACATCAAAGGTGCAGGAGAGCTGCGGTAAGAAAGCAGTGAAACACTGCTGCATTAACAGAGTTCCAGTCACATTTCTTGCATATTATCCGAAGCTTGATTTTTTTCCCCCAACAGGAATAGTTTAGAATCTTTTCATTATTAAACTATCATAGATTTATTCTTTACCTTTCATCTTCTATTAATTCTCTCTCTTGTGTACACTTGTTTTATATATATATATATATATATATATATATATATATATATATATATATATATATATATATATATATATATATATATATATATATAAAATATAAACCCTGTGCTGTTAGCAAATATTAGCTTATTTATGTTTGTCATGAAGAAAGTTTGAAAATATAGTTGAAAATGTGTGTGAATTGAAAGAGGAAGAGAGAGCTGAGTATTTTACTTGCAGAGAATTCATATGACATTATCAATTTGTGTCCCTGTCTGCCACCGGAATTCCTCCTCCTAAGCAGTGTTAAGCAACTAAAAGGAAATCTCTATTTCAGATTTATATTCCTGGATGACTGTATGCATGCTCCACTAGCCAATGGGAGATGGGTTCCCATGAGATGTATGAACTATAGCTGTGCACATTGGTCTTTCAAAAATTTTCTACCCTGCTTCCGAACAGAGAAACTGAGCCCAGAAACTTGGCCAGTTCCTCCATGAAAAATTCTCAATGATTGCCCAGAAGTGGACCTTACCATCAGCAGGTTCTAGCATAGCCGTATTCTTTCTCCCCAAATAAATGTGTGGTTTCAGTTTTGAATTTTTTTGTACTGACACTTCAAGTGGCAACAACAGCAGTTGCATTGGCATCTTGACCATCATTTTGTTTTTTCTACCTAGTGTTGTTTTAGGATATTGTGTTTATGGTGAACTAGATACCAGGACTGATGGGGAAAAAAAAGTAAAGTTTTAGCTCAGTAATTGTCTTTGGGATTCCATACCTATCTCAGGCCTTCCAAGTGGTGTATTTTGGGGGAGTAATTCTAAATACATTTTTGTGTCTGTGGCAGGTACTCATAATTCAGCTTCTTCTTTGGAAGCAGCAAAGAGATGGTGTGTCCATCTCCAGGGAAAAGGTAAAGCTACTGCTGTACACCATCACTTACCCTCCAATTTTTCCAAATTATATTTCACTGTGAAGGAAGTTTCAATTTGTCTGCCTTGTTTTCAGGGCTCTTTTAAATTTCTTTCAATTGCATTTTTAGTTTGCCTGATCTGAGAGTTATCTTATGGTGTCCATAAAACCTTAGGCTTTCACTGACATTTGGGAAGCAGATGGAGATTATGTTTGTAACAGAGATTATTTAACAGTGGAAGACAAGAGATATAAATACACGTCTCAGTTACCTTATAAGCACAAAAGTCCTGAATTTCACCAACCAGAAGTTATCTGAAACTTTTCTTCCTTCAATGTTTTTTTGGAAGGGATTTCTTTTTTATAAAGTTCAGTTAAAATGGTCAAAATTCTCATGGGTTGACATTTTTGGTATGGCACTAGTACATACTGGGGCTTCTATAACCCAGCTTTGCAGCCTACATGTGTCTTGCTTGTCCTATTCCACAAGAATTGTTACCTAAGAACCAATTAAAATATGCTTATTCCTAAGAACTTTTTCCTTGGAGAAGATCAAAGTGCATTCTCTTTTTCTTCATCAGTTTTAATTATGAGGTTTTTTAACTGTACATGTGCTAGATTTTATTTTTCTACATTTTATGGATGTGTGTTAACAATTTTGATGCTTCCATCAGTTGGGTGACACTAATGCATTAGTATAGTCCCATCAAAACTAATGGGTTTTCCATAGGACCATATCAGGTCAATTTGTTATTGAATTATTCCCCAAAGAACATCAAGGGAACCTCATTATACAGATAAAGTCTCCAAAGATGTGATACAACATGGAGTAGTTGAGTAGTTCTGGATTGTTGCACACTATTGATGTCAGAATAGAAGATGTATGAGTTGTGTGTGCAGGAAAAATGGGGGAAAGTCTTGTGTGGAATTAAACTGCAGACATATTATTTTTCCTCTATACACCATTATGATTGAGAAAGTCAAGGACTTGGTTTCACACCACTGCATTTCTTTAAGATGAGGAAGGAATGTGCTATTTTGTCCTGAAGCAAAATAATACAAATAATATGAATAGTGTAGTTACAGTCAACTGTAGTTATTGTCTTTTTATGTCACATGTGGGGAAAAATCAGGCTTGTCAAATCTGGACCATATTGTAGCTTTAACCCATATTCACTATGTGGATTACTGTACAATATTTCTCAATGGTTTTAACTTTCCAATTATATGTCTTTAAGAACTGGCAAAGTTTTGGTTCTATTTAATCTTATTCTTCCTATGTGATTACTAAGTTTTGAATATGCTTTATCTCTCAAGTAACCTGCCATTTTATATAGAGCATAATGAGTCATGAGAACTTTCATTTTAGTAACAAAGTTCTTCTTTTCATCATTTTGGAAGTATTTTACTAGGATTGAATGGAAAGAGCCAAATGCTGAAATGATTCTAGATCAGCCTTCACCCATATATCCAGAACTGCCGGATAGCTGAATGGTTCTTTTAAGAAGAAAGTTGGGGTAAAAATATTTTAAATAAAACAAATAAATTTAGACATCAGGCTGTGAAGCCAGAGGTTGGGAGTTTGATTCCGCACTGTGCCTCCTTGACATGGGCTGGATTCGATGATCCATAGGGACCCTTCCAGCTGTTAAATTATTGTAAGGTCTCCTCTAGATATTTTGGGTGACATTTCTGTCAGCCAAAACCAGATTCACTAGTGGTCAAAGATGATGGAACTTACAGTTTAAAACACCAGAGAAATTAGGTGCAATAACTGTAAAATTGCATGGTCTTTCTTGGTTGTAATGGTTCATATCAGCTTAAGAACTAATATTACTAAATTATTATTTTTTGCTTGATTTGCTTCAGTGATGTAACTATAAGACATTAAGGTGTATTTACATATCTAGATATTTGTGGAATGTTGACATTCAAGAACAATAATGGTGTGCTTTTCAGTCTGAGCTCTTTGAATTGAAAAGTTGGATTGATAAATTGCCTAGGAATATTCTATACCCACTTTGCTTGGTATTCTACTGAAAAGGCTTTCCTGAAAACTGGCAGTAAATGTTTGCTCAAATTCTCTGGATGTAGGTATATTCTTTTTCTGAGATTTAACCATCTAAGGATATTTCCAGTAGAATTCCATGCATTCTCATACTCCTGTCTATTTATACCCTTGTTCTGAAGAAGGTCTTAGAAGCTATGATACAACTTGGAGTAGGTGAGTTTTTGTGGACTGTTTCACACAATTTATGTCAGAAGACATGGCTAGAATACATACTACCTGTTTAGTAGAAAGGATGTCAAAGTAGATTTGTATGAGATTGCTGCATTAATCTATTAAACCAGGCAAATTTTAATTCTGAAATTCACAGTTCTAATGTTGTGATAAAATTATAAGTACCAAAATCCAGATGACAAGACCTGAAAAATATGTCTAATTGCAGTTTCAGATGTAAATTTTAGTTGATTTGATCAATTACTGTAAGGTCCACATCATGTCCAGTGATATTCCAAATACTACTGCAGTGACTGGGTGGAAACTTTCCCTCTAAGTATTCTATCCATATGCAGGTGGGCTGAGAATGATTTGGTGCCAGTTGTGCCAAAGGAAGACTGAATACCATCTCATAGCAAACTCTGCACCTGCATTCCTATAATTTCATTTTAAAAATGATATGTAGCTACATTGATTGTTTAATTTAAACCTGATGTATGGAAGCAAACTCTAATGAACCATTCTCAATAATTTGTGAAGAAGGAAAGACACTGTGGGTTGGTAGGCTTCCATGTGGATGAGAACAAGAAGATAGTCGACCACCAGCAGCACCTGACACCAGACTCCATTGTTTGAAATTGTGACTGTGTTTTTTTCTGAAGGAAGACACTTGCCAGTTCGGTTGAACACCAAGTAATTTCACTTGTAGAAAGTGGCTACTGCTGAATATATCATCATCATCATTCCAGTTCCTTTCTCTGGCATGGGGTCAGGCTGTACAAAAACTTTTATGTGTAAATAATTGGATGTTGGCAATTATATTTAAATATGGAATACTCTCTTTTGTTTTGCATGCTTTGCAACACCCATTTATATTTTATTGGTAGTTAAGTGTTTAAGTATTTATAAGAAAGATGGATGTGAGAGGTCATAATCCACAGAGGCACTCATAGACACTGATAAACAGCTGACATATTCAGAGTGGTTCATTTTGCAAGCAGCACGTGGATGTCATTGCGGATCTCATTTCTGGTAACAAGAAACATGCATATATTTTGCTTCAAGTACCACCTAAAACATTTACTTTAAAAATCCTTTGGGGCTCACATCATTCATAAGGTCAAGGCTTCTGCCTCCTCTTGACAAGATGTTCTTCTGAAATCTCTTCAGTGTTCATTTCTTGCTACAAACTTCACCATCTTCAAAAAAAACACCATCTGCTTTTCTTATTAAAAATGAATTTGATTTTAATAAAATCCACTAACAGATTATAATTATGGTAAATAGTGCAAAATAAATTAGGATGGAATGTCTGTTTCCACTGGTTAGAATGCGATGATTTTTAAGCTCAGCTGTAGGAGCAACCCATTTAATGATAATCTAGTAGTGATGAACTGTATATATTCCTTTTCAAGTCCATGGGCCAACACAGTAAGAGTCCATTAATAGTCTTTTGTTTTAACACATTGCATTAAGCCCTTTCCATGTCTTATTGGGGTCCAGATGCTATACCTTCCAAACAGGACAGTTGGCAAAATAACAGTTTCACATCATACAATATTCCTCTCCTTTCTCCTCTGTCTCAATTGAATAGGGAGAGCCTCTCCAAAAACCTTCCTAAAAAGCTTGTTTTCAAGAGTTTTTTCAAGGTGCGAAGGGAGCGTGCCTGGCATATCATCTGCAGGAGAGCATTCCATAAGGAAGGCACCAATGCTGAGAAATACATATGCATTATTAAGGCAATGAAGTTATTGTAGAGCTTCCAATGCTGTGATTGGTTCCAGTTTTCATGCTCACCTTGGGATGAAATGGCTGGATGGTTGTCAGCGGTAGGATAGTGGATGCAAGCTCCTCATTTGTACACTAGAATACAAACATAAAGGTCTGGAAAGTGAAGCTACTGTGTCACATTAAAAGTATTAAATGGACAACCAATATCATTGTGCAGAAAGAGGATAAATCCTGTTGGAGGAAGCTGACAAAAAGCAAGAAAGGAAGACCAAACCAAATCAAAGCAAAACTGTCAGATTGCTGGGAGGAAAGCATCCAATTTTGAATGCCTTCATCCTTCTAACTGCAAAACCAAAAGTAGTTCTTCAACTCACTGCCAAGTTTAAAAATAATTTATCGACACATTTTCTAAATATAAGTCATAGCATTAATTTTCTCCCAATTTCTAGTTATAATGGACTATTGTTCTTATCCTAACATAGGCCTTAAATGTGACCTTAGAATTACACTGACAGTCGATTAGAGCATTAGGTATGAATAGCATGTTGGACACATTGAAAGGGCATAGGGCCCTGCCCACTGGCTCTGTCCTCTGTGTTCCTGTGTATGCTGATCCCAGCTCCTCCAGTTAGAGATCAGAATAAATTTTGAAAATAAATTTTACTCAGTGTGAGGAGGGTCCCCAGTCACACGGAGAGCTATAATGGTCTTCAAACAAACATAAGTAGTACTCCTTTCTAGAATTTGCTACTGAAGGTGGAAATGTCTGAACTGACAGGGCAGTGCACCCAAAAGCATGGAGGGGCACCATATGGATGCCACACTTGCATGTTAAGCCTAACTGATCCAGGCCAAACCCTGCAGATGGGTTACATGTGTTGATGGCTGAATCCCTTTTAATGCATTCTGATACTTTGAAATGCTGAAATGCACAAGAGCTTCATAACTTTGGCATAGGCAGCATCCTTTACTCACTGGTTCCTCCAAAGCTGTGTGGGCAATTTAGTCTGAACCCATAAGTTTGAAAATTCACTTTCTTTTAGATAAATGCATGTAGTAATGAAGCAACTTTCACATAGAAGCACTGTGCTCACTCACTTCAGGCTACACCTGGGCAGGCCCTCAGGTTTGCTGGATTTACTTTTAGGTAGAGACAACACAGAGGCAGATTATGATTTCTTCAATTACTGGACTCTAACTGATTTAAATTGAATGTATTTAACATTGAGAAATGTAAGTCAGAAGGGATGAAAAATCAATTAATCTCTGTTCCTTTCTGATTAGAAACCCGGGCCTTATTTTCATTTCTTTTTCACCTTTCAAAATTGTTTTATGTATTCATTCATTTGAAAATTCAATTCATGCTCAGTCTCTGAAGATCTCTGAGTGGTGTACAGTCATAGATCAGGTTCTGAAATGATTTTGAAGCAGTTTTAAACAGTTCAGTACAACTCCAAACCCTGGCCTGACACCAGGTAATTTCTCTAGATGAGCTCTCAGTAATATGTTTCCTCCAAGAAGATCTGCAACTGTCTAAGCAGCCCATTCTGGATTACCTTCCCCACAAAGGGGTAGTCACAGCGCAGTAGTAGTTCTAACAGACAGGGAGGCCTGCTTCAGGAGAGGATATACCACTGGCTATTTCGAGCCATTATAGTGAGACATGTCTGATACAGATTTTTCCTCCTGTCTTTCCATTGCGGCACATTTTCTTTTTTCTAAATTTAATGATAACATAGTGCCCAGAATTTTCTCCCTAAGAATATACTTGAAAAATCTAATCAAATTACCTCTTAAAAACTCCTTATGATTACTTGAAATGATTAATCTTATGCAATCCATGAGTTCAGTTCTGAATGATTCTGGCTTGTCTCTCTTAAACTACAAAACAATGGGAAAGTCAAAATTGTATTACATATGCTGCATAGCTAACATGTTGGTCTAAGTAGCATTTCACCAATTTTTCCTTTTCTTCTCAACAACGCAGTAGAAGAAGCATTTCTTAAGGACAGACCCAATGGAATAAGGACCCATGAAGTTAGGAAATGTCGTACAATATATTAATTCTCCATGGTAATTTTTCCTTCAGAGTCATTGTAAGTAAATATTTCTTTTATCTTCAAACACACCGATAATTTCTGAATAAACCTTTTCCTAGATAAATTCCGTGCCATTGAAACTTTAAATTAAAGATGACAGCAAAACCAAGCAGTTCATCTAGGTAAAGAAAACTAGTTTTTGAAAGGGCATTGTCATTATACGTAAAATTATATGTACACGTATAGAGAAGAAAACAAAATAATTTTTCTTTTTTATTTGCACCAGAGCTTTTGGACAATTTTAGGGGACGTGGTGGCGCTGCAGGTTAAACCTCAGAAGCCTCTGTGCTGCAAGGTCAGAAGACCAGCAGTCGTAAGATCGAATCCACGCGATGGAGTGAGCTCCCGTCGCTTGTCCCAGCTCCTGCCAACCTAGCAGTTCGAAAGCATGTAAAAATGCGAGTAGATAAATAGGTACCACCTCGGTGGGAAGGTAACGGCGTTCCGTGTCTAGTCGCGCTGGCCACGTGACCACGGAAACTGTCTTCGGACAAACGCTGGCTCTACGGCTTGGAAACGGGGATGAGCACCGCGCCCTAGAGTCGGACACGACTGGACTAAATGTCAAGGGGAACCTTTACCTTTACCTTTGGACAATTTAAAATTATGGACATATATGAGATATAGGTAAAACTAAAACAAATTTACAGTTTAAACAAAAGAAGATTATGATTTTACTCCTTTGAAGAAACATATGTTAGAAGGATAAATACAAGGAATTCATGTGATAATAAGGATCTGAGTTCAGGTGGTATTTCCAACTGGAGCAAACGAGAGATGGGCACAAAACACTTTGTGCCATGTCATCTAAGTTGTGTTCCCTTTCCCTACCTCCCCTGGATGGCTCCCCCCACTGACCTGCTGGCATGTGCTGCTCCTTCTCTTCCCATCCCACAATCTTTCATTCTGGCAGTTTGGGGGGGCAAACTTTGTTTAAAGAATACTTAAAGGCCAACAGACAGTGATATTTGCACTGCACAAACAAGTAACAGCAAGTAGAAAATAAAGACAGAAGCAGAGAGAGAAAGACCTTAATGTGCTAATTTCGACCTAACCACTTAATGCTCACACAGGAAGAGTGCTTACATTAATTCACAGTAATGCACATACACTAACATTCAGTAAACAAAGATGGATAAGAAAGGAAAAAAGGAAATGCTAGAATATGAGTCTTAGCTAGCAGTGTTGATGCAAGGCTTTTTTTTTCACCCTGCAGCTATATGAAATGGCTGGCCAAGTGGTTGTGAGGAGATACATAGCACCTGTTGGCTTCAGTCTGAGCCTCCCCAGTGCTTCAGTGGTTCGAGTTTCAAGGCCTGGGGGTGGGAGATTTTCAGTTATCTCTTTCCTTCTTCTTTCATGCCAGCTGAATCTTATTGCATATGTGGTGCCTCGACTTACGAACGCCCCTGCTTACGACCATTTCGAGTTACGACCAGTTCCGGCCGCAAAATTTTGCTTCGACTTGTGGCCGGAGCTTCGACTTCCGAACAGAAAAAAGGCAGGGGAAAAAGGCGGGAAATTCAAACCGTTGGTGGCGAAGAGGCTGCTTCTTTGTAGCTCTTTCGCCCCAACGGTTAGGGGAAGGGATGCGGCAGCGGCGGCGGTGTCCGAGCGCCGGGAGGCTGAGCCTGGCTGGGGTGCTCCCTCCGGCCGCTCACCTCCCGGCAGCGGTGGCGGCGTCTGAGCGCCAGGAGGCTGAGCCTGGCTGGGGTGCTCCTCGCCGCCCTCCACCATTTGAATTTCCCACCATCGGCCCACGGAGGGCGGCGTGGAGCGCCGAGGACCGATGCAGCTGCCCCGGCGAGCAGCTACTGGTGGCGGTTCCGGAGCTGGAGGTGGCATCGGGCACCAGCGGCGGCATTGGCCCGCGGAGGGCTGCGAGGAGCGCCGACCCTGGCTTCATTGGAGCCCGTCGGGAGGTGAGCGGCCGGAGGGAGCACCCCGGCCAGGCTCAGCCTCCCAGTGCTCGGACACCGCCGGCGGCGCCGGGAGGCGAGTGGCTGGAGGGAGCACCCCGGCCAGGCTCAGCCTCCTGGCGCTTGTACACCGCCGCCGCCAGGAGGCGAGCGGCCGGAGCACCCGGCCAGCCTCAGCCTCCCGGCGCTGGGCCACTGCTGGTGCTGGTGGTGCCGGTTCCGGAGCTGGAGGCGGTGTCGGGCACCAGCAGCATCAGCGGCATCAGCTTGGGACTGCCTGGTAAGGTAAGGTGCCAGTTTTTTAAAACTGTTCTGGGTCGGTTTTGCAGGGCTGGGGGGGGGGGTTATGTTTCTGTGTTGTGTTGTGGTTTTTTTGTTTGTGTGTTTTTGTTTTTTTTGCAGTCCCAGCGTGGGACTTGCTCTGTTTACGTATTTTTATTTTATTTTTTTGAGGTATTTTTTTGGGGGGGCCGGAACAGATTAATCACGTTCCCATGCATTCCTATGGGAATGCATGCTTCGACTTACGACCATTTCGACTTATGTTCCATCTTCTGGAACGGATTATGGTCGTAAGTCGAGGCACCACTGTACTGTATGTTACTTTTGATTTTCCCTTCCTTTTAAAAACAAAACAAAACTGCAGCACATCTAAAAAAAAAAGAATACTGGATTGAACAGGGAAGTGATCCACCATATGGGTAACTAGCAATTGGTTGCATCACCAGAACCACATAGATAACCTGATTCATTTTCATGCATTTGTCCAAAGACAGTGCTCATCCATAGTCATAACCATCAAACCCACTTGCGGTGAGACTAGGAAACAATTTTGACCTATTTACTGAATATGGGCTATATCCAATGCTAGTCCCAATTAGAGTAGATCCACTGAAATGAATTGAACTTGCATCACTTGTGACCAACAAGTTCCATTTGTTTCATTGGGTCTATTCTACTTTGGACTAAAATGGGATTTAGACCTGTGGCTGCTTATTTGTGTTCTTGTATTAATTGCTGACACAAAGCACAAGAACAAAATATGTAAAAGTATTACAAGTACTTCAAAATAGTGCCCAGCTGGAGAGAGGTAAATTGGATATAGAAGATAACATTTCGAGTATATGCATATGTCATCACTCCCAAACAATTTTACAGCAAATATAATTTGAACTAGGCCCCATATTAACTTTGAAGTTAGAGTATTAATCACAGTTTTTAAAGCTTGATAATTCAAAACCTATCAGCAATAAATTTAGATTTAGTGTTTTTGGTATTGAGGCTCATAATATAGTACCAGAATACAAATTTTAATTTGTTAAAGCCAAAGTAATATCCATATATGATTTAATTAGCTATCTGGCCAATGTTGCCTCCTTTAATTGCAAAATCTGTAAGTTACAAATAGATCTAAGTACTCCTACATGGCTGTGTCAACAAGAAGTATATGAACTGTCTATAATCAGTTGTTACAATAATTCATGTTATATTGGGGGCCCCCTGCACTAATAGAAAGCATGCCTTGTGAAAAAGTCATAGGCAAAACTCATTTTAGGCAAAATTCTCTGTTCATTAAATGTTTACAAGTCTTTTTTCTCCATAAATCATGTGATTTGGATTGGGAGTTAAAATAAATTGCTAGTCCCAGCTAGAGCAGGAGTTATAAGTGTTGACTTACCAAAATTCCATTGATTCAATGGGTCTGGTTTAGTTGGGACCAAAAATTGGATTTTATCCAAATTATCTATGTATTTATTTATGTATTTTATCTGTTAATTGTCCTATAATCTGGATACTCTGGCTAATATAAAATTGAAATATGGAAAAAAAAATTGAAATATAATGCATAAAATGAATAAAATAGAATCACCATGCATACCAAAGCCAAATAAATCAGAATGTAATACCAGAAAAAATAATCTAATTACAACAGTGCAAAGAACCTAAAAAGGCAAAGCATGTCCTGTGGTATTTTTCCTTACTTCACACTGTAGCTGCAATGAGTTATTGTATTTGAACAATTTGCAAGGATTTGAAAGAGATTCTGTGAATCTTGTTATATACCATGGGTCCATTCCTTTCATCTGTGAGAGCTTTCTCACAGGAAAATTCTGGTAGTGGAATGGAGAGTGATATTTTTTCTTGAAGCCTTCCCTGACTCTCCAGTTTCTTATGGCACCTGACTGTGCTATGAAGACTTAGAGGGCCCTTCAGAATAGTGAGGAAGCTGGTGATGGGGGAAGCAGAGGGACATGGGATTGACAACATTTGCCCACCTCTTGCAGCGAGGAATGTTCTGAGTGGAACTCAGCTGGGTGAATGCTCCTGCTAAGTGGAAAAGAAGCTAGATCCACCTTGATTTAATAGTTTAAAATGCTGCCTGTATCTGAATTTGAATCGGAAAGATCTGAATTTTTATAACCGCCCAGAGTGGCCTTGGCTGCCAGATGGGTGGTATAGAAATCAAATAAATAAATAAATTTATTACTTATTTATTTCAATTATATACCACTCCATTAGTGCACAGTACTATTCTGGGTGGTGTACATATAAAAACAACAAAATGCCACAAAACAATAACTAAAATATAAAAACCAAGATGAGCAGCCAACAGAAATTAACCGGCTGGCTCACTGTATCAAAGCAGCAGTCCAGGGGTGAATAAATTCAGGAGAGGCTGCCTTTGAAGGCCTCTCAGCAGCCTCTTAAAACCAGGGAGGGAGGGAGGGAGGGAGACACATGTGGCTGCAACAGAAGGTGATTCCAAAGAGATGGTACCACTGCCGACTTCTTGTCGAAGATTTTGTGTGTGGATTTTAATGTCTTGGTAGTGACACATCTTCCTCCCACTCCTAGTTTCATATTTGGGCTGGGCAAGAATCTCACCTGCTGCCTCTGATAACAATCCTCTTTCCTAATTCTTTCCGAGTGTAGTACCACGCTTAATTTCTGTATTTAATGCTTATTTGAGTGTGTCTCTGTTGTTGCCAGTGTTTTACAAGTACTTTTACTTGGCATTGCCAATTCTTATTCCTTTATACAACCCACCCTCTTATTTAGTGCTAATATTTAAGGTTGTGTTTGATTTTGATTTCAGTCTGTGTTGCTTAGTTGGTTTCTTCTGTCTTGAGAAAGTGAGTCTTGAGTGCCGAAGAAGCACACATAAGTCTGGAATCAGGCAGGAATAGACCTACTTGAGTAGACTCCAGTGCTTCCAGATTACATAAAGGAACAAAATTTAACCATTTAAATTTCCAAATGCAAATCAGTTGGCAGTGAGAAGTGTTGGATGCCCAAATTTCAGTTCAGATTTGGATCCAAATCATGTTAGGTCTAAATTATTCTGATCTCCATTGGGCCAGAATATTAATCTCAAAACCAAATTAGGGAATTGTTGCAGAGCAACATGTTATTCACTCCTCCCTGCAGCAGGACCCTTGTGCATAAAGGAAAGCATGGCATAATAGAGTAGCTTCTGGTTAAGTCAAACTACCTTCATTCATGTTAATCATTGCCAGTCCAAAAATACACTTGGTGTTTATTTTTCCCAGGATGCATACTAATGTAGGAAGCATTTTAGAAAAACATACATACTAAAAAGTTTAGTAAGTTATTTTTGTTTTATCTGGCCAGTTTTTTTAATGGGTTTTGGGTGCTTTGAGATAGCAATTGCAATGCACAACCACAGTCTATTCCCTGAAGGTGGAATTGTATGAATGATCCAGATGATGTTGTCCTCCATTTGTTACCCTCCTGTGCTTCTCCACTGTCTCTTCTGTCTTATATCTTACCAGAAAACATCCATTAAGGAGGGAAAGGTAGAATAGATGCACAATTTCTTGACTGGTGATGCTAATAGCCATCCATCTAGAAGCAGCCTTGTTTTTTCAGATGCTTTGGACAGATTGAAGCATTGGTACAAAATGAGAATGATAAAAATGCATACCTCCTGTTCTCATTGATAGAGTGATAATGGCTATGGGGCATGCCACTTAAAATCATGATTCTTTAGTCTACTAAGAGTCATTGAGACATCAGTTATAGTCATTAAGAGAGAGAAGGAGGGAAATGATGAATCCTTTTAGATGATGCATAATTCAAAATGGGTTGATAAGGAAGGTGTGAATGTCCTTGTAAGCCGGACTCTATGGAAAGGGGTTTGAAAGAAAAGGAACAGAAATCAGTCCCAAACTATGAAATTAATTTTATTGCACTCTTTAACAACCGTTAGAGCTGTTTCAGTCACTCTGGTCAGGATTCCATCTGTAGTTGTAGGAAAGGTTAATTACTCATTTACGAAGCCATGCAGTTTTCCTTCATTTTTCATTTACAATTATCTCTACTTATTATAAATCCTAAAGCTACTTGCAGGAAGTATTGTACATTATATCTGTCAATTAAAGTTATTAAATCACAGATTCTTAGGAGTGAAATCCAAACATAGGCTAGTATGCCTCAGTCAGTGAATGCTCACTGTTCAGCATTATGAATGTGACCAATCTGATTTCAATGCCAGCTGAACTTTTCCTTGGCTGACTGCAATCCAGCAGCTGTTTCAATGGGGAGATGGAGATGTTTGATTGGCATCTTACATGTGCTGGAATTTTGATAGGGCAAGAAAAGAGATCTTCACAGATGGAATAAGAAAATTAAATTCTCTGCTGTAGCAAGAGATTTTACAGGAATTGCTTTAGTGAAGGATTTGTAGTATACAATGGATGGTTATGGACTTAATGATTTCAGAAGTAATGTACAAGGCACACAAGTTGGTTCTTTGATCATTTCTGCTATTAGTTACCAATGCTTAGTAAGTAAGTAGAGTAAAGCTCATGTAGATGTAAAATTTGAGGCTGCAGTTACATCTATATTGGGGATATAACTTTTTGTTCCCAGAGGCAAAACAGGGAATGGTGCTGTTCCCT
The DNA here is from genome assembly GCA_037013535.1 of Intellagama lesueurii. NCBI lineage: Eukaryota > Metazoa > Chordata > Lepidosauria > Squamata > Agamidae > Intellagama > Intellagama lesueurii. The sequence goes on along the minus strand of JBAJHW010000001.1, from coordinate 134,892,797 downwards.
GAGATAAAGATGCATAATATCCAAGGCTGGAAAAGTTGAGACACAATCTGGGGCTAAAATATCTCATCAGACGTTCTCTTTGGCTGAAGTCCTGTTGTGTAATTTATACCTGTGGAAGGGTGATGTCAGTACTGTAATTAAAAACTTACTGCTCTGTCCCACATCTTTTCTAATTCCCATGTACATGAGGTTACCTGCTCACTTTGCCTCTCATTCTCTCTGCTGAATGAGAAAATGAGATTTTTAGGGTGCATTTTTCACATTTTCAGACCTTTTTTGGCTCTACATGCATGGAGATGTGTTTTTTGGGTTTTTTTTGTAGAAAAAAACATTTGTCACAAGAAACCTGTAGCAATTGCATTTTGGGTGAAAATTTATTTTACACAAAATATGAGTTTTCCCCCCTACATAGAACAGCCAGAATCTTATTGGGATTTTACGGTATTCTAGAGTAATTAATATTGGATGAGCCGCAGTAGTGAATTGTAGCTAACTACAAGGTACTGGTCACATACATAGTTGAACACCATGGCTAGCATGTGGCTAGACATGGAACCAGCACTTCATTTATTAGCTGCAATTTGTTGCTAGGATTATATGATGCCAGTTATTCCAAAGCAATAACTGGGCCAATATTATGGTGGGTTTTTTTTTCAACAAAATATGACCCTTTTTTTTAAAATGCTACTGCTTTTAGGAAAAAGGCACCAGACTTTTTGCTGTTATGGAGGAGTAAAAAAATCTTCCAGCAGGTAAGCTTTTTGGTAGAGTTTGTTCTTAAGTTGAGACACATGAGACACATGAGGACAAGAACCTGAGTATATATTGCATCCTTAACTAAGATCTTAAGACCACTGAATTATAATATTTATATTTCCAACCTTGAGATGTGACTCTCTTAATCACAGTGAGAGCCCATGGGCTCTAACCACACCCATAATCAGGTTCCAGGTAGCTTGAAATTGCTTGCATATCTACAAATATAAAATATTTGCCTGATGTAAAATTAATATGCTGCAGTATATGCGACTGGAAAGGAGCCACCCTTGTACACTGCCACATGCTATATTGCAAAGAAGCATTATTTTTATTGCTTCTCTAACACTGTAAGCTACAAAAGATCATACAAGGTCTAACTTCTCTATTAAAGTGAGCATTCAGATGTTCTAACCATGCATAGTTGAATGAAACTTTAATGCTTAAGCTTTGGAGGGTCATGGAATAAAAATGAAAGATGAAAGCATTAGCTAGTTTTCTTAGAAAAGTTAGCAGGATCCCAAATAAGGAAAATATTATCTTTTGTGGATCAAATATCAGACAGAATTCAGAAATTCAAGGAAATGTGTGATGACTATTGTTGGTTGGCTTAGATTTCCTACAGCTGATTAATGCAACAGTTCACAGATATATCTTTCATGTATTTTCATAGTTCAAATTAGCAGACTCTCTTTCACGACTGTACTTTGACTTTTTACCACATTAAACATTATTATATATGACATCTTTCTAACATTCTGAGTGCGGGTTAGCTTCCCCAATTGTAGGGTTTTAATGAGGTTGTTGCCATAGCAACTTTGCTTCAGATGACACTACATGATTTCTTAAATGCAGGTGTATCTTGTCAAATATAATAATTCCTGGAAGTTACATAGCAAACTTCCATGCTTATTCCCCCATCTTATTACCATGACTATTTAGTCCTCCTTAAAATCTTATATGATGCATTTCCAAAAAAGAAGAAGTGGGTGATGAAACAGAAAACCCCCAACAATCATTTAAAAGCAAAATGTTTCCTTTGTCAGCAGCCATTTTTGAAAGCAGAAATGTTCAGAATAAATCCAGATCCATCTAAGCTCATACTACACAAGTTCTCAACAGAAGAATTACCTGGAGGGAATGAGTGGTGATAACCGACTTAGTTAAGTTAATCAGTGTGTTTGTGGAATGAAATTGGAAAGAGCTGGCCCTTATTTTCCAAAAGTCCCAATTCTCTCCTTAATCCCTATCCTTTATATGCCACTTACATGGTTGAATCAAGGCTAGTGTTTCATTGAATGGAAGAAAACCATTTTATTTCTCCATTTTTAGAAGGAAAAGAGATCTAGGACAAGGTCCTGAAAGAAGAAGGGAGTAGCATTTGGGGTTAATTTCCCTTTCTCCCTTTAGCTCCAATCCCATTTCCCATGCTGTTCTAGAGCTTTTCTTGGCTTTCTAAAGGCCTTTAAGAGGGATGACAAAAGGAAGAGGAAATTACTGGGGATTGCCTTTCCCCATCCTCTGAAAAGAAAGTGTTCTGGGGTCGGAGTTTTGCCCTTGGCTACTCTGAATCCAATTCATTAAAAAACCTGAGTTTGCCTTTCTCCCCTCTCCTTTCATCATCTCTTTTCTCTTTTGAATATGTCTGTTTCATTCTATGCAATTAAGTTTTAAACCATGTGGAGTGTAATATATAAATGTAGTAGTAAGCAAACAAATAGGCATCATTGTTCTTGTCTGAAAGTAGCCTGTAGCATTGAACTTTAAATGAAACAGGATCTATCTCCAGACTCAAAAAATAAGATAGAGGAGTCTTTTTAAATGCTTCCTTTTGGAGTCTGTGGGCCATCAAAATCCCAAATCTTAGGGTCAAAGAATAGTACTACTTCAGACAAAATGGCATGGGAGTTGGATTTCTCCTATAACTCCAGGAAAAGAGGCGGGCTGTGTAGCCTTGGGCAAGCTGCACAGTCCCAAGGCATTCCCAAGAAAGGAAGGGTAAGCCCTTGCTGAGTATTCTTTGCCTAGAAAACCCTGAAAAGGATCTCCTTAAGACAGAGTTAACAATTATTATTATTATGCAATAGAGCGATAAAAATATAAGTTTAAAGTGGTGGGAAATCTTTCTTTTCTTTTCTCTTGAAACAAACATCTCACAATAGTTAACTGTGGTGCCAATCAAACAAGCATGTGAGATTTATCTGCATTAAAAATGTGTTAAACTAACAAGTGCCAATGCTGTGAAAAAGTAGAATTTTACATAATTTGCTATTTGAACACTGCCCTCCTTTACAAACAAGTTAGAGTAGAGAATAGTGACCTGTATTTCAACATTTAGGAATATAGAACAAATGAAATAATGTTGTGTTAATTATACAGTTTTGCAGAAGTATATTTTGATGTATTTGTGTTGCAATGGTCAGACATGTGTTATCACACTATTATGATTTAGAGACACTTGAAGTTAGAAATCATCTCTAGCAAATGAACAAACAAGTACAAAGTTGAACGATACATCTAATTGTTCTGATTTCAGCGAGACTCTTCTGGGCAGAATTTTTATTTTATTTTATTTAAAATATTTTTAACCCACCTTTCTCCTTAAAAAGGTCCCAAAGCAGCTTACATATGTTATTCATATTAGTTAAATATTCTTTAATTTAAATGTTAATTCCTGATCCAGATTATGCAATATGCATTAGGGTATATGAACTAGTTTAAGAGAAAATAGTGTTAGAATGATATTGCTATACCCTTTTAGTAAAAGATATGGATGAGTAAGCAGTAAGACTGAATGCCACATTTGAGGGTGACCCCAAAACATGTAGGAATTCATGTTCATCTCACATATGCAGATATGCAGATGTAAAGCTATAGTTGTCAGGCAAGAGTGTGGGATTTTATTTTATTTTATTTTAGACTTTAGAGGCTGAATTCCAATTTAGAGAGGGTTTGGGGGGGATAGTTATAGCAGTGGGTGGGGCTAAGAGTATTGAGGGAAAGTGATGGATGAAATCTAAATCTTACCAGTCTTGGACATTTTCTCACCAAGCATACAAAGCGCAGCTCAGTCCTTTGCATGTCTGCTCAAGAGTAAGCTTCATTGCAACCGTTCCTGAACTACAAAGGACAGCTCATCTGCTGTTTGAGTTTATGGGGCTGCAAAATGTCTCAGTTTTATGCAACAGTTTCTCATCCTTTACAGTGGTGCCTCGACTTACGAACTTAATTGGTTCTGGAAGATGGGCGTAAGTCGAAATGGTCGTAAGTCGAAGCACCATTTCCCATTGAAATGCATTGAAATGCAATTAATCTGTTCCGGCCAAAGAAAAAAATCACCAAAAAAATCACTGTAATACTCATTGGAAACGCGATTAATCCCTTCTGGCTGAAGGGGGGAAAAAAAAGAAAGAAAACCAATCAAGCTTGCAAGACCCATCGGAAATGCACAGAAAACAAATGGAGCAGATTGGAAATGCACAGAGAACAAAGGGACCAGGTCAGAAATGCACAGAGAACAAAGGGACCAGGTCGGAAATGCACAGAGAACAAAGAGAGCAGTTCAGAAATGCACAGAAAACAAAGGGACCAGGTTGGAAATGCACAGAAAACTAATGGAGCAGATTGGAAATGCACAGAGAACAAAGGGACCAGGTCGGAAATGCACAGAAAACAAAGGGACCAGGTCAGAAATGCACAGAGAACAAAGGATGCAGTTCGGAAATGCACAGAAAACAAAGGGACCAGGTCCGAAATGCACAGAGAACAAAGGGAGCAGTTCGGAAATGCACAGAAAACAAAGGGACCAGGTCAGAAATGCACAGAGAACAAAGGATGCAGTTCAGAAATGCACAGAAAACAAAGGGACCAGGTCCGAAATGCACAGAGAACAAAGGGAGCAGTTCGGAAATGGACAGAAAACAAAGGGACCAGGTCCGAAATGCACAGAGAACAAAGGATGCAGTTCGGAAATGCACAGAAAACAAAGGGACCAGGTCTGAAATGCAAAGAGAACAAAGGAAAAAGCAAGGGAAGCATGCAAGACCCATCAGAAATGGGGAAAAAAACACTCCAAAAAGCAACCAAACCCCCCAAGACCCATCGGAAATGGGGGGAAAAATAAAAAAACAAACAAACCCCCCAAGACCCATCGGAAATGGGAAAAAACACTCCAAAAAGCAACCAAACCCCCCAAGACCCATCGGAAATGTGGGGGGGGGGGGAAACCAAAAAACAAACAAACCCCCCAAGACCTATCACAGCACAGAAACATAACCCCCCAGCCCAAAACCATGCTGCAAAAACACCCAGAACAGTTTTTAAAAAGCAGAAAACAGCACCTTACCTTACCAGGCAGCCTTCTGTGATCGCACACTCTCTAACTGCTGGGGCGAAAGAGCTACAAAGAAGCAGCCTCATCGCCACCTACAGTTAGAAATTTGAATTTCCCGCCTTTTTTCCCTGCCTTTTTCTGTTCGTAAGTGGAAGCTCCGGTCGCAAGTAGAAGCAAAATTTTGCGGCCGGAGCTGGTCGTAACTCGAAATGGTCATAAGTAGGGACGTTCGTAAGTCGAGGCACCACTGTACATACCTTATTTGCAGTCAATAATTAGAGATAACTGTAGAAGAAGCTTGATGGAAAAGGTCTCCCACAAAGCCTTTGGCATACATTCCCAGGTTCCACAAAATCTGAGTAAGACTAAGCTAGCTAGACACACCTACCTGTGCACAGTACAACCAAATATGCTTTGCTGGTGGTTATTCAGCTAGGCCATTTAGCTAAGATAGTCTACCTGGATGTTTTAACTTTTGATTTGGGCTATGAATCATCATAGTTCCAGAGGCACACATAATCACTCCTATAATGCCACTCTAAGCGATACTGTTACGGAACAGTCCACTTGATTCCAGCACTGTAGAGTAAAAAAAGTCATTCCTTAAAGCTGCAGTGTTTTTGCATCAGGCATGTTTCACAATTGTGCCCATGTGATTATCATGAAAATCTTTAGACAAAATATGCTGAACTTCTTAATATCCCTTTAAATCATTCCTGTCTTATCTGGCACAGCTTGTTTTTTGTGAAGACACTCTTTTAATTGATGAGATGTTAGAAAGGGCACATTTTAAGCATATTTTTCACAATGAACACTTGATTTGAATAATTTTCATGCTGTTCAAAACATATACATGCACACAATGCAATACTTTAAACAAGCAAAGACAGATTTTAGTATTTAGCAGCACCGTTTGCTGCTTTGCCCACCCTAAAATGTACAAGGCTTGCCATTCTGTTTTGTTAATTCAAAATTTTTTTTTTTAATTCTTAAGGAGAAAAGGTAGATATAAAGAATCTAAGTAAAAAACCCATCTGGTAGTCTTCCTGATTGTAACAGCAAGGTCAGGGAGTGCAGCTTAAGCCAAAAGAACTTGGAAAGAGTGTAATTAGTCAGATTTTATGGTGTATTAAAGTACTGCCTAATATCAAGTAACTTCTAATACACATACCAAGTTTATGTCTTCACTCTCAAAAGCATTGCGCGTAATTAGCATACTGACTGTTAAGTGAGTCAAGAGTGCAATGTGACTCCTCATTTAGTGCACACTGTCCACCACCATTTTTGGGGTGGGGTGGGGAGATCCTTGAAGAAAAAGCTTCATGTGCACAATGAACAATCTATTTAAAATGTTTAGTTTTTATTTATAATAATTCTGAAGGATCTCCCTCTGAGATGGAACCAATTGCAGAATGTGTCACAGGGCTTGCCTCAGCTCTCCTCCCTTGTACTGAACAGTAAAAGCTGTTTGATTATAAAGCAGACTGCATTAAGGTGTGACAGGTTTTCCTTAGTTTGGACATTTAGGCAGTGTTTTCAAGCTATCAGTTAAGGAAGCTGGGGCTGAGTCTTGTGGTGTAAATCCTCCACTGAGTTGGGCATTGCGCTGGGTGGTTTCCAAGGTTCCCTCCAGTTCTACGGATTTTATACTGTGGGAACATAGTAAAGAATGGGCTGAATGATGGAAGCAGGCTGGTTGACAAGACTGTGGTGGGAAACTGCTAAGGAGACAGCACTGCAGGGGACTGTCTGAAACTTGTGCTCCCACCCAGAGAGGTGTTGTATATGGAAGGTGTTGAGCCCGGACTGCCCGTACACATGGGGGAAATCGATGTCAAAAGGTACTCACAGCAACAGGCATACTGAACTGAGTGAGAAACATGGGGGAGTGAGAAAGATGTGCTAAATCACCTGGGAGAAGAGCAGGCTGTGGTATCAGTGGGACAGTGGTCATTTCCACCTCACCCTTCATCTTTAGAAGGAAGTAGAGATGTCACATAATCTACACAGAGGAAAAAGAAGGTGTGTTCTGAATGCCTGGCTAAAGCAATGCATCTTCTCAAACTCTATGACTGACAGATAGTGAGGGAGTGATTTTGTGAACGTACTTTTGGACTTGAGTGCTGCCGTCAGGTTAAGCACAAACTATCCTTCCTTTTGCATTGTGTCCTTGGTTGCCACAATCTGCAGATAAATCTTATAGAATACAGGGTTTTTTTCCTTGAAAGGAATGATGTGACTGATGAGTTTCTAAATTAGTGAGAGTGTAGGAACTAATATAGATGTAAAACTAATCTTTGCAAGATATTCTCCAAGTCATTATTCAACTAATAAGACTGTAAATGAAGGAATTATATAACCATCAGGTTCTCTAGGCAAATAAAATTTTCCTTTCTGTTTGCCTTCAGGAAGTGAATGTATCTTGTTCGTTGCAATTGATTGACCTGTGGGGCTTCAAGCAATTTTCAGACAGGGGATATTTAATGATGTGATAAAGGTGGGGAAAGGAAGCCTCTCCAGCAGATGGAAAATAGGACGAATCAGGTTACTCATCTAAAATATTCTTGGCTTATCTCCATGTTAATACAATGATTCACTAACTTCTCTTCTGAGTTTCAAAGATGGCTATAAGTCAGCATAGCAAGTGGGACGAGTCAGCTGAGAATAAAAGGATGCAAGAACATAGTCAGAGGTGTCAAACAGTAGTTAACTTGTACATGCTGAGAGGAAAGCAAGCCAATAAATGAAATTTTAAAAATGCTTGCTCTCATAGTGAAAAAATAGCATAGGCCACATAATCTGAGTTCAAATTTGAATTTTTATTCAAAAATACAAATATTTCCCTTCAATTATAAACATAAAGAGAAATGGATAGAGACTGTAACATTTTTCATTTATCAGAAGTTAATGATGTTTTGTGGGCATAGAAGTTCCATTGGATGCAATCTTGACTGTAATAGAGTAATGGGTGCAGGGTTTTCATGCTACACACTCCTCATCCACACCAAACCAGGGAACTGCCAATAACCTATTTATTTCTTGGCAGAACTGAAGGAAATAGTCAAGCATAGCTGTACGTTATAAACGAATCAAGCCTGCCAGCTTTCAGAAGAACAAGTTTGGAGTTTTGTTCAAGAGTAGCATTTACAACTATTGGGGAGCGGGGGGATGGTCTAGAAAGATGTACTTGTATTCTAAGGCTGTGTTTATGAACAACTGTTGAGCATATGACATATTCAAATGGATGGGTGCAGAGGTCAGGAGATTCTGATGAATGAAAAATTGTATGAAAATGTATTAAAACTCTGGACACACGTTCAGTCCTGCAATAGATGTCTTTAGAATCCTTTCCTCCTAAGCACTGAGATTGTAAAACCCAGATAAAATCATTCATTCTGCTTAAACATTATTGCTGCATACTACAAAACTACACCCCATCTCCATACTCCCCACAATTCATAGTAAAAAGGTAAAGGTAAAGGTTCCCCTTGACAATTTTTGTCCAGTCGTGTCTGACTCTAGGGGGCGGTGCTCATCCCCGTTTCCAAGCCATAGAGCCAGCGTTTGTCCGAAGACAATCTTCCGTGGTCACATGGCCAGTGCGACTTAGACACGGAACGCTGTTACCTTCCCACCGAGGTGGTCCCTATTTATCTACTTGCATTTGCATGCTTTCGAACCGCTAGGTTGGCGGGAGCTGGGACAAGCGACGGGCGCTCACTCCGTCACGTGGATTCGATCTTACAGCTGAAGATCTACAGACCTTACAGCACAGAGGCTTCTGCGGTTTAACCCGCAGCGCCACCATGTCCCATAGTATGAATTATTTAAGAAGAGATGTATCCATTTTCAGAAACACTGTTTATCTCTGTCTGAATTCAAATCAAGTTTGTTCAGCCTCAGATTTGGTCCATTTTGGAGTCCTGCTTCCATTTAGATACCTCTTGAGTTCCAAGCCAAATCAGGCTTGGGATGTTTTCTGAATCTGAAGCAAATTCCTAACAATAAAAGTATGCTGTTGGTTGCTCTCATGCCTGTTTTTGTGCTTTGTTTCCAGCGCAGAATTGACTAGAGGACAGGGCTCTGAATCATGTTGTACTTTAGCTGTTAGAAGGGTAACATTGTGAGACATGCAGAGTTATACGGTCTGAGAAGCAGCAGGAATAACTCATTAATAATTCTCTTTCACATAGTATTTTGTCCATTCTGTGGAACCCATCACTTATTAATAAGTATCTGTTGATTTAATAGTAATCATGCATCATTCTAAGCATCTTGCTGGCATCTTTGTTTACTAATGATTCCTTTGGCCAGAAGCTGCACACTCTATGGACTAACCAGTTAAACAATATGAGTTAAAAATTAAAAAAAAAACAAATTCCAGACTGGTTCTTACATTCATTCAGGTTCAATCACCAGGGAATATAAATTCTGCATGTGTTTTGAAGTTAAGTAGAACATGACTGGCAGCATTGTTGTAAGACCTAAAGTTGAAAATTATTTGCTTGAAACAGGGCTTTTTTTAATGACATGGATGCCAGAAGTTTGACAGATCTCTGAAAGATTTAAGCAGACAATTGTATGTGATATGTACACACTACAGTTTACTATATTTCAGTTTTGCCATTATAAATCACTCCCTTAACATTTTTCTGTGCAGAGTGTAAAAATAAATCCTGGAAACTCGCTGTAACTAATGTGATCTTGCTAAAATTTAATTTTTCTTCCCAGCCATAAACAAGTATTTATATACTTTCTCCTTTTTTAAATAATAGCAAGCTATGGTTATTTGGAAATAAAATTGATGTGCCTCCTGACCTTCTTGCAGTTACTTAAGAGCTTGCAGGGAGGAGCAGATGATAAAAAGAATTGCATACATAATGTTAAAACCATAAACCATTAGAATTGCATGTGATTGGGCCATTGTGAATGATCACAATGAGGTACTTGGCCAAAGGGAAAGACACTGCTGAACACCATGGTACTATATGCTTCGTGGGGGACTTTAGTTCTTCTTTTAGCTTCTTGCATAAAACCAGTGCTTGGAGGACATGAAAACAACCAGTGTTTTTAGTCAGATGCTGGTTTTGATGGCTTGGTTGGTGAACAGTCTGTGGTTTGTACAACCACATTTTTGTCTTTGGTTAGGAAGAAAAATCATTTAACTGTGTTTTGGGCATATTAATTTCAAGTTTAAAAGTTAATTTTGCCTCATTAGACAATATCTCATTTTCACTTCAGGTTCTCATTGTTCATCAATAGTGAGCAGAACATGAATACAACAAATTGTAATGGACTGACAGATATATAATCTGTAGAGGAATAATTCATTGAAGTTGATGTGATATCTAGAGCATAAAGTCATGTCAAAAAGGGTGGTGCAAAATGAGTACAACATGAGGGCTATTCTGGTCATTTGACAAGTTTCTAAATTGACACGCACTCAAATTTCATGATACTTACTGTACTTCAACCACTTAATCCCTGTTGCCCTATTTGAGAGTCAGTTAGCTGTAGTGATAGAGTGTTGGGCAAGGACTCAGGAGACTGTATTCAGATCCCTGTTCAGCTATGGAAAGTCACAGAAATTGTATACTCCTTGGGTTTAGGTAAGCTGCAGAGCCAGAGGTTGGGAGTTCAGTTCCCCACTGTGCCTCCTTTGCAAGGGGCTGGACTTGATGATCCATAGGGTCCCTTCTAGCTCTGCAGTTCTAAAATGTTGTTGTTGATGATTTCACATACCTCAAAAACCCTAAATCAGAAGCAGCTTGATGACATATAGCAACAAAAAGCTGGATTGTTTGCAGCTTTAGCTATATCACGGAAATGTATCTTTCAATTATACTACTGGTGACTGAAACCAGTAAAAGTTTGGAATCTCTCAGCTGGGTTGGATCTTAAAGATCAAACCATGGAAGAAGATTAAAGGAGATATTCTTAACTGCCCTGTGACAGAAAGGTATGTGTTTCATTCCTCAAGGATTCAGCCTTTTCCTGGGCTGCTTTGCTAACCTGAAGTATGAGGTTTAACCATGAGACGAAACTCCTCTCCCATCACACCATCATGTTTTTTTTCTCCAATATCAGAAAGTAAGACAGGCCAGTATGGATTATTGTACCTCAGTTTGTGTGTATTTTTACATAACACACAAGCCACTTCCTATAAGCCATGATTATGCCAAGATAGCTTCCCATTTTGTCTAAACTTAGAAACCATGTGATCTCTCCTAGATTGTTCCAAATCTCGTAATCAAAGTTTTCCTAAGTTCAGGCAAAAAATGGGAAATTGTGATTAATAGAGACTTCCTGTTTTAATAGCAGTTCCTCTGAAATGGTTCTAGGTGTGAGCAAAAGTTTGTGAATATCTCTGCTTACTGACAATAGATATAATCATCTGAACATAGCAGTTTTCTTAGGGTGCAGTCCTAACAAACCAAAGTGATTGAAGCCCATCTGAACTGACACTAGGCCAGTTGAAGCTGTGCAAAATGCAAGTCTCCCACCCCACCCAACTAAAGATGCTGGAATGGACCTTGACTTAACTTTCTGCTGGCACAGTGGTGGTGTCCCTGGGCTGGATGAGGTTTGGATCTGCTAGAACGTAGCTCTTCCCTCAGCTTTGGGCTCTTCTGGATGATCTTAGCCAACACAGCAGCTCTGCTGGTGGGTGGCAGTTCTCTGAGATGTGCCACCACAAGAATGTGGCACAAGGTTTGTTGTGGCACCAGAAGAAGCTTTTTCGTATTCAAAACCCAGTATAGTAGGACATTTGTGATGAGTACTGCACTTCTAAGAAGCAACTGTTTAATGACAAAAATGCTGGACTTCATAGACTTTTATGTCTGTTCTACAGGTCTCTTCTTCTGTCCTTAAAAGAACTGTAATCCAGTCACATAGTGGCATCTATACAATCAAAGACAGAGATTTCCTTTCAGGCTTGTACTGTCCAAATGACTTTTTATTTTTTACCTAGTTCCTGCTATGAGCTGTATTGTGTAGCAAGTAATATTAACAATATTTCTGTAATAAACTGGGTTTCAAGTCACTCTGGTGGCTATTATTTGGCTTCAGTGAAAGTGTATTGCTTTTTAGTGGCCATGTATTGGTTTTAATATAAATATATTGTCTCAGATGTAGTTTTATTGTTCTGAGTTAAAATACATTGATTTTGGCTGAGATAGTTTGGCTTCAGGGTAGATGCACTAGTTCTACTAGCGAGACACTGGATTTAATGGTCGCTTAACTGTTGTTGCAACACATATCCATCTATTGAAAGAAAGAAAGAAAGAGAAAGAAAGAAAGAAAGAAAGAAAGAAAGAAAGACAGAAAGAAAGAAAGAAAGAAAGAAAGAAAAGAGTGGCATTTGATTTAAGAACAGTAAATAGGTACTAATCTAGGTTTTCTTTTGCACTACCTGTCATTCCATCTAGACCATGGACTTCATTAGTCATCCTTAAAGCAGTTAGATTTTAAAATATGTATTAGAAACTAAAGATATTACTTAGCAGTTGCTACCATATTAGAGAAGTGATATCCTATGTCTGGACGCACTAGGTGCTGAGAGAGTCCCAGTGTAAGAACTAGAGTAAACACACGATGACTGTAGTAAATCCTGCATTGTTAACTCTATAAATCAGAGATCCGTCCTTCTGTATTTTGTAGGATACCATACATATAGATGACATTAAATAAATAAATAAACAGATAAATAAACAAACAGCAAATAATATCATGGATGTGCAGATAGTTCCTCTGTATACTTCAAAGATCCAAAACTCCTCCCTGAAACTGGTGGTGGGAGGGCAGAGGACACTGTCCTCATACTCTTCTAAACATTGCCAGTAGAGAATGGCATGCATGACAGAACAAACCTGTTGTCTTGCCTATGTTCTTGAAATTGCTACCTAGAGTCAGAGGTCAAGAGTTTGATTGTGCGTTCTGGAAAGAGAGACAGTCTGTGTAGCTTTGGGCAAGCTGTTCAATCCCAGAGCACTCTCCAAGAAGGAGGGAATGGTATGCCACGTCTGAGTACTGTCTACCTAGAAAATCCTGGAAAGTGTCACTGTACGTTGGAATCAACTTGACAGCAGTTGATAGCATGTCAACTTGATCTGCCAGTACAATGTCTGTGCTATCTAATATTAAGCAACAGAAGAGCCCGAAAAGTGGAAGTGAAGGGGAGGAGTGGGAAGGAGCAGAGTTACGCTAGATCCCAACCCCTCTCAGTCCAGACTCACAGTCGCTATGAAGGCATGAGGTTAGCCTAGTGTTAGGGTGGTCCTAAGTAACTTCCAACTTATATACCCTGTTTCCCCGAAAATAAGACCTAACCTGTAAATAAGCCCTAGTATGATTTTTCAGGATGCTAGTAATATAAGCCCTACCCCCAAAATAAGCCCTAGTTAAGTGAAACCCCGCCCTCCACCATTGTGTAGCATTGTGCAGCAACCAGAAGATGACATGACTGTATTTGAATAAATGTAGATTATTGTACATGAAAAAAATAAAACATCCCATGAAAATAAGCCCTATTGCATTTTCTGGAGCAAAAATTAATATAAGACCCTGTCTTATTTTCAGGGAAACACGGTAGGTTGGGAGGGGTTTGGATTTAGCGTAGCCTCAACTGGCTTAGTGTTACTTCAGTTGTTCACTAACCATCTTGGCTAGTTAGGATTGCATGGCCAAAGAGGGCAACTAGCCTTTCCTCTCTCCTGTCTTCATTTATTTTTAAAAATTAAAAAGCAATATTTAAATAATTTTTAAATAATGTTGAGCAAAATTTATTTTAATTTTAAACATTACCTTTGATTGGTCCACCACATAAGTTAATACCACTATTAGCATATTGTTATTCTCCAGCCTGCTTTCTATAGGAAAATGCAGAAACTGTGAACATCCATGGATCTAGGTTTTTTTAATAGTGTAAAAGAGCTTTTGACTTCTCAAAACATTTCTTTACATAACAATGTGAGAACATAACAATTGCTCTGATGGGCTAGAAGAGAGGTCCATCTGGTCCAGCACCCTGCTTTCCACAGTGGCAAACCAGGTACCTTCATGCAACCAGCCGTCTCCCACTGTTGCTCCCTAGCAAGAGCTATTCAGTACTTGACTGCTTCTGAGTAATTTTTTAGCAATTCATCTTGGATTGCAATTTGAGCAGTTTGCTTTGAATGTACTGTAGTTTCCATTTAAATGAGACACATTCACTTTGAAGTAAATATGCTTAAGATGACTGGGGGTCTAAATATATTCAGGCCTTAAATCTGGGATAGCAGGGTTGCTCCATGAATGTATTCATCACTGTTTCAACACATCTATATTCTAGTACCTTGGGTGGTCTTGAGCTGCCTCTAAAGAAACAAGAAACCCCCTCCTGGTTTGCCGCCTCTGCAAGGCTAGACCATTTGCCTGCGTAACCCAGAAAAATCACTCACTGTGATTGCATAGGTTGATTTTCTGGGGACATGCTAGCAAATGGTCTGGAGGAGGTGAAACAGGATGTGTTGTTTTTTCACATTGCATTCATGCAGTAGGTATTCCCCAATGAGTAGTGATAGACAGCTTTCTTTAGGGGCAGCTTCTCTGCCATTATTGATCGCCCCCTTCAGTAAATAAAACTACTGGAGAACATGAAACATTTCTATGGCATGTTGTCATATCACAGAGGACAATGAATGGTCAACATACTATAATCTGCTCTAGTTTCTATAATATAAATTATTCTCTGGAAGGGAGAATCAAGATAAGTGGTATCCTGTGTATTTTCCTCACACACATGAATTTGTCCATCTATCCCTCCATCCCTCCATTCATCTACTATTTCAGCTTCTGTACCATTCCATCAATGCAAACACTTTAGGCGGTTCACAGTGAATCAAAACAATTACTGTACAGTCATACAAACACATAAAATACAAAATATATATAATAAAACCCTGTCTAGTTGAATTGATAAAACCTGCCTTTAAATGAATTAAACAAAGGTAAAACAAATCTGAACATACCAGGTCAATTAGTTAAAACACTAGTAAAGACAGCTTTATACAGTTCAGTTTTAATTAACTTCCTGAAAACTGAGAGTGATGGTACTTGACAAACATCTGTAGAAAACTTATTCCAGAGCTTCCAGTATTGGAAGAAGCAGCCATGTTAATCTGTGCAAGCATATCAGGCAAAATCCAAAGGGAAACAAACAAAACAAAAGAAAAAAGAAAAAAACATGTGGCACCTTAAGGACTAACTGTTATATTTTAATGTGAGCTTTCATGGATCATGTCCACTTCTTTGTGAAGTGATCACAGCAGATATTTATATCTTCATAGAAAGAGCTGGGTTGAAGAGTACCCCCAAGCTGCAAACCTGGTCTTCCAGGGGAGTGTCACCCCATCCAGAATGGGTAAATTTCCTTCCAACCAGTTCATTACACATTAGGATCTTCATCTTTTCTGGATTCAGCTTCATTTTATTGCCCCTTGTCTGGTCCGTTATCAAGGTCAGATAGTGCTCAAGAACTTGCACAGCATCAGCTGCAGATGAAGAAAAGGAGAGATAGAGCTATGTTTCGTCTGCATACTGATGACGAACTCCAAATCTCCATATGGCTACTCCCAGTGGCTTCATATAGATATTAAAAAACATTGGGGAGAAAGAGGTCCAAAGGGGAGGATACGTCATCCCCAAGCTGTACCATTTGAGATCAGCACTCGAGGAGGGTCTGGAACCACCAAAGAGCAGAACTCCCAGGCCCTAAACTTGATAGCCATCTCAGAAGGATATTGTGGATGATGGTATCATAGGCTACAGAAAGATCCAGGAGAACCAGTAGGGTTACACTCTCCCTGTTGCCTTCCTCAGGAGATCACCTTGCAGAGCCACCAA
Organism: Intellagama lesueurii; assembly: GCA_037013535.1. Taxonomy (NCBI): domain Eukaryota; kingdom Metazoa; phylum Chordata; class Lepidosauria; order Squamata; family Agamidae; genus Intellagama; species Intellagama lesueurii. The sequence continues at coordinate 134,876,824 of JBAJHW010000001.1, read as the reverse complement.
TGCCGTTTCAGTTCCATGGCGAAACCTGAACCCCAGTTTAATTGTAGTTGTCAATGATGGTGTGAAACCCAAATTTGGACTTCAACATTGACCATGTGCAACTGCATATCTTTTAGCAGACTTCAGTTGGATACAAAATCCAATTGTAAGTGTCTTATATTATCCGATTCTTCATCTTGGAAAATTGGATTCCTCCCCACCTCCTCCTTCTCCAGGGAAGCAGAAAGGAATGATTAGATGATGATTTAAAATAGCATGTTCAAAGTGAGAAATGTCTTTGTGTGAATTACTGGTTATATTGGACAGAACAGGTTTTACTGAATGGCATAAGTCTCTTGTGGAATTAATTCTTCTCTTGTGAGAGAAAAGTCTGCATTTTAAAACAATAGCTCGGTTTCCTTGTGCACATATAAAGGCTCTGAGACACTCATGCATGGTCCAAAAAGGAGAAATGTATCATCAAGAAAGAAGACCAAAGAGGAGACAGAAATTTGTGTAGAATGTACATATCAGAGGCAAAACCCAATTGCTAGTCTCCACTAAAGTATACTCAGTCAATGTGGAGTCATTAGTCTTAAGAGTACCAGATGGAGTCTCAGGGAACTATGCTTTCCCACATCTCCATGTGAAGAGACAAATCTCAGGGCAAGCAATGGTGGAGGACAACAAAGTTTGATTTTCAACATATGGTGGTTTTAAGGCTCTCTCCTCCTCACTCCCAGCTGGTAGTCAAGACTCACTTGCAAAGGTGTTTGTATGTCTGCTGCATAGTTAGGGCTAAATTCAGTTGCTAGTTCCAATGAGAGTAGACTCATAGAATCCATAGAATTGATATGAATACCAAGTCAAACACAGAAATAATAATTATAATTTTAATAGAAATACATTAGATTTCACCACAATAGGGAAGGCTGTGGTCAAATGCTTGCTCAGTCTAGCTGAGCAGTTGTTAATGGTTGACAAGTAATGTCAAGGCTCTTTTTTGTTCCTTCTTCATATGTTTCATTATCTTTAAGCCAGACTTAGATTGGATAGTCCTTCAAACAGAGGATGCCTCCCAATAAAGCCTTACTATCTTCCAGCCCTTTATCCTCTTCCATGGGGATGAACACACTTACCTTGTTTGAATAGTGGGTTATTTTCTAATTCCACTAAGAAGTCCTGTTGTTTTTAATAATAAGACATAGGTTCTGGACAGCTAAGCTCAAGATCAGACATGAGGAGAGAAAAGGGATCATTATTTGGAAAACGTGATCAACATTGAAATTAAGATTTGAGCCAGGAGTTCAAATCAGTCAAACAAGCAAGGCAAATAACAGACCTCTCCCATTTCAGGGGGGAAAGCCCAAAATAGTCACTCCATTTAAGAAACATATGATTTGTGTAAGGTGGAATGATGATAGTTCAAGAACTGATGTCACATATTCAGAGGGTGAGGCACAAGAGTAGAAAACACAGAGTGAAGATGGAGGCCTTCACGGGAAATAAGGAAAGAGAAAGTTAACTTGAATACACCTGAATTAATGATAGTGACTTGTTCTTAGGGATGTCAAAATCTGTCAGCTTTGCCTTTCTGTGTTCAAATTTGTTTAAGCCTCAAGTTTACATTAAATCCATATTCTGTTCTACATTTAAAAAGATTTCCAAGCTTGGGTAAATTTTCCTCACAAATGAATGGAAATGAATTTTTCACTCATCCCTTCTTCTCTTTATGTCATTAAAGATTTACAATAGAAAAGAATGCTCAAGTGTCATCAGTCAGTGATGCACAGATACCATAACAAACTACAGTACGGTCATGTTTGCCATGCTACTCTTCTACTGCAGAACATGTCTAGACTACTAAGGAATGGTTTCCTGAAACATATGTTGTAGCTTTGTCTACAACATACTTCAAAAGATGGTGGTGTCTCTTTTACTAAAGAGAATATCATAAGCTGTTTAGCAGACATGCAGGGTATGCTAACTCCAATCAAAAACTGCATTTTTAATTTTTTAAAAATAATTAAGACTTAGTATATTGTCAGAGATTGTTGCTTGGTAACAGTTGCTAAATGTTCACTTTTCAGTGGGCACACAGTCTCAAACACTATTATTTGGCTGCTGAATGAAAATGTCCCAAACCACTAGATTCTCTAATTTACCAGATTGTGTATACAACGCTTTGACTCATCAAAAATAAAATAAAATAAAATAAAATAAAAATTAATAAAAAAATAAAATTCCAGGATGCTTATCACAGACACTGAACATAAAATATATTTGGCAAAGAGTAATAATGTTGTTAGCAGATGTAATGGCATGTTAAGATGCCAGCAGTTGCTTCATTGGATAATTATGATTACTTAACAATTGGCTGTGTTTTTAGAATATGTTCCACTATCCATGTAGCTTTTAAAATCAGGACATTGCCCCTGCATTTTGGGACAAGCGTGGAACAAGCTAGTGGGAATTGCTGAACATTTGGAAGTCTATAGAGTATTTTAGTCTGATCTACACATGTAGCAGAACAGGGTGACAACATTCTTTGAAGTATTTCCAATAGTGGACTGATGATCACTTTTTAAAAAACCTCCTGTATATGAATACCTCCTCGAAATAGGAAAAGAAGCCCATCAGGGAAAAGACTATGCCAGAAGTTCTTTGTTCTTGTTGGTTTAATATTTGCAAGAAGTATTTAAAGAGTAAAAGCAGCTAAGGAAACAGAAGTGGCACACCAAACCTTTGGCTTCAAGTGGCTGTACAATGGATTCTATCACTTGGATGCAAAATGCATGTAGTAGAACCAGAGAGATTAATGCGGCAGCCCATTGCTCTAGCAGCTGGCTTGCTTAAAAAGCCTAATGTGGAAGGAAGTATTGGCATTGATGTACCAGTGCACTCATTGTACTTCATTGTTTTCCTGTGCAAAAGCACATCTTCAGTGAGAGCTGGGATTTCGTTGCTCTGCCACAGATGGGGTTAGAGAGAAGGAAGAGAAAGTGAAAGAGACTAGGACAACCATTGTTTTAAAGGACATCAGAATGTCCCTGTATCCTTCACACCAGCTTTAAAAAAATAGTAAGTATATGTCCCTTGATCAGCTAGTGGGCAGATTGGGATGCAAAACCATATTTTAAAGTATTCTAAGTCATATTTAGAATACATCCCATAAGATTAATTGGACTTCAACTAGGCATGAATTAGCTATGTCCTATTGATTTTGGTAGGGCTAAATCTGGACCCAATCCAGTATGTCTATCTCATTTAAGCCTCTCCAGTAGGATTATTCTTAATCTAAACCACTCTTTTAGGTTTTAGCTGGCTGGCTTATTAATTATAAAAATGTACCCCATTGTTGCTCATTATAAAGTAAAACTTGAACTTGTTGCATAGGTCATTGAATTGTTCATTACACTTTCATTATTTTGATTTTTTTTTAAAAAAAAACCAACACTTTAGGATTGAGAAGAGACTAACGTGGCATAAAACCTGGCAAATTCTGTTCAGAATTCTTCTAAAATAATCCTAAAATGTACTTAAAGGTACTGTTTGAAAATAACTAGAAAATGTTACTTATTATATCATTAAAATTACTTAATTCCCCCTTACATTTCTTTTGAAATGTGACTTCATTATATTGCCCTCTGTCAGACTCTGAGATAGGGCACTCGAGTCCCCCAGGAGTCCTATATAGATACATAGACCCCCGGGCAAAGATCTGAAGCCTGTTATTTGTCACAGCTGGCATTTATTCCAGTTAAGGGTTAATCACAGAATGAAATCAAATAATCACAGACAATCATGTCTAAATTAATCTGAGGATCAAGATATAAGTGTATTCATTGTTGCAATAATTCCAGGCAACATCAGCTTGTCTGTTCCTACAAACTTTATTTATGTACATTAAATCTATGTTCTGTACTGTAGGCACATATGCTTAAAAATATATGGAAACCAAACTTAAGCTTTAGGCAGATACTTAAGTTAAAAGTATAGGAGCAAAATATATTTTAAGAGTAAAAAAAGAACAATGAAAGTCTTTCAGGTTACATTATAAAAATTCAAAAGCTTAATAGCGCATAATGGCAGAGAATACATCTCTAGAATACATCATTTAAAAATAAAAAGCATCATGAAATTAAAAGCCTTTAAAAGCCTTTAAAGCATAGAAAAACATCAAAGTTCTTAAAATAAGAATATATAAAATGGAAATTTATTACATATGTATTTATATATTTTTTAACTTCTAAACCGCCCATCTGACTAATGTTTTACTCTGGGTGGTGTACAACGATAAAACAACTATAAAACATGCGATTCAAATTATGCAACAAAATAGAAGTTTTTAAAATTGGTTGGGTGGATATAGATGTTAAGCATACATTCAAGAGGAGTTATTAAGAACGGCATGATTTAGAAAGCCTGCCGAGATAGAAAGGTTTTTAAAGAAAGGTTTTTAAAGACTTCTTTAAAAAGTATTTCTAGCATCTAAGCATGTTATGAACACACACAGAAAAATATTTATCACTCAGCCAAAGTCATTAAAAGTCTATGAAGGAAATCTCATTGTTGATTTTCTGCTACTGCTTCTGCTCTGCCCCATGATATCAATGTTGTTGATACTCAGCATATGTAGCATAACATGAGGCCATCTTGTTACGAATGAATGCCCCAATGTATGTTTTTGTGTCCTGCCTTCACTTACCATAACTCTTACCAACTTTTTAAATTCCCTCTTACCTTATTTTACTGTCTATCATTGTCTCAGATCTGTTTCCAAACACTGACAAAATTATTTACGTAACATTCATTATTTTGACTGACTTTCAGTCTTAGGAAAATGGTACCTTCGTTTTTGATACTTAAGTATAACGCATTGACAAAATTCCCAGGGTTCAAATGTTAATACATTTCTGAAAGATGGCACTCAAGTTCAATGAAAGATATTTAACATTTATCTGTCATAACACTGTTTACATGTTCTGTAACTTTGATCTGTGTTAACTGTTTTACGCTAAAAGTGTTACAAGATGACTTATAGTAGCAGTTCCAAGGCCTTTCTTTTTAACTGCACTTTACCTTTAGGCTTTTTTCCTGCACCCGCCCTCCCCTATAACCCTTTAAAATTCTTATAAAACACAGATTTCAAATACTGACACTTTAAAAAATAAAAATAAAAAAGACCAACTCATCAGGCGGATTTGGTTGCTTGTGACCAATGGTTATTACACTGTCTGAAATCTGTTGCTTAGGGTAGTAAGTTGCATTAGAGTAGGCCCACTAAATCAGTGGAGATTTGGTGAGTCAACCCTCCATAGATTCCATTGATTCAAATGGGCCTACCCATCGGAAATGCAAAGAAAGCAAAGCAAAAAGCAAGCAGATCGTGCAAGACCCATCAGAAATGGGGGGGGGAACCCAAAAAGCAAGCAAACCCCCCAAGACCCATCAGAAATGGGGGGGGACCCAAAAAGCAAACAAACCCCCCAAGACCCATCGGAAATGGGGAAAAAAACCCCAAAAGCAAACAACCCCCCAAGACCCATCGGAAATAGGGGAAAAGAATACCAAAGAACAAGCAAGCCCCCCAAGACCCATCACAGCACAGAAACATAACCCCCCCAGCCCAAAACCACGCTGCAAAATCCACCCAGAACAGTTTTTAAAAAGCAGAAAGCAGCACCTTACCTTACCAGGCAGTCCGAAGCCTCCTCCGATCGCACTCACTTTAATCGTTGGGGTGAAAGAGCTACAAAGAAGCAGCCTCTTCTCCTACCAACGGTTAGCAATTTGAATTTCCTGCCTTTTTCCCCTGCCTTTTTCCGTTCGTAACTGGAAGCTCCGGCCACAAGTCAAAGCAAAATTTTGCGGCCGGAGCTGGTCGTAACTCGAAATGGTCATAAGTCAGGACGTTCGTAAGTCGAGGCACCACTGTATAAACTTCACCAAATGAAAAAGCCAACACCTTCTTTATTCATAAAACATCAAAGCCACAAAGAAATACACCTTTCATGTAAGCATATTTTCTGTGAAATGTTAGTCAAAGATTAAACCCATATGTGAGTTTCTATTACACATAGAAAACAATGAATATTTTAGAAATTGCTGAAAGCCTTTGTGTTACAAAACAAGTGAAGCAACATACAAAAAGTTTCAGCTTTACCATTATGCTAAAAAGCTATTCAATTTTTAATTAAAAGTTTTATCTTAGTTTTTCAAAGGTCATTTTAGCCAAGGGGAGATAAAGTCTTTCTTAAAGGAAGACATATAACTTCTATTATAATTTAAGTTATTTGCTGGCTACAACAGAATAATCAGTTTTGCTAAAGTTGAGGGCAGAAGGGTGGAATCTGAAAAGTGGTACTGGCAGCAGATTTTCCACACCAGTTCAGTTTTCTTTCCCCTACTGGCTCCAAAAGGTTAGCAGTATTTTAAAGGGATTATATAACCTTATCTTTAATTTGTTTGCCTTTTGAGTTAATATCAGAATATCAGAAAAGTAAAAATTATGCACCGAGTGTTTTCATAGGGCAGCTTCACCAGATATTTAGTTACAAGTATACGGCACCACTTTTTAGCCCTTGTGAGATAGTCTTGTAAACCCTGATGAAAACCCAGCACAGCAATATCTAAACACAAGTGTGGTAGATAGCCACAATGCATGTAAATGTCTTTGCTATTGTGACACAGTGGCAGCATTTCCTCTTCTCTGTCCTCAATTTGCATGTTGTATCTGGAATCACAGAATTTTAGAGATAAGGGTGTTCTAATAGCCATCTCCTCCAACCTTGTGCCAGTGGAGGAAATCCACAGCTAAAGCATCCTTGACAGATAGAAGACCAACTTGTGTTTGAAAAATATCAGTGAAGGTAAGCTTGCAGTGAAGGACCATGTATGGAAATGGACACTGTATTGTTTCAAGACAAATAGCTAGATGTAGGCACGTATGAGAACTTTTTATTCTCTGAATTTGAGAACCCCTAAATTGTCTCTATATTTGCCTGCTTTGATACCCAAATTTTTTACCACTTGAGGACTCCCCCCCTTTATAAGTTTATGAGTATGAACAACAGATTCTCACTTATTACAATTCCATCATGGTGTCACATGAAATACTGCTAGAGAGAACAAAAACCTATTCTTGTTCAAGTTTTTTTTTAATTCATTGAGACATGGGGAATTGCTTGCAGAGGAGCAGTAGAGGTTAATAATGTACTAAATGGGTTCTAACCCTTTGAAAATAAATGTTTCATGATTTATAGATGACAAGCTCCTCAGAAAGAGCCCCTCTTTAAAGATTTTGCTTTGTTTAAAGAACTATAACCTTTTTGTCCCAGCAGATATAACTATAGTACAGCTCTTATCATTCTTCAGGACTGAACCATTACACTCATTCTATTTGTTTCCTTTTTTACAATACATCATTAACTATATTTTATCAGTTTTTAGTTGTAATTCACTTAATGATCATACCCTGCATGCCATCCTCATCCTTAATAGTGAGATCTGGGGATTTGTGATGAAAATGAAATTAAGGAATTTAAATAAACAGTGTACATGTGTCTTGTTGTGCATAATTTTTACACATTGAGGAAACAATGATAATGAACAAACGTGTTTACTTCATTACAGCAGTAATTTTAAGATTTCAGGATCATGAAAAAATTCAATCTGAGCTTTAACTTCAAAATTATGCAAAATGACCACCATCTGGTGGCCTTTTGTTACTGCTATGAGATATTCACAGATGAAATAATGCCAAAGTTAAGAGTAATAGGTTGAAGGGAAGTGGATTAAATTTCACTTCAGACAATGGAGAGTAAAGAAATCCTCTTGAGACAAACTGCAGATTTTCTTAAGTACACCCCTACAACATAACATTAAACCAGCAATAATTTAGCACTGGTGCTACATTTATACACAAGCTATAAGCTACAATTTGGTGCCTTATAATATAAGGGGCCTTTAAATGGATGAGTAAATAAAAGAGTGTTAGTAGATTTCAAGTTGCACATAGTTAGTGGAGATTGCATATTTTTGTTTACGCTCTGGGGCATCTTAAATGTGACATAGCCTGTGTGTATTTTAACCCAGCCACTGTTAGCTCTGTAGGAATAAACCTGGGCAATCCTTGATCTTGTACCATCTGTCGTCCACTTCAGGCTTTTCCTAGTAGCACAAAATGGCTGTTATGATCAAACTAAGCCAAAGTCTAGAGAATTCCTTTATCAGGTTCACCTCATATTTGGCTAAATTCTTTAGGGAAAAATCTGAAGGCTCATGAAGACAGTGGATTAGCAAAAAACAAACAAACAAACACACCCTTCTTCCGAACAATAGTAAGCCAGATTTCGAGTAAGCTTCCTCTGGGTAGGCAGCATTAGAAAGATGGATGACAAGGTTCCTGTACTTTTTATAGTTGTGTGGAAAAGGAAATTTCAGCAGATGTGGTTTCCATTAAAAGTTCAACCTGCTAAAATTTCCTCTTCCAAGCAACTATTAAAGATACCTTCTTTTTCTTCTGGTCGCTCTGAGCAGAATGGTTGTATTAGGATTAGGGAGTATTGTGGTGATAGTCAAGTGATCCTTTTCTTCTCACTTATGATTTGGGACCACATTGTTTGCTATCATTACGTTGAGGGGAAAGGGAACAGAAGCATCAGCAAGGTCAGGAAAAAGTAAAGAACAGTTAAAAAGGTTAACCTTTCTCATCATCTCGTAAGGCATGTGTGCCCATCTATTGTGATGCAGCAAAGCAAGGATCAAGAACAATTAAATAACAAGATCCTATTTGTTGTTGTTTTTTAAAAGCACACTAGATCCTAGTTGCTCCACTGTCAGCTTTCAGCATGCTCAGGCCTGGCTAGGACCCACTAAGCAGAATTACTCACCCTCTTCTTTGCAGCGGTGGAGGGTAAATAAGCAGGGGTGAAGCGGAGGTGGAGCACCCACCACTGCTTCATTCTAACGTGTCCATTTCCTCACCAGGGTGGAGAATGATAAACTGTGTGGTGGCAGCTCACTCAACTAATTTCTTTGGTCTCTTTGTGTCTGAACAAGCCAATGACAGTAAGAAAGAGGAACAGCATCCCATGGAGGTAATCATGCCCCAAAATTCCCCCAAATCTGCTGCTGGATTGAAGTGAAATCTCTGGGTGGTGCTAAGTGCCCACTGAGTAAAGAGAAACTATCCATTCTCACAGCGAAAGTATGTGTAAGTGCAATCAGCTCTTGGCTACATTGTAGATACCCTGTTTCCCCGAAAATAAGACAGGGTCTTATATTAATTTTTGCTCCAAAAAATGCATTAGGGCTTATTTTCAGGGGATGTTTTATTTTTTTCATGTACAACAATCTACATTTATTCAAATACAGTCATGTCATCTTCTGGTTGCTGCACAATGGTGGAGGGCGGGGTTTCACTTAACTAGGGCTTATTTTTGGGGTAGGGCTTATATTACGAGCATCCTGAAAAATCATACTAGGGCTTATTTTCAGGTTAGGTCTTATTTTCGGGAAACAGGGTAATGTATTACAGAAAGGTAATTAATCAGGAGGACACACAAACAGTAGATTCACAAGGGCAGTCAAGAGTAATCAAAGGAATATAAAGCAGAGTTAAAGACATGAGGGAAACAGCCAGGTGGCTTGGTTTTAATAAAATCTGTACTCTCTTGGTAATGTTGCTGTGATTATCCATGTATTTCAGAAAAAATCTGTTACTCACAAGACTCTTCATTTTATTTCTTTTTTCCCTTGTCATGGGCCATACGAAATACGCCTCTGACAGCTGTTATGAAGCTATGCTTTGTAAATTATATGCTTTCTAGAGAATGGATTTATGCGTTTATTTTATTTAAAATATTTTTACCCTGCCTTTCTCCTAAAAAGGAGCCAAGACACGCTTACATCACTAAAGATCTTTGCCTGCTTAAAGAAGGACAACAAAGATGGGGCTAGCCTGGCCTGCTGTGGAGGAGTTCCAAAGTCTGGGAGCAGACACCAAATGTATTGTCTTAACAGTTATAACATTTGGTATAAGTTTATTCCTTAAATTATTTTGATGTTCATGTCATCGTAATTTAATGTTGTTTATTTACAATTGTTGACTATTGTTTTTATTTTGTTGTAAACCGCCCAGAGTGGCCTTTGAAGCTAGATGGATGGTATAGTAAGTAAGTAAGTAAGTAAGTAAGTAAGTAAGTAAGTAAGTAAGTAAAGCAGGCAAGCAAGCACCTGTTAAGGTGGTGGGACCAAGAGAAAGGTCTCTCTTGATGATCATAACACCTTGGAAGGCTCATAAAGGAATTCTGTGTGACATGTGGAATAAAAATGTATTATATAGTCTACTCTAAGTGTTTGAAGATAGGCAAACACTTTTCATTGCTGGAAGAGTTTGCCAATTATATCTAAAACCAAGACCTTTTGTTTAATACAGACATCATACACTTAACTTGTTGGACTTTGTCAAAGGCTTTTTCATAATAAATAAAGCAAGAATACACATGTGCATTCATGTCATAGTATTGCTTCCCAAATATATGTATGCAAAATAGTTCTTCTCTGGTTCCAAATCCATCTCTGCATATGAGTCTCCTGCGTCTTTTTCACATATCTTGTAAGTTCTGTCATTTATTTCTTCGAAGAAATCCTTAAGCTCATTAAGCTTATTGTTTAGTAGTAATTGAAAGCTTTGCCATTTTCCTCTCTGGATAATGTAGTAACAGTTAATCTCAGCCACATTTCCTCAATGATTCCTGTAGATGTGTTTGCAAAGATTCATTAAAAATTCTACATTGTCACTTTCTGTTAGCTCTAATACTTCTGCAAAAAACAAAATAAAACTCCACCTTCTCCTCCTCCTCCTCCTTCTCGTTCCTGAAGGTCCAGGGACTTCTATGGACTGTTTTGGATCACGGGGAAGCCGTTGGAGGCCTGCCACCACCAGGATGACTTTACTAGCAGCAGTGATTTTCAGAAATAAAAAAAAAATCAAAAACATTGTGGCCAACATTCGAACAAAGTCCTCAAAGCATTATATGATTTATAACACTCTGAATCTGTGGGGATTTGTCACAGCCTCAGACTACCCAAGAATGCTATGAACAATACAGTGGTCTGAGGACTTTGTTTGAGTGTCATCTATGTGTCCTTGAGACCCCTGCCCCATGGCCCCAATGACTTCCCCATGATGAAGGAGATTCTGTGGGAGTTTCAGGATTTTTGGGTGGAGGAAGGTTGAATTTTTTTATTTCTGAAAAATCCGCATTCTGTGTTTCCCTGAAAATAAGACAGGGCCTTATATTAATTTTTGCTCCAAAAAATGCATTAGGGCTTATTTTCAGGGGATGTTTTTTTTTTTATGTACAACAATCTACATTTGTCCAAATACAGTCATGTCATCTTTTTCTGGTTGCTGCACAATGCTGCACAATAGTGAAGGGCGGGGTTTCACTTAACTGGGGCTTATTTTTGGGGTAGGGCTTATATTACGAGCATCCTGAAAAATCATACTAGGGCTTATTTTCAGGTTAGTTCTTATTTTCGGGGAAATAGGGTAGCTCATGACAACATCAGCCTTACACAGTGTATCTGCACTAACAGGATTTCAGCGACTGAGCGTGGAACTTTTGTATTTCATTGTCTATATTTCTTATTTTTGTTTGTGTTTCAACATCTGACATAAATCCTGTTCATTTTGTACACTGTGATTCTACCCTTCCTGTCAAATATCAGTGAATTGATATTATCCAATCCATAGTGGGCACTATTATTTTTTAATTATGGCTGCTATCTTCTTACTTGATTTAAGCAGATTAAAGGAGTTGTGGATCTTGTCTAGATTTTCAATTTCTGTATGTTGTTAAGATCATTATTTTCCTTCAGCTGTTCTGATTTTGTTTCAGGTTTTCTTGTGTAATATTTGGTGTTCAATTTGTTTTCAATTCTTGGTATTAATATCTCTTCTATTAGCTCTAGTATTTCTTTCATCATCCATAATTTTTTTAATTTATATTTTTATATTCAATATTGTTGGTCACAGTTACTAATATCTCTGTCCTTTAAAACAGACTCCATTTCTATCTATGCTATTTGATTGTGTAATCTTACCTTCATGAATTCCCACTTGAAAGTATACCCCATTGCCCCCCTCAGTTGTTTAATTCTATACTTTTTTGTATTAACTCTTTTTCTTTTTTACTCTTTTTTGTACTTTTCTTTAATTTTAAAGTGAGTGAAGGTCAATTACAGACTTAATTGATATGAACTCCAGATATGTTTTTAACAACTTGACAGTGTTTGGTACTTACTTTCTGATTAACTAGGATATAAGTTATTCAGTTCCTTAATAAATTGTTATTGCTCTCTTGCGAAGAATTTCAGTGTATAGAGCTGAGGTGGTGATTTGAATGGAGTGTTGGTGATAACAAGTTCTTTTTAAAAAACCTACATAATTCCCCATATTCATTTTATGTTTCCAGCCTGTATTTTCATAAACTAACCAAAGAAAGAAAGAAAGACAAAAAGGCCACCTCCATAGGTTACTTCTCCATCATAGAATTAAAATCCCCTATAGTAAAATTTATAATGATTTTGAATTCTTCATATATACTTTTTAAAATGCTTTCTTCATCTTTGTCATTATTTGGTGTATATACTTGCACAATGCTAGTATCTGTAAGACTTTTCTTCAGCTGTATAAGTGGCACCCAGTGTGAATGTGGAACCGAGTCTGTAGTGGCTGCACTTACATTTTTTGTTACTTTGACTGCAAAACACATAACAATTGCAACGTATAATGTGGTTGCAGTAGAAAATCAAATAAATATGAATCTGGCTTACTCAGACCACATGCACCTTCAAAGGCTTTAATGGTTTGACTAGACTGTTATAACTATTTTACAAGCTCCTTTTTAATAGTGACTTTCAGAAGGTCAATGCAATGAAATTATTTGTATTCATTTTTAGTTTGTAATTTAAAATTTAACGAATATTTATTTATTTATTTATTTATTTTATACCCCACCCATTTAGACCCAAATCTACTCTGGGCGGCTAACAATAAAAAATGGCATAAAACCGATATAATAAAATAGAGAACAACAATAGTAATATTGTTCAAGATGGGGAAAAGATAAAAATAATCAAGTGATATACATCACAATAAAATTTTAAAAAGTAGTATTCTCTGGATGACCCTTCCCCTTTGCCCTCTTCACTCAATTTACCTGCAAAGTTGAATTCACTCAAGTTTGAGTAGTCTGTGTTAATCAAGTAGAAGTTATTTTTGTATATATGGGTCAGTTAAGTAAAGAACACACGTGTTACTTAAATGTCATGTAGCTACAGCAAACTATGCTATAAATTTAAAATATGAAGAAACCATACAGAGTAAAATTACCATGCTACATTGAGGGACCAATGAAGAGTTGCTGAGTAATTGGGAGGAGATGACCATTAAGGAGTGCAATTAAGGAGGCTAGGCTATTCATGCAGTGTATAAGAATTATGGTTGACAGCCAGGGCTTAAAAGTACAGTATTAAAGTGCCAATTTCCATTTCAGAAGAACAACTGTACAGTTTTTGCATCCTTCCCTCCTTGTAGCCGGCATATTACCCTGAACATACCAAACTTGTCTGATTTGAGAAGCCAAGTAGGATCAAGCCTGGTTGTGACATTAATGGGAGACCCACTAGAAAATATAAAGCTAGGAAAGAATCTTACCTGAAACTGAGAACTGCTGTCAGTCAGAGTTGGCAGTACTGGGCTTAAATCAACCAGTGATGTGACTCAGTATAAAGCAGTTTTCTATGCTACTAGCCTTTCTTCCTAGCTGCCCAAGAAGAAGAAATGGGAAGTAGAATGCACTGTATCTTCTCTGCTAAGACCCTAGTTCTAATTCCTTCCTTCCCTCCTTTTTTTCCTTTAATTTCTACCCTGTCTTTCTCCCTATAGAGGGACTTAAGGTGGGTTATAAATGATTTAAAAACAGAAATACTAACACAACTGAAAATATTTTTTAAAAATCAAATGATTAAAAAAACAATTGGACACATTAAATGTTAAAAAGTGCTAGGTAAAATCCAATTTAAAAAAAAAACAGATTTCAAAAGAGGAAAGGACAACTCTCAACTTAAAATCCATTCCTCAGCAGCTGTTTACATATTAAAAGCCTGCCTGAAAAGAAATGTCTTTGCCTACTGGAGGAAGAGGTGCAGAAGGGTAGGGCCAGCCTGATCCCCCATGGGAGGCAGTTCCACAGTCTGGAAGCAGCCTGGACCCAAGCCACTTAGTGTTAATGTTCAGAGACAGAACTTTGAATTGTGCCCAGAAACAGACTGACAGCCAGTGAAGCTGTTGTAACAGAGTTTTTGTTCTCGCTGTCACTGGCTCCAGTCAGAAGTCTAGGTGCAGCACCCTGCACCTGTTGAAGTTTTGGAAAACAGCTCCAGATGGAGCACGTTAAAGTTATCCAAACAGAATGTAGCTAAAGGATATTCTCACCTCCTGAACCATTTCTGTTCAGTCTTCATAAGAACTGTGTGCCTCTTAAAACTGGTGGCTCAGTTTGTTTGTTTCTTCTTGCCTCTTTCCAGTAAAATTTATGACTTGCCTACTCTGAAGTAAGGCTTGTTGGGTTCAGTGAGATTTATTCCTAGTGAGAATAAGGTCAAGATTTAGAAGAAGAGAAAAAGATGTGCCCACTATGTGTGTGGAAGGTTAGAGAAAAAGAAGGCAGTGATTATACTTGCCTGAGAAGCCTGCTACTTCATAAGCAGACCCACAAGATAGCGAGACCCATTTTGTCCCACCAGATACATCATTCTTTTGAATTGTCCTTAGCAAACATCGTGCCAAGGTATTTTGTTGCCTGAAGCACAAGATAGAGAGAAAGACAGAGCAGAAAATCAATGATTCAGTTAATCAGTCCGTGCTTCCCACTCACGAAAGTCATGGTATTTAGGTAGGTCAGTCAAGTTATTTTGGAACAGAAGACAGAAAATCCCACAAGGGCCTCTCCTACACTGGGAGTAAAAATACAGAAAGGACTCTGTAAATAAACAACAATTTGCTACCCTTTCGTGATACCCAACATCTGTTGTGCGAGACATCCAGTTTACTCTGCTTGCTGGAACCAAAATGGCCTTTAGACGTTTCCAGAATCAGACGATGATTCACGCCGAAATGGCCTCCATAATGAAATGGAACTACTTTTCCTACATCTCAGCGATCACTGAAATTATCTAGAAAATGACATCTCTTTGCTGTCAGTATTAAACTTGAAAGGTTTTAATAAAATGTCTAAATACAACCTTATATTGTCTAACTCTCTAATACCTATTTTGGTTCAAAACACATGGAAGGGAGAAAATATATGTTTATGTGTGCTTCATGACTGGCACATCTAATAGTTGGAGTTGCTAAGCATTGAGGAGAGCTTAGATTTCATTTGAGCAGTTTCTATTAAAGGACCTGGCTTTTAAAATCACAATCTAAAATAATGGGAACTGTTGGAATCTAGACATGGTTGAGATGTGTGAATTCCCTGTATACAAACTGCCAGATATATGCCCTCACAAGCATAATTGCACAGTGATTGAATCATTCCCTATATGCTTCTTGGTTGAACCATCTTTTTTTCCTTCATATAATGGGCTATTATACCTGCTTCATCTATCAAGCAATTATTTTTGATATCTTACATAAATACATACTCTATCTGCATATAAATTACTTTGGAGAGTCATTATGTTGTATAGACCATATAATACATATATCACATTGTCAGAGTAAAAGGCATTTAAATAACAGAGTGCTGCAACTCATACTATTAATGTCTTTTATGCTTACAGTATTGTCCTCCTCATTGTTTTTGGTTATGCTGACGTGAGATTTGGCTTCCCAGTCCTTACTTCCTATGCATATCTGCATGCTCCTTATACCTCTTTCCTACTTGATTCACCAACCTAGTCATTGCCCACTATCATTTTCTTCTGTGTTATCTGTAGATGTTTTAAAAACAGGAACCTGCTTTTTTATTGTGGTGAATCACCCAGGTTCAATAGCAGTGGCTGCATAAGAGTTAATCTGGACTTGATGGGGTTTCTGGTTTCATACTTCCCAAAGGCATCTAGCTAGCAACTTTGAGGAAAAAGGCTGCTTAGGTCTGATCTTTAATCTTATTAATAGATGTGAGTCTCAATTAAACCTATTTAATTTCTATGTTAAGGCCTCACAATGTCATCAAGAGCTAGGAACTGCAAGCTGTACCATTTCTGTCCCTGCCTTCCATTACTTTGTATTTCACCCCCTTTCCTTTCAATCTAAATTTGCTTAACAACAGTAGCACTTCAAGGGAGGGTTTTATATTTTCATCAGAAATGTGTGAGTTGAAGAGGATCAGCCACACCCCAACTGCGCTATGCCATGTGGCTATTATTTTGTAACAAGAAAACAAGCATGAAATGGTAAATTATACTTTTAACATTAATGTAGTTTGATAGACAGAGTACCAGAGAACAGAAAAAATGGGATAAATAGCTGGTTTTCGTAAGGGACATCATTCCTTTGCTGATCATTTTAGGTCCTTATGAGTGCATCTAGGCTAGATTTATCCATTTGATACCCCTTTAACTGCCATGGCTCCATCCTATGGAATTATGGGATTTGTTATTTGGTGAGGTAATTCCCTCTTGTCTTTCAGTGGAGAGCATTAGAACACAGCATTCCAAATATTTCACCAGACTACAGATCCCAGGATTCCAAAGGGCAGAGCCATGACAGTTGAAGTACTGTCAAACTAAGAAGAATTATGGAATGGAAGCCCACACTTTGTTTGACATTAATAAACCCAGCCACTTCAAATTTCACATGCTTGACTAGAAGGTTGATTAGTGCTATGCTATTAGTGCTATGCAATTTGTTTTGGTGAACTGTCGTGAAGGTGCATATAAATTCAATGCAAAAGACAGCTGGAGAGTTTCCATAGGAACAGATGTGGAAGCACTCCTCTTATGACTTATTCATCCAGTGGATGACATTGTTTATTCCAACTTCATGTTGTTATAAAATGCCATTTGAAACATGTAGCATGATTATATTAATGGTGCTTAAAATATCTGGAACTCAAGTGTTAATAGCTACACCTGATGTGTACTTCATCCAAACCCATGTCTTCAGTCATCATTTAGCCCCAGTTCTGGCAGTATTGAAATTTGAGTTGGATTCTTTCTTTGTTTTGATAAAAACCCTTTTTCCACATTCAATTGCAGTATTTGTCACAATGACTTTGGAATCCAGCAGTGGCTGAAAAACACACTCCCTCTTTTAATAGCCTCCATTTGGATGTGTAAAAGCTCTCTGGGATTCGATCAAGGGCATCATATTCTGAACACTAGGAGAGCATTTATTATTGATAAATGATAAAAGTGAGAAATATGTGTTTCTTCCACTCAGCAAGCTTAACAGGTGTGATAGCCTGCACTGTAGACTGCTTACGGCACCTTCTGTGACCTTGTCTAACTGGCCTGGAGTTTGTTTAAAGCAGGTGTGGGCAACCTTAAATTTGTCGCTTTGAGGGCTAAATTTCATGTTGAATGGATGGAAAGGGGCATGTATGGTCACATGCACATCCATCCATCATTGCATGCACATACCCAATATTACTGGATATCCCAATATAATTGGATATCTCTCATGTTGGTGGCGAGACTTCATCCTTGACCTTCCTGAGAGTTATGTACATTAGAGGAGGAGGATTAATCCAATAAATGTATCTTGTTCTGAATATTCTTTTGAGATTAGGGTAGGACATCTTTCCATTTGTGAAAGAAAAAGTTTGGATTCAATCCAATGTTGAGATACTGTGCTGCAGTTAGAGGCATTTTCATTATTATTTTAATATATCTTTGTTTATTAATACATTCTCATTTGCAGGCACTCCAGGTCACCATAAGGTAGATATTCTACTTTTCAGCAAACCTGTAATGTGAGGTGCCACTCACTAAGGTCTATCATCAAGCAGAGATTTGAATAAGGCCTCCTTATTCACATGCCAAAATTCTGAACCAATTGATCATGTTATGGTACAATGAGGTTTCTCCTCTTTCTCTTTAATATATTGTGTATAATATACTGCTGTGCATTGTGCTGAATAAGAGGCAGTTTGGGGATATTTTTCTGCATTCTGCTAATCTGTGCACGTCTTGGTATCATGCTACAAATCATATGAGAAACCACAGGTGAAGATCGTTTAAGATCATTCTTAAAATAGCCAGGAGAGGGCAAGAACTGTAGGCTTATTCTCAGACTGGGAGGAGGTAACAACTGGGATGCCACAAGACTCAGTCCTGGGTCCAGTGCCTTTCAACATTTTTATTAATGACTTGGATGAGGGAGTGCTAGGAATGCTTATCCAGTTTTCAGATGACACAGCATTGAGTGGAATAGCTAATACCTGAAAGACAGAAAAAGAATTCAAAAAGATCTTGATAGGTTTGAGCACTGGGCTGAAAACAGAATGAAACTTAACAGGGATAAATTCAAAGTTCTACACCTAAGAGGAGAAAAATCAAATGCACAGTTACAAGATGGAGGATACTTGGCTCAGTAATACTATGAGAGAGAAGGATCTTGGTATCACTGTAGATCACAAGCTTAATATGAACCAGCAATGCTATGTTAGGCTGCATTATCAGATGTATAGTCTCCAAATCCCATGAAGTACTAATTCCCTTCTATTCAGCACTAGTTAGGCCCATCTTGAGTACTGTGTCCAGTTCTGGATACAACAGTTGGGAAGGGTGCTGAAAAACTGGAACAAGTTCAGAGGAGGACCACAAGAATGATCGGGGATACCAAGCCCTGTGAGGAAAGACTGAAAGAACTAGGCATGTTTAGCCTTGAGAAAAGAAGACTGAGGGGAGATAGGATAGCACTTTTCAAATACTTGAAAGGTTGTCATACAGAGGAGGGGCAGGATCTGCTCTTAATCATTCCAGAGCGTGGGACACATACTGTTAGGCTCAAGTTACAGGAAGCCAGAGTTCTGCTGAATATTAGGGAAAACTTCCTAACTGTTAGAGCAGTATGGCAATGGAATTAATTACTTTGGGAGGTGGTGAGCGCTCTAGCACTGGAGGCATTGAAGAGAAAATTAGACAACTGTCTGTCAGATCTGCTTTGATTTTAATTTCTGCATTGAGAGCTGGACTCTATGGCCTTATAGCCTCCTTCCAACTCAATTATTTTATGATTCTATGACTGGAATTTGAATTGAGATTGCAACACAAAGCAACAGCTTATGGATCCTCTTCCTATTGCCAATTGTCTGAATGATGTCCTATTCAGGCATTATTTTAACATATTTAATCCATGTAAGGTGGTGGAAAGCATGCAAAATCCACTCTCTGTTTCAGCTTTCCATGTTAGGTTTTTTCCCAGGTCCTAGACACAGTAGCCATCATCCTCTTGAGACTGTCACTCTCCACATAAGGAAGCAATGATGGAGGGGATGAGGTTAGTGAATTCTCTCTCACTCCTATGTTTAATGACTATGAGCACACTGTGTATGTTTCCTTTCCATAGCTGATAGCATGTCTGGGGAGTGGAGCAATATGCATTGGGGAATCAGCATGAGGAGGACTGGTGAACACGTCTTTTAGAAAGTACTCTCCCTCAGTTGGTTTTAGGAAAAGAAGATGCATCAGCAGATCAAATGTGGCATCTGCCATCAGTGGTTTGGTGTTTTGAGTTTACCCTGTAACAGATAGCTTGTCATGAAGGTGTTTGGATCTTAAATTTCCAATCCTATACACATAACTGAGAGTAATCCCACCCTGAGATTAAAAAAAATCTCAGGGTGGGCCAGGAAAAAGTCAAGATGAAACAGTTTAAAACAATTCAGAAGGATTTAAAACAATCAAAGCTGTACACCTGTTTTAGACGTCCCTGCCACACATCCTCTGGGTGCTGTCTCTGAGTGGGTGCCTGCCAGAGGGGGCAGGGTGCCAAACCATGGGACACCTGTTTGGCCATTGGCCAACCCAGCGATGCTTGCTCATCTCTACTGAGCACCCACTGAGTTGCCATTCCATAATTGGAGTATCACAGCAAAGAAGGTCCTCTCCTTTTCGCCTATGTAGGTTATTCTGACTGTAGTCATGTTTAACCATTTTGGTGTAAAATTTAGCAAAGAACTGAAATAAACATAGATCTCATCTGGGTTCATTACTATGCATGCTGATCTAAATCAAGAGGGTAGACTGTTAGGAAGTATATGATCCAAGGTAATTTATAAGCAAATTGCTAAAGCCTGAAAATACGCTGTAGATTTCCAATGCTGATCTCCTAAAGGTATAGTAAATTAAGTACTGAAGTGGCTGAGAGTAGACCTTGCATTTAGGGCTTTATTTTATCTTTCATCCCATACCAGAGGGATGTTTCTAGAGATGAAAGGTAGCATGTAATCATTAAATTACAATTTTTATGTGTCGCAAAGAGTAAGAGTTTTAATATCTGCGTATTTGTAATTGTGACTATTTAAATCTTACTTCTTCCCCATCTAAAAGCAGATTTTTTTTATTGTGGTCTTTTCAACACTCAAATGTACACCTGTTAAGAAGTGGCTGTTATTGCATGCTTTTAAAGTTACACCTACAAGTCTCTTTACTCTTCACTAGCAATTCTTGAACTTTTTGACTGCTAAGGAGTTTTAGCACTTTCTAAAAGCTCAGTGAGACACCTTAAATCAGTGCCTTAAATGTAGCATTGCTTCTGCCATTCATAGGTTAAATGCATTGATATTGATTCCTTACTATTTGTTCAGATTCTGTGCCTTATTATTCAATAAAGTCATCCTGGCAGGAGTGATTTTCGGTAATTAGATACTTCCTCCTTCTGCCCCTTAGCCCCCCAGCTTCTTGATGATGAAAAGGATTTATATGAGAGCCTTGTGAACTTTGGGAGGGAAGTGGGAAATGTTTAATTTCCAAACAATCACATCTTTTGTTGATGTCATGAACCTTACGAGGCATGAGTTACAGCAACAGGATTTCAGGCTGTATGATCTCAGAAGTGGAAAGAGAAAGTTTGTTTTTCCTCACAAACAACCTGTGATGGCTTGTGATCTGAGTGGACATAAGATGTGCCTTACATTTTGGAGATTGTGGGGCATATCCTATGCCAGTCATGAGTTTCCTGTGCAGAAGATCAGAGTAGAAATGAGGTAGTTTTGATATCAGGAGATAAATTTATCTAAGGAGAGTCAAAATTAAAAGTTCACAATGGGGAAACTCCAGGAAATCCTCAGAAAGGTAGACATACTGTTTTGTAATATTGTGGTAAGAAAATGGAAATAACTGAAATATAAACTTCTGACTGTCATCGACCTGAACACATGGTAGCATTTAAATAAAATGATGCCCTAAGGGAAATTGTCCACTGGCAACACTGTATCATCCACCACTCCAAATAATTGTGTTAACCTAAAATTTCAGGGTATATCCTCTCTGCTTTGGCTTTTAAGGATACAGAAATTTCAGCTATGTAATTAGTGAATTCAGATTTAATTTTTGTTCTTTAAAGACCTTGTGACCTACCACCAACCCAGGAGCATTTTGCAAAGCTTGAAGCAAAACACAAAATGGAAATGGAACTCCTGGTTGGGATGGATTTGTGAGATCCAGTAGGGAGTCCCAATAAATGTATTTCAGATCCATTGTTCGCTGCAAGGAGGGAGTATCCCATTGATGCTCTTGTTAGAATCATGCAGAGAGGACGGAACACTTTTAAGCAGTTGCCACTGTGTTCCTCATCTCTCCCAGAGGAAATAATTGGAACATGTTGATAAAAACACTTGTATCTCATCATCAGCATTCAGAGAAGCACTGCAGAGGATTGCTCTACAAATAGCAATAAGAGGACTAATTATAGTAATAAAACTACAGGCATTGGTTACAATAAAAAAGAGAGAGGATTATTTTATATCCACAATAAAGACAGCTACCTGCCATACCTGTGTGTGTGTGTGTGTATATATATATATATATATATAAAAAATAGAATATATATAAATATATATAAAATATAAAATAGAAACATTTAGTCTACTGCAAACAGTCAGACAGCATATGTAGGTTACTTTGTAAAATAAGCCCAAGGGCACAGTTCATCAGCAATCTGGATTACGTAGCTCCAGTTGATGTACGTGAGGTTGGAGCAGCCATTAGGTGGAATGAAGTGGCTTTATTTAGGAATATGACATGGAAGGGCAGCAACTAATTAGTTGCTTACTTTGTTATTATTACTTTTTTTTACTGTCAGGGATTAGAGGTGTTGCTTGTGGGATTTTACACCTCATGACATAATAGTGTGGCTGGTCTAAAGTACTGCACATCTTGACTTAAAAGATGGGAGGTGTGATTTCACTGTCCTGCTTCCAGCTGTAAATGTCTAGAACTAGATTTGGATACATGTGTGCCAGATTGCAGGTCACATCCATAAACTGATACTGCACTTTGACAAACCTATGCATGTTTACCCAGAATCAAGTCCTCCTGGTTTCTGTGACTTTAAGTGTGTAGAGAATTGCAGTCTCAGTTGATAAATTATGTTTTCATTACAACTTGAAATCCCATCTTCCTGATTAATTGTAGGACTGAGACCAAGTGAAAACTCCAGACTTTTGAAGGGCTTGCAGCCACTGAGTCTGCACAGACACGCTGGCTTGTTCCTTTTCATGCCAGATTTAATGTATAAAGAAATGAAACACTGGCTTTTCCTTTCAGCTCCTATCTATGGCTAGCAGATATTTTGCCTTTCAAGATGAAATTACTGTGGCTTTCCTTCAGACTGAAGAACTACAGCCAATAAAGCCGACAGCGCTCAACTAAAATCAATGTCAGTATATCTGCTAAACTGGGGTTCTCCACAACATTGATAGCATCTCTAGAATAGTTGTCTTCTACAGACAAAAGGCTGGTGTGTTTATTGCCTCAGCACGAATAGTGAAATTTAGGCAATTGTCAGCGAGGTAGCCATGTTAAGTCTATTCCAACATGTATAATAAAAACAAAATAAATGTATTGTGGCACCTTTAGTAGTAACAGGTTTATTGCAGTGTACAATCCAGTTCCTCAGGCATAACGAGTACAATATTTAAGTCACAGGTTTATATACAGTTTTATCTATAGTGTACATACATGGCTTTGAGAGTGGTCTCAGAGTGAAAGGGGAAACGCAACAGGAGAATTGCATTATCAACATTAGAAATGAACTTTCAGAGTGACAATAGCATGATTACCACAGGTAATTTCTATTCAAAGTGTTGATTACATAAACATTTTACCAACAGGCAGTTGTACTGTTAGTGTTAAGAACTGGTTGAACCCTGTAGAAACCACTTTACATAAAATGGCTTCCTACATTTTTCAGCACTAAAGGTTTCATTGGATGGACAAATGAGGCGTCTGTCTTACTCCATGAAATGCAGAACATGGGGAGAGTTTCCTTTCTTCAAAGCAACCTCAGAGTTGGGTTTAATAAACACTAGACTAGACATCTGGACTTTTTGGGGGCAAGGTTAAAGTTACTGAGAAGTGGCTGAAATAATGGGGGAAGGGATTTAAGGGTTTTTTTTGGTTAGAGTGAAATCTTTTTCATTTTTCCTTATTTGTTTAAGAATACTCAAGATGCGAAAAATATTTATGCCACTTTGTCAAATAGTTTGTCTTTTTCCTGACAGAGGAGACAAAACATGGATCTATCTACATATAAGAAATATGACTTGTCAGATGCCAGATCATTAAAGAATAGTAGGATGTTCAGGTTTTTCTTTATAGCAAAAGGTCACATCTTTATTACATACACTTTTTCTCTCACATGCAGTCCCTGCCAGCATTTTATGATCCCTCTGAAATGTATTTTTTAAAAACCCTTTAGGGCAATTTTGTGGTATAGGACTTGGTGTCATGAACATGTGTGCTTGATTTACAGCATTGAATAACCAGCTAATCCTTCCTTTCAAGCCCTAAGGAGAGCAGATCTGTTTAGTTTAAAGTTTGACCCATGATGTGTTTCACTCCTGAATCTCTGTGGGGCTGAGCAGATTGACTCTTATTGTTTCTAATTCAGATTTAGAAGACAAGATAATTTTGTTACTTTTCCCAGGAGGCTTGATTTCTCCCACAATTAACCTCAAGCAAATCTGGTGTTTAAATCAAGAACTACACAACTTACAGAAGACTTGCATCAATAAACATCAGCACAGGAGAATAAAATAGAATTGCCTCTTCTCCCAGGGCTTTTGCTCATTTGTATGTTACAAATGCATGGGAATTTGTGCATATAAAGAACCATGTTGCTTACCTGGGCAGCCAGATGCCCCCAAACTAAACACGTACAGCTTAAGAGAGAAAGAAATTCAACATAACATTCAAGACACACTTCCATTTTCAATAAGATACTTGTGTTCTAGAAACAGTCTGTGTTCAGGCATATAGAAAATGGATTGAATTGATGCTATGCGGAGAGGTTGTCATAGCATATTTAAAAGAAACATATCAAACCCCACCTCTTTCATTCTAACATTTCTTCTCTGGTCATTGAACACAAGGCCTGTTCTGATCAATAAAATGTAATGGCTAGAATGCCCCATTGCCAAAACAGTGGGAGGTCCTAATCTTCATTTCACATTGATGCCTTACAGCAAATATTTCAGTGCTTTTGTGAGCCAGGATTATCTCTTCCTAGGAGACAAACTGTGATGTTCTTAAAAGGGATCCTCTTAGTTCAATGGGATCGCGTGCATGCCGAGATGAGTCCTGTCCTGAGGTTACACACAGATGGTTAAGTAGGCAGGCCATCAACAAAACACAGCAAGTGTATTGATTTATGTTAGGTTAAGGCTGATATAAAAATGAGTGTAATCATGAGATAATTTTATTCAGGCATCTGTTTATTACATTATCATTTATTGTCTATACACTCAACCGATTACTTCATCCATTAATTCTTAACCTTCATTGCTGCTACTTCAAGTTTAGCTACAAATCACACATACAGTCACAAAAAGCTCATGTACTTTCATGGTACAATTAGCAATCAAACAACTCCCACCCATCCATTTTCCCACATTTCAGTTGAAGCCCAAAGGAAGATCTGACAAGGTAATTCTTCCCACAGAGCTTTTCCAGAACAGGATGTAGGCCAGCCAGGGAGGCTCTGATGTGTGATAGAAAGGGAAAAACAAAACAAAACAAAAACAAAAAAGAAGAAAAAAAACCCAAGAGCAACATCTTTGGTCCCCTTGGAATGTTGTAGGAAGTCCAGAAGATCTGAGGAAGGTGTTGCTTTAGATGTTATGATTTTTAAGTTTTGCATTTAGGAGCTAATAGCGTGTTCTAGCAATAGGATTCACCAAGAGCTCTGTAGCTGGGAAATCAGAATTGCAAAGAAAGTCTATGCAGAACCCCTAATGACCAATCTCAAAACAGAGAAATCTATTTTATGAGCTGCACAAGGTGAAAAAAGCTTGTGCTATGACAGATGTCTTTGAGCACTTAAGGAATTTCTGCCTCTGTGACCCTTAGCGTCCCCTGGGTTCTAAGCCTACATAAACATTTTTGCCACTTAAGTCACCTTCCCATTCTTGGAGGGAGGGTGAAGATGGCAATGGAGGGAGCAGATCTAGCATCCTTACCCCACTTCTTCCTACCATGAATCTTAATAACAGAATTTAATGCTTGAATTATTGGAGATGCAAGGATGCTGTCTGTATTAGTAGAATAGAAACCTCTGGCAGAACTGATTCCCTCTCCTCCCTGCAGGCCACCAGTATGTTCTAGAGCAGTGGTTCCCAATCTTGGGTAACCTAGGTGTTTTTGGACTGCTGCTTCTAGTAACCCTGGCCATCACGGCTAGTGGTGAAGGCTTCTGGGAGATGCAGTCCAAGAACATCTGGATTATCCAAGGTTGGGAACCACTGTTCTAGAGGATCATGAGTTGCAGAGGGGCTGAAAGTAAGGATAAATTCTTGTGCACAAGCAGAAACCCACCTGGATGATACTAGATTAAGACAATAGTATTTAATTTCTTCATCTCCATATTGGCTGATAGTTACAAGATTGTTAAAAAAACAGTGGCACTTTTTGTGTTTTTAGTTTTTGATTTCTTGATACCCAGACTCTTGAGAATCAACTTCTTATGTGCCAATGTAACAAATCATGCCACTCATATAGGTCAGACAGGAATCTTGACTGAAACATACTACATGCTTTCAAATCACTAAGGGCACCGAGCACTTTGTTGGATTGAGCTAAGTATGCAGGGAGGTGCTTAAAAATAGGGAATATGATGGACAGAAGGGAAGAAAGACAAAGTTGGAGGAGGAAGGCAAAGAAGATAGGCAAAATGGGACAGGAATCTCCTTAGGGACTGAGATCTCAGGGAGTAATTCTAGGTATGTGTGGAGAGGCAGTACCATGATGTCCAAGAGCATCCCAGTAAATTTGGCAATAAATACTCATATCTCATGCCAATATTAAGATTCTGTATTCAGATCTGTAAGAAAAATATCAGTTCTAGAGCAACTGCAGAATAACTGGGAACCACACCTCAGTGAGAACAAGTTCACTTTATAAATCTAACAAGCAATCTTATTCTGAAAGGGGAAATGCCATATTTCACATAGCATTTCATAGTGTTTTCAATGTGAAGGATGTTACCCTTTTCTGTCATTGAGATTTCCTGATCAAGATCCTGAGAAAGTTGGTAGCATCTTAATACCACTGCAGCAGATGTGAATGCATTTATTTATTTATGGCTAGTGACCCAATTGACTGCCAATGAAATATACTATGTGGACCTAACCAGGTTTATTCATGAGTTCAGTGGGCTTCACTACCAAGTAATTGGTCCCAGCCCTGAGTGCAACTAGATTTATCTAGATCAGATCTAGTGTCTCTTGTAGAGTTGGGCACGAACAGCCGAAATGGCAGTTCATCTTAGTTCGTGGCTCGTCAAGGATGACAAACCACAAATCATGAATTTCCAGATGCTTTACCAACAAACCACAAATCGGTTTATCAGTGCTTTTTTAAAAATAGCTCCTGGCTGTCTAAAAAAAAAAGCTGAGCATTGCTTGCCCCCACAGCCTTCCCCCTTCCCACTGCCCCCATCACCTTGTCCTCGCCACCATCTGGCAGCCTAGCCAGCCCTATGTGCCTATGGCCCGCTGATCAGCTGATCGGTGGGCCATAGGCAGACAGAGCAAGCTAGGCTGCTGGAAGGGAAGCTGGCTGCTGTTTGCAAAGGTGGTAGTGGCAGCAGAGGTATCAGCAGCAAAGGTGAATGGGGTCAAGGCAGGGAGGCGGTGGGAAAGGCGGGAGGAGTGGGAAAGGATCAGGGGGAGGCTGTGGGGGGATGGGGAAAAACAAACCAGAAGGTTTGTAAGTCACCCCAAAATTAATTGCTTCCGGAAAGTTTGGGTTCTCTGGTTTGGACAAACCCGAATCAATCTGAAACAATTTCATGAATTTCCTGGTTCATTTTGGGCTTTGTGCCCATCTCTAGTCTCGTGTCATGTCTGCTGTGAACAGGACTGAAAATTGTTCACTTTTACTCCCTTTTAGTTATTAGTGTTGTATTGAGCCTTAGTATTTAGAGCTGTGGTTCCCAAACTTGGTCTTGAATTACAATTCTCAGAAGCCCTGGCTATTAGCTGTGTTAGCTAGAACTTCTAGGAGTTGCCGTCTGAGGACATCTGGGCTCCCATGATTGAGAAGAAGCACTGATTTTAGAAACAGTCTGCATTAAATTTCAGCTGCAACAGGAAGTAAGGACTCCTCACTCCATTGTATTAAACTGAATGCTGGATTACATTAACTTCAGGCCTAACTCAGCCCAGTACTTCTGTTTTTAAGCATTGGGACTGAGCTAAAAGACTTCAAAACAACAGCTTTACTTTTCTTTAGGGACAAGCAGAGCCTTGATGGTCTACTGCTTCAGAACCAGATTATTGTATGAGAATTAGTTTTCTCTATGGGAATGATGATGTTGCCAAATGGTTAAATACAGATACATGATGACATCACTGAGGGCAGACAAATCACATTCAAGGTGATGCCGTTTAATCTTGGGGCTGTCACCACATATCCTGATCATTTTAACTGGGTATGTGATGTCATCACTGTAGATCGCAAGACTGATGTGGAGATAGGCTTGATGGGGATCTAAACAGGGTCACAATGAATTATTATCACAAATGTCAGGAATGCAACTGCCAAAATGAGGTCTCTGGAAAATCCCCACCCCATCCCTGTTCCTTACTGAATGAGAAGAGAACTTGGATTGGGAGTGAAAAGATTTTGTAGAAAACACATCCTCATTGTTCCTCTGCCTTGTTGGTTTTGAAACTCACCACACTATAACACCATTATGTGTTCCTTCTGATCTTCTCTTTCCAGTCTCTTCGTTCAGCTACCTTTATTTAAGCTATTTCAAGATCATTTATGATTCCTATAGCCCTTGATTTTCTGATTGCCTTTAAATACCTTTGGTATACCTCCTGGTTTTATGATGCAGGTATTCTTGTTAACTTTAATTTCTTTCTTGTTTGCTTTGAGTTTTTCATCTGAGTTCTATTTGAATATAAATTTTATCTGTTTGATGATTCAGAGATGTCTGTTAACAAATTAATTTATCTTCATCAAATAGCCATCCTCTGCCTCATAAATATTGCATATGTCAAGATGCAATGTTTTGTTCTTCAAGATAGTGTGCAAATGGAATGGATTTATGATAATAAAGAATCTTTAGGGAGCAGGCATTATGATGTTCAGTCCCCACCCATGTTTTTTGAAAAATGACAATGTCAACAACACAAGATATATGCAATTTGTAAGGTCAGTTTCTCACTGCATAATTCAAAGTTAACATTCACAGAGCTTTATGGTAAAACATACAAAAGTAAAAACATTCTCTTTTCTTTGGCTTTGTTAGCACAACTTTTGAGATTTCACTGTGATCTCTGTGTGCAAGCCCTCATTTGGGGTTCAAGTTTCTGATTTCATAATTACAAGAAAGCTACTCAATGGTTACTGCCAAAAAGAAAAAAGAAAATGACTAATTTGTCTTCCACCTGAACCCAAACCTTACAGTACTATATTCTCCATGCTTACAAGATGGGGGTGGATGTTAATCGGACTGGCCATCTGTGTCGGCGAGATTTGTCTCCGTCTCCCCCGAGAGACGAAGACAAATCTCCCATGTCTAACCTTGAGTGTTGCACACAGAACATCCCATTGCTCACTCCTCCCATCTGCCAGGTCAACTCCTAGCAGATAAAGACCGCTTCATAGTCTTACATGAGACATCAGATAATTTAGAGCAGGGGTCCCCAACCTTTTTCACCACGTGGACCGGCTGGGGAAGGCAGGGCACCCCCTGCGCTCGTGCGCATGTGCGAACAAGCTCGTGCATTCACGCACGAACGAGCACACGCTCGTGCAAGTGCGCAAATGGCAGCGCGGCGCTTGTGTGGGTGTGTGCGTGCTCGTGCACGTGCGCAAACGGCAGTGCTTGTGCGGGCGCTCATGCGCATATGCAAATGGCGGCATGGGCGCGCTGGAGCGCGCACGCGCAAATCAGCTGTGCGGGGGTGAGTGCGTGTGGGGGGTGGGGCGGGAGGTCTGTCTCCACGGCCCGGTCCAGCTCAGGCCATGGACCGGCACCGGGCCGCGGACTGGGGGTTGGGGACCTCTGATTTAGAGGCATTGTTTGACATTTCAGGGTATGGGCCCACTATACCCAGTGTGATATAGTAGATAGAGTGATGGACTAGGACTCAGGAGATCATAGGAGTTCTGGGTCTGCCATGGAAATTCAGTGGGGGAGTGGAACTGGTAAAACTACTCCTTAAATATTTTACTTACTTTAAAAACCCTGTTAAGGTCTCTATCAGTTGGTTTTGACTTGACAGCACATAATATAACATAACAGGCCCACTGGATACAAACATGTATAACATTTGCACATTATATGTTATATTTCTGTATGCAAATTTAGAACTAAGGTAAAGGTAAAGGTTCCCCTTGACATTTAGTCCAGTCGTGTCCAACTCTAGGGGGCGGTGCTCATCCCCGTTTCCAAGCCATAGAGCCAGCGTTTGTCCGAAGACAGTTTCCGTTGTCACGTGGCCAGTGCGACTAGACACGGAACGCCGTTTACCTTCCCACTGAGGTGGTACCTATTTATCTACTCGCATTTGCATGTTTTCGAACTGCTAGGTTGGCGAGGAGCTGGGACAAAGCAACGGGAGCTCACTCCGTCGCGTGTAGAACTAGTACAGTTTTAAAAAATACAGAAAGGAAAGACATCAATCAAAGTCCTATCTAAATCATACCAAATATTCTTTTAAAAATCAGTTTACACCCCAAGTCTAGATTATACCAAAGGGTTAGAAAGGAAACTTTTACACAAGAACAACAGCACTAGGAACAACAGCAGCTACATGAAGGGGAAGCTTCTCTCTGGCTTCTGTAAGCCACTTACCTATATTGTAGATTTCATGTCCCTGCTTTCTGGAAGAACAGTGTGATTGCTATGGTCACTGACAATTAGCTTAAAATACATCTTGTCTTATTTCCAACAGACAGGAGTGAGAAAGTAAAGGAACATGCTGTTGTATTTTACTAATGTGTGAAACTGAAATTTCCAGGGCAATTCCATGTTTCTCTGTTGCAAAAGAAACAAGAAAGTGTCTTATAATACTTGAAAGACTAATCAGTTTTATCAGTTTTATGTTAATAATTCTTTTTTAATATTTGAGTAATTTCCCATTTTAAGCTTTTAATGTTGTGTTTTTAATGATGGAAGCTGCCTTGGGTCCTTTTTTAGAAGAAAGGTGGGGTAAAAATATTTTAAATAAATAAAATAGATAAATAAACTGATTTACCAATGCAGTGATAAGGCAACATAGTGCTAAACTCAGTAGTTTGTTTAAAGAAATGCTTCAGTGTGGGGGAACGCTTCTCCCCAAAGTTGCTAAGCTGTTGTCTGATTCTACAGTAGTAGAGAACACTCTCCTGGATGATGTCACAGCTGCTTCTGAGAGGAGGCGTGGCTACCCATTCTTCCTCTTTCTCATTGTGATAGGGAGCTAACTTCAAAGCTTTTCTTTGGGCCAATCCTAATGGCATTATGTAACCATTGTCCTATCTGAATTCTGTCAATAATCTGTATACTGTCAACTATCTGTGAGCTTGTTTAATAAAAGGGAGTCCTCCTGGGGGCGTTCCAGAACTCTTCTACTAGTCGCCCATCAGGAGCACTGCTGGCAGACATCCCTGTGTGTGGCAGACTTCTTTAACTTCTATCTCTAAGACTATTTGCTATCCTAATTATCTGGTGATCACCTAAACTATCAGCCTTCTCATTTCGTGACCCTACACTTCAGGAGAACTAAGGAGAAATACATCACCATAACACCACCCACAGTCATGCCTCCTGTCCTTTAGTAGCAAACAGTCACACCTGGAAAACATAATTGTAGTTTTAGAAGAGGTAGCCGTGTTAGTCTGTGCAAGACTGATATAGATGGAAAACACTGTTTGAATCGTTCCAGCTTTAAAAAAGTAGACTCCCCCAGCAGCGAGGGGTGGAAATCTCTGAATCGGAATCATAACGGGTTGGGCTGATTCACATTGGCCTTTGCATTGTGTGATCATTGAAGAATACTTTGAATTCACCCATGTTATTTGTGGAGCAAACCCCAAAGTTTTTAGTCAATATAGTCACAGCCTTCAATCACTGGGCTAATATGAGATCAGGTGTGTCTGTGAGCTAAAAGGCTGTAGGAAATCTATGTGGATTGCAAGAACATTAATTGTGTTCCAGTGACTATAGTGTTTCGGACATTAAGGAATATCTTGGGAAATCATGCAGAAGGCAGTGACATAGATAACTTGTGTGCTATTTGCATTGCATGCTTTCTCCATCTTTGCTAGCACAGAAACTTTGATTTTGTACGCTAGAGAAATCTGCAGATTGTTTGCAGAAGTAAACACAAAGGAATGACAGCTGAAGAGTTCTTGACTTTGGGCAGATATCCCTGAGGTCTTTGCACAAACCATGTGTATAAAGCAATATGATTTTCAAATATGTTGTTTCTCATCCTGAGCCTTTGGAATTGGGCAAGAAATATGAAGAGACTGTTTTACAAAGCCCTGGAAATAAACATTATTACAGTGTCCTGGCAAATACAGTAGCAATGTTTGTGATTTCCCTTCAGACTTTGTGGAAACATCCAAAAATGTCACAGGACCACCATCCTAACTGACAGAATTTCCTAAAGTGATCCCTTGGGAAAATGAGGCATGAAGCAGACAATTTAAGTAATATAGGAACTCAAGTGTCAGGCTGTCACTGCACATAGTGATTTGACCTCCTAATTTACTTCAGCCTTTTGTATGATGCTGTTGAGATTTTAGAGAAATCTGAGATTTTTTTTAACACCTTAGAAGCAATATTAAAGGGGAAAATGAATTATAGGTTGTGGGCTACTTGTGTGAAATTTCTGTTTTGATGCAGCATGTAAATTATGAGGTAGAATTCATTCTCTGGCAAGAAAAAAATTCTGTCTTCACCACCTTCAAATTCTGCATCTTCGGACAATTTATGGATAATTTATTTTTAAGTATGGGACTATACCTTCACATTGGGGATGGAAGATTCTAGTTTCTTGATGCAACATAAATTATTTGTTTCTGTCTGTAGGTTTTAAGTCATAGGATTTTTAAAATTTACTGAGTCTTGAAACATCCTAAACATTCTGCGCCAGAATAACTGTGTGCTTTGCATACAGTCCTAAAGGTATTTTATTGATATCATCATGCATTAACCAACGTAAATTTTCTCTTCTCATCTCTCTAATAGGGAAGCTTCACGGTCCTAGGTTTCCAGAGACAATTAAAATGAGGTTCTTTACTCAGACTTATGATAAAGTAATCACGATATATTATTTCATGCGCACATCAAATTTCAATGTCCTGTCTCCTGCAAAAGTAGCTTAATTTCCATACTTCCATCAGTGAATGAGGTCTAAGCATTTTTATATTCAGATTCACTCTCAGTTTGGGCTTCCTTAAAATTCTCTTTATTTTACGTGCAGTGCTATATTAGCAGCCTCTCAATTGCCTTGATCTGGGGGCTTGATTATTAGAATGGCTGTCTCCCTGTACATGGATTCATATGCAAGGCACATCCTGAAAATTGCATAATCTTCAGATGCAACTCTGACTTAGAGACAGAACTCCTAACTTAGAAAAATTCTTTATTCCCTAACCTTGTTTAATGTATTTCTACCATTTGTTGAAAACAATGTTTGAGCTGCTAAATGGATCAATGAAAATTGATTTTTGCATAGTAAGCAGTGGCAAACAATTGCCTAAAGGGAGATATAGTGTTGTATTAGGAGCAGAAAAATAGTATATGTCTTTATCAATAATTGGCAGTTTATATATCATAAAAGATCACTTAAGACTAAACAGACAGCAGTGAGAGAGCTTTTAGTCCTCTGTTTCTTTTACCTAAAAAAACCATGTATTTCCTCTTAAATAATGTATTTAATGCTGCCTTTTCTGAACCTAGCTTGGTATTGAATAATAGGTACATGAAAGAAAGAGGCAAGACATCAGGAAAAGAATGAGGAAGAACGCCTTCACATCTGTTGCTTTTATTTTCTGCTCTGCCCAGAATTCTATCTCATCAACCAACCCCATCTCCTTCATGTAGTGAGGAGTAATTTATGCAGAGCCTGGAAAAATTAATTTCTTAGATCACTATTCCTAGAATATTCCAGCCAGCATGACCAGGGACCCTGCTTGCTGTGGGACTCTAGTGGTTGGAGTCCAAAAAGGTACATTTTCCAGATTCTAAACTTTACCCACAATTCATGCAGCTCTTCTCATCCTCAGAATCATTCAGTCAGAATAATGGCATCTTTATATACACTCTTTCTCCAAATTAAAATGGCTACTGAGTAAGTTTAGATAGATGGCAACTGTTATATAGTTTCATGGTGTGAAATGTTCAAGTGGTTTGCTATTGCCTGTTCCTCCTCCTGTGGACTTCTGTGGCCAAGCAGGAATTTGAACTCAGGCCTCCTGAGACCTAGTCTAGCACTCTTATTCACTATACCTCACTGCCTCTCCCAGACACATAGTGGAATGTGCTAAAAAGGTTACCATTGAAAGTTAGGGAAACCAGGTAGCTGAATTCCTTTTGGAGGAAAAGATGGGGAAGAGGAGGACAAGGAAATAAAGCAGGAGGAGAATTTAGTTTCTCTACTGGACTTGAAAAGCCATTAAGACTCCCTAGAGGAGATACACAGAGACAGTTACCTTTGAGGAAATGAGATACTTCACTTAGTGTGTGCTGCTTATAAACCACCCCACTGTGCTGAAAGCACTCTTTGGGTAGTTTACAATTTAATTATTCAGGCTACACTCTTCCCCCCCCCCCCCCCCCGTGAGCTGAGTACACAATTTACCAACCTTGGACTGGCTACCTGAACCTGTTGGGATCGAACTCAGGTCGTGAGCAGAGTTTTGACTCCAGTACTGCAGTTTAACCAATGCATCACAGGGGGCTCCCTTAGAATGCTAATACAGTGAATTCAAATTCAACCTCAAAGTCATACCTTTGGTGGCTTTCTTATCAAAGATATACAATGGTTGTTGAAGGTGAAGTCCAAGTATCTCTCACCATTAGTTGTGTTGGTTAGGGCTGATAGGTGGTGTAGTCTAAAAACGTCTTGGGGGGTTATAGCTGTACAGCTCTGATCCAGCATAGTAATCTGCGAAATACACTGAGCTAAGAATGAACGTAAACTACTTGCCCTCTCATAGTCTGTTAAAGCTTCATGGCAGAATTCAGGTTTCACAGAGGTGTGGTATTATTCTGTAGAGCACATTGACAGGGTTCCTAATAGAAGGGCTGCACCAGGGGTTCTCCTGAAAAGGGAAGAGCGTAAGGCTTAGATTTTACTTAAAGGCACAATGGCTACAGTTCATTTGTTGTGCCTGAATACAGAACGCGTGCCTTGCATGAGTTTATATGGATTTCTGTGGTAAGGGAAAGAACAGAGATGGCCTGCAAACCAAGTTTGCATGCCTGCTTAAGTAGTGTCATTGATATCCTAGTCTTCTCTTCAGTGCCATTTATTTATCACATCTCAGTGTCTAGCTGATGACATAATTGCATACCGGGAGGCAGTGGAAGACAGGAGGGCCTGGCGTGCTCTGGTCCATGGGGTCACGAAGAGTGGGACACGACTTAACGACTAAACAACAACAAAGTGTCTAGCTAAACTCCTTGCACCCTTTCAAAAGTTGAACCAAGTCATAAAATGTAGTCCCTTTTAAAGCAGTCATTAACTTCACACTGGCAGAAGCATGTGGCTCCTTCTTTAATTGCTTATTTGTTTGCATAGAAAATCAATCTGCATGTTCCCTCTGGATTACTTACCTTTTTTGTTTTGTTTTAAGAATTCTCATCAACAAAAGTATTGATGCAGAGAATTCCCATATGAGGGTGAAGGGGGGAAGTAGCCTCCATGATCCTAGCATGTATGCCAAGCTAAATCAATCATCACAAAGTGAGTGTACATGAAATCTCAGATGTAAAGCTCAGGTTGCATCAAGGAAGCTTATGCTCACCCTTAAATCTAGAATTAATCATCATCATCTACCACTTAAAATCTAGAGGGAAACAGACTGCATAGTCATACCTGGTGAATAAAACACAGCATTTCTGCTCTGCTAAGGTGATTAAATGTTTCCAATTGTTTATCATAAGAGATTACATGGTATGTCCTTTGCCTAACATTGAAGCCAAATCCAACATAGCATTAACAGAATGAATATCCCTGCTAGTACAATTGTGGTGGACTTCACCACCGTCCAAGTGGTTGCATATGTAGACATGGTTGAATTTGTGCAGTCACTTGCACAAATATAGGGGTTTTGTGACACTTGTCCTAACTCTGAAAATATTTAACCACTAGAGAAGTCATTTGCACTGGTGCAATGACATAATTGCATACCAGCCTGAATTTCCTCACAAAAGTGAACTGAGAATATGTGGTTTTGAATCTGAATGTATAAAATAAGAATTAGTGGAGCTTGGGTAAACAGGCTTGGGTTGCAGGAGGTGCTGTTGTTACCTCTTGGAACAAGATGTTATAGCATCTGAGAGGCAAGGCTAAACTGCTTTGGACTTTCAGGTGAAGAGAGAAATAGCTATGGTGAGAATAGACATGCCTTCAAAGAGGTGGAAAAAGTGGAGAGACAGAAATGTTTCCTTTTACCTTATGATACTGGAGCTTGTGGTAATCCAGTGTAAATGATTAATTGGATGCTTATGACAAGTACATTTAATTATTTATTTACTTACTTATTTATTTATGGTATTTTTATACTGCCCAATTTAGTGAAAATCCACTACTCTGGGCAGTTGTACAAACAGTACAACTCACTACCCACCGCCCTTCAGAAACAATTTTTTTAAAAAACACACACAACAGACTAACAACCAGAACGCAGACTAAGGACTAAATGATGGCAACTATTTTCTAAAATAAAATAAGCTTTGAATCAGATCACCACCTGAGGGGAAGAACGTCCTTAAAGGCTTATTTAAATAGTTCAGTTTTTTACTAGCTTCTTAAAAGTCTTCAGGGAAGAGCCTTGCCTGATCTCCAATGGGAGACCATTCCAGAGTGATGGGGCCACCACCGAGAAGGCCCAATTCTCAGTGGAAATTTTCCTCACCTCTCTTTACATGGCTACTTGTAACAACAAGACCTGAGAGGACTGTGTGAAATGAGCGGCAGTTCTTTGGGAGAGACACTCTGACAGATATTGAGGTCCCAAACCACTGAGGGCTTTATATGTTAAATGAAAATACTACCTTGCTTTATTGCAAAGTTAAACAGTGGAATTTGCTACTACAGGGTGTGCCAATGGCAACAAACTTTCATGAGCCAGGGTGGTGCACTTTTTGCCCTCTAGATGTTTGGACTTCATCGGTCATCATCCTTTATCATTGGTCATGATGGTTTGGTTTTGATGGGTATGTGGTCCAAAGCATCTGGAGAAACAAAGGGTTTTTCTCCCTGGCTTTAAAGAATGTGAACCAAATCTATCAGTGGCTGCTGCTCATCCTGATGACTGTATGCCGCTGAAGGCAGCATTACTGTACACTCTTCCAGTTCTTGAGAAATAACAGTAGGGTGGAACACTTTTGACCCTCCTGGTGTTAGGAACAAAGATTTCTGTTTCTGCATATGGGCTCCCAAGTTGTGGGTATCTGACTGGCTGCTGTGGAAAACAGAATTTTGATTTAGCAGGGGTTCTTCTTTATATTCAGATTTTTGCTTACCTTTGCTGTTCAGACAAAGATGCACTGCTTTTGATGCCACTCTGGTTATATTCCTAGGAAGAACTCGGCAACTGCCAAATTTATTAGATTTTTCTTCTGAAGAGTTGAAAGTTTAAGAGTTTTCTTCTGAAGGGTGGGGGGGGGAACAAGAAAGAAAGTATTCCTGTAATTTACTTTACAACAACCAAACTTCATAATGTCATAATAGTTTGACTTCCATGGCTAATATGTTGCAGCTCTGTAATAAATTATGTTTTTGGGGTATTGGAAGTTCCAAGGAAGAAGAAATATTTGATGTGTCTATTCTTCTAGTGCAGCAGTTTACAATTTGGGTTGTTATATGTTGCTAAACCCTTCCACAACTTGCCCAACTCATGAGTAATCAGTTTCATCGTGTCGAAGTTATGGCGTGGCAGGAGGAAGTCTTTTATTTTCAAAAATCTCCATTGCTTAATGATGTTACTGACAAGGAAAGATTTTTCATAATTAAGGCTTCCTCCTTCTGTCCTGTGGCTCCCATGGCTTCAATACAATGAAATACAGTGGTGCCTCGCAAGACGAATGCCTCGCGGGACGAAAAACTCGCAAGACGAACGGGTCTACAGCTGAGAGTCGGCAACCAGCAGAGAGGCGGCAGCCATTTTGGAGAGGCGGCAGCCATTTTGAGAGGCAACCACATGGCTGCTGCCTCTCAAAATGGCTGCTGCCTCTCCAAAATGGCTGCCACCTCTCTGCTGGTTGCCGCCTCTCAGCTGTTCGGCGCTCTGCTCGCACAGAGTCCGGCTGTTCCGGGGCTACCAAGGCACTGTGAGGAGCGGGGCTGGGTCTACTGTACCTGGTAAGTGACTTTTTTCTGACTTTTTTTTGGTTTCTGACTTTTTCCCCCCATAGGAACGCATTAATTAAATTTCAATGCATTCCTATGGGAAACCGCTTTTCTCAAGATGAAAATTTCGCAAGACGGCGCTACTCGCGGAACGAATTACTTTCGTCTTGCGAGGCACCACTGTAGATTACTTCCAAGTTGGACAAGCTATAGACAGAAGGAAGAATGTTACCAAATACCTCCCCCTGCCTGTGATGTCACCACCCTTCTGCAGGCCTTAAACAAAAGGATTCCAGCTAGCATGCTAGGAGGTCAACACCATGGAATTCCAGCTATGTTTAGATATATGCCTAGAGATGTGAAAATTTCTCAGACAATTTCATTGCATTTATCTGTATCCCACTTCCAATTTTTCTTTTCATCCTTGTTTTGTATATGGTTGCAGGACTTTGTCCCACACAGAGAAAGAATTTGGTATATAATTTGTGCATTTTTCAAATGTGAACATTTATTTATACTTTTACATAATTTATGCATTCTGTTTTGAATAAATCATGTTGGTGGGTATTTTTTTCCCCAATTACACATGTTTTGTTCACATTTAAAAGTAGGTGTGTGGTTTGATGTGCCCATTATTTCTTTGAAACACCTAAAAAGCCTTGCAAATGTGCAAATTTGTGAGGCAAAATACATTTCTTCTCATAAGAAATCTTAGAAGGTACAGTCATAGACTGCTGCATCCAGCAAAATTCTATTCTATCTTTTAAGTATGCTATACTAACAGTATATTCTTACTACTACTACTACTACTACTACTACTACTACTACTACTACTACTACTACTACTACTAATAATAATAATAATAATAATAATAATAATAATAATAATAATAATAATGGATGCCAGAGTTGAAAATAAAGAATTGGAAAAACTAACAAAGTACAGTGACCTGGCAATCAAAAGATCTCGCCTCTGGAAGAAACAGACTTCAGCGGTCCCCGTAGTAATTATGGCTTTGGGAACAATATCAAGAAACTTCACGCAGTACTGTAAGCAGTTGCAGATCTCAGAAATCACACCATCAGAGCTACAAAACCCGGCAATATTAGGAACATCATACATACTGCGCCGATATTTAACAGATACTAAGGTTTTTGGTTAAAACTTGTATCTGTTATATAATACCAGTCATCATCATCATCATCATCATCATCACCATCATAAATGTGCCATCAAGTCAATTCTGACTTATGGCAACCCTTTTCAGGGTTTTCCAGGTAGAGAATACTCAGAAGTGGTTTACCATTCTCTTCTTCTGTGCAGCTTGCCAAAGCCACACAGGCTCCACAGGAAGCACAGTGGGAAATTGAACTCCCAACCTTTGGTTCCCCAGCCAGATGAGTTAGGTGTCTGGCTGCAGACGAAAGGTTGGGAGTTTGATTCCCCACTGTGCCTTTTTTGAGTAGTGCCAGCCTGTGTGGCTTTGGGCAAGCTGCACAGTCCCTGCATGCCCCCAAAAGAAGGGAATGGTATACAACTTCTGAGTACTTTCTACCTACAAAACTCTGAAAGGGTCGCTGTAAGTCAGAACTGATTAGACGGTACATGATTATTGTTATATAGAACATACAGAATAAAATTGAGTGCCTGCCTGTCTTGGAAGAGTTGGACAGCGAACCAACCTTAGCAGAAATAAAAGCGGCCTTGGATTCCCTCGCCTCCGGCAAGGCACCTGGAAAGGATAACATCCCTGTTGAAGTGCTGAAGTGCTGTAAAGAGATCATCACCACCGAACTGTATGAAGTCTTTCGTCTTTGCTGGAGGGAAGGTGGAGTACCACAGGACATGAAGGATGCAAACATCGTCACATTGTACAAGAACAAAGGAGACAGGGGCGACTGCAATAACTACCATGGCATCTCTCTTCTCAGCGTTGTAGGGAAGCTGCTTGCCCGTGTTGTGCTGAAGAGGCTCCAGGTGCTCGCAGACAGAGTCTATCCAGAATCACAGTGTGGATTTCGAGCTAATAGATCCACCACTGACATGGTATTCTCCCTCAGACAGTTGCAGGAGAAATGCAGGGAACAACAACAGCCACTCTTTGTCGCCTTCATAGATCTCACAAAGGCCTTTGATTTGGTTAGCAGGGATGGCCTTTTTAAAATCCTTCCCAAGATTGGATGTCCACCTCGACTCCTTAACATCATCAGGTCCTTCCATGAGGGAATGAAAGGCACTGTAGTTTTTGATGGTTCAACATCTGATCCCTTTGACATCCGAAGCGGAGTGAAACAGGGCTGTGTCCTCGCACCAACCCTTTTTGGGATCTTTTTTGCTGTCATGCTGAAGCACGCCTTTGGAACTGCAACAGAAGGTGTCTATCTCCGGACTAGATCAGACGGAAAGCTCTTTAATCTCTCTAGATTGAGAGCGAAGACCAAAGTCCAGCTGAAATGCATGCGGGACTTCCTCTTCGCCGATGATGCAGCCATTGTTGCCCACTCTGCTGAAGACCTCCAACAACTCATGAATCGTTTTAGCAAGGCCTGCCAAGACTTTGGACTAAAAATCAGCCTGAAGAAAACACAAGTCATGGGCCAGGGCGTGGACTCACCTCCCTCTATTACCATCTCCACGCAAGAATTGGAGGTTGTTCATGACTTTGTGTACCTTGGCTCAACGATCTCTGACACTCTCTCTCTAGATGTCGAGCTGGATAAACGCATTGGCAAAGCAGCTACCATGTTCTCTAGACTCACAAAGAGAGTATGGCTCAATAAGAAGCTGACAACATATACCAAGATCCAGGTCTATAGAGCCTGTGTCCTGAGCACACTCCTGTACTGCAGTGAGTCCTGGACCCTTTGTGCACGGCAGGAGAGGAAGCTGAACACCTTCCATATGCATTGCCTCCGACGCATTTTTGGTATCACCTGGCAGGACAAAGTTCCAAATAGAGTAGTCCTAGAACAAGCTGGAATTTTTAGCATGTATACATTACTGAAACAGCGACGTCTATGTTGGCTTGGGCATGTCACGAGAATGGCTGATGGTCGGATTCCAAAAGATTTCCTGTATGGAGAATTAGTGGAGGGAAATCGCCCCAGAGGGAGACCACAGCTGCGATACAAGGACATCTGCAAGCGGGATCTGAAGGCCTTAGGAATGGACCTCAACAGATGGGAAACCCTGACATCTGAGCGTTCAGCCTGGAGGCAGGCGTTGCATCACGGCCTCCCCCAATTTGAAGAGACCCTTGTCCAGCAGACCGAGGCAAAGAGGCAGTCATGGAAGCAGCAAAATCAGGGAGCTGGACAGGGGACAGATTGTATTTGTCTTCAGTGTGGAAGGGATTGTCACTCTCGAATTGGCCTTCTCAGCCACACTAGACGCTGTTCCAAGTCCTCCATACAGAGCACGTTACCATAGTCTTTCGAGACTGAAGGATGCCTAATACAGAATAAAAAAATCAGATAATGGGCAGAATCCAAAAGTAACTGAGTGTAACTGTTTCAGAGACAGAGCATTCCATAATCACTCCAGTATTCTCCAGTTGCAGTTAGCATAAGCTTTAAAAACAAAAGGGCTTTTGCATGCACAGTGGGGTAGTAGGTATTTGCATACAGGGGAAAAAATAGGATTTTGGCCAAAATAATCCAATTAATGAACTTCAATATTCACAGTGAGAGTAGTTTAGGAGTATAATAGTGATCTTATTTTTATTACACAAAGGACATACTGTACAGAATGCTATGTCATGCAATGAATAACACTGAACATGTATTTTTACTGTTGTTTCAGAGCATTCTCGTGACTATACCAGAGATTTTATGCTGCATTACTGTTGTGAAATCATTATTGTTTTTCTGCACTAATTGATCTGCAAAAGTTTGTTAAGTAATTTGTGTACAGCTTGGATAGTGAAGATCTAATCCCAGTTCTCAAGTATGATTTATTCTTTTAAAATGGACTATTTCTACACGCACACACGCACCAGACATGCACCTCTGCCATTCACATGCCTCATTGATACTGATATTCTCAAGATAATTTGACAGGTTGTGCAGATGGCAGTGGAAAGCTGGGTCTGTAACAAGCCTGAAAATGAAAATATAAAATAGCAGCTAATAAGGATGTTGCTGTTGCTGGGGTGTAAGCAAGGCTGGCCAAGAGAAGCTGAATGAATTGCCAGCAGCTAAAACGTTACCACAAGGAACTCAGTGACAGGCTCACTTGGGCAAAATGCATCTGAGTTGGCAAGGCAACACAGAATCCTGTGCATTTTTTTAAAAAAATTATTTTGTTTGTTTGCTTGATCAATTACTTCTAATCACTTTCCGTAGCTCTATAGCAGAATTGTGAAGTCTATAATCACTTGCTGGCAAGCTAGGTGCAACTTCATTGTGATATTTTTATTTTGATAGGTTCTTTATTCCCTTATAGGGGATTTCCATTGTTAGTTTTCCCCCCTCTGGGCAGGAATTGGGAAAATACATTTGTTTTATTCAGCTGCTTTGACAGCTGTCACTGCTGTGTGCTTTATATTATTTTTAATAACTTTTGTGACCTACTAGAAAAGAGACGGAGATGATAGGTGATTGGAACCGTTTGGAGGCAACAAATGAGGATCGATTTCTGTAAATATTTGCGTTGGGGTTTGAACCTCAAAAGATTTAATGGGAAAGC
Source organism: Intellagama lesueurii (assembly GCA_037013535.1). Lineage (NCBI taxonomy): Eukaryota > Metazoa > Chordata > Lepidosauria > Squamata > Agamidae > Intellagama > Intellagama lesueurii. Next base: position 134,833,891 of record JBAJHW010000001.1, on the reverse strand, counting down.
TTTTTATTTCAAAAACCCCTGGGGTTGTCATTTCACAGCCCGTTAGCACATCCTGTTTGTGCTTGTTCAAAGGCAGGGGGAGGGGGGAGGGAGAAAATTTGTCCCTGCAGAACCGAGTTTGGTCTTTGCATTGTGAGTTGATGAACTGAAACAGTGACATTCAGCAAACAAGTTTAAAGCTTTTTGTGGCAGATATGAAATGGAGAGCAAATATTCCTAGTGGACTGTTATAGGTTTATGCTATCAGAACCTCAGATTGCCTCGGTCAATCATGAGCCCTTAGAGATGAAACTGGTGTCAGCCTTGTGTAAGTCAGGCTCATTGACTTTTATTGTGCTGTGACTTTTATCCTCAGAAACAATCTAGTGTAGCAATGACCTGCCTCTACATGCCAGTTCAGGCTATCAAAGGGAGACATTTGCCTCATGGAAGGGACAAATGCTATTGTCAGTTTTTGACACTGGTTGTAGCAGACCATTCAGCCTCAGGCCAGATTGGAACAAACCATCAGGACAGATGTGGTGATGTGGAATACACAACTACAGCCCTTTCTGGTGGCTGCAGGAAATTAGAGGAAAGAGGAGACCCATGGAATATTTGTGTACCCAGATACTAATACTGTCTTGGTTCACTTAGTTGAGGAATTATGCCCATGTGTAGGGAGACTCGGTACCTCTCCCTAACACAGTTATCCCACAGCAACTGTGCTGCCACAGGTCATTGTAGAGCCAGATTGATGTAGTGGTTAGAGCAGACCTGGGCAAAGTGCGGCCCGAGGGCCACATACGGCCCGCGAGCCGCTCCTGTCCGGCCCGCCGGACATCAAAACCATTTATAGCTTTTTGTCTAAAGTTGATCAGTTGCTTATCTTTAACATACCGCAAAAAACCTCTTTAGTATTTGTGAAGATTAACAAGTTTAAAATAAAAACAATCATAACATCACTGTTTCATTTTATTTTTAAGTAAAGTGGTTCGGCCCCCGAACACAGTTCAGATTTTTCATGTGGCCCCCTATAGAAATTAATTGCCCACCCCTGGGTTAGAGTGAAGAACTAGACCTCAGGAGATCCAGATTCAAACTCCATTCAGCCACAAAACTTCCTGGCATATCACGCAAAAACAAAAGAAGAATAAAAAATAAAGAAGACAAAAAACATTGTAGCACCTTAAAGACTAACTACTCTGTTTTAACATGCACTTTTGTGGACAAATCCATTTCCTTTCCCATTCTAAAACTTCCTGGATGACCTTGAACCAGTCACTATCACTCAGCCTAGCGTACCTCAGAGATTTGTTGTAAGGATAAGCACGAAGGAGATAATTACTCTGGCTTTGAGCTACTTACAGAAACAGGGGGAGATCCTTGTAACACATAGATAAATAGAACCATTTCACCATTTTTATTGTTAGGTGCTGCCAAGCCACATATGAGTTATAGAGATCCCAATAGGATTACCTAAGGGGTTCTTTTCCCATTGCCACCCCTCAGTGAATCACCACACTGACTCTCTGGATCCCATTTCTTCTCCCACTGTTTTTACCCCTCCATTTTCTATTAACTCATTGGGTCAGGGAAGAAAGTGAAATGTGAGTTTGTATTCACATTGCACCATTTTGGTCTTCGTTTTTGTAAAGATTTAAAAATCTTTTGCATCTTGGATGATAGCAGGAAACCAGATATTCAAAAGACTGGGCAAGTTGCCTCATCTGCAAAATGGGAGCAGTGCTTCCTTTGCCTGCTTGCATCTTTAGCCTGTGCTTGTCATTTCTCAGTTGAGACCACTGCAAGTGTATGACCTGCTTCATTTTCAGAAAAAAACATTTTTCCACTGTAGGAAGTGTTCTAAAATAATTCTGCTCTTATGGAATTATTCCTTCTGATCACAGGATGACAGTTTTTGCCAAGGAAGCTCATTCATTGCAAGGAACCACCCTGAGAATGAAAGGCAATACATATGTGTGGCGTTAGTTAGAACTAACTCCTGTCCTCTGAAGATGCCAGCCACAGAGACTGGCGAAACGTTAGGAAGAAAAACCTTCGGAACACGGCCAAACAGCCTGAAAAAAATTATTTGCCTGTTTGTTAGATTTTTGAGGAAAACATTGTTCTCGCCACTGCAAGGACTCCATTCGAAAACCTCCAAGAAATTTCTCACCATCTTTGTTGGTGAAGAGAAGGTTGTGGTTGATGATCAAGAGTTTACATTCTTGATTCAAGCACAATGCCAGCTGTGGGCTATAGTCCGCCCATAGCTTAAAGCACAGATGGAGAGGATGTGGCCTTCCAGTTACTGTTGAACTCAAGCACAAGTTGTCTCTCACTATTGCAGGCCTCATCCTAGGCTCACTGGGGTGGATGAGCATTTCAACTCAACTACATCCAGAGCAGGAGTGGGTATTTCATGGCTTGTGGACCATGTACAGACAGAGGGAGGTTTCTATGCAGGCTAGGGGCCTTCTGACCACTCTGCTTTTGAAAAAGTAGGCAGCTTCAGCCCACAAAGTTTGGAAGATGTAGTAGAAATGGTGTGGGTACCATTCTCTCTGTGGCTACTGACCTCTTATCTTGACAGTTATAACTCTCTGTCTCTGATCTGGAGTTTTACATGAGCAGGAGGTTCCATTATTGATACTGTCAGATGAAGCCAGTGGCAGTATCCTGGAAACGTTTCTCTTTTTGTAGTTAGCAGAGAGGAGCCATATTGACATGGATGCAGTTACCTATTAGAACAATTACCTTTACACGCTACTGTGTTTAAAACGTTTCGAGTCAGTTATGTAAGCTAATAACTGTGGTTAGATTCCTAAAAATTCCATATATGTTTGTATGTATTCAGAACAGTAGATCAAAAGCTGAAGATTACTCTAGCATGTAATAAATTGTAATAAATTATTAATCTTTTTAAAAAAGTGTACTATGTCTTTTTCTTTAACATTTATTTTCCTTTTTTTTTTTTACGAATAGGGCTTAACATTTTGCAGTCAATTAGTGTTTCTGCATATGCTATTTCTCCTGGTATCTTACTTGTGTTTTTTAACAAGACAAGTAGCTTTGACAAGTAACTCTCACCACCAAGTGATGAAACTGAGTAGTTTCTGGCTCCTTCAGATCAATGCTATCATCTGGATGGATATTCAAGGAACTGACCTGAGCATGTCTCTCTCTGTAGTGGCAATATAGAGAAGAAAAAGCAAAATTCTGTTTTCTTGCTCTGAACCTGAAAGCTGACACACAATATATCCTTCACAGAAATGATGAAAAATAACCTTTGAAAATTATTTTGAACTTTCTCACTTTGATTGCATCTTTTTTTGATCAAGGATAGGGAACATCTAGCTTATGGGCCTAATGCAGCTTGCTAGGCACCCCATCACACTTGTGAAGCTCCTTGTGTCTGATTCGCATCCTTTGGGTAGCCATACCCACCCATGGAATATTTGCACATTTAAAAAAAAATGTTTGCTGGAATATAATTTCTCTCTGGATAGACACATGTCAAGAGAGAGAAAGAGAGAGATTCTGGTAGATGGGAAACAAGCGAGGTTTACCAAAATTTGGGAGGCCTCAGCAGCAAGTATTTTAATTTCTGACAGAGGCTTTTTTCAGTTTCACTGGGCAACTACAATACCAAATCAGACTGGTTCTCCAGTGCTATTTTTTATTCCTGTTCCTAATCCCCCTCCCCCCAAAAGGCAAGGGATCAGAGGAACCAGTTCCTTAGGGAAGTGCCATCTCCAGGTATCTTAAACATATTGAGACTTCTCTTGTTCCTCACCTTTTCTGATGTGCTGGAAGCTGGCTTTCTCCTGGAGACAGTCCTGTTTTCCAGGCACATAGCAGAAACACTGCACCTGCTCATTTAGGAGGAAGCACTCTGTTCCTGATTGGGTTCTCTCTGCTGGGGTGGGATTACACTGAGAGAACCTCCCTGTTCTGTAGTCCCACTTCTCAGCACACACATATATGTATGCTGTTTATGTGCATAGGAACTGAACATCTGAATAACATGCACATGGTACATGTGTGGATGCTGTGTGTGTGTATTCATGGTATGTGTGTATATTGAGGATATATGGTACATGACAGAATGAAGTGGCCATGTCAGTTTGGGGCATTGGCCATGTCCAGTAGTTTAACGTGGTCCTCAGGAATTTTCCTAGACAGCACTTTTTCCATATGGTCAAAAAGTCTTCCTAAATTCTTCCTCAGATGTGCCAGGCATTTGCACAGACTAACACAGCATACGTTGTGTTAGAGTTATTTGAATTACATAGTGCAGTGGTCCCCAACCTTGGGCCTCCAGATGTTCTTGGACTTCAACTCCCAGAAATCCTGGCCAGCAGAGGTGGTGGTGAAGGCTTCTGGGAGTTGTAGTCGAAGAACATCTGGAGGCCCAAGGTTGGGGACCACTGACATAGTGCATACGTACACATTGATAATGAAAAGTGGTTATTATATTTGATGCACAGATGTGTATTTTGTCAAAGTCAGTGCCACAAACAAAGATATAAATCAGCATATTGATTGCATCAAAATCTTCTCACAGAACACAGGAATCTGTTGTCTGCTTCTTGTCTTGTGGTTGATTTGTTTTATAAGCAGCTTACCGCTCTGCCCACTAGTCATAGTTTCTTTTTAAAAAAAATTTCCTTTTGCCCAGTGATCATCACTGACCATTTCAAAATGTCACTATTGTCAATCATGATTTATAGCATGCTAGCAATTCGGTCATATGGGTATATGATAGCAGTCAATCAAGGACCTAACACTGAACTCCAGTTTTATCTGCTTGCTTGATGAAAGATAGGCAGGCAAGAATGCTGGTGAGGAAGTTGGCACGACAATGCTTAATATATTTTAAACTTGCATATTGAAGTTGCACGTTGAATGTTCAAAGGTCAGTCAAAGGTTCTGTCCATAGTCTAAAATTAAATTTGTACTTCAGATGGAACAGTGCAAAAATACGACATAACATTGAAGAGTTTATTACAACAGGGTGATGAATATGTCAAAGAAAAATGTGAATGCTTACTGCATTCTGAAATATAGTGTCATCTGGCAGGTGGAAATTATAGTGGCTTTGCCCTTCTCCTTTTACATTCATCCAAATTTGCTTCTTGCTCAGTGTCGCAGGTCCTTGGGTTTTCAAATTCTTCTTCCCACCAAACTTGCCCCCCCCCCCCCATATTCACTGCATTGTATCTGTGATACAAGAAATAAATAGAAAAGGTGCTTGTAAGGAGTTTCTCAACTGTAGTATCTTCCTCTTGGAGGTCCACCTGGTGCCAACGTTGGTGTCATTCGGAAATAAGTTAAAACCTGTGTGTTGAATCAGACAGATGGGAGTGAGATTATTGCTCAGTTCTTGAACTATCATGTATCAGATTTTATTTTTGATGTTGAGATTGCAGATTTTATTGGGATTTGATCAGTCTTCTACACATTAACAATATTTTCAAATATGACGTGGGCTAGGAGTATTTCAATAAAAGAAAGTAAATAAACAAGCAAATAAAAAATGTCAGGAATGTACTCAGGAATATCTGTACAATTGTCTTGAACCTCCGCTACTGCTCCCAGGATTTTTGTAGAAATACTTTTTTTTTCATGTATGAGGTGATAATGTTATATTTATTTTTTTGTTGTCTTTAATTTTCATTTCTTGCCAGAATTTTAACTTGAGTTGAAACATATAATAAGGTGCACACTTGGTAATATACATAATTTACACAGTTATGTTTTAAATAACTTGTTCTTGTCGACAGTGGGAATTTGAAAGACAGTTTACCAGTTCTCTCTGTGAACTACTAAAGGTCTGTCTTATTGGTGTCTCCATTATGGCTCTCCCAGTTCCTCTTGTTTAAAAGTGCTGAAGAAAGAAATTTCTTCCCTTTCTGACATACATTGTTTCAGTGCTTTTCAGTGGAAGCACTAAGATTTCAAGCAGCCTTCCTCCTACTTGGCATCCGGCAGATGCATTAGATTACAAACCACATATCCCCAGAAGGTATGGACATTGTGGGTGGACATTGTGGGTGATGAGAATTGTAGTCCTACATAGCTTGAAACAGATGTACTATGCTATCTAAAGAAAACATTGAAATAGTGATAAGTACAAACACAGTACTGAGAACATCAGCATTTCAAGTAGCTGGTTTTGGGATGGGTGGGTTTAAGCTTCTGAAAAGTGTTTTAAGAGAAAGGAAGGATGGACTGCATTGGCAGGTGTCATCTAGATGACCCTTGAGTTCCCTTCCAACTCTACAGTTCTATGATGAAAGACTGGTCACCAAGGTTGGGGGCTGCTTTGTGTTTGAGGAAGAGTACACTGAAGTTTCTTCTGATAGGCCTACTTAACTCCATCAGCGAGCTTCGTAGAACAGATATCTTCTTGTGGTGAGCAGCAGCATAGTTAAAATCTACACTAGGCACCTACTAAGTGCCCATAATGCCTCTAATATGCAGTAAAACCTCACATAGCAGTACCTTATTTAGCGCTGATTCACTACAGCATACAGTATGTGCTCAGGTGTCCATTTTGTGGTGCTTGACAAGGGCCCAGTCTACCTAAAAAAAGCAGACTGGGCTTCTGAGCTTGGTCTACCCACTCCACACTGGAGGTAAATGGTGCCTCCGGAACTCCTGGTGTAAGGCACAGTGTTAACAATGATGCAATTTAGTACTTATTTTATTAGCACTCAATTTTCTTGGAATAAATCCTGAGCAGTAAGCAGAGTATTTTTGTTTCGGGGGACTGTAGAAAAGTCAAATGTTGCATTTCCTGTGGATGCTGTGTGGGGGTTGGAGGATTGTCAACAATGAAAATGGAAGGTAGCTGCAGCCCCAGCAGCTTGGGAGCAATATCAGTGACGGACCTGCCAAGGCACTTAAGATCCCTGCTTGTGGACATGAAGTGCCGAGAAACAGAATTTTACAAATATTTTCCCCAAGCCCCCCCCCCTTCATCTTATTTTCTTCTCTCATTTTAGTAGCACTGTAGGAATGAAAGACATACAGGCTTTAGAAGGACAAAGGACAGAAAATCTATTGGTGATAATCCCCCACCCTCCTATGTATATATGTATGTGTGGGGGAGAGGTTATGGAGATATTTCATATTCTACAATTAATGGAATGTTTAGGTAATCAAAATATGGGCTCATGAAAACTTACAATGGATTCAACTTTGTCCCCTAGTCTGATTGCCACAAAACATTTTTGCCAGAGAATTAACCTGTGTATGATCAGGGTTACATAAAGTTGCAAGCTGTTTGAATTTGGATTGTAGGGGGGGTGCTAATGCTGCATAATAACTTTGTTTTCCATTTCTGAGTTAGCCTTTGAATACAGATTATGTTTGGAACAACATTTATGCTGTTCTTCTTCACTGCAAAGATGGTGTACATTGAATGCAATCTCTGTTCATGTTTGTTTACATCAATCACCGCCGCCCACCAACACATCTATTTGGAAACATAAGATGGCTGTGCAGTTAGTGAATGAGCTCAGGAGCAGATCTGCCTCCGTGTGACTGTATGTTTTGCTGATTTAAAGGCCATTTTGGCACTGTGAAATTTCCCTGTAGCATCATAATCCTGACACTTCATTTGAACACTGGAGGTGCAAAGTGCATGCTTTACTACTGAACTACATCATCTCAACAAATTAGTAGTTGCCGTCATTTCCAAGTTCCCTGGAACGACAGTGATAGCAAGTAACACTGAGGAGACCAAAGTTCCAGGCCTCCACCGTATTAACTTGCTATCGCTGTTCAGTAAGCATGGGTAAGAATTCTGCTTGCTTTAATAAGGATCCTCCATGAATTTCAAGGATAAAAGCATTGAGGTTTTATTTTTATATATATAAATCAAAGATGGGATACAGAAAAACTGACAGATTGATCTTTGTAGGCACAAGACTTAAGTCTGGCTTAGATCCCCAGTGTATTCAACAACATTTGTGATTCCAAATTAGGGTTGCTCACCTCCTTTTTCCAGTGGGCTCCTCATCTTCAACAGCTCTGTAGGAGGCTGGTGTAACATGATCCACATCATCGCTTAATACACTTGTCTAATAAATTTGATCAACACAGAAAGCTCTGGACTTTAAGTTTGGTTTTAACAAAATCTACAAAAATCACAAATTTGTTGTTAATTTGATAGAGATGACTTGAGATTTGAAACAATTGAATGTGGAGAAAGCATAACAGATTTACCTGCCCTAAGGAAAAAGGAAGGTAGCAACCTCTGATGTAAGTACATGTCATAATGGCACAAAGCCAAAACAAAATCATTTTTTGGGGGGGGAGAGAAGTATAGTGGAACTAATAATAATAGTAAAGAATGTCAGGAGGAATGTGTTTTCAAAGGAGGGGGTGTTACGGAGGGGCAGGGAGCAGCCATGCTATGCTTCTCTGCCACTATTGCATGTGCACAGCACCATGCAGTGGAGGTCTTTTGGGTGACCAAGAGCCTTTGCAAATATGGCCACAAGAGAAGGACACTGAACACTCAATGACTCACTGTAATTATTTTTTTAATGACTCTTTGCAGAGAAAGTTGCTCTGATCTGCTCTGACTTGGATGCCGTAGTTCAGGGGTCCCCAACCCCCGGTCTGCGGCCCGGTGCCAGTCCATGGCCTGGGCCGGACCGGGCCGCAGAGACAGATCTCCCACCCCCGCACGTACACCCCCTGCACAGCCCCTTCGTGCATGCACACGAGTGCGCCCCCTTCGCGCATGCGCATGAGTGTGCGCACACCCACACGAGCCTCCCCACTCCTTCGCACATGCGCATGAGTGCATACCCGTCCTTTCGTGCATGTGCGCAAGCGCGGGTGGGTCCTCCGCCTTCCCCAATCAGTCTGCGGTGTTAAAAAAGTTGGGGACCACTGCCGTAGTTGACACAGGTCTTGTTGATGTAACTGTGGCTGCTGCTTGCCCCATTATAATGGATATGTTTCAGCTGGGGCAGCCTGAGGATATAGACAAGATCTTTCGAGAGATGATAGCCACCACATGTGTGCAGGACCCTTGCCCTTCCTGGCTTATAAAAGGAGTCATGAGGAGACCGGCTTAGGGGAATGGTGAATGCTTCCTTGCAACAAGACAGGGTACCAGTGTGCCTAAAAGAGGCAGTAGTAAGATCTTTGTTTAAAAAAGCCCTACTTGAATCTCACTATATTGGATAATAATTAGCCAGTCACCAATATTCCATTTTTGGGCAAGGTCTTAGAGTATGTTGTGGCATCTCGGCTCCAGAGATTTCTGGATGAAGCGAACAGAGAATGTTTGGGTTGCCTTGGTAGATGGCCTATGCCAGGAACTGGACAGGGGGACTATATCTCTGTTGGTTTTGCTGGACCACTCAGTGGCTTTTGATACCATCAACTGTGGTATCCTTTTGGGGCACCTTTCTGAGATGAGTGTTGAAGGTACTGTCTTACAGTGGTTCTGATCCTTCCTGGGTGGTCAAGCTCAGAAGGCGGTGTTGAGGGAATCCTGTTTGACCCTGGCCATTGGTCTGTGTTGCCCTCAGGGCTCAGTCGTGTCCCTCATGTTATTTGGCATCTACATGAAACTTCTGGGAGAGGTTTTAGAGTTTGATGCCATCAATGTGCTGATGGCACCCAACTCTATCGTTCTTTCTCATCTGATTCTAAGAAAGCTGTTCTGTGCTTAGACCAGTGTCTGCTGTCAGTGATGAACTGGATCGGTGCTAATGAACTGAAACTTAATCTAGACCAGACAGAGGTGCTCCTGGACAATCAAAAGGCAAATGAGGGAATAGGGATTCAGTCTGTACTGAATAGGGCTGCTTTCCCCTTGAAAAGTCAGATGCACTGCTAGCTGTGGCAGGTCATTATATGAACACCAATAGAGTTCAGACCATTGACAGGCAGATCAGGCAACCTGTCCTCTCCATCCCCCTGAAACCTAAACGAGTGTCCTATAAGCAATATATTGAATAGGATGGAAGCTTTTGAAATCAAGGGCAAAACACACATGCACACAGACATGGATGCAAACACACAGAACACATATTTTGTTTGCAACCACTTATTGTGTGGCCTTACAAAATATTCACTGGTTTCTACTGTATTACTCAGTTCAATGATTTATGGGCTGCAGGCACTGCAGATTTTAAATACAGGGAAGTGGCAGTCTTGGCCCTTCTGTTTTCTGTTTCAAAAATGGTTCAATAACAGTCTAACCTTAAGAGTTGCTCACAGTGCTGACAGCAGCAGCAGCTGCAAGCCATTGTACTCTCCTGGCATTGCAAGGATGTAACATCAGGGTGGATGCATAGGATTGGTGTGTGAAGGCTGAAAGCCATGTTGGCTGAAATGCTGCCCTCTCGATCTGTTAAAAACAAGGGGGAAACTCTGCACCTATATTTGGTTTCAGCAGTTTGCCTTTTTTTCCCCCTACAAAATTTGACTCCCCCCTCCCCACAAACCCAAAAAACCCCATGCTGTGTATTTCAGCTTAACTCACAACTGGCACTTAGATAAATGAGTAAAGCTTGGGATTCTTGTGCTTAAATGAAACCTAGACAGCTCAAGTTCTTTTCTGGGAATTGTGCAGTCACTACGAATAAATGAAAGCAGCACTGCTGTCACAAACATAATCCAACTTTTGCGATTAATTATTTCCCTTCACTGGTATTCAAGTGGCTGCTTGCCTTGCTCAGACTAATCTCCCGAATATACACCATTGCCTTCCTTGAGATGCGGGGGGGGGGGGGGGACAAAAATATGTTGCAGCTGGACAAGGGAAGCACAGTCATTTGTTTCCAGGAGAAGATGGATTGCAAATTTAAGAGTTTACAAGTGTACTTTTAGATGAATTTTTGAAGAGGACCTGGAGTGAGATCATGCGTCAAGTGAATTGTCACAGAGTGGGAGCAATTTGATAAGTTAATTTGAGATGTTCAGCAGCTAATAGTCTCAAGCCAGGAACAGCCGCAGTGAAGAACATTATTCAGGGAGAAAATAAGAAATACTTCTTGAAGGCCCTTACAACACATATGAAAAGCTTTAAAGTTCAGGTAAATTGTTTAAGCTTTGCAAGAATTAAACTTTAGGAATACATACATACATACATACATACATACATACATACATACATACATACATACATACATACATACATGAAATGCCTTTCAGAATTCTATGACAAATAATTGGGTCTGATTAAAATACACCCCATGTTTTGTCAACTCTTCAGCTGCACTTACCATCTTTGATAAGTCTCAGTGGGTGGAGTTTTTTTATTAAGGTCATGGTGATTTGAGTTCATATCCCTGTTATACTGTGGGCCCTCTTGAGCTGGTCTCCAGCATGAGGTTATAGAGGTAGATTGTGCTTCAGGGATCTGAAGAAGTGGACTTGTCCTTGAAAGCTCACCTTAAAATTTAGCAGTTAGCAGTGCAACTATGCTGGCAGGAATCTTCATGCAGAACAGCATGATGTTGGATTTAGGCCGAGACCAAGGATCTAGACATCAAAGATTTCATTCTCAGTCAAAGAAGTTGCTTGGGGCTGAAATATTCTCAAGAATGCCATCAAGACAATATGTAGTCTGTAGCCCAGGGTGCTGCAGAGTGTAAATTTGGAGTCTGACAAGGATTTTGGTTTTATACTCTTATATCTAAGGGTCATGAAAATCTGTTGTTAGAATTAAAGAGGCCAGAGCACCACCTCCTTCATAGCAGTATGAAAAAGCTAATGTACAGATTATCATCTGTACATACAGTGATCCAGTGAACACTGACCAATTGCTTGGTTTCAAGAGTGCTTATGATTGAGCAAGAAAGTACTGGGCACTTGTGCTTCAGGGGTCTGAATTAGCCCCAGTGCTTGAACAATGGAGCATTGGATAAGCAGAATGAAACAATAGGATTTCTGGCCAGGAAAAGTAAGAGAAGATTGCACTTTATATGGTTAAAGCAAGCAGTTGCGCTTCCATTAAGGTTTATGTTCACCTATATTTACTCTAGTTAAATATTGAACTGTTCCACTTACACACACACTACACGTATGCCCATGCACACGCGTGCGCGTGCACACACATGCACACACACACATTTTTAAAATGTGAATTACTTGTTTGTAATCAGTATTCTTGCAGGCTGCCTGCAGAGCAGGTCATACTCTAACAGAATGGAGTGTGGGTGGAAAAACAAAACATTATTGAGGAAGGCTGGAGGTAAAAACGGTGAAAACTGATCATGGCAATTAGGAAATGTCTAGGCAGCAATTAGGAAATGTCTTGGAGGTGGAAGCAGAAGGTTGAGAGTGAGTCCAGCTTACTGGTTCAGTGTGGAAGCAAGATGATCATAAGCATCTGATCATATTGTTTAGGTATCTGGCTTCAGAACTAGAGGTTGGGGGTTAGATTCTCCACCATGCCTCCTTGACAGGGTCTGGACTTAGGGCCCTTTCCAACTCTGTAGTTCTATGATGATAATGATGATATCAGTGATATACTACGTAAGTAGTTTTCAAGAAGTTTTAGGAATGAATTAGAAAGCTTCACATTATGGTTTCTTTTTTTAAAAAATTACAGTGCAGTTTAGTGGACATTTATTTTTACCATGCAAAACAATAATAATCCCTTTCCCCCCACTTATGATATATAAACCAAGAATGAATTTTTATGTCCAGTTGTGGTTTAGTGAAATGTTCCTTTTCAAACTCCCAGTTCCACCCCATTTTTATTAAATCTAAAACAACTTAAGAAATGGTAATTCTCTTCCTATGTAATTATAAGGAAGATAAATTATCAGTGGGTATTTATTGTCCTCTCAGTAAGGGAAAAAACATTTTGTGAACAAAATATGTTTTATGGAAGGACTGAATATTCTAGTTGCAAAATGATTTTGTAGTACAATAATCTTTTTCTCCTCATCAGAGCTTAACAAGTATAAATACCCTCTGATAAAAATCAAAGGTCATCTACTGGTGATCATTGAAATGTAAAGTACATTCTTAATTAAAAGATTGCCTGCTTGTATTTCAGGAACTTTGGAATTTGGTTTTACTCAAACATTCTTACAAAAATAATAGAGATCAGTACTATTTGATAGGTTTCAAATGACATATTTTAAAGTACTGCATGCAATTAAGTTCTGATTTGTGGTGTAATAGCAAATTTGGAAGTGCAGCTGCTCATCACTCCCCACGTGCTGGGAATGTCGGAAGAGAAGGCAAGTGGAACAGTTCGTATCAACAAATAAGGGGCAGGTGTCAAACTCTCAGCAGTGGCTATCAGTGCAATCTCAATCCCTATTTAGAGTACTAGTATTCACTTAAAAGTCCTATACAGTAAGGGTTCATCTATACTAGCATTTGTCTCATTGTTAACAACCTGCACGGATGATATCACAGTTTCCTCCAATGTCCATGCAGTGTTCTTGCTTACACCAAGTACAAGTGATCTTTTCACATGTCTTTCTGTTTCTTTGTTGTTCAGTCTGGCATGTGTGGGTTTTGTGTTGCTGCTCTGTATTTCATGCTGTCTGTGTTGGAGTTGTATACTAAGGTCAAATGTACCAACGCCTTCCATACCCTTGAGGGCTGTATCTTCAGATCACAGTTTGTGAGGTTACCAGTGAGGAGTGGGATGAGAATGTTTTAACTACTCTTGCTTCGTGCCTCTTTTGTGTCCCTATGTTGAGCTATAATTGACAAGTTCCAGTTTTAGCCCTTCACAATGGAAACTCACTGCATTCCTAATCTCCTGTGGAAAGCAGCTGCCTTTAATACCAACTCTTTGAAAAACATTGGGGACATTCTGCTGTATTTTCTTTTCTTTGCTTGTTTGTTTATAGATTAGCACTGTCTTTGACAGCTTCCTGTCTCAGCCCTTGACAGTGGAGGCTCACTGCACATCTAATCTTCTTTGGAAATCTTCATACCAATTCTTTGAAAAAGGTTAGAGACACAGTTTACAAATCAATTCTCTGTGGTAGATTCTTGTTTTTCACCTTTGTTAGTGCATTACCACTAGCACTGAAACCTTTCCACCCAAAAAGCTCTTGCCTTTTGAACTTGGCTCTTTGCGATTAATTATTTACACTCATCATGATGATTTAAAAAGAAGAATGGGAGGACTGGGAATCTGTAGGGGAGAAAGTAGAATGGGGGTGTGGTGGTGTCAGTAGCTAGAGTACCTGGCTGTGGGACTAAGAGTTGGAAATTCATTCTCCCATGGTACCCTGTACACACACACACACACACATCTTATCTGTGAATTTGGGAAGCAGTGATTTGTCACCCTTAATGACAAATATAAAAAAAGAGAAATAACATGCTTCTTTTGACCTGTTTAGATAAAGCCCAAGTTACCTTAAGAAGAGTGTCTTTCTGTGCATACCTATCTAGACTATCTGGTCAGCTAGACTATCTTGTCTGGGTGCCTAGAGATGAGATAGTGGTTTCTTTAATCATGGTTTCCCAGTTATTGAATTTGCTTCCCATAAAAGCTCTCCTCCTGTCTATGCAGTGGTCTTTTGGGCAGCTGGAGAAGCCATTTCTTATTTTTCTTATTCTTTTTTGCTCTTTCTTGTGTTGATGGTGATGAATTTTAGATCTTGCCACTAGAATTGTTCAGTTGCTACATTGGTTTATTCTGTGGTTGTTTTCATATCCTTTAGATTTCATATTGCTATGTTGTATTCCTGTATTTTACAATGCTTCAAACATTGGCTATTGGTTGTTATAGAAACACAATAAATAAGTTCATCTGTCTGTATAACATTGAGATATCATATTTGAATAAAAAGCCCAAGAATATGATCCTATAGGAAATCTCTATCTCTATCTCTGTCTCTATCTAGAATTGCTTGATAGTTAAATGGGTCAGGCATTTGGCTGCAGAGTCAGAGGTTAGGAGTTTGATTCCCCACTGTGCTTCTTTGACAGGGGCTGAACTCAATGATCCACAGTGTCCCTTTCCAGCTGTGGAGTTCTAAGATTATTATTTTATTAATATTATTATTAAATATGTGCTCATAGGTTGGAACCAACTTATAGTGATCCCAATAGGGATTTCAAGGTATGTGAGATGTTTAAGGAGTGGTTTTACCAGTTCCACTCTCCCAGTGAGTTTCCCTGCCCAAGTGGGGATTTGAACCCTGATCTCCAGAGTCCTAGTCCATCACTCTATCCATTATGCCACACCTGGGTACCATAAACAAACATACAAACATATATGTGTGTGTGTGTGTGTGTACAAACTCTCACACACAAATATAGATATATGGGAAAGATCTGTAACGGGAACATTAGTAGCTGGATCAAGAAAACAAAAAACTTCAAAGGTATGAACAGATTATGCATCCCTCTCTATAAGTGCTTTAAAGAGAAAGCTGAAAAATTAAGATGGCTGTAATATTCAAAAGCCACAACAGCCTCTTCCACATTTCCCCCCTGACCTTGATCATAGTTAATAATCTTCAACGCCATCCCTCAATGGTTTCTTTAGTTCCTGACCTTCTCTCTCACTAGAGCTCCTTCCTAAATACCCTGCAAAGTTTCAGTTTTTTAAATGTCACAAAATATCAACTAAGTACCACAGACAAGAAGCTAGTCAATAAATGTTTGTATTCTGTGCTTGATGCTCTTTTTTAAAAATCCGTTTTACAAGGGAAGCGGTGGGGGGGGGGGAATTAACCCGAAGCTTAATCTTACCCTTGAAAAATAAAGAAAAGAGGAAAGGAATATGGAGGTGAGGAAATATATCAGTTGGAAGTATTGATCACCATAGTGTGTAATTTACTAAAAATAAAATATAAAATAAAAAGAAGTGTCTTGAATCTATTTAGGAGAAAGCTCACTGTTTTTTATGGGGGAGAGAGCTATAATTAAAAAGCTATCAACAGTCTGGGATTGTCGAAAGTACTCTGTCACCTGAAGCACATTCCTTGTAATTATCTTTTAGGCTTTAAGCTAGATCACCATTAACCTATGAAGAAGAAGGGTTACTATGCTTTCTGGTGTGAGAAATTGTATCATCATGTAAATTAAACCCTGTTAGGCAGTCAAATTGGATTTGGGAAAATGATTGAGTATTAAATCTAGTCATGTATACCATCAAATAGCAGAAAGTATGAAATGCTGAAAAGAAGAAAAGTCTAGGAAAGTTTAAATTTATTCCCTTGGAGTCTTTGATTCTCAGAGTATCCTGCCCTTAAACTTCTACAGCCATAGGCATATTTTTGAAATTTTGGTTTGCATTAGATTGGAATTTTTCTACAGAGATAATACTAAATGAGTTGACCCCATGTCAGATAGCTATAATATCATTACAGCTACTCAACACTGTGAAGCTCCTGGCAAGTAATTATCTTGGTGAATAGGCAAATATCCCCACAAATGGTGAAAAATAAAATACAGGTATCAAAGTGTTCTGGTGATTAAGAAACCAACCCTTTGATGCTGCTGATATATGTATATGTATTCTAATTTCAAACAGCTTGTTGTTGTTTTTTGTTTTGTTTTCCAAAGGACCTCACATCACATCATTTCAAAGTAAGAGGTCTTCCCTGTATCTGCAGATAAGCTTCTAAAAAGAAAAGAAAGACTTCATTTTTTTAACTTCTGAGTTCTATTAACTTGCATGTCATAACATTGTTTTCTGCAAAAAAGAGAGAAGAATTTATTTGAAAAATAAAGCCTGTTTGTCACATTCTAAACTAGATATCTCTGCAAAAGAGTTATGCACACATACATGCATGTACTGGATAAAACAGGTCCTATTACCATGTTTTATCCAAGGGAAAATTGTTAACTGATCTGTGCTTGGTACAGAAAATGAAGAAACACTATGTCCACCTTGCTCAGTGGATTCAGATCGGAGGTATCAAACGCATAAAATGATGTATTTTGCTGAAAAAGAACCGGTTGCACTGCTTGCGAAGCCATTGTGGCTCCTGCTATTTCTATTTCTTGCTCAATGGTAGCTCAGTGGGTTGGAACACTTGCAGGAGCTAGACGTGTGAATCCCCACTCCCAGGAGAGTGGCCAGTCAAGATCATCAGACTGATGAGGTTACATGCCCCACTAACTGAAAGGTTTTTGACAGACCGCATAGCTCAAGAGCCGCAACTAGATGGACAGACTAGTAAACTACTTCCAGTTACTTCATACCTAGAAGATCCTGGGGGGGGGGGGGGGGTTGCCATAAGTCAGAAACCAGTTAACAGCACATATGAATTATTATATGGGAAGCAGAAGCTTCTATTGGCTGATCCCGTTCATCTTATTTTGATCAAGTTTACCAGAAAAAACAGTTCTGCTTATGGCAATTATGTACATTGAATGATCTTGAGCCAGCCCACTTGAACCAGTCCATTTGGAGTTCCTTACTTTCAGATATTCGCTTATTGATTCATCAACATTATTCCTCAAATTTCTCCCTACTAGGTTAACAAAGTGATGCACAATAAAATAGATTAAAACACTTAAAAAGCAGACAAGAAACAAAAAAATTAAAGGTAAAAGTAGGGTTAATTTGATTGAAATCAAATTGGTTTCAATCACAACTTAAATTTAAAAAATTAAGCATGGCTGCTGGCAAATGAAGTGGGAATTGTATTGTGAAGGGAAGAAGTTGAACCACCAGCCCAGAGAAACAGGGATGTGGATGGGCAAATAGCAAGTGGCAGCACACAGCAAGATCCACATCTCAAGAATAAATTCCAGGTGACCCTGAAGGAGCTTGGAGGGATGCAGGAAAAGGCCTTTTGCAAACATAAAAATGTCTGGATTACTTGTCATCTAGGGGAAGTGATAGCCCTGGAGGACCAGTCATTCTCTCTGATGGAGAACACCAGTTTTTGTAGGTTTGTGGCAGAACTGGTATCTCATTACCAATTCCCATCCCAAACTATTCTTAGCCACAGGATAGTGTTAGATTTATATTGGGGTGTCAGGCAACTGGTACAGCAGCAGTTGGCCAAGGCACAAGTGGTACCTTTGACAAGTGACATCTGGAGCATCCAGGGTGCAAGACATGCCTATCTCTTCCTGACAGGACACTGGTGGGAGGTGGAGGCGTCAGGCATAGGGCAACACACAAGGGCAGGGTACAGGTGCACCCTTTTGAATGTGACTGTATGGTGGGCAGCCACACAATTAAGAACCTTTAAGAGGCTCTGAGGGTCATGCTGCAGAAGTAGGGTCTAGCTACAGAAAGGCAAGGTCTGTGTGTCACAGACCATGAGGCAAACATGATGGCATCACAGCAGACTGGAAGGAATGTGGTGTATGGTCCACACTCTCAACCTAGTAGTTTGGGGTGCTTGCATGGTATGAAAGATGCATGCATATCTACTATAACTGAGCAGGCCAGAAAGGTGGCAGGTCACTTTCACTACAGTGTCTGGGGCAGTGAGAGGTTACAGCAGATACAAGAAAAATTGGAATTGCCACCACACTGCCTAAGCCAGGATGTGGCAACCCGATGGAACTCCACTCTACCTGCTTGAAAGAATGCTGGAGCAGCAAAGTCCTGTCCATGATTTGTCACTGGGGACTTCTATTGGTGTGGTTGCTCCTCTGGGTAGAGAAGAGTGAGAGAAGAGTGGTTTATGTCCTCCTGTGCAACACAAGTCATAAGTGGGGAGATAACCATCCTTAGCTAGGTGATCCCATGGTTCCAGAGCTTGGTTGACACGATGGAGGGCATAAGGAGGGGACAGTCTAGCTAGATGGGGGATTCCATAGAGGGAGAACAGCATTTTTTCCAGCCTGAAGTGGTGACCCTGGCCAACAATCTGAAGGACCTGCTCCACTACAGGTTTGCCTCTTTGTGGAAGAAGGAGGAGTATGTTCTAGTAACCTTCATGGACCACCAAATTAAACAGCAGGCAGTGGATATTAAGCAAGAGGGGAGGCAATTCCAGCCAAATTTTCATCACATGAAGCAGCAGCTAGTGAAGAAGGCCAGACAGACAGACAGACGGATTAATCGATCGATCCAGCTAGCACTGAGGGGGTCACACAGAACAGGAAGAAACTAGTCATGTTCATAGCACTCCAAACAGCAGTACCAGCAGTTCTGTTCTAGAGTCCAAGTCCCTCAGCCTTGGAACAACAGGACACCGTCTTGAGAAACATGACAGGGGACTTTTCTCCAGAGACACAATCCCAGAGGAAGGACATGGCTGAGGTAGAGGCATACGTGCAGGAGCCCTGCAAGGCAAGAGAGACCAATCCCTTTTCTTACTGGGCTGAGAAAGAGTCTGTTTGGGGAGGTCTGGCCAAGGTGGCAATGGGACTGCTGTCTTGCCCACCCACTAGTGTGCCCAGTGTGAGAGAGTTCTCTAAGGCAAGGGATATTGTCAGTCCACGCTGCTCATGTGTGGAACCTAGATCTGTAGAAAAACTTATTTTCTTTAAGGTCAACCAGTCATTGCTGGGCTTCCCTGAAGTCAAGAATGGCACACTTTGCTCTCAGTATTTGGTATGCCTTGCTGCCTCCTCCTTCTGCCTCTTTCATTCTTCCAACTGCTACTCCAAGATTGTGCTCACTCACTCTACTGCACTGTGCTCCATGCTCCTGGCACAGTTCTCACCCACCACAGGCTCTCTGCTGCTCCAATTGGCCTGCCAGTGCTGCCCAGGGCATTTGCTCACTCCTCAGTGTGACCTGTCCTCTGCTTCCCCAAAGCCACTGGCATTTCCTGCTGGCATTCCCACTGTGTGTGGTTCAATAAGTATGCCCATTACAATTGTTGTCTTATACCTAGACACTGCTGATTGTTGGTGTCCACTCTTTTTTTTTGGCACAATCACTGGGAAGATGTCAGAGGAGACAGGAAAATTCTTTAAACATGTTTTGCCTGTTTATGTTTTTCAAAGGGCCCCCCAGAATAATAACTATATAGTATTCATATTGACCGTAACACAGTGCTGGATATCGAGAAATTCCACTTCTTTAAATTCTGAATTTTGAATCTGAAGGGGCTATATATCTTGTCTTATAGAATATGTAAGGAAGAAAGTTCAGCCAAACTTCAAATACAAATTCCAGATCTGAATTTTGGTGCTAGTGCACATCCCTAGTGGATACAGACATAATATGCCAGCATTTCAACAGGATTCCTGAGATTCCCTTTTGTTTTCACCTTCTCCTTTTTGTTTTGTTTTTAAAGGAAGCTTTTCATTTTTCTGCCAAATTAGTGCATGTTGATAGTGGCATGTAGCCAGCGGTGAAAGCCTTTGCTTTCAATTTGTGGAAAGAGGATAATTGAGGTAGTGTGTGCAATAAATGAGAGGATGCATCAGTTCCATATAAACCTTTCACAAGCCTTAAAATGCAGAGCAAGGCACATTCATGTGAACTGCAAAAGGATACAATTAATTTGTACATGAAAGGGAAGAATTTTTAGTACACTATTAGCCTCTTTAACAAGTGACTTGACAAAAAAAAGTCCAATTATTTATAACCTTGCCAGGAGTATGACAAAAGTGCTTGTTGCAAAATACTTTAATGTATTAACTTTCCATAAAATGATTCCATTAACCCTTGGTTGTTGCTTTTGCAGTTAGTGGGAATGTATTGCTTTGGCCATAAAATGTTTGTTGGGATCATCATACTACTGGAGAAAAATAAGAGCTTCTTATTAAAATGGAGAGCAAGGGTGTTACTGTTAATTTTATAGATTAGGAAATGCATTTACAATTGTGCTACTTAATGTTTTCTGAATTTTTTTTAAATGCAGTTGTGGAACATCATAAAACAAGAGGGATAAAAAGTATTCTAATTACTTTAAAACAGGACCAGCACTAAAATAATCAGTGTCTTTGAGGCACCCCTGTTAGCTTACAGCTCTTAACTAGAGATGGGGGTATTTGTATTTGTATACGAATATGCCCGTGCAGCTGGAGTTAATGAGAGTCCGGCCCCTGGGGCTAGACCCTCCACTCACACATCTGCCGGCGGTGGCGGCCCCTCTCTTTCAATCACTCCAGAGCGCCGCTTGGCTAGCCATTTGGCAGCCTTGCAGGGAGACTCCTCCTCCCTCCCTCTGCCAGGCGTGGCTAGATGACCAGGAAGAGAACGGTGCTCAGGTGCGATTGGAAGGATGAGTGTGGCCAGCGGTGGCAGCGGATGTATGAGTGGACAGTTGGGCGCCAGGGGCCAGATCCTCTTTAACTCCAGCTGTGTGGGGATATTCGTATACGAATACCCCCATCTCTACTCTTAACAAATTATTTACAGTGTTTATACTATCATTAGTGCTTACAGTATCTGGTAACATTGCCTCAAAGCACGGTCTGATGGACATTCATATTTGTAGGTAACACCCTCTAGAACCTCTGAATAGGGAGGATTAAAAAGACTTGCTCACTGGAAGGACAGATCCTGAAGCTGAGGCTCCAATACTTTGGCCATCTCATGAGAAGAGAAGACTCCCTGGAAAAGCCCCTGATGTTGGAAAAGTGTGAAGGCAAGAGGAGAAGGGGATGACAGAGGACGAGATGGTTGGACAGTGTCATCGAAGCTACCTACATGAATTTGACCAGACTGCGGGAGGCAGTGGAAGACAGGAGGGCCTGGCGTGCTCTGGTCCATGGGGTCACGAAGAGTCGGACACGACTTAACGACTAAACAACAACAACAAAAAAGACTTGCAAATTCCCAGAGTAAGCAGTCCTACAGTCCATCCCAAGTCTAGAATATAGACTATAAACCTACTTTGTAGTTTCTTCCTTATAGATTCTAGAAGACAAGATATGACTCCTGATGGTCCAAATTTTTTTGGCAATTTATGCTTTGTTGTTATGTGCTGTCAAGTCAGAATTGATTTATAGCAAACTTAATAGGGTTTCAAGGGAAGTCAAGTATGTAAGGAGTGGTTTTACAACTTCTACTCCCCACTGAGTTGCCATGGCAGAACCAGGGAACTGAACCTAGGTGTCCTGAGGTGAAATCCATTACTTTGTTCACTACACCACCCTGGCACAAGGGAAAGTGTGTAAGTCTTGACAGCAGATTGCCGCTTATTAATAAGGTCCTTGTTATGTTCATTAGTGGGTGGCAATTTACCATCAAGATTTAGGTGATTTTCCCTGGGTAAATCAACAGTAGGATTCTGGTCAGTGCAGCCTAAAACTAAACTTGAGGTAGATTTAAAGGACTGTGGTTAGGCAAAATGTCTATGGGAAGGAAAATAATTAAAATATTTCAGGGTCAGTGTTGGTGAGGGAGAGTATTTGCGTATCTTTATGTTGTCATTGTACTGTTGCTTTACTGCATTTGAAGCAGATCCAGAGAGCCTCTCTCCTGCGTGTTCATGGAAAGATAAAAGAATTATGAAAAGATTCTGGAGATTTCTAAGAGCGCATTCATTGTAACAGCAATGAAAACAAAGGATATGTCAGAATAATCATTTTCTACCTGCAGTGAACAGTCAGCAATGAAAGGGTGGTAGCATGCATTCTCACTGTTTTTTTGTTTCTGCAAGCTGGTCTGTTGAAGCAAAACCCTGCAAAAACTACAGATCAGCAAATTAATTGTGTTTAAGCTGAGTTGCATTCACTGAAATATGCACCACCTAAATGACTTGCTAATTTATTGTAGCATAAACTATTGTAAGCAAGGTGTACAATAATAACTAAATTGAGGAACTGCCTGAGGAAGTGGACTTGTCCACAAAAGCTCACATTAAAATAATAGCAGTTAGTCTTTAAGGTGCCACAACCTTTTTGTCTTCTTTATTTTTTATTTTTATTTCTCTTTTGGTTTAGGCTCATAAGCTAAAATAATAATTATTTTTTCTTCACCTGCCAGTTGTCATCTGTCAGCTTTATTTCTAGGTGTTCTAGGGCAAAAGAACAGATAACTGTGTATGTTTTGTCCCTTTGTTCAAAGTATTATCAACATATCTTCATACAAGTGGTTAACTTATTCCTGGGTGGAACTAAATAGAAATTCAAGTCAAAGACTACCTAAAATAAGAATATTGTGATGTCATTTAAAGAATAAATTGTGGCATGCTTTATCAATCTAATTTAATAAGCTGTTATGCATGGCAGCCAGAGTTCACATTCACATCAACATGGTTAGGTAAAGCATATCTAAGTGGCAAACAGCATATTCTCAAGAGTGCAAGGACACCTGCTATGAAGCCATCTGAGTGAACATATTCCATATTACAGTTTTCCAAATCCAGATGGCATAACGTCCATATTACACAAATTAATTTACATAATTAATTTGTTCATACATTACATTATATTAATTTGTTAATACAGTGGTGCCTCGCAAGACGAATTTAATTGGTTCCGCAGTCAATGCCGTCTTGCGAAAAATTCGTCTTGCGAGGCGCATTTTCCCATAGGAATGCATTGAAATCTAATTAATGCGTTCCTATGGGAAATTTTTTTTTTAAAGTCACTTACCAGATAGGGAGCTGGGGAAGCACCATCGGAGGACTGGCGGGGGGGTCCCCTCGCCGCGATCGCCGGCTTTGGAGGTCCCCTGCCAGTCCTCGGATGGTGCAGGAAAAGCCTCCGAAGTGCTCTGAAGCCGGCGCGCGTGGTTGTGGGGCACCCCCGCCAGTGTTCCGATGGTGCAGAGAAAGCCATCGGAACACTGGCGGGGGTGCCCTGCAAACGCGCGCGCCGGCTTCAGAGCACTTCGGAGGCTTTTCCTGCACCATCCGAGGACTTGCGGGGGTGCTGGGCTAGCCTCTGCAAGCGCCGCTCGCCGGCTTTGGGGGTCCCCCGGGGCTTACCTTGCACCATCCCAGGACTTGCGGGGGTCCCTCCGCGCGGCGATGGGCATTTGCAGAGGTTTGCCCGGCACCATTTTTGAAGTTCCCGCCCTTTCCCCCTGCCTTCGGCAAGCCTCGGAAGGTAAAAAGGCTTTCTTTTTTTTTCTTTTTAACCTTCCGAGGCTTGCCGAAGGCAGGGGGAAAGGGCGGGAACTTCAAAAATGGTGCCGGGCAAACCCCTGCAAACGCCCATTGCCGCGCGGAGGGACCCCCGCGAGTCCTGGGATGGTGCAAGGTAAGCCCCGGGGGACCCCCAAAGCCGGCGAGCGGCGCTTGCAGAGGCTAGCCCAGCACCATTTTTGAAGATCGGGCCCTTTCCCCTTGCCTTCAGTAAGGCTCCGAATGGAAAAAGACTTTCTCCCCCCCCCCCTTTTTTTTCCGTTCGGAGCCTTACCGAAGCAGGGGGAAAGGGCGCGATCTTCAAAAATGGTGCTGGACAACAACAAAAAATAAAATAAAATAAAACCGCAACATTCGTTTTGCAGAAAAGGGCCATAGGAGCGATCGTCTTGCGAGGCACAAAACCCTAGCCAGACCCATTCGTCTAGCGAGTTTTTCGTGCCGCGAGACGTTCGTCTAGCGAGGCACCACTGTACATACATTAATTGTTGCACTGTTTTTCCACCTGGTAGGAAAGTAATTCATTGTGGTGATGTAATTGTCTTAATGCACTTGCATAGGCTATAGTATCATTCACTGTACCTTTGATTTGTATGGAGGTCACTGAGACAGTCTTGTCTAATGCTGTTTGATGCTTTCTTTTTGTCACTTTGGAGCATTTTTATGTGACTACTGAGAAAACAAACTAATTTGGTGAACACATTTAAAGCAATGTTCTTTCTATTAGCCCCCTTTAGAGTGTAATACAGAAAAAATTGGACACTGCCTTTTGGATTTACAGTTTAGGGACTATGAGTGTCCCTGGAGATGACTTCTAAACCAGGGAGAATACTACTCAGGTCCAGTGGTGTTTGTGTATGACTCTGCTTTCCTAACCTAGATGCCTGTCACACATCTTCATTGTCGTCTTCCATGGAAATGTGACAATACTATACTTACAACAGAAAATAATGTTCCTTTGTAGAAAAAGAATATATTAATTTCAAACCTGGAGCTGATCCAATTTGGTGGCCCTGTCCCTACTCTTTTGTAACAATTTGCCATGCTTCACTTCCACTTCTCTTCATAGCTGCCTTGGGTCCTTTTGGGGAGAAAGACGAGGTTAAAATATTTTAAATATTATATGATAAATTCATAATCAATTATTTCTGCACCCCTCCACAGCATCTGTCTTTTTGCTTTTGCCATGGGTTACACTGATGCAATGAATGGGATTCCTTATAAATACAAATATAGAAAATCTCCTGTGAATGTTTCCTGAGATGAAAGATCATTTAATTTAGTAGGATATATGTCTGAGTACACCATTCAAATAGTCTTATCTGTCCCAAGGACAGTAAACATTGTATTATTAGTCCGTCCAAAATAACTTTTTTAAAAATCGCTAGCAAATAAGCCTAGATTGGCCCAGTTTTTTTTTAAAAAAGCCATGAGTTGAACCCTCACTTCATTGCACAATGTTTTGTGTTTCTAGCTGTTTTATTTTATTGTTTTGTTTGTTTGTTTATATTGCATCATTTTTAGACTGCCTTTTTCCTGGTGAAAGGAAACAAGGTGGCTCACAATGTTAAAACAAGTAATATTAAAACACAATAAATTAAAGATCAAAAAGTAATTAAACAGTAATGATTAAAATCCATAAAGTAATTAAAAACCTTTAAAACCTCTAAAACATACTTAGAAAGCAAATATAAAACTAAAAACTCCCTTCCCTCCAACCCCTCCCCTCCAGCATCCAGGGATTGTTAGTTTTATAGTAAGAGAACTGCGACCCACAGAATCCTTAACCAGTGTGGTCAGTTGAGATATAATTTATCCAGTTTTAAAATTGAAACTTCATTAGTTCCATACAACACTTCCTCTTTTTACTTTTCCTGTTTTGGTAAGAAGACTGCAACTCCCATAATGCCCAGGTCAGTTCTTTGTACAGCAAGCCCAAGAATCCCACAGCCAACCATCACCATTTGAGATATACCCTCTCCAGTTGTATTACCGTATTTTTCTGTTTATAAGACAACCCAATGTATAAGACGACCCCCCCCTTTTCTAACCCCCAAATTAGAAAATTAGAAAATTTGCAGAATTGCACCCCTTTGGTCCTGAAGCCCTTTCATGGCTGCTTCAGGATCAAAGGGGTGCGATCCTGCCACCCTTTCACGGCTGTGTTACCCACTTCCTAAGCCCGCGGGGCTTAGGAAATGGGTAACGCAGCCATGAAAGGGCGGCACACTCGCACCCCTTTGATCCTGAAGCCCTTTCATGGCTGCTTTACCCTGAGGCTTCGCAAAAGGCAGGGAAAGCGGCTTCCTTCCATGTATAAAACGACCCTCAATTTTTTGTCTAATTATTTAAGTAAAAAGTGTCATTTTATACACGGAAAAATACGGTAGTTTGGAAAGCAGTAGCGTTGGTGGAATATGTTACATTTCTAGCCCTGACTGTTTCGGAAAGATGATTACACTTTCTAGAATCCCCTATCTCGCAGCACAGCCAGCAGTCAGGATGTGCATCTGGTTATTCAAGTTGGGGTTTCAGTACTTTCCACACCAAATTCTGTCTTTCTGTCGTGATCTTTGAAGATGTGAGAACTACAACGATGAACAGACACAGGTAAGTTATTCGGAAATAACTCCCAACAGTCTTTCATATAGCATGACCAGTCAAGATGTAGCCTAACCAATCCTAGTATAGAGGTTTGGAAATTCAATGAACACAGTCCATTACACATTTCTGACCATTTTTATTGGATAAGAGGATTACAGATCCGAGATTCACCCATCCCGTATGCCCAGTTCGGATATAACTTTAATTAAAAATACTATATAAGTTGGTTTATCAGTATCCCTACCAAATTTAATAATTTTCTTTTTGAGGTAAGAGGACTACAACTCCTAGAATCCCTGCAGATAAATTCTTTGGATTACAACTCCCAGAGTCGCCCACCCAGTATGCCCCATCAATGTACAACCCTAATGCATTATTTTAGTAGGGCAGAGATAAGCATCTGGGGAAAATTTCATGTATCAGACTCAGTCCACACTCCTCCCCCACACCAAAAAAGAAAAGAGCCCAAAAGGTGACTCCACATTTAGCCCATATCACCAGTTTTATCGGAGCTATGGACCTACTGGTAGCGGTGAGGGAGAGAAACCAAATCTGGGAGCTAAGGACAGCTAATGATTCAAATGGGTGTCAAATGGTCCACGTGGCATGCCTGGACACTGTGTAGCTTGGCTAAATGGACATGATGACACTATAAATTAATTGGGTAGATTGAGGTCTTGTTTCATACAATAGTATGCTTTACTTATCTTTTGTTGTATTATAACAGCAGAGAACAAGATCTTCATTTTCCTACTTCCCATAAGATATGGAATACTTCTTGATCTGTAAGGCCACTAGCATGATACTTAGTCAATATTAAAATAAACCCTCTGTGCATAGGCCTGAATATATCTATGCATTAGGGTGTGTCTGGCTGGTGTAATGAGGTAAGTAAAGAGGAGGGATTACTAGTCATTTAGGGTAAGCACATAAGAACATGCTTCAGAATCAAAGAAATCTATCCCTTATCAATCGGTTAAGCCCTTCTCTGTGATACCTTTCCAAAAACAACCAGTTTATGGTCAAATTAATCTCTTAAATTGCAAACTGCTAATAAGGATATTCTGTTTCAGTTCCAAGAGTCAACAGTGGTGTTTCACTCATCTTTACTGACCTACTCCCATGTTATAGTGCTCTGGCAGCTTCTGTCTTACTGCTTTCTATCTTTTCTAGCCTGTCTGCTTCTTCTCCATCAGGTCACATTGAGGGTCTTGGAATGTTTAGAGATTTATCAAATTAGAACCTTGAGTCACTAGACTTTGTAGCCCCATTACAACTGAAGAACTTAAACCAATGGTGAGCAATGACTCAGTGTTGGATCCCCCAGGGGCTGCATCATGACACCACTGTCATGGTAAGCAGCAAAAGGGCATTTTTGCTTGACAGCATACACTTCGTTTCAAAGCAAAATTGTACTTCTGGGAGGCTTTAAAGAGCATAAAGAGCATGCTGTTTTTAAACAGGGCACATACTCTGTTTTTGTGTGTGTGTGTTTTGGGGTTTTTTCCCCCCCTTCAACTGCCATGGTTCTGAAATTCATCAGCGAGAGAGTAAATTTGTTTGGGGGACAAGCTATGTGGCAATGCACACAGCCCTTTAGCCTCAGGTTATCCATCCTTAAATTAAACTATTTTCAACTTTCGTGTTGATGTTGATATAGGATTTCTGCCCATGAGCTCCCTTCCTACTATTAACAGCTGCCTGATGAGTCTTTGTCTCCTCAGTTATTCCTCCTGCTGGTGTTCCATAGGTCAGGAACTTGCTCTCATAAGGCTTACCTGATTCCACCTCCCTTAATTTGTGCAAATCTAAATGAAAACATATAATTTCTCAGTGGCCTTCAGTTTAACTTTTCTTCTTCACCATGGAAGAAAACAATCCTAAGCATCATACAGTTACATTTCTGCACATATGCTTCCCTTATTACCCATCTTTTCCCTGTCTTTTCCCCCTTCCCAACCTGCTGTCATCTCTCTCCTTCCTTTGTACTTTAGATTGCAAACTTGCCTTCATGCTGATCGTAAGCAAAAATTTTATTGCAGTCAAAAACTGGCAAAAAAAAATACAGTGTGTTTCAATAACATTATGTCAGCACATACAGTCTACCTTGTTATCCAATTAGCAAAGAACAATGGCAGGCACCAGCAGCTGCACAAAATGTGGCCATTTTAGCAGTAATATGGGAATCATGCTCAGAAAAAAGGGAAAAATATATAATATGTCCCATCTATTTTTTTTTAAACAAATCAGGTAATTAAAACATTTGACTATGATAAAAGAAACAGTATAATAAAATCTGCCTGACAATTTTCTCTTCCCTTCATTCACAAGTACACATATCTTTTTGGTATGGAACCCCTGATACTTCCTCTCCAAAAGCATAGAAAGTATGATATTAAACTAAATTTAAGCTTGTATTGTCAAATGAAGTGCCATGAAGAATACTACATAATCACGAGTCAGGAGCATGAGGTAGAATCTGAAGCTCCTGTTCACCCTATTCAGGCGTTACTGTTCAGGTTAAATTCACCACAGGTGAAAGAGCGAACTCTCTCTGCAGTTTTGTTACATTCCTGCATGTAGAGGGCAAGAAGTCTGAAGAGGAAGGGCCCTCCATGCTCATTGGGGCTCTCCATGTGAGTCAGTACCTGGAAAATCAGAAATGGATAGTGGAGGTCATCTTCTGCAGACTTTTCTTTCACATGTATGGCAGTATAGGGGACACAGTTAGAGTATTATCTTTTGCCCATGTTATGTGTCACCAAGTTGCATTCAATCTATGGTGATGCTAATTAAGGTTTCCAAGGTAATGTGAGATATTTAAGGAGTGGTTTTACCAGTGCTACACCCAGTGAGTTTAACATGGTGAAACGTCTGATTGATACCCTGGTCTGTCACTCTATTCATGACATCAAAGTTTAGCCTACTACTTAATGCCTGAAGAGGACTACTGTGTTACAATTTGAATTTGTAATATCCCTCCTCCTTAGGGAATGGGTTGAGATTTCTAATCCTTCTTTTACAAGGAGCAGAAGAGGATTTAGATAACATTTGGGCTTTTTATTTTCCATGCCTGATTCTCTGGTGGGATTTAACAGGACTTTCTAGATGTGTGAGGTTCTGGGTTTCTGTTATCAGGTTTTCACCCCCTTCACTATCTTACCAACCGAGCCAGATTTGCTCTTGATTTTGCCACCATAAATCAGAACTTACTGTCACTGGAACCCTGCCATCCTCACCTGAAATCCTAAGGCTCCATGTCTGTTTGTACTTCTCTCCTAAGATTTAAGCAGATATACTTGACATTGCAAAGTCCTGCCTTTGTACCTGTCAAATGAAGCTGATTGAGTTATTTTAAAACTTTTTTTAGGAGCATCCAGCAAAAAAGACAGTGCCCCGACAGCTGGTGAAATGCACTTAGGTGGTGACTCCTAGCTGTTAAAATGTGAAATATCTTCCACCTCCTCTTCTCCTGAGCCTTCAAGATTATGCAAGTCTTTCCACAGTGATGTGATCTTATATATACTTGCATGAAGACAATGTACTGCCTTTATCAGATGAGACATAGTGAGAATGCGATTGAAGAATTTTAAACCTTGGCCTTTTAGTCCAATGAACCAAGAAAAATATATTTTTTCCTCAAGATGTTTTCCTCCCCATGACCTCCCATTAATGTGACTTCAGTTGTTATATCCTGTTATGACACTTGTAATTGTATACAGCAATCTAAACTTGAGAAGCCTGGCAAGACCCCAGTAGCTTCCATAAATCCTTCACACTGTACCAAGTAGCATTTAAATTGACAATGGTATGCCAAGCACTGAAATGCAAGTGCTAAGAGCACTTTTCCTCATAGACTAATAGCTGCAAATGATTTTATGAATCGTTAGTTAAGATACAGTAGTCGTACCTATTTCTGAATTCATTGTAATTTTTTTCCCAGCGGTATGTGATGTTTATGGGTTTCCAGCAAGGAAGTAGAATTGCAACACCATGACTGACAGACAAATGTTTTTGAGTCTTACAAGAGTGGATTAATTGCACTGATTCAGTGCTCTGATTCAGTTCTTTGTAATAACAAAAGAAAAGGGATCCAGTCCAATAAAAGATCAAGTTAAAGCAAGTACATTTAAGTACATGCAGCTCAATGCTGTATTCTGGCTGTTACTCTTGAGATATAATATCCACTGAATGGATTTCCCTCTCTTCCTCTCTTTCTCTTCCATCCAGCATGCGTGTTTCCATATGAACAGCAATGCATCAGTGGAGGTGACTGGGTTTTTATGCCTACAAAACACTTCAAACACTTGCTAATAATTGATATTCACATCAGACTTTTGAGACTGGTACAAAAGAAGAAAAAAGAGAGACCAAAAAAATCCACACACCTTCTCTTCCGACCAAAACTCATGTATTTTAAGGAATAATAATTTCACAAATCCAGGGTTTGCTGAGGCAAATGCCAGGAAGATTTGATGTACAGATCACACGGTGCAGTGCAGAGAGAAAAGTTAACCCCATGGACCACTTTGTGACACAGCAAGAAAGGGGGGTGGGATTTTTTTTAAAAAAATGAGAAATCTTCAAGATTTGCAAATTCTCCCCTAATTAGACGTGAGTTGTTGTTGTTGTTTTCAATACGTATAGAAGGCAGCAGAAGTGACAGATTTGTCCATTGAGGTGCAGAGAATTTAGAGCCCTTCATTGTTAAATGTCTGACTTTAAATACCTTATGCATCCTTTTTTTTGTGGTGCTGAATTAGGACTGGCACTTTTTCCTCCCGATAGGCTCCTTGTCTTTTAACATTCACAAGAATGAGGAAACAATCCTTTTTGTACTGGGAGTAGCTGTGGCTACTGAATTTGACAGTTGTTTGAGAATTTTATTTCAACGTATTTCTCTCTCTCTCTCTCTCTCTCTCTCTGATGTTATTACATTATATGCTATCAAGTCACATCCAACTTGTATCAACTTGGGAGTTTCAACATATGTTTGAATTTTAAGGAGTGGCTTTACTAGTGACACCCCTAATGAATTTCTGGTCCACAAGACAATAAAATTGCCTCTGGAGGAGGCATTGGACTCATCTGAGGTGCAGAGAGAAACCCTGAGTCACATGAATTGACTGTTTAACCAACAGGATCTCAACATTGGATCCTTAGTAGATGAACCAGCACAGGGAATTGCAGACAGTGGTCACTTAAGGGCAAAAAAATGGCTGTTACAAAGATCATAATAAGCCTGGTGGTATTCTGTCATGGAATATATCTGGATGGAAGTCCTCAGTACATGATAATGATTTGATATATATTAAAACATGAAATGATATCATTGGAGGAAACATGCCTTATGGCAAATGACATGTTATATCTGTCTTGGTTTTAAACCAGTGCCTGATATCAGTAATGGGCTAGATGAGGGCAAACAAACTGAAACTTAATCCAGACAAGATTGGGGTGCTCCTGGTCAATCAGAAAGCAGATGAGGGAATAGGGATACAACCTGTGCTGCATGGGTTTACACTCCCCCTGAAAACTCAGGGTCACAGCTTGGGTGTATTCCTGGATTTTATTTATTTATTTGTCTGCCCATCTGGCTGCCAAGGCCACTCTGGGTGGTTTACACGTTAAACAAATATAACATCAACAGCAATTTAAAACAATAAACATAATAATTATAAAATCAAAATTAAACACATAACACGAACAAATTTAACTGAAAATTATTAAAATGAGATGGAAGCAAGGTGGCAGGACTGATAATATAAACATTAAAACAACCACTGTTTTAGGATGTTATAGGATCCGGAAGGGCCTGTCTAAAAAGCCATGTTTTTAGCGATAGTTTAAAAGTTCCCAGTGAAGGGGCCAGGCGGGTTTTGGGCGGGAGGTTGTTCCAGAGTTGGAGAGCGACTATCGAGAAGGCCCAGTTTCTAGTCTTCTCTTTCTGGGCCTCTCTCAGGGTCAATACTCATAACTGCCTGGACTGGGATGATCTTACAGGATGGGCAGATCCTCATTGGGAGGAGGCGTTCTGCCAGGTATTGAAATCCCAAACCGTTTAGGGCTTTGTACGTTAGCACCATCACCTTGAAGCTGGCATGGAAACGAACAGGTAACCGGTGCAGGGTGCCCAGAGTAAGGGAAATATGATGGTATTTCTTTACACCACTCAATAGTCTGGCTGCCATATTCTGGATCCGCTGAAGTTTCTGTAGTAGCCTCAAAGGCAGCTCAGGGATTCATCCCTGAGCCTGGATGCCCAGGTTTCAACAGTGGCTAGGAGTGCGTTTGCACAGTTAAAACTGGTGCACCAGCGATGTTGCCATTTCTTGAGATGTCTGATTTTACTACAATGACACATGCCTCAGATACATCTTGCTTGGATTACTGTAACATGCTCAGTGTGGGGCTGCCTCTGTAGACTGGAAACTTCAGCTGTTTCAAAATGCAAGAGCCAGACTACTAACTGGGGTCAGGTATAGGGAGCATATAACACCCCTGCTACAGCAACTGCAGTGGCTACCAGTCCATTTCCGGGACCAGTTCAAAGTGCTGGTCATTACCTATAAAGCTCTATTTGGCTTGAGTCCAGGCTATCTGAAGGACCATATCTCCCCATATGAGCCTTGTCAGTGTTTAATAATGTCAGAGTAGACTCTTCCTTTGGTCCCATTGCCAGCACAGGCATGACTGATGCAGACACAAGAGAGGGCCTTCTCTGTGGCAGCTCTCAGGTCCTGGAATGCTGTCCCCCGGAGATCAGGCTGGCCTGTTCCCTTTTATCCTTCCATCGACAGCTGAAGACCCATCTTTTAAGTCAGACTTTTAGCAATCATGACTGAGTCCCTGAGTGTCATTTTTAAGTTAAGATAGCTTTTAATGTTTACCTGCTGTTAATTATTCAGTTGTATTTTAATTAGTATATAGTTTTTTTTAAAATGTTTAACTTATTATGTTTTTAATTCTATTCTTTTAATATTGCGATCAGCCTTGGGTCCCCTTGTTGGGAGAAAGGTGGCTAATAAACAAAACAAACAAATATCTACAAGGATTTATAATATGGACCAGACCAGTGCAGAGAATAAACAATAGGGGCAGAACCATAGGAGACTTAGCCATTTTGGTTAAGGAGGAGCTGGGATGCAGTGGTGAACTGATTCAGTCTCATCTTCTAACTCCCTAGGGGTAAAGCTTACTATTGGTGGTACAGTAATCATCATGATAGTTGTTTCAATACTCCTACCCCCACTAGTTCCTAGTATTGTAACATAGACATATGGTTGCAGCTAGAACAACTATTGGAGCAGTTGGGTTTGAGGCTTGCAAGTGCTCTGATCATATTGTGAGGCAATTTTAATGCCAGGACTGTCAAAAGGTGCCAAGCAATGTGGTATCTTGGAAGTTAGCTCCCTAGATTTAATTTTCTGGAAATCCGGAGATTAAAAGATGAATAATTATGGTTTAATTTTATTTCGGATAATATATATGCTTGATCTGCAGATGATAGGATCAAGTGATCTTAACACAGTATACGCTTTAACTTATTTTTTTTCTGAATATTTGGGTAGTGCTGTCAACTACATCTGCATCTTGAGAGGGAAGGTTCATTTATTCTCTGAGGTAACAGTTAACATTAGGGAAGATACTGGTCATCGGCCTGTAATGGTGAAGCTAGCAGTGGAGTCAGATATAAGGCCAGCTTTGCACTCAGATACATGGCTAGGGAAGAAGCTAGAATCTCATCAAGAAAGGACATTAAAATGGCGCTAAATGTGAGCAAACTAAATGCTTTTCAGAATTCAGCTATGGGTAGGGCACTTGTATAAAGGCTGCCAAATGCAGGAAGAAATTAATGGACTCTGTCTCTGTAATTCAGCATGAAGATCTGAAAACATAACAGTGTGACAGTAACGTGATAAAACCCGCCTCCTAACAGTTTTATCTGTATTTTAGTAATACTAATTTGTTTTCAGGTAAAGTTTTACCCATTTTAAAGGTATTTAACACGCATTCTTAATATGTTCTAATTTTTATTGTGCCAATTTTAGCCATTGTATTTCCATTTTTATGCGAGTTTGATTGAGTGTAATTGTTTTATTTTACTATGGTCTATGACTAATGCATGGCTGGATAGCTCAGTAAGTAAAGTATTTGGATGTAGAGCCAGACAATGGGAACTCAGTTCCCCACTATACATCTCAGAAAAGCCAGCCTGGGTGACCTTGAGCAAGCTGCACAGTCCCAGGATGCTCCCAGAAGGGAATAGTAAACCAGTTCTACCTAGAAAATCATGAAATAATGGGTAGCCATAAGCCAGAATTGTCTTGATGGCACACCTTTATTATTATTCAAAAACACCAGGCGCAATCAATAAAAAAAAAACATTGACTGGTATTATATAAAAAGTAAAGGTAAAGGTTCCCCTTGACAATTTGTCCAGTCGTGTCCGACTCTAGGCGGCGGTGCTCATCTCCATTTCCAACCCATAGAGCTAGCGTTTGTCCGTAGACAATCCTCCGTGGTCACGTGGCCAGCGTGACTAGACACGGAACGCCGTTTACCTTCCCACCGAGGTGGTACCTATTTATCTACTCGCATTTTTGCATTTTGCATGCTTTCGAACAGATACAAATTTTAACCAAAAATCTAAATATCTGTTAATATCGGCACGGTATGTATGCTGTTCCTAATATTGCCATTATTATTTTTTTTGTAGCTCTGATGCTGTGATTTCTGAGATCTGCAGCTGCTTATAGTACTGGGTGATTTTTTTTAATATTATTCCCAAACCCCTGATGACTACGGGGACCACTGAAGTGTGTTTCTTCCAGAGGAGAGATGTTTTGATTGCCAGATCCAGACCGTTTTTCGTTCTATTACTACTATGTCTGGTGTGTTATGTTCAAGGTGTCTATCAGTTTGGATCCGGAAATCCCACAAGATATTGATGTCATTTTCTGACACCTTCTCTACCTGATGTTCCCTTTTGCCCAATTCTTTAACTTTTGTGTGCAGAATGTTATCTGGTTCTAGTATTCCAAGGTATTTATAATTTTCATCACTTGATAGTGGTTTTATAATACTGCCATTTTTAAACTCTATTCCATCTAGTTTTTGGATCTTGCCATGGTGTATAGACAGAGCTGCACATTTGTCAAATCCAAATTTCATTTGGATATCTTCACTAAATATTTGCACTGTGTTTAGCAGTGATTCTATCTCTGTGGAACTTTTTGCATTTAACTTTAGGTTGTCCATGTATAACAGATAATTGATTTTTTCCTGCTTGATCTGAAATGTAATAGTCCAATCCAGTTTTATTTAAAATTATTGACATGGGCATTAGTGAGATATTAAACAGCAGTGGTGACAAAGAATCCCTTTAAAATATTCCTCTTTTGATGTTAACTTCCTCCATTTCTTCACCATAGGTCATTAGGACAGTTTTCCATTTTTCTATTTTTTCTTGAGGAACTTCTGAATATTTTTTACTAATCCCCCAAATTTTTAGGCAGGTGTTAATCCAGCTGTGTGGCAATGAGTCAAATGCCTTTTTATAGTCTGTCGAGGCCATGTTAAGATTTGTTTTTCATCTTTTTGCATTCTTTAGTATAATCCTGAAATAACGGGTTGCCAAAAGTCAGAATTGACCTCAGCACACTATGGTGGTGATGATGATGATTGGACGAGTGCCATAATACTCAATAAACAGTAGTGAGTTTCTGTTGCTGAGTGAGGATTTGAACCCAGATCTCCTGAGACTCTATTCACTATACTACACTAGTTTCCCATACATACACATATATACACTAAAATTAGTATATATCTTAAGAAATGCCTTGGGATTGAGATTAAAACAGAATCAGAACTGGAAGAAAGCAATTGATCCATCTGTAATATTGATGTGTTAACACTTAGACAGCCAAGGTGGTGCCCAACGTCCCCTCTAATTTTCAGCCCTGCTGGGTGGGGCTTCACCTCTCTCACACACAGCTTCGCCCCTGCATCTGTGCACGACACCACCCCTGCGCGCCGGGTTCCATCGCGACCGGAACCTTACGTGATCGCTGCACGGAGAAGGAAGAGAGCTGCGCGGAGGGAAGCAGAGTCGTGTGTATACATGTGTGCACACAGCTTAGCGGGAACCTTGGTGGTGCCGTGGTCCTTTGGAGATCCAGTTTTGAAGTCCCCATTGAGCTAGGATATTCGAAAGGTGATCTTGGGCCAGTCATACCCTCTTGGTCTGACCTATCTGACAGGCCTGTTGTGAATAATAAATAGGGAGGAGATGAGCCATGTATGCTACCTAGAGCTCCTTAAAAGAAAGGTGAAATAGAAATGTAACCAACAAATAATAAGCAGATAGACGACAGTGTAGGAGGTTTACTTACCAAGGCAGCAACTATGCAGTCTAGGGGAAGCAGATTTCCGGTGAAAGGGAAATGTTGAATTTGGACAGAGAAGCATGGTTCATGTGGTCTGGCACATACATGCTCAGGTAAGGCTGCTGTTTGCACCACTGCAGCTGAAGTTAGCCCTCCATTTATCTTAGTGAGTTTCACAGTTTTCAAAATGTCCCCTAAAAAACTATATCAATTTCCAGTGGTGTGTTGTTATTTTTAAATTCAAGGCAGCTAGTGATTTCTGCAGTTTAAAACTGTATTGATACCTCGTATCCCGTGTCTTGTGTCTTCTGAGCTATAGTAGTATAAAAATAGATACAGTCTTCTGAGCTGTACTACCATAAAAATAGCAGACCTTCTTTCAGGCTGCCATCCCTGTTCTCCCCAATGCTTTCCTTATTCACTGCCCTTCCCTTTAAGTCTGATCTCTTCTCAAATATTTATTAACTTATTTATTGAATTTTATACAGCCTACCCAGCAATCCAAGTTGGTGCACAAAAAGTGCTCCCATATATCAATATTACGAAGCACAACTGTAAAATACCATAATAAAACCAGTATACTACTGTG
This sequence comes from Intellagama lesueurii, assembly GCA_037013535.1. NCBI lineage: Eukaryota > Metazoa > Chordata > Lepidosauria > Squamata > Agamidae > Intellagama > Intellagama lesueurii. Next base: position 134,796,401 of record JBAJHW010000001.1, on the reverse strand, counting down.
CCAGTTAAAAAACACAGGCAGAAAAAAAATCGGCCTTCCCCTTGTCACTGACTACTGAAAGTAATTTTAAGCCAAATTGCCTTTCATTTTATCTGAAATAGCTCAAATCAAGTTAATAGAAAATTATTATCTCTTTTATATTTTTGTTTATGTACGCTTTTAATGCCCTAGTACTCCCATATTTTGTAGGGTAGAGCTGAGTATATTTACTTGATTTTGTGCTTGTTTTTAATCAGTGCTGAAAAGGGCATAAAATGTTCAAAAGTTCTTGTAAGCCTAGGCATATCACTGTGCTGTTCCTTTCAATGCTATTTTCTTTCTTCCTCATCATTCTCTCATTGTGAAGTTGCAGTGGGGAATTTGGTTCTCTTCTATTTAATGGCCACATGGGCAGAGCAGTAAAAGGCTTCTAATTGTAGTTCTCTTGAAGTGCCTGTAGGTGGCATGTCTCAAAGAAACTGCCTCGAGGAGGCTTTTCTTCCTCAGTTTCCTCATTTCCTCATTTTGTCTTGCCACCTATAGAGCTCATTAAACTGTAAAAAATATTAAAATCAGCCAGAGACACTATTAAAAAAAAGTGTGTGTGTGTGTGTGTGCGCGCGCGCATGCACGCACGCACGCACACACACACATTCTTTCCTGGTCCTCCCTTATTGGGGGAAAGGGCTTCGCCAAGGCACCACTTTGTGTGTGTGTGTGTGTTTGATTAGTCTTTCCTTCTGCATTGGTTCAATGCAATCACGTGCTTTGAACTGATGATAAAGGATCTGACTTTGAAAAAGTAGAAGGGTCTGTGATGGGGAGACAAAACTATGATTGAGACTGTGGGACTATGGGCTGATTCACATTTCCTGTTGCATCACGTGATGAGAAGAAAAAAATACAAATCAGCCCACCCCAAACCTGTAGAATTTCCTGCATTTTTTCCTGTCTAGTCGGGGCTCTCGTTCTCTATTCTATTCCACCATGTCAGGTCTTACAAAATATTTAATCCCAGGCTTAGCCATTAGCCAGAAAATAAACAGTTGAAGAGAGGTTACTTCCTGCTTGATGATTGCCACAAAAGAGAAGGCACCACAGATTTTCTGTTTTCTCCCTTGGCTCCCTGAAAAAAAAATCTGTTCCAACTCTCAGATTGTTTGTAAGTAAACAAAATGGCAGAAGATGAAAGGTGTCTGGGTAAGCTGAACCACCTTCATCAATGGCACCAACAAGTATATGTTGTTGTGACCTTGCTTACTTTTACAAGCCTGTCAACAGTGTACCTTTTCATTCTGCCAATGTCAGTCCTCCTTGATTTTTCCTTTCCTTGTTTGTCATGCTTTTAAACTGTAGGGCTTAGGACAAGACACCCGTCTTCTTTTGACTGAAGTGTGATACCAGTTTTATGTACTGGTTAGAGTGTCAGACCGAGATCAAGGAGACTAAAATCTTCAAAGGCTTGTGCATCCATGGAGTGCACTGGGTGAACTTGGGCTAGATAGTCCCTCTCAGGCTACCCTACCTCACAGAGTTCTTAAGAAGATAAAGAAAGGAGGAGAAGGAACAATATATACAGTTCTATGTTTCTGGAGATAAAAACAGGATATAACCAACTGTGTAATTAATGTAGGCTCTGTAGAACTAAGGCAGTCATATTGTCACCATTGCAGTAACAAAATGAATATTTAAGTTGTAAAATATTTATTTTTCTTGTGACAGTTTGTGATATGCCTCTTTTCAGTTTGCAGTAGCACTAAAAATAATGAAATAAGAAGAAACGGAGGTTGTGAATGATGAATCAAAAATTATTCTTCGTTTTGACAAATACTTTTGTCCATTAGAGCCATGGCATAGACCTGTTCACCCTCTTCAGTCACCATCACCACCATTATCTGGATAATGTAAGGGTTTTGTGGCATTTTTGTTGTTTGTGGGCTTCATTCTCAAAAATAAATGTACCTGCCAGTATCAGATCTTCCACTCTAAGTTCTCTGTTACTCAGCTTAGTGATAAACTAAGCATTTATGTTGAAGCCATTTTATTTGAAGAGTTCCCAGCTATTACCAAAGTACCTGATATCTACTTGAGTTGTATTCTTGCAGTCATTTATTGGATCTAAGCCAAAGAACTTAGAAAAGGAAATAGTGTGCAATGTTGAATACAAGTAGGAATAAAGAAAGCATCTGCAGCTTTGAGTTTTATGCACAGTCGGTTTATAGACTTAGCTGTTAGCCTTTTGAATCATAAGCCCTTTTTTTCCTGAGAGTTTATGGAACATTGCAAACCCATTGGAGTGCCGTCTGATCTTCTAGGCTGCCTTGCTACATTACCGTACTGTGGATAGATGAAGGTGGTTGGAGCTACCTCTAGCACTGTTTGTATGAAGGTCAGTTCAAGATATTATAATAAATCTGTACTCTCCCCTTCACCACAACTTTTGCAATCTTACTAGGTCTTGTTCTTCACACTTCTCTCCCCAAGTGCCAGTGTTAAAATTTAAGCTTGTAAAATGGACTAAGACTCTCTCCTACAGCTTGTCCAACTTGTAAATAATCTGTCTTATTGCATGGAAGACATGGAAGATGTAGAACAGAAGGAGGAGGTTGTTAAAAAGGGAAACTCACTGCCACTGGATGATGTTACTGGCAGGGGGAGATATTTGGTACTTAAATATTTTCTCCCATGGCTTTCATGGCTTCCATGTTAGGAAACAGATTACTCACAAATTGAACAAACTGTGGGAGAGAAGGGAGAAGGTTTTAATAAAAACAACAACATTCCCCCACCAGTTATGTTGGTTGCAGAGTTTTGAATTTTTGGTTAAATTCCTCTAACTATATAGCAGAAGTGCAGGTTATTCACAGAGCAGAATAGCATCAGGTTCCCCAGAGTAGTCCCCCCCCTTTCCTCATCAGCTAGCACTTACAGTCTCAATAACTCACTCTGAGACATTAGTAGAAGAAACAAAAGTTTTCCTTACTTACAGATCAACAGCAAACTGACAGATATGACTGCGCTCAGCAACAAACTTCAACAAACTCTAGAAAAGGAAGAGAACAAAGCAGAGAGGTGGGTCTCTCTTTGAATTCAGAGGCAGGGAATGATTGGTTAGTGCTGGATAGATTGACAGTTGCCCAAGCCCAGAAAGATCCCTCCCAGCCACACCTTCTCCAGGCAGCATGCGAGGTTGTAAAAACTCCACCAATATTGTCGTTCTTCCACAAGTGTAACTTATGCAGGTGGATTGCAGCCATTGCCTTTTTATCAAATAGAAATCAGACAAATGAAATAAATGGAAGCACATGGAAACTGAAGCAACTTATGGCAGTAACTTATTATAGGGATGAGGGAAATAAGCAGCCACATCCAACTGAGTTTATGGAGATCTCAGTGGAGCACAGTATCCCTGTCTTTAATATGGTAATTCTGCAAAAGCTGAATGAGAAGTTTGAGCCTGTGAGCATCCTCCCAGATATGTTACTTTAAAAAATTGTATTTGTCAGAGTGGCTGAACTTTAAGCACAGTTACAGTGTTTATATAAAATTACAGTCTATTTTGGTCAAAAACATTCTGCTGTTAAATGGAATTCAAATCTGGTGTTTGTGAGTTTAGGAAACAGCCAATTTATTGGAGCAGTTGTGTTTTTATTATTACTGCTGTCTTTCTCTTAATTATTCCGAGAGAACATTTTAAAAAGTGACATATTTCCCTCATTTTGAAGCATCAAATATCATAGAAACACCATATCACATAAAACGCTAAACCTTGGTTGATATCTGTCATGTGGGTAATGAAGATTACTTTCCTTCACTCTTCAACATATTGATTCTTTGCCCACTTAACAATCCCACCCCTTTCACTAAGTGACTTTTAAAATATCTGCTTATAGCCTTCACAACAAAATGGCCGTCTGATTCTTTTTAAATGTGAAAAATTATCCATCAAGCTGCCAATTACCTCACTGTATATAGCATATAAAATGCCTAGTAAAAACTGCTATTTATATTGGGCTTTAAGCCATTGACTCTTTCAGATTGTAAAGGTCTTTCTACTATTCAGAAATAAATATTCTAAGCAAATTGCAAATTAATTTCCATATTTACTTTGGTTTATGATTTTAGTTTTTCTGCTTGTCCTTGGCAAGTTGTGCACACCAGAGAAAATACTTCTTGCAGTAATTCCTTCAGAAATGATAATGTCTAAGCTGTTTGCCAACACTGGCCATTTTCTGAATAATGAGGGAGCACTATGACTCTGTTCCCTACATTTCTGGGAAATAGTATAGGGAGATTTAAAAGGTCTTTGGGTCTGTTCTCTTTAAGCAGTAGTTCCAACTTTGGGTCCCCAGACATTCTTGGACTGCAACTCCCAGAAATCCTAGCCAGCACAGCTAATGGTGAAAGCTTGGTGAGTTTTAGTCCAAGAACATCTGGAGACACAAGGCTGGGAAGCATTGCCATTAAGGGTAATATACATCTATCTGATCTGTACCATTGAGCTAAGGGTTCATTTGAGCAAGTTTACCTTTAGAAGAGTGAAAAAATGACCCTAAACATAAATGTGAGATTGGTCTTTAATGATGCTGGCTGTCTATGCGCAGGGATTTTTTTGGTTTTATTTTGCTATGCAGAAGAGAATATTCAGTCATGTGAGATTCTGCCTGGTCTCAGAAATGTTACAGTGATATTTAAAGATGGCTGTCATTTTGCCTCTTCCCTAGGCTAACTATAACCAACTATGTTGTTCTGTTTGTTGTTCCTTATAGCAGTGGTCCCAAACCTTTTCCCAACTGTGGACCGGTTTGGGGGGTGGTGGCATGCTCACAGCGTGTTCATGGGGGGTGCTTGGGGGGCAGGAGATTTGTGTCCATGGCCCGGTCCTGCCTAGGCCGCGGACCGTTGCTGGGTCGCGGACCAGGAGTTGGGGACCCCTGCCTTATAGGACATGGTCTCCAGGCCCCACACTGGAGGGTCCTCATGAGAGAGGTTTAATTTTGTTTAACTCATTTCATTTCATCTTCCTTTCCCTGCAGTTGATGTAAAGAAGCAGATAACAATCTTTGGGTTAAATGTTGGACCTGTGTAACTGATGGGAAAGGTCTGTAGGCTATCCAATTTCAATTCACTTTCTAAGCCATAATTAAACCATGTGGTTAGAACTCAGCATTATTGGATCCTCTTGACTGTCATGTTCCAAGGGTGGTGATTTGTCCCAAGACTGGCAAACATAGGCTGACTAGGATGTATGGTAAACCAGGTCAGGAGATCTAGAGTCTGCATCCAAAACAGTCCAAGTCAAGCCAGTCCAAGAGTCATGTCAACAAACAGGGAGAGTCCAAGAGCATAGTCATGGAGCCCAAAAGACCACACATGGCAAAACCTCAGCAGCCAGGTCACGGGACAAAGCAACCTGAGCCATTGAACAGATGAGACCTTTGCTTCCATGACTTGAGCAGCTATAGACCCACTCTGTTTTCAGATGTAGGCATTTGACCAGCTTCTGTGAGAATTTACCTGCAGGATTGGTCCAGTGGTTTCCTAAGGAAGATAAGCTTTCCCTCAAAGAGACCCCCTGCTCCCGAAGAGTCCCTTTTTTTTCCTGAGGAGACTTTCCTTGCAGCTGAGCACACGTCTTCTTGTAGCTTCTCTCTGGGGCTAGTGTCTTCAACCTACAATGCTTGCATGGAGTGGGAGAGGTCCAGCCTCTTCTGACTCAGCCTCAGAGGCTCCCATCATCTGGAGATTCAGGTTCCTGCCTCCCCCCCCCCAGTTCATGCCATTTGGGGATTTGACCCCTTGGACCACAGAGAATCCCGTGTTTAGTGGATCAAGCAATAGTCACCTATATTGGGTTCAAGACGCTCTGACCCGTCCTCACTGGACAGTGTTTCTGGTGATGGCATGACATTGGTAGTTGGTCAAAATCTGTTTGAGGATCATTCAGGCTCAGCCAGCCATGCTCCATCCTGTCACTTTGCCCTATTAATTTGAGCCTTGATATCTCCTCCTTCTTCATATACCACCCATATAATTTGCGACAAAAGATTAATAATGAATACAGAGGAATGCATAACAGAATCGTACATTAATTAATTAATTAATTTTTTGCATAAATGTTCCATCAGCCAAGATGGAAAACATACCAACACTATTGCAAGGATCTAGTTGGGATAACAAAAATTAGAAATGTAAATAAATCATTACATCAGTTACCGTCATGCCCTACCTGGTTGAGTCCCATTTGGAATATTCAGGCAGGGGTAACCTGTCTCAGATAAAGGAAACCAGGGTCAAGAAAGAACTTAAAAAAACAGCTGCCAGCCTGCTCCCAGTGGCACAAAAAGGCTGAGATAATGTTTGGCCTTAGAGAAGTCACCCCAGGAGATAATGATAGCTTGATGGATAAAGAACCTACCAGCCCTAGAGAGCACCAGCAACTCTAGATATTACAACAGAGAAAAATGAAGGTGTAAGCATTGTCAAGGCCAGTCATCTGCAGTAAATAATTAACTGGAGCTAGCTGAAGCCAGGAAGGACCCAGGCAATGGGCAATCAATATAACCACCATAGGCAAACCCAGATAGATGGCAACAACACATGCTATGATATCGTGTTTCTGCTCCATCCCTCCTTGCATAGTATTGTCCTGAACTGCCTATCAATTTGGACTGTTAAAAAGGTACTCCTGTTTGCTGTTTCTTGGCCTTGTTGGTTTTTTGCGTACATGCTACTTGAAAACTGGTTCTCGGCCCCAACTCCACTCTTGCACACTTCTTGAAACTCAGCTCTGATGACTAAGTGGTTGACCTAGACTGGTTTGGAGTCTCTCTTGTTCATGTTTATGGCCCCCTGCTGTGCGTGAACATGACGCATAACCATCAGACAATCTGTTGGTAGGCCATGAACCCTTCTCACATGCTTTGAACATGAAAATGAGACAATGAGCAGTTTCCCCCAGCAATTTCCGCAAAGATGCAAAACTATGATCTTTTTTCCTTTGAGGATCAAAGGGCATACACACATCAAGCTGAGAAGGACTAACGGATGGATCAGAAAGGTGCAGATAAAACAAATCCAGGCAGCAAGGCAGCAGCTATTGTACTTTGCTGGAAAAATCGTTCTGGTAAACAAGAAAACATTCATCAAGACCAGCAGAAAGTATCTTGCTGTGGCACAGGTTGTGGGGAAGGGGACTTCTTATTTTCATGTTTGAGAGTGAGACAAAGGAATTAACATCACTAATAAAAGTCCTTTCTAGCTTTCATTAGAATGACCAGCATATGATTGCTGCCTGGCTGAACAGTGGCCAGCCACATGGGGGCAGGCCTTATGTAGCCTTGCTCTTATTTCTTATTTCACAGGACTCCTGCCTTGTGAGACTTAGCTTTCAAAATCTCATGCCAGCTGAAATTCCTGCATAGCACATCATCCCTTCCATTTTCCCTATGTTTGGCCACCCTCCTAATTAGTACAGCACAGAGGAAGATGCTGTTTCCTGTCCTGTTTCTTGCAAACTTCTTTCCCTCCATAAGTTTAGATGAGGGGGCTTCTCCCACTGACCTCAGTGTTGTGTATAGTTCATGACCTTTATTGGGTTAGGGTGGGTAGACTTAGCTGTTTTAGGCAAGCCTCCAGCTGGGATCTAAATGTATGCCCTGAACAGATACATGTCTAGTGCGACTTATGTAGGCTTTTTATTTTTACAGGCCATGCATGTTATTAGGGGATAATGCATGTGAAAGATTTCTGAAGATCATTCGTGATTTTTTAAAATACCATACGTTTTAACACTTCTTAATGTGTTTCCTTCTTGAAAATGCAAATTGTGGCAAATAAAAACACCTCAAGAAAACCAGTGTTCCATGAAATGGAGTATTAACTTATAAAAAACAACAACCCACACACACTCTTGGTAACAAATGTAATTCCAAAATGTATCTTCAAATAATGTTGAAGGCCTGATTTAAATAGAAAAATGCCTTCAAGCTCCAAATCAAGAATGTTCTGCCATAACCCAGACTGATGATACAGGGAGGAAATAAAAATTATCATTTTGCAGCTATAGGCAAAATAATTTTAACATTGTTGGGTTTTTTTAAAGGTATATAAAGCACAATGTCATGTCCTTTAAAGTTGAATGTGTGTCACTATGGGTTTGTCACAGAAGTCAGTATTAAAAGCAAAATCCTTAACCTCCATATACCCTTGGTCATAGCACATGAGAAAAACACTCATCACCTTTGTGGATAGTTATTGAAGCTGTGCTGCTGGTATGTAATTTCATCATACCTCTGTTAATCAAGTCCTACTTTTAGCGTCTAAGGGTACACTAGTCAAAAGGCATATGGACATATGGATTGGACTACACATATATGGCCTATGAATTGGAATACTGTCTAGCGGAATAGCCTGCCTATGGAATGGCACTGAGGAAATCTTTGGCTTCTTTCATCAACAACACAATTGATTATTTCCTTTTGGCGAAAAGGGCTGAGGGGTTCTCCCCGCCTGGACTTTTGCATGAAAGGCTGAGCAAAAGAGAACAGTTAACATGATTGCTGTGACAACAAGGCTTTGGCCTGATAAGAGCTACAGGTCACACTGTGCGTATCAGGAAAAAGGGACGATTTAGATTCTGAGAATAAGAAAAAGGTGGTGCAGTGCACTCCCCCTCCCCGCCAACTTGCCATCTATCAATACAGAACTGAGTTTTAGACGTGAAGGAAAAGAAATCAACCAGAATGCAGGAAAAATAGGGGCATCACTGGAACAAAAAACAATAGTTGCTTAATGGAAGAGGACTGGAACTCACACTCATCCACATTCACATGCTTTTCAGTTCACTGTTTCTCATGTAATTTTTACTTTTGCAGATTTTGACTACTTAAATCCTTTGGGCCTTAGTTTGCCCCGATTCTGAGAGAATCTTCAGGTTTTTTAATGGGTTAGATTAGTAGTTCCCATCCTTCGGTAACTTAGGTATTTTTGGACTGCGATCCCCAGAAGTCTTTAGCACTAGCTGTGCTAGCTGAGGTTTCTGAGAACTGCAGTCCAAGAACACCTGGGTTATGCAAGGTTGGGAACCACTGGGTTAGATTATTCTTTCTACAAAATGCTACACTTCCTTTACTGTCTTATTTTATTTATTCCTCTCATACACAGACACCAGTGACTTCATTACATTATTTTACATTTTCTCCTTCTCATTTACCCATCTGGATTCTCCTGGAGCAGTGTTCTTGCACATCCCCCTGAGTCTTCAGGAACCTATTCCTTGAAATAGGTACTGTGTTTTTCGGTCTATAAGATGCCTCCATGTATAAGATGCCCCCCCTTTTCTAACCCAAAATTAAGAAAACTTAGCTTTAAGTATTCAGCCTTTGGGGTCAGAATGCTCGGACATTACGAGTCCCTGTTGAATCTGAGCACTGCCTACAGGCTCCACCTCCAACCAGGTGTGTTCCAATTGGTTTGTACGTCATAAGCTGACATCAGTTACATAAGGCTCGTGATTGGAGGAAGCTAAGTCTCCTGACTGTAGGAAGCTAAGCCTCATGATTGAAGGAAGCCTGTTTGCAGAGGCAAGGTATGTGCCGTTTTGTTCTTTCCTCAGCTTGCTTATGTGTATAAGAAGACCCTCAATTTTTAGTCTAAAGATTTTAGACAAAAGTATCATCTTATACATGGAAAAATACAGCAATTATATGTCTTTCATTCTCATTCTTTAGGCCAAAGACTGCGACACAGCTGGGAACATAGTGAGCTTTAACTAGAGGGCTGATGAAAATTAGGGGCAAATACTGTGTTTTATAAATGGTTAACAGCGGCTAGTTTTGCATAACTATAATTTCATCTGATACTTTAATCTAGATTGTTCTGCTTTACACTTTTCATTTCATAATTGCATTGTGTTGTGTTAGAAATTCATTGATTTTCCTTTGATTTTTTTTTAATATGATGTCTTCTAGACATGAGAGCCTTGCATTCATATCTCTGGGGATATGAATAAAAAGTGTGACACCAGAAGTGCTGCAGAGGTCCATTCCCTTCCCCCAGAACCAGCATGGTCCACTCACTGGGTTTTGTGTGGCGCTTGCATCCATTGTTGGTAACATCATGCCAATTGTGGAAGTAGGCCAGCCAGTGCTTCCCCGCCTCCTTGTGCTGCTGACCACTCTGACGAGGAGGTGGGATGATGAATCTTCCCGCTCAGCTGCTGGGTAGTCAGCACCAAAGGGAGGCAGAGAATTGCCAGCCAGGTTACTTCCGCCATTGTCACAATGTTATTGATGAAGGATGTGCTCGCCACATGAAGTCCGGTGAGTGGACTAGTTCACTCGTTGTCTCCGACACATTTTTGGCATCACCTGACAGGATAGAGTTCCAAATAGTGTAGTCCTGGAACGAGCTGGAATTGTTAGCATATATACATTACTGAAACAGCGACGTCTACGTTGGCTTGGGCACGTCGTGAGAATGTCTGACAGTCAGATTCCAAAAGATCTCCTGTATGGAGAATTAGTGCAGGGAAAGCGCCCCAGAAGGAGACCACAGCTGCGATACAAGGATATCTGCAAGCGGGATCTGAAGGCCTTAGGAATGGACCTCAACAGATGGGAAACCTTGACATCTGAGTGTTCAGCCTGGAGGCAGGCAGTGCAGCATGGCCTCTCCCAATTTGAAGAGGCACTCGTTCAGCAGGCTGAGGCAAAGAGGCAGTCCCAAAACCAGCAAAATCAGGGAGCTGGACAGGGGACAGATTGTATTTGTCTTCAGTGTGGAAGGGATTGTCACTCTCGAATTGGCCTTCTCAGCCACACTAGACACTGTTCCGAGACCTCTATTCAGAGCACGTTACCATAGTCTCTTGAGACTGAAGGACTGGTTCTCTGAGAACCAAAGGGCTTGGCCACCTGTGGTGGCAATATTCATATTCATCTTACCTGGGAGACAAATATGAATATTCCATCTCTAATGTCTTCATTTCATGGATCATCTTCCCTGTTTATCTGTTGTGATTTAAATAACTCTTCAAATTAATTGCACCTGTGAATAGCCTCAGATCATCTCTGGTTTCACCTTTCACTCTTTGGGGCAAATAAAGGGCCTCATTGTCAACCTCCTCTCTTAGCTATGGTAGACTTTACCCATACAATATAGAACAGAAAATGGTGGAGCTCTATAAGCAGTTTAGAAGCATTCCAGATTTCTTCTTAGAGACAGATGAACCAGAGGTTCACAGGAGATGGATATTCTAGCCTGGATCCACTTGGAACAGTACTTTCACACAATTCAGAGCTGAGGTGTCCTCTGGTTGGCGGAGGAGGTGGGGTAGGAAATGGCAGAACTTTCCACCATTCTTCTAGGTGTTATTAGATGTTTTGGGCCTCTCCTATGAGTCCAGGACCCTGTGGTTCCATTCCAGTAGGTTTCTTTGCTCCACCGTCATTGAATAGGATTTCAGCCTCTAAAGACTGATGTATACCACAACATACAAATTAGATAGATTTTGTTTTCTTTTATCTGCATTGAATACAATAATTATATGTTGTCAAGTCAATTATGGAGACCCTTTCCAACATTTTCTAGGTATGGAATACTCAGAAATGGTTCACTATTCTCTTCTTCTGGAACTGTAGGGGTGTTTTGGGACTGTGTAGCTCGCCAAAGTCTTCATAAATTGGCTTTTCTCTTGGGAGGCACAGTGGGGAATCAACTCCCAACCCCTTGGTCCACAGCCTGGTGCTCTGAGTCACTGAGTTATCCAGACTTTTTTATTTACAAGGTATGTGAAAACTTTTGAGTCTTGAATTTTGATTACAAATATGCTGTAAATTGGACCGCCTCACCCTCATTGCCTTTAACACTACACATTCACATGCCCTCTTCCTTTGTTTCTCTTGTTGTTGATATTATTTTTAGCTATTGCTGCATTTATATCCAGTCTTTCTTGGAAGAACTCAAGGCAGCATACATGCCTGTCTTCCTCAGAACAGATTTGGGAAGTAAGTCATGCTGGTTGTGGTTGACACCAAGTTTACTTAATCAGTTTCATGGCTTGGTTAGGACTTGAACCTGAATCTACTAAATCCCAGTCCTTGCTCAAGTGATGGAAAATCTGACGTTTCCAGGGAAAGGAAAATACAGAGATACCAAATTATTCCTTCTTGTTAAGAATGCATATTTTATTTCTAAAACTAACTCAGTTCTGTCAGTTTTGCCATTCTGGATAGCATCCCACTGAAACCAGTGAGATGTATGAATATGTGGCTGTGTAAGTCTGCCTGTTTGTGATGTTCAGGTTTTCCGGGATGTCTTCATTCATTTTCCAACTGTCAGTTCATATGTCATGTTTCTTAAAAGGGTTAAAACAGATGTTGTTTTAATAATGGCTTCTTGCTATAAATCTCTAGAGTGTGCCAGGCAGTGAACAGAGTTCCATTTGTAAAGGATTGTCAGAATCTGAGAAGTGTGAATTTGCTCGTCCAGCATGTTGGGTAATGATCCTCTTTAAGACTCGGAAGAATTCCCATATGCAATATCTGGATGGAGGGAGCCGTACTGGAAGAAGGCATAGATCCAGCCAATGTTGGTCCCCATGGAGGAGAAGAGGTGTAACCCCAAGGACAAATGCCACTGACAGCATGTCTCCACGTCTTTGAGGAAGATTGCGTTTGGCATGCTCCTAGGGAATCTCGCTGTGCCAAGCTCAGCTAGTTAGTCATTGCATGGTCAAAACTTCTGCTCTGCGGTGCAGTATAATTTTTTGAAAGTGGCGCTGACTTTTAAAATTTTTGCCTCCGTCTCCCCAGAGTGCATAATTTGTCAAGCAAGTACTGTTCTCTAGAAAACAGCAGGTCATAGTGGAAATGCTGACGACTCTTAGCAGCTGTCAGTTATTAGAGGGCCTGAATAAAGCAGCAGCAGCAGCAAAAAGAAAGTTTAACATGGTGCTTCTTTTCTTTTCTGTTTCGTCAGAATAATCTTAAATTAACAAAAAGTTCCTATGTTTTAAAGCAGTATTCTTTCAGTTAGGTGACATGTGATTTCTTCCTCTCCTACATTAAGTTTGCATGTTTAGGTAAAGCAGTTCCCAGGCATTGTGACCATCAAAGATTGTCACTGGAAGTCCAATATGATCAAGAAACAAGGGGCTATTGCTAATAATAACTTCTGTAGATGAAACTCAAGAAGTAGAGGCAGAATTTACTAGATGATGCAGCTTCTATTCAGGAAGATAATGCTTGAAGAGAGCAAAAATAGCATAATATGTCCTTGAGAAGCTTAAGCCCAATACGTTCCTCATGTTGTGATTGTGAATGATGGGTGGTAGAAGCAGAAATTCAGTGAACTGTACTTTGGAGCAGAACTTAAAATTTGTTGAAGGGCTTCGCTGAAGATAACAGCAGTATTCAGCTTCTCTCCCCCCCTTTTTTTAAAAAAATGATTTTCTCAGATGGGAACTAGAGTTATATGCTCACTTGGGAGTAGAAAGCATCAGACTTGGCGTAGTGGACTTTTGAGAAAACATATCCTGTTTCCCCGAAAATAAGACCTAACCTGAAAATAAGCCCTAGTATGATTTTTCAGGATGCTTGTAATATAAGCCCTACCCCCAAAATAAGCCCTAGTTAAGTGAAACCCCGCCCTCCACCATTGTGCAGCATTGTGCAACCAGAAGATGACATGACTATAAAATAAAACATCCCCTGAAAATAAGCCCTAATGCATTTTTTTGGAGCAAAAATTAATATAAGATCCTGTCTTATTTTCGGGGAAACATGGTACATAGCATAGACCTAAATACATCAGCACAAAATTTGTTATTTTTAAAAATAATAATAATAATAATAAAAACACACATTGCAAACCACTGCAAGCCTACAGAAGCTTTCTTAGTAGAACGCTCAGCTGAACAAGGTAGGTCTTCTGCCTTGTGAATAAAGATAATATTGGGCTGAAGAAGTCATCAAAATACTGAAAATATACTTGCAGAACTACAGACATCCATAATAGTTTCACTAATGAAACAATGAAGGTATCAGTAGTTGACTTTAAACTGTACCTAGTAGCAGTCCCTCCATCAAGCTACTAGAGTAAACATTCTATGGATGGAGAAGTTCAGATAGATCAAATAAGATACTTTTTTTTTTTTTGGAAAAACATATGAAACGTCAGATAGCTTGAAGAGCAAACTGGTGATTCCATATAATCTGCCAAAGAAAGAAAGGAACTAGTGAAAGGTGAATTCTATACATTTTTAAAGTATGTAGTGACCTGGCTGAACTACAGAAGCCTTTGAGGTGGTGTTCTAGATACAGAACTTCAGTCACTCGCCTCCCCTTGTCAGCCGTCCTGCCTCTCCACTTATTATCGTTTTTGCTCACTGTTTGATCCTGAAGAAAAGGAGGAGCACAAAGCAAAATGTGACATTAACCTTTCCTCTGGGGGATGTGTATTCTGCCCTCTTTGATGGAGCTCCTTGTTGTGTCCCCTTTTTATGTCATTGTTTCAGAATAACTTCAGGCAGGTCTAGAGTCTTCAGAGGTCTCCATGGATAGGTAGAACCCCGAACAAGTGTACATCAGTGCATTGAGATACTGAAAAGAAAGCAAATCCTACACTTCAGTTCCTTCATGGGAGTGGTAGAATTTGTAATCCAACATATCTGGAAAATGCCAGATTGAAGAATGCTGTCCTAAAGCCCAGATCTAACAACCCCTTCATTTAAGCTTTGTCATCAATCTATGTCTGTCTTCCCTTTTCCTCACCCTCATATCCAGCAATTCTCACCCTTCAAACAATGTGGTCTGTTTCTCTGGTTGAGAAAAAAAATGATGTTTTTATTTAAGGGACACTGATTTGGTACAGTATTGAAGTACAGTAGTGAGTGGCTTAAAAAATCAGTCAGCAAATCAAAGATGGAAAATTCTTAAACAGCAAAGACTGGCTTGTAAAAGTTGAGTAGTAGCTTCTTCAAATCCTCCCACCTTGCTTTTCCATCTGAACCTCTAAACTCTCTCTGATTCCCCCTCATCCATAAAGGCTTCTGTCTGTGGAGTTGATTCGAGTATCCTTTCTTTGTCTCACTACATGTATATACAGATCTCATATCCTGTGCTTGCCTCAGACTACTTCTATGGAGCAGTGGTAGTCTGATGCCGTAGCAAAGACATTTTAAACAAAAGGCCCACCCTCCCCTGTTGCCCCCATGATCGGCTCTCCTCCTCCTGGCTGTGGCTCAGAGTCTTTCTGTGCTATCACTGTTGGTTACAACCCTAGTAAAACAGATAAACTAAGACTATTAAAACTATTAAAAGTTGTAGGTTAAAATTAATTAGGAACGACTTAAGTCACTGTGTTAATGGTGTTTTGGACTAGTTGCTCTAAAGGTACTACAGAAGCCTAGTTAATGAACAATAACAGTAGAAAGGAAGTGGGCCATTTTCATTTTAGACCAGCTCAAACACAGTTATAAAATGGAGTAGAATGAGTTTAGCCTTAGCACTACTCAGGAATAATAAAATATTTTAATACCTTTTGCAAAGGAAAAGGTAGCTTGTGCTGTGTTTGACTCTCAACAAAGCAAGAGCTTATGGGCACTGTAGCAATGAATGTTAGTATCACTTGGGTTTTTCAAGTTACTGTTTTGCCATTTACAGCTGGTACAAATAATTTTTTTAAAACACAGGTGCATTCCTAAAAATAGTATATGAACTATACAATTACATTTTAGCCCTATTCAGTCATTAAAGAGGGGTGGCGCCTACCCATATTGGTGAGAGTACACTAGTCCTGGCCCCTCTGTCATCATGTTGAACACAGAAACATCACTGCTGGAAGTGGAAGAGGCTACTCTGTTCTGTTAGCCTTTCTACATGAACCAGAATCCAAATTTGGGGTGGCGGGGTGCAGGGTGATTTACACGGAGAAGCTGCCAAGTTACAGCAGTCTCCACCTTTGTAGACTATCAAACTTTCATGTTCAACACAATGCTACCATGCTCCCCTCCATGTGAATAGGCTCCACATGCTTCCTTAATAACTGAATAGGGCTAATGTGCACTATTAATGGGCAAATAAGTTGCACAATTAAACCTTATATACAGGAGGGCTGGAAGAGCAAGGTGATAAAGTTTGTTCTCAAAAGAATTGTCATCTTTCAGTACAGGCTCTCGGGAGCCATCTCAAAATCTTAGTGCTGAAGTCTTTTTAACATTTACAGAGTATGTTCAAGGTGAAGAAAGACAGCATTCCATCCATATGGCAGGGGAACTGAACTGTTCAGTATCTCTCCTCCCCAGTGCCAATTATATGGTACCCACAGCAAGATGCCAGATGCAGTGTGACTTAGTAGGCTGAGTAGAGATCTCAGAGCTCTTGGATCATAATCCCCACTGTGCTGGTGACTCATTGTAAGGTTTAGGACAGCCCATCCTAAATCTTAATTAAGTGCAGAAAGACTATTGCATGGGTATCTTAGAGAAAAGTTATTCAACAAAGTGTCCATTGCCTCAGTTTGTTTCTTGGTGTATTACAAGGAAGAGTATCTCTGGTACTTGTTTAATGTACTGCTGTGAGATGTAGTAAAACAATTCTTAAAATGTTTCATAATGAAGGGCAGCTGGTTAAGCCATATGTCTGGAATCAAAGGCAATTTAAAGTTAAGATTATTTTTGCAGGTTTGTGGAATACACTTGTATTGCCATGGTATATGTTAGTAAAAGTACTAGTAGAGAATGGATCCTCTGTTAAATGCACTGATTCTTTGTCATAGATATCTATGCATAAATTGTTATCTACTTTTATTAGAAGACTAAAAATGCTCAACCGGTCTACACCAATTGGGTTTAATTCAAAAGCTTTGTATAGCTATGTGGACTTAGGCTTCCATGATCCTCTGTTTCATTGGGCAGCTAAGCCAGAAGTGGGGAATTTGTGACCTCCCAGATGTTGCTGGACCAGAACCCTCATAGGCAGTGGGGAGGAATGATGGACATTGCATAGCCACATCTGGAAAACTAATGTATTCCCTCCCCCATGCCAATCTGTGATGCCCAGAATATCCCTGCACTGCAAGACCATCAAAGGTGAATTTTGCTTTCTGCTTTTCGTGTCTGGCTCCTGCCTCTCTGTAGCCCCGGTAAATATTAGGAATAGCCAGTGGAATCAATGAGAAATGGACAAGGTTTGCCAGTTAGAGGATGAGGAAGAATAGGATATGAAGCAAAAGGTAAGTCAAGGATAAGCAGATGAGTCACCCAGTCCTGCCTGAAACAGCAAGCAAGTTCTTCTTTATGTGCTTGCTCTGCATTTCGATTTCAGAAAGGTCATGTGGGGTAGACAGCTGAGTCACCAATATGACGTCTTTACTTTCTAATTTATTATCACTTTTCCCCTTAAGAGTAGGAAGGAGTAAAAAGTTACTTTGACTTTTTTTTATAGGATTTTTTTCAGAATTCCTACATCTGTTCATAAATTTCATGGAAAGAATTTGTAATTAACTTTAATTTTTGTAAACCTGTATATGGTAGAAAGTGCGAAGGGTAGACTTTTGGTCAACCAGCAGAGTACCTCATTTTCAAAGCCTAGTTTTGAATCTCTGTGTGGTCAACCCTACTTCTCATGTAGAACAGCAAGGGAC
The DNA here is from genome assembly GCA_037013535.1 of Intellagama lesueurii. NCBI lineage: Eukaryota > Metazoa > Chordata > Lepidosauria > Squamata > Agamidae > Intellagama > Intellagama lesueurii. The sequence goes on along the minus strand of JBAJHW010000001.1, from coordinate 134,778,776 downwards.
ATGGTTAAGCCCCTTGAATCCTTGTCAGTGGTTTCTTACCCAGCCTCTGATGACTTACACCTGGTAGCTTCATTGTAGCTAAAGGACTGGAATAATCACTGCCCTGCTAGATTTCCCTTTACATAACAAAGACTCACACTGTATTTCTCTGTTCTTCTTTTCAAAGATTTATTATATAAATGAAAACAAAAATTGCTTTGCTTTGTAATTAGGCTTACTAATGGTGAGAAGTGCTTTGGGTGGGGAAGGTTTCATTTTGAAGTAATATTCATATATATTACAAATGAAAGGGTTCAGATGGAATAAGCAGATAGGTAGTTTATTGGTCTCAGGTCTTCACAATTCCCACTGTATTTTTCACTGTAACATAAGGTTGTGCACATGCTTTTGTCGATCAGATTCATTCCAAAATATTCCCACTGCAGGTGGGGGACACATAACCACTGTAGCGCCTTATGAAAACATATAAAACAGAAAGAGTTTGGTTAAAGAATGAAAATGAATAACAATGGTAGTATGTTAATTTTTCTGCGAAGGCTTTTGTTGTACCTGGATCAATATGAGAAAGGATATATGCCGTAAGTTCATCTTGCTTTTTTGTGTCTAACCTTAAAGCTTCAACACCTCAGGCTACACTTTGACCCACTTCATGATTGGCTTTTTCTTAACTCAATATTAACAGAATTTAATTCTGTGGCATTTCATAGGTGAAGTCTAGTCAAAATGGAAAATGCTTCATTGCGCTCTTCACCATCCCAGTACTTATAGTATGATTATCAAGGGCAATGCATATGAACTCATCCCATAATGAATAGTGGATACTATAGGAAGTACCAGGGCATCATTTCCTGCCTCTAAATATTGAAGAGGTAATCTGTCATGTCTCTTAACAGTACCATTTCTCTCTCCTCTGTTTTGCCATGCAGGGCCAACCCTTTTGTTCGGCAGGGTGAGGCAGCTGCTTTAGATGGCAGGTACTGGATGGTATGGAGCGAGACTCCCTTCTGTTGAAGGACAGAGCTGGGTGTACCAGGCTGCCTGCCCTGTGCCCCTAAACTAGCCTGTTGGTTTCAGGTGTTCTAGAGGATGCTGTGCTATCATCAATATCGAAGAAAGGCTCAACTGCCAGTCCCTTTGGCTGCTGTAGATTGAACCTTTGTCACTTTCCTCTGGCAGCAAAATATCTTGGGCCTGCTGTCTTTCAGTCCTTTGTTTCCATATTCTCGTACCTCGTTTAAGAAAGAGCTGGCTCTGTAGTCAGTTGTGCTGAACTAGCCTTTAAAAAGAGTTTCTTAGTCCTATTACCTTACTGCTATTTATTGGCATTTCGGATACATAGCAGTTTTGTCTTTTTACTGCAGTGTTACCTGCAAAATGAACACCATATATCACACAACACATTAGCATCATGAGCACGTGCATATTAAATGTCTGGATTTTCTTAAAAGAAAATGCAGACAGCCGATTGCTGTAAACATAAGCAAGTCTTCCCATTAAAAATTTACTGCAGTGTTTTCTGGTATGGATGTGGAGGAGTGCTGTGGAGAAAGATCAGAGATTTTAAAAAAATTCTCACTTGATACAGATAAGATAGCAGAAGGTGTGCTTCAAGCACAAGCAAAGGTACTAGTCAAATATCTTGGGAAAGGAAAGGGAGGGAGTATCATGAAGACACCTCTAGCTGTCAGAATTTGCATTGAGTAACCTTGTTAAGATATAATTCAGATTTGCATTCTTAACACCTTCAGTTTATATTTAACCTCCCATCGTTACTTTGAGCTTGTCTACATATTATTTCAAGGTCACATACCATACACATCACTGTCTCCCCTGTTGCCAATCAAATAAGTACCATCTCACTCACTCTTACAGCATACGATTTTACACAGTGTCCCAGATCACAGGGTTAAGGACTGTTGTAGCTTCTTGAGTTAAAATAAGACACTAAGTTTATGTTATAATAAGTATAAGAGAGGCAGAGTGGTATAGTGGATAGAGTGAAGACTAGGACTTCAAATCCCTGCTTGGACTTGGAAATTCACTAGAGGGTGACAGTGGCAAAACCACTTCTTAAATGTGTCACGTACATTTAAAACCCTGTGAGGGTCACTGTAGCTCAGATGCAACTTGACAGCATGTAACACACACATGCCACACAGAGAGATTATGCCTACATCCCTTTATGTGCATTACTTTTTTTCACAGAACATGATGGCTGCTTTCTCTTAAATTAGAAGAAACTAAAGAAAAAAGGGGCAAACCATCTCCATATTAAATACTGTACATTCTGCTTCTCGGCACAGGCTACTACTTTTTGGGTCAGGGCTGGAGCAATTCCACAACAGACAGAAGGATCGTTTTACAGGAGATCAGAAACTCAACTTTCCTGTCATCTGATTGCAACCTGATTTGGCAAAATTCCAAACTGAACAGGGTGATTTGGTCCAATTTGGATCGAGTCCAAAGTGCAGGTGAAGAAGGAGAGCTGGTCTAGATTGCAGGTCCAGTTTACAATCTCAGACATCAGTCTCATAATACCTTCCAGTTCCAGGGCTTGCAGGGAAAGATTGTGTGATGCGTCTGAAATTATTTTGTCATTTCCCTCATACATGTCTTAAATCTTTTGCTCTTTTTTTTCAACTACTAGTACAAAGTAATTGAAAAAGATTTTGTGAAAGTTTGTCTAGAGTAGCCTGCCTCTCTGCCTCATCACCTCCACCACTTTTCTTGTTAATTTTAGTAGTCCAGCCTAATGTTCCTTTTGCTTTTTTTTTTTTGCCTCTCGTCGATTTCTTTTATTAGCTTTCTGTTTATGTTGTGTGTGTCGAGTATTGACAGTTATCCTTTGCCCTGCCCCACCACTTTATCTTTCAGTCCGGACTGAGCATCATCAGTACGATGATCACAGTTGTGTCGGGATTTATTAGCAGCCCTGTGTTTCCTTGAAGTGTAAAGGGTAGCCGTGTGGTCCAAACAAAATAAAATCCAAATGCAAAAATAAGTGATACATTTATAGACCACTAAAAAAATCATATAATACATGAGTTTTCGTGGATTAAAAAGCCACTTCATCAGGTTTGTACCAGTGTGAAGAACTTAAAGTCCAAATATCCATGGCAAGATGGATTTTTTTTGCCAGGAAAGTGTTTCTTGTAACTTTTTTTTCTTTACTCATTCTTTCAGTAGTTTCCATTCTAATTTTTATAACAATCCTCTACTTCCCCCTTTTTTATTAAAAAAATGTGTTATTTGAGTGAGTCAATGTGTTGGTTTAGGTGTTATTTTAATAGTATTTTTCTGAGGCACCATCATATTAGGCACTAGCTTAGTGCAAATGGACATATTACCAAACTTAAAGCATATTAAAACAGTAGTTAAAAGGTGAATAGCACAAAAATCCATGAATCTGTCAGCATGAAGCTTGTCAGAAATCAGATCCCAAACTATTACAGTGCCCCCAAATTAAAGGCCATGTAGTTGATGGAAAAACAAAAACGATGGGAGTTTTATAGGAAAACCCTGAGACACATCTGTTTAGAAGTCTCTGAGGAGGTTACTATAGTTCTAAGTTCCATGCATGTCCATGGCAGAATAAAAAATGTTACAGCCATTTTAATTCCCTAATTGAAATTAGTTAGAGACGTAAAGAATCAGATTTCTAAATTTCTGTCTGGATTTGGATCCAAACCAGACAGGCCTGACTTGGGCCTTATTGAACCAGGACCAAATCCAGATCTCTAAAATCTCAGGTCGCCAACTGAATCAAGGTGCCTTTGTCCCACTGTAATATTGACACATTATGTGGCTTGTGAAATATGCCATGCAAATGCTGAGTACATTTAAGTAGCTGTTTATTATGAGGAAAACTATTGTACAGCACAGAATATGTAGCTGGTATGTACGTACACAGCTGGTACATGTCTATTAACAGTTTTAGTGTTGAAATAATTTAATGGCAAGAACAGCAGCATTAATAGAAATAATGATTAATGTGCTGTTTTTAAAAGTCTCTGTTTAACAATACAGGATGCCTATCTAGACATCAAGAAATAGTTCATAACACAGACTTTCCTAGGTGGTCTTTAAAATCAGTGCAAGATTTGAAGCAAGAAGTCCCACTGATTTTCAGTCATAGTTACTTCCAAGTAAGCACACTTACGAATACAGTCGCTAGAACTAAAGGTATCACTTAAAGAGACTGCATGTTGGAATACTAAGTTTGTGGTTTCTCCCTCTAATTGCTTCCTGTTCAGCATAGCTATGACAGGTAGTAGTTAATACCTCCTTGTGATTTGCTAGTCTCTGTCCTTTGTGAGGAAAGAGCTACAATTACTGGTTTCTTCTTGTTTTCCTCCTTTTAAAATTTTGAAATATTGTGTCCAAATAAAAGAAAGGGGAAAAATCATTAAAATAAATCAGTAAGTAACCTTCACAGATACGGAAGGAAAGTAAAAAGTAGTTAAAGGCCATTTATAAGAGACAAATAATCAATAATGCTGTACCACACTGACTAAACAGGAAAAAATAGAAGGTGAAGCCATAGTGAAGAAGCTTCTAATTAAAGATACATTAGTCCTGGGGGGAGGGGAAAGCTTTAGTGGCTCTTTGCCAATGCACATTAGTTTGACATTATAATTGTCATTTTACAAGAAATAAGAACCATAATTCAGATCTAGCAAGAGAGAGCAAGAAGCCAACAAAAAACACTGGAGTGTAAAGGTTTGGACATACTCTAGCTTATAATGCAAGTCTATTGGATATGGAGCACTGTGTGGTTGTCCTTTTGCATGTATTGGATTTTGACCAATGAGTTTAGGGTTAATAAAGTGTCTTGGAACAGAGACCTTTTAGAAAGAGCAGAGAAATGCAACTGCCTTTTTGATATTTGAACTGCTAAAAAAAACCAAAATGTTTGGCTATCAGGTCCCAGTTGTGAACAAGTTGTGAATATTCTAATGATATTTTTGGTACTGTTATTTATAACTGTTGGTTTATTGTTAGTGTTGTTAATTTAGAAAATATAATGACATTTTGCAACTGGCATTCACTTTTGAAATTTGAATGTAGGAGGACTTAGTAACCCTATGAAAAGCTCTTTTTAAAAAATAAAATAAAATAAAAGTATAGTGCTGTAAAGGAAACTTATACCAAAACCAGTCCTCAGAAGTTTTAGTTTGGTTTAAGATAAGAAACAATTTGTTTCTTTTGTTCAATGCAAGACCTTCAATTCTGTTTAATGTAGAAGGTGAAAGATATTAATGGACAAATTTTGATTTTGAATAAACATGATTGGAAGCTAGAAATGGTTCGTACAGTGCATACACATCCAACTAGACAAACCTTTCTTTTACTGAAGTGAAGACGTATTTAATAAAGAATGTCCTAGGTGATTTCAGTAGGGTTGCTAACCTCATATTGGAAAGAAAGCATGTTACAAAGTTAAGTGAGACATTGTTACCAGCTACTGTTCTTAAAGGCTACAATGCACTGAAGTTAATTGATACTTGGAAACTGATAATCAAGATAAAAGGACTGTACCTTTTTCTATTATCCTCATTTGTCTTTCCCATGAATTGATTTACTTTTCTCATCACCTTGATTGATTCCAGATGTTGCAGTCATAGGAATAGGTCAGAGAACATTATCTTATACTGCTATCATTTTTCTACCCAACTGCAGGGTTAAAAATAATAAGAGGCTTAATATTTTCCTCTAGAAGAATGGTAATATAAATCAGTACCTAAGTGACAAATTAATATTGACAGTCTAGTCCTGTGCAAGAATCAAAATGGGTACACATAAGGAATGCAGAGAAGATACAATATATACAATGTTGTTACATAGAAATCTCATTGGCTTTGGCAGAATAGGAGGAATTGGTTTAGAAAAAGTAAGGAGTTAAAAAATACAGAAAAAAAGAGTTGGCTTGTTAAAAGAAATAACCCATTACAAAAGACTATTAAAAATAAAGTAGGTTTTGGAAGCTGAAAAATCTTTAAGCTTCATAAAGCAAAAATATTTTGAAAAGAGCAAAGCTGATAAGTTATTAGCAGCTAAGCTGAAAGAAGAACAACTAAATGCGGCAATTCCCCTAATTTATATGTATGAACTTGGAAGATATACACACAACAATGATGAGGTGGCTAATAACTTTATCTCCTATTATTGAAGTATATAAAAGAATAACTACCCAATAAGGAACATATTGGGGTCTTATTTGAACAAACTTGGCTTTCCAAAATCAACAAATGAACATATGAAATGCTCCATTTTCTGTACTAAAAATGTGTTTGATGGATATAAATATGAATAAGAGCTGTCTATCTAGAAACACTTTTAGCTCTGTCTAACCCATTCCTATTGTCACATCCATTCAAAATACTTATCATTTGCTGTATGAATTCTTATCTCTGAAGGTTCCAGAACAATTAACTAGTGTAATTTTTGCATGTATCTTTAAAGTATACCATATAGAGTTTTCAGAGGAGGTATACACTGTTTCCCAGGTTCATCAAGTATCCCCAAGCTGCTGAAGTCAGACAGATCTTGGTTTGGTCAGTGTCTGGATGGAACCTTATATTCACCCCTTTCTGTTCTACCATGGCACAAAAGGCAGTTATAAATAAATACAAGTTATAAATGAATAAAAATAGTTGTTTCATTTTTCTGATATTCTGATTTTTCTGATTTCCACAAGTGAATAAAATAGGTGTGTGTGGAGAAGTAGAATAGAATATAAAAAGAAACATGTTGGTTAGTAACTTTTCCTTGGCTTTCTGCAAGACCATTTCATCATCAGACTCCTGATGCTGCTTTGGAAAGGTGTTACTTTATTTCTGTGTTTATAGTTTTCTAGATACTCCAAGTATCTAGAAATGATGGCTTAAAGAATTCAAGTTCAATATACAGCAGTTAACAGCTTGCACATGGACAATTTTCATTGACTCCATGTATCCCTCAGCCAGGGTTCAAATAACTTGATGCATTTCACTCTTTGGTTCTGAACTTTAAAAAAAAAAAATTGAGTATGCTGTTAGATTTATTACAGAACACTCATTCTTGGCTTACACACTGTTCAATGCTCCTGTTTCATTAGATGTGTAGGTGCAGCCATCAAATGAGTATGTTATCTGTGCTTTTCCTAAAATAAAAATGGAGCTGGTTCTAGAATGGATGGATGGATAGACAGACAGACAGACAAATATCAAATGTGTTCTTCCTCATGTTTGCTTATTATCAAAGGGTGGCTTAAAATATAATTAATATAACATCTACACATGTACCCTCATTAGAGGTATCTTGAAGGGAAAGATTACAATTATTTCCAGATTGTTGAGGTAATTCAGATAGTCTCACACTGCGCCAAGAACTTTCCCTAAGGACAACATGATCCAATGACTGATCAGAGCCTTGGATACACTCATGAAATAGGTCCAGTATGTTCTATTCAGTGCTATTAAATTACTGGAGTATTATCTTCTCATGTCTTGTTAGTGTCCTGTCTTTTTGTTCTCATAAAATTACTGCTGAAGAAAACAAACAAAAATACAAATGTTTGCTGCAGAAACACTGGATTCTAGAAACAGTATCTCACACAGTTTTGCAGAAAACAAAAGACACCAGAGAGACAGATACAGTTTCAGATTGTTTCAGAATATGTGTGGGCAGTAGCCTGCATGCCCATTCACAAGGGTACAACTATTCAGTAAGTGCAGGTTTCAGAACAGTTGTGGTCATTGTTGAAAGGCTTATTTATAGACTCTTGAAATGATTCTAGTTGAATGAGCAGCCTGGAGGAAGAGAGTTGACAACTGGCTTAAGGAAAACAAAGCTAGTCTGTCAGTCTGATTTTCAACCGAGTATACTTTGCAAGGATTGGACGGCTTCTAGATTTTTTCTTTTTTCTTTTAGTATATAAATATTTCTGCCTAGAAATAAAATGCAGAATAGTTACAAGGTTTTTTTAAATTAACACTTGTAGAAAAATGAATGGGTCTGTGGTTCAGTGGTGGAGCTACCAGGTAGGTCTCACAATAGTTTAACGTATAATATGCTAAGTTGCCAAATAGAATAAAATATAACAAAGCAGTTTTAAAACAGTGCCAGTTTAAAAATATATTAAGAGTCATAAGGAGGAAAACGTTTTCAAAGATTACTTAAAAGGAAATTGCCTTCTCTCATCAGTAATAATAAATAGGTTTATATATTTATTTATTATTTATTTATTTATTTCATTTATACCCCGCCTATCTGGTCAATTATGACCACTCTAGGCGGCTTACAACACACACTAAAAACAATAAACAAAAACATACACATAACATAATTTTCCCAAAGCTTTGAAAAGTTACTTTCTTGGACTACGGAGGCCACGATGGCGAGGCTGATGGTGATGAGACAACCGGGAAGTTGTAGTTCAAAACCTAGTATTTCTGCAATTGTTCAAAAACCTAAAGGTGGGGAATGCAGAATTCGGGGGGGGGGGGAACCCTCAAACTCTGCCTGATGAAAAAACATTCTGGGCTTGACTGAGCCGCCATGGGGTGCGTGCCAGCCCAGGGACGGCCTCCTCCCTCCCGTTCTGCTTTGGCCTGCGGACAAGATCCCTGGGGTTGCCTTGGGCCCCGCTCCTGCTTGGGTCCAGCGCCTGCTCCTTCCTGGGCGATGGGTCAAGGGCACCTCATGCATTAATTACCACATTCTCATAAAGCCAAATTGTATGAGAAGAGGCTAAAGCAGACTTTAAGCTACTGCTCATCTATTGGGAAAAGGGCTTTTAATGGACTTACGCTGCACCTAGATTTTTAAAAAAATGTTTTAAAAGTATGTTTTTGATTTAATAGTGTTTTAATGCTACCACTGTTTAATGTGCTTTAGCATTAAAAGTATCTCTACATTTTGTTCTGTTGTGCCAGGAGATCTGAGAGCAACCAGCCCAAAAGCAGTTGTGTCACCATGAGGGCAGTTATGTTGACACAAAAGCCAAATGAACAAATATATTTATTATTTATCTTTATGGTGTTCATTAGCACCTATAAAGATAAATAATAAATACAAAACTCAATATTTTGATTAGTCATTTTTGAAATATGATCATCCACTTCTCTCCAAAATGCTTTCACTTTGGGCACTCCCTCCATAGATGAGCTCTCCTCTAACCACAACAGTAATTTTCTCAAAAACGGTGTGGAATATCCATCTAACTTCTTCTCCGAAGGACATCATTTCAGACCATCACCCTTTTACAGTTATTTTGCTGCAATGTGAGGTCAATCAAACATTGTAACAGAAAATTTAGATTAATCTAGTGCCCTCTGCTGCTTCGAGATGGCTGATTAATGCTGCAAGCACTGCCCAGCTGTGAGATGCTCGGAATTAAAAGTTGCAGAGAGCTAATCAGCTCTCCACCATTAAGGGTGCTAAACAGCTGATAAGTAGTGACAACATTAAACAAGTGATTAGGCCTAAAATTGTTGGCTAATTGGCTGTCTGTGCTGTCCAGGTTTTTGTCAGTCAACAGAACTGATTAATGGTAAACACCAGCTAAGCGGGCAACTGGGTTATCTGACAGTTTTTACATATGCTGTAGGAGAACGTCCCAAATGCAGAGTATTTTGACATTAAGATGAATGCTGACAATGCTAGATGAATTAGATGCACATTTATTTATTTATTTATTTATTTATTTATATCCCACCCATCTGATCAATTGACCACTCTGGGCGGCTAACAACATTAAAGTAAAACAATTTAAATATAACATCAATATATAACATCAATATATAACATATCATTCAAAAGAGCAACCTATTCCCTGCATTGCCCCCATAAGCATTTGATAGCCATATACTAGTGGATGTTGGCAGCTTTTACTTGTGTATGCCCTCATTTTTTAGACATTCACAATGTTTACTTCATCATATACACATTTCCACCTAGCCTCTTGACACCTAGCCACCTGTGTCCCGTGCAAATGTCAGTGAAGGAAAAAAAATGAAAGACAGAAGTTTTTCTCAAGGCATGCAAAAGGTAAGTAGGACATAGGGAGTTTGTTCATTCCCCAATCTTCTCTGTTTCTCAGAGCCACTGCAATCAGCAGCTCTCAGTGTATATCTGCAGCTGCCCATTGCCTGTCCTGGCCCCTCCCTTTGGCCTGCTGCATACTTAAGTGAATCTTCAACCCTTGTCTCATAGAAGGCTGTGAATATGCTGTGCAGGTTAATATGCCCAGTGATCTATTTAAGTGCTGTGCTTTATGTCTTTCTCCCCACCTTTTCTTCTTTGTACTGGACAACAAGATGGTGGTTGGGATTGCGAAGTTGCCTGAGGGGAATTAAACTACCCCACTGGGGCTTCTGGGGATCAGCCATAGTTCATTGCTGACTGTGCCATAGGGGACAGAGGAGTCGAGACACTGTGGAGTCACGCTGTACCCTGTCCATGTTGTGATTCACAGGTGTGTGCTGGAACACTGGCTTCATTTGTTAGTGTGGTTGACACTGCCCGTGATTGCAGGTATCCTCATGACATATTTACCGTTCTTATATCATATGGCGATAATTTTTCTTTGTTGTTCCTTTCAACATCTGAGCATACATACAATATGGTGGCTGTTCTGCCAGCATAATGCCACAGGGAATTAAATGGTTGGGATTATTCACCTAGTTCTATTTTGGTTTTTTTGCTGCTATAAAATTCTGTTGCAGCCTCAGTGCTTATACAAAAGAAAAATCCTAATAAAAAGGTATTAAGATGAGGAAAAAACATAGTGTCTACCTCCCAACCACTGATGTCATTGATTATAGAATTGTATTGTAAAAATACTATACATTACCATTGGTAGTAGTATCAGAAAAAAAATCACAATTTAGGACATCATGGAGAGACTAACAACACTTTTATACAGGAAAATATAGGCCATGTATGGTCTAGTAAAATCAGTTTGTCCCCCCCCCCCCCCCTTCTATGTTTTTTTAAGCTATATTTTAAGCTATATTTTTGGTCAAAACATAGTTGTCCTAGAGAAAAGCTTCATTTCAGGGGTCCTTGCATTTAAACATATCCACTGAGTCAATTAGAAGGTTATATAATGCAGTGCACGAATGTACTTCCACAACAAAGAGATGAAGATAAGTCTGTATAATTCAACTCAGCTGTTGCTATTTGACGAAAAAGCACCTCTAGTTCCATCTTAAGAAAATAAGGTTGAAGGCCCCAAAGAGATAAAGGAAGTAGAGTGGTTACATTAAAAGGCCAATATTAAAGAACCAGACTTGCACTGCTGGTATAAAATTAGGACTAGTACTGACTTGCTTTTTACAGACTACAAAAGTAGCATGAAATTCTGCTCATCGTGTAGAAGGAAATAAAAACCAATCCTTTGAAGCCTTTAAACATGATGAGCAATGCAACAAAGGGCCAAATCGCTACTATATCCATGGACAGGTAGGTATTACACCTGCAAACATGTGCAAAAGAAATTGCAGGGGTTAGCCCCTCCACTCATCCATCCATAGCTCCTTAAGTCAATCCATTTATTTTCAAGAATAGAAAATCCCTAACTATCTCTGCTCCTTTCGACCAGTGGCTGAAATCCTGTTGCTCAGTGTACTAATCCACATTACACTAAGCCTATTTGAATCAATAGAGCAGGAGTTCACACACCAAATCCCCAGTGATTCACGAGACTTACTCTAGTGAGACTGGCTACACTATGCAACAGGATTTCAGCCAGTGAAAGATAATAACAACAAATAACGAATAGTTTTGCAGCTCTTTCATGATGCCCAAATCTGCTGCTTGAAACAAATGCCTTATTCTGCCTAATGCCTGGGAATTAAACATGTAGTTACCAGCTCAATCCTGCTGCTAGACCAGAGTGCATATATCTGATTTTAAAAGCCACAAGCCCCCTGCTCTGAAGAAGGAGCAGAGAACAGGATTCAATTCTCATCCCCCTTTCCCCACCAATGACTTCCTTCTTTGATCTTTCTAACTTTACTGTGAATATATGTCTGAAATATACACCCACGTACATGTATGGCACTTCAAAGTGGACTGTCAGAATAATCAGAATAGGAATGAATTAGGGTGGATTTCATTTAAATCATGATTTAAACAACAATTTAAATAAAAATGGATCTTTTGACTATTCATATTTTAAAAATGATTTTTAAAAATAAATTGTGATTTAAATCAATTTGACTTTTTAAAAAAATCAGTGATTTTTATCCACCCTGGAATGACTTCAATCCAGTCTACATTCTAATATATTTCTGCATACATACTGTACATGGAGATGATGGTGGACTTGTCCTTCTGGTAGCAGTGCATCCTCTCGAATCATATGGGGTTTTCCTCAGGGTGATGATGATCTTTGGGGTGACTTCTCAGAGCCCATGGAGTTGCCACTGCAACAGAGAGCTGTTATGCACAGATCATTTTGAATTTCTCATAGGCATCCTTCAGTCTCGAGAGACTATGGTAACGTGCTCTGTATGGAGGACTTCGATGCTGTATGCGAAGCTGGAGTGCCCTCTCCAGAGCACGAAGCCTGGGTAAAATAATATGGAGGATAGGCTGTTACCCAAGCAGCAAATCCCCCCTCTCCACATCACTGAAATAGTCCAATGGAAAGGCAAGAGCCAATACAACTGGTTCCAGCGATGTCGCAGGAGTTGCCAGAACGACACGAACTGCCTCCGGGACTCCGGCTCCGGATTTTGCCTCGAGGTTGACTCCTGAAGCCTTTTCCATCAGTAGATATAGCCACAAGGCAGTGGAGGTTTGGAATCGGAGTTTTCCTTCTCCTAGATGGGCTGCCTTCCCAGGCTAACGAGTCCCACCTACCCGGCCTGCTCCCTCGCCGCATGGGTGATGGCGGTGCCTCCTCCTTCTCCTCATGGCATGGGGGTTTGGGATCAGAGTTTTCCTTCTCCTAGATGGGCTGCTTTCCCAGGCTGATGAGTCCCACCTACCCGGCCTGCTCCCTCACCGCATGGGTGATGGTGGCGCCTCCTCCTTCTCCTCACGGCATGGGGGTTTGGGATCAGAGTTTTCCTTCTCCTAGATGGGCTGCTTTCCCAGGCTAATGAGTCCCACCTACCCGGCCTGCTCCCTCGCCATATGGGTGATGGCGGCGCCTCCTCCTTCTCCTCATGGCATGGGGGTTTGGGATCAGAGTTTTCCTTCTCTTAGATGGGCTGCCTTCCCAGGCTAATGAGTCCCACCTACCCAGCCTGCTCCCTCGCCGCATGGGTGATGGTGGCGCCTCCTCCTTCTCCTCACAGCATGGGGGTGATTTAGGATCACTAAAAATAATGAATGCACTTAAGCAGGGCTGGCTTGTGGACTGGGACATGACTGGGGCATGCGTCATTCCAAAATGTTGGGGGAGGTGTCTCCCCCTACTGTGGACACAAACTACCGTATTTCCCCGTGTATAAGACACCCCCATATATAAGACGACCCCCACTTTTCTAACCCAAAATAAAAAGCAGCTTTCCACCTCCACGTTTTGCAAAGAAAATGGAGGGGGAAAGCAGAAATCTCTTTCCCCCTCCATTTTCTTTGCAAAACGTGGAGGCGGAAAGCTACTTTTTGCAACGAAAATGTAGGGGGAAAGCAGGAATCGCTTTCCCCCTCCATTTTCTTTGCAAAACGTGGAGGGAGAAAGCAGGGATCAAAGCGCTTTGATCCCTCCCCCCTCCTTACTTCCGAGTATAAAACAACCCCCAATTTTTTCTTTAATTATTTTAGGAATAAGTATCATTTTATACCCGGAAAATATGGTACTCTCAAAGTGACAGTTTTTCTGAGATGAGCCCAATCAAATATAAGACTGCATTTAAGACTTCAGACTTAGAGATGGGATATTTGTATTTGTAAATGAATACAAATATCCTTGGCTCAGGTGGCTAGGATCCCCAGTCCCACTTCCCTGAACCGACCCGTTCACTTATGGGTTGCCGCGCAGCGTGCAGGGCTGATGTCCTGCTGGTTGGGCCAATCTCTGATGAAGCCCAGCTACCCCTTCTCCACCTTCCTGCTCTTTTGGCCACTCAGCAGCTGAGCAGGGAGACTCGGCATGCCAACCCTCTGGCTGGAGTGGCCAGAAGAGCAGGAAGGCAGAGAAGCAGCAGTTGGGCTTCATCAGAGATTGGCCCAACCAGCAGGACACCGGCCCCGCGCGTTGCGCAGCAACCCATAATTGAACAGGTTGATTCGGGGAGGCATGACTGGGAATCCTGGCCACCTGGACCCAGGATATTCATGTTCGTTTATAAATACGAATATCCCATCTCCACTTCAGACACATCCACAATCAAAAGAGCAAAGACAGAACTTCTGCATCAAATTACATAGCCATTCCAGTCTGATTTCTGATAACAGAACATGGTCAGCAGGTCATTATCCCAAATGTGATCCCTGTACATCAGACTTTCTTGGTGTGATTTCACTGTGTATCTTATCAGAAGTAAACAAAGGACAACTCTTGTGTTAAAATATGAATGCAGAGATTTCCAACTGCTTTTAAATGTGTTGTCTGTGTCATTAGGTTAAAGAAGCTGCACTGGAAAAGCATATGTTCTACAGGAAAAAAATAAACCAATAAGCAGCAGCAACAGCAACAAAACTAGGTCAACGTAACCTATGATCAACCTTTATCATGGAGATCAATATGCCTTGTACTCACACACCACATATAAATAGATTATGTGGACCTAAAGTCTTTCCTCTTGAATAGATAGACCTGCAGGTAAAGAATAGACCTCACAGAGTCTGAAGCAGGCCAATAGGCTATAGGTTTGTATAAATAATTGAGCCCTTAAGAAGTGGCAGGAAAACACTACAACTGAATACTTTAATGAACATAACTTGGTACAGAAAACAGCGAGGATACAGCGGAGAAAAAAATATGACACATTGACAGATTTCATTGTAGGACCACTGTGACTGTTTCTTTTCAAAGCCAGATTCAATCATTAATATTTTCAATAGAAGCACAGGAAATGTGTGCCACCCATTCTACCAGATTGATTGGGTAAGAGACTAGAACATCTGTAAACAAGTATGGCATATGATGTTTTGCTCTAGTGCATGGTTCCATATATCACATATATCCATATATCCATTTCTAAGAGAACTGATGCAATCTAGTATAACACAAGCTAGAAAAGGGGGGGAGTCAATTGTGAAGCCAATTCATGTCAGTCCAGATGATCTGAAAAACAAGAAATACGTCTGAATTTTAGATTGTACCTTGTGATGATCCCAGCATGGCAGCAGACCTAAAATATCCAAGCATTCAAAATCAATTTAATTATTTTTGGGGTGGGTAAATAGATCTTATCTTTGAGTATATATAGCATATGGAGTGTTCTGAGTATATGACATACTTTTCATATATAAGAGAATACAGGTCTGGGCAGTTTAGAGTTAGATGACAGATTTATGGAATTCCTTTATAGTTATAAGAGAAACCCTATTTAGTCATTATCAAAGCATATGTACTTCAGTGAGGGGAACGTGATAGACCTGCTCTCTCTGTTCTTTCATCACATGAAGGTGACTGTCTGAAGAAGAGTCTGTTCTATAGTGTAGGATCTCTACATGAGCCGAAATACAGAATGAGGCTGGGAGGAGGTTTGGGTAGGGAGGTCTGGCTTGTGCAGAGAGGCTACAGGGATGGGATCAGTCCTCCCTCATCAGGTACCGATTTTCATGTGAGGAAAACAATAGTTGAAGGATGGGGTAGCATCCTGCCTTCATCATGTGTGGAATACAGATACATTAATAACAACTGGCTTGGGCTAGCTGTACTTTTGGAACAGTGACTTTGCTTCAAAGTAGTGCAACAAGCGAGATGCAAGATGAGTATAGTCATTGTTTTTGTTAGTCAGTCAGTGAGAAACAAGCCTTTCTGAGCAATTTACCCATGAGCGAAGGCGTCCACAGTTAGACAGGGTTTTATATAGATAATATCAATTAGAGACTCTGGTAAAACGTAGTGATTACAGGAATATTTGGTCCCTTGCTGGTCTGCAAGCAGCTGAAATTCAAACAGCGTATAGAGAGCACTGGTGCCTTGCTCAGATATAGGGATGCATGCTGACCATGGGAAAAAGTGTCAGAAGGGGTAAAGAAGGGATATATGTGTGTACAATATGTGAATATTAGGAAACAAGTCAAGTTTTTAAATAAAGAATTAAGCAACTGTGTGTCACATAGCATCCAGCATTGGCTTGAAGTTTGTAGTACTATTAATGTAATAATAACACGAAGCGATGAGTACAAATCAGTAGGGAGTTTTTTTTAAAAATGCGATGTGTTGATGGCACTATGTGCATTCCCTGCTTTGGGATTTATTATTATTAATTATTATTATTATTAATTATTATTATTATTGTTGTTGTTGTTGTTGTTGCCTCCCTAAATGCACACTGATTTTCTGTGTGGACTATTAGAAAATCAGTACTGTGTTCAACATGACTTGGGAAGAGCCAGATATGCTTAGTCAGTGGATCAGACCCATTTCTCCCTCAACATAATGATCAGGATTGATAAGCAACAGGGTTGGATCAAATAATTTTGCTTCCTGAGGTGAAGGTGAAGATGTTCCTTCAATTCTGCTTATAGGAGCTAGCCTGATAAAGAGTTGAATCCTGTTCAGCACCATAAGAGAAGGGCAGCAGACTAGCGGAGCAGGTACAAAGCCATGCTGAACGCAGAGTTCTGTCTACCAACACTAGGAAAACTTGAGCTGCTGCCGTTCCCTCCTCACCACCCTATTTCTGCCACATGAGGCAAACACTCCGTCTCACAATAGAGCTGGCCCTGCATGTGGAGATGGTATTTCATGGTATTCACCAGATTTCTGAGATTTCATTTGCAGGTACTCTCACTCTATTTTTTGTTCTGCCAGATGGTATTATTTTCAGCCAGGCTTTTAAAAAAAGCCCTTTACAGCTGGATTAATTCCATATGCGTCACTTTATGTTTCTCACAATATAACCTATGGTGGAAAGCTGTGTATTCTAAACAAGTACTTGTTGTCTGCAATGTTTTGCATTTCCTTTTTGTAGAAATGTTTATATTTTACTCTCTGAAGCAGGCTCTGTGTGGCACTGTTACCAGGGTTGTCTTGTCAGTGCAGAGGGTTGTTATTTCCTCTGAAGCACACTTTCTTCTTAGCAGCAAAAATAAAACATCTATTATCACTTAGCCATGGTAGTTCTTTAAAACATGTTTCCTTTTCCAAGCAATTCTGTAAAAATCTATAAAGCAAAGGAGCAGCTTCTGTAATGTTTGTACTAGTTCTTAGATTTTCAGTGATGTTTTGATAGTCAACTGAGCTGTTAAAAGTATCCAAAGAAACCCCACTTTTAGGTATGAAATATTCATGATTAGACAAGATAAACACCACTTCCTCAAGAAACAGTGCTAATCCCTGTATTATTAGTTTCACTGCTTTCTGAATCCTACTTAGGACGACTTTGGTAAAGATCCTCTGGCTGTTTTTCAACAGGCTTATCCCTCTAGTATTCTCATGATTATCCTATTCTTTCTCTTTGGATGAGAATTAGGATATATTCTTCCTCTGCTCTGGAACCTGCTCACCCTTTCAAATATCCCTAGAGATCTTTCCTAATTCAGTTACTATTGCTTTGCAGCTCTAGCTGTGACAGTCATGGAAAAGCCGCTTAGCAAATAAGTGAGCTCACTTTGAAAAAAATTAAAATGGCCAGAGACTCCAAGCTTTGACGACTGACATGTTGGTGCCATTTAATATTATGTTTCTGCCTTTACTTCTTTCCCTTGCTCCTGGAATTTGTATCAGTTTTATATTTTTTTTCTCATATAAAAATCCGATAAATTTCATTTTTACAAGATAATCCATTTTTACCAGAATATGTTGGCACTTCTGCCGTTTTGTTTTAATGCAAAATAATCTGTATCATATTTTACTGTAATATATTGTTCAACTATACTATTTGTTATAAATATAAATCCTGTAATGTTCCCAGTCTAGCTTTTGGAGGGGGGCAGCGGCGTGTTTTGCACTGGGCCCTTAGAGAGAAGGCCAACAGCAAGAATTGTCATGTGAGGTATGTAGGGAGTGGAATAGTTCAGTTTAAAGTGCTGGAGGAAAGCTATTACCTCTGGTTAGGGCTTGGAGATAACAGTGAGGACTCCACACTGTGTGTGTTCCCAGTTGTTGCCCAGTCGGTGATAAAACTACAGGGCTATGCCTCTCGTGACTCCCCTCCAGTAGGAGGATGCACAGGGCAAGAGAAGACACTCTACTCCCAGATCAGCTGCAGCAACAGTCCTGATGCAGGAGCGGGAGCTGCGATAGGTTGTGTAGTCAGCCACCAGCCCACCAGTAAGGTTCACCGCATTTGGCTTATGTTTGAATGCTTTGTGAAATGCCAAGGAAATGGCCCGAGATCCGTTTGAGCACTGGTGGACCAAAAAACTCCACCTAGGCAGCTACACTGGATTGCCTCACCTTTCATGTGTTCATTCTGCACAGTGTTGTCAGTGATCAGCTGTTCTTCCTTAAGGGCCTCTCCTCTTTAAAAATGTGGCAACCATGTGGACCAGCTGGCATATCTGTCGAGTGTGAGAGGACCAGCAACAAAGCAAAGGGATTCTTTTGCTAGAGCATGTGTGAAAAAAGGATAGAGGAGTGAGCAGAGAGGCAGAACACAGAGGAGGGTATGATAGAAGAGAAAGAACTCCCTGCACAAGAGGTATTGGATACCAGCCTTGTGCAAGTTCCAGTAAAATACAGCTATGTACACAACAGGTTTTTTTGCAAGAGTAATGGCACAGTTTCATCTAGGTCCTGATGTCTTGTATCTTTTTCTGTTTACTTTAGAGTTGTTTGGACGAGAAACAGCTGTGCCAAAAATAATTTTTAAAAAGCCCCATCAAGGACATGCATGTTGAACCTTGTCCTTGAAGTTTTTATTTTTGGCATACCAATTTTGCACCCAAACACCTCTTAAAAGACCCAAGACATCAGTGCCTGGATCTAATTAATTTATATTAGAATAAAATATGAAGATGTATGAACTATAGGGCAAAGATGTTATAACCACTTAACCACTTTGTTTATCTGTTACAAGAAAGACTGTGGTAGATGATTTATGTATAAGAAACAGCTACAAATGAAAATTCACTTTTATTCTGCACTTGGCGGTAAACAACACCCCCTCAGACCCCCCCCCCAGCTTTTTGGAAACTAACTGGGGCCAGAATTATTTAGAGATTATGGTCTGGGCTACAAGCCAAGTGCTGATTTTCATTGGGCTAGAGAGTTGCCTTGTGACTTTTGAAGTTCACTTTTTCTTGTCTTACATTTGACTCTTTGTGTCCCCCAGATGATTCTTGTATTGTTTCACACACAGGGGTGGCCCACCCACAAAATGGGGATGTTTGACCACCCTTTTCTTTAATCCTGAGGACTCAGAGCTAGTCTAAAAGGTTTAGAATTAAAAATACCAAGGAAACCAGCCAGGTCCGTTTCTGAGTATAGATATTGCAGATATGCGAGTGCAGGCACACATCCAGGACCCCACTTATATAGAATTGTATCCAATTTAATTTCCATCAAGGCAGGCGAACAGATCAACCTGGTACACTAAGGTTTTGGTAAAAGCTGGAAAGGGGTAGAGGTCTTATCTGTCACGTATCAGAAAGCAATTTGACTGCCATGGTTGGATTATCTGCAGTTTCTGAAGAACCCTTCAGAAGTAGCTTCACACAGAGCATACTGCAGTGATCTAAACAGGAGTTGATTAAAGCACAGTTTACTTTGGCAACACCCGTCTTCTCCAGGAAGATGCATTGCTGGTGCCTTGACTGAAGTTGAGCACAGCCACTCTTGACCACCTGGACTTCCAAAAAAAGTGTTGGGCCAAGAAGAATTCCAAGCTGCATATCTGGTCCACTGCAGCTCCTTCTGCGATACTCTGGATTCTGGAATGACAAGGAAGGGATTTTACTAACTCATCTGCTGCATTTTCTTTATTAATGTCCTTTAAATTATATTACTGTGGCAGTATCCTGAATGTAGGATGAATTGCTGATGGAATGGTCCGTTCTGTGTGTGGTTGCACTTTTCCTGTTGCTTGCATAAAGTAGAACTCATGAACCACTTACACAGGTGAAAAGCCCTGTTTCTTTGAACACGTTGATGTCTGGCTTGTTTTTTTAACAAGCCGGAAATTGGAAAGAGCAAATGCAGAGCACTCTGCCAGTGAAGCCGTTATGATCCAAGTTTGCAAACAGGACTTGAGCCATTGTGTTTATGTTTTAACTGTATGTTTTAAAATTTGATCTTATTGCAGTCTCATTTGAGGGGAGAACTACAGGAAATAAATCCAATAACTAGCTAGTTCAGAGAGAAAGATAGAACCTTAAGGGATGCTGCAGTCTAGGGCAGGCAGTCTTGGTTGGGCTGAGAGCCAAACTCCAGTTTGGGTAGCAGTCCCAATGACAGCCCCAAAAACCTGCTCAAAAATCCATCTGCCTAGAGCTTCCAGCTTATTTCCTCCTGTCTTATCTGCAGCATTTTAAACCCATACAACCTTATTTAAATTTGTTTTGTGGTTATCTGTTTTTACAGCACTTATTTTTATGTAAATATGTAATTTTTTTTAACCTTAATTGGCTTGATTCATAGCGGTAGTCTTCATTTGTACTAAACACTTCTTGGCTTCCATTGCAGTTAATTAGCAGTCAGAAACAAGGAAGTGCTTAGTCCAAGTGAATATTTCCTGAATAAGTTAAGTCAGCTAAGGTAAAAAGAACTGTTTTACATATGGATAAATGCTGTAAACAATACTAAACAATTAAAAAGGGCAATATAGGTTTAAAATGGCTGCAGGTAAGATGGGAAAGCATATGGGAACCATGCTGCCATTTATTTGGTGAAGTGCAATGGATAGTTTTTGGTGACTTAAAAAAAATGGGGTGGTCTTAGAGAGCCACAGACTTCATGAGCCCACCCCTGTTATTGCCAAATACCCAAGCAATAACCACCAGCACCACAGACTGGAGACACTCAGCCAGATAGGATCAGCGCTAGAGATGGGGGTATTCGTATACAGATATGAATACCCCACCACAGGTGGATATAACGAGGGTCTGACCCCCTGGGGCCAGACCGTCCACTAACTGTTCTGCTGTGGGCTCCGCAGTCCCTTCCTATTGCTCTGGAGCGCGAGATGGATTAGCCACTCTTCAACCTGGCAGAGAGGCTCGTCATCCCGTCTCCTGCCAGGAGTGGCTAAACCACCGTGAGCTCCAGAGCGATAGGAAGGGAGTGCGGAGCCTGTGGCAGCAGCGGAACGGTGAGTGGACGGTCTCGCCCCAGGGGGCCGGACACTCGTTATCTCCACCTGCAGGGGGTACTCATATACGAATACCCCCATCTCTAGCACCATTGCAAAACAATGTCCTTGAGACCCATATTGGCCATATGTATCAGAAGGATGTCATGACTGACAATGACAAATCATTTAAAGAGGTTCAGCAGAATCAGTAGAGGTACAAACTCCTGATAATTCAAAACATTTATTCACTAAGGTGACCAACACAATTCCCTTGGCCTGAACCAGACTGGGAAAAACCAAAATACTGGCCAAAATTCTCTTGCGTAATTACAAAGTTGGACGCAAAATGGTATAACTTGCAGCATCAAATTGCTAATTAACATCTTCTCCACTTGGATTCTTCCTGGTGCACCAGTTGTAGTAGCTTGGCACAACCAGGAATTCCAGTGGGAACTTGCTAATTAGTGACAGTTTGATGCTGAGAGTTATACCATTTCTCTTCTGCTGGCATAAACAGGATTTAGTCAATCAGTTCCATCTGGAATCTTAACTATATCTTCTTAATTCCCATATATTATCCCATGTAATAAGGAACAAACCCACTGCAGAGCATTTTCTTCTGTATTTTAAAATGAAATAGTAACGATGAAGAAGAATTCAGACAGACAAATGTATTTGTGTAGCCATAGCCATTACAAAAGAAGTTTGAATAATATAAAATAATCAAAATACATTACTCAACTAAAATAATGGCATATATTTTGTGTCAGTGACAATGTTTTCCTTTCACTAAAAGTTGAAAGACCTACTAAAGCAAACTTGCAGCCAATATCCTTTTCAACACTTATGCGTGCAGAACTCCTAAACCTGTGAAGATCTGACAAAATGCTGGTCATGTGCTTGTTCAAAAGCATCTGCTTAGGCAGTTCAAGCTCCAAACATGTGTAAATATTAAACAAGATTGTGACCTGTAACTTCATGACAAAAAATAAGCATCTCCTCCTACAAATACTCCCACCACTGCCCAATATGGTTCTCCATCTCTTTTGACCTTTGGCTTTATCCTCCCCCTCCTGCTCCTGATCTATGAAGCAATCAAATGTTCCTCTAGATGAGTGCTCAGATCACCACTTGAGCATTTCCTGAAGCCTTCGGGCATGTTAGCTGTGGTAGCATCTTTGGCTACTTCAAAAGCTCAGGTGGAGGTTCTTGTGATACATTCCTAACTTTGTTGTTAGGATAGAGATTTTATCAGCTGAATCAGGGCTTGTGGAAATGCTGATCTGCCTCAACGGGTGTTAATGCCATTCAGCAGGGCTTGTGAGACAGATTCTAAGTGGTCTGGTTCTTGCAGAGGCAGTAATATTTTAGCTCCCCCCCACCTCCAATTCGGCATTGAACTTAAGAATTCACAGAATACACAGTGTTTCTATTTACTTCAGAAGTTAGTCCCACTGTGTTCAATGGGCCTTCTTCCCAGGTGATTTGGTATAAGATTAGTAATACAAACTCTGAAACTTTTCATTATTCTAATAGGGAATTTATTAATTGCAGATGAGGGAGTTCATAAAGAGGTGAGACAGAAAAAGTAAATGTAACTTGGGCCATATATACTTAAACAGAATTGTGAAGCAAGAATCTGCAGGAATCTAACATCTGGCTGAGCTTATCACATCAGCCTGTATATAAAGTTTCATGGGCAAGACTTCCCCAGATAGGATGAGAAATAACTTCAGATATTTGTACACCTATCCACTTTCCTTCCTTCTGTTTTATTTAAAATATTTTTTACCTTGACTTTCTCCTTAAAAAGGACCCAAGGTGGCTTACATCACAAAAAGACAGTATTTAAAGCTAACAGTGGTGACTATACAAACCATCAAAAATCAACATTCTCATGGACACAATTCAATCAACAGATAAAACCCAATCATCATCACTACAAAACTTCCTCCTTAAAACCACTGCTCTAAAAGCGAAGCCGGCTGCCTTTTCAGAAATATATGGTGCATTATCCTCCAGTAGAAAATTTATCAGATATGCATCAGATCTGTTAATTCTGGTTGAAATTGAAAAAAAGGTGATAGGATTGTTTTTAATACTGTCTGCTTTTAAAGAGATGCTGAATTTTAACAATGGGACAATTTTATCTTGGAACCAGGAAATGTTACAAATTATTGATATGTATGGACTCTCTCAGGATCTTTTGAGTGCTTTAAATTTTGAAATGGCTGCATGTTACCTGAAGTCCCACATTTTAAAATACGATTTTTGAGCTGACCGTACCTTGGCCTCTTTGTCAAAATGTGCCCTCTGATATACCAAGTTGCCCATTCAAATACATCACCCACAGTATTTAACTAATATAACAAATTTTAAATGGAGAAATGCTTTTACAGTTTTATGTTGCCAGTCTGAGTTCTGCAGTGGTTGAGGAGTGTTATCAACAGAACTCCCTTGGAAAGCATTTGTCTATGTAGAATGAATGCAGTTGAAGACCTAACCCATTACTTACTTGTCTGGCCAATTTATAGACTTATAAAGACTTAAGAAGAACAATTCAAATGTGCTTGTGCCTTTTAAACTTTCTATTTATAGATATAATTTTTTTCCATTGAATTAAAGATTCATCACAGTTTCTCTTCAGCCACATAGATACAAAGGAATGATGTGGTGACTCTGTATACAAATTAATATGGGGTATTCATTAAGAACTATTTGTTTCTTTGTTTAAAATATTTTACTCCACTTTTCTCCTTTAAAAAAAGGACCTAAGGTGGCTTACATCATTAAAAGACTATATTTAAAAGCTAAAAACAGTAAAAAGAATCAAATAAATACTACACTAAAATGGTTAACAAAATCAACACCAAAAACAGTTTCAAAGCAATAAGGTATACTATACTTCATTAAAAAAAACCCCTCAGATGTTCACTGAGGGAAAGCTTACCTGAAGAGAAAGGTCTTTGCCTGCTTGCAGAATGACAGCAAAGATTGGGCCAGCCTGGTCTCCTGTGGGAGGGAGTTCCAGAGTCAGGGTTCAGCAACAGAGAAGGCCATCTCCTGGTTTTTTTGTTTGTTTGTTTGTTTGTTTGTTTTTGGTTATACTTTCTTATCAGCATCAAAATATACCCTTGATTTGGTCTCTTGCAACTTTCTTGTAAAGACAATGCACAGTTCCTAAAGTGTGCACTTTCAGTCACATAGATTTCTTGTAATGATAAAGTGGGATAAAGCACACATATGCAATCTGGTGTTCCATGTGTGTCGGATGAACCAAAAAAAAAGTATAATAGACTAGATGAGTATTTAAGGAAAGAGTCAGCTGTTCAAATAACAAAGCCATTTGAATTATTATGTGGATCATGTTGTTATCTGGCATATGAACTTAGGAAACACTGTGTTCCTTACACAGACTTTGAAGCTTAGTTTAAACTGAAGGATTACAAGGGACAAGCATGGGAATGGCTAAGACTTTTTTGCATATAGCATTTAGCTTGTGACTCATAAATGGTGAAAAAGCATGAAGTGTAACAGCAGAAATGACAATGCATTAAAGGAACAATGGTAATTCCTTTCGCTTGTTCATCAGTAAGACCGTTAAATTTATTTGTCATGGTGGGAACATTTGTCACAAGGGAAAATAGATGAATGCGAGGAGGGTTTTTTTTTTCGGTTTGATGCTCTTAGATCATTTGCAAAATGCATACTGGCTGCAGATTTTGCTAAAGTATTCCTGGTGTAAAATGACATATATTTTAATAATGATAGTCTGTTTCCAGGCTCAGTTCAAAGTGCTGGTTATTACCTATAAAGCCCTATATGGCTTGGGTCCAAGCCAATGTTCCCTCTAGAATTCCCTTCGAGAATACATTCCCTCTAATTATCTGTCCCACTGCGTGGGAGCCTAGCTCTGTGTGCGTGGGGGTGGGCGGGGCTTCATTCAAAACGGGAAGTAAACAAACTGGCTGGCAGCTACCCGTGCACAGCCCTGAGGGAGCTCTGGGTGAGAGAGTGAGCGAGTGCGCATGCAGCTTAGAGGGAACGTTGGTCCAAGCTCTTTGAACGTCTACGAGCCTCCTCAGCTTTTAAGATATTACGAGGAGGCCCTTCTCTCGATTCCACCACCTTCCCAAGCTCATTTGGTGAGGACACAAGAGAGAGCCTTCTCAGTGGCTGCTCCCAGGCTTCGGAATGCACTGCCTTGAGAAGCTAGGTTGGCCTCCTCCCACTTGTCCTTCTGCCATCATGCAAAAACCTTTCTTTTCAGACAAGCTTTTAAGCAATAATTGGGATCTAGGGAAAACTTTTTAAATTAAATGTAGATATTTTAAAATGTTTTTTGAAATGTTTTTAAAATTGTAACGCAAGATCTGTTGATTTCAGTGGGTATATTCTGCCTTATTTTATTTATTTATTTATTTATTTGATTTTTTTTTTTATCACCCATCTAACTCAATGATTACTTTGGGTGGTGAACATGAATAATAAGAGCATAACAAAACATTACATAAGCAATGTCAACATAAAATAAATAAATCAAATTAAATAATAAAACAATACATTTAGAACATGTAAATCATTATTATGAATTTAAAGAAGGTGGCAATGAAGTAAAAGGCTAGTGTAAGGTAAAGGTAAAGGTTCCCCTTGACATTTAGTCCAGTCGTGTCCGACTCTAGGGCGCGGTGCTCATCCCCGTTTCCAAGCCATAGAGCCAGCGTTTGTCCGAAGACAGTTTCCGTGATCACGTGGCCAGCGCAACTAGACACGGAACACCATTACCTTCCCACTGAGGTGGTACCTATTTATCTACTTGCATTTTTACATGCTTTTGAACTGCTAGGTTGGCAGGAGCTGTGACAAGCGATGGGAGCTCACTCCGTGGGGTGGATTCAATCTTACGACTGCTGGTCTTCTGACCTTGCAGCACAGAGGCTTCTGCGGTTTAAGCCGCAGCGCCACCACGTCCCTGAAAAGGCTAGTGTACCCAGGTCTTAATTTGGCACCATTTGAAAGGCCTGACAAAACAAGAATGTTTTTGGGAGGTTTTAAAAGGACATCAGGGAGGGGACAAGGTGGATTTCACGTGGCAAAAAGGCTGGGTGCGATCATAGAGAAAGCCCGTTTCCTTGTTTTCTCTTTTCAGGCCTCCCTCGAGGTCAGCACCCTCAGCTCGCCAGCCTGCAGAGTACATGTAGGACAGGTAGTCCCTGTTGGGAGTTGGCAGTCTGCCAGGTATTTAGGACTGACATTGAGTTCAGGTCCATGTTTGCTGAATAAAGTCTTGCAGTACAGGACTAGCCCTGCCATGCATCCAAGTCTTGCAACACAGAGCCAGCGAACCTGGTTGAGTTTAGAGTTGCCAGACGTCAGGCAAAAGGAGGACATGACATTATTTTCTCCTATTCATGGCCCCTTTGGGCCCGTTTAAGCACTGCGTTGTCTGTGATAATAAGATCCCAGTTTCCGATGGACATGCTAAGTGCCTTTTCTGTTTGGGAGAACAACATCAAACTTCCTCCTGTACCCATTGCAAAAATTTTAAGCGCAGAGTTCTTCGATCTCGCCTCTCGAGGCTAAAACTCCGACTTTGGGAACAATCCTTACAACCAGTTCAAATGGCCCAATCTCCCTGTAGAGCCACTTCCCAAACCAAAGCAATGGAAAAAGCTGTTACTGAACTATTGAAACAACGTCCATCAGCTACACCAGCTCATTCCGATTTTCCATCTGCATCGTCTAAGACCTCGAAGACACACAAATCAAAACCCTCGATACCGAAGTCCTCGACTTCGAAAACAACTTCTAAACATCAGAGACCTACTGAAGCTGCTCCAGCTCCAGAGCCTGTTCCTCCTAAATGAGCTAAACAGTCTAAGCCTGCAGACATCCCACCACAACCACAACTCTCTGAATCAATTTCGGTCGGATCTCCCTCAGATGATCACAGACTTCCGTCTCATCAACCCTGTTCTTAGTCTCCAGAATGGGATGATAGAGTCGACCAACTAACGTCCTCTCCTCCCAGTCCACAACTTTCCATTCCTTCCAGCAATCCTTCCGTTATTCCATCGCCCGAGGATTCCCATCCCGAATGGCTCGACACCGTTCCATATTCGATGCCCTCAGATCGCCCACCGATCCCTAACCAGAACCGTCGACATCAACAATCTCGACAGCTCGCTTCATCGCGTGTGGTTCAAACCCACGCTCAGCACGTCCATCGGGTTTGCCAATTGCCCCGACCAGTGCTCTGCTCGACAAACTGCACCAACTAGTCGACCAGGTGTTTTACCCGGTTCGATAATACCATCTAGTAGTCGGCCTACCTCTCGACAACCATCGGTGTCGAAGCGGCCACATCATTGAGAGGTGACTATACCTCAACCTGCTCCCCACTTGGTATAAAAAAAAACCTCGGACAGTTGAGCAGATTTCATCCACACGTGAGGCTTTTGCAGCCCCAGCCTCCCGATACTTTCCTACTACAATAGATGATGGAAATCACTCTTCACGCTCGGCATCGCCAGCGTCCATTTATTCTACTGCTATGCCATCGCATCAGCAACCTCCGTTTCGACATCACAGAGACACAGGCTCTGATAACGACGATCCTCGATATTCATCCTGGTCCATGGACACTCGCTCCATTCTGTTACATCAACACAATTCCCGTCCTCCGGTAAATCCAAGTCATCGACCCTGGCACCGTTACGACACCGAGCTCGACACCGAGGTCCATCCCTACCAATCGAGGTCCGTCAACGCTCAACCACCATCTTTTGATGTGGACGATCATCGACATCGACAGATGTCCATGGACATGCCACCTCCATCTTTTCCGACTCATAACCGGCAATACTACGAAACTCAGCCTCTCGACACCGAAGTCAATTGACAGTCCATCGACTCCAGACGCGACCTCGATAGCTCTGACCATGGATCTCGGCCGCAGACTCCATCGGTGTTACCTCTCCAGAGTCGGACATTGTCAATACCGACCCGCCATCACCGGTGGAGGATTTCCAGACCTATGCCCAATTTATGATTCGCATGTCTAAATCCCTTGATCTGCAAGTCCACCGACCATCGACAGAACCAGCCGATCATCTATATGATCCGATCTCTAAAAATACAACCACTCCAGTACACATATCGATGTTGCCATCTCTCCTTAGTACTGCACAGAGATCCTGGACAAAACCAGCTTCCTCCCATACCATGTCTAAGCGGATTGATAACCTCTATAGAATCCATGACCCAGGAGCCATTTTCCTCCAAAAACAACCAGCTCCAAATTCTATATTTGTCGAAGCCTCTCAATCGAGATCTCGACACCGACAATCTCTCATACCACTAAATAAAGACAGCCGACGAATAGACTCCATGGGTAGATGGCTTTACTCTTCCGCAGCCTTCACCATGCGAATCGCTAATTATCAAGGAGCCATGGGAGCTTACCAACGCTTCCTCTGGGACAACATGTCCACCTTTATTGAATCCCTGCCAGAGGATAAAAAGATACTAGCTCAAACCTTCCAACAAGAAGGTCTCTCTGTTGCTAAACAACAGATGCTTTCCGCCTGCCACACCGTAGATGCTACAGCCAAGTCCATGGCCACCTCAGTAGCCCTACGCCATTTTTCCTGGCTCAGAACGGCCAGCTTAGCCAAAGATGCTCGGGCAGGTATCGAAGACCTCCCCTTTGATGGAGCAGGTCTTTTTCATGCTGAAACTGACGATATACTAGAGAACGTACAAAAGAAACATTCAGCAGTTAGACGTTGTGGAGTTTACCCTTCCTACCAGCAACGTCCTCAACAAAATCAATGGAAACGACCCTATAACTCGTACCAGAGTTTTCAACGATACCCTCCACGACAAACCTCTTACAATCCATACTTCAAAAACCAAAGAGCCAAAACCCGGCAACAGCCTGCCACTAGGTGGAATGACCGGAAACCCAAACACCATGTTTGATGTTCCTCTGACCGAGATTGCCACCCACCCCACCAACCCTGCCCTCTGGAAACACTTACCTGCATGGGAATCCATCACCACAGATTCCTGGGTACTCTCCATCATCAAAAACGGCTACCATATCCACTTCTTCGAACTTCCTCCGACAACACACATCGTTACTCCTCCGTCACAACCCCTGCAAGAAGAAATAACGAATTTACTTCTCAAAGATGCCATACAACCCATCTATCAAAACAACACCGGGTTTTTCTCTTGCTATTTCACCGTCCCCAAGAAAGATGGGGGTCTTCGCCCTATTCTAGATTTAAGATTATTAAACAACTACATCGTCACCACAAAATATATAAATCACAGTGGGGTGACAGGCCCCCTCCTCCTCCCCATGAATAATCTTGGGTGTGTTCCATAGAAGCCTGGAGCCCAACTGTATGTCATCTCTCTTTGTCTCTTTCTCCCCCTACCCCCACACCCATTTTATCCACCAGAACCAGAAGAGGTTCAGTGTAGGTTCAGAGGAGGAACTAGTTTATATGATATCTTATTGCTCAGTGCAATAGCAATACGAATTTGTTGATTAGCATGAAACATACACATCTCAAAAATTCAAAAGCAGCACAGATTGCAATGTTTTCACAGGTTCAAATAGTTTTCCATCTCCCAGCAACTGTATTTCATTTACATATTTTATCTCATGGAACGGATGACAGATTTCCTTCAGTATTGTTGCCTTGAATACTTTCCCTCTCTTATCATTGGTTCTGGTAGGCAGCAGATTCTGACAAATCTGTTTGGTTATTTTATTTTGTTGAAAGCTAGGCCGTTATCTCAAATATCTTCAAAAAGATGCCTAGAATTGGGAGGCAGTGGGGGTGACGTTGTAATTCTCACAAAAAGCAGGAGATTCCTAACATCAAAAGAAGTTGTGCCCACAAAAAATAATAACAGACAGAATTTGGACATCACATTAATTTCCATGTGGCATTAATTAGCCTGCAACCTTTTGCATTTTCTGTGCTTGTGTATATGCACAACACAACATTTTCACTGAAATTAGTAAGAAGTATTCCAAGGCACTGGCAGGTGTGTTTCTTCTATGACATGTGTCAATGCTACTAAACTACTCATTTTAGCGTATAATACAAGTCTACATATCCATCAGTCATTTGTGCTTTCATCTGTAGCAAGTGTAACAGCACCCAGCTTTTAACAGCCTTGAATATTATAATATTCCTTATATTGTAGCAGATTAAATAATAGTAGCCATTAATTTGTTTTTCAAAACTTTCCAGCAAAGTTTGAACTCATTGTACTCTCCTCATCAGAGTGAACATGTAGTTAGTGCAAGGGACCACTGGCATGGTGTATCAACCTGCCCCAGGTGGGGAGGGGGTAGTGGATGGTAGCCCCGTATCTATATACCTTGGACTTTGCCCCCAGCTTCAAACTATATGGGCTGAAAAGCTATATACCGTGTTTCCCCAAAAATAAGACAGGGTCTTATATTATTTTTTGCTCCAAAAAACACATTAGGGCTTATTTTCAGGGGATGTTTTATTTTTTTCATGTACAACAATCTACATTTATTGAAATACAGTCATGTCATCTTCTTCTTGTTGCTGCACAATGGTGGAGGGCAGGGTTTCACTTAACTGGGGCTTATTTTGGGGGTAGGGCTTATATTACGAGCAACCTGAAAAATCATACTAGGGCTTATTTTCAGGTTAGGTCTTATTTTGGGGAAAAACGGTATTGGTTAGGGATATCTGCCACCTAGTGATTGAAAATGGTACTGTATGCTTCATATACACTGAAACATTTAAATTAATTAAAATCAGTTAAGGTGTTTATAAACAAATAATTGTGAGGCACATATTTGTGCAAGCCCCTGAGTGTGCATGCTGTGTCTGGTTTTGTTGAGCTGTGGGTATGATATGCACACAGACTGAAATATACTTTTATAATTATAAATTGAATGAGACCTAGACATAAATCTGCTCTGAATTGAAAAGAACATTTGGAAATGAGCTATTAGTAGACTGTGCTTCAGTCATACCTAGGATCTACTGGCATAGGTTATGGGATTGAGAGAAGGGCCAATGGATTTGAAGCTGCACACTTCATGTAAATTTTTTTTCACTGCAAGAACACAAGCATACACCCCCACCTCCATCACACAGATTAAAAAAGGGAATTTCCTTGTGTGTACGTGTTGCTTTCATTCTTACAACAAGGAACAGCCTGCTGAATGCTGTGTTCATTTAGTGCAGTCCACAGAAGCTTGTTTTGTATTGATTTTTTAAGCAAATAAGCTATTTTTAAGCTCTGCTCCACAAGCAAAGAAGCCTCACAATACAGTGGTTAAACTGCTGTACTGCAGCCAAAGCTGTGCTCATGACCTGGGGTTCAGTCAAGGTTGACTCAGTCTTCCATCCTTCCGAGGTCAGTGAAAACCACACTGGGGGGTGGGGGATATTAATGTGTAGCCTGCATAATAAACTTGTAAACCTTGCAGAAATTGCTTTAGATGCTATGGGGTGGTATATAAGCAGCACACTTTGCTTTTGTGTGTGTGTGTGTGGGGGGAATTATCTTACATTACTAGCAGTGCAAAGTGGACTTTACTAGCTATAGTGTGTAAAACTGTTCAGTACATTCAATATGTGTATATTGGGTGTGGGAATGAAGCATCCTGTGAGCCACATATACTTCCCTGCAGGCACAAAATGGGTCACTTGGTTTTATGAATCAACTCTTAACGTAGCTCTCATTGCATTTATATATTTGGCAACCCACTTATAAATTATGCCATTATTATGAGGAGTGATTTGCATAAGAGTCATGATTTTTCTGTACAACAATCGACAAGCACTATGATTCTTCCTAGTGTTCTAATGGGAGTGGGGTGGGGAGAGGAGGTTTGGAAGGGTCCACAGCTTGAGGGCACTGCACATGCTTTCCATGCATGAAGTTCAAGAGGAAAGAGGCTTCTCTGTGGCATATCCCAGGTTGTGGAATGCTCTCCTGGAGGAGTTTGCGTTAGCCTCTCCTTCTTATCCTTCCACAACAGTTGAAGACCCACTTCTTCAGGCAGGCTTTTATTAACCATAACGATGTCCCTAGATGCTGTTTTTTTTAGCTAAGTAAGTTTTCTTTTAAAGTTTTAAATGTTTTTAATCACTTAATGAACTGCTACTACAATTATTACTTAATTGCTTTCTAATGTGCAATTTATTGTGCTTTAATTTATTTTTTTAATTTTTTTTAACATTGTGAGTCACCTTCAGGCCCCTCACCGGGAGAAAGATGGCCTACAAATGAGCCAGAATGAACTTAAAAAATAAAGCATCTCAGCATTCCAGTTCTTGCTGGCTTGTGATTTGGGGTTGCTATTTGCCTATCAGAGTAGACAATACTAGTTATACTAGATGGACTAATAGGCTCACTTGGTGTATATAGAACAGGCCAGAAGTATGGAAAGAACAAATTACCCACACTGTAGCATTCCTTCTCCTTTTCAGGAATTGATTGAAGGGGCATCTGTCTAGCTCTCTTCACCTGGGAGCAAACTTCCAGTTGATCGGCTGCTCCTTCCCACCACATTCAGTGGTGGGACTGCAGTTCATCTCCATCCTGACCCATATAGACTATTGCTTTCAGTCATCTTCTTGTAACACAACATTGAACATTCCCCCTCCCCACAGTTCTTCTGACAGGGATTCTGGGACTTCAGGAGCTGCAGAACAGATATAAACATAAAGGCTCGTGTTAACCTCTCCCCTACTCCTACCCTCATTAAACTACTGCCATGCTGGGAAGTGCTTTACCTGTTGAATGGTGACTGCTGGAGCTGCTCATTTCCAGAAGTAGAAACTGAAGAAACACAAGTAATAAGATAGCCCTGAAATGTAGCAAGTAGCATCGCTGAAGCAAAGCACCGCCCCCAAAGCCAGGTCAGAAACATTTCGTTTCCTGCACAGCTGATAGGCTTTTCCAAAAGAAAGGCTTGGTTTTTACTATTAAGGTGAGCAAAGGGAGAAAAGCAAGTGGACTTTGTTCTGTAAATAAGATGATGGTGTCATATATAAGGTGCATGAAAAACCAGGAAACAAACACTTCATTCTTCTGTAGATGCTTCTTCTGACCATTTCTTTTCTTCGTAAGGATGTTAGGAGTGGACATTTAGTTTAGTTAATATGAAAATGGATCCTAAGCCTTCAGCAGACTAGTCCAAATAGCCAAAGGTCTGTCATGAGTGCATTTGTCATCTCCTCAAGAGATAATTGCAACTTTTGAAATATGCACGTCTTATCTTTCTTTCTCACCCCCCCCCCCCCATCATTCCTGCAATTGTTTATTTTAGTATTCCTGACAAGGGCAACTTATAGACTGAATAGGGATCATCTCTCTCTCTCTGTGTGTGTCTGTCTGTCTCTCAGACACACAGATTTCAGCTATGGGCATTTCTCTGCCCACTCATAAGCTAGGGTATCTGGTGAAACAGAGATGTATATGATGCCACTACATATATGGAGTTGCTCTGTGGTAGTGTGGTATACTGTATGTGTGATACTAATGATGATCTTAGATCTATGCTTTAAGGTAATGCCGTCTGTTAACAAATAGTAACAGATCACAGCATAAAAATGCATTTGCAAATGTACCCTAGAACCTGTCACTGATGTCACATGCTTGTGGTTATGTATTTTGCATCTGGAGAAGAAAGCATCAGGCTCAGAAAGTTTCTAGGATGGCAACATCCTTGTCTCTGAAACACGTAAACTCTTATTGGCTTATCAAGATACTACAGCACATTTATTTTAGGAAAAAAAGGAGGTCTAAACAGATCAGTCTTTCATCAGATGCCATGACTCAGGGATCTGTAAAAAAAAGCAGTGTCTGAGTTTAAATCATCCAAATGCCCAAAGCAGCATACGAAATTAGTTTCTTGTACTATTTTTATGTTTTTGTAGCTAGCAGCTAAATCATGTATTATGGTGAATCATTAGCTACTGACTTTTATATAGCTCTGCTTGCAAAATTTTAAAAGAAGTTTAGTTCAGAAGTTTAAGAGTACAGATGTGCCTCAAAACTCTTGCTAAGTTTTTGTCTTTCTCCACAAAGAAAGACACTGTTGGACAGTGATTTTCCTGCCTCCTGGAAAAGATATGCAATTCACAGTCCCACCTGAATTGTGATACAAAGAGAACTTCCCATATGTATGTGCCAGCAAGCATTTCCAATCTTTTTCCAGATTTAATGTCAAGGACACACTTGGTTCAGCAGGCTGAATTGAATACTCAGAGAATTCTGCTGCCCCTTCCACCATCGCTACCCCAAGGTCTGCGGATGCAAGAGTTGCTCACGGGCCCGGCTTTTCATGATCAGGGAAAATATATTGTGTTGCATGACAACACAGAGCTTGAGCTGTCCCTCACCATTTCTTTGCCCCTCATGAGATTGGTTAAGTGACCTCCTAAATAACTGCTGAATATATAGATATGGATGTTCGTGATGGATAGGTTCCATACACTGCTTTTGCTAGGTATGCAGAGACAGAAGGAACTCTCACACTGTCAAAGCTGGAATGTGCAAACTAGCCTGACAGGGATGAGAATGTTTGCTCCCTAAACATATTAGTGATGATGGGAACACTAAAGGTCTTTTCCATGGGTGTGTTGCAGGCCTTGGCTTTTATAATTCCTTGCCATTGCTTTTCATTTATGATCTAGATTTTATTTCTGGGTTTGGTAAATAAGATCATTGACATTTTGCCATCTGAAATTACTTAAAATCGTTTAGCTCTTTTGGGCTTCCAGGTCATTTAAGTTGTAGGCTTTGATGTATGATTCTTCTCTTAAAGATTAAAATTGATTTATTGTGGCATAATTTAATGTACCAAAGTGTCACCGAAGCGACCAACATGAATTTGACCAAACTCCGGGAGGCAGTGAAAGACAGCATGACTGGCGTGCTCTGGTCCATGGGGTCACGAAGAGTTGGACACGACTTAACGACTAAACAACAACAACAAATTTAATGTACATTTAAACATGTGTACAATCTTTTTAACTGCTACAAATTGATATTTCAATATACGGCTTTAATGTGACAACATGCTACATTCATGAAAAGGGAACCATCCCGATTTGTTTTTACTTTTGTCTGTATTCTTTTATGCCCTCTCGCAAACAAAAACAAGCCATTAGACTTGAAAAGCAGGGTGAATAGAGACTGTACATTGGGATGAACACTGGATCACATTGCTTGCTTACTGCTTAGACTATTTTGCAGAGGTTCTCAGAATGAACAGAAGATTTATTCATGGCAGTTGGCCTTCTTTCCTTGATAAAGAATCCTTTCAATAAAAATCATTTACTTCCCTCCTCTTAAAGCTTTCAAGTGTGAGAGCATGTTTGTGTGTGTGTGATGTTTGTGTATACAAAATAGTCACTGGAGGGGAAGCGCTTCTGTTAATTTTCTATTCCTCACAAGACTTTCTGTGTAGTAGAGCTTAATAGCCTTCTGAGAGAACTGAAGTTTCATTCTGCGCTACTGTGAATTTAAATCCAGGTCACAGAGAAGTTAAATAGCAAATGACACATTTACCATGCCACCCAGCTGCCTTTAGTAATACAGCAGGAATGTTCTTGGAATAGAGACAGCATGCCAATATGAACTTATATGCATTTAGCTTTGTTTTGAAGTCAAACGCAAAGCGATACTTATCATGCTGAAATAGCTATTTAGCCTTTTTTTTTTTGCAAGCGCACCCCCTGAAGTGTTAAAGATCTGCAAAACACATCTATGCACACTGAAAGATCTTTAAAATGGCCACCATTCAGTTGTCTAAATTGTAAAGCTGTGTTTAAAGACGTATCTGTCATTAGAGCAATAAAGCAAACATTTCTATTCCCAGAAACAATGTAGTATTGTTAATGTGGGTCCCTTGCTGCTTCAACATTTCCTTCTATTTGTTGCCTTTGTTTAAAAGTGAAATCCTTTTCTCAGTGCTTTGCTGTGTGTCTTCCTCACTTCTGAATAGATACTTATCTACAAAAAAAAAATCCTGAGGGCACTTGGAGTATGAAGCATCTTCACTGTAGTTGGCAATCTTTCAAAGGGATAAAAAGCAAGTTACGGTCCTCCAAAGTCACCTACTTGTGAGGATTTGTGGTAATGAATCCTGTTACTCTTCATCAGAGCATGAAACAAATGACTTTTGGATCACAATTCCCAGGATCCCCTAGTCAGCATTAGGGTTCTCGGAGTGGTAGTCCAAAAAAGGAACCTTTTCAAGCTTTGTGCATCATAACTAAACATATATCTCGGCATCTTCTGTCAAGAGGATTGGGTAGTAGGTAATGGGAAGGCTCTTTCCAGAAATAGTTTCTGAAGAAGCTCTTTCCAGTCATTATAGAGCAAGGGGTTGTGGAACCTGGGTGGGGTGAGTGGCAGGGTAGGATCAGAAACTTTTAATTCTAAAAAAAATGGCCATGGCCAATGATGTCACCAGCCTTATACAGTGTAACTTTATCAGTCAATAACAGTTAATTCAAAACTTTAAAAAATATGCAGATTATTCAGATAGGAAAAAAAATCAGAACAATTCCTAGAATACTTTCCAAACCTCTTCCTTCACTATCTGCACTGAACTAAAGTGGAGGATTTACCCAGAAGTCATTACTTCCTGTTTCATCTAAGAGACAGTCCTACAGATTTCATTAGAACTTCTTTGCAAAATGTTGCTGATAGACACTGCGAGGAGAGGCCTCCATTTTGGATTTGATTGTAAAGGTACAATCAACTTCCTTGGTTAAGATCCTTGTTCACAGACAATTAGTGAATGTTGTTACACATTGTGCTGTATAACAAGATAAAAGTAATATGTCCTGACCTTATTGCTATGGTCATTATAGAAAATGGCATTAGGTTAATATTGTTCTTATGACAATATTGTTTTCTGTAGATATTATGTCAGCAATTTTTATTGGTGAGAATGGCTGACGGCCGGATTCCAAAAGATCTCCTGTATGGAGAATTAGTGCAGGGAAATTGCCCCAGAGGGAGACCACAGCTGCGATACAAGGATATCTGCAAGCGAGATCTGAAGGCCTTAGGAATGGACCTCAACAGATGGGAAACCTTGACCTCTGAGCGTTCAGCCTGGAGGCAGGCGGTGCATCATGGCCTCTCCCATTTTGAAGAGACACTTGTTCAGCAGGCTGAGGCAAAGAGGCAGTCCTGAAACCAGCAAAATCAGGGAGCTGGACAGGGGACAGATTGTATTTGTCTTCAGTGTGGAAGGGATTGTCACTCTCGAATTGGCCTTCTCAGCCACACTAGATGCTGTTCCAAGTCCTCTATTCAGAGCACGTTACCATAGCCTCTCGAGACTGAAGGATGTCTAATCTAAAAAGATATTATGTCAGCAATTTTTATTGGGAATTATTAAAAGACAGAAATGCTACCTGTACTAGAAGAAGTTGGTCCGATCTTGCTTTGTTTCTCCTCTTATCTTAACCATTATGTTAATGGGATTTCTCTAAGTTTCTCTCTTCAATATCATTTATTTCTCCTCTTTTCTAAAGCAGAGCCATTTCTATGTTGGACTGAATTACTATGACTGCAGTTCCATTGAAATGCTTGCAGAGAATTAAACATAATGGCCTAAACATTAAAATGGTCAGAAAATTAAAAACAACAAACTATCATGTTCTGCCATCTGTTGATTACAATCTGAAATGTTCTTTAGAAGAACACATGTTTGTAGGCAGGGAGCTAAATAAATTGCAACTTGGCTGTGACATCTTTTAGCTGAAAATGACCATGTTTCATAATAAATGACTTTTTTTATCTACCATTCACATCTGTTGTTTGAAATAAATATTTTCTCATTGAAGCTTTTTTTTTAAAAAAAGAACAGTCTACACATTGACATTGGGCAGTCTTATTAGAAACTCTACCTGCCTGTAATTAATCCAGACAAGGGGCTGTTATCCTGGACCTTTTCATTATTGTCTAGCAAAACTAGCCAGCTTTGCACTGACTAAGTGAGCCCTTGGTTTGATATACAAAAGCTTTTGAACAATTTATCAACACTCAGACATAGACACATTGGTGACCACTCACTTAAGGCAAAATCCCTACCCTAATGTAAGCCTTGTCAAGATGAACGAGTTTGGCCTCTCCATGGGATTTATTTATTTATTTATTAAACTTATATACTGCCCATCTAGAACGTGTCTACTCTGGGTGGTTTACACAAAATATAAAAAATAAACTAAGAAGGTATAAATGAACTAAAGATACAACCCAAATTAACAGCAGAATCCAAGATGGAAAAAGAAAAAAAAGAAAGAAAGAAAAATAGGCTAGGTGATGGCTGTAGGGAAGGCCTGCCTGTATAGCCATGTCTTCAGATTGGTCTTAAAGGCCCTCAGCGAGGGGGCCAGACGGATCTCTGCAGGTAAATTGTTCCAGAGACGAGAGGCCACTGCTGAGAAGGCCCGGTTTTTAGTTTTTTCCCTTCGGACCTCTCTTGGCGTTAGGCCCCTCAGCCCCTCAGCCGCCCAGCCTGACTGGAACGGGTGATACGGGCAGAACTAGGCAGAAGAAGGCGTTCTGCCAAGTATCAAGGGCCTAAACCGTTTAGGGCTTTGTATGTAATAGTCAGCACCTTGAAATAGATGCGGAAGTGAATAGGTAGCCAGTGTAAGGTGGCCAGGGTGGGGGATATGTGGTGGAACCTTTTCACCCCTGTTAATAGCCTGGCTGCCGTGTTCTGGACCATTTGAAGCTTCTGCATCAGTCTCAAAGGAAGCCCCATGTAGAGAGCATTACAGTAGTCTATTCTTGAGACTACGAGCGCATGGATTGGGGTAGGGTCCTAACAGCAGTGTGAGACAGTCTTGTACTAAGACTACATCCTATTAGCTTCAAACAACTGACCACAAAGCTATTGCTGCCTGGAGATGTCTGTCATCTTGTGACTGATAGCAGTTTTGTGACATCTTTTATTAAACTCCTAGAACTACAGAAAAATGGGATTGTAGAGTAGGAAAGGACTCCCAGGATCATCTGGTACCATTTGAAATGTGATATTGGCAGAGAGACTTACAAATGCCATGGTTCACAAGTACATGGGTTCTAGATCAAATCAAGCCTGAACTCTCATTAGAAGCTAAAATGATTAAACTGAGGCTACTGTATTTCAAGCACATCATGAGAAGAGAAGACTCAGCGAAAAATATAATAATGCTGGAGGGCAGTTGAAATATAAAAATAGCTTAAGTTTAGTTGATTTAAATAGGCTTATTCTTATGGCAACTTACTGTCGCATAGTAGAGTACAGTTAGAATAGGCTTATTGGAATCAATGAAATTTATGGAGGAGCCAACTCACCAAATCTTTCTTGATTCAATGAGCCCACTCTAGTGAGATTTACTACCCTAAACAACAAGATTTTGGCCTTTGTGTCTTTGTGGTGTTACTTTAAATAGCAAATGGTTACTTTAAACTGTGTCTACAGTGAGAAGCAGAAAAAATATGCTTAATCAGTTCATTGTTTAGAAAATAAGGTGAAGCCTTGAGGTAGCTTTTTGTAAGATCAGAGCAGAGATTACATTGTGAAAGAAAAGGCCGTGAGGCAGACTTTTTGAGAACAATTGTGTTTAGTTTGTTCGGAAATGGGGATAAACTCTAATTCTTGTGGCATTTATTCACTCTGACACACATATACAAGTAGGGACACCCCAGGGATCACTGCCTGTTCCTCATTTTGGTATAGTTCATCCTGTTTTACCCAGTAACACAGTCAGCAGAGGAAGTAAGATGATGTGATTATGTTGTTTCCATTGCTGTTGTAGGGAAGATGTGGTGGAATCAATAAAAGGATGCTATTTCAAATTCCAGGCTCCAAATATTGAATATTTAACAAAATATTTGGTCCTAACAAAGCTTTACACTTCCTTGAAAACTTCTCTTTGCAGCTGCCTGATCAGTATCGACATTTCTCTCTCACAGTGATTCTCAAAGGAGCCTTTCCCAAGCATGTTTTGTTGCTAGCCGAATCTTTGTGCGCAGCATAATAAAACAGTTTTAGCCCTCAAGTGTCCATTTACTATAGACCTTTTGCTTATTTCTGCCCCTCCTTATCTTGTTGTTCTTTTCGCATTGCTCAGTAGATGGATACTAGAACTACATTGCTCTTCAACCTGCTAAGCAGTCACTCTTTTTCAGCTCAAAAGACAAGCTTCAGTATGGCACATGATGACAAAGCCACACTGATTGACATCCTCCTGCTCAAAGTAAATAGGATTAGGTGCGGTGATCACCAAAAGGAGGGTCCTGAATCTAGCAAGAGAAACCAATGTCTCTGTCACTGCTTCCTCCATATTTATCCTTTAAAAAGGGAAAGAAGCTCAGTATCCTCTGGTGGGGGGTGGGGGATTTGATAGTGGCAATTGAAACGACAAGGGTAAAACCTTCTGGAAGTCCAGTTTGGCTTCATGTTGAAAAGCAAACAGTAGTGGTGATTTTGTGAATATTTCTTTCATAGGCTACTAGAGGCAGATGATCACTGCACTCACTGCAGGTCCATGAAAGTGAGCAGTATTTGATGGCATGGGGGAAGATGGAAGAGCATTGAATCCCATGTAAAATATATTGCATGGACATTCCTCAATATGGACTCTTTTCTTTTCCTCCTGGTAGGTGGGAATGAGACACTAAAATGCTTCTCTACCTGTGTTTGTAATTTCTGCATTAAATGAAACATTGAGGGAGATTTATTGGGAGACTAAAACAATTGCATCATGATCACAGCTCTAGTCCTTTGCTTTTAACAATCTCATATACCTGCAGTGCAAAAAACAACAACAATAACAACAATAATAGAGAAGGTGTCAGAAAATGAGGAAGTCAAGATCTTGTGGGATTTCCGGATCCAAACGGACAGATACCTTGAACATAACACACCAGACATAGTAGTAATAGAACGAAGAAATGTCTGGATCATTGACATTGCAATTCCAAGGGATGTCAGAGTTGAAAATAAACTAACAAAGTACAGAGACCTGGCAATCGAAACATCTTGCCTCTGGAAGAAGCACACTTCAGTGGTCCCTGTAGTCATTGGGGCTTTGGGAACAATATCAAGAAATTTCACACAGTACTATAAGCAGTTGCAGATCTCAGAAATCACACCATCAGAGCTACAAAAAATGGCAATATTAGGAACAGCATACATACTGCGTTGATATTTAACAGATACTAAGGTTTTTGGTTAAAACATGTATCTGTTATATAATACCAGTCAATGCTTTTATAATTTTGACTGTGCCTGGAGTCTAATCATCATCATCATCATCTAGATTGCCAAGTTTTGTGATTTGCATATGATCAGCCATCACTTGCCCTTAAGGTATAAAAAGCTTGTTCTTTTTAGCTTGTATGCTAGGTGGATAACTTTCAAGCAGATGTCATAATATTTAGTAGGTATTTCTGCAACACTCATGAAGGAACTGAGTGTTAACCATTATATCTGTTAGCCTAGCAGAAGGCATTCCCTAATGGAAGTTCTCTGGTCCAGCAGTCTGTCTGGTGGTTTTCAAGCATGGACTTTTGGATTAAGAAAATAAAATACTTTTCATCCATAACCTAAAGGCAGATTTGAACTAGATAAAGGAGGTTGTCTAGTCCATTATCCAAGGATTTCACCTTGATCCAGATAAAAGGCCTGAATCATATAATTATACTGAAAAGTGACATAATGATTTATTACTTTTATAGACTTCCTTACATTCATAAAACCGAGATCTTCAAGGAAACTATATTGCAAGAAGACCAAAAGACACATATAATATATGGCAAGCCAAGAAAACCAATTTCTCTTCCTAGTTTCTGCCTCCTTTGTAGTTTGGATCAGATCCAGATAGACAATAACCCTCTTCTTGTTTTTAAATGATATTTCTTTGCCAAGGAATCAAGTTAACATTAGTGGTGCATCATGTTCCTTGCCTTTACCAGGTAATAGAGTAGACAATAGAGACAGGTAATAATGTTTTATACAACACTGAGACAACCTTGAACGTGGTAAATATTTAGCACTAGGCTATTGAAAATATGTTTTACGCCATGCTACTTGAAATTCCTTAATGACTGTGTTTAGGTAGATGAATTTATATAGATGACAACAACATTGTCAATAGCTCAGTAGTTCAGACATCTAGCTGGGGAGCCAGAGGTCAGGCGTTTGATTCCCCACTGTGCCTCCTTGACAGGGGCTGGACTCGATGATCCATAGGGTCCCTCTCAGCTCTGCAGTTCTAAGGTTAAGGTAAGAGCAAACATTTGGCTAAGCAAAGATACTGTCAGACTTTTTGGTTCTTTCCAAGGTAAATATTGTCACTCATCCTTCCCCCTGAAACTCTTCCCCATATCCACCACATCTGCTTCAGAAGGGAGGGTGAATATATTCTGCCTATCTTCTCCATTCCATTGGTATATATTGTGAATTTCACCTTAATATTACTCACTTTCTGTGACCAATTCAGCAATAATTTCTATACTATATTTCTATATTTTTGATATGACACAGAAATAATTGTTGAAGATAGTAGTTGTAAGGATGTACGGAAACAGTATGAAAATGAACTTTCTGTAATAAAAGTCAAGGGCAAAAAACCCACATTTAAATATGTATGAACATGTATATGCAGTGGCTGAAATCCAGTAGTAAGTGGCAACTGGAGTAGGCCTATTAGTCTAAAGTGTGGGACGAAAATTAGACATTTCTAGGAAAGATAATATCTGGAAAATTATATTATCTCATGCAAACTACCTTACAATCAAATAAAGAGATCTGATGCCGGGAGGATAGCATTGAACCCAGTTGAATTCTTAAGTCCAGTGTAAAATGAAAATGAACATGATGTTTCATTTATTGCAAAACAAAACCAGTATATTAAATATAGATACTTAGCAAACATGTATTGGAAAAGACTAGCTGAAGGCCAACATTTGTCCGTAATGAGGTATGTGCTATTAACAATATTTTCCTGTTTGTGGTCCTTAATAGTGAACAGGATGACTTGGAATACAACCCTTTTTTAATGTGTATCATGAGAGACCCAGACATGTTGGGAAAAATAAATATACATAAATGTTCTACATGAATACCTGATAGTTATTTCTGCTAAAATATCTGGCATTTAGACAGACCTGTAGAATATAAATAACCTTGTCAGTTAGACATGTTTAGGTTTGTTACAGTTCTACAGATTTTTGTCTCATGTTTTACCGAGACAAACATGAGACAAAAATCTAGGAAAAGATGGAGAAGTCAATGGGAATAGTTGCCTTTTTTTTCCTTTTAGTGATCCTATCCCAAAGACTAAATTACAGTATTAATTTAGAAACATTAATGCAGTGGTTCCCAACCTCAGGTCCCCAGATGTTCTTCGACTAGAGCTCCCAGAAGCCTTCCCCACTAGCTGTGCTGGTCAGGATTCCTGGGCGTTATACAGTAGTCCAGTAACATCTGGGAACCTAAGGTTTGGAACCACTGCAATAATGGCATAAAATATATTAAAACCATTTTTTAAAAAAATAACAATTATTCTTAAACATTCAAAAACCCCATTGAAGAAAATGGGTGTTAACTGCATCCTTGAAGTCAGGCAAAAAAGAGCAACAGAGTTGAATGTCATCAGCATAAAAGTGCATTTTGCTCCCAGGCTCTGAATAGCCTTGTTTAGTGCTTTTCTCATAGATCAGGGAGGACAGCTGTGGCTCTCCAGATGTTTTTGGATTGCAACTCTCATCATAACTGATCATTGGGTATAGTAGCTAGAGTTGATAGTGTTGCACCCCAAAAACGACTGGAGAGCCATAGTTGTACCCACACACGTGGCTATGGATGTTAAATATCCCAGGATGAACTTAGGTAGGAATACCCATTTTGTCTATGGTGAAATGAAAGGCTAACAAATGGTAGCACCATAATTAATTTAGCAAAAGAGCAGAGAAGTAAGATGAAATTATACATTTGGCTGTTCAAGCTCACCAGCTCCCATCAGAAATGATCCCTGAAAAACACTAAGCAGAAAATTTCATTCCATGATAATGGCTGAAATCCTATTGACATAAATGTATGCCATGCAGGCCAGATTATATCATTATGCAGTGATGGATATATTTAAATTAATT
The DNA here is from genome assembly GCA_037013535.1 of Intellagama lesueurii. Lineage (NCBI taxonomy): Eukaryota > Metazoa > Chordata > Lepidosauria > Squamata > Agamidae > Intellagama > Intellagama lesueurii. The sequence continues at coordinate 134,734,239 of JBAJHW010000001.1, read as the reverse complement.
AAATTAAAAACTTCCTATTCTCCTGTCAGATTCTGAGGATCCCTAGGGATCACTATTCCCCTTGGGAAGCCTTTGGGAGACTCAGGACTGGGGGAAGGCTTTAATAGCAGAAAATTGCCAATCCATGGCTGAGGGAATATTATATCTGTGATAAGACCCATTGTCTTGCCCAGGAAGACATCGCATCTTACTCCACTATAAAAGAAGGTGACTTGGAAAAATGCCTTAGCCCGAGTCTATGCCACTTTGTGTACCTGGAAATCATGTGGGATAGCTGTCCATTTCTCTTCGGCAGAAACGTAACTTGGCCCTCAGTTCAACAAAGGTGTATTATGGAATTGCCATCTCCTTTAGATTATATATGTAACCTTGACCTTACAGTATTCTATGTATACACTGGAACTCTTCTACTTGCAGAAAATTGCTTTGTCAAGGTTTAACAATCCTCACTTAGTAGTTTTGGCATTTCAATAATATCACAGTTATTCTCTGAAGTTTGTGAAATTGCTCGGGAAAAAATATATGTTATGCTTTGGGCATCCTTCGAGGTAACATTTAACTAACAAGCTAGATCAACATCCTTGATATTGCCTGTGCAAAACAGGAAGTAAACAAAAAAGTCATGTTAATTTCAAGCTCCATTAGGTATGATGCTGTCCAAATAGGAAAATACCAAATGGTAGTGAAATTTTATTTCCAAGCTTCTGAAGAGGTATTAAAAAGCATGAAGAGAAAGTATTAATAAATTCTACATAAAATAATGCCTTCATTGCCTCCTTTTAAATCACCATATCCTGCAGTTAATTATGGATTTATTTATTTTTTGCTCCAAACATTGAGCAATCATTTTGTGCATAAATTACTGTAAACAGAAATGTCAACAGAGCTTAGTTAATATGAGCATGCAGACATAGAAACTTTAGTCTTTTAAGTATTTGATAAAATAATAACAAAGCCAGGTAATGAAGTGGGAAACCCCACAGCAACTCTTCAATGTATTACATTTAAAACTAGGGCTGTGTGTGGGTCCATCTACGTGGTTTGGAGACTGATTAGGTGCTCCAGGCCAGATCCTAATTAATTCCAATTCAGCCATCATCTCATTTGGTTCAGATCCTGAATGCATGTGGCTCCTTTCTCAGTTGTCACACAGCAGTAGCTCTTCCAGCAGCTTGCAACAAAGGAAAAATAAGATCAAGGAAAGACTAGTTCCACCTTCATCCTCAACTGTTTTTTGTTTACACAGGGATGGGACCTTTCTGTTGACACTAAAAGGGAAGAAAAACAAAAATAGGATCTTATTCTTTGTCTTAGTGTTCTCTCGCTGCTTTCTGAAAGAGAGTCTCTGAAACACATATGTACCCCTCTTTTGCATTAACAAATGAGGGGTACATGAAAGTTTTTATTTCATGTTTCTGTGTTTCATTTAACCCTTATTTCATTCTTTGTTTGCTAAATTACCTGATAGGTTTTTCTTCCAATAGCATTTTGAGGGCTATTGCAAAAACATGGTGGTGTGACCATCAAGTGCTGTCAGCAGCCAATCAGAACTTCTGGGTTAGAGAGGAATGTTGAATCTATAAAAGGGCCTGGATCCTGGGTTATTGTTTGTTTGCTCCTTTTGTTTTGCTTCCATCATTTCTTGTGGGTGGGATTACCATGTGAGGACTGCAGCACTCCTGTTGCTTTCCATCTTGTTGTGTTGCCTGCCTTTCTGCCTGTATTTCCACCTTTTTATGTTTTCTTTTCTTTATTTTGGAGGAAATTTTCCACCATTGCTTTGCATTACTTTTGCCTATGGCAGCATGACAAACCTAGCGATGACAAACCTAGACAGCATCTTAAAAAGCAGAGACATCATCTTGCTGACAAAAGTACGCATAGTCAAAGCTATGGTTTTTCCAGTAGCGATGTATCGAAGTGAGAGCTGGACCATAAAGAAGGCTGACCACCGAAGAATTGATGCTTTTAAATTGTGGTTCTGGAGGAGACTCTTGAGAGTCCCCTGGACTGCAAGGAAAACAAACCTATCCATTCTGAAGGAAATCAACCCTGAGTGCTCACTGGAAGGAGAGATCCTGAAGCTGAGGCTCCAATACTTTGGCCATCTCATGAGAAGAGAAGACTCCCTGGAAAAGACCCTGATGTTGGGAAAGAGTGAAGGCAAGAGGAGAAGGGGACAACAGAGGACAAGATGGTTGGACAGTGTCATCAAAGCTACCAAGATGAATTTGATCAAACTCCGGGAGGCAGTGGAAGACAGGAGGGCCTGGCGTGCTCTGGTCCATGGGGTCACGAAGAGTCGGACATGACTTAACGACTAAACAACAACAATGGCAGCATGCTTTCTTGGGTTTATTTTCTTGGAAACCCTCCCCCCCCATCTCTCTCTCTCTCTCTCTCTCTCTCTCTGTGTGTGTGTGTGTGTGTGTGTGTGTGAGAGAGAGAGAGAGAGAAAGAGAGAGAGAAAAAAGGGGGGGGAAGAGAGATTTTTGCTATTTTTTTCTCTGTGTGTATGTGGCTAATTTTCCTGTTTCCCTAACTTTTAAATTTTGCTATTTGGGTAATTTAGTGTGTATTCATTCTGTTAAAAGGTGTGTATTTTGGCAGGGTTTTTTTTTTTGGATGATTTTTCTTTCTGATATATTGTTGCCTGCTTTTGGAGGAGCTCCATTTTTGTTACCTGCCTTCTCCTATTTCAGAGTGATTTTAAAGGGGTCTTTAGGGCTTTGGGACTGCCAGAAACATGAAAGGGTAACCTAAAATTAAATAACCTGGAGTGGGCTTTTCCTTTCATGTGAAACAAAAGGATCAGTATGGGGGGGGGGTAAAAATGAAAGAGGCACCCCCAAAAGAAACATGAACATTTTAACCTTGCACATCCCTAGATCCTCATAAAAAAACACTATTTAACATGAATACTTGGTCTCTGTGTTGATCCCTCCCCCATTTTCCCTCCTCATTCCTTTTTCATCCTTTTGTGCTGCATATTTTAGACAATAAGACAACCTTGCTTTCATTGAGTATAACTCATTCTGAGATCTAATTCATCTGAGAACTGTGATTAAAAAATATATGTGAAATAGTAAAATATGCGCGCCAGTTGGATGTATTTCATTTCAGGATTGTACAGTGTTCATCCAAATGTTGAGGCTGGGCCATAGCTCAATGGAAGAGCAAAAATGCCTCAGCTGTCATCCCTGGCATCTCCACATATGGCTGGTATAATAAAGAGCTGCTACCTAGAGAAATCACTACAAGTTCATAAACGCAATATGAGCTAAATCAGCCAGTGGTCTGACTGTATGTAGCAGATTCCATGTACATCTCAATGCACCGAGGTATTTTGAAAAACTTGCCCTAAGTTTAGCAAAGTAAACAGGATACCAAAAAACCATGACATAAATATATATATATATAGAGAGAGAGAGAATAGCTAGCACTGCAATACTTTATTTGAGAAAGAAAAAAATGACATAAATTCATAACATTTTCATAAGAAGAAATGCGTAACCAACCAGTTAAAGGTAATTTTCTGCATATTTGATCATTCGAGAGTGAGAAATTTCAGTTTGAAAAATTAGCAACAAATAATCCTTGGAACCCTGTAATTATTTACAAAAGCAAGTGCCACATCACTTATACTCTGTTAACATAGCTGTGTCTCAGTAGTTCTTTTTTAAAAGACAGAATAAGAAAACATGCATATAAGGACACTCTCTACCTGCCAAAGGAATTTTGCACTTTCCTTTCAAAAGGGAGTCTTGAATAAAATTATCAGTTCAATTTCTGTTTCTATAAAATTTATTATTTCTAGTCAAAAAGCATATTATTCTTCATACACAAACTTGCTTTCCCAATGTATGTTCACTGAGATATCCTCCTACTTTCAATGGGCCTTACACTTTCTTCGCTCTTTATTCATATCAAAGCACTGCACAACCTAAAATTATGGATGTATAGAAAATATAGGTTAAATTAAAAACAAATGAAAATGTTAAGATGATTAGACTATTTCTGACCAGATGTGGGCTACTTCAATAGTGTTAGCCATTTTCTAGATCTTTTTTTTTACATGTAGTGGGGCATAAATTGCAAGCACGCAAGTGCTGCATTGATTCAATTTCTCCACTTTCACAGAAAATTTGTCCTGTATCCAAGTAGCCCCATTTTACTTGCTTATTCATTGATCTTCATGCTTCACTTTGAAGTCTATTAAATGACTTCTAGATGATCCAGCCAGAGTTTTGTCCCGGTGGAAGACATTCGTCAGCATCCATCCATGTGGCGGGGTGTGTTGTTTTTGTTTCCATACATTTAGCCTAGCCTCTTCTGGCTTAATATTTAAAGCTTGAGAACTTATACTGAAATATGTGTGTATAAGATTGCATCCCTAATTATTGTTATAATTCTTGACTTATTCATGGTACTTTGTAATGAAAGAACCTCAGAACATTCCCATAAAATATATACTAAATTTCTTAATCTTTCACTATGTATAGGGAATGTCTACTTAAGCTTCCACTTCATGTCCTGTAGGTCAGTTTGGCAGTGCTTCCCAGAGGTGAGACAGGTAGAAAAATTTCACTGAAGAGAAATTTTACGTTAGGCAATTACTGAGTGAAAGAGTAGTTGTAAATATTAAACCAGATGCCCCCGCAAAGAGTAAAAGCTAATTTCTATTTATTTTTCCCCTGCTGCAGAGAGATGAGGATTTAGTCCCAGCCACTTAATTCAACTTCAGTGACTACACTAGGATATGGAGAAAGAATAAGTCATTTTTGAAAATAAATAAATGGAAATAAAAGATCCCTTTTATTTCCATTTTCAAAAATTACTTATTCTTTCTCCATATCCTAGTGTAGTCACTGAAGTATGATCATTTTGTGACATTATCACTGCAAGTAGTAACAGTCAACTAAATAAGCAGCATGGACCCATGCCTCCATTAAAACCAATCAAGATTTTTCCCCACTTTATTGCATCTGATAATACTAATTAAAAATACTATTTTGTATATGGATTGCATGCATTTGAAGAATTCTGGTGAATCATTATTTGAAGATCTGCTAGACAATCCTACTGTCCTGCTTTAAAAACCAGAACAGAGTTTTGCTTCTCTGCATTGTTGGCACCAACAGACAGTATGGAGGTTGGCAACCAGGGTTGGTTGTAAGAACTAGGATGAAGGATCAGTGTGGAATGATATCCTCAGACAGAGACAACAATCCGTGCAGGTTTACCAAACTGAAAAGACTCAGATGCAAATTTTGAAGGACCATAGACAGATCTTTGGTAGCAAGAACTCACTCCAAGGAAGTTGTAGCTGCAAGTGGCATTGTATATATCCTCAGATTACTTTCTGAGGCTCCATCCACTATAGTGAGAAGCTGAGGTCCTTAGAAGGATAACCCCCTGGCTTGAAACATCACTTTTTTCTGCCTTTGCATTTTCTGCATGATGAAAGGCAGGAAGTGGCTCAGAGAAAGGGATTGGTTCTTTATTGGGGCCCTCAGAACCATGCAAAACATTTTGAGACACTGGTTTGGAAGTTTCAGGCAATTCAAAAGATTGAAATGTAGTTGCTATAAAACAACACATGTATAGTTTTTTCTTAAGAAACAGCATTCAAGCCTCCTGCCCTTACTGTGGGTTGCACCACGCCTGGAAGTGACTGAAAATGTCAATTTTTAGAAAGAAAGAATAAAACAGGAGGTGTTTCATTTCAAGAACCTGGACCAATGGACTATATGTTGCCCACATCTGGACAGACATTTCTCATTTGTTTTTCTGGTTTAGGGAGTTTTGAAGGACCATTTTTCCTAGAGTTTTTCTGGGGGCAAAATACTTTTTTATTATTATTATAAATAAACACACAAATCAATAGAAGGCTCCTCACAATCCCAAGATCCTGGAGGCTGTACACAGCCCACAGGCTACATGTTGCCCACATCTGCTCTAAGTGAACCAGTTGTCCTGCTTTCCAGTTGATATATGTCAAAGGAGTTTAGGAAAGTCACATGTGGAAGGGCTAAATCCAACACTATACTTTAAAAATCTTCTTCCTCTCCCCCTTAGTCCTCCAGACCATTGAATGCCGGCTACAGAGCCTTTCCTAGCACTCCAGATCCAATTTTGGGGCGCATAGAGCGCTGCAGTGGGGATCATACCCCCACATCTAATTTTATTGGCTTTTATCATTCTGCTAGCAGAAATTCATCACTGGATCTTTACTGTAGTGTTTGCCATCTGTGTTTCTCCATAGAGATCCATATTGTCCTCCCAGCCACTACATAGTTTTCTCTGTGTAGGCCTGGTGGGGAACTTTTTTCCATATATAAACAGTGTTTTCTTACTTTTGTTATTAGTCTTGCAAATTAGTGCAAACTCCTGTGCTTAAAAAAACACATTACTGATTCAATGTAAACCCTGATTTCAATCAAACTTGCACAATAAATGCAAAAACATAAAACGATTTCTACTCACCATATTTCCCCTCAATCATGGAGAGATTTGCATATTTCCAAGACTTGCTGTTTACTTCTGTAAAATGCACAAGATTGGAAAATTCGATCACTGTTGCCTTCTCCCATGAAATGGCAAGGATAACAGGACCGGATGTGTTGTCTGTGTCTTTTTGACCCAATGACATGTCCTTTTTTGTTTGTTTGTTTGTTTGTTTGCTTGCTTGTTTGTTTGTTTGTTGGCTGTGTGATTTTGTGCAACGTGTGGAAAATACAGCTGAAAAACCACTTCCTGTGTAACTAGGGACAGGTACTCTTCTAGAGCAGAAGAATCCTTAACAAGATGTCTTGATTCAGGAATGCTTTTCTTGACCAAATCTAGGCCATGGAAAGATTTTTCTACATTTCAACTGCTTTTCAAACCACTTAGGAGACTGGGACTCATTTACTCCCATGTAAACATTTCCTCCCATTCCCTACATCACAAGCCCATGATCTATAATCTACAGAAAACAAATGTTCTGTTTTTCATGGTGTAAATGGTTTAACTAGTATGCCGCTTTGTAGGTTGTCACTGGTCTCTGCAGGAGACTGGTGAATAAAATATTAACCAAAGGGCCATGCTTTATCCAAGTTAAGTCTATATGCAAATTTAAACAGCCCCTTTTAGCTCATAAATTGGAATGAAACAATGCTGCTCTTAAACATTTACTTCCTTAATATTTCACAGTTTCTTTTCCACCATGACACCCACTTTGCTTCAGCATACACTGGAAAAGGAGAAAAGTAACAAATGCAGGAAAGAATTAATTACTATGCGTAGACGTGGGAACTGAAAATGGCAGACATCTCAGGTTTTGTCTGTGTTCCCGTAATACAAGTGAAGTGAAAGCAAGGGATCTACTTTATTAATATGCAATTGATATCTGTGCTAATGAGGAACTTGCTACAAACTTTTCTGCTCATGTGATAATTGCCCTATTAGCACAGCAGCCATTGCACACAGCATCTGGATAATGCAAGTGTGTTCTTTGCTAAGTTATGGGGCATGCATTTATCTACAGTCAAAGGTTTGGGGTTCTATAGTACTTTAAAAAATATGGTCTTGATTCACCACCCTTAATCAAAATGCATTAGAGATTACTCTAGCAGCCAAGTTCATATTGTGTGTTTGATTTAAAAACCTGGATATTGAAGTCAGACGAAGCTCACTGTATCTTGTCCTACGATTGCAATAAAACAAATTTTTCATAGATGTAGGCTGTTTGTAAGTGGGGCAGGAAGGCATTCTTTAAAACATTTGAGGTGAGGTGCCCTGTATGCTCAGTTTACAAGCCATTCATACAAATAGTTCTAAACATATATATTGTGAAGTATATTATTATTTTTTAGTTAAGTTTATCATAATTATTGATACTAAATCACATTATTATTATTAGTAGTAGTACTGTTTAGATTGGATGCAGACCTTGTGAGGTTTTACAGACCACTGGGGAAAGCACAAAAAATAGTATTACATCAAAATGTGTGCTAAGCTCTTAAATGCTTATAACTCTCACAGCTTACCTAAGACCTGGATGCTGATATAAATTCCCTATAAAGAATCAGACTGATTGCCCTACTTAGTTTGATGATTCTTAGCTGTCTGGATAGCTCAGCAAGTTGGGCATTTATTTGGCTGTGTAGACAGGGTTTGAGAGTTCCATTTCCCACTGTATCTCCTAGGAGAAGAGCCAGGCTGTGTGGCCTTGAACAAGCTGCAGAGCCCTAAGTGCCCCCAGAAGAAAGGAACTGTAAACCATCTGGGTCATCTATGTCTCGGTAACCCTGGAAAGTGTTGCTGTGAATTTAAATTGACTTGATGACACATAATTATTATTAGCCTGGAACTACCAAACTATCAAACCAGACTGGCAGGTGTTCTCTGGGATTCCAAGCAGTATGAATTCTATTCAATTCTTCAAAAAATCTCCAGTTTATCAATGTGGGATCTTGTCCTTCTGTATCCTCCATTAGAGATGGGCACAAACCTTGATTTGGAGGTTCATGCTGGTTCTTACACATGGCACATGGCACTACAGGTGCTGCACATTCCCTTCCCCTGCCTCCCCAGCTGGATCCTCCACTCACCAGCTCCTCTCCTCCTCTTCGGCTGTTCAGTCAGTCTCCATCAGGAGCACAGGCTTCCCCGTCCCACCTCTTTGGCTGATTGCTCACTCAGACAAGGAGGCAGGACAGGCAAGCCCATGCTCCTGCCCAGGACTGGTGAAACAGCTGAAGAGGAGGAGGAGAGGATCCAGTTTAGAAGTTATAATGTTTTGTTTGGGCTGTCCCATTTTAGAATTACTTTATAGAGTGTTGATTTGCTCTGCCAGCAAAAGATCATTGAAGATTTGCTCTTTGTTGTTTAACAATGGCGTGTTTTGAACTTGGGGTTATATGCTCTGTTCCCCTTGCTAAGTCGCAGTTGTCTCAGTTGTAACCCTGGGAACCTGTACACTGGGTCATGCTTGCCCTTAAGGCATGCTAATAAATTATATATTCTAAATATATGCCAATTAATCACCACGTACAGCTCAGGAATTCTAGCAAGTTGCATCCTTTCCTACTGAGACGGTATTTTATATGCTCCGAATATGAAAGGACATAAGCAGCTAAATATTTTAAATAAGTTCTGAACCAGATGCATTAAATATCTGGGTGCTGAAGGATATTATGGATATTATTTCATAGCCACTCATAACTTTAGTATGAATGACAAGGTGGGGGAAATATCAGTGTATTACATCATTATCTTAAATCATTGGTTCTCAAACAGGAGGCGTACCTTTAGGGCAGAGAAGAGGGAGGAACACAAAACTATGATCCTTTTAATGTGCATCCTTAATATTAAACTCAATTTCCTTCTGCTGTTTCTTATAGGAAATTAGCTTTTATTTATTTTTGGGATAAGAAAAAATATTTGTGTGTTTTTTTGAAGTGAAGGTCTCTAGGTGTTGTGCTTATTTTCAATGTCCAATTAAGAATTGAGCTTTTTTTGTTTTAAAGAGTTGCATGATGGTTAAGAAGTGGGAATGCATGAAAGTTTCTCAGAAATCTTAAGGGGGCAGGTGATACTGAAAAGTTTGGGAATTACTACTTTAAAACGTTTCCACAGTTTTCAAAATAACATCTTAACAGCAACAGTAGCATAAATTAAATGAGAAAAGGGTGTAAGAACAGCTGCAGCTTCTCTAGCTAGGCTACAGGAAGAGAGAAGTAATTCCAAAGAAACCCAGTAAAGAGACACTCTTGGTTCCTGTGTTTTTGTTCTATTGGAAGGTTATTTTTCTTTCCTTTTTCACTCAGCATTATGTACATTAGTAGTTCTTTTTTCAGTAAAAACACCAAATGCTAACACACATTTCTCTATACTCCACTCACCTTCCCCCCCCACTTTATGTACATTAGTAACATAAAATTGTACATAATCATTTTTGTGCCCACTGTATATGTGTAACCTACTTTTACTGAAATTTGACCTCAACCCATATTTGAATATTTCAGTCTTAAAATCCAATTTCGCTTTATCTTGCCAACCATCGTTTTCAGGAGAAAGCCTCTTAATAACAATACAGTTCTCTGTCTCAAACTGAAAGTGACTCTGCTTACTAACAATGGCCAGTGTCCTCTTGTGGGGTTCCGCAGGCATAGTGGAAATGATGTCACCACCAGCAGTTGATTACTGCTAATTAAAGAGTTATGCTTTTGATTTCAGGATGCACATAATTGGCATGCAATGATGTGAAACCACATGCATCCCAAAATAAAAAAAAGGGATCTCTTTAATGAGCAGCAATCTGCCACTGCTGGTGATGTCTTTCCCGTTGGGCCAGTGGAGCTCTGCAAGAGGATACTGGCCAGTGTCAGCACATGTAATGTTTATGTTCCATTTGGCATGTTGAACTTATATTCACACAGCCTGCCCCCACACATTCACACATAAACAGAGTTTTCACTCCAACCCACTCAAATGAGGCTAATCAGTCTGAATCTTCCCACATTTCTTCATACTTGTAAAGTACTTTAATCAGGCAACCCTGAAACTTGTCGATGTTGCTTCTGTGTTCATTATAGCATGGACTGCCTAGAGCAGCAGTAGCTGACATGCCAGCCTTTGGAGATCTATCTCTTAATCAAATTTGTAACTTCCTACCTACCTTATTCCACTGGCACTGGAACACATGTCACTTTACTTTTTCTATTTGATTATGCACATCTGAGCAGAGAATGTATATATGTTAAATCACACCCAAAGTCTATGGACATACATTTGGTACCTGTTCCTTTTGAAATGTATTTGATCAGAGGAGGCTAGCATGTGAATATTCAGTGCTCTCTTGACTACTGCACAGATATACTTTAAAAGACCAAGCACAATACATATAGATAAGGGTTGAAGCTTGGTGTGCAGTTCAATTCACATGAGAATGCTTTCTCACTTTTTTGACACATGAGGTAGCTACCTTATGTAATGCTCAGCAGCACTTCTGTTAATTCATGTGAACTCATTCCTAATACTTGTTGAAGCCCATGTCATGTCACATGGCTTCAGATTTGTCCTGGCTCAATAAAGATCCATTTAAGGTTTAGAATATGTGTGGGTTCTGAATCTGAAGATAGCTGTGGCACAGCTAGATCATTTTATATCCAGGACTTAAACCTGTCCACTTTACATGGACATATAATCCCTAAATTGGTCCCCTCCTTGCCGTCAATCTGCTAGCAGTAAAATACACTTTTATTTAAGCAGGCTTTGGGCCACTGATGAAGACAGACCTTTTAATGATGGATGCTCGTGGCGCAGTGGTTAAACTGCTGCACTGCAGCCAAAACTGTGCTCACGACCTGGGGTTCAATCCCAGGTAGCCGGCTCAAGGTTGACTCAGCCTTCTATCCTTCCGAGGTCAGTAAAATTAGTACCCAGCTCGATGGGGGGGGGGGGGGAGCAATGTGTAGCCTGCATAATTAACTTGTAAACCGCCCAGAGAGTGCTTGAAGCACTATGGGGCGGTATATAAGCAGCACGCTTTGCTTTTGCTTTGCTTTGCTTTATTTCACTTTTTGTTGCTTTTTTTTTTTTAAAAGTAGTGTTTAAACTGCATTAATTCAGTGTTTTTTTCTAGCGAGGTAGTTTATGTAACAATGTTTGTACACAAAAAAATATTCTGCAGATTTTTTTTTTAGTTACAACTATTTGTAAAATTTATGTTGCTAGCTACCTTTGGTCCCGAAAGGGGGAAGGGGGGATAGCAAAGGTCTCTCTCTCTCTGTGTATGCATAATTCAGCTGTGCAGAATTCAGCCACCTTTCTTTTCTCACCACTATCCCCAACTCACTGTAATGCCACTCTTTACAGTTGCTTCTACATTCTTGTTATGTTAGAGCAGAACAAAGCAAAACAAAAATCAACCCATTCTTAAGTAGTGAATGCTCTCCATGCGATTTTGCATTTTAAGCTCGAATCATAGCCCCGGGTTAAGAATAAAAGGGGAGTGGCGGGGCAGCTGCTATTCTGGTGCCAAATACATTTGCTAGGGACTAAGCACAATTCTGCTGTAGGAGAAATTATAAATAATAATAGAAAATAGTATCTGTAGCCCTGCATATACCTGGCCACCTGCCTCTTCACTAAAGAATGTCTTGCAGTATAAGAAGAAAGAAAACACACCAACTACCCTTAATGCTGGTGGGTGCTGGCCTGCCCATGCCAACTTAAGTGCTGCTGCTAGGCTTGTTTGCTGCTGCCTGGTCACCGGATCCTCTGATTGGTCCTTAGGATGAGGAAGGCCAAGGAGTTAGGCCACACCTCGTGCATCACTGGCAGCAACATCCAGCCGAATGCATCATTAGAAACTGTTTCCAACAAATTCATTATGCACTGTTATGGGGGGAAAGTACATTTTCTCCCCTCAGTGTCTTACTTGTAGAAACATTAGCAGTTAACATTTGTCCCAGCTTTTCTGGTTTTAACATTCCCCCAGGAATTTCACAGTGGACGTCTGAGCAGAGGGCAAGCCCTGCCTTATATAAAGGAGAAGATGATACATTGGTATCACAGTAAGAGACACAACTGTCCATCAGGAAGCTGTGATGCCTGTCTTGGGCTGACAAACAGGTTGGGCTGAGGTTCCTGTACTCATGCCATGAAGGAACGAGTTGCTCCCTTACAGTAACAGCAGCGTCTTTACACTTAGTACGCTGCTGCTTCATCACAGCATCCCATACGTGCAGACCAGGATGTTACTAAGTTCAGACAATAGCATTAGCTCATATTGAAACCTCAGGGATGCTGGGTCTTGTAAGAATGAAATCTTAATATTCACAGTGCTGGAACTAAATGAGGCTGTAATGGTGAGCTCTTCAAGATAGCAACTTCCCAATAGGGCTTATTAACCGAGGACTATGAGATTCTATAGCACAAAAATTATTGCTGTGATTATGCGCAGCCACAGGGCACCATGCTTCTGGGTTTTGTGCGTGCCTCTGCTTTCCATTTCAAACCCCTCTAAGAAGTCGCCCTCCCCCACCCACTCCCAATCTTTTTCCTACCAGTCGGGAGGGCTAACATATATTATAAAATTAAGATGACCAACAGAAGTCAATACACTGGTGCTGCAGGCAGGTGATGTCGTGATCAATAAACTCCCCTGTAATCTGCCTGTAAAGGTTAATTTAGTTAAAACTAGTGCGGTGACTGTGACGGATTATTCCTTCAAGTATTTTGAGGATGGGATGAGGAGGCAGATTCTTAACAAGCAGGAGGCTGACAATCTCATTAGAGGAGTTATCTGCTAATCTTCCAGCAGCAGCACTGTGCTACGCTGAGAGACAGCATTTGATGCTGATATGTTCTGGTGGCTAATTCTAAGGTATCGGAGCATGGAAAGGTTTGAAAGAAGATGGTTAGGAAAGAAGTAAGTAGTACTGAAGCAGTGTTATTACAGCTATTTTTCTTTACTTCTGTGGTGTGCCTCTCTTCTGTTAGAGTTACTACTGTAACAGGAGTTGCTATTGTAACCAGAGTAGTAACCAGAGTTACTACTGTAACAGGATGAGACCGATTTTGCTGTCAGAAAATTAGCCATGATTAGTGGATTGATTTGTAATGATTGACCTTTTATCTCACCCACCTCTGCACATATGTACAAACACACACATACACACAATGCATCTTTTATTGTTAATCCCCATGTATTTAAAGGTCACCTACAGTGTATCTTCTGTATAAACTATGAATTTGCCTCATGTTCCAGGGCAAAAGAGAAAGAAATCGAATTAAAAGCAAGAAAAAACACAGTACAGTCTTTATTAACTGCTTTAGTGCCAATTCAGACACCATCCATTTTTTTTAACAGAGGCTAAAGTCACTGAAGATGCTGGAGTTGTCAAATTTAAAGAAGTGTTCCCAGAATCCCAGTCATGTGACTTCTGTACTAGCGCGACACTGCAGAAGTGTCAATTAATTAAACTTTGCTCTAATGCCTCATTTAATCATCCATTTAAGGTAGCTTTTCTCTTAACCTATATGGGATAGATGTTGCCAGAGCTAATGTAAGATGATTGTGCCTCTTATCAATTCTTTTTTTTTCCAAGAGTAATTATTTTTTTGTTTGACAGATTAATACACATGGCACTTCGGTCCCCAGTATATCTCTTTTTTTGGCCAAGTTTTACATATATATGGGGCTTACATGCATTAGGGTGCATTTCATTTAAGTTTTAAAACAGAATTCTTTTAGATTTTTACAGGACAGTCAAACTTATAATCTTTGGGCTGTGTTGTTGAGCATGTGCAGGCTAAATGACAGCCAAACTATAATTTACAAATAACTTGTCATTACCGCCACAGCCATGTTAGTATTTTAAGAGACAAGACTGAGGCAGGCTTCTATGTCTGAAAAAATATGCTTCTTTTAATGAGGGGTTATCTGTAATATATAAATGCTCCCTGAGACTGATGCCCTATGGTTATGGGCAGTGGTAGAGCATAGATCCAATGCAGCCCCCTTAGAACTCGGCCATGCCATCATAATAAAAAAAAAAATGGAAGCAGAAAAAGCAAACATTGCAGCTTCCCAATTAGAAAGTGATAAAATGTTATTCCTGCAGAGAACATTCTTCAAAGCTGCTATGTTTGCATGATCAGTATGGAAATGAAACATCTTGTCTACCTCCTAATAGAATCATGAAACAACAGCAAATATATTTGCAGCTGAAGAGTTGAAGGATATTGTTGGAGGATAATCCAACTTTCTTTACTTCCTAAGGCAGAGCAGCTTCTAAATGCAGAATTTCTGTCTCATCTGCCCTTAGAAATGCCTCAGAGTGTGTCTAACTACTTTTCTTTTCATTACTTTAAATGGAAGTGGAATATTCCCACAATAAAAGGAGAGAGAGGCTTTGCAGAGGTGTGATTATGGAACAAAGTCTCTGGGATGGGAGTGCTGCATTTAATGGTGTCTTCACCCTTAGGATTGCTGCCTAAATCTCCTGTTTTAGAAGAACCGCATGAGCTTGGAAAATAGGGAGTTTGTGACATATCTGTTGGATTTAACACAGAATCTGGACTGCTGTGCAAAGCCTATGGACTATGAGTTTTACAGGAAAACTTTAGAATATTGATTTGTTTTAGAACATCTGCCTCACAGCATGCGCAAACAATAGGGAATCAGGAGATATTCTGGGGGAAAATGAGAGGATGTTTTTTCCTTCCTACTTTTATTCTGTAGTTTTAGGTTTGGTGGATTCTATGAATGCAGAGCTTTAATCAAATCTCAGACTTTGGAGGTGTGGTTGTATAATAAGCCCTGTGTGAAAAGGAATATAATTCTGCAAGAAGCATTATGGTATAAACCGTTAGAGAACCAAGCTTGTGAATAACAGCCACATAGTGTTGTCAGTTGTATGCTGATGTAAGGACAATGTCAAGCAAGAAACTGATACTGTTGAGTAGTGCCAGTAATGTTGCATTCCTCTTCCCTTTCTGATCTCAAGAGATCTGAACCAGAGCAGGAGCCATCGGCATATGTGAAATGCTCTTAAGATGTAGGGCCTCTCTCTCTCTCTCTCCTTCAAAATTCCATAGATGCCTTGCCCATGATGTTTTGCCTTTAGATTATGCTTACATTTTAATACAAACAGAATTCTGCTGTGTTGCTGGACAGCTCAATGAGTTGGCTACCTGGCTGCAGAGGCAGAGGTTGGGAATGCGATTCTTCACGGTGCCTCCCAATGAGAAAGAGTCAGGCTGTGTAGCCCTGGGCCAGCTGCACAAGACCACCCCACTGCTGACAAAAAGAAATGGTAAACCACTTCTGAGTATTCTTTACTGAGAAAACCCTGGCAAGAGTCACCATAAGTATGAAACAACTTGGTGGCATGTAGTTATTATTATATAAAAATAATATATAGCAAGTGGCTTGAGAAATCTCACTTGATTTGTTTTTATTTCTGCCAAAACCAATCAAGCAGAAATCCCAAGATGAACCTTTAATTTCAGTTTCAATGAAGTTTGGTGCCAGTTTCTTACATCAAATCTTATTGTGCACAAAAAGAAAGGAAAGTATAGCCTTTCTGACCTCCAAAAGCAAGAGGCTGATATATTAGGAGGGCACAGTGGTAGCAGTGCTCAGCATGCTATCATTCCCCTTCCACCCCGTTGCATCCCTCCTCTGTAGGCAGCAGAGAGAGAGAGAGAGAGAGAGAGATTGGAGCTTACCCAAAATTTGAGTTGAAGCAGCCATAGCCCTGGGAAAAATTACCAGTCTTTTGTGTGCCTTTTAATACATCTAGTCTGATGGACAGTTGTGACATTTTTGTCATTGTGGAGCAGAAAGGGCCAGAGACAAGGCAGGATCCATTTCAACCTGCAAACTATAAAAGGAGCTAAAATTCTTCCCTTCCCAAATCAGTGTGCCTTCCCCTATGCGGAGGTTCAGGAGGGATAACCAGCACCTGGTTGACTGCACATAGATTCAGAGCTGTGATCCCAAGCAGGGAGGAAATGAAAGATCACCAGTCCTGGAGAAAAATAAACAGCAAATGAGACTAACATACTTTGCATGGGGAAAAAAGTATTCTTCCTTATTCATTAGTGGGCGGCGGAAGAACAAGTAATTTCAGAGAAGGAGGCCAAAGAACAACATTTTAATATTAGAAACTTGTGAATCACCCAAGCATGGCCATTGCTGCTTGCCTGCTGCATGAAGGTCTCTGAACTCAGGAAGAGAAATCAATCTGCTGTAAAGGGAAGAATACGGTCTATGGATTATACTAATTTTACACAGAATTTATTGTTCTTGTTTGAAAAATGATTCACCCAAAGTTTTGCTGTTGTGTTTTGACAAATCACTCAGGTTAAGAAAAAGACATTTCTCACTCTTGTTTCTTAGAATCTTAGAACTGTAAAGCTGGAAGAGACCCTATGGATCAATCATCAAGTCCAGCCCCTGTCAAGGAGGCACAGTGGGGAATCAAACTTCCAACCTCTGGCTCCACAACCAGATACCTAAACCACTCAACTATCCACCAGTTCTTAATTGTTCCGGTTTCATTTATCCTTTAGCCTGGCCATCTGCTTAAATGTTCTGCCATGTTTCCATAGACTTTTCCAAATGCTGACAATGAAAGAAAGTTTTAGCTTAAAAATACAGAAGAACAATGACTTATAGAATTTATGGTTGACAGTGAACCAAAGGTTTTCTATGAAAAAGATGGAGAGTGATGTAGAATTTTGTGAAAGTCTAATAAGAGGGAATTAGTTGTGCTACACCCAATATAACAGTGGCTGATCTATGGAGAACAAGGACCTAAATCCAGTTGCTAGTATAAATTCATTTAAATAATGGGGTTTACATAAGTGTAGATTTACTATTCTGCAGTTGATTCAGTTACTCTGCAATGGTAAGTGACTAGTAGTTAAATTTATGCTATAGCATCTAGTCATTTTTCCAGGCCTGTTTGTTCAGGATACAAATATTATTTATGTCCCTACCAGTGAATGTATTCAACTGTTTTATGGCTTCCTAGGTGTGGTGTTATGTGAACCCTATTTCACAAGGTATGGTTCTGCTGTCTTGGAAATCCATACCAAAACTCCCATGGATTTTAATGGGGCAGGACTGCAATCCCCCACAGATCCAGAGTGTTTAAATTCAATTTAAGTCAATTGGATTTAAGCAGTGCGCAAGATTGCAGCTTTTGCCACTTATGATGTAATAAGAATCTAATGTGTCAGCTTTTCTCCCCATGGAAAGGATACTGCTTGAATGCAAATAGAAGTCTATACCTGTGGTAGTTGAGGTGTGAAGGAAGTCTCCAGTGACTAATCTTCTGCATCAGAATTGCAGAATCAGAATTGCAAATGTTTCATGTAAAGACATATTTCTTATTCTATCAACACCAGTGGCATTACTGACTTCTGAATCCCTCCCAGTCTCAGCTGGTGGCCTAAAGGTACAATTTATTTTCATCATAGCCTAAAGCTTTCTATTATAAAGAATTCCTTTGCAGAGGTGGTTTGAAATGTAAGCTTAATTCTGTGGCTCTCTGGGTAGATGGGTGGGGTGAACTCACATGCTCTCTTTAAAGCTGCAATTTTGTGATTCATTGGCATAAACTCGCTACAACTTCCTTGCAATTGGAAAGCTGCAATCTCTGACTCAGTATTCAGTATTTCTGGAAGATGGGTTGTGTCTTTGACTTTCTGAAAGGCTGACTAGGAGAGATTTGGTTTCTGTTCCACATGTACAGCCAAGAGAAAATGTTGTTATTTTATTTTATTTTTTTGGCTTTGGTCACGTCAGAACTCCAGCCAGTTCTGAAGTGACCGAGGAATAGTAGTTTCCAAAGAAGGTAGTAAAGGCATACATACAAAGTTACAGAAACTTCGCTGTGTTTGTAAAATTTTCATTAGTCTTTGCTCATGGAAAGTATAATAAAGGATTTGGAAACAGTGAATGCTTGGCAACCTAATGACTTCTCAGCTCATACGGTGTTGCTTTTCTCTAGAACAGTCTAGCAGATACGTCTGAATGTCATGGTTTGAAGATAACCACCACCATCCGACAATGTCTTGTTGGATTCCTTGGCATAAGAAAGAAAGAAAGAAAGAAAGAAAGAAAGAAAGAACCTACTACCTATCTGTACATGATTAAAGCCCCTGACTGGAAATATGTCCAGATTCAGCAGTAGTAAGGGAAAAGTGCATAGTATTTCAAGCATCATTTCCCCCATTGTTCCAGAGAGTCTCCCCGACTTCCAGACCAGATGTTTTTGAGACTTGAGAGCCCTAGTCACCTATTATGTGCCCTGCTTTAGCTAACACATGAGCATCTGACCCCACTCTCTTCTCTTCTCATTTTCATCATGTGAAAAGCAACACATGCTTAATATTATTTCAGTCTCCCAAGAAAAGGCAGTCTAAAAAAGGACCTACCTGGAGGCTTAAAAAGAAGTTGATACAGACTATAGCAATCTCATCTTCACCAGCATCCAAGCAGCTCCATTTAGGTTGCATTTAAAGTTTCTGTGACAACTTTAAAGACCTTCTCATACAGAAAACACTTATATTGCCTTGTTTCAGAGTTAAATAATAGCAAACAATAATAAGTAAAATGTTATTTCTTCTTTCTATTAAAGGCCTAGTATTAATGTAGATTTATTACACAATCCCTGTGGTTTAGAATATGAAAACCCTGCTTTCTCTGATACCCAGCCTTTCATTTAACTCCCATGTTATTAAATTATTTGTAAATCGATTTTCATTTGTTATCCTGAGGGTAAAGGTTTCAAATAGACCTTTATCAAAAGCACATTCTTTCATTGCATTCTTGATCTAAACATTCACCTCATAATGTTTCTCATTATAGGTTTCTTTAAGATATAATAGTGTGCCTTCCCAAGAGTAAACAGCCTGAATCAACAAAATTATCCATTGTTTCTCTTAATTTGACTCCTTCATTTGATACGATTGAAGAACAACTGCAACCATGTTACAAGCTTCAGCTTGAAGAGTTGATGTTAGAAAGAATTCCTTGTGAAGGTGAAAAACATCTAGACAAAGCACCACATTTTTTTAACATGGAAGTTCCATTTTCTGTTATCAAAATGAAGCTGAACAGAACTCCTGAACAATAAAAGTAAATTGTTAGTTAAAGAAACATTCTGCAGCAAGTAACTTTCTAGATGCAGTTAGGATAAAACAACGTGAGAAGTGTATATTACTCATTTCCCCCCCCCTCTGTGTTCACCAGATCTTGTTACATTTAAAAATGTGGTCTGTTTTTGTTTCTCATAGCAGAATTAATTTGGTGATTGAATTATCAAATTCTAACATACCTCTTTAAAAAGAAAGAGATTTTATACCAGAGAATCCATGAGATAAAACTACTGATTATTATAAAAATATACATATTCTGAACTTCACTGTCAGTGATCAGCAATTTTCAGATCAGCCTGTGATTAGGGCTGTCAAAACTTTTCTCTCTGCATCTGTGCTGGGTGGGCCTTTGTCTATAGTGAAACTGAGTGCAAATCTGCATGGGTACTTTGACAGTTTCAATAGGAAAGGAGTCTCTTGATTTTTGGGTGTGTGGGCATGAGGATAGTTAACAAACCTACATTTGAGGTAGTCTGAAGTCTTTTGTTTCACTTCTTTGTTTTTTTTTTAATTAAAAGCAATTTCTATAGGAACCAGTCAAGAAGCTTAAGAAGCAAGGCTCTCCCTCCCCCTTTTTTAAAATGGTGCTGCATGATCACATATTGTTGCTGCTTCCACATGTCTGTAACGTGAGTCGTGGTTCTTACCCACTTTTAGCTTTAAATATGGTTTTAAAAACAGAAAGAGAAGGCAACTGTAAAGTCCTATGACCCTCTTGTGTTATAGCAACCAGTCTTTTATTTTTACTTCTTTTTTAAAATTATATAACTAACAAACAAGAATCAAAGGAATACAAATACAGAGGGGAAAAGGAAGGAACAACAAGACAAAAGAAAACATAAACACAGGGAAGTGTTTACAATAATACAATATCTAATGTAATCTTGACTCCATGGTTGTGTTACAAAACTAAAATCCATAACATATATTATATTCTCTACTCATGTTTGTTTCTGGGCCCAATCATAAAACATTTTCCAGCTTTCTTTAACATATATTCTCGGGTTCTCACGTAATGCCTCTGACAAGCTGTCAATTTCTGCAATATCTAATAATTTTTTAAACAGCTCCTCTATCTTTGGATTTTCCTGATTTTTCCATTTTTGGGCCCAGATCAGCCTTGCAGATGTAAATATGTGCAGCAACATATATTTAATTTTTTTAATCAACGATTTCTGGCATTATATTCAGCAAAAACATTTCTGGTTTAAAAGCTATTTTTTGTTGTATAATTTCTTGTGTAATATATTTTATCAGTCTCCAAAATCTTTTTACTCTATCACAATGCCACCACATATGAAAAAAAGTCCCAGGTTGCTGAAAACACTTCCAACACGAGTTGCTAACCCCCGATGTCATTTTTGCCAGTTTAACAGGTGTGGAATGCTATCTATAAAACATCTTTAAAACATTTTCTCTCGGGTTTACTGGTTTAATCCATCTATAGTTGTCATTCCACATTCGAGTCCAATCGTCTATATCTATATTGTAACCCAAATTTTGTGACCATTTAATCATCACTGCTTTCACCCTTTCATCCTCTAAATTATATTCTAACAAAAAGTACACATTTTTGTATAATCTTATCACTAGTATAAATCCATATCCACCTGAACCTTCCCCTCATAAAAACCCATTATCTTGTCTTTTTAAAACCTTGATTCTAATTTTAACATTGCCCACCAGTCCGTCTGTAGACCCATTTCCTTCAGCTCCTGTATAGTTTTTAATTGTTGCTCTTTAGTTAAGAACTCTTTATACATATATCTCCATTCTTTCAAAATTAAAGAAGATTGTGTAAAAGCTTCCAAAGGCGCTACCCATACCGGAATTTTTTTTATAGTAACCAGTCTTAATGCACACCAAGTTCAGTCCTGTCAAATCCTCCATTGCTGCTAATCATCAATCAGTTTTTAGCTCCACCAATTCCTTTGGAAACCATTCAAGTTACCTTTACAGACACTTCTGCATCAATAATGCCTGTAATTAATATTCCATACAGATGACAAGGTAATTTGCTGCAGCTTGGCATCTGTTTTATCTTGCCACATGATGAGGAGGTTTTCAAAATTTAGCACACACCAGTAACAACTGTGTGGGAAATATATAATAAAAAATTGGGGGTCACTCATATGGTCCACGAGTGAATAAATATTGCCTTCAGGGCTGCAGAAAGAAAACTAGAGACTTTGGAAGTACAGCTGTCACTTGGCATTACTTCTCAAGCCATTGGCATTTTGCTATTGCATCCTTACACCTACTTCTACGATGAATGGAAAAGTGTCATAGACTTAACTGCTGACCCAGAGTAGATTAAGTGGGTGGGGTCATTCTGACCTCAAGTTATTATGAAGGCCAGTATCTCTGGGAGAGAGAATCCAGAGGTATTACTGGAGTACAGAGTACTTATTCTGCCAGGTATGCTGTCTTCCTGGAGCACAGATTAGGGATGTGACAGAAGGATTGCCATAATACATAAAACCCACAGATACATATCCATTTCTTCTCATCCATGTGGGAATGAAATCTTAGCTCAGGAGGGTAAATATGACTTTTTAGCAATAACTGAAACTTGGTGGGATGACTCCCACAACTGGAACACAGCAATTGAAGGACATAAATTGTTCAAAAAGAACAGAAAGAATTAAAAGGGATGTGGAGTTGCAGTATATGTCAAAAATACACATTCCTGCACAGAAATACAGGAGGAGGAGAGTGGCTGCCCCATCAAGAGCATTTGGATCAATATAGTTGGGACGAAAAACAAAAGGAACATGGTAGTTGGAGTTTATTACCAACTGCCCAATCAAGGAGATGAAACTTTTGAAAAACAAATTGCAAAGACATGATGTAGTAGTGGTGAGATTTCAATTATCCGGATATCTGTGGGGAGGCAAAATCTGCTTGTGTGGCTGATAATTTTCTCCTACAAAAAATAAAGAAAGAAACTAGAGGACTAGTCTTCCTTGACATGATTCTAACTAATAGAGGCAACTTGGTGGAGGAAATGGCAGTAAGGCGAAAATGACCATGTTCTACTAGAGTTCTTGATTTCAAAGGAAACCAAAGCAGAGTGTAGCCACAAATATATACAGGATTTTTAAAAAGCCAGTTTTAATGAACTCAGAACAAGGATAAGTAAGGTTGCATGACAGGAGATCCTAACAAGAAAAGGAGTCCAAGAAGGGTGAGAGCTTCTAAAAAAGGAAGTTCTAAAGGCACAGCTAAAAACAATTCCAACAACAAAAAAAGGTGGGAGGCAGGAAAAAAGGCCAGCATGGCTTCACAAAAAGCTCAGAGAGGGCCTGAAAACAACAACAACAAAAAGACACATATAGGAAGTGGAAGGGAGGCCAGGCCACAAAGGAAGAGTACAGACAAATAGCAAGGAATTGCAGGATGGCATTAGGAGGGCAAAATCTGAGAATGAGCTGAAGCTAGCTAGAGACACTAAAAGCAACGGAAAAGCATTCTTAGGTATGTGCGAAGCAAAAGACAAAGAAAAGAAACAGTGGCCCAGCTACTCAGTGGAGATGGAAAAATTATAACAGAAGACATAGAAAAGGCAGAAGTGCTCAATTCCTATTTTAGCTCAGTCTTTTCCCAAAGGACAGACTCTGACCCTCCAGACAAATGTGAAGTGCAAGTGGAGGGGACAAGATTGCAGCTGGAGATTGATAAACAAATAGCCAAGGAACACCTTATTGCCTTGAATGAGTCCAAATCTTTAGAGCTGGATGAACTGCATCCAAGAGTACTGAAGGAACTGACTGAAGAACTCTCAGAACCACTGTCCATTATTTTCTTGAAATCATGGGAAATGGGTGAGGTGCCAGACGATTGGAGGAGGGCTAATGTTGTCCCTATCTACAAAATGATGTTCTGATTAGCACGTTAACTAGATGTGGGCTGGATATAAAAACTGGAAGGTGGATACACAGTTGGCTGATAATTAATGTCTCCTTCTCCAATGCTCTTCAACATTTTCATTAATGACCTGGATCAGGGGATACAGGGAATGCTAATCAAATTTGTGGATGACACAAAATTGGGTGGAATAGCTAGCACCCTGGAAGATAGAAACAAAATTCAAAATTATCTAGATAGGCTAGATGGGCTGAAAACAACACAATGAAATTCAACAGGGATAAGTGCAAAGTACTGCACCTCGGAAAAAGAAACCAAACACACAGTTACAAAATGGGGAATACCTGGTTCAGCAATACTACAAGTGAGAAGGATCTTGGAGTTGCTGTATACCACTAGCGGAATATGAACCGACAGTGTGATGTGGCTCAAAAAAAAAAAAAAAAAAAAAAAGGCAAATGCTATTGTAGGCTGCATTAACTGAAGTATAGTCTCCAAATCCCATGAAGTACTAGTTCCCTTCTATTCAGCACTGTTTAGGCCTCATCTTGAGTTGTGTGTCCACTTCTGGACACCGCACTTTAAGAAGGATGCCAAGAAATTGGAACAAGTTTAGAGGACGGCAACAAGGATGATCAGGGGGATGGAAACCATGCCTTCTGAGGAAAGACTGAAAGAATTGGGTATGTTTAGCCTTGAGAAAAGAAGACTGATATGATAGCACTTTTCAAATACTTGAAAGGCTGTCATACAGAGGAGGGGTAGGATCTGTTCTCAAGATCCCTGAGTGCAGGGCACACAACAATGGGGTCAGGTTACAGAAAGCCAGATTTTGGTTGAATATCAGGAAAAAATTCCTAACTGTAAGAGCGGTACAGCAATGGAACCAATTACCTCCGAAGGTGATGAGTGCTCCAACACTAGAAGCATTCAAGAGAGGTTTGGACAACCACCTGGCAGATATCTTTTGATTTGTATTCTTGCATTGAGCAGGGGGTTGGACTTGATGGCCTTATAGGCCCCTTCCAACTTTATGATTCTATGATTCCTCCAAATTCACTAGTGAATGATTAGTGTTTGATATGCAAGTATTCAAAAGATTGTGTTGGATAATGGCATCCATACGGATGTTGCTGTTTTCCCTTCTCAGGGGAAGGGAGACGGCAACCATATGAGAAAGAGGAGAGGGTGCTTTTACCTTTAAGTGTTGCTTAGAAGCAGAGAGTTCATCAGATGCAGCTTTTATTGCAAGCTACAACTACTACAGGTTTAGCCTCCCGACAACTATTAAAGATACAGTAGCCCTTTCCTCTTTTTTCATCTTGTCACCTTGGGGAGGGGCAGCAGCACAGTGTTTGAAGTGATCCCTAGATACTTCCTACACACTCATCGTCACTGAAGAGTATTGCGCATGAAGTGACCAGACATGATATGAAAGCTGATTCACAGGTAGCTGACCCATATATACAATAATGTATTGAGAGTAATAGTGTTTTCAGTGACTGTTTCTTGTGTATGTTGCTGTCTTATTGTGTTGCACATATTTCTCTCTGTCTTTACAAGGTGTTTTTTCTTCTTGTTTTATTTTTAAAGGAAGTTTTTTTTTAAATTTTTAAATAAATAAATATGTTAATGAGAAATATTTCTTTTTAAAACCAGCTTTTACATCCCCTTTACATATCCAGCCAGTTCCCCAAGATGAATGCATCTGCTTTTCCTGAATGAACTGCTTTGCTGGGACTCAATTTACAAGGAGCATATGTCTTGCGTACATGAAATTTGCATGTGTTTGTAAAAAGCAAAGAGAGAGAAAGCACTTTCTGTATTCCTACAAGAAAATAACTAATCCCAAAGGAGAATGTTGTTTAAAAGGAAAAGGAAAAAAAGGGGGGGGGACAGTCAGGGGGGAGACAATCTCCACTAGAAAGGATGCGACGATGTTCTGCTTTAATTTATAAGCTTGGAAATTTGTTAAAAGAGGGTGGGGGACAGGCTAAGGGAAAAGTGAGTATTTGGATTAATTGGTTCCTTTAAAATTACCTCTCTACTGTGCTGTGGAACATAATGAAAGATGCTTATTCAACAGCATGTGCCATGTGCCAATATACTTCTGATATCTTTGACAATGTACTGCTTGGGTGTATATAGAAACCTAAGAATATGAAGAACAAGAAAGAACATGAATAACATGTAGCAGGGATGTGCTTCAGTAAATTCCAAACTCAGTCAATGCAGACTAGTTCTGAAGCTTCCCCACAAAACGCTCAGAACTGGAGCTGGACCCCAGCCAAAGCTTGGTGCACGATTCAGAGAGACTGGGGGTGAGAAATGCCAAAGAAATTAGCATTTTTAGATTATACTGAGAAATGCCCAGGGTCAAGAATACAGGAACAAGAAAGAGGGGGATTGAGTGACTGAGAGGTTCATATTCTAAACCCATATTTTACCAGAGGCTTTCAACTACTGTGCTTTGGATGAGGAACTGTGACACTGATAAAATTCATGATTCCCACTTCCTTTTGCTTTGTTTTGTAGAAAGAGACACTGGAGAGAGATAGAAAATGGCTGAGTAGTAATACTTGTTGGTAACTAGTGATATTACTTTGTGGAACTACAGGCAGAGCAGAGCATTTGAGAAAGGCAGATACAAATGAAAGGGAGAAGGACAAAAATGGGGTATCAAGGTGGGAATTTTTCCAACACCTCTACACTTCACTGTTAAAATGTCTTACATTACCAGAGGTAGGACAAGGCTAGACAGGGAAATTTGAAGTTATCCAGGTTCTACTTATCTTCAATGTGATCTATTTTATCATGCACTTGAGAGATCCTGCCATTCACACAGGAAACGTGTCTTCTTCCATGAGAAGGATCCAGACAGTACTTCGGCTCTCTCCAAGTTCTCCAGTTTCATTCATATGGAGGATGATTGAAAATTCAAGAAACATCAGTTTAAGATATGCAGTAATATGTTATACCATATTACTAGCAGAACATAGCAATGACTTGAAATTACTTCTGGTGATAAAAGAAAATGCAAAAGCAGGGCTATAGCGGAACATTAAAAAGATAATAATAACTAGAGAGGAATTGCATAACATTGAGATATCTTTGGTTTAGTCTTCAGTCCAAACAGAGGCTTGCAACCAAGAAATCAGAAGACTGAAACTTGGACTGAAATTTGGAAGCAATGAAGGAACCAGAAAATATCTTTCAATGTAAGAATGCATTACTCGGGCCTAAAGGCAGGATGAGCTGTACTGTGGTATTCCTAGTTACTATGTATGGACATGAAAGCTGGACAGTGAAAAAAACTGAGAAGACAAAAAATTGTTCATTTGAAATGTGGAATTGGAGAAGAGTTTTACTGATGCTATGGACTACCAGAAAAACAAATAAATGGGTCCCAGATTAAATCAGGTCTAAACTCTCCCTGTCCCAGCTCCCGCCAACCTAGCGGTTCGAAAGCATGCAAATGCGAGTAGATAAATAGGGACCACCTCGGTGGGAAGGTAACAGCGTTCCGTGTCTAAGTCGCACTGGCCATGTGACCACGGAAGATTGTCTTCGGACAAACGCTGGCTCTATGGCTTGGAAACGGGGATGAGCACCGCCCCCTAGAGTCGGACACGACTGGACAAAAATTGTCAAGGGGAACCTTTACCTTTACCTTTAAACTCTCCCTAGAATGACTAAGCTAAGACTATTGTAGTTTGGGTGGGTCATGAGAAGGGAACAGTCACTGGAAAAGACATTAATATTCAGTAAGAGAAGTCATGGGGCCTTTACTTTGCAGACGTGAGTTGGAATATTTATAATACCCTGTTTCCCTGAAAATAAAACCTAACCTGAAAATAAACACTAGTATGATTTTTCAGGATGCTCGTAATATAAGCCCTACCCCCAAAATAAGCCCCAGTTAAGTGAAACCCCGCCCTCCACCATTGTACAGCATTCAGAAGAAGATGACATGACTGTATTTGAATAAATGTAGATTGTTGTACATGAAAAAAATAAAACATCCCCTGAAAATAAGCCCTAATGCATTTTTGGAGCAAAAATTAATATAAGACCCTATCTTATTTTCAGGGAAACACGGTAGTACTTTTCATAGTCACCACAAATCAGAAATGCAGTGATGTCACATTTTTCTCTCAGACACACACACACACGACTTCAGTCATCTTCTCCATAGCCTCGATACTAGACATGGGGACAAATAAAAAAACGAATCATGATATTTGTGGAAAATTGCTGATCTGTTCAATATTCGTCCCTTCATATTTGTGGGTTCCAGAGACCCCATGAATACGAAGGGACGAATATTTCCACATTTTATTTGTCCCTTCGTAATAATAATAAAAAAACATTCTGCCTACCGGCTGCCGATCAACTGATCGGCGGGCCGATAGGCAGCCACCCATCCCCACAGCCTACCCCCACCCCTTCCTCTCCCTACCTTAGCCCCCCCCACCCCCACCAACACCCCCTTACCGTAATCGTCGCCGCCACTGCCAAGGTCTCCATCAGGCCTCTGCAGCGACGGCGTGTAAAAAGGGAAACTGGGTGCCCTTTGCAAAGATGGCAGCTGCGGCTTCATTTAGGGTAGGTGGGGGGTGGCAGCGGGGGGGGGGTGGCGGTGGCAGTGGGGGGTGGCAGGGGCAGGGGGTGGGGGGTGTTTTTTTAATAACCCCACAACGAATCGTCAAATATATTCATTATTCATCGCTCCATGGGGGCAACTTCGTGCTTCATGAGTCATCAGCTTTTGACAATTCACAAAGCGGGATGACTCGCCAAAATGGTGAGTCGTCCCCATCTCTATTTGATACCTAACCTTCTGAAAAACAGCAGTTATATTTTCTGTGGATATCAAAATGACGATAGAGAAATAGAGAAACTGTCCCCCCTGCAAAAGGAGCATCCTTTTCCACATGAAACATTTCAGTGTCCTTCTGAAATTGTGTAGGTTTATTACTTAGGAATCTCTCAGTGCTCTCTGTTGTTTTCACAACTATGAATCAAAAGAGGGAGATAAATGCATCCTTTTTTATACCTTCCCAATAGAAAGTTGGTTTGGGATAAAAATCCTTGGTGCCTTCACAAGAGGGAGCTAAGGGTGCAGTGTTAACTAGCCAACATGGTTGACGGTTGGCTGTGTTGACACTAAACCAGTTGAAATCTGCTGTATCCCAAATCCTTCCAGTCTAGGGATGTTGCAGATTTCTTAGGACTGCCCTGATGTTTGGGTCGACAAAGTCTGAGAGGGGTGTGAGTCTGTCATAACTCCTCCCCATTCTTCCTCTTCTTTGTTAACCTCTTTTTCTTTTTTACTTTTCTGCCCATTAATCTCAGCTGACACAATAGCTGTGCTGGCATATGTGAGATCAGCCAGCACAAAGAGAGTTATGCTGGCACAAGAGGCTTCTGCCCATTTCCAAACCCATTAGAGCTTGTGTATCTTGGGGCTTGGACTGTACTTCTTGTAAATGTCATTGATTTCATGGATCTGCTCTGGTTAGGTCAACCAATTGAATTCAGGCCAGTAAGTGTTTGGAGACTCCTTTGGTGTTATCTTACCAACATATGACTTAAAGGTATGTTTCCACTGGGTTACAACATTGGTGGACAGTAGAAGCCAGTGGGCCTAATGTAGTATTGCATAATATAAATAAAGAAATTATATTATATGGATACCATTACAGCTGAAAAAAAGATACTATATACTCTGTGTGTGTGTGTGTTAGCAGAATCTAAAGTATTTAGTTGATTTCATTGGTCTTTCAAGCTGGTTGATTATATTTTGAATGCCACCATCTGTTCCCATTAGTTCTTTATTGACCTTGATTGGTTTCCTAGGCAGACCCAAAATACCATACTGGAAGATCAATAGACCTCTTTCCTCTTAATGTTATGCAAATACCACAAGATTACTCTGCCACAAAGGATTCAGGTAAAAGCATAGAAAAAGGCAACTGCAGTACTATATTCAGTTTTCAGAGGTAGCTGTTTATGTATACACAGGGAGGTTATCCCATATTTATTTGGGCTGATTTGAAGATTTTTAAACCAGTTTAAATTGCTGTTTCATACAGAAATGATATTTACACCTGTTACAAGAGCCCACACAGCACCTTCCAGTCAGTACAATCTATATTCACCCTATTAACCACTCCTTCCTTTTACCGCTCCCTTCATCTGTCCTCTCTTCCTTTAAAAAAATTACAAGTGGTCAGCATTGAATTTCTACTAAGACTCTCTCAGTTTTCCCTTTTCCTCTTCCCTATTGTTGCTATAAATACGGTGGGTTAAACTGTAAGATAGCCAATTCCTCCTTTTCACCAAAACCAATGAAATAACATTTATTTCATTGTGGAATTTTCTGGATTGCAATCCATTTCTTCAGACACCTCGAGGAAGGGGTTGCATTTTACAAAAGTTCACAATGAAATAAATTCATTAAATTGTTAAGGTGCCACAGCACTTTTGTTTTTGCTTTTGCTCAAACTATATCCAGCAAGACGCCACAGAGAACAGATTCTTAAGCTACCTTCAAAAAGCAAAACTTGTGAAGACTATATACCTCTAGGTAGCATGATACCCAACATGAATTTGACCAAACTCCGGGAGGCAGTGGAAGACAGGAGGGCCTGGTGTGCTCTGGTCCATGGGGTCACGAAGAGTCGGACACGACTTAACGACTAAACAACAAAAAGCATGATACTGCCAACTCAGACTGACAGTTACTCTATACAATAATTGAGTTGTTGTTTTTTCAACTGTGAGCAGACAGGACGCATGACTCCAAATAAGTCCATAATATTACAGTTCTCAAAATTATGTTTAGTACTGGTATAATATACTGCCTTGAAGCTAAAGTGTGTTACAAAGCAGCTCTGATTTCCCAGCTACTCTTCCAGATATTAGCTTTCAACACTCCTGTAATTCATATTTTAGAATGCAAGACGTTTTCTGTGGGAGATCAGATGCCTCTGGCCTTTTCCAGGCAATGTCCCCCCAGCCCACCCCCGTGGAAACCCAGGGATACAGAATGTGCTCCTATTGTGACTCCACTCTTCACCAAGTGATATTAAGCTTGGAACAAGTATTTTAGAAGGAAAAGTTCTGAAATAAAATAGTACTAATCTATCAAGCCCTCAATCACTTTTTACCTTTCCCCTGTTTTCCAAGATGCAATAGCCCTTGTCATTCAGTATGAGGATACTGAACAACGACAGTTACATCTAGTGAAGAAAACTGTCTTTTGCTCACATGAGCAGCCTTTGCTCCCAACATTTATGGGCTTTCTTTGGTTTGTAGATTTAAGGTAATTGTTACCTCTTTACTTCTTCAAAATGTTTCATGGATTAGGCGAAAAGGAGGAAGATAACTGAAGAAGTTCCTTGTGTCTGAAGAGTTCAATTTGTTGTGTATTTATATCCCATCTTTCTGTTGTAATATACAGTTATTTGACTGGAACACCTGGGCTGCCTTACTGAGGGCCTGATCACATGAGCCAAAAGAACCCCAGTTATACCTCTCTTTTTTTTTAATCGTTTCATAAATTTCTGGTCTCATGCACAGCCATGATCGACTCATTTTCCCAGCCAGCGGTTTGTTTCCGGTTTATTTCCCCCTGGCCGGGAAGGTTGTTTTATTTTGTACCAATGAGGAATCCCTTCATTCATTATCGTTTCAGCCTGTGTGAACATTGCTGTCAATTTATTTCCTTTGCAAAGGGGTTGAGTTTCTGAGCACTGTGGCCACTTCACGGCCACTGTACTTGTACTTTTTTTCTCTCTTAAAGGTGTATCAACAAATCGGCATGAATACATTGCTGAGAAGGAGACAGCTCAAAGGATACAGCCTTCCCCCTCTCCCTTGTGGGTGAAATGGGGCTTGAGCAGAGACATTTCCTGCTTTGAACTGTAAAGAAAGGAGTGTTGCATCTCCTCTCTCTCTTTTTTAAACCCTGCTCTTCACGGTACTTTGCAAAGGGGTCGGGTAAAGGAAGGAAGGGAAAAGGCTCGGACCTCTCTCTTGCACTGTTGATGTATCACTTTTGTTGTTGTTTTTATAAAAAGGACAAGGGCAGCTGATTGCTTAGGAAATAGTAGAGAAATTAAGAGCAATGTAGCCTGCTATAACGATTCAAAGAGGAAGAAATGAATCAATATAGTTAAAAACAATGGGAACCTTTTCGCCGGCATATATATCACATTACCACAAAAATAAATGTATTGGTACATAAGAACTATGGTTCTTTTGGCAGATGTGGTTAGGCCCTGGGATGAACCGTTTGCCCTTGCTGTTACAGAGATCATACCCTCTGTGTGAGAACTAGCATAGCGCAATGGAGCAGAACATGACCTCTTGAGTTTTCAGTCCTCCTTTCCAATGACAACTTCTCTGTAAACCTGGAGTACACTGCTTTCAGAGAGAAATCACCCCCATGTGGACTGCAGCTAGACCTGACATCGGAGGTTAATTTATAGGACCACCTGCTCTTAAAAATAGTATATGTGATATGTAGTCAATTAACACTGTAGGTAAAAACAATGAATAATAGTTGTGGTGGGATATGTAGAATCAAATCAAGTCTACATTGTGGATTGAGGGTTTTAATTCTTCCCAGCCAGGTCCTTCTCAGTTAACTATCTGTTCAGCTGTTGTTTGGCCAATGGGGAGAAATCTGGGGTAACAATATGACATTTGTATGTTTTTTTTTCACATAGGAAAAGTTGAAGCCATGTGACTGAATTAAATCATTAAAGTTGCCAAATACAAAAGAAAATAATAAACCCTCTTATGTCAGCCTTAGTCTGATCCACTCCCATCTCGTGGTTATTAATTTTTTCTAAACCATGGAGATCATAATCATGGATCTCTGACACAGTATTTACTTTGGTTCTTAGGCTACTATTTCACCACCACATACAACTTAGAGATAATAACACTCACTATTTATGCTAAATACATTCATTATCTCTATTACCGTAACTAAGAATGCAGAAATCTCAACGCCAATCCATCTGGATGCATCCTACAATGTTGGCCACAGGGCACAATTATCAGTTTCACAAGTATCATATGGACTTACAAATCTTGGACTGTACACTTGATTGTTACTAGAATTACAAACTTATACCCTCAATTGTGGCTGAAGTTACAACTTTCCCTATTTTGTGCTTCAAATATCACTGTGAGATAAGTCACAATTTCTGCCATTCCAGAGATACAAGAACAAAGATTGAACAATAGCAGTTTAGTCCTGCACATCTAGAGAGCCTAGAGTGAAGATGGATTTGTACATACACATTTTTGCTCAGTAGCCATTCAGCTTGATCATCAGACCATGAATAAATTTCCTTCCTTCCTTCCTTCCTTCCTTCCTTCCTTCCTTCCTTCCTTCCTTCCTTCCTTCCTTCCTTCCTTCCTTCCTTCCTTCCTTCCTTCCTTCCTTCCACACTGGTGATGGTTAACTATGCTTAATCCAATAATTCCCTGGGTTTGACATTCTTTGGAGAGCAACACCTGCTTGCAGAGCAAACCACAGCCTATCACGGATAGAGACCCTGACAACATAACAGCAGTTAATAAAGCCTCTGTACACAGCTTGCATTATGGAAGTTCCAAGAGAGCAGATGATGTTTTCCAGCTTTCTCATCTCCTATAATAATACATCAGAATCAAAGAGGTGCAGTTCACTCAAAACCAGCATGGTCCTAACAAGCCAAATGAAGACAATTTAGTAATAGCAGACTTTGAAAAATCCTTGTTTATTTTTTCATGAAGGAAGAGATGTGATAAGTCCTGGAAGAGCTGAGAAACCTTCGTTATTTGGGGCTTTTATGAGGGCAATGGTGGACCAGAGATAACAAAGAGAAAACATCTTTAGGCAGTTTCAGCAAGGGTGTGTTTGGAACCAGCGTATTTCCAGTAGCACATGTGCATTCCAACTCCCTCATAATTCATATGATAATTTATATGTGTGCCTATGTATGTATGTGCCTACAAAGGTATATTGATCACAAACAAAACCTACTTCCATGTCCTTGCCTTTGGGGATAAAAGACAAGAAGGTCTACTCCAATTATTTGTTATTTTTATTAATATTATTTATTTTGCCTAGAGCAAATGTTAATCACTCTAGGGCACAAAATAAACAGCATTATGTTTATGATCAAATGAAACTTGACAGGTGTCACACTTTCCCCTTCCTCTAATATGTTCCCAACTGAAAGACACCTGTTCTCTGTATTCTCTTGCAATCTGTTAAAAGAATTGTGGAACTAGAAAAATTCAATGAGCTTTTAAAAAGTTTTGGAACATGAGGTGAACCTGCTAAGTGTGAGTCTGTGCAATTTTTGCAGGATGACCTACTTAAACTCAGAGGTGTTTTTTTAAAAAAAACTTTTTGGTAGAAAACAGAATTCTTTATTAGTTCTGCCTTTATCAGAAATCTCATCTATTGCTTTTAGGTTTTCTATGCCAGCTCTGTTAGATTCTGCCAACTGTTATAGAAACAAAAGGCCTTTCCAGTTCATGTCCTCCAGAAATAGCCTGCTGCTTAAATTCCCTCATAATTCAACTTTAACCCCATCTAGGTCTATGAGGAAGGCCCCAAACTTTAAAGAAAAGCACGCAAACTCGCCTCCCTCTGGTGTTGTTAAGACATCCTGAGGACTGAAGTGGGCAAGGGCCACTGTTCCTTTCAAGGAGTAATGGCAGAACTCATTACTGAAGAGGAAGGTCAGGTCGATGATTCTTAAGATGTCGAAGGGGAAAAAGTGCCTTCCATGACTTAACTAGATGAAAATCATGAAGCTGCTATAGAGCAAAGAATATTGAATAAATCTGCATCCTGATTCAAAATAAGCAGGTTCTTCAGACTTAAAAAGCCGAGGGAGTTCCAATCCTTTCTCTTGAATAGCCACCTCCAGAACATGAAATGGACTGGTGTGTAGGGGTGTATGTGTGAAGTGACACTTCACTTTTTGAGCAGCTTCATGGTAGGAATGGACTTTCCTTTTCAGATATCACCTCAGAGTGAGATCTGAAAGGGAAAGAAACCCTTTATTATTATTTTTTAAACCACTTTTTGGATTGTCAACCCTTGTGCCCAAAGAGTATTTTCAAGCATATAAAGACTATGTGAAATGATAGGTACTTTATGTTGTGTCCTGTTTCCTGCATTTCTGACACAACAAGCTGATCAAGATAAGTAAGTATGATAGGCAAAAATGCTTCTTATGCAGTGTAGATGGCTACACTGTCAGTGTTTTATAGGTGCCATCACATTCATGCTTGACAGCTTATATTAACATTAACATTTCGGTATCACCAAAGCAGTCCCCACAGTTGCAGACAGCTTACATTACATTTCTCAGTAACACAAACCTAAGCTGTAGAACTGTGATAAGGAACACAAAACAACATCCACTGCTTGCCCAACTGAGCAATCAGTTATGTAGAAAGTCACCAGAATATACAATGGTTCAGGCTCAGAATTAGATATTGTCGGCAGCATTTCATGCTGGCATCTCATAGCTCTGTTCTTCTTTCATGGTAAGAATTAAGCCAAAGGTTTCCGTTCTTGAAGAGCTAAACCTGCCACCACAGCCAGCTCTATACAATCTCACCTTCCCACACTGATTTCAAAGACACTCTTAGCAAGAAAGGATGCAGTTGCTCATGTCAGGAGTGAGACCCTGTGGGGGCCTTTGGATCCTCTTTCACAGCATCCTGAATTATATTTGCAAGAAAAAAAAGGTTTACTCAGATATCAAGAGGTTGTTTCATTCTGTCTCTCAACCATTTGTGTGGGTATAGCCGATGAATATATATCAAATTACCGATATTTATATAATTATTTATTTCCCTTCTTTGGGAAGAGATTAAAATCAATTTTTTTTTCTCTGCACATAGAAACTCAGCCTTATTTTAGTCTGTAAAAAATAATACTCAGTACAATACACTGTCTTCATTTGGCAGCTGAGGCTGCAAGCGTATATTTTACCTGAAAGTAAGCCTCACTGAATTCAGAGGGATTTACTCTTGACTGAATACATATAGGATTTTCCAGTAATGAGGTTGGGTGATGTCCTACTGATCTGGAGAAACAAACATCCAGAGAATTTTTTTAACAGCATCATTTAAGTAATTTTCAGTTTTGTTTAACACAGGTCACCTGATCCTTTCCACTAGTGTTAGGAAGTGCTGTAATTGCAACTGTCTTGACTCCACTGCATGCGTATCTATGACCCTGTGCCATGTTACTCGCAAAGTTGACATTTACGGAGGCTCTGACCTCATTAGCTGAGGAAAAAACACGAAGCACTCTGGGGTCTCATTTCAATATGTTTTAAAGGAGAGTGCACAGGGTCAGTCAGTGCTGGGTGTCCACTACTGGCTGCAATTGCTTCACAAGAAGGTTTCAGGAGTCTGTGAGTGTTTGGAGGGGGGTGCTTTCGGGGGGGTGTGTCATAGATTTTTGTTGTTTCAGGATGTATCTACACATAGTTCCCCAGATTCAGTTAAGCTCTAATCCAACACTTCAGTAGTTCTCATTCATGGAGTTCCATGCATATGATATTCATAAATCACTTCTTCAACCATAGAAAAAACATTTGCTCCATCTGCTACATGATAGCCCTTCACATACTGTATTTGATTATGGCTGTCATTTAACCTCTCAATATTCTCTTCTCCAGGATGAATGAATCCAGTTCCCTTAATCGTTTCTTACAGGGTTTTCTGACCCTTCACCATCTTGGTTGCCCTCCACTGGACATGCTCTAGCTTCTTAATATCCTTCTTAAATAGAGGATCTTAGACCCAATCACAATATTCCGGATGAGGTCTAACTAAAGCAAAATAGAGTGGTGCTATTATGTAACGTAGCTGGTTGTGGAGCCAGAGGTTGGGAGTGCAATTCCACACTGTGCCTCCTGTGAGCCAGCCTTTGTAGCCTTGGGCAAGCTGCACAGTCCATTCCCAGAAAAGGGAATGATAAAACCACTTCTGAGTATTCTCTACCCAGAAAACCCTGAAAAGCATAACCGTAAGTTAGGATTGACTTGACAGCACACAATGATGATGATGTCATTTCAACTGGGTACTGCACAAATGTTGTTTTCCAAGACACTAGGTTGAGTAAAGCTCTTCTGCTTATAAAGTCACCTGGACATGACATAGATGGGTCTGTCTGTGAATTCAATCTAACCTGAATTGACAGGGTAGTCTGAGCAGTCACATTAGAGTTATCTAATATGCTGAATAAAAAGATAAGCAGAGAAATGATTCATTCTGATATGCTATTTGTTTGTTTTTTTGTTTTTTTGTTTTTTTTTTACTTTTTCTTATGTGAGCTAGTGTGGAATGATAGGCTTTTCCTTCCTTGGTTTTCTGAGAATTTCTGCATTTTTACAAGTGTTCTTGTGAATTTTTGTGAAATATACAGTGTTGGAAAATGTGATAAACTATTCCCTTGAAGCAAAAATAGTAGCATTGGGTAGGTTATTTGTGCCTCAATGATTAAGCAACCTGCTCTTTTGTGTTTATTGTGTGTGTTTGCCCACATGCATGCATTAGATTTACGACAGGGGAAAAATCCACCTGCTTTGCACAGAGGTAAAAGATTTATAAATGTAGGTTTGGCACAAATTGCAGAAACCATGATTAGGAGAGGGGAGAATCATCTGATGTCTTGATCTCATGCTGGAGTTGTCAGAGAATCACTGAGGCCATCTTGAGAAGACCAGTCTTGATTATAATCTTGATAATGGCAAGAGTTCTTCACATCCCTCTTTAGAATCCTGCTGGCCCCTTATGTCCCCTGACCCTCACTGAGCTGGAAACTACAACAATATCCTTTGGCTATCTGTAATGAGTAACATTCCTGGAAATGTTGCAGAAAGCAAGCCACAAACTCCCTCCTGTACAATCTGGCATGGTAGTAAGGGCAGCATTAAGGCATTTGGATTTGAGACCCCTGGTACCTCAAGTAGCCTTGAAACCATGTATATAAAACCAAATAGATTAGTCTGGCATGTTCTAGTGA
Source organism: Intellagama lesueurii (assembly GCA_037013535.1). Lineage (NCBI taxonomy): Eukaryota > Metazoa > Chordata > Lepidosauria > Squamata > Agamidae > Intellagama > Intellagama lesueurii. Next base: position 134,696,645 of record JBAJHW010000001.1, on the reverse strand, counting down.
GTTTCTTGTTGAGCCAAAACAATGCGATATCTTTTAGGGGACTGTAACTCCTAACATCCCAGGGACTCGGGGAACGGCATTCCAAAGAACGAATTTGTTCAAGCTCTCATTCCATTATGCAGCTCATTATATCCCATGCATACTTTAAATGAAGAAAACTTTATCAGGATGTTAAATTGTTAGTAATAAATTATGGGTAATGTTTGGTACTAATCCATAAGTGAGGGTTTTATTAACATGTAAAAAATGTAAGACAGGAGTTCCAGTTAAAAGTCATCCTTTTTCTGTTGTCTTCTTCAGTGTCAGCACTTGACATGCAACTACTGTGGTTTGAACATGCGGGAGCTCCCAAAAAACAAAAACAAAAAACCTACTGACATAATGCATCAAACAAACAAACAAACAAACAAACAAACAATAATGGCAACCAGAACTGACTGAATTCCCCAATTTCCGTTGCAGCTGTGCCACTGTATCTTAATAATGAAATGAGCAGAGCTCTCCCCCTTCCTTCCTTCCTTCCTTCCTTCCTTCCTTCCTTCCTTCCTTCCTTCCTTCCTTCCTTCCTTCCTTCCTTCCTTCCTTCCTTCCTTCCTTCCTTCCTTCCTTCCTTCCTTCCTTCCTTCCTTCCTTCCTTCCAGGATGGTTCGTTTCTCTAAACCAAATTATACATGTAATTCCCTGGAAAAAAATCCTGCAATAATGGGAACTGTGTAAGAATATTTTAGGGCCTGGCATGATATTGAATAACCAAACCAGCTACTTTCATAAAATCATTTTCTTTATCACATGTGAATTATGGCAATGAACTTCAATTATTGTCATTCCTTCCTATGGAGTTGCAGTCCAAAATATTGTGTTGTAATAAATGTGTGTGTGTGAGAGAGAGAGAGAGAGAGAAAGAGAGAGAGAGAGAGAGAGAGATTCTCAGTGTACCCTGATAGTTAAGTCATTTGGTGCTAAATATTTCATCTTTAATAAAGTGTGACTATTGCATTGATTGTAAGAAGAAGCATTTGCTTGCAATCTCTTGAATTAGGCTAATAACTTAAAAATTTCATGGGCTAGAGTTCTTCGAACTGAATTGTGTTTCTGGAATGCTTTTTTAAATATAAAAGGTAGCTTTTTGGAGGACTGAACGGCTCAGAGAGTTGGTAATGGGGTATGGAGTGGTTCATTTAAAGGTCGCTGGTTTCATTTTGGCAAAAGTTCAGTCCTAGAGACTGAACATCATCACTTTTTGATCATTGCTCAGTGGGTTTTGTGAAATGAGTCAATTGTTTCAGTTCAGTTCCCTGCAAGTACCCACGTCTCACAAAAATGTCATCACTACCTTTAAGCGGCCATCCCAACAGCTCAGTGACAATATAAACAGCAATGTTGCCCTTGATTTTAGTATTAAAAGACCACAGTTTTCAAAGGTGCCACAAAGGGCACCCAATGAAATCCTCAGTTGATGGAGGAAATCCATGTTTACAGTAAATTTAATGGAAGTGTGTCATATGAATAGGCATAATACCACACATATTGACATACTTGTATGGCCATTTTTTTAAAAAAATCAATAACTATTACCTATTACCAATGCTATCTCTTGTTATTGCATACAAGAATAGAATCTCAATGTCTTCTGTAAGCATGCATTGACAGATTAGGAATGTATGTACACCTTTTGGACTGTCTTCATCATCACTGGGGGAGTATGAAAAAGTAAAATATTATGAAGAATCCGATTCTACTTTTGTAGCAACACTAAAAAAAAGGTATATTCTTGTGAGGTCTGGAACACTGATACAAAAAAAAAGTGTATGGTATTGCTCCCTCCCCCCCGCCCACCCTACCCTGAATATGGAAGCAACTCTTACTCTGTACCTGTCATTGTCTCCATGGTGAGATGTACTTTCTGAAAAGGACAGATTCTGTTACACATGAAGCCTTTCCATACAATTGGGGGCTCTAAAAACAGGTTTCACCATTGTGTAGACAGACTCCACTTGCAGAACACTTTCTCCTGTTCAGGCTGGCCTCCCTTATGTAAAGTTAATGACAAGTGAGGTGGATGAGAACTGTCTTCCCTCATTACACATTGATATTAAACTTTGTTTAAATGCCTGAACAGAGCTTGAATCATCTTAAAATACAAGTCATTTTGTAGAGGTTACTCTAAGATACAAGTCAGTATTACTTCCATTTTAAACCCTTTCGAACCCTGGGCAACCTTTGGCCTTCCAGATGTAGTTGGGCTGCAACTCCCATAAGCCCTACGAAGCATATCTAGTACTGAAGAATGATAGAGTTTCAGTTCCTCAACATCTGGAGCACCACTAATTACCAATCTTTTCTTTCTATATTACATTGCCAGAATGGTTTCCGTAACAATATTCTTATTAGCTAGGGAGTGAAACACCTCCAGGAATGTTAGGTATCACTTGCGCACTTGTTAATCATGGTGGTAAAGGAGAGTCAACATTTTCTTATGTTATTGTACCAGCGTGGAAGCATTTGCTTAAGAAACTGGAACAGAAGATGCTGGGCCCTTAGATTCAACCATTGTCTTGGTAGAACTTGTGGATGGTAAAAGTTCCCTTCCACCAACATGTTGGTCCCATAAAAGATATTTATATTTATGTGCTGTTTATTTAAAGTTACATTTAAAACATAGCACTGTTTAAATCTTGTGATATCTTTCTTCAGCACCATAACGTGACGAAAGCCAGCAAAGCTTAAATCAAATTTATTTGAAAATAAATTACGGATTGTGTTCGTGTTATTTATGATAGGAAGTGCAAGTGGCATAAGTGCTCTGAAGTGGGCAATCACTTTCCTTAGCTCTTTGATAGTCAGCAATATAGCTCAACCCATATTTTAAAGAGACACTTTGGATAAAAAACCCTAAGCTCTCACAAAAAGACCAGTTTTACAACAGTGTTACTTTATGGTGAGTCAGTATATGTGACTGCAATAAGGATGATGAAGTAATTACTGTTTTATTGAATCTTAAGAGTTCTTATCCCCTAAGTATAAATCCTTGTAACTTGTCAGCTTTGGGAGAATATACATCTTTTTTAAAAAAAGAAAAAAACTTCCCCTTGATGACATCATAGGTAAGGTAAAGGTTCCCCTTGACATTTAGTCCAGTCGTGTCCGACTCTAGGGTGCGGTGCTCATCCCCGTTTCCAAGCCATAGAGCCAGCGTTTGTCCGAAGACAGTTTCCGTGGTCACGTGGCCAGCGCGACTAGACATGGAACGCCGTTACCTTCCCACCGAGGTGGTACCTATTTATCTACTCGCATTTTTACATGCTTTCGAACTGCTAGGTTGGCAGGAGCTGGGACAAGTGAAGGGAGCTCACTCCGTCGTGTGGATTCGATCTTACGACTGCTGGTCTTCTGACCTTGCAGAACAGAGGCTTCTGCGGTTTAACCCGCAGCGCCACCACGTCCCCTGATGACATCATAGGAATATGGCTAATACGGCAAGAAAATCAATCTGATTGTATTCCAGTTAGGAAGGTCTGCCCCTATTATTGATTGATTGACTGACTGACTGACTGATTCAACTTATATAGCACCCCATAATGCTTGGGAACAATCTCTGTGCAATTTCCAACATAATTATGCAAATAACACTTTGCCCCCTCCAGCGAGCTGGATACTCATTTTACTGACCTCGGAACAATGGAAGTCTGAGTCAGACTTGAGCCAGCTACCTGAACCCACTGGGACCAAACTGAATAGAGGCTTGACTGCAGTACTACAGTTTAACCACTGCGCTACAGGGCTCGTGTGTTCCAAAATATGATTTTTGAAACAACTGCTGACATATTATTTTACTAAATTCATCACAATGGTATGCATTTCTTACAAATAAATCTACCAAAATTACTACTCATGCCAAGGTTTACTTTCCAGATGCCTATGGCATTTGTATGGCCTAACAGAAAAAATGAAAAAAGGAGAGGGAAAAAAATCATTTCTGTAAAGCTTCTAAAGTAGATTCTTACCACTAGGAGTAGGTGATCGGCTATTACAGCTATAAACTGGAAGAAAAATATAAATGTCTGAGGAGGAATGAAGATAATTCAATCATGAGGAGAAGATCTGGTTTTTAAACTGTGGAATGTTGTGTCAATAAAGCTGCATGAAACATACACCATTATGAGGCATTGATTTTTCTATTATGCCAGTGAGAAGGGCAAGTGACAGGGGCTCTTTGATCCCTATTGACACATATATTTGTAATTTGCTTTGGCATTCAGTTGCAATGTAGATAACACAACAAATTGGTTTGAACGATGTTATCATTTTAACTGCAGGTGTGCATCACCTCACTTAAAACATCACAGCATTTGCATTATTTTTTTAAAAAATTGCTGGAAGGAATCCAAAATATAACAGTTTAGGCTTATTTTTTAAAAAATGAACTGTTCTTTTCTTTATTTCTGTGCTGACCTTCACCATCCCATATGTCCTGGTTCCTTTAAAAAAGCCCTCAGCTTCAAAATTAAGTTGCCGCACAGCATACGGGTTGCGGTGAAAACCACCATCAGCTCCCAGAACCCATTCCATGTTTTGGGATGTTGGTTTGGGTTCCTGATTGTGCTCTTCTCAAACATTAATTTTGCAAGTCAGAAAATATAAATGCTGAATGTCAAAGACGAACCTGTCGTGTTCTGTATTTTTCTATATACTGTATTTCCAGGGTGGTCAAGTTAAATTGTCGTAACAAAAACAATAATGAGCTTTGCATTATCTTAAGGACAAAAACATTTTATTTGGCGTAAGTGTTTTTGAACTGCAGACCACTTCTTCAGATATTTGAAACCAGTGCCAAAATTCATTTGTATCTATAGCCCAGTTGTGGCATTCATTAAATGGTTAATTTGAAAGTTTGAGCAGGCAGAGAGTTCTAGCTGTACCCCTTTGCCTGTCACTGTCTCCATGGAAAGAGGGTCCGTCTGAAGCAGAAAGTTTCTGCTATGTATGGAGTATCCTGAAAAGCCAGTGTCCCTAATTGTGTGGAGAACCTCCCAATCTAGCGGACAATCTCCCAGCTTTCCTTTTTCACATAGAAATAGTGACCACCAGGCGGCAGGACTAGAACTGCCTGTCTGCTCACATGTTCAGATTAACCTTTTCTTTCCCTGAGCATGAGTAGGGTTTATATAAGCTTAGAATCTCAAACTGTATCTCAAATCTTTGCCATCAAATCTTGACAATTTGCTTCACGTAGAATGTTCACGAGGAAGTAGGAAAAGCACATCATTTTAAAATATCTGCAAAAGTACTTGTTCAAACAAACAGCTGCTTTTAAATCCCCCTCCCTCAAAACTGTATTTTAACCATCCTGCTGTTGTATAATACTGTTGCTTCAATATTTCCCCCCATCATGAATCCCATCATGAGAGAACTGTGTGCTCAGCAACACCTCAAAATAAATTAATTTGAACTTCAAAAATACCTTCTTTTACTTTGAAAAAATATACATATATTCATGCCATTTCACTTTTCTTATTATTTTGGCAACTTGAGCTTTTCCAAAAGCAAATAGTGGGAAAGTGGGAGGTCATATCCATAACAGACACATGTTGAACATCAGTCCCCAGTCAATTAAGTAAAAAGTTTGGATGTGGTAGGAAAAAGTTTTTAGACACACACATCATTTCCTTTCTAAGTTTCTTCAGGTGTGGATAATTCCATGTACACAAGGGCGTATGTTTTTCCTTTCCCCCAAGCATGATTTTTCCCCTCAATATATGTATTTCTATAACTGTCTTAAGCTCCAACGGCAGTCTGGCACGTCAGGAGATCAACCATATCTAAATACTAATCAAAAGCAGCAAGAGGAGATTTTTAAAAACCAGAAAATGAGCAGATCAGGAAATTGCTTGGATTTGCAGGTGTTAACAGTCATCAAAAGGAGGGAAAGACTGATTAGCTGCAGTCGTGATCATTCCTCAAAACAAAGTTTTTTGCCTTTGCTCACATCAAAAACAGAATAATGTGCTCTTTTGCTTGACTAAGATTTAAACTATAAGTCATATGAAAGTTAACAGAGTCATTTAGCCCATTCTGACAAGGGTTGTCTATAGATAGAAATGGACTTCTGGATTTTAATTGTGCTCTTGGACTGAGTTTGTGTTCATGAAGTGGGGAAGGTGTTACACAGTGAAAACATACATTCAATGTTGGAAAAAGTTACCTTTTTGGATGACAGAATCCTGAAATCAGCAGAGCTGACAATTTGGGAATTGTGAAAGCCTGGAGCTTTTTCCAGCTTCCACTTGCATCTAGCAAGTGGTGAGTTTGACAGCATGGTGTATGAATTAATTTGAGATAGCCCTATGTTTCTGTAGATATGCAGCACTGTCAAAGCTCTAGTAGCATATATATGAATGAACAATCTTGTTAGAATTATTATTACATAACTCTCACAGCTCCTTTACAAAATAACATTGCTGGCTTCCAAGGATGAAAGACTCTCTGCTGAGTTATTTTAGAAAATACTTCTCCTGGTCTGCAGGTCAAGTTCTTGCAGTGGGGGTGGGGGCGGGGAGTATATGTAATGGGAACGATGTAAACCTTTTCTTTAAAGTATCCTCTTGGATATAGGAAGTTAACATTTGATTAATCTTTATGTTTATGCTTATGTTTTCCTCTTTAATAAAAGAAAAATTATATAGGCTGGATTTCTAAAAACAATAAATATTGTCAACTCTATCGGAACATGAACACTTGGCTCTTTCATGGAATCCTTTGAGAACTGGATTCAAAATGCTACACCTATTAAAAAAAATACACCAAAGCATTTGCCATTCACATCTGAAAAAACTGCACAGGAGAGGGAGAAGTGCATACATTACTAGCCAAATCTACATACATACATACAGACATGCATGCACAAACCAAGAGGCACCCCAAAAATGTGAATTATAATCATTGGTGTTCATTCCATGTGTCGACCTGTATATCAGAAAATTCTCCAGTGCCATTCAAAGGGTATTTGCAAATGAAGCACTGTTTCCACAGATTACTGTACTTAATGGAGAAAAGTGAGTAGTAGTTATTTAATTACCATAAGCCTGGTTTTTTGTTGGTTATGTGACTGCTGCAGCTCAGTAAACTTTGTGAGGGAGATGACAGCATAGTAAAAGCCACATGCACCAACATATGCTTTGCAAAAACAAAAGCAACCAAAGAATTTATGCACATTTCCAAATGCCATTGAAACGTCTGTAAAATGACACAAAATCAAAGCACCAGCAGGGTGACCTTTTACTCTCTTTCTTTTTGACACCCTCCCATGTCAGAGCAAAATCTAAATTGCAAAAAGATAGAAACCCATTTATAAAAAAAAATATTGAAACACAAATCTATATATACTATTCACAGGGAGTATATTTGAGCTATTGCAGTGTTTTATCAGTCGGATACCTCTTAAACTTTCATGACTCTGTCTCATGGAATTCTGAGGTTTGTAGTTTCATGAGGTACTTAGAATTCCCTACTAGGCAGCCTGGCTGCACTCCTATGAATTAACAGCATCCAAATTCTCTAGCTGAGAATTCCTGCCTCCCTTTGCAGTCCAGGAGTCCATTGTCTCATGCTAGTTCTAGAAGCTGAAGAAACTACTTTGTAGTTGCTGCTTTGCGTGTGCTTCTATACTTCAGACATTATTCTACAGCTGATGGTGTTGAGGAAATTTTTGCCCCTCAATTCTATCTTGTTTTTCTGTGAAATTTAAATGGTAAAGAGTCTTCAGTTTGGTGTGAAGTTGTTTTCCTATTAAATTTGTTCCATATATACCTTCAGGTGTCCTCCTTGGAAGATGCTACACCTGGTTAATGGAAGGCATCTGGGTCAAATTCTGCCCCAGCAAACCACCATGACTGTAACCTTCTCAACTTGTTCATAACATGTGTCCGTCCTCATAGGATTGGACCACGGTATCCCTTACCTTCAAATAATATGTCTCAGGATGCTTTTCGTCCTAAAGCCTTTATCATTATTCCTCTAAATTGTGGCAAAATGTTAATACTGTGTTTCCCCGAAAATAAGGGTCTTATATTATTTTTTTGCTCCAAAAAACGCATTAGGGCTTATTTTCAGAGGATGTTTTATTTTTTTTTTTATGTACAACACTACATTTATTCACATACAGTCATGTCATCTTCTTCTGGTTGCTGCACAATGGTGGAGGGCAGGGTTTCACTTAACTGGGGCTTATTTTTGGGGTAGGGCTTATATTACGAGCATCCTGAAAAATCATACTAGGGCTTATTTTCAGGTTAGGTCTTATTTTCGGGGAAACAGGGTACATACCAAAAGCTAGCTAGTTGAACTTTGTTTCAGAATTCATCCTGAAATCTGGAGGGGAAAACTGGAGAAGAAAATGAAGTGATGCCAAACATTCGCTTGAATGGAGTCTGTAGTTCTTACTCAGGTCTTTGCAGCATGCATATTAAAAGGACACCTTGTCAACCAGCCACAATTACATACAACAAATTATGCAAACTTTATGCAAACACCAATAGGAATTTGTGTGTTTTGTGTTATGTAATATAACCTTGAAGTGATTTTTATGTGGTGAACTCTGACAGGTGGAAAGGCCTGCAACTGTCAGAAAAGCTAATATGGTTTCCAAGGAAACTCTTATAACCTTAGTTGGCTTCTACTTAAAAAGGTGTTTAAATACTGATCAGAAGAAGCAAAAAGTTCTTATTTTGGTAGGTGGTTAATTTTCACCCACTGGCTCATAAATATAGGCAAGTGGATCGGCAACTAATGATGTGTTGAAAGGTCATCAGTCAGAGGATTCTGGCTAGAAAGTATGCAAGAAGAGTCCAAACACTATGCAGAGGGTAGGCAAGTTCTGGGGCATAGCACCTTTGTGCAGCTCCTCTGAATGACTTTGTTGCTGTGGCCCCAGATTTCAGCAGAAAAGCAGTGGCAAAACCAACCACATTTTTCCTTCAACAACTAGGTACACAGAGAATAAGCACCTTGCTTTTGAGCAGCATCACACTGTCTGGAATCTTCTCAGAGTATGGTTGGGCTTGGAAACAGGGCACATACTCCTTATACACCATGTCTTGGAAGAGACAATTTTGTTCTTTCAGCTGTTACTACCACACCAGAGAAATCCAGCAGCAGTAAGGGGCATAAAAATAACTACCCCCTAGAATCCATTGGAGGAAACCATGTTATTTGGGGAATTTGCCAAGCAGAGAAAACTTATGGAAAGAGGAAACTATAAAGTTAACAGCCATTCTCAATGGAGTACCCCGTATGGCCTCTGAGGAGCCCTGACACATTTGAAGGTGGCTACAGACTAGAAACAATTCTTCACACACCACTTTATAAGGTTCTTTTTGCAACGTACACAATCCTGATTCAACCTATATTTCTTTCATATTGTGTTTATGGCCATGGCCAAGAAAAGGGTTTTTTGGTCTGGGGGAAGAGGTTGGAACAAACAGAGCAGGTGAAATCATAAAATGCAGAAGGTTGGAAAAACTGGTAGGAGAATAAAACTGGCCTGACCATCTTGCCAGTGGAAAACTGTTCTTTATTGTATCATTGTCAGTCAGTCCTTGACAAGAAGGAAGGGTTCCGGTAAAGCTGTACGAGTTTGTTGATTGAAGATTGTATCGAGCAGTCAGCCAACAATGAAAGACTGAAATGTGACTTTTCATAGCCCTGTATTTGTCAGCTGAGTTCTTGATCAGTGGAAGGAAGTTAGCTCCATGCTTCTGAGCTATTCTGAGTGGGCTAACTAGGACTGAAGTAGAAGAAGAGTAATTGGTAATCTGTTTTAAATATGAAAGTGGATTAGAATAAGGAGTAGAAACTTATTGAAAGGAACATGGAAGAGTGTGCTTCATTTCCACTTCTATTAGCACTTCCAGGAGGCATCTTGGAGTAATATCAGACCCCTTCCAAGTAGCCAGAGAGGTAGTATGTGAGCCATGCAGCTTGTGGATATAGGAAAGAAAGAGGTTAATGTTTAGGCATGACACAGTAATGGTGCTGGATGCAGACTACAGTGGATTCTGTGAAGCAATTTTGCCCCAACCCAAAAAAATTAATCATAGCCAAAATAACTAGGAGTTTGTGTGAATTCAACGCACCTATGCTGACAATGTTCAGAAAAATGGGGAAATGTTTGCTCATTTTGTGAACGATTTTAACATTATACATAAACTTAAAACAGGACCTGAAATCTCCTTGTTACTGGGAAAAGGACTATATAAAAATAACATTATTACTTGTACCGGACTATCTTCCAGCTCTGAGAAATTTTGCTTTTAAAAACAAGCAAGTAGTATAGTAAAGGTAACATCAATCCACCCATATAACTGGATCAGAGATTGAAAGATTAGTGTTTTGTTTTTTTAATGGTAAATTCAAGTGTTAGAAATGGGAAAAAGAATTGGAACATTAACTTTTTGCTAGTTGCAAGAAAAAAATTGAACATATTTACCTCATAAATTGAACATACTTAATAAGGTAATTGAAAAATTATTTGGCCTCCCACACTTTGCAGTTGGACATGTTTTTTTTCACATTCTCTCTCTCTCTCTCATAGGGAAAAAAAAGCTATTCCTCCCTTCCAGAATTTCATTCATTTTTGGTAGCCCCATGTTGGTCCTATAAATGTATTTCAATCATAATAACCAGAAACCTTAGCTACGATTGGCAAAAGTATATGATATTCTTCAAGCCTTTAGACACTTATAGTTCACATCGGTTAAAATGTTCAAGGCTAGAAGCCATGGCACTACAAAAAAATACCAAAGTACTTACTTATACAGTGGAACCTCTACTTACGAACGTCCCTAAATACGAACGATCCAACGTACGAACAGCTCCGGCCGCAAAATTTTGCCTCTACTTGCGGCCGGAGCTTCAACGTACGAACGGGAAAAAGGCAGGGGAAAAGGGCGGGAAATTTAAAATTGCTAACCGTTGGTGGCGAAAGAGGCTGCTTCTTTGTAGCTCTTTCGCCCCAATGGTTAGGAAAAGGGAGGCTCAGCCTCCAGGGCTTCCAGCACCGCCGCGATTGGCGCCTTCGGAGGTCTCCCAGGGCTTCCTCCGATGGCGGTGGGGAAGCCCTGGGAGACCGCCAAAGGCGCCGATCGCGGTGGCGGGGGACCCCCAGGAGGTCTCCGATGGTGGCGGGGAAGCCACGATCGGAGGCAGCGGTCACCCAGTGCCGAGAGGCTTGAGCTGGCCGGGTTTCTTCGGCCGCTTGCCTCCCGGCTCACCTCCCGCTCGCTCCTCGCCACCCTCCGCCATTTGAATTTGCCGCCATGGGCCCACGGAGGGTGATGCGGAGCAAGCGAGAGGCGAATCGGGAGGCAAGCGGCCTAAACCCAGCCAGCTCAAGTCTCCCGGCGCTGGGCAACCGCTGCCTCCGCTGCAGCCAGGGGCGAGCAGCTGAAGCACCCCGGCCAGGCTCAAGCCTCCCGGCGGCGCCGGTCACGGCGGCGGCGGCAATCGCAGCGGCGGGGGACCCCCGGGAGGCTTTGGACAGGTAAGCTCCATTTTTTTTCTTTTAAAAAAAGTTTTCTTGTGTGGGTTTTGGAGGGTAGGTTTGGGCTGGGGGGGTATGTTTCTGTGTCGTTTTGTTTTTTGGTGATTTTTTTTTTTGCAGTCCCAGCGTGGGACTTGCTCCAATGTTTATTTTTGGATTTGTTTGTTTTTGTTTTTTGTTCTTTTTTGCAGTCCCAGCGTGGGATTTGCAGTGTTTTATTTTTTATTTTTTGGTATTTTTTTCTTCCCCCAGAACGCATTAATCGGTTTTCAATGCATTCCTATGGGAAATGGTGCCTCTACTAATGAACATTTCTACTTACGAACACCATTACAATACGAATTAAGTTCGTAAGTAGAGGTTCCACTGTACTTCTCTATCGTGACACAGTAAAATGACTTTCCTAAAACTTTAAAAGTGAATGTAGCAGGCCTCAGAGATCCCATCCAAGGTGGCTAAACAGGTCATAATGACCAATTCCTGTTGCACCCAATCAGTTAAAAAGCATTGTTCACAACTGAAAAGACATACCAGCTTAAGTATTCCATGGATAGCATTTGACAAATAATGTTTTTAGGAAGACCACAATCCAGTAGTCTTTCTGTAAGATGAAGCTGAGCTTATTTACATAAGCCTTCTCCAAGCTTCTTTAGACTGAAAGAGAAGGCTGAAGGCCCAATTGAGCTGATCATTCTGTGGCTGCAAAATTTTCCAGCTGAATAAAACAAACAGAAAAATGAAATAATTAATGAACATATAAAACCCACTCTCTTTTTCTTATTGCAAGAGCTGAGCTATTAAACTGTCCAGAAGGAATTGAATTCATAACAGAGCCTTAGCTGTTTTTGCACTAAGAACAGCCAGTTCACCCTTTTACAAGGTTAATTCTTAACCTTGGAGCTTTTGTTGGTCTTAGTTTAAAACTCCCAGAAACCATGAGAAATGGTGTTGGTTCTTGGCAATTAGAATGATGGCTTCTAGATATTGTAATCCAAATTAATGTAGTGGGTCATGGTTGGGCTGTGCAGTATGAATTTAATTTTGGGCAATTTCCTTTTTGAAAATGGAAGTGTGAAGTGACATACGCCCTCTGGAGAGGAAAAGCTCCACAGAAATGTTCTTTATGGGTAAAACTCTCTTTAACATTACTTTTGAAGTGTTATTTTTCAAACGTTATACTTTAAAATCCTTTTTTTGGCCTTGGTTAAAAAAAAAATCCAGAACCAATTTAGCATAAACACATTGATTCTAATCCATTATTTCCGAGCTCTTAACTGGATATCCTAAAATGGAAATATAGATTAAATAAACCATAATGATAATGATTTTAGAACTGCAGAACTGGAAGGGATCCTATGGATCATCAGGTTCACCTCCTGTCAAGAAGGCACACTGGGGAATATCAATTTTAAATTTTAAGTTCATTTCCCTGTCATTTATTTAATTCAACAGGGTAAAAATCTAACCTATGAATGTGGTCTCCACACAATGACAGATGCTATACATATCTATCCCTATAGCAATAGAAAGAGAGGAGGGAGAAAGGAGGCCTAGAGAGGTAGGTTGATTTAAAATTTTGGTGACAGAAAAATGTGGGATTGATGATCATATCCCTCCACATATAGTGGCATGGGTGAGTTTGTAAATAATAGTTTTCCATTCTGATTACATTGATGGGATAATATGAAAAAAAATTCAATGAAACTGTTCATATATGTTAATAGAATAGTAATGTGTTAAATCTGTGGAACAATAAAAAAGGTAAATATCCCCAACTGTTACATTTTTTTCACAACTTTGGGATAAATAAAAGGCACATTGCTAGTTGGCCATTCTAAATTTCAGTGAAGGCTCAGCCACCTTTGTTCTCCATTGTATAATCGGTGGCACATATGTATCTATTACATGCATGTACACACAGAGAATAAACTAGTTTTTAGTTTACATTTCATACTTTTTTGTGGCCACAAGCCCAAAGCATGTAAAATATCTTGACTTTTAAAAAAAAAATCTATTGACTTCATTTGTGGAGGGGATTTAAATGCAGACAGTTCAGTAATAGTGGGAGTGAGAGCTAGGAAGGTTAAATTGCTTTCCTTTTCTGCGTGAAATGACAGAGCTCAAAACTTCCAAAGGGCTTAAGAAAGAAGCTAATATTTTAATTGGCTTGTTTTCTCTGTAGCCAAGATTAATAGCTCTGTCAGTGTGGTTGGATGATAAGAAACAGATGAACACATTGTGAAATAATAAGTTGCAGGAAATATTATGACAGCATTAATTTGTAATTTTAGGGTCCAATCCTGGTGGTTTTTCCTCACTTGAGAACTGGAAGTTTTAAATGTCTAATAGGATTAAATTCAAACCCAGCATTCTTGCCAACTGCTTAGGCAAGGTGTATTGGATTAAAAAAAAACACCCTCTTACTAGCCTATAAAGTTGTTAGGGAGATGTTCAATAACATTCTCTATCTTTCAGGGATATACATTCTGGTGTGCATTGATAAAACATCACACACACAAAATAAAAAAACTCAATGCGCTTGAGTGTGTACTTGTATCAGGATGATTTTTGTCATCTGGTGCTTTGCCAATGTGCAGAAATGCATGCACACTTTTTTACAACACATCACGGCACAAAATGCAGTCATATGTGGATTTCATCAGGATTGCTTTATTTGCACTAAACTTTTGAACTCTGGGAAAGTTAAGGGGGAAACGAAGCAAGCTAACTGTAAGGATTTGACATCAGAAGCACACTTCACACCCTGCATTGCAGATGTCATGTTTAGAACATCTTCAGAAATCTGGCAGAAAAAAAATTAGTGTGTACTAGGCATGTGTGCTATCTTTGGACAAACATGCAACACTGGATGCATCCAGGGGTACCTCTACAATTCCAGAGTGGGTACACGGTAGAGCAAGGAGCCGCTTTTCACCCCCAGGATGGAGCAACATCACAACAGATTTGTTGCACTCCATTTGCCATATGTAGAAATAAAGAGATGATCAGTGATTGAAACTGAGGAAGAGGGAAATAAAGAATAATACAGTAACAGTAAACTGAGCTGGTGATACCAAGAAGACGGTGAGTTGCAGCTGAAGCACTCAGGCTCAAGATATCCCCTATATGCTCTAACCATTGAGGAGCTAGGGAGGACTCACATTGAATCACTGCACATTTGTACAGTATTCCCTTGCAGCTGCTTCACCGGCCATCTCATGAAGCTGCCGGATAAAAAGAAAAGCTTGCATCACTGTTTAGATAGATTTTTTTGTGTTTCGTAATACTCTTTTACTCACTCAGCTTAGTTTACTAAACTTTGCTGAAAACATTGTGTTATGAGGATTGCTTGTGTATGTGAATGCAGAAAAGCAATTGCTATAGAGGCTTTGTGGGAGAGGTCACACAATGAGGGTGTTGCATAGCATCCTCAGTTCATAGCAATCTGTGTTTCTTCCACTTGCAGTTTTTTAAGGAGATACAGAAATGCACAGGTGCATAGTTCAGGAATGGAGGAAGTAGGAATTTCTGCTATAGGGTACGTACAGTTTGGGCCTTTTATGGGGGTATAGAATGATTTGGGTTTCCTGAACTCCCTCATCTGTTCCAGTGAGACAATAAAGGAACAGAATGGAGGAGTTATTCCTTACATTCTTAATCACAGATGAATGCTGGGCAACATTGTTTTGATGATAACTTGTATATTCTCATAATAGAAGAGACATATCACCTGAATGAAATTTATATTTGAATGGGTGTTATGAACAATGATTTACAGTTGTATAATTGGTTGCCCTGGGGAAGAGATGTATTTCTCCTCCATCTAAGTCTTATGAAGGCATTTATCTGCTCATGGGTAGGGCTATATTTGTGGTAGGGATGGCAGCATTCAGAGAAGACCCAACCTCTGAAACTGGTCAGTTAAACCTTCATTTAAACCATCACTTGTTGAGTGTAAAGTTCTGAGGCATGTACAAGTGCATTTGGTGGAACAACTCCGTGGATTGAAAAACTTACAGAGTTTCTGTGTACTTGCAATATGCCTTTATCTGGATTTCTGGTCAGGGGAACTGCATAAACCTGGTCAGCTGAACAAGCGTAGAGAATCCTGGTCAGGTAATGTGTGAAAGTCTCTGCATGGAGAGGTTCAGGGTGGATCTTATATCTGTCTCTACCATGAATGTAGACAACACGTACATGTTCAGGTAAATGCTAGAAGGGAGGTCAGCTGAAAATAAAATCAGTCCTTCAACAGCTTTGTTTCCATTGAGCTACCTAATCTTTGGCAGGGAAAAAAGGAAACGCTAGAGATGTGATAAGTACTCAAAATTGTTCTCTTTGTTAGCATTCTTCCAAGTTTTGTTGTGCTGAGACACCCCCTCCAGACCTTTCCCCTCCCAGAGAGTTTTCCTGGCTTCCTGCAAAAGTGAGACTGCTCTTGCCTCACTGTTTTGTCATTTTCTGCTGAGTCTTTGTGCCGGAAACTGTCAAATTTTCTGCAAATGCATGCCATTCCTGTTTGCTACAGCCATTCCACATAGGTTGAAGTGAGGAATCTTGAGTAGGAAACATCCCAATCTGTTTGGAAATTGTAATAATTTTGCACAAGAACTGTAATAATTCAGTAATTCCATACAAAAATGATAACAGTTCAAGAATTATTTACAGAAATGGCAAAATGTCTGCAAAGATTGGCATTTTAAAGATCCCTTAAGACTTGACATGAGATTTCTTGGCTGAATGGGAGGGGCTCACATACAGAAAAAAAATATCCCACAATGAGGAGAAAATAGGAATTTTATTCTTTGTCAAAAGTGAGAAGCTGCAAGATTCACACAGTGAAAATATTGTTTTGTAGGGTCTCATTAGAACACTCTGTGTCCTTGTTCGAACTGTTAGATAGCCAATGAAACCTGGATGAGGGGAGATCAGTTTCATTCTCTTTTATTCAGCTGAGCAAAGGAGCCGGGCAGACAGTCCTCTGCACGCAGGCAAGGAGTGTCGCACCAACAGTTTGATTTCAGACATACTTATACCCTTAACATTGCTCTCTGCTCCTGCACCCATCCTTTACTGTGGTTTTCCTGTTTATCTACACACCTGCAACCTACTTATCTTTCCTGTGTATATACTGTTCACCTCATGCATCCTGTTATTGATATTATTTCTGCAAGCTTAAGCAGCTAAGGTTTTATATAAAATGATAGCGTGATACAAAATGGTAGTACAGCGGTCATGCCCTTCAGTTTCTTTATATCTCATATGGTAAGATTACCATAAAATAGTATAATCTCAATTAATTGTGTATGTATAGCTTTATTCAAGCTTTTACCTGCATATCTAGAGGTCTATCCCCCATGCCTGGCTGCCTTTAGATACTTATATATTCTGCCAGAACATATGGGAAGGTTTGTGCACACTTGACTAAATGCACTTCCAGTGCTCCTGCAACGAGAAGCCCTGATAAATAAATGAGCTCTATAAGTCCATTCATCATGCACATCTAGAAGGGTTGCAGCAATATGGGGAGGTGCTTAAGCATATTTCCATGTTTCCCTTCCTATTTTAGCTATAAATGTTTAGTTGCATGTGCGGGCAAGCATCCACATAGGATCTGTCTTGTTGCTGGCAAATGCAAACATACAGAGACAATTTAATATTTACCATGTTAATTTGTTTATTGCAATCCAGACTCTGCATCAGACTGGTACTAGTTCCCATGCAGCAGATTTCAAAACCATATTATCTTTAATAGTGAACTGCCACATTCACATATAAAAAAAATAATTAGGGCCATTTGTGCTTCAGAGGTACTGTGCTCTACTCCTCTTTTGTCATTCTGAGTCTAACACTAAAGGTCTATCCACGTGTTATTAATCCGTGTATCCTCACTACAGTAGAGGAGAACGATCTGCCCTCTTAACTTCCATCTCAATTGTTGTCATCCTCCTGCACATGGAGAACAAGTAGTCTGAATGAGATATTGCTTTTTGAGGACACTCTCCATATGAGTCAGGAGGATCCTGGTTTTCCAAGGTTCTGACAGTGAGCATCCATGAATGGGAGAGCTCTGCATCTTCATGATCTTTGCTCTCCACATGTGGAGTGTGTATGTGTGTGTGAGAGAGAGAGAGAGCGAGAGGGAGAAAGAGAGAAGACACTGGAAATGGAGTGGGTGGTGCTAACTCATTCTTCTTGACTTATGTTCAGAATACACAAATACATAGCTGAGGAATAGGTCTTAAACCTTAGGAATCATTTGGATGTCTATAACTTTCATTTCAAAGAGCAACAATTGCATACCTGAAATTGCTGGTATGTGTATTCATTTATCTCACATATTTAATGACTAGAATCCTATCAGTTATTTACACTGACATAAATGTAATTGGCATAAATTACAGGAGCCAATTGCCATCAGTCAACAAGTCATTGCATGTATTCCTTCTTATGCATTAGTCATTAACTAGTGGAAATTCATCACTGCAATTTATGCCATTGCATATATTCTGGTGTAAATAATGAATAGGATTCTGGCCAGTAGGTGCTTGTTGTGGTTGAGCCCATAAAAAGTAACCTATACAAAATAAATTAAATAACAGTATTTTAGGCAGATTATGTGAGTATTCCACCAGACATAGCAAACAGAAGTGTGAGAAAAAGAATTAAGATGCTTAAGATCAATCATCAATCAATCAAAACCTTTATTAGTATTAAAACCAGTAACC
Organism: Intellagama lesueurii; assembly: GCA_037013535.1. Lineage (NCBI taxonomy): Eukaryota > Metazoa > Chordata > Lepidosauria > Squamata > Agamidae > Intellagama > Intellagama lesueurii. The sequence continues at coordinate 134,678,381 of JBAJHW010000001.1, read as the reverse complement.
GTACAATCAAGATTATACTTTCCACTACAATAAGATAAATATGGTCAAGTTACGTCAATCTCTCAAACTAGTTCTCCATTTGTTGCTATCCAGTCATACCAAGCAATGATAAATTCCTTGAGCAGTCTTCAAAACCCTAAGCGTTTAGTGGATAACCATAATACTTTCTATAATTGGTTTGATGAAGAATGCTGGGCTGCCAAAAAAAATCTTCGTCTAATGCTCCACCGCTTACGTGCTCAGGACTCCTCTGATCTAGCCACACTGTATTTTGAGGCAAAAAAGAACTGCTAATCTCTCCTGTATGGGAAAAGACACACTTGTGCCCTAAGACAATGAGCCAGATTGAATCATGCTTCCCGTACCAGGAATACAAAGGAATTCTGGACATTGATATCTTTTACAACCCCTTCCTCAACCAATGCCATACAATCCCCTATTTCTCCTGTTGAGTGGACCGATTATTATTCAAATCTACTTACAGATCCTAATTCACCGGCAACTCAATTTGCTGGGCAAATTTCTCCTGATGTCCCTCCTTGCCCCCCAGTCTCTGAACAGGAGATCTTAGAACTTATTGCCTCCCTAAAATCAGGGAAGGCTCTGGGACCAGATGGATCCCGGCTGATTTAATCAAAAACAATCCACACTGGTAGGCGAAACCTCTGGCCCGTCTTTTCACTCTAATTGACCATTTTGGTATTTTTCCTGATTCCTGGTTAACATCTATCATTATTCCAGTGTTTAAAAAGGGCAGTCCAAGTATACCAGCTAATTACTGCCCTATTAGCTTACTTTCAATCTTTGGTAAAATATATACTAAGCATCTAGCGAAACGTCTCTTGGAGTGGATTACTGATCTTAGCCTGCCTGGTAAGGAACAGGTGGGCTTCCGAGCGGGATCCTCAACGCTCGCTCACTCGCTCACTCTCGCATTTCTAGCTGAGAAATATTATCTTCATTTCCATGGCAAGCTTTTTGTTGCCTTTATTGACCTTTGAGGAGCGTTTGACTCCATCAATCGATCTCTGCTCTGGAATAAACTGGCCAGCAAAGGAATAGACCCTCGTTTGCTGTTCTTGGTACATAAACTTCACTCTGACAATAGTTGCCAAGTACGGGTCAATAATAAAGGTCTTCTGACTAAAGATATCTCAATCTCTAAAGAAGTTAAACGAGGCTGTGTCCTTGCTCCTGCTCTTTTTAATTTAGTCGTGTCAGATCTACCAGACCATATTGCCATAATTGAACATCATGCTCCTTATCTTCTGTTCCATTGCTATTGTATGCCGATGATACTGTTCTCTTATCTACCACTAAGTCAGGCCGTATACAATTACTCTCAGCTATCCATAGAGGACATCAATATGTCCCTGCTGCTCTCCAAGTTTTCCAGGCAAAAATCACTAACCAGCTCCTCTTTGGGGTCCCTGTTTGGATGATGGCGGCCAACTACGAGATAGACTGCGTAGCTGCCTTCTTTCTGCGCAAGATTTTAGGCATCCCGAATACGATTAGACTTGCAACATTATTAAGCAAACCCGAGCTTCATTTTCCAACTACCCTTGCCTGGTTATCCACTATTAAATTTTGGCTTCGTTTACACTTTTAGAAATCTTCTCAATCCCTTTTGACTGATTTATTAAGTGATCCCTTTATATCCACATGGCATTCTTTTATTAACTCAAAAATCACTTCCATAGGTATTAACCTGAACTCCCTGACAAATTGTGGAGAAACTCAACTTTACCATATTATCCACCAAAGAATTTGGGATATTGAACTTCAGACTCTGGCTTAAGATAATAGCCCTTCATTTTCTTAAGGAAATGAAAAGGTGACAGAATGAAAAAACAAACAAAACCTTTTAAAGGCATGCACCAAAGGGGTAAAATGAATGAACTTACAGAAATTGATATGGCATTGGCAGTTAGTGCAAAATTACACATGTTTGTACAAAACTATGCCCTGCCTAGGTTCCCTTAATAACCCCATACTTCCTAGTATGGTTTGCAGTCAAAGAAAGTGATGCTATTTTAAGCCAAAGCAGAGGAAAGTGTGGCTCTCAGATGTTTGACTCCAATTCCCTATGCTGATCTGCCAGCATAGATGATGGTGAATGATGGGAATTGTAATCCAGTATCATCAGTAGGTACCAACAAGGTGGCATGTTTCCCCATTGCTGTTCTAATATGTATATGGTGGTAGGAATAATATTAATAATACTAGTGGTGGAGCATTCTGGAATGAACCCATTGCCTCCGTTTCAGCAGACATAAGATCTTGTTTGCCACTGTTTGCCGTGTTATAACTCAAATACCAAAGACCATAGTATAAAATATGGGATGTATTATGTGACTTAGCTTGAATTTCATTCCCGTGAATTATTAACTGCTTATGTGGCTGTGAATGGGAGTAAGTCCTCTCAAATGATGAGTGTAGAATTGTTCTGTAAGTCTCAAGGATTTTTTTTCCTTTGAATACGTGGCTATCAATCCGTGTAAGAAGTGAAGGGGAAGGGGAAGTTATCAAAGACACCTTGAAGAACTTTGGTTTTCTGGAAAAAAAACATTAATAGAATATTGGTCACTGCACAGTCTTCAGACGAGATTAGATTCATACATTTAGTTTTGTAGGTGCTTAACCAGTGCATTTCTGTTTAAAGAAAACCCATTTATCTTAATGCAACTTTAATGATACTCAGCTTCAGGAGGAAAAGTAAAGAAGTAAATGAAGACCATGCCTAAGGAAAGCTAGATTGCTACATTACAGCAATAAGGAACAAATGACTGAAGTAGAAATTTTGTTGTGCAGCACAATCGTACAGCTGCCAGACATAGTTCAGCAAAGATGTGGACAGATTTACAAGAAATTCTACAAAGCTGCTCACATTTCCTTCACCAGAGCATAACCAAGATGGATAAAAGGCTGAGTGAGAAATCTTTGGGGCACTCTGGAGGGGAGTCACTAAGAAAGAGTTTCCAGAGAGTGAACTGAAGGGCACCAAGGGCAGGGACAAGATTCTAGGGTTTGTAGACAGAGAAGTATGGCTCTTTGTCTGCCACCTTTCTTTTACCTCTTAATACAACTTTGACTGAAAACTGCTAGATCGTACATAGAAGAAATTGAAGGAAGGGGGAAAATAAAACCCAGTTTGGAACATGTTCTATCACTGATTCATTAGTTCACTTCCACTATGGCTTTAATGCTTATTTTGCACATGGAGCAAAAAACATATGACACTTTTTAAAATGGTACAATCTTCTAACATTTTGATTGATACCACTAACTGTTATCTCTTTATCTGCATATGAGGTCTTAATCTTTTCTTTAAAAAGCTCTATACTGATCATTGAATAAAAGCAACAAAACAAAATTCCATTTGAAACTATTTCCCATTCTTCACCTGTAAAGTTGTCTTCGTTTAAAAGAACAATGAAAAACATAATTAAAATCTCAAACAGAGAAAATGGCAGGGAGCTCTTCCATAGAGCAAATTACACTCCAGCAGATGTGTACTGCAGGTGTAGATCATCAGCACTCTATGACAATCCTACTTTTAATTTTGCTGTAGTGCCTTGATTGCTTACAAGTTAATCATGTGTGTTGTGTTGATAGAAAGATTTCAAAATGCTGCTTCATCAGTTCTTAATTAGGAATAAATCAACACATTTTGAAGAGGTGATGAAACAATTTACTATTCTTTTCTGGAGTAATTTTTTTAATGAGGCATCTCATGGCTTTTCTTTATACTGCTTGGCTTTGTTCATTTAAATTTGGTTATTATACAATATTATAGCTAGATATAGAACTGTTGTGTGTCAATTAATCACAGACTAATCCGACAAAACTCAGTCTGTAGAGGTCTACATGTGTTGACAGATTCAGGGATACAGAAATGCCTCGTCTGTATTTGGGGGAAGAAGTAATGATTGATGTTTTGAATTTACTGCAGAAAAGGATTTACATGAATGTGTTCTAATTGCTTTTTTGTATGTGATAGACTTTATTACAACATTTAATGGCTTGTTGCATAGTTTATGGGATAATGAATGTAATTTTGTTGAGTAATTCTATAAATAACTTAACAAATTTTTAATTAGGGTAATCATAGTAGCTTTCTTCACTGCTTTAATTGGTCTTTTGCTTTCTAAGTCCAAGAACTAACATACATCTGAAGTGAGTTAAACCAATTACATTCCATGTGGGTTTCCAAAGTGCCCAACTTCCGTTGTTATAATAAAATCATCATGAATCATGAATTTCCCCCTCCTGGAATACAGTTCTCTAAAGTGTATGAAGTTTTATATTCATAGATGCATATTATTAAAAGCTATTGTTAGCGTTTACAATGTTTGAGCATGCAATTACACTAAGTAAAATGAAAGGAGTTCATTCTAATCTGTTATGGCTTCATTGGTCTTTCCATCACAGCAATGTTGCCTTATTCAGTTGAGAAGCCTTCTTATGTGAAAGGACTTTTTAGTCGACAACTGTATATTTGTCCATGTGTAAAAGGAAGGAATCTGTTAATGAAGAGCCTAATTTACATTAAAAGTGATTGTTTTAAAAATATTTGTGCATTTATTTCATTTTACTTCTGTACCTCCTTTCTTCAAAGACTGAGTCTCAAGGCATTTAACCACAGCAGCCATAGCATGTTGGCTGAAATTCTGTTGATGTAGCTGAGCTTGTGGAAGGGTTATGATGTCACCATCAGGGGGAGATTTTTTGCAACAAAAGAATTTCTCCTTCTCTCTGCAGGTTTCTGATTTGCAGATAATCCTTTTCATTGTGTGGAAGCCTTGAGAGCTGTGGGACAAGAGAAGGAATTCTTTCATTACTAAAAATTGCCACCAACAAGTTACATTACATCTTAGAGAATGAAAGATTTTCTCCTCCCTGAATTCCACATGATAAATGGGATTATTTACAATGGATTGGTTGCAAATTTATTCAGTAGAGTTAAATTCGATTACTAATAGATTTCTAGAATTGGAATTCCAGAGTTAGAATGAGAGTAGACCTATTAAAATGAAAAAAAAACTTATGTTCGGTAATTTTAAGCAAGTCTGGATTCAATACTGTGTACTAAGCCAGAAAAAGCAGTGTGTGTGTGTGCGCGCTAAGGTTTTATAGACATGGACTGTCCAGTTTTAAACTTCTATAGACAGCAACCAAGATTGCTGATGAGGAAGATGAGGCTTGCTGTTTCCCCACAATGACCTGTATATTGGTGGAAGGTGTGGGCAGTAATGGTACAGATATGCCATCCCATACTGTCTTGCTCTTCTAGAAAATCTGGCACCCACATGATATATTTATCATGAATTTGACTGGTTGGTTGGAGCTTGATGATGATGATGATGATGATGATTTGCATACTTCCACCTATAGTGGAGATGTAATGGCTTACTAGTGAAGTAAGTGGGATAAAAGGGTATGTGTTTTTGATGAATCTCAGAAATATAGTTCATTTGGCTAATCTGAGGCTCAGTTTATACTTTATAGCTAATTGGCCATTTCTGTTCCTCATTCAGTAGCTGAAATCCTGCTGAGTAGCGACATCAAGTTCCAAGATGGAAGTGCTATTCTTGAAGCACTTCTGGAGGCGCATTGTGTAAGTGGTTGAAATGGGAACCACACTACCGATTGCACAGTTGATTTCCACAGTCCTTGTTGCCAAAGCAGAATGACTGGCATATTTACACAAGCATAACTTTATGTTGCACCTCAATGAACAGGATTCTATGCAATACATTCTGAATCTTGGTTTCATTTTAATATGGCCACACTTGGTCTCCATTTGCAGGTTTGCATGGGAATACTGTCAAGGGAGAGGGTTGGTAAGCTCCCAGCGGCACATACGGTGATTGGTGGTTTCTGAAGCTTGCAGCTCAGGGCTGTGAGACCCAAAGGCAGAATAGGAATCTATTTTTGGACCTGTTATCACCCATTCAGAGTTGTAAGGTGCTGAGTCCCAGAACTCTGAGCAACAACGATCTGAGAAAGCCCTATACCGATAGTAGTAAGAGGCCAGCCTGGGGAGATTTTGCCCATGAGGTTTTATGCATGAGGCCCTAGCTAACCCAGTTATGTGTGCCTTGTATCTTTGTTTACTCCTCCATCTGCAAAGCTCTTTTTGCTGCATCAATCTATTTTATCTTGTTGATGAATAGAGGTGTTACTTAGTACAGTTTGTGCCAAAATAACAGTGTGATATTATGCATAGGTATTTAAGAGTAAGCTTGCTGTGCATGAAAACATAAGAAAGCAAAATGGAACTTCGAGAGGAACCTTGAGGTTATGCAACATAGCTGATGCACTTTCAGCAAACAGCTGCAATATTTCTAATACAGGTCTGGGTGGATCAGCAATGGGGGTCAACACTCAACACAACCAGTCAGTGCCTGCCAGTTGGAATCAAATTTACAAACTACCATGGAAGGAGGTTCCACAGGGATGGCAATTGATTTAAAAGGAAATTGAAGCCTTCCAAAATGCCTGTACTTACTGCTGTTTTATTTCTGCAGCTGTAGTACAGAAAAATAGAACAAAACAATGTGCACTTTTTTCTTTTTTGTGCCTCCATGTGTTCTTCAAAATAACTCTCCAGCAGAGCTCAGAACACTTGCTTTTGAAATAAACTAGTTGTGTTAGTCCATTTCTTTGAGGTGAGCAGTTTGCTGATACCGCTCAGAAAAGTAATTCATTGTGTTATCTCTTGTTAACTCTTGCCTTCTCATTAAGCGCACAGCAAGAAAAATGTGAGGGGACATGCTGTGGTTCCCTCTAGTGGTTAACTCTGATACTATACCTTGAGAACAAAACCACAAAAGACAAAATAGAACAATACTTGAGATTGTTACTTAGGATTGACAGCAGCATAAAACTCCAAAGGTTCCTGTCAAAAGGCCTCTAAAATGCTTTAAAATACCCCAAGAAAACTTCTATCATTAAGCAGATTTTTTAAATGTTATTTTTGAAGTATAATTTTAACTCGTTGCCGACATTAACAGTACGGTAAATAGTTACTTCCAAGCTCAGCTCTCCAGTGGCCCACAAGGTGAGTGGCTGACAGATACACTATCTCGAAGTTCTAAACGTTTGAGACTACATTGTCATTTTCTGGAACTTTTTTTTTTTAATTTGTGTCTGAGACAGAAGCTGTTAATCACCACCCACCACTATATTGCAGTTCCCCAAGTTCCACCCCCAGCCAGGAAGCTTTTGTCTGCTAAGCATCTTTTGGGAATGATGAATGGCCAAACAAGGGAAAAGAAGAGCACTGGGTAGATTCCAGAGCATACTGTTTCTACAGTGCCCTTTTTAAAAAGCAAGCGGGAATGTCTTTATGCTGATGCACCATTTTGGCCAACTGTGAGATGTCATTGACCGCGTTTCTTCTGAAGGCGATGATAAAAACACCTGCCCTTTTTTAAAGCTTTAGAAAATAGATAAAGTACTGCAGGTTGAGGTCACTTTACAGAAGGTTACCCTGAAATCTCAGTAATGTATTATTATCACTAATTAGGAATTTTAACTGTTTGCTGACTGAGATTTCCTTGTATAGAAAAGTCTGTTTCAGAGATTTCAGAAAGCCACACTGCCCAGGGTGCTCAAGATATGAATGCATTTTCTCCCTGAATGGGAAGCAACTCACAAATGCAGTGAGAAAACTGCTTCATCAGGGCTGGCTTTCTCTCTCTGCTTTTCACACAAATCTTCTCGAGCTGCTTTAAACTAGCAAAGTATTTGTCTCATCGATTTTCACTAATTTAGAAGGTTTGGGGAGGAGCAGCAAGATGGAAAGAGGTTGGAGCATTGTGTTTCACCTAGAACAGTGGTTCCCCTCAGTTATTCTTGGACTAAAAACATGGACTTGGAATCCTTCAGAGAGAAAAGTCATCCTCTGAAACACAGAACATGGACGTAACTAGTGATAACCTATACTTAGTTACTTTGGCAGTAACAAGTAATGTAATGAGTGGGTATAAAGTTACTTTTAGCTATATAGCAAAGTTTAACATCTAGTTATTTTCAAAATTTTCCTCTTAAGGCCATTATTAAATATGATAAATATTTCCAAGGTACATACGTATACATTTCTACAGTGCAGTATTAGAACTGGCCACTATAGGTACCATTTCCCTTTATTTTTCTGTCCCGTTGGCAGCAACAACAGAAATACTAAAAAATTGTTTAGGTGAATGAAGGCAATGAATTCTATGCAATGCAAAATAATAATAATAATAAAAAAATGCTTGCCTGAGTAATGATAGTGGCAACTCATTAATAATGAATAATTCAGTGGCTGAAAGCCTGTTGCCATGAAGTTACACTGTGTAAGATTGATCATATCATCAGTGACAGTGATTTGTAAAAAATGAAACATTTATGATTTCTCTTCTTAAGGTCCCAAGGCTCCTGTGAAATCCTTTTACATCATCAGGAAGCTGTTACATCTGTGAAATTGGAGGGACAAGTCTTTAATTATTGAAAAATGTTGCTGCCAATAAAGTCATATTTGTGTTGTGACATGCATTTTTGCCCTTCATGCAGCTCTTTATTTTATTCAAGAAAGTGTTGAATTTTCTTTATTCTGGGGTTTTTGGAATAGCTACAGAATGATATACTGGACAATACATGGAGACAATATACATGAGATATAATTTTGAATTCTTATTTGTTCTCTATCAAATGAGAAAAGATTCTTCTGGATGGTTGGCTGAGAAGCTAGCTTGGTGAGTACATGAGAGAGGACTTTCTATATAGCAGCAAACCAACAGTGACACTCGCTTCCCTAGAGAAGTTCACCGGTGTCCACTGTTGCGCTTCTGGTGGGACAAGAAATAACTGCGTTGGTCTGTTGGCCTTTAGTTTTAAAAGTGTTTGTAATGTGTTTTAATACAGTTCTTCTGTATTGGGGAGAGCTCTGGTGGGCACAGAAGTGAATGACTGAATAGAATGACTATTGTGGTTCATGTAGTAGAATGGTTAAAAGTTGAGCAAAGGTTTGAACTTGAGATTCCAATGCATGATTCCAGTTGGAAAGTCCAAGAACCACTGAGTTGAATAACATTTTTTTCTTAATAGTATGTCTTCCTGGTACAGATCTTTCTCTCTCTCAATTCTCTGTATTTTGAAGGAATGCTAGGTGGAGGCATTGTGAACACATCTTTAGTGCATTTCCACACGAGTACTCTTTAAATTTATTGGGTCATAATTAACCTGTGTGGGGCTTTCCTCCAAAACACTCATAGGTGCATGTTTTTTTAAATCATTTAAATGGGGCAACATAAAAATAGTGCAGCCCCCAAATGAGACTTTAAGCAATATTATATTATTTATTACTGCATTATTTGCTGCCTCGGTGAATTAGCATGTCTGTAGTATTTTGCTTGGCTCATAATCATGATGGATTGATGCAAGCTTCATGTTCAGTCAGAGATGGAATGGCAGAGAGTATCAGCTGAATATCAGCATTAAGGGAGGCAGTTGCCTTCATATCCAGCTTGTTGCTTTGTAGTTTCCCAGTCTGGGAAACAGACCCCAGGAGTGAGTAGAGCTTGGTTTGATGCAAGAGGGCTCATCTCATGTTTTGAAGTTCTCAAGAATTTTTATTCAACTCTTGTGGAAGCATTTCAGTGTGAGGTAATATTTCCAGAGAAAAGTATATACTCATTACTTTGTCTTTCTACCATTGTAGGCCACTGCCACTTACAATCTTTCCATTAGAAAATGATGCTTGCTGTGTCTGACAGATGCTTGATAGCAGATTCTTGGCATACAATTCCCTTTTCATGTTGGATTCACTCTGTAATGTCGATAAACAGCAGTACTTACATCAAGGCTGGCTATATATTGATGAATCTTCAAAAGAAATGTACCTGTGTTAGGCCAAAGCAGCACCTCTCTAGAATGCCAGAGAGAAGTGTTAGTCTGGAATCTATAAATATCATAAAAATGGTTAAATAAAATAGTAACATCCATATAAGAAAGCTGCTCAGCTGCCCAGAGCTTTACTTGTTAGCTACAAAGAGAGCAAATTGCTTATCAGGCAAGCTTATTACAAAATAGCTGTGATTTCATCTGTTCTCTTTGGGACCCCAGATTTATTTTTTGCAGCTCTGATGTAAGGAATAGCTATTACCTAGTGGGGTAGTGAGAAAAGGGGTAGTGCTGATGGCATCTAATATTGGTCTGTCTATAGTGTTCTATACTGAGGAGAAAGAACACCTGTCATTTTCAGAAAAAGAAGCCTAGTCACAGGAAATGAAGACTGGAAGGTAAAAGAAGGGGCTGGAAGGTAGGGGGAATCGAAGATTAATTCGTTCAATAAAAATGTATTATAGTTTTCTTAAAGTTTTTACTTGGAAGCTAAACGTGTGAAGTTTTTTGAGTCAATTCAGTCTGTTTGACTGGAATTGGTTAATTTTTTCCATGATGCTCCAAGAAAGCAGAAAGGTTTTCAAATTGTATTAGTATCTGAAGTAACTGAAGGTGGCTGAGAAATTATTCATGAGATTGGAAGGCTTCAAATATAACCTGAATCTATATGTGTGTAAGTTCCCAGTATACGTTGTTGCTATTTACTGTAACAGAAGTTGTTTAATCAGATATTCACAAGCAATAGTGTACTAGCCAGATAAGCAAATCTCAGATTTACCAGACCAGTGGTTGGCTGAATGCTGGTGGACAGTGCTGGAAATAAACTCTATGCCCTTTGTGAATCCGCTGTGTATTATAAATGACCATGTGGTAAAGCCGTTCTGCAATTGCTCTGCCACACAGCTGTATCATTTGTTTATAGACAACAAATTTTGTTTTGTTTGCTTTATTGTGGACAAGGAATGTGTTTGGCATATAATGGAACAATACATTTGTTGTTTAGCTGGGTGTCAGGTATAATGGGTGCTGCTTCTTTGGGAGCAAAAAAGGAGAGGACAAATAACCTGGTGCTGGACAAAAACCTTTAATGATTGCTCATTAATTGCTCAACACAGACGACGAAAAAGACTCCAGCCACACTCGTCTTTCCTGCCTTCTTAATGAACAAAATCTTATCAAACAAAATGCCCAGCCTTGTTCCTGTGATTTTTGTTTTGAACTATGTTTTTGTCCACCACTGGATTTATTGTTATTCTTTTTGCCTCCTTTGCCAATGTTCCCCCTGGAGTCTCCACAGTGTGTTCTTGGGTACAATTCAGCTACAACTAGTCCAAAGTCATTTGGCAAGCTTTTGTCTCATGCAGCTCTTGGGTCCTTTGCTTTTGTTGCTGTTATTTTCAGATCACACAGACACCAAGTAATTGTTTTCCTGCCTGCCTTTCATGATTCCATCAACCACCAAGTGTACTGACTCAATAGCATCTCCTAATGAATCCAGAAATACGGATATGTGAAGGCTGAGACCCTGTTATTAAGGGTAGAAACTGATGTGGTAGACGGAACATGATGAGAAGAGGGAATTCTTTAAGTGCTAAACATGTCTGAGTGCACAGGAGGAGCTTTTCTCACCTCACACAATTTGCAAAGAAGCTTGCTTTGCTTTATGATTGTTCTTTAAGCATTCCTTTTGAATCCAATTTCTCAAACCTGACTATAGGCCTGAATCATGATTCCCCAACATTAATGTGTTTACAGCTCTAATCATGGGATTTAGATCATGTCTGCTTCTGTTCTAAAATGGAAAGCACTGTATGTTCTTTTCCTATTTGTTTCTGAAGTGGAGCATTCAAATAGGTAGGAATGCAAATCAATTCTTGTTTTTCCCATACATGCATACAGTATAAGAACAAGAAAATAGGAGATTTCCCTCACCATCTGTGAGAGGATGAGACATTTCCCTTTGATGTTGACTGAAATCTTCACATTTAAAAATATGATTTTTGTGCAAATAACAAAAATTAATGATAGCTGCTGCCTTTTTTCACACATTTCTTTTGGCTGTAGTCTCAGGGTTCCCAAGCAGGAATACAAATCTCAAGGTTTGGGGGTTTGTGTGGAAGGCTAGACACTCATCTCCATCCATTTCCAGCTGGTGCCTAGAGGCACTGAATCAGAGTATGGAATTTAAAAACAAAAAACAAAACAGGACTTGTATATTTTAGGTTAGAGGCTTAAAGCAGAGCCTACTCTCTTAACCTGTAGACAAACATTTGCAAGGAGAAAGCAGAGCCAGCAGGGAGAAATATTCTCCACTCCTGCGCAGTGGGTGGTCAGCTTGTCCACATAGTCATTAGTCAGCATTCCTAGTATGTCTTACTTCGCTAAATAATACCTGAAACCCAGCAGTAAGTCCCAACTAGGGTAGGCTGAATGAGTCAGCAGGGACTACAAGCAAAAAGGATCTTGAAATTGTCATAGATAACAAGCTGAATATGCCCCAGTAGTGTGATGTGTCTACAAAAATGGCAAATGCTATTTTAGGCTGCATTAAGAGAAGTATAGTCTCCAAATCCTGCAAGGTACTAGTTCCCCTCTATTCGGCACTGCTTAAGCCTGATCTTGAGTCGTGTGTCCAGTTCTGGACACCACACTTCAAGAAGGATGCTGACAAATTGGAACAAGTTCAGAGGAGGGCAACAAGGATGATCAGAGGGCTGGAAACCAAGCCTTATGAGGAAAGGCTGAAAGAACTGGGCATGTTTAGCCTTGATAAAAGAAGAGTGAGGGGAGATGTGACAGTACTTTTTAGATATTTGAAAGGCTATCATACAGAGGAGGGACAGGGCCTGTTCTCCATCATCCCAGAGTGCAGGACACGTAACAATGGGCTCAAGTTACAGGAAGCCAGATTTTGGTTGAATATCAGGAAAAAACTTCCTAACTGTTTGAGCAGTCCAGCAATGGAACCAATTACCTCAAGAGATGGTTAGTGCCGCAATACTGGAGGCATTCAAGAGTAGCTTGGACAACCACCTGGCAGATATCCTTTGATTTTTATTCCTGCACTGAGCAGGGGGTTGGACTCAATGGCCTTATAGGCCCCTTCCAACTTCACTATTCTTTAATTTTATGATTCTATGACTTGGTGAATTAACAACTACGTAAGTTCCATTGATGCAATGGGACTACTCTAGTTTCAACTTACTGCTGGATTTCAGGCAATATTTGGTTGTCTGTAGTTGGTACCAGGTTCCTAGATATTATAATATCATCTTTCTCATCTTCTTCATTCTCCTCCCCACATTATTTTCTCTGTAGCCAGTACAGAGATGAGGCCCACACCAAGAAGAAGAAGCTCTCCAAGGCCCATGATGTAGAAGGAACTTTTGAATACACATAACATAAGGAAGTTAGAGGCACTTGTGTACTATAAAATAATGTAAATGTATACACTCTGTCTTTACAACAGCAAAAGTGTTGTTATATGTATATCCAGTGCTTATGCATCATTAGTACACCAATAAGCCAGAAAGGTGGAGATGGGGGTGCAGAAGGAGCCAGCGGGTGTGTGCCACAATTGGCACAGCACAGAATCAAGGTTTTGCACTAAGAGCCAGCTTCAAATCATGCCTCAGCAATTTGGTGCCATTAACAACACCCCATTCCCAATGTAGATGTTGTATTGATATGCTTGATAGAGTTGTGTGTCTGTTTTGTTTGTTTGAGGATGAACAAACGGAGAACTATAACATATTTTGTAAAGTATTTTTAATATATTAATGATTGCAACAATGAACAACAGCAATGTTAGAACAAGGCTCAATGCATATTGAATGTGTACAGTTGGCACACACACATAATACCCTGCAGACCACACAACTGCAGATTTTCATCCTGCTGCCTGTAATATGACACACCATATGAATTGCTGATAAACCACTCTGATGCAAGACCAGTGCAGAAAAAGCACCACACTGTGTGTGTAATAGGAAAATCTGTACTATCTGAAGCAGCCTGAAAGGGCATTTGCAATGCATTCAAATTGGCGAAATTACCCTCTGCTTGCTGAGAACTACGCATTTAAAAGTACATCTGATATATAACGTTACACTTCTCAAAAACTGCAGAGACTTCTGGTGTGATTTTGCATTTATCTGAACAAAAACTATTCAGCCACTGTGAACTGGAATAATGTACCAGGATTTTTTGCATGTACCCCAGTAGGGGTTGATCAGCAGACAAAATATGGAAAGGATTCACTTAAAGAGGTGAAAGTACTCGGGGAAGGCATTGAAATAGCTGAGCTGGGAATTCGATGAGCCAAGTGTTGATTAGTAAGCACATAGATACTTCCTAAGAAAATAATTTTCTTAACTTCCTTTCCAATCGTGAAAAATGCTAGAGACTAACTTCCAAAGTTCTGGAGTGTTGTTGTTGTTGTTGTTGGGGAGAGGGAGAGGAGTGACAACAGTGGAAAGAGAAAGCCTGGAAAGCCCAGTTAGTCATGTGGAAATTGAGTCACAACTCTTTAGCTAATGACACTGTATCTGATGTGGACATTTAATCGTCTCGATTCCAAGCATGCAGTAACACCTCTCTCTGTTTTATAAAGGAAAAGTCTGGGGAGTGGGGGCTGCAGGAATAGGTCTGGAGCTCTTTAGTCCACGGATGGGATGTGAGCTTCTGGAGATTGTCCACTCCTCAGACAGAACAGGAGACACTTGGTACAGAATCCGGCAACCACTATCTATTCCCATTTCAGATTTCTCTAAAGCCAATGATGTTATGTGACTTAAAAGCTGCATTCACGTATGGGGAAGGGGCCTTTTTTGGTCTTCAAAAATATGTTGGCCCAGATAGCATGATGTTCCCTTCTGTTTTTTCCCTTACGTATGCAGTGAAAGATTGTAAAGATTGCTCATATATTGCTTTTACTTACTCTCTGCTCTGTCTGAATTAATGCACGGTGTTATTAATGAATCCCTGCCAGGTGGATTCCTCTGGAGCTTTGGTGCTGGAAGCCATCGAAGCAGCAGACTAAAGGGGGCCAAAAGCATTAAAATAAATAGACTCTTTATTTTAATATATTCATGCTGCTTGTAAAAATAAAGCCTATTACAAAGATGACCTCCTGATCCTGAAAAACAATGCAAATCACACTGTGTGTCTCTATATCTTAGAACATTAGTAAGAGGCATCACTATAAGAAAATTAAATACCTCTAATCCAGAAACACATTAAAAAAAATCAAAATCAGTAAACAGATACAGCTAAAACCAAGCAATAGCAGCCCAATCAGATCTTTTTTTTACTAAGAAACCCTGCAAAAGGTTTCTAAGGCCTTTCTAAAAGCCTAGTGATGGGGGCCTGCCAGAGCCTTGCTGGAAATATTTTTCATGGCTGAAGTATGTAGCCCTTTGCCTTGTTTCCGCCAAAGGTTTTTCCTTGGTGGGCACATGATGGGGAGGGGAACGAAGGTGCTGCTGATTCTAACGGGCACACAGCCTTTACGCTTTGATCACTTGGTCCTGAGCTGTGTAAGTTGAATTTAGGATGAAAATATGAATCAAGGTGCACTCCAAATTGTGCAGCAGTGTGGGTGTCATACAATCAGACTGCTCATTTCCCACCACTACTCAGCTGGTCAAATTCTGGCTAAATTAATTTGATTTTCAACCTTTGTGTGACCCAGAGAGAGAGAGAGAGAGAGAGAAAGAGAGAGAGAGAAGATAAGGTTTTACCTCTTGTTGTCATGGTAGTTTTGCTTTGGAGCAGAAGTGTTCTCTCCCTGTGACTTGCATTTGTCCAGCTCTTGCCTACTTTCATAGGGGAAGGCATGATGTCTTGTTCATTTTCTTATTATTTCAGGTATCAAAAATCCTTAATTGATTTCCTTAATTCCAACTGTGCTATGCCATCTTTCCATAGGCCTGGCAGTTGGACACATGAAAAATGCTGTGTGATATTACAAAGGGAGTCATTTAAAGCTGCTGCAAACTAGTGCTGTCTGATTACTCCTTACTTGATAAACATTTTTGAAACAAATTATGATGATGATGATGACCATTACCTCTACCATCATCATCTCATCTCGTGCAGGAAAGTTGGAGATTTTAGTTCCCCAGAATCAAATTTTGCTGCAGAATCTGCACAGAACAAGACCTGTAATGTGGGCATTCTATGTCATGGTCACCTGAAAAGTTCTAAACAGTGTTTGTGAGTTTTAACCACTTGTTTTGAATGAGAGGCTGAGTATTGGCAGAAGGCACCGACCAAAAACATAAATAAATAAATAATAAAATAAAATAAAAAAAGGCTGGAGAACATTTTCCCCCCAACAAATCTTTTGCATTTTCCCATTGGGTACTTTTTCTTCATCCCAGCCCATGTTACAAATTAGAGCAAAAACGCTGTGCCAAGATACAGAAGTCATGTGCTCTGCCTGGCCCCATTCAGGCAACATATTGGAATTTTCTGTGTATAGAGGAAGTGGAAGATGTGCCCATTCAACCCTAACCACAATTGTAGTCCTTCTAGTAACCATCAATACACGGGAATGTTCTTGAGTTCAAAACATAAGTTAGTGTGTGTGGCGAGTAGTCCCACTGGATAAGGGATAAAATAAATATTTGAATTTTCATTTTGCTCTCTGGTTGGTCTTTTCCTCCCCACCCCCAGTTGTTTTACAAATTTCTAAGCTGAGACACAATTAAACAGTGGCAAATGCCATAATAAATACACTGGCTATTGTGCACCTATATTGGGGGACGGGGAGGAAAACACCTATCCTTCTGAAACTTTGGAAGATCCAGCAGCAGAGTGTGAAAAATTCTTGCAACAGAGTTTGGTTACAAACAAGGCTTCTTCATTTATTTTTATTTATGCCAGTTACATAAAATGAAACTAAACAGCTGAACCAGATGCATCAGGACATCACTATTGTCACTTTCATTTCCCCACAGCTTTGCATTTAAAACATGTTTTCACATGTCTGTTCTGGGAACACTAGGAAAAAAACCCTCTTTTTTTCCTGTTGATATAAAAACTGCTGGACTCAATAAATCAATTGGGAGAAAATGGCAGAAAAGTAAAGAACCAATTCTATTTGAGTGAATCATTATTGTTCACATCTATGAAAATGCATGAAAGAAACAACATCTGTTTCAATCGTCCATCTTGTTATTGTTGCACATGGTTAAATATTTTCTGTATCTTTGTTCCATCATCAATGGAAACTATAGCCAAGAAAGCAGAAGTCTGAGACTTGCAATGGCAGCTATGAAGGAACTAGAAAGAATCTTAAGTGTAGGGTCAAGTTATTGGATTCTGAGGCTGAAATCATCGTAGTATTTCCAATTACTGTGTACAGAGGCAAAAGCTGACCAATGAAGAAAGCTGACAGAAAATATATAGACTGATTCATTCAAAATGTGGTGTTGAGGGAGAATTTTATGAAGACCATAGACCATGAGAAAAACAAGGAAAGGCTGGCTTTCTCTTCCTTTGTTATGCATAAAAAAGGCAAATGGTGTATAATTCAGTAGTTTCTAGCTGGCAGTTGACATGTTGCTGATGGGGTTCTCAGGGACATGCTCACCCTGTTGGCTTGGCATTGGCTCAAGAATCCCAGTGGGGGGGACTCATTAACTGCCAACTAGAAGCAACTGAATCTTATACCATTTGCCTTCTACAAGTGTAACAAAACAACAGGATTTCAACTAAATATTTCTAGATTAAATCAAGTGCAAATTCTCACTTGAAGCTAAAATGACTAAACCAAGGTCTGACAATTCCAGTCTTCACCTATTGTTTTATTATTTTAGGATGATGTGTATAGGTAAATTAACTACTGAATGAATGGGTTGTATGCCAAGTGCACCAGGTAGTAGCATTATGGCAGTTAGGAAGGGGAAAGAAAATGCCTCCTTTGAACATTATTTTCATTCATTGTCTTCCTCAGTGGAGTAGGGAGCAGGGTAGAGTGTATAGAAGAGTGGGGGAGTATTTGGAAAGATAGACTGAGAATTAGGTAGACAAGGATAGCTATAGGGTGTGGTAAGTAGTGTGGTAGAGTGAGATGGGTGGAGACATAGCTAGAGTTAGGATTTGATAGTTTGCATATAGGTTCAGACGTTAGGATTAGGTCTAAGATTACGGTATGAAATATCTTGTTTTCAATGCTTGTCATTCTAACCCTTTGCATTTCGTTCTTTTATAAAAAATTAAATAAAACACTTTTTGTATAGCATCTCCTTGTTTTCTAGTGGCAATTATCACTTAAAATACCTGCACTGGCAGCTTGGTCATATCTTAAACAAGACACAAAAAGAAGGGAGCAAAATTATGTATCTTAAAAGGTTTCCAGTTTAGCAGTCAGTGGTGGCAGCATAGCCTAAGAGTCTGAGTTCTAGCAAGTAACTTAAATAAAGACCTTCTGTGGAAATTGGACAAGGGGCCCAAGTATCCCACGGGTGTAGAGACGACAGTGAGAAGAAGCACAGTGGAATTTTTGATTGGGTAGTAGCAGAAGTCTTTGTGTACTAGTGAAAAGCGGTAACCCAGCTGGGAGAAGCTTGGGGATGTCACAGGAGTTGGGACATATCATGAGAAGTCAAGACTCACTGGAAAAAATAATAATAATTGGAAAAACTGAAGGCAGTGGGAAAAGAGGAAGATTTAATATGAGATAGATTTATTCAATAAAGGAAACCGTGTTCTTGGTTTGCAAGATCTGAATTAATGATGGGGTCTTTTTGAGTTCATAAATTCATAATGTCACCCTATATAATTTAAAAGCCACCTTGAGGCCTTCTATGGGGAGAAATGCAGATAATAAATGAGACTAGGTAAATAAATAAAATAAATATATCAGAAACAACTTGACAGCACATGTAAATTATTATTTTTTAATATGAAGAATACACATTGTACCCCGTATGTATTAAGGGGGATTATGGATCATGAGTCACCACAAAGACAACGAAGTTGGTTTTAGATCAAATCAAGCCTGGACACTCACTATAAGTTAAAATTGCTAAATTGAGGCTGTCTTGCTGTGAGAAGATAAGACTCATGAGAAAAGAAAATAATACTAAGGAATGTAGAAAGCAGTTGGAAAAAAGAAAGACCTAACAAGAGGTAGATAGATTTGATAAAAGAATTTATGATGACCTTTAGCTTGAGATACCTGAGCAACACTATTAATGACAGGACTTTTTGGAGGTCATTAATTCATAGGGTAGCCATGGAATGGAAATTACTTGATGGCATATATTGATGAGATCAAAGTGGGGCATGTGCTTTTCAAAAACATGTTTGACAGTGACATAGAACATCTCTGCCTTTGGGGTGACTGTTCAGGCTTTCTCTGAACTGAAGGACAAATGTTTGTCTATCATTAAGAGCTAGGATGTATAGTCATTACTATATGTAGGACGTATAGTCATTACTCTGAACAAGCTTTGCAGTCCATTGTGCCCAGTGTCACATAACTAAATGCCACTGTCAGTGTGATATGTGATTCCACTCTGATGTAATCTTATTCACTACGTGATCCTAGATGAACTGAAGATTTGCATGGAATTTATCTGGAAGATGCTATAATCAGCAACACAGCAAGCTAGAGAAAGGGATTGAGAAAATATCACACAACAATGAAAGAGAAATGAGAATGCATATTATAGTTTCCCCTCCACTTCCAGTAACCATTTCAGGTTCCCCAGCCACACATACTTCACATTCACTCACAGCAAAATGAAACGTCAGTCCTTAAGATCAACAGAACAAAAACAAAAACTTAACAAACACACAGAGAGAGAGAGAACATGAGAGAGAGCAGCCATTGTGTTGTTCTAATTCAGGTAAAATGTACAGTATGTTGTTCATCACTGTGGACATCTTTTACGTTCTGGATGTTATAATACATGCATAGAGCTCCAGTAACTATAGCTGTCGGGGAAGAAGAAATACAAAATACCAGGTATGGACAACTCAAGCATTTTTCTACTACTGAACTTCAGATTTCAGAAAGCTGAAAGTGTAGATGTTTCTCTTCCCTCCAAATAGGTGATACTGATACTGCTGATGTCAAAATGTGGCTGTCATATTTATAAGATGAAGATAACAGTTGTTTCAGGCAGAATTTCAGATTATTATGAATTATACTGCTTTGCTCCACTCCGGTCTGCTCAAGACTCCAAATAGCCATGGTTGGTGTACAGCAGTGTTTCCCAGGTGGACTAGGTAACTCAGATGTTCTTGGACTGCAGCTCCCAGAAACCCTGGCCAGCCCAGCTAGTGGTGAAAGCTTTTGGGAGTTGCAGTCCAAGAAGACCTGGGTTATCCCATATTGGGAATCACTGTTGTATACTACAAATTATTATTATTTCATTCATTTCTGAACTGTCCCATTACTGCATATGCACTATTCTGGGCAGTGAACAAGCTAAAACTAGGAAACAAAGAGAACAACAAAACAAACAATAGTGTAAGACAAAATAGGAGGGACATATCAAATACAAAAACAGGTGGTACAACACTTCAAAAAAGAATTGAAAGGAGTAGCAGGGCAGAATCAAAACCAATCCTAGAAGGCTGCCATCAAACAGATCTCTAAAGAGCATTTTCAGGAGCCTCTTAAATGTGGGCAGAGAGGGGGTCAGACATAGCTCAACTGGGAGTCGGATTCCAGAGAATAGGTGCCACCACTGAGAAGGCCTGGCTTCCAGTTGATGTTTTCTTGGTCAGCGTGATCCCATGGAGGAATATTGCCTGACCGGATCTGGTGGTGTGGTGGATGATATTGAGGAAAGGCACTCTGTCAAATATTGGGGTCCCAAGCCATAAAGCACTGCACAGGAAATCCTCTTACTAAAAGCAATTAGATACTCTGCTCCGCCTTTATTCCAGTCTTTTCTTATAATAACATATGTGTTAGATATACTATCTCTTTAGGAGCTTCGTGGCACAGTAGTTAAACTACAGTATTGTAGCCAAAACTCTGCTCATGACTCAGGTTCAATCCCAAGTATCTGGCTCAAGGTTCATTCAGCCTTCCATTCTTCCGATGTCAGTAAATTGAGTATCCAGCTTGCTGGAAGGGCAATGTCGTAGTCTGCATAATTAAATTGCAAACTGCCAAGTGAGTGCTTTAAGCACTATGGGGCTGTATATAAGCAGCATGCTTTGCTTTTACCTTGAATGAAGTGGTTCATCACTGCCTATGTTTCCTTGACATGTGTTAATTTGTTGTTTCCTAGTCTTTGGCTATTATGTTCATTAGCCAAGTTTTCCTCTTTCTGTGTATTTATCTATTTCTCTTGCCACATTCTTGTTTGACAGAGTAGATTTGGGTTTGTGTGTGGTGTGGCAGTTGGTGTTTCAGTTGCATTTACCCAAATACAGGTCTTTCACTCAGTTTAGCCATTAGATGGTAAAAGAGGCCAAGTACAAATGTTAAGGAGTTTTATTAGAAGCTGCTACTTTTATCACAAAACATAAGGAATGGAACAAAAAGAACAAGATATGTAAATCCTGACCTGGTTCATCCTTAGGGAGCAAATTTTAAAAATGTCGCCATCCTTGGAGGGGGTGGGTCTCAGTTTTTTTTTCCCCATTTGCAAGATTGATATTTGCTAATTTCTGAAAAATACAATTAAGTGATGTTTTCTTTTTAAAAAATAACAAATACCTGATGGTTGTTTGAATCTTTTGTATATATCAGTCTTTCCTTTCTTTGCAAAGGGAAAGGCACAAAATGGGGGGGGGGGAACTACTACAACAACCCACCACCACAACACTTGTTGTCTCATTCAGTGATGCAGTTGTGCGACCCCATGTGGGCTTTAAGTGCTGGTCTTTCCCCCCAACCCACCCAGTGAGGGCTTTCCCGGCTCTGTGAGAACACTCTCTCCATCCCTTCCCCTCAGGTAGTCACCAGTTCATGTCTTTTTGGATTTACCTTTCAAAATCACACTTCCTTTGCATCTCTACTATACTGGAGAAGATAGCTCTGATGGGTTTTCAGATGGTACATATAGCTGGATGTAACATTATATCTCTTTGTACTCTGATAACACTCTTCTATAAATAAGTTTTTGGTTAGAAGTAGCCAGTATCTAATA
Source organism: Intellagama lesueurii (assembly GCA_037013535.1). Taxonomy (NCBI): domain Eukaryota; kingdom Metazoa; phylum Chordata; class Lepidosauria; order Squamata; family Agamidae; genus Intellagama; species Intellagama lesueurii. The sequence continues at coordinate 134,656,368 of JBAJHW010000001.1, read as the reverse complement.
ATATTATAAATCATGATGACCTTTACCTTATTGTTTCTGTTATGTCAAAAGGGGATAATTTCTGTGGATACTGGGTTCATCAAAGGGCATCACTAGTAATGTTAAAATCATTGGTGATTCTTCTGCTCTTTGACTAAATGTACATGATGAAAAGTTATTTATCAGAAATGGAAAATAATGCCAGAAATCCGTTAGATGGAGGATAGTAATGTATAAAAAGATGGACTGGAATTTTGGGCATCTATTTCCCGTTAAGATCCCCTACGAGAATTTTCTTTGAACTTTTTAAACTGAAGTAGTGGAAACAGCCAAGGGTTTGTTTTCCCCACCCCACCCCTTCATTGTGGGAAGGGATGTGCAAAAATAGTTCATTTTATGCCAGAAAGACGTCACCTTGAAATGGTAAGGCAACCTGTTGAGGATTCTCTGACCCCACCCAACTCCCCTACAAGGGATCTTTGGATCTTGATTACACAGTCAAAAGAAACCTATTTTAAGGGGAGGACTCAATCATCAGGCAGAGGTGATGAAGCGATGAAGGCTGAGGAAGCTGACTTGAGAGGCAAGAATTGGCTACCAACCTGTCTCTATGTTTTTTGGGGGGAAGGGAAAGAGACCCAACCAGACAGCCACACACGGACTGCTGTTGCCAGCCATCTCCCAGGTGGGAATGCAAACTGCGTTTCAAATAGTTATTATAAATCAAATCCATTTAGAACGGAGAATATTGTGGGGCAAATATAAATGTAGACAAGCCCTTAGTTCCAGCATGAGCAGGAAAATAACACTTTTTTCTGATTGTGTTTTTCACATTTTATACAAAACTCTAGTGACACTCACCTAAGAATGCACATAGAGCAACCACAAAATTATAGGCTCATTGATCAAAAGTTAAGCTGTGCAGGTGCATAGGCATGCAGCAGTGCATTGGCTGCACACAGCCGAGTGAGTGTTGCCACCCCTTTGCTTCCATTTGCTCCCAAAACCCCACGTGCAAGGGGTCGAACTCCTGCGCAGTGCTCCAGGAAATTAGAGGGAATGTTGGTTATGGCGACAAATCATCTATCACTTCAGGGCTTTACCTCCAGTGTCACACAAGAGACAGCCTTTCCATGTGGCTGCTGGAAAATACCTTCTTCCTCATCTTTGGTTAGTGATACACCTGTTTGAGGGAATGAGACACACATACAGAGAGAAGGGGAAGGGAGACAAGGAGTACCAGTTTGGTTTGATAATTTCCTGCCAAACTGAATCTTCACAGGTTCTCTTTGTTAAAAGAGCAAATAAAACCAAAAAACTGAACGTTTAGAATACACTGTTTTCTGCTGTACTACTATTTTCTGTAGTGCTGATGAACTGATTAATGAAAATCTGAATATTTAAAGGCAATACTTTTAAGAGAAACTAAACCATAATTTAGAATGAAAGTGGCCAAAACCTTACTGTGAAAAAGTATGCAGGAAAGGGCCATAGTGTAGCATGTGAACAGGCATGTAACTGTTTCCTTGACCTGAGGAAGCTGAAGAACATGGCACATGGACAACTGCTCAGGTAGTCTTGCCTTTACAGTTGCCTACGATGTGGAACCAATAGTATTTTGACCGGCGGAAATACACAAAGCCTCCTGGAGTTCCTTTTATTGTGTAATGGTTCCATATACAAACCCATGAGTCATAGGAAAGTGTTCAGAAAATCAATATTCGCTTAAATGGCACTTTTGATATTTATTTCATGACATGACCTGCTTTCCCCTTTATAATGTTTTTGCAAGGTAGAAGGCTATTTTAGCCTTAATCCCAAGGTTTCTCCATGCTGATTTTCATGGGAGCCTCCTTTGTAAACAGTTTGTCTTTGAGCATCCACCATGCATTTCTTTCTTTCACTCATAAATGTTACATGCACTCTTTAAAGTAACAGAACAATTTGCAGAGCTGAGGATGCTGACCAAAAATTGTGTTGTTGTGAAACAAACAAAACCCCTCACCTTCCTATTGTTGCTAATCTAATTTTTAAGACAAAAGTCTATAGTTCTAGAATAGTAAATGTTAAGCATTGCATAACAGTATGTCATTTCAGCATATGCTTCTCCTTCCCCATCTGAAGCCAGGTGGACTACGGACAGCTATTAAGTGAGAAAGTAGAGAGAATGGAAACCCAACATGTAGAAAGGTATTGCCATTTGCCTTAATCAGCCAAGCAACCTGTCTACCTACCTCTAGCTGAGTCAAATGATAATAATGTTCTTTAAGGTCCCTAAAGAGTGTCTAATATGCATATTCCAGACTGTGATGAACAGACAACCTATCATGCTGTTTATGTTTTGTTTACTTTACAAAGTGCTAGCATATGGGAAATTTGATTTTGGGGGGTCTCAGAATCTCTGAGCAGATGGAGTTTGGAAGCACTTTGAAGACAGAACACCAATTACCTAAAGAGTCTGAAGGAAGAATGACTGAAACATTAGGAAAGGCAAAGTATAGAACGTTTGAGTTGGATGTGACTCTGGGTCCTAGACATGAAAGATAGGGTAAGTGAAATGAGAGGGAATATCGAACGGCCGAAGCTAACATTTGTAGACTACTTGCAAGTTTTTTAAAAAATGGCATTAATGTATTCCATACTAATATTAAAAATTACTGGAGTATCAAAAGGGCTCATCTGCAATCTTGTAAATTGATATCTTCTGAAGAAATGCTTAATTAGAGGGAGGGAGTATACACACATACCTCTGTCTGTTTAGTTCTTTTTGTTAAATAACCTTGTTGACCTTCTTTTCTTAATTTGTATTCACACACCTAACACCACCAGAGGATACCTTTGACCTAAGCAGAAGATGTGATCAAAAACAAATAACCTCTACCCTTTACTTTATTTTGAATTTAAATGCATGTCTTCAAAGGGGAGCTGTCTCAGATTTCTCAGAAGCTGACACTAGTTTACCCATAGTGTGTTCTTATTCTTTGGTTTAGGGCCGCTTTCTGAACAGATAAATGGCTTCTGATATGTAAAAGAGAGTAAATGTTACTGGCCCTTGTGGAATGTAATGAAGGAATGTTTTTCCTGAGTGGATTCCTTATAAGTACCTAGGGCTAGAGCTGAAATCTTGTTGCTTTGGGTAGTAATTCAGTTGGGCAGGTCAGCTCCTCCAGAAATTCCATTGATTCAATGAGCCTACTCTAGGTGTATAAAAAAGAAATAATTTTCACTATATGAAGATAATTTGCTGTCAGCTACATATAAAGAATTAGTAGATTTAGGTTTGAGCATTTCAGTGTGTAGATGTGGATACATGCATGCATGCACATACCATGTTGATTCTAAAAACATCACATTTGATTCACACTTATTTTATGTGAGTGGAAAGCTACTTTAGTTCTGGCTGTCTTCTTCCCCGTCCAGCTCCCCTCCTGAGGAATGGATTTTGGGGGGCTATATGGGGCCTGCAGTGGTGTGAAGGGGCATGAAATCCTTGCTGTGAATGTGGAACTTGGCTTGTGCCTTTCTGCGTCCAGCATATTGCCAAGTCCCGTAAAGGACATGATCAGAGGTGTGGATCTGGAGTTTTCAACCGACCTGTAGTGAGATGATCCTGAACCATGTGCTTTGTACTGCTTCAGAAGTTATGGTTACATTACAAATGTGTGAATTCATTTCCAGTTTTTCAGGGAATCTATCTGTATAGCATAGACAGTGCTGAAAGATGAACCAAGAGCAGGAAGGAAGAGGTGTCAATAAAAGATACTATATATATTCCTGCACAGTTAGGCTGCTTAAATTCCACTAAAATCAATAGAATTTAAGAAGCCTATCTGTATTTAGGACTGCAGCCAGCATTTACTTTAGGGACATGAAAGAAGCCAATCTTAGAACACTTTGTGAAGTGATTTTAAGAATGCATCACATAGCAATGCAGTTATTGTAGAAGACAGCCATTCTTAAATAGATTGTAAACTCAACATAACTGCTTCTTTCAAATTTTATTTTAAAAAAATTAGTAGAACTTGCTCTTTAAAAAAAGAAGAAGCTTGCTTCTTTCAGATATAGATGCCAGAACACTCCCACAACATAAATTAAATCTCATTTATGAACATCACCTAAGATCTCAGTTTTGTCTATTATTCCATGCTAATTAAGTATATGAGAATTATTGATCTGACAGTGAGAAGCAAAGATGCTAAGATAACATTTAAAACCCTGAGTCGTATCCTATTGAATTGTCCTGCTGGCAGAACTACTTCCACCAGTTGGAACAGCAGGGGGTGATGATGGCCCATCAACACTACATCCCTTTACCTGTCCTCAATTGTGCTTTGGGGATATAGCTTGGTGGGGGGGGGGGGGCAAAAGAAGCAGAGAACATTCATTCACATGATGTTGCATATCAGCTGTTATCAGGTGTTTTATAAATTCCCCAGAGTGTAATTTTTATAAGGCTAACAAATCTAGTTTATCCTTAAAAAAAAAAAGCAGTAAGGGAAGACATATTTCTGATGTTAAAATCTATTCTGTAATGGTCCCATAGAACCAAAGGAGAATAACATCTATTCTCAGGAACAGTGGTTCCCAACCCTGACTGCAGTTTCTGGGAGATGCAATCCAAGAATATCTGGGGACCCATAGTTGAGAACCCTTTCTTTTCAGGCAAGCTTTTCCTCAGTGACTGTCTACATGAGTGTGGCTTTTAGATGGATTGTTATGCATTACTGCTCTGACTCGGTCTTTAGTACCACTTGAGTTTACCATCTCTCAGAGTGGTACTTGGTTTGTTCATTTTTAATATCTGCATACTTATTGTTTTAGCTTTCATATTTTCTTTCAATGATGTAAGCCACTTTGGGTCCTTTTTAAGGAGAAAGGTGGCATAAAAATGTTTTAAATAAACAATTCGGCTACTCAGTACCTGGCAAAATGCCTGCTTCCAACAGGATCTGCCTGTCCTACTTGAACATCTCAAGCACGCCGGCTGAGGATGCTAACCTCGAGATAGGCCCGGAGGGAGAAGGCGAGAAACCAGGCCTTCTCAGTGGTTGCTCCTTGGCTGTGGAATGAACTCCCCGCTGCAAGTTGTTTGGCCCTTTCACTGGCGATTTTTAAAAAGTCATTAAAAACCTGATGATTTAGGCCAGCATTTTGCCTGTGGATTCAGCTGAGCTTGGTTAGCCTACTTGATCCAGCCTGCCATTTTAAATGTTTTAAATGTTGTATGTAAATGTGTTTTTATATTTTGATGGCATTGCTTATTTGCATTTTATTATTATTATTTTTTGTCAAGTTGTATTTTAAGCCTGTTGTTTATATATGCTGTAAACCGCCCAGAGTGGCCTTTGGTCAGATGGGTGGTGTAATCAATCAATCAGTCAGTCAGTCAGTCAGTCAGTCAGTCAGTCAGTCAATCAATCTAAACATGGAGATTGTTGGAGTCTTATGGTATCATAAATATGGTAGGGGTAAAATAATAATTGATCAGACTTTGTTTATCTTTATCTTTATCTTTATCTTTATTAGATTTTTACCCCGCCCCCCTAGACAAAGTCTACTCGGGGCGGCTTACACACATGATAAAAACATCATTATACATAAAAATTTAAAAATATCATAATTTTAACACTTATAATTAAATTAAATCAGTAACCAAGATGACAGAGTAAAGATCAGTTGTTGACTGGAGGGAAGGCCTGTCTGAAAAACCAAGTTTTCAATTGGGTTTTAAAAAACACCCAGCGAGGGTGCCAGGCGAATTTCAGTTGGGAGGTTGTTCCATAGCCGAGGGGCCACTGCCGAGAAGGCCCGGTTTCTTGTTCTTTCTTTCCGAGCCTCTCTCGGCGTTAGGCCCCTCAGCCGTCCCTGCTGGCTATTCCGGGTGATTCGGGTAGATCTAGGTGGGAGAAGACGATCTGCCAAGTATCGAGGTCCCAAACCGTTTAGGGCTTTATACGTTATCATTAACACTTTGAAGTCAATGCGGAAACGAATGGGCAGCCAATGCAAGGCAGCCAGAGTGGGAGAGATATGCTGAAATTTCCTCACCCCACTAAGAAGCCTGGCTGCCGCATTCTGCACCATTTGAAGTTTCCGCATCAATCTCAAAGGCAGCCCCACGTAGAGCGCATTACAATGGTCTAATCTCGAGATTACGAGCGCATGGACAAGAGTAGTGAGGGCCTCCCCATCAAGATATGGTCGCAGCTGGGCAATCCGCCATAGATGGAAATATGCGGAGCGGGCCACGGACGCCACCTGGGTTTCCATGGTAAGCGCCGGGTCCAGATGTATCCCCAAGCTGCGAACCTCACTCTTTGCGGTAAGGGTCGTCCCCCCAAAAGAAAGGGAGTCACCCAAACCGCCGATGGAGGGACCTCCCACCCTCAAGACCTCCGTCTTGTCCGGGTTCAGCCTCAACCCATTCAACTGCATCCTTTGCAGTACAGTCTCCAGGCAGCGCTGAAGAGACAGAACGGCATCCACTGAAGTAGATGAAAAGGAGATGTAGAGCTGCGTGTCATCAGCGTACTGATGGCACGAAGCCCCGCACCCCCTGATGACCCCGCCCAGTGGCCTCATATAGATATTAAACAGCATTGGGGAGATGATCGACCCCTGCGGGACCCCACAACTGAGACTCCATGGGGCCGAAACATTCTCCCCAAGCTGTACTCTCTGGGGACGGCTCTCCAAGAAGGATCGGAGCCAGGCAAGCGCCAGGCCACCGATTCCCAACTCAGAGAGCCTCCCCAGGAGGATACCGTGGTCGACGGTATCAAAGGCGGCAGAGATATCGAGGAGGACCAACAAGGACATATTGCCCCTGTCGGCCTCCCTCAACAGGTCATCCAACAGTGCGACCAGTGCCGTTTCTGTGCCATAACGCGGCCTGAAGCCCGACTGAAATGGGTCCAGGGCATTGGTTTCATCCAAAAGTGTCTGAAGCTGGTCTGCCACCACCCTCTCCACCACTTTGCTAAGGAAAGAAACATTGGCGACGGGCCTATAATTGCCAATATCATCCGCCGCCAAATTTGGTTTCTTCCTTATGGGCCTAATGAGTGTCTCCTTGAGGGCAAGAGGAACCTTGCCCTCTTGGAGAGACCCATTAATTATTGCTGTGGCCCATTCCATTGTTACAGGCCTGGCTGCTTTGATTAGCCAGGCCGGGCAAGGGTCAAGGGAGGAGGTGGTGGCCCAACAGCGATCAAGCACTTTGTCCACCAGGTCTGGCGTCACAGGCTGAAAGAATTCAAGAGTCATCGGGCAGGGCGGAGCACTGGACATCTCTGCTCGATCCACTGTATTTAAAAAAGGAGAGAGGTCCCGGCGGATGGCCTCCACTTTTGATTTAAAAAATGCTGCAAATTGGTCAGGTGAGATATTAATGGGAGGCCCATCACCCAGACCAATTCCAGATAGATCGCGAACTATACGGAAAAGTATATTAGTAATATAGTATATTAAATTAAATTTGTCAGCTTGTGTTATTACATATAGCTACTAAAAAGTTTAGAAAATGTGGAGGAATAGTGTCTCAGAGGCTACTAGTTGAGGTGATATTGTACTGTTTCAGGTAACGGACATTTAAATTTTCTTCTCTCCTGCCTCCCCCTCCCCATGGAAAGTCTGCTACTCCACTGCACAGACCATCCCCAATCAAAGAAGGGTTGTGAATATTCCAGCCATATGGACTGGGCCAGTACTAGGGTCCCTTCCAGAAAACAGGTTGTTGATTAGGATTTAAATATCTTTATTTTCAGTCTAGTCCATATTGTTGTCCAGATGGCTGGATAACTCAGTGGTTTAGGTATCTCTGGCTGTAGACTCAGAGGCTGGGAGTTCATTTCGCTACTGTGCAACCTAGAAGAGACAGCCTGTGTGGCCTTGAGCAAGCTACACAGTCCCAGAACACCCCCAGAAGAAGGGAGGGATAAGCCACCTCTGAGTATCTTCTATCTGGGAAACCCTGAAAAGAGTCACCATAAATCAGAATTGACTTGATGGCACATAATTATTATTGTATGGTTGTCCCAGTCATGTAAAATGAGCACCTCTGGCTGAGTTAAAATCTATTCATACACTCACTCCTTGCAGCATGGAATTGTGATGCTTATGAGTGTAGGTGTATGAAGGTGGCCTCAGTCAGCATCTTTTTGATCTCAGAACTCCAGTGCAAATGGATTGGATAGCTATAGTACAGAAATTTGGTGATCGTCCACTTTTGAATGCAGAATAGTTATATAGGAAGAAATCAGTCCAGGAGTCAAACAGTACATTGGAGATAACCCATCATTAGAGCTGAAATCACATTTGTGTTCCAGAAATGAGGATTAGGGTTTTTCCAGAGATTAGAATTTTTTTTTAATTTCTGAGAAAGCAGGCTGATAAATACAGCCCACTTCAGCTCCTAACGACTGAACACAAAACAAAGTAAGTTCGTTTGCAAATTATGAGAGGCAGGAAAGCCTTCTCCCATGAGAATCATACATTTTAATATGTGAGGAAATCTTCTAATAATGAGTTATCTATAACATGTAGTCTGGTCCTGATCATGCATCCCTACTTAGTCATTAATTAAGAGTGTGGAGCCCATGGGGTTGTGAGCTGACTGTGACTTCCATATCAATACATTTGGACTTCATGTACTTAGGTAATGACTAAATAGGGCTTTTGATAATCTGGATTAGGTGTTTTCACAAGATATTCATAGCATTGCTTGAGATGGAGAGTCTGCTCAGTGCTGTACAGCAGAGGTCCCCAACCCCTGGTCCGCGGCCCGGTGCCAGTCCGTGGTCTGGGCCGGACCGGGCCGCCGAGAGAGACCTCCCCCCCGCAGGCACTCACCCCCGCGCTAACCGTTTGCGCCTGTGCGCGCGCTTCAGCACGTCCGTGTGAGCGCCGTGCCGCCATTTGCGTATGCGCACGGGCCCACACAAGCACCACGCTGCCGTTTGCGCATGCGCACGGGTGTGCGTGCGCTTGTTTGCTCATGCACGTGAGCGCGGGAGGTGCCCCACCTTCCCCAGCCGGTCCGCGGACCGAAAAAGATTGGGGAACGCTGCTGTACAGGACTGCAGGCCCTACAGGAGGCACTGAGCCTGCCACCTAGTCACTGCAAGATATAATTGTCTAAGGTCCTCAACGTTTGACCCATTGACATCTGTCTCAGCTACCAGACCAACAAAATATTTAGCCAGATGTGGTCTGAAAGGGCACGGCATCACCATACACAACATATATTAAACATGCCACTATGGTTTCACTTGAGGAGATCTAGCAAAAAGAAAGAAGGAATAATTTAAATATCAGGAATAATACGAATCTGGTTTCTGGGTGTGAGGAAAGGTACACATGTTTCCTTCTTGCCCAGTGTATCCAAGTGCTTTGAATCTTCTCTGAACACACAGGTCACAAAATTACTGTTAAAATTTTTTGGGGGGTGGGAATAGCTCAATTTGGTCATCAGAACTTATTTTAATACCAAAAATTCTGCAATCAATAAGCCCAATTACAAAAATGTAGCACTCTTTTAATGGAAATAACAGTAAGCTATTCTGTCTTTGCCTCTATCTTTCCTTCACCTAACAAAAGTACATACAGTTTCCCCTTTTTCTGTGGCTGACTCTCATTATCCTTGAAATTGGTGATAAGGCAGTTCCCTGGTTTCATATATTTCTTAGCCGGTTCTTCCATTTACTTAGACATTTATGTTGCTATTCATAGGTTGCTGTCATGCGTTTTTGTTCATTATTATAGGCATTAGTCTGGTTATGATGTATTTTGACTGGCAGTTGAAATCAAGGAGGGAAGGAGGACATTTTATTAAAAAAAGATAAAAGTATAAACCATAATGAAATGTAGCAGAGAAGAAAGGCCTCTGCCTTAATAGTTCACAGGCATGTGTGTCCTTCAGCTACCCTTATTCTTAGTTTTCTGTGAACAATAAGTAGCAAGATACACAGAGTTTCAAACTAAATCCCTTTTTTCTCATATTTAAAATTCAACTTGTCTAATCACTACCATTATTCAGCAACCAAGCCTACAGTCATACATATTTTTTTTTACTATTTTTGGGAAAGTATCATTGAAATCTGAGCAAATGTGCATAGGATCAGGCTGCCAGTCTGATTTTTTTTAACTAATCAATAAACACAGGGAAAAAATGTTATTAAATCATGCTCAGGTGCCTATATTTAATAGTTTTTCAAAGATACTCCCACATCTTGATCCTTCCCCTCGTCAATTAGATCTGTATAGTGACAAGTGGAAATATTATCATACAGAATCATGTCATGCTGACACCTATTGGGCGGCTAGACTGAATCCATAAAGTCTTCCTACATGCACCTGCAGTCAGCTCAGGTTTTTGTGTATGCCTTCACTGGGCCATAAAATGGAAGTTGAGTACCATGTAATTTGTGTCTACTTTTTGTGCTCTTATTGGGAAAAAAAAAACACTTGCCTCACCCTCCTAATATTAGTGCCACCAAAGTAATCTGTGTCTCATCAAGTTAACTACATTTGGAGAAGCTCAAATTTTTATATTTATTTTAGTGACATCTGATTTAAAGGGTTGAGTGGCCACTTTCCCTTTGGGTTGGCTGGTACTGAGAAAAATGCTCAAACTCTAAACTAGTTTGAAACACTAAAAAGAAAAGTAACGCAAAACAAATACCAGTAAATACCTTGGTAGCCTTATGTAACCAACAGTAAGAAACATGCTGGATGGTACCTTAAGACTGACATTTTAGATGTTTTGTGCTGTAAAATGGCACAAGTTTTCATACATTTTCAACTGACAGTTCCTGCCTTACTTTTCTACTTTTCCATCTGATGAAACAGGTTGCTGCCAATGAAAGTCTGTACCACTTTGCAATAAAAAAAGCTTCTAAAATGGTAGCCTCAAGGTGCTGCCCAACACAGTTCTTTCTTTTAAGGGAAAAAGAAGTAGAAAGTCGCCTTTTTCCTGCTAAGAAGACCACGGAGGGAGACTGAAAGTCTACTGGTCATTAGCACTGTGCATATGTGCATACTGTGCATATGTGCATATTAGCACAAGCACTGTGCATATGTGTGGAATTGTGTTTCACATACAATCTCCAATCCAGATATGTCTGCTTGATGAAGAATTATATTTTCTTAGAGTCTACTTATTGCAATGTGAGTGTTGGGGGAATATGATAACCCCCCACAGCATAGCTTCTTTGATGTCTAAGACTTGATCTCTGCAGATTACAAAATAATCCACAACTATATATTAAACAGTGCCATTTGGAAAGGTTCAAAGATCCTGCATTATATTGCTCCTACAAACTGAACAGGTTTGTGAATGAAGTAAACTGGCCTTTCCCTCTGACTTAGGTGAAGATATGTTTTCTTTTAGCTTGGGATTCTCCATAACAGACTCTTGTGACACACTAGGGGAACACAAGCTTTCACAGATGGCATCTGGGGAACTGAACTGCAGTCCATGAAAGGTGGCAACAAATAAAACTTCAGCCCTTAAGCTACCCCAAGTTTTGCTGCAACAGGCTACTTTTCCTTGAAATTACCATATGTCACTGGATGAAGGGCCATTGTCATGTGACAAAGCACATATTATGCTTGGGAATGTTCCCAGGTACCATCTCTGCAGGCTGGGCTGGGAAAGGATTCTGTCTGAAGCCTTGCACAGCCACTGTCCATAATAGTGGACAAGGAATGGGAAACTATTGGCCCACAATAGCTCCACAGCAACTTGTGGCCACTGTTCCTTGCATTAACATTTCCTTTCCTTGGCCCACAATGGTTTTTCCAATCTTCGTTGCTGAAAGAAGAGGTTTTCTTGGAGATTATACCTCTGCATGTATTGTGGTCTTTTACTAAGACTAATTGCTGCTTTGGGGTACATGTGTGTGCGACAGAGAGAGCATGTGAATGAATGCATGAACGAATGAATGTATGAATGAACGAATGGGTATTTACAATGCATGCCTATGTTTGAACAGATGAGATTGTGAGAAGGAATGGCCATGTTTATCAGAGAGTTTGTGAGGCACTGCTACTGCTGGGTTAGCTTGGTGGTTAAGAGGCAAATTTTCACGAGCCTGTCTCTTGGGGTTTTAAATCCCTTTGATGGCAAGTGTGCTCGTATAATGGACGAATACCATGGAGACCTGGTTTCAAATCTTCACTCACCTAGAAAAGTTGATGCGTGAGCCTAGGTTACAAGTGCATACAGCACTGAGGCAGATGGACCTTTATTTTTGACTAATAACCCAGAGATATTGTGAAGAAAAACTGTGTTACAAATATTAGACTTAAGAATTTGCATATAGAGTGTGGCATACCACTGCAGTTTTTAGGTAGCATTATGGAGGCTCCAGATACAGAAAAGCAACATTTATTCAGTAAACATGACAACTGGGGTTACATTTGTGCTGTGCTTGGTTTCAGGTGTACACTTAAGCAATAGTACAATGGAATAAAAGCTTTGAACTACTTTAAGCCAAACCTTCTCCATGGGATCCATAATCCTCCATTTTAATTAACAAGTAGTTTGGCTTTTCACAAAGGCAAGATGGCTTAAAACAACATTCGCTTCCACTGCTCAGCAGTCTAGGTTGCTTTATTATATGTGCTTACATGCAAAACATTACTTAGCTCCTCTGTTGATCCAAGAAAATAGCACACTAGGTATTCCTAAGAATGCAAACCGTTGATCTACATTAAAGGTAGAAGTGCCCTCATTTGAATACACTACCATCCGTGCTTTCATAACCTTACCTTGAAAATAGCATATCTGGATACAGCTTGAAATAAATAGGGTGTTTGGAACAAGCTGCTCCTGCTGCTGTTTCTGAGAGGGATAATACATTATTGTCCCTCATGCTGTAGAGCAACAAGAATTTTCTTTAAAGGTTTAATTCTGCTTCAGCAAGCACACTAGAGGGGCATATGTTGCCCTGAGTGCTCCAGCTCAAAGCTTCAAAGTAGCTGGTTGTGAGAAAGATTTGCCTAACGCTAGTTTTTTGCTTGCTTGCTTGTTTTTTGGTGGCAGGAGTGTGATGATGGAATTACATTTCAGATGTAAGATAATGAGCAATTATAAAGCTAAAAGTTTGGTGGAATGAGTAATATTTATAGTTACTTATAAAGGGCATTTTGAAACATCGTTAGTGGCATTTTCACACCCGTTGTTCACACAGGAAATTTTATGCCAGGAAAGTACTGTTTTGTATTTTTCTATTTTCAAGGTCCAATATCAGGAGTGGCCACTAGAGAGACCCAGAGAGTATTTCCCTGATTTTTTTTTCTGGCATGCATATGAGAAAACCACAATACTTTTAATATGCAGTACAAAAAAAAATCATTTCTACAAAGGTGTCAATAATGTCACCTTGTGTGTTGCCAAGCAATGAATAAAACACATTCCTTTAAAAAAAATTATTCCTATTCATAATTAGTGTTCATTATAATAAATAAAATAATCTTAAAGCTGCAGAGCTGAAAGGGACCCTATGGATCATCAAGCCCAGGCCCTGTCAAGGAAGACATAGTGGAGAATCGAATTCCCAAACTCTGGCTCATCCCAATGTATTTCACAAAAGCTTATTAGCTAGCTTTTAGATTTTTTTCAGGTTGTGATCTTATATCCACTTATTTATCCTTCCTTTCTCATATATCAGCCTTCAAGGCAACTTTGAAAGGTGCTACAAATTTGCCCAGGTCAGTAGTCACAAAATGCCACGAACACTTGCTGTAGCAGGATATACCCACCATTTAAGTGAAATCATCAGGAATGTGTGTAGAAAGACGAATTGTTTGAGGAATTGGCCCCAAAGATGAAAACAAGCACTTCAAACCAGACACAGCATGGTGACAAGTTCTATCTTTATCCTGGTTTGTCTTGTAAGAGGATTTGCAAGGCAATAAGCACTAGCTTCAGTTATATCACACATTGCAGGAAGTGTCAGGAACTGCTGAGGAAATTTTGGGGGTAAACAAGCAGCTACAGAGTTAGGTACTAAATTTGTCACACATTAACTGTGAGACATGCATCTGTAAGTATAACTTGCAGACTTTAAAATCCTCCATTAAAAGCTTTGTTATATGAGATTAATGGCCAATTTTTGTGTGGGGAAGTATAGCTCAATGATGGAGTGTTGTTTTGTATGTGGAAGGTTCCAAGTCCAATCCCTGTCCTCTCCAGGAAGGGCTGAAAAATTCCTACCTGAAAACCATGAAGAGGTTCTTCCAGTCAGTGTTAGCAACACTGGGCTCAGTGTAAGAGAGCTTCTTATCTTTCTGTAGTGACTCCCAGAGATACAGTATTCAAGATCCTTTTTCCTGAAAAATGTGCCACTTGTGATACCAGCAAATACTACTTTCAGCAGATAACTAGAAATTATGTGTATGTTTGTCCAATTTACCTAATAAATCACTTTTAATTGCAGTTATAGTATTTTATTATTTAGATTTCAGGTGCCTGATCTGGATCTGTTTCAAAATTTTCCAGCATGCATCTGCTTTGAAGTCTCATTTCAGAAACTTGATTCATTTTGATGTTTATTTTCAGTCTTCCTTTAACCACTTCATTATCCACATTTCTGTTTTGATTGCAGAACACTTGTGTGACATAGGCGAGTTTCTGTGTCAGGATCACGTGACCTGTGTGTCTCAAAACTGGCTCTGTGATGGAGAACCCGATTGTCCAGATGATTCAGATGAGTCTGTAGATGTGTGTAAGTAAATGGTTCTTTTAGTTTTACTTCGAACTATACTATTTTTGATGGCAAAGTTTAGTTATGAAAGATGGATTCTAGTGTGTGTGTTTTTCACTGTCCAAAAATGAGCCTTTGTGATATAGCTGGTTAAAGTCACTACAGAAATGTGCACTGAAAAAGGAATCCTGTTCATGTCTCATTTTATAATGAACAATACCATCCAGGCATATGTTCTATATTTCCTTTCTGACCCAGAAGATCAGCTACAGACCAGAGAAGCAAAGACAGGAAAAGGAAGGGAGAAAAAAATTAATAGTTTAACAGATGTCATTTTGCAACAAAAGTAAGAGGATCACAGAGACCTCAAAAGAAAATTGGAATGGTGGAAAATGAGTTGGGGGAGCAGGGAGGTAATAGGTGAAAAGACTCAAAGTGTGAAAAATGTCAGGGAAAGCTTTAATAAAATATGTTTAATCATCATAATAAAAAAAATCTTGTTTTTCTCTGTGGCTGAGAGCTATTGGAGAACAGAACAGAACCCTACAGGCTTCTGCCAAGCATTCTGAACTACTGATGGGATTATATTAAATCTTCATATCTCCTTGTTTCTTAACGAGAGAACAAAATGATGGATTCCATTTCATGTCCCCGAGACAATAATTTAATGTTAAAGTAGGTAGTCATAAAATGACAAAAGTTTTCAGGTAAGGTTATGGGGCAGTGAGAGGGTGTGAAAAAGTAGAGGATATACAGCATCACTTTTCATGTCTGAGATAAAGCAGATACAGAATTCTACAAATTTCAAGCTGTGAAAGAAGAAAACATGACAACCCTTAAGAGATTATATTTAATAAGCTTATTCCACTACCGTGAAGCAAATAAGGGTTTTTTGAATGTTTGTTTTTGTTTTAACCACAGTTGGATTGTCTATAGGGTTCCTATTCTGCGAGAATGTGGATTATAACTGTCATTTTTTAAAATGGATATTAAAATATTCCATGGCTTTTGGGTGCAGTTCTAGTTTGCTTTTCTTGGCTTGGGAGCTATATAAATGTACAAACCTGTGTTGCTACGTGATCAACATGTAAGGATGTTTCAGATGTTTCATCTGGGAGTTGCTTAGCAAGGAAATACCATACCCTGTGTCCACCTCTGTTGACGTCCTGCTAACCCAAAGGCTCACCCCTCATCCTTTCCCTTTGCCCCCAAACACTTGTTTCTTTCCTTTACCTTTTCCAGGATGAATGGATACTTCTGGATTGATTAGATGACTTGCAAAAAGATACAATACGTTCTTCTTTTCTGTCTGTTGCTCCTTCCATGTCTCCTCTATCATCACCCATAGTCAGAACGCAAATTTTGATGCGTCTCAGTTTCACAAACATAGACAAACAATTATGACCTTTTTCACCAATGGATTTGACAAGGAGTTTCCTATATTTTTAATAAAGATTTTGCATAAGTGACAACATAAGTTGCACACAAAAAAACCACCCTTCCCAATCTGTAAAAAATGGCTGAATTCCACATAAAATTGATAATTTTTGCACAAAACTGCACAATTATGCACAGATTGTGTGAATTGCCCTCGCTGCTTCATTACTGGTCTATCAGTAATTATAGTTTAATAAAGTAACATTAATCAAGATGATTTGGGAGACAAATAACATTAGCAGAACAACTGCTCATGATCCACCTGAAGTAAAGCTAAAGTAAGGCAGGCTTTTCAAATTAGCCATCAATTTGCAGACATGGTAAGCATCAGAAAGCGATTTTTTTTCTTGTGCTGCGTTTCTGTCCATCTTCCTTATAGATTAGGTCTTGACTGGTATACAACCTACCATCACCTGTATTAATACTTTGTTATTTTCCTATTCAGTAGAGTTTGTCTATCTTAAATGAAATGCCTATTTTTACCTCAGAAGAGGACCTGTTTCCTACTCATCTCTCATTCTGATGACTTTGGCATGAGCATCGCCAAATCCTTCTTATCATATCCCTTGAGTGAAAATAAGCTCCTGATTTAAGCTGGATAGATTCTACTGGATAAGAAAATTAAGATAATTGAGGACTAATGCCACAGCATGTCATGCATTACATAAACTATATAATCTCCATTCCCCCCTCCCCCAGCTGGCACTTAACAAGGTGAAGCAATTGTTCCATATCCCAAAGCCATTCTGTTTATAGGCCCATTCTGTTTATAGTCAGGATCTTGCTGTCTGAATATATTACCATGCTTGTAAAATTTTGGTTGAACATGTTTTTGAAACTCATTCAAAGAAAAGTGAACTTCACAGTATCATACACAGAGGCTATCCTTGCCCCTCAGATGTCATGGATGTGGTTCCTTAGACCAGCACTTTTGGGGGAATGACAGTAGGAACATGATTTTCTTTGTACCATGAGATATTGCTGATCAGAAGGAGCGCAGCTCAAGAAGAATGAGAAGCTTAAAAGCATAGAAACACAGAGTCTTGGCAGTTGCGGAGACAGCCTGCTTCTTACAGTGTGTTTAAATGTTTACTCTTGGTTTATATTCCTCTAGAAGTTTGGTCTCCATATTTCTTCTTGACCATTTCTTAGCATCGATTTACCATTTGGATGTTCTCTATGAAAATGGCTACAGGGGTATATATTGGAGAACGAATTTTCAGTCTATTAAGATCTCTCTTCCCAAAGTCTTTATGCTTTCCCTTATCCTCCTCTTTCCAAATATCTTCTATGTATCTGAACATCTCACTCAGTGGAGGTGTGCTCATTGAGTGTACCCTGGCAGAGATGCTGAGATGATAATGGAACTAACAGAGGATTTGCCTCATAACATTTTTCAGTTTCACTGATAGATGAATCAGAACCTTAGTGCTGAGTTTTATGTGTACATGTTCACAGGAATGTTGCAATATTTACATAAAACTAATTGTCTGAACAAGCATTGTTGCCAGTGAATAATTGCTCTGGCAAATAAATAACGGCTTATAGCCTTGTTCAAGGAGAAAAACAAATTGTCTCAGACACTGCTGTGATATTCCTGTTTCCTGTGTGAGATGCTTTTCAAAGTCTAAAAAGAATATTAAGAAATAACATTAAACATAGTTATTTCTGTACTCTGCAACTCACCAATGGTTTGTAACAACCAGACATATGCTTACTTCTTCACCATCACTCCAAGTAGTGTTTAGCATTCATGCTTACTTTGCTGGCTCCCTTGCCTCAGATATTAGCTTTTGCTGAACAGCAAACATTTGCTTTTGTGGGCACATGCTGTCAAGTGTTGAATTGGAAGACTCACCAATAACCCTCTGAAATGCCAACTGCCTGAACAGCATTATTATTTTCCATTCACAAGTATATATGGCAGACAGCCTTTCCTTATTCCAGATTGGTAATTTTACTAAAATATTTCATTAGGCATAATTCATTAGGCTAGTCAGAGAGGCCATACCATTTGTATTCCTATCAAATGTCAGTGGATGACCTTTGTAGTTCAAAATTTGAGATGAATGGCTATCCTGAAAGTTCCAAAGACAAACCTCTGAAGATTTTTTATTACATATTTATTACATTTTTATTACATCTTGGTCATTCCAGCCTTTCAGGCTGGAATGACCAACTTCATTGGGGCTGACGGCCATTTTCTGTCTGGATTAAATATTCGGTTCCCACACTGTCAAGGTGCGCATGGCCAGGATGGAAAATGGCTAATTCACTAATTTATTTTTTCTTTTTCTTTTAAATTTTATTTTTAAAAATTAATAGATTGTAGTATTTTACCATTTCCGTGGCATCTAAATATACATATGTACACATCTAGAAAAAGATGTCTTTACCAGCTCATGGCATAAGGGATTTACAGAAAAATTACATCTTTTAGGCTTTTTCTATGGACTTCTTTCTGAGTCAGCCCTATGACAGTACCAAGTCAATGCTTGTACAACGTATTAAATATATAGACCTCCAGTATTCACTAGCATGTGCAGACAGGACCTGTTCACTAATGTACTTTGGTTTAAATTTTAACTTTCCCAAGTCAGCAAATTACTTATACCAAATCACAGTACCAAAGTATTGTTTTGTCTTCTCAACGGCTAGGTTTAATTGCTTTCCCTCAGCCTTGTTAAAAGGGCGCTTTAATAACATTCCCTATGGAGAAAGGATATGCCCCTGTGAGGAAGAAACGGTTGAGTCCTTGGCACACACCATTCTAGAATGCAGCTTATATAGGTTCGAACATATCTGCTATCTCTACCCAATAATGTGTAAACGTACTAGTATATCTCCCACAGACTACCTGAAGTTTCTGCTGTTGGGAGAGAACCCATTAATAACACAGTCGGTGGCTAAGTTTTTATTCTCAGTTTTAAGAATTCGTAAAATGTTATATTAAGACAACCACCTGACTCAAGTTTTATACTGTCGATATGTTCTAACAACTTACTTATTCTGTATATCTTGTGTTATGTTTTTATCTTTGAATTTTTGGGTCTATGACCGTATAATAAAACTTAACTATGTACAGACTGCTGTAATACCTTAAAATTTATAATAAGTAAAAACAAATAAATATATGTCATAGGCATTTAATAGATGTATGTAATATTAGTAGATGTGATAAGAGTGGGCAAAGTGCAGCCTATGTTCTTAGCAGAATGTAACAGAATGTTTTCAAAGTTCTGGAATTTTTTTTACCAACAGTTTGTGTCCTGTTACAGTATTAGATGACATTTGGAGGCCAGGCTTGACTAAAACGGTGCTTCTGTTTTGTCTATGAGGTCTCCCAACTGCAAGTCTCATGCCAGATGTTTTGGACCATCATTGGTGGATAAATCTATGTATTTCCTGAATGCAAAGTACATCACAATCATGTGTCTGGAAAAGCTGACACAGTAGTTCTTTGGGTGCTCACAAGTTCTCTATGTTATTAGAGATTATAATTAACTTTGGCAATGACAAATGGGCCCTTTTGTTAGTGGTGGCTTCTTGCAGGCCATTGTCAAAATCATATAGTCACTTATCCAGTACAACATCACAATGTTGCTTCTGGAATCGAAAGATAAGTTGACAAATGTTGTCCTTGCCCAAGGGATGCCCAGATGTGTTCATATTCTTTGGGGAAGTACCTTCTGGGTTTGACAAAAATTATCTCATGTATTTATTAATTGTAGTGTGGTGCTTCTACCATGGACAGAAAGAGAGAGAAAAATGTATCCTCTACTATTCACGGCAGGACCCAGGACCTCAATCTAAGGGAGGTCCTGTTGCTCTGGACTTGTTTTGCATGGAGATCCTAAATTTCATCCCTGGTAACTCCAGGAAGGACTAGAATCCCCTATTTAAAGCTCTCTAATACTTTGTACTACTGTCAGTCAATTGTACACATTGTTGTGCTAGATGAACAAGTGTGTTGTATTATTATAAGACAATTTCCAAAGTTTGGATCCAATAGTATTGGTCCATGGTTGGATAGCAGGGTTTATTTTATGCTCATGTGACTCCTTTTCTTTCTTCCTTTTTAACAAACAGTAAAAAGAGAATACTAAATAGTAATATGGCAAACAAAAGAGGACACAGATAAAAGATACAATGCAATTCTGACTTCTCTAAGTAGCTTGAGGACATTCTGCTAGTGTTATCAACCTTTTCCTCAAAAAACTCTGGAAGCTGTTTCCTCAGGTGTGGTTAAGGATTTCAAACAGACAGTTCTCTGCATTATCACCAGTTTACTGTTCCGAGGAATCTTTGGGTGACAGCCTAATTAAACATAAGTAAAAGTAAAATATTTGTAATATATATACTCTCCCAGCCATACTCTCCTAGGAAAGCTTCTGTTCTATGACAGCACAAAGTTTGAGGTTTACTCAAACATATAAATTCAGAAAGTTATTCAAATGAAAAATTTAAATGGAGGGAAAAATCATAAAATAAGATTATTTGGGTCCCTTTAGGTGAGTTGTTGAATGCTAGTCCAAAATATTTGCTTTACAGCTATCTTATAAAATTCACATTTACCTTCATGTTCCCATTCTGAGCGAGAAGCTTTGTGATTCCATGAACAGAAATTTATATTCTTTCCGCTGCTTTTTTGTATCAATGTGCATAGAGCAGAAAGAGACCCTTATACCAAAAGCTAAAATTATTTCTGCTGGAGTCGCATTGCAAAAGGGTTATGATCCACTCAGGTACACTTAAGCATAAACTTTTTGCTGGCCTTTCTCAAGAAGGTGAATTTCACCCTTGAGTGAAGCCACAAATAAATCAAGGTCTGATAATGTCCTCTCCCCATCTTTGGTGAGAGGAAGAGCTATGGAGGTCACCTCCTACAACTGCAAAATGCAACCACTGCAAGGAGAAATGGGAACTAGTCAAATCCCTAAATGAAGTCTAGAATTGTGCAGATACAGGTCTCTGTGACTTGTCAGGTATGCTTATTCCCTACAATTTATCTGTCTCTGGGAATAAAATGTGCAGCTGCACATTTGGAAAGGAAGAATTTAGGCTGCACCTTATTTTGCAATACCAGCAAAGTACAGCCATGGGGGAACGTCAGCTTTTCTTCCACTTTAGCCATGGTTAATTATCTTATGCCTCTTTTGTTTCCAGATCAGGTTTGTAGGGAGGAAGTTAATTTAACTGAAAGCTGATGGCAGCGGTTCACTTCCTTGAATTCAATGCAAACTCTTACCTATGGAGCAAGAGAAGAATGCGGCCCCTGAAGTATAGTGCCTGATGCCCAAATGTCAGGAGTAATTAGATCACATTAAGGATTAATTGCTAGCTAAATTGCACTTTCTCTGTGCTAGCTTTTCAAAAAGTATGCCTACTCAGAGAAGCAGTGGAGCTCCTGTAATTTACAAAAAAATAAAAAATAAACAAAACAAAAAAAAATCAGAAAAGAGGAAAAGTTAAATTAATCTTTTTTAGGGAAATTTAAGCAGCAAAAATCATAGCTACACTGAAATGTTGCTGTCTCTTCTGTTGTAGCTGTTCATAATGTTGATTTTTATGAGTCAGCTGGGAGTACTGGTTCAACTTAGGGCACCTTTACAGCACTGCAAGGAATCTGGGCCATGCATGTCTTTTTGTATCTCTTTTTGTATCTTCCTTGCTTTTTGCCAGAAAGCAAGTGGAGTTTCAGGTGGATAAGTTCCTTGTTCTTTTGTCCATTTGACTTCTTTCGTCTCTGCTTCCACGTTGTTTTATTTCCTTTGGTTTGTTTTCTTTTATGCAGTACTGCTGTCTTCCCATTGACAAATACTTTCAGAAGGGGAATTGATTGGCAGGGGTGTGTGATGGCAGGCCAAACTAGGGCATTTGATAAAGTCCTTTCTTGGTTTATAAAACATGCAGTGCAGAGGTAGAGAATCTGTGGCACTCCATTGGTTGTTTCTCTAAAAGTCACATCGTTCTTAACTTTGGCCATCTTGCTAGGCGATGACAGGAGATGGAGTCAAATGGCATTTAGAGCATCACACGTTCCCCACCATGGTGCAATGTGTATTGCAGACCTAAAAAGAAGTCATCACAAGTGACTGTTCCACAACCGAATACCAGATATTGGTTCAGCAAATGTCGCTCTGCTAGCATCGTATTGTTAACCAGCAACTTTGAACTGCTGTCCTCTTCTCAAGCCTTCTGTCCTCCTAATGATGAGATGCTCCAAGACTAGCACTCACTAGGGACACCCCTAGCAAAAACTTCCATGTTTGTTTGTTTGTTTTCAGCAGGTGTCTCTTTTATGCACCGGCCCTTTAGTTAATGATTATCATTATTACCCTGCATTCCCCATGCTGCCCACCTCCCCTGAGCCCTGCAGCCCAGGAAATTTTGCTCAGCAGCTGCTTAGGCAGGGCTATTTACTACACACTTAATTTTTAAAAAGAAGAATATGTTTCCTTCTTTCTTCCTTTCTACACCAATCCTTGCTTCAATCACACAGACCTCTTTTGCTGTTTCCAGGATCTCCCAGCCCTCCAGGTGATTTACTTATATGCATGCTGACACACGCGTGCACACACACACATGTCTCAGGTTTTCACACCACAGCAGCTTCAGCCAGAAGGTGAGAGGGAAAGAAAAGATTTGCAGCAAGGTAAAGGGGTGTGGAAGAATCTTGAGATTTAGAGCTCTCCCTCTGGGCTCCAGCAACAAATCCAGAGCCTTTCACAACTTGAAGATTCCCACTCCTCTCCCTCTTAGACTTTATGATTGGCTGCTGACAGCAGCCCTCCCAATGCTATTTGATAGATTTCCCTTGGCAATTTGACAGACAAGGAGAAAGGAAAGGGCAAATTAAAGAAAGAAACATGAAAGAACCCAAAAAGGAAAATAAGTGCCTCTTTTTCCCCATTCATTTTAACCCTAGAGTTCCACCCCTAGCACTCAATTTGGTTTGGGTTCCCTTAGAAGGAGAGCTCGCAGGAAATATAGTATGCTTTAATATTACAATTCATTTTGCAGATGCACAGGTAAAACATGTTTGAAATAGAATATCAAGCTTGTAGCAGGTAACTTGAAACTGAGGGCAGGTAATAGACAGATGGACAGTTGTTTGCCAGCCCCATTCCTTACTGTTTCCAGATCTGTGTACATAATTCTACATCTATTAGTCCTAGGCATCCTCCTTTCTTCCTCTGATATTGCAAAGCAAAGTGTGCTGCATGTATACTGCCCCATAGCACTTAAAGTGCTCTCTGGGGGCATTATACAGGCTACACATTGCCCCTCTCCCTAGCAAGCTGGGTACTCAATTTACTAACCTCTAAAGGATGGAAAGCTGAGTGAAACTTGAGCTGGCTCCCTGGGATTGAACCCAGGTCGTGAGCAGAGTTTGGCTGCAGTACTGCAGTTTAACCACTGCACCACAAGGCTCTAATTCTTCCTGTTTGCTCTTCTCAAGTAAAGTGAGGCAACACCACACAGTTGTTGCAAATCATTGTGGAACCACTGAAGTCCACCCTGGGAGCTTTTGTCAATAAGTTAAGTGATCTTTCTTCCTCTTGCACAATTCATAAATAGATTTCTGAAGAAATAGTAAATTGCTCTGTATGCTGAACTCCCAGTCTCTGGAATGATTACTCCTCTTCAGTAGTCACAAGTTCAGTGCTAGTCTTTAGCAATCTGCTAGTATAAATATCAAATAATCGTAACAGAGCATAGGTTGTGGACAAGGTCCAGGGACCAATTTCCCATCCCCAGGATACCCCTAGAAGGGAAAACAAATAAAAACAAAATAAAACAAGGGGGGAAAATAAACCCAGAAGTAATTGAAATCCACATCTGTTTTTATTTTGTTGAGGTTTAACAAAACAAGGTGCAGGAAATAAAGAGGGATTCCTGGATTGTTTTCAGTAATCTACAGTTGTGACTCTTCTGCAGGAGACACTGTCCAGTTCATGGACAGTCATCAGAAAGGAAGGTTGCTTGATATAACAGAGTGGTAATGCAAATATATTCGAATTATTTTGCATAAACATATAATTAAGTTTCCTGTTTGGGTATTCTTAATTGGGAGATTTAGTAGATGCCAGTCCAATTTACACTGCACTTCTCATGGCTAAACAATCAGTCCTTCCTCTATGTGACATCTTATTCCAGTTAATCGAAATAGGGCCTCCTGGCTTTTGTTTTCTGTCTCTTTTTCTTCAAAAATTGATTTAAAGACACACAAATACTGTCCCTAAATAACCGTCTGTGCTCAAGCTTCTATTCCTGCCACTCCTCCCTTCAAAAGCCAGTAGTACTATGATACTGAAGAGAAGGCTGGGGACAGCCATTTGCTTTTGTATTTTGATTTTTCTGTAACAGACCACTTCAGAACATTTAGTTGTCTCTCAAGTTAGGACTTCCCTTGTTGATAGTCAAGATCCTTTATGCTGGCAGTAGGTATTCTTTTCCCTCTCACTGCTCTGCTCAAGTTGCTACACAGGAAGTATGCTTCTTCTGGTTCCAGCTGGACCACCAATAGAGAATAAAAGGAGGATTGCTCCACATCGCTTACCAGTCTCTGTGTGAAACCTGAGCCCCACTATAGAAAGGAAATTACCAATTCCTCTTCTTCCCAGTTCTTGATGTACTTCCCTTTGATTTGCATTCTTATACTCAATATTATTTTTTCTGATTCTGCAGGCAGTGGTTTGGTTTTAAGGTCCTCTTGTAATTCTAACTCTATAATAATCCTGCATTTTCCACAGAAAGCAGGATGGGAGATCAAGTCTCTCCACTTTTCTAATGCCCACATGCCAAAGCACCAGCTCCTTCTCTAAACATAAACAAAATATTGATGCACCCAAACAGTTGTGAAGGTTTCTGATGCACTGGCTGCTCCTGCAGAAATGCATTGTCCCACAATGGACATGGGATATCCACGCAGCAGTACTGGCGATCACCCCCTCCCTGGTGACATTGGCATACCAACATTTCAATGTATTTTTTCAATAATAATAAAAACCTCTCCAGTAATTCATGGCAGTGGCCTCCCAGTGACATACTTTTGCCAATGCATCAATGTATTGGGCACACAAAAAAAGGTGTGTGTACCGCAGTAATGGTGTCCACCTTCCTGGCTTCAATTCTGAAAAGAAGCAGGGCAAGTCCTGGTAAGGAATGCACCAGTACAACAAAGGTACAAAATAACACAACTCTCCTGGTGACGGGGAAATGTTCCACAGTTACACTGCTAGCCCGGAAAATGTCTCGGTCTTGACTGTGTATCGTGTGGCCAAGAAAAAAAGCAACAAACTAACTGGGGGATAACTAGAGAACCTTTCCCTCATGTGACCAGGGCGGAATTGAGACTTGAATCAAACATTCCTAGTGCAGAATGTTCATGCCTAACATTTCAAAAGATTAACTCCACTCATGTTTTGTCCTGCCATAGCAAATATTGCCTGATTCCTATTATTTTACAGCGTTAAATAAATAACATTCAAATATTTTGAGAAACGGTATAGGGGGAAAAAGTTATCTATGGTGTCCGCTTTGACTTTGTTGGCACAAACAGATAATTACAGTATTTGTAGTGGGTAGATTTATAAATGACAATACTATTTTCTGGTATAATGTTATGTTGAAAAGCTGTTGCTTGAGATAATGCCACTTCACCTTGGGCCTCAGTTACAGTGTAACCCGTTACAAATGCTCTTATTATAATAATGACATGTTTGGCCTTTAGACATCGCACCGTAAAGAATGCAGTCTATTTAAATAATACTAGGATGTTATTCTTTATTCAGTACTTGGAGATGTGTTAAAGTGTAATGACTGTTTTTCCTCACAAAATTACTGATGAGAACCATTGTCATTCACAAGCAGATGGCTTTCCCAAAGAAATGTGAAATTGCTCTTTTAAAAGCGGCGGTGCAATTTAAAATAAAGATTTAGATGTTTTATTAGGCGTACAGTACGAATTGGTATTAGCCAGTGAAAAGGTGTTTGACTGTGAATGGGGAAATAATACAGGACAAAAGAACTTATGCACAATGCATTATGTAGAAAGTGCTGCATGCCTCATTCTATCAAGTAGTAGAGATTCAAATGTAATGCACTTTGAGATATTCACTAATGCACGCGCAGATATGCAAGAAGAAAAACTTAGGATTACTTCTTGAATTTTTTTTCCTGAGCAGTGGTGCTTGTCTGTTACCTTATATATAGAGGTAGGCTGCGCAAAACAATTGCTTCTTGGTTATATGTTGAAAAGCTGCACAGTATGAAAACTATTCTGAGTAAATCCTCCCATGGAACAATTGGTTGAAATCTTGTTGTTTAACATACTAAGTAGCACTAGAGTAGGTTGAATCAATGGGGATTTAGTGAGTCAACTGCTCCATAGGTTCATTTGATTCAAGTGGGCCTACTGTAGTTGTGACTTTGCTAAGCAACAGGATTTCAGCTTCTGTATGATAATAATTAAGTAGGCTGTGATATAGGTAAGCAACTTTCTAGAAGAATGCATGGTCGTTTTACTATATGATATAACTGTTTGTATTTTGTTGTTGCAACAAAGGACAATATAGCAACTAGTCTCCATTTTCCATACGGATTGTAAGCAGAGCAACTTTCCCACTTCAATAGTGAAGTGATAGCTTCCTCTACTGCAACATCCATTATTGCAGATAAATAACCATGAAGAAGAAGTGCTAAAAGCAAATTTTTGAACATGGAAGTTGAGCTCTTCCATTGTGTGAGCTCCCTTGATATGCCACTCTGCACACAAATGTGGGTTCTAGACACATCTCAGCAATCAAATACAGCACATTGCAAGTGTCAATCTTAAACCCATTGTTGAATTTTAAGATTTTTGTTGATACAACAGTGAATCCCTCTAATTACACATTCTGCTGTAGAGCTTAGACGGAGATCTCAGAGAAAGGAAGGATGCTTCTGTGTGCCAGGGTCTGCAGTAGCTGACCTTGTAGCCTCACTAAACCTGGGCAGTACTGACTTGTAGATCTGCTGGTTCACTGAACACTCCAGGAATCTGCTGCCAAAGAATACTACATGGGAGAAACAAGCCAAACACCTTTCTCAGTGAGCTGGATGGTGGCTCCCAGGGCTGGAGCTCAAATAAACAAACACACACAAGCTGTTTTGGCGAAAAATTTTGGCCACACCTTTATTGGTTACAGGTGCAAATAGCCTCTTGGTGCTAGCATAGGGGATGGATCCTCATCAGCCACCCCACCTGGTGTCTGGTGCAGACCAGCGAGGCAGGCATATGGTTAACCACATCGATGTAGACCACTGCCTGGCTCTGGCTGTGCCTCTCCCCCAGATAGTGGGGTGTGTCCAATAGCCCCCAAGCTGAACATGCATGTGATCTCCCTGTCCCCACATCATAAAGAGGGTCAACCATGGAGAACATCCCATGCCTGCAGTGTCATACCACCACCTGGATCCATTCCAGGAGGCAAAGAGAGCTCCACATGCCTGGCAATGCTTTCTACATTCCCCTGGCAGCTGGATATAACATCCCCAAAATGTCCACTCTATGCAGGGAAAAGTTCCCACCCTGTTGGCTGTTCTAATTGTCCTGATTGAAAACGCAAGGGCGGGATTGGCTTCACGGTGCAAAGAGCCCTAGGAGGATGGAGTGCTGTCAGATGGAGAAAATTAATTTTTTAAGCCTCCAGTACAGCAGTAAAAATGCACTGCATTAATTATATTCAAAAATTATTAAAAAACTTTTTCTTTTCTTTCCCTTGTCTTAATGGGCCAGTTGAGAAACTTCCTGCAGCCAAATCCACCATTGTGGCAGTTTCTTGACTGGCCCTTTAAGACAAGGGAAAGAAGTGTATATGTGTATTAGGTATGTGCGTTAGACTGTGGCAGGCTCTCAACCTGAGCCTTTAAGAGAAGTGTGTTACACATACCAAATACACTTTTAAAAGGTGGACCAAATACCATCACTTGAGGTCTGTTTGCCATTTGGATGCATGGATCACACCACACCATATGGCATACCAGACCCCCTAGAGACCCTATTTAACTGGCCCGCTCCAGATCAGCCTTGTTGACAAGTCCTGATTTGGCTGCATGTAGCTGAATCTGGATAGCTGAGTAACACAGTGTTATGCCATCATGTTGCTTACTTGATGTCTTGCTAGTTGGGATTTCTTCCAGGGAAACATCTTTAAGACTTGATGGTAAAATGGCACTGAGACTGCCAGTCAAGAAGGGAAATATATGATCACAATTAGTAAATGACATGCACAGTAGTGGGCAGGGAAGAAATAATATTTTTCATATTTTTTTCTTCATATTTTTCAATTTTCATCATTTTTAAGATCCACTATTATGAGTGTGTCTTTTCTTTTTTTTACACCAAATGGTTAAAGAAAAATATTAAATTATATGGTAAATTAGAAAACAAGGTAAAGCATCTAAACAGCTGAAACAATGCCATCCCCCAAATATTGCAATGATCCTATTTAATTACAAGTTTGATTATTCAATATCCAGCATAAGACAAATTGCCTACATGCTAATCCCATTTCATATTCACAGCCATCACAGACTTCCTTGGTGTTGTTTGCTTTATGTCTCATCATTTCCATGCACATAAAGTTAATATTCTTAGAATCTTTATGGAATGATTGTCATATAAAATGGAGATGAGGGGCAGACTATCTAATGGAGGAATTCTAACCAGGTCATTAACATACAGTATCTAATGAGTGAAGATATAAAGCTGGTATTTCAGTTCTGAAGTACCGTGTTTCCCCGAAAATAAGCCCTACCCTGAAAATAAGCCCTAGTATGATTTTTCAAGGAGGGACGTGGTGACGCTGCAGGTTAAACCACAGAAGCCTCTGTGCTGCAAGGTCAGAAGAACAGCAGTCGTAAGATTGAATCCACGCGACGGAGTCAGCTCCCGTCGCTTGTCCCAGCTCCTGCCAACCTAGCAGTTCAAAAGCATGCAAAAATGCAAGTAGATAAATAGGTACCACCTCGGTGAGAAGGTAATGGTGTTCCGTGTCTAGTCGCGCTGGCCACATGACCACGGAAACTTGTCTACGGCTTGGAGACGGGGATGAGCACCGCGCCCTAGAGTCGGACACGACCGGACTAAATGTCAAGGGGAACCTTTACCTTTACCTTATGATTTTTCAAGATGATTTTAATATAAGCCCTACCCCGAAAATAAGTGAAACCCTGCCCTCCACCAGGGACTCACCGGGATCCTCCCAAGCCCTCAAGAGAGACTTAAAACTTCTTCCCCTCCTCTCCCACTTCCCTCGCTTGCAGAGTGGCTGGGCAGCCAGGGAGGAAGGAGCTGTGCGCCGCCAGGAACTTGCTTCTTGGCTGCTCAGTTCCCAACAGCTCTTGGGGCTCGCGCCTCTGCAGTGTGCACGCTTCCCCTCCCCTCCAGCGTGTGCCCAGGCGAGGCTAACAAAGCACAAGGTTGGAGGGGGGGAGGCGATTTCGGAGCTCCGGCCCCCGCCAGCCTGCCCGCCCCCCGCCCTGCCTTTATTTTTCCCCTCCCCTCTTTTTCCTACCGTAACTCTTTTAACCCTCCTCTTGTTCGGCTCCCTCTTTGGTGCTGGGTGCTGCTGGCAGGGCCACACGTTGAAGCAGCGGCCGCCCTTTCCTCAACTGGGCTCGCGGGCTTTGGACCCCGCCCCCTTCCACACCAACGCCTCCCCCTTCACTGCTCCCGTTGTTTCCCTCAAAACAAACCCAGCGCCCGCCAGCCCCAATGGGAGCCTCAGCCCAGGCACCGCCACTGGAGGAACCCAAGCCACCACCATGGCGCCTCCTGGCAGCGGCAGAGGCACCTCTGGAGGAAGTGGCACCAGGTACATTTAAAGAAGGGGAAAGAGAACGGGAATAAATTAATAATAATAAATAAAATAAATGATGGTAATTGAATAAATGTAGATTGTTGTTCTTGAAAAAAATAAAACATCCCCCGAAAATAAGCCCTAATGCATTTTTTTTAAAGCAAAAATTAATATAAGACCCTGTCTTATTTTTGGGGAAACACGGTATGTATAGAAAAAACTATGCTGTGAATATTTAATCAATTGTTGAATGTGAAGAGAGTGCCAAAAATATAATACAAATAGAAATTACCTGCTTTGTATGCTACAATGGACCATCAAGAATGTTACATTAGACTGAATAATAAATGTATTATTAATAATGCCCAATTCAAGTTCATGAAGGAAACAATACAGTGGCAATGAATGCATTGTTGTTTAAGAGAAATGAGCATGCCCTTCAGTGACCATAAGAACTTACTGTGTCAAATTGCCTTATTTACCAGATAAGTGCTTATGACATTGTGCTAAACATGCATGTTCGCACTAGTTGTACCGAACTCAGCCTGTGTCACTGAATTGGGTAGAACAATGGCATACCAAGGGAGTATCTCCAGCACTCTGTATCTGTAGACTTAGCTTTTTCTGAATCACAGTTGTGTATGCAAATATACTTCCTGAAACTGCACAATCGTAGAATCAGGGTTTTTGTTTGTGTCACTTCTTTGAGTTACATGGAAATCTTTGAGGCAGGAGGATAAATTCTGTTTTGGTCCTGGCAGTTGATCTGTGGAGTTGGTATTGGATGTGTGCTTGTGGAGTGGGGGGGTGAATGGTGCAATTGATGAGGCAGTGCCAATGGCAGAGTTAGAGACAGTTTAGGATGCAGTGAGACGACGAGAAAGGATTGCAGCTGATCACAATAGAAAGGGTCGCTTTGCTGGGAGTGATCGCCCTTAAAACGACCTTTCAGTCCATGAAGGAATCACTACAGTCCAAACCCCCCCCCCCAAAAAAAAAGGAATAGCCCTGTTGCTGGACCCAAAAGGTCCAGCTTGGACACAGATCAGGGCCAGGCTGGTTTGCAATCTCACATATTGATGTGTGATCGCTGGGAAATAGCTTGCACCACATTGTGCCACAAGCAGTCCAAAATGTGAGATATTTCCCTCTCCGATCATACCCTCAGTCATATTTAACTATACCCTTGGCAACAGTGGTACTACATCACCTTCAGCTTAGCCTTATTTATTTACAGTGGTGTTCACTATGCCAAAGAGCTTCCAGAAAATAGCAAGTAGTTGCCAATAAGTATTCCATTCTCTCTCTCTCTCTCTCTCTCTCTCTCCATGTGTGTCTGTGTCCATCTGTCTCTATATATTCATATCCCTATACATACACTTGAGTTGTCTTGTCCACAGTTGAACTCTCCTGTCTGTTAACACCCATAATGATTATGAGTGAAATTTATCTTTTAGCTTAGGTAACACAGTTGTTATAATTGCTAAACACGTGTCAACAAGAAGCAACACCAATCTGTCTCTTAAGGGGCTTAAGTCCCATTTTAATTTTGCTGCGATGAAACTCATGGTACTCACTGAATTAGAATTAGATGAAAATAAACAATGTAAACAACAACACTTTGGCCACACACATTTGTGGACTGATCTAGTGCAGGGGATTAGCATGCATCAGTAGATGCCCATATGTTTATCACTAGTTGACTTCTTGTAATTATAGACAAAAATTAGAAGCACAATCCGATGACGATGTTGCCTAGTGTCATTCCATTGTTTTCAATGGTGCACATTTTTCACTGTGCAGCACACAACTAGTGATACATAACTAAAGATAGGGACTAGAATTGGAGCAGAATGGGTTGGACTGTTAGTGGGTTTGATTTTTGTTTTTTACTTTGATGGTGTCATCAGACAACTACTGAGAAATAAGAAAACAGCAGAGTTCAAAAAGCCATTGCAAGCTGAGGATGTTGACTAGAATAATGAGGATGCAGGAAATAATTGCTGTTATTCATTCAGAGAACCATAGTGTGATGCAGGGAAAAGAGTGGTGAGAATGTCCCTGCCTTCTGGGAGGAAGTGGCTGATCAAAGAAGAAAAAGATCAGATCAGATTCTGTTTTCTCAAGCAAATTTTAACACTCAACCCATATAACATAAAAGAACCTAAGCTTTATGAATTTCCCCCCCTTGATTTGAAACAACAGCAGTCACTCATTTTATGTTTGGCCAATGAATTTCTGATCCCATCCAGGTGTTTGGCTGCTGTTAATTCTTCTGGAGGTTGAATGTCATCATGGCTATTCTTCCTTTGGTTGCAACCACTCAAAACTATGCTTTTTCAGTCTATTCTTTTTCTTTCTTTTATTTTTGCTTTGAACAATCAGCAGTAACAATTTGTACTTTTCGTTTCTCATTATGTGACCAACGTATTGTAGCTTTCTGCGTGTCAGGTGTTGTATCATTTATTTGCATTTATTCATTCATCTTGTTATTTCTTCATCAGTCAGCCTTCTTCCTTCAAGATATTCTTACCACTCTATGATAAATCCATATTTTAAATATTTGTAGTTTTTTTAAAACAAAGACCTCTGTTAAAGTCTGTAAGTTTGTGCCACACATTACCTTATGTGGTTTTGCTTAAATATGGATAGTATTTTGTCTCTTGTACCATTGCTTTCTAACATGCATGTTTCATACATACAAACAAAATCAGTTTGAGTACTATTTTCTCCAGAACATTTTAATGTGTTTTATAGTTTTTGTTCCTTCTATAACCTCAAATCAGCTCATCTACTGTGGGCTAAAATGTAAAGAAGGGCATAGGCCTCAGTAGACCATGTGCTTTGAAGAAAGTTATATTCCTGATAGCCTATGATCTTTCTTCATGGCAAATGCTTCTGTTGAAGACTTTAGCTACATGCATAATGGCTAAGATGATGTTTTCTGCAAGACCATGAATGGATAATAATTTTCTCGTAAAGGCTGAAATCCTGTAGCTTAGTATTTCAGTCAAACTTGTGGCTTGTCTTATATAGCTGGGAAGATTTGTGGCATATGGTCATAAGTTCATGTACCTACAACATGTCCAAAATCTCTATAGTGTTTTGAGGGATTAATGCAGAAGCATACGTAAGAAACAGTTCTTAACTGCAGAATGAAAAATTCCCATATATAAATATGCTGTGGCTGGATACAGTAGTTGAGAGAGGTTGGACATTGCAACAGCAATTTCAGAAGTAGATGGTAGAGGGTATTTCTTTTCTACTTTCAGTCTCTACCCATAGCACTCTGTCCCTCAAGCCTTTGCTCCCAACTGCAACTGAGAAAGACTTGTCTTACTGCTAGAGATTTCAGAGGCAGCATCTAAGATTGCTCCAAGTTTTTGCAGTCTTCAGCAGAAAAACTGGTGAAACATTCTGAACATCTGTCCAGTTCAGACACATCTCCACTGAGAACAAAAGTAATACATGCCACTACATGCCATGGCCTATGAGGCAGGATCCTGATAGTGTATATATGTTAGGGATGCACATAGCAAAAGGTTTCATATTTGTTTCATTTTGGGTTCTTTCATTGATTGATTGATTGTCCACCAGTCTTTTTGTTTTCATGAATGGGAAAGCCTCTCTTGGGTCACTTTGTTTTGGGTTTCTTATTTGTGTTTCTAGCACTCCAAAAACCCAGAGAACACTTTAAAGCCCTTTAAAACTACTCCCAAAAAGTAGAGAGGTAATGCAACAGAGAATCAATGCACTCCAATAACAGGCTGCAGGATATAAGAAAGAAAATTAATATTTTAAAAAATGCCCAACAAAATATACACCTTTAACAAAATTAATGTACAGGAAATTAACCAAATAACATTTTTTTAAAAAATCAGTCAAACAGGGAAAGTACAAACTCTCCACAAGGTGAAAAATAGCAAAATAAAAACCCCATACACCACCCCATCTCTAAAAAATGAAGATAAGCAAGCAAGTAGAGGAAAAATATATAATCAACATCTCCCAACCAGAACTACTACAATAAGGACATATCTCTCCTCAGTCACCTCTCCCATATGATGTCTTCTTTTGTCTTCTTTTCTTTGTGTCTAGCAGGCAGGCAGAAAAAATAATAATAGGAAGGAAAGGACCAAAGAGGAATTGGGGGAAGGGAAGGAATCCAAAAGATAATCTCAAAGAAGCTGGCTGACACATGTAGGCTGCCTGGAAGCAGCAAAATTAATCCAAAGAAATGGGGAGGATCCTCCAAAAATACATAAATAGATAAATAAAAACAAGGAATGGATGGTGGCGTGTGTAGACAGCAAAAGTCCATGATGCAAAACAACAATAAAACAAACACACACATACCACAAAGAAAACTTTAAAAAGCACTCTTCACTGGGTTCCGGTCCCTTTTGCAGATCCAACATCTCCCCATACCCCTGGACTTTCTGAATTGTTCAGCCGTCATTGGTCATACACCATGTTTTTGTAAGTGCTATAGGATGAAAAATTAATCAGTCAATTTAACATACAAAGGATGAATGAAAGGTTAAATGGAAGAGGGAAAGACAAAACAACATGAAACTTGTATACCCCTCTTTTGTTAATATGAATTATTCCTGTTTTAGAGGCCCTCTTTCTGGAATGATAATTTTTTTTAAAATAATATGATAACAAAAAAAGAAGCTCCTCTCTTTTTGGGTACACACAAAGTCCCACCCTAATCTTTGTTCCTGAATTGCTGCCAAGTTCAACATGTAAGAAGAAGGCTCTGTTTTGTGCTTGGAAATTCCACTGCCTATTTGTGAACTATTTCATATGAATTCTGTAATAATAAAAGCTGACATTTTGGATGTGTCATTGCTTGTAAGAGCAATGAGGGGGAGCAAAGCAAAATAAGTTTATTGCATGGCACACAGGCCATTGCAACATACATCAGATAAAACAATATAAAACGGTATAAACAATATAATATACTCCATTAAAATATAGTACAATAAAATATTAAAAGCCATTTAGAATCAGGTTGACTTCTATTACAGCACAAAATTTTGACATCTAAGGAGAGGACAAAGACAGATGGAAAACATTAACCAATGCCAGCAGCAAGCACCTATCGCGGGGGGAATAACCCCAAAGATGTAGTTACTTAAGTATTGACTTGGTAGAGGCGGGGGATACAGATTTCATTTTTATCAATGTAGAGGTAAAGCGTGCCATTCGGAAAGTGACAAATTTGTCTCTGTCAGAAAGTAGAATCTTGAGTTTTTCTTGTTCAGAATTACTAGAGTGTTTTTGTAAAACAGGGTTAAGGAGTCTTTCGCGATAGGTGTCTAATAGTGGACAATAGAGCACTACATGTGCCAAATTCTCCACTGATTTTTGATCACAAGAGCAAACTCTCTCGTGATATGGAATTTGTGTATAGCAGCCTAATAAACTGGCTAGTGGTAACATATCAAAATGTGCCCAAGTAAAAGCTTTTCTATAATCAGAACTCATTAGATCAGCGAAATAAGGTGGAAGATTCAAAGGCAAGGATAGAATGTTCTTATATAAAGGGGCCGTTTTTAGGGTGCCTAACAGACCTAACTCCGTTTGAACCCAGTGGTCGGACAATCTCTGTTTCAGCAAATGTTTTGCAGCGGGTAGGCCAAGAAGTCTCACATACTCCAAGAGAATCCAAGTTTAGCAACTAGTTGCAATGCAAAAAGTTTCCACGATCCAAAATTCATCTCATATGATGCTATTAAAAATTCTGACTGACTGATGAACAGAATTTTCAGCCAGTAATTAATTATTAACTTGTAGACTAATGTCATTATTGACATTAGTACCAGTTCTAGTCTAAGAAATGCTGAGGGGGTTGAAGGGGGGACTGCCAGGAGTAATCAAGCAAATTTATTTTGGATTACTTCTAAGGAGGTTAGGTTTCCAGTTCCCCATATTTCAGCACCATACAGGATCTGGGGAAGTAGCTTGATTTTATAAATTTCACAGATGGGTGGGACCAAATGCCCTCCTTTAGTTCTATAGAATCTAAGTATACCAAACATGGCTTTTTAAAATTTATGCTTTGCAAAGTCAATCTGGGCCACCCAGGAACCAGACTGGTGGAACATCACGGCCAAATATTTATAATGAGTTACCTGTTCTAATATTCTCCCATCTATTGACCATTTATGACCATTTATGAGCCTGAGGTCTTCTGTTGAAAACCATAATTTTGGTTTTCTCACAATTGATATTAAGGGAATTTTCCTTACAATAGTTACTAAATTGTTTCAATAATCTTCTAAGTCCTATTTGAGTATGAGATATTAACAGGGTATCATCTGCATAGAGTAGTATTGAAATAGCCTTTCCACCGACTCTTGTGGGAAAGAAATGCAAGAGACTCACAATATGATCTTGTGTTCCCTCTTCTGCAAATATTATTTTGTTCCCTCTTTTGCAAATATCCTCTCTGGCAGCATCAGCTCACTGCAGTTGCATTTGTTATTTTGATAAATGTATCTTAGCATACTGTTTTGAGCTGGGATGGATCTCACTTTTCTTTCTTTCTTTCTTTCTTTCTTTCTTTCTTTCTTTCTTTCTTTCTTTCTTTCTTTCCTTCTTTCTTTTTGGCAAGAAACATGATTTTAAGGAAAGATCAATGTCCACTCTCAATAAAGTGCCTAAAGTCCCAGGAACTGTGCATTTAAATGAATACTTATTAAAATGCATCTTCAGTTTAAAAGATGCCGCCTACACTGAGTAGCAAGATAACAAAAACAAATGGAGCATGCAAGAAAAAAATAAATTAACAACTCTTCAGTGCAGTGAAGCTTGTGTTGTTAGAGGAGGGGGAAAAAAGGACCGGTGCTATACAAGAATATGGTAAGCTTGACCCTGCTTTCAAATGTAGCTTCAAAACTCAGAATGCAGGCAATTCTCTATATATGAAGGGAATGGTAAACCAATTCAGAGTACTCTGTACCTGAGAAAACCATAAAAAGGGTTAGCATAAATCAGAATTGATTTGATGGCATGCAATTATATGTATTTCTTGCTTATATATATATGTAGAGAGGTGGAATCCAAAGAATAATCTCAAGGAGGCAGGCTACCTGTTAGCAGCAAAAATAATTAAAAGAAATGGGGAGGATCCTGCAAAAAAAAAAAACCTAGGGAAAAAAATAAAAACAAGGAATAGATGTTGGTGCAGGTGTACAGCAAATGTCCATGAAGCAAAGCAATAACAAAACACACTTTAAAAAACACAAAGGAAAAAAGCACTTTTATGAATACAATGTCATATACAGAACCATTTGATCACACATACTACCCTAAATCGCCTGAAGTCTAGTACCCTGTTTCCCCGAAAATAAGATCTAACCTGAAAATAAGCCCTAGTATGATTTTTCAGGATGCTCGTAATATAAGCCCTACCCCAAAAATAAGCCCGTTAAGTGAAACCCCGCCCTCCACCACTGTGCAGCAACCAGAAGAAGATGACATGACTGTATTTGAATAAATGTAGACTGTTGTATATGAAAAAAATAAAACATCCCCTGAAAATAAGCCCTACTGCATTTTTTGGAGCAAAAATTAATATAAGACCCTGTCTTATTTTCGGGGAAACACGGTAAAATTATCTTTTCCATTTGGCAAGAAACAGATGGTCAATTCACAAACTGAGGTTTAAACGACCAAAAGAATTGTGACAGGATATTTTGTATGAACACTTTTGCAAAGCACTGTGGAAGCCATCTTTTAAGACAGCTATTCCAAAGTGAACAAAATAGGAAGCATGGGAAATGTTTCCTTTAATATTTAGTTTCCCTCTTCAAGTATTTAGCTCGAGGCTCTAAATAGCTACAAAATTTTTACGTTCTGACAGGAGATTAGGGAATCAAATAAGGTAATTGCTAGAACAATTTCCTTCCCATTTTTCCTTCTCATTTTTAAAAGTCCAGTTACATTGCAGCTGAAACAATATAGCCTTCAGTCGTCTGTTCATTCCCATGCATTTACATTTGCCTGAATTAAATCGAGGCACATGTCTGGGACTGCAAGCAATACTGGAGCATGTGAGAAATGCAAAAGAGATGAGGTGAAAATAATATGACAGTTCAAAGGTCAGCAAATTACATAACGTATGTTTGGATACAAAGAAAATTGAAGCAAAATCACAAAGTAAATGCAAGAAAAAGGTGTATGAAGAGAAGGGAGACAAATTCTCCTCATTCAACCCCACTGGAAATAATAGATTCAAAATAAAAATGATTTTTGGCAATACGTACAGGGGGAAGTTATAGGCATATTTGGATGCTTTCCTTTATTTTATTAGCAGTTAGATTAACTGGGGACTGCAGCCAATTTGCAAATCAAAACTTAACTTCCTTCAGAGAGAGATAAGCAACCACTGGAAAGAAAGATGTACAGGAGAGAAAAGGAAAATCTTGTAAGGAGCCAGAGAAAAGGTACCATGCTGTGAATGCTGGTAGTTTTAAGTTATTCTTGAAGACTTCATCTGTCAGTTCACCTTGAAAACTTGCTGGATAACAGAGCTGAAAGCTATGTCGTTTTCACCAGATTCACAAAGGTGTTAATTAGACAATATCATCACATGAAAAAGCATCTTAAACTACAATTAAAATTATTCAGGTGGAAGTTTCCACAATGAAATGCAGGAATATAGAAACAAAAGGAACAGCAAAGTGTGGTTCTGTTTCCTGACTTCCACAATGGTTTACTATATGTTTTGAGGTGACATACTACGATTTCGGTGTTATTTTCTTGCAGAAATTCCTCCACCTAGTAGGCCAAACTAGTGACAAATTATGGTATCACTAGTTAAATAATTACTTGTGTGTTTTATTTGTGCATGAGGATATAAAAATAGGAATTTCCACTTTAAAAAAAATCAACATCACAATGAAGAGTTGAAATAAAGAAAACCCATCAATGCATTTTTGATCACCCTCAAATGGGTACAAGGATTTTTTTAGCACTCTGAATTCATGAAGGCCAATGTATGTATAACACTTTCTGAAAATTTATTTGAATCATTGCTCGATATTAAATTCTATTGAAAGAACACATGAATAAAGTCTTTTTAAAAATGCAAATAAAAGGGATCCGTAATGGATGTAATTTTGAACTGTAAATTGAAATGTTGATAACCCTTTCATCCAGTTTAAAATTCTTAATATTTGTTGAATGTTATAAAAGGCAGTGGAGTGATGTTCTGAGTTCATCACATCTTTTTTAATAATATGGTGCACTCACATTTTTTCCTGTGCTTTCCATGTATCCCAGGAAAACACTGGACTATTTCCTTGGTGAAATGCATTGATGCACGTGGGTTACTGATAATCTGTGTTTCCCAGAAAGTGGAATCCATAACAGCACACAGAATGAACAGACATTCCAGCTGCGTAGTTGTGTAGGATCGATTATTACGGCTATCAAATGAGGACATTTATTTTTAAATACATCTAGCTTGGTTTAACAGATTTATTTGTCAGTTAAAACTTCCCTGCCATGATCAACATACTGTTATGAAGCCACTGAACTGAAACAGGTTTGCTGATATTATTGGACCCTTCTTACAGTAAGTTGGTGTGGACTGAGGTCAGCTGACTAGCTGCTTCTTTCTGGGCCGCCAGAGTAGAAGGAGGAGGGCCTGTTGGGGCATGAGAGAAGCTCACACCACATTTCTTCCCCAAGCCAGTGTCATTCCTGTTGGCAACAGTGGCAACATTGCCATAGACAGCAGTCTATTTGTGGACTCTTCCCACTTGCTCTGGGGCCTCTCACATTTCCTCAGTGGTGCAAGAAAGACTGGTATCCAGCAGCTACCTGACAGAGCTATTTTACACAAACCAAAGAATGACATTGTGGACTGGTGTGAATATAGGACGGCTGTGTGTGTCAGATTTAAAATGTCAGTCCCTGTCTTTGAAGGCTGGCCTAATTAAGAAATTCCTCCTTGAAGTTAATGGCCTGATCAGGAGAAATACGTGACACAATCTTTTTTCTGGAGCCTTTTAAGTAAGTAAGTAAGTAAGTAAGTAAGTAAGTAAGTAAGTAAGAGCTTTTATATAGGGAATGGGTACCCAGTGAGGTAGTGCATAGAGTGATAGACTAGGAATCGGGAGGCCTGGGTACAAATTCTTGCTCAACCATGGAAACTCACTGTGTGTGTGGAACTGGTAAAACAACTCCTTAAATATTTAACTCAAAAAACCTACTAGAGTCACTAGAGTCACGATAAGTAGGGTCCAACTTGGACGGCACATAACAACTATTCTGTCAAATATCCAGATGTAATCTAGTTGAGCTGCACAACTTTTGTTTTAAAATATAGAAATCCTTGTAGAAAAGTAATAACAATGTTTGTATTTCAGAAGTTTAGAATACCAAAATTGTAAAGGAAACATTTTTACTTTTGTCATTTAAAAATTTAAATCAGGCAAATACTTCAGTGGGCTGAACAAGTCTTTTACTGAAATCTAGCATAATACTGTAGGGAGTTTTAGATTCTTCTCCCATTCAGCCCTCAGAGTTTCCTGAAGGCTAACTTCAAAGGTTTTCCAGCTTTCCCGAGCAGTTTTTCGGTACTCAGAGGACTGTAGACAAGAAAAATTCTCCTCACTTATATTAGATCCTGTCATTTCAGAAATGGATTTTCAGCACTGAGTATATCCCTTCATCCATAGTTGGAAGTATATACAGATTTCCTCTTTACTGTGCCCTGATATATTTCAAAGATGTATTGTGATGTTTTAGTTGTTTGATACTAGAAGACAAATTGGTGTGAAAAATAAGACAGGGGCCCACCATCTGGACTGACTCTGGGTCATAGAAAGCAACATCAATTCTATACAGCCTGTTAGAGACAAATTCCATTCGATTTGCTCTGTATTTTAAAACATATAAAATACCCTTCTGTTACTAGTTTAACTATTTTAAAGTACTGTGGTCAACCTAAAGAGTTTTATATTCCTCTGGTCTGTTTTTTCCCCCTTCAATCTTTATACAACACATTCTATTAACACATCAGTCAATTGCAACCAAAATTCTCTAGAGATAATTGACACCTTTCATGTGTAGCTTTTAAATTCATGTAACAAAGACTCCAATTCAAGTGCAGAAGGGAAGCAGTGACTTAAAAACAAAACACCCTGAGGTGACACTATTGTGCTCATAAAGAAGGGCAAGCTTCTTATTCTGTCCTGACATTCTTATCATGTACGCACTGTGACTAACTCCAGCATGCTTGATAGGTAACATAAAAGTCAAGAAGGTGGACAGAGCAATCCATTGGGGGAGAGATGGGGAGAAACCAAGGTAGAGGAACTGTCTCTTATAATGCCCAGTGCATTTGTAAAAGCCAGGTGATGCTTGTCAAATTTCTCCATTGCCCCTTGCCTTCCTTTTTGGTGTGTATGTGTGGATGTTCTCTTCCTTTTAAAACTTTTCTCTTCCATTGACTCCAAGCAAAGTAATGATGCTTAGTCTAAAATGTTGCACTGATATCTGCTGTAGTGTGGCATATCAGGGCACAAGTGGAATTTTGTTTGGTTAAGAGGCAGAGGTCACAGACATTGGCTTCAAAACCAAGTTCCAGTCCATCTCTAACTGCCTCAATAGAGAGCAAGGCTTCCTAGTGCAGTACATATATTAATCTGGAAGTTGAGTCATGGCAACTGGACTTTTTTCTTGTTATGTTGAAACTAGAGATGGGGGTATTCGTATTCTTATGTGAATATGAATACCCCCGCACAGGTGGACATAATGAGGGTCTGGCCCCCTGGGGCTGGACTGTCCACTCACCCTTTCACTGCTGCTGTGGGCTCTGCACTCCCTTCCTATCGCTCCGGAGCTCGCGGTCGACTAGCCACTCTTCGACCTGGCAGGGAGGCTCATCGTCCCGCCTCCTGCCAGGAGGGAGCCGGAC
Organism: Intellagama lesueurii; assembly: GCA_037013535.1. Classification (NCBI taxonomy): domain Eukaryota; kingdom Metazoa; phylum Chordata; class Lepidosauria; order Squamata; family Agamidae; genus Intellagama; species Intellagama lesueurii. Next base: position 134,614,459 of record JBAJHW010000001.1, on the reverse strand, counting down.
CCTCATTATGTCCACCTGTGTGGGGGTATTCATAGGAGATCCCTGATATAGGGACAAAGGACTGGGGGTGAGGATAATCCCACTTCTGCAGTGCTTCTCCACCCATTGTCATGGGTCGTTGACGGTCATTAACAGTGATCTTTCTTCTGTGTGTCGCTAATCCTTCTGGGGACAGATGAAAGGGCAGCATGATAAATAGGAGACAGATTGTATCTAAGGCCTCCACCCCTGTTGAGTGAGGGTCCTTTGTCCTTCTAACGAGCCTATTCAGACCAGGGGGAAGTGAAACCAACATGGAGAATATATCAGGGGTCTCCTACCAACTCTCCTCAGACTGAAGAAGCTGCTTGGATGAGTAGCGAAACGTTTCAACCTAACAAGAAAGAAGTCCAGTTGCCATGACTCAACTTCCATATAACCACACCTGGATGACTCAGAATCAATAACCCAGCTATCTGTAGATATTATGAGTCTAAGATAGTTGTCTCCCTTGACAGACTTTGAACTCGGTTTCAGAAACAATCATTTTATGTGAAGTCCAGCAGAAAGTTGCAACTAGAATAGACCTACTGAATCAGTGGAACTTTTAGAAGTGTTGGCTCATCAAATCCACATAGATTCAATGGGCCTACTCTAGTTCCTTCTTATTGCTGGATTTCAGCCTTTTTCTATTGTCTTTATCCTCACCTGGGCATAGGACTATATAAATATAGAGGACATATATTTGTTCTCCTTGGAACTGGAGAAGTTGATTTTGGTCTCTGAAAGCTCACACTGAAATGGACAACCAAGTTGTTGAGCGCCAAAGCCTAACAAATCCACAGTGTTGATAAAAATGAACCAGTTGAATAGATAAGAGCCCTGCCAAGGGCCCATCTAGTCCAGCTTCCTGTATCTCACAGTGGCCCCACTAGATGCCTCCGGGAGCGCAAGAGACCACTACATACCTGTTTCCTGATACCCCTCCCCTGCACCTGGCATTTGGAGGTACCTTCCTTTTAAGCCTGGAGATTATACATCCCCATCATGGCTTGTAACCTGCGATTGACTTTTCCTCCAGGAATCTGTCCAATCCCCTTTTAAAAGCATCTAGGCCAGATGCCATCACCACACCTCTAATCTTTTAGCAAAAATTAACGAGGAGGAAAGGAAAGAGTGACAGAGGGAGGAAAGGCAAAATTTTATGATAGTATTTTAAAGATTGACCAATTTATTTCAGTGTGAGTATTCATAGACCAACTTCTCCCATAAGTGCAAAAGTTTTCCAGCTTTCTTTGATAGCTACCTCTAAAACCAAAACATTGAGAAATAGCAAATTTAGAAGAAGAAAAAAGTTTATATATGAAAATACATTCAGAGGGTTCAACTGAATATAATTAATTATTTTACTAACAGTTAATGGTAATCAATTTCTTCCCACTTTTATTATCTACAAAACTGTCACAAGTGCTTTCTAAACCTACTACTGAAGCACTTAAAAACAATAGCAATTTCCAAAAGTAATAAAACACCTTAATATTTGTTTAGCACACTTTATGCCAACACATAGTATGAGATGGTCTTCATCTTCATATTTTATTGGAAGTCTTGTTGTGATACATACAACACTATGCGAGAGGGTTTGTGAAGCAAACTGCTGGATAGCCCAGTGGTTTAGGCATCCAGCTGGGGCAACAGAGGTTGGGAGTTCGATTCCCCACTGTGCCTCCTTGACAGGGAGTGGACTCAATGATCCATAAGGGTCCCTTCCAGCTCTGCAGTTCAAAGGGCTGCAAAGCATGAACCCAAAATTGTATAACTGATTAACTTGATCATTCTAGTTGTCTGTTGCATGTTCACATATTCCCAGGTTGTGCTCTTGATGCTAGGGCACGCAACTGCAAAAGCTGCTTGTGCAACTTACCTTACACATGCAGTATTAAAAATAATTTTTTGGACATAAATTTTGTTCTTTTAAAATGACAGCAATTCAATATTGGAAGAAGAATTTAGAAAATTGTGAGCTGAGGATATAGAGCAACTATTCTGTGAATGGACGGAGGGGTCCTTCTATTCACAGTAGAGCTGGTACTGAATGGAGCTACTATTCATGAAGACCGAAGGGGAAATGCTTTTTATTTGGTTCTGCTTCTCTCAGTAACATCTTGCTCTATGCCTATTACTATTACAGAGGATTCTGCAACCCTCTGGATATTTGGGTGGGGTGAAGAGGGAGAAGTGAAAACTGGCAGAGTACTTATATTTTGAAGTATTGCTCTAAAACGAACTCTCTGACATGATGATTGGTATTAGTAAATATTAATTTATATGAAGTAAACTATTAATTTATTAGCTCTCACACCCCACCCCAAATTTCTTCATTGTGAAGGGAGTTTTGCTTATAATTATATTGCAAACTTACTTCGGTCAATAATAATTAATGGTGCAAAAGCTGTATTTTATGGGGCCATTCTTTTTAAGAGTAGAATTATTTTTCAGTGAATTATTCCAAATAGAATAGTTCTCAGTGACTTATTTTTCAGTTCACTTAATTTTTTTTGTGGGAATTGCTCTGTATTCAAACAAAATGTTTTCTTTAATATGATGCTTCTGTGAAATACGTGTTTTAAACAACAGTAACGACACAACCTGTAACATAATGGCTCTCTACCCTTCCATTGTAGAAGCAGGTGTGTGTCAATACCAGCTTCTCTCAAGTCACATTTTTCATAGCAACTAGAGACTCCAAGGAATAAGCATTGGTTTTAGATTGTAGCTAAAAAATGTTTTTGAAAAACAGGTGAACCAGCCCCAGTGGTTTCAACAAATCAATTATTAAAATGCTTTCTATTATGGCTCTTTTGTTTACATAATTTTGGAGACAGAGTGGAAAACACTTTAGAAGCTCTCTAGAATTTCCATACCATCAGAATTGTGCTATAGCACAAACCCTGTTATTCTGAAAAAGAGATGTTGATGCTTTGGTCTTCTGTTATAAAATTGTAGACTTCTGTGTTTCTCAAATGGCCTTCAGCTGTAGAGAAGAACTTGATGGATATGGCCCGAAAAAAGAGAGAGTAAAAACTGAACAGGGACATATATTCCTGATTTCCTCAAAGAACTTAAAAAAAACCCCATCCTAGCATGATCTATTGCTTAGGAGGTAAAAATGGGACATCCTGGTCTAATAGGAACACACAATGTCATAAGTGTCGTAACAGAAGTGAACTCTTTAATGAGAAAATAAAAAGAACTGAATGAAATAAAAAAGCAAATGCTAGCTTGTCTTAGCTAGCCTGTCCTGGTATCCCAAATGAAATATGACAGTACCCACCTCCATTTCCTCATCTAGGGTGCCTTGCAGCTTCTAAAACCCAGGGGCTCACCCTTACAAAACCCTGGCAGTAATTCATTTGTCTTCAGTTTGAAACATTATCCCTCTGTCTCTTACAAACTTTCTTACAAAGCCCTGTCTCAGAAGAATCTCATTCTAGGACCAATGAGTTCTTCTGTAACCTTGAATCAAACTGCATGTGTGTTAAATACTCTCTCCCTGAGCTTCTCTTTCAAGTTCCTATTTTTTTTCCTCTTTCGTCCTTTGACTACCTATAGTGTACCTTCCCCCCACCCATGACCTTTCCTCTCTATGGGTCATCATTCCTGCTCGGGTTCTGCCCGGGTACATATAGAGTCTGCTAAGACAGAAGCCCCTGCTCGTGTCACAACCATGAATGCCATCTGTGCAAAGAACTTCTTTTGATGAACGTGGCTTTTAATGACACAATAAGAAGGCTGGAGACTAAAATTGTTCTGTGAGCAAAATTCCCAAGGTAAAGAGGATTTAAAATTGTAGCATGTTACTATTTTTTTTAATTTACGAAAAAAAATTTGGTGGATGAGAACAGTTATAAAGAATACTTGCTAAATTCTTGGTTGTCTTTGATTTGGACTTGCTGTGGCAAATGAAAAAGGAATGATCAAATCCTACAAAATTCTTTGATTCTAGGCCAGAGAAAGAGAAAGAGTGCAACTTTTTTCCCTACAGACCTTCCTAAGTCATGCAAACTGTCTCTGCACAAAACTAACAATATTTCCCTTTAAGAAGCAAATCACACACATAGCAAGCAGGGAGCAGTGGTTGATTGTTAAAAAAAGACACAAGCAACCCTTCCAGTGCTTCTAATTCTTAAAAAGGCATGCAGTAGAGACGAGCCCGAATTAATTTGGACCCTTTCGTACAAAATTAACTGTGGTGCTGCACATAGCCTCTCCCCACCCACTGAGCTAGCTGGTCCACTCACATTTCATCACGCACCACCGGGTCCTTCTTCTCTGGTGACGCTCCAATCAGGGCAGGAGTTAGGGCTACCTGCTCCCATCTCTTCCGGCACCTGACCACTCATCAGCGGGGCAGGGACAATCCCCATTCCACCTCCTTGTCAGAGTGGTCAGCTGCCAGAGGAGGTGGGGACAGACAGCCTGAGCTCCTGCCTGGATTGGAGTGCTGCCGGAGAAGAAGGACCCCGGTGGTGCATGATGAAATGTGACTGGCCCATCTGGCCCGGGGTGGGTGGGTAGGGAGAGAGTGTGCCACACAGTACAAAGGTTTTCGGATTAATTCGGGCCTGGCTCTAACATGCTGCAAAGCAGCCGCCACTGTTGTTTCATGTAATTTGCATTAAAAGTGCTGTATGTCCTGCTTGAACAATTTTGCCTTAATTTGTGGGAGGAAATACCTTTTCTTATTCTCTTCTTTTACTGAGAGCACCACAGAATATTTTAGTTTATCTTGGGGCATGGAGAATAATTTTGCAGCTCCTCATGAGATAAGCCAGTACCCATCTATTCCGTCACTCTATCCTGAAAATCAGCCAGCAAGGCAGCCAGATACCTCTGGGAAGCTCACATTTAAACCATGCTGACAAAGGTTGTCTCCTGCTTGCAACATCATCTGCTGCTCACTTGAACTATCTCTGAAGATCGAACTTCATTTTAAGAGGTCATAGACTTATTCCCAATAAGGTCTGGACATTTAACTGAATAACTGTATTCAGTTTAAATGAATAGGATCTTTGTAGAAATTATTAACATCTCTAGAGGATAAGCAGTGAAGTGGCTCATGTCCATCCATGACTGTGGCTCTTGACCTACACTTAAGAATAATTTCACATCCAATCTGTATGGAGGAGGCTCTGGGGATTACTGTTGTAAAGCATGACTGTCATAGGATAAGAGAGGAAAGAAAATGAAAGGATGACTAATTTCACAGAGATTTGCTTTTAATTTTTCATGAAGTGAAAGTCAGATGAAAAGTTGATTTTGTGTCTTGGAAAGGTCCTTTTTTAAACAAAATGGAACCTTTTTACTTAATCTTAGATTGACAAACTTTGTGGTACTAGAGTTTATGTTATGTTATTATAACAGTGGGCATACCCCAGGAAAGCTAGTTGTCAGTACAGTGTTTCCAGGAAGGATCTTTTTAATACTTAAAAATAATCGGTTTTTATGAGGCAAAAAAATATTTGTTGTCTGGCAAGATACCAATTCAGAGCCAAAATTAACAGTGAAAACGTGGCTCTACCACATTCTATTGTGGTATAATTTATTCTACATTTGTTACCACCATAATATGTCAATCAGTGTAATATTCCAGACATGAGACAAACACTCTAATTATTCCTGGAATCAGACAAATGCATAGGTACACATATATGCATACATGAAACATACAAATAAATTAATAGCCAAAGTTATTTGGGCAATCAATCAGTAATACATGTGATTTATTTAATCTGGGTGTATGCTGTTTAATATTCAGATGAATGATGAAAGAGCCCAAGAATCATGTATGTACTGTAGCATTTCATATTTTCAAACTAATTTGGAATCCTTGTTGAATACATTTTGTTTCTTATGATTAGGAAAATAACTTAGATTTAATGGGCCCACATGTTCCACATAGTATAAACAGGGAAGGGTCCAGGAAGGGCTGACAGAGAAACTAGAATGTCAGTCAAGTGCATCATTTATTTTCAGTTCTTTACTGAAGATGCTTATCTATACACCTCTATAGTACTGCAGTATCAACCTGTAGAATAAATACCAAAAGAACATGTCTGCATGTTTATCTGGCTCTAGTGTACATTTATGTTTTTATATTCTGTAATGCTTCTTTCATTAATGGAAGAAAGTATGGGGAATTTTACCTAATTATCCCTTTTGCACATCTGTTCTTTTAGGTTAGCATTTTTAGATTCTTGTGAACGACCTATCCTGCCTACTTGCTTTTACTTTTGGAATCTATATTCTACATTTAAACAAAAAAAACAAAAACATGTTTTACTTATCTCTTGTATTATCTTGCTCCCACTTGCAGTTTTCAGATTCATGATTTCTGTTCTTGATGCTGATAAACTTGAGAAGCTTGATAAACTGTTATAGAATATTTGAAGTAGGGAAAATCACGTAACTTACAGAATATTAATGAGCAGGTAAATTATTTAATATTCAGTCTATCAACACGAGAGAGCAAATGTTTAAAGATATTTATGGAGTATGTTTTTAAATTCCTGGAATAAAGCACTCACATGTCCAGAACAACATGCTGTGGTGCTATGTCAAGTAAACTGTAGAGTGGCTGTGACAGCAGCAGCAACAACATCTTCAGTTTTGTGCAAGGCAGATTTCAACACAGTTTTCAAACTGGAAGTGGGAAACTGTGGATTTCCAGAATACCACTGACAGGAGGAGCATTAACTATATGGAGACTTTGGTACATTGATGTCCTATTCCACACTGGGTGTGGCAATTAAGGGTCCTGACTGGTAAAGTCTCGCAACTGGGAAAAGGTGATGCAGGTATGATAATGCTCACCATATCAGATAACCAGGCAAACACAAAGGTTGTCAGACAAGTTGCTTTCATCAGCTTGCAGATCCAACTGAAGATTTGTTATAACTGTGCTGCTGAAGCCTCTCCCAGCACACAAATGTAGGTGCTCAAGCAACAAGGGGAAGAATCTAGCCACAGGCTTTGACCCCTGGGTCTCCCTGGGAGAAGGAATCTATTCATGAGGAAACCACTGCTCACAAGGAGGCCTTCTCTGCACTTCACCTTGGACCTCCCAACCGGGCTTATGCTTGGAGGTCATCCCACCTGTTCTTCAGACTTAGGCCCTGATGTCCCACCATCCACAGGCTCAGGCTCCTGTTTCTATGGGAATCTGGGATCTGCAGGGCAAGGCAGGACTTTCACCCTATCAGACTCTCGATTTCTTCAGACTTATCTTCACTGGAGGACTCCTCTGCTGAGATCATGAGAGTTGATCATGAAAAAATATGACAAACCTGTCATTACAAGACTCCTTCCCGAGATTAGCTTGATTTTCTAGTTAATGACCTGAATGTTATTTTGCAAGGATTGAGTTCTTTATATGCTGCATCTCTTCTAATTGCATGGTTTCACAAATGTCTTTTTAAGGTGTGCACATAGGCCAAAATCCTGTTGCTTAAGTTATACCTGTGGAAGGGCAATTGGCAGGGGGAGATTTTTGATAATTAGAACGTTCCCACTTCTGTCCCATGCCTGGCTGGACTCACATGCATTCGGTCTCATTGCATGTAAGTTCTGGGAGCCCTGGAATGGAAGGAGAACATTATCAAAAATCCCATCCCCCATTATTGTAGGTGTGACTTATGCAACAGGATTTTGTCCATATTCACATTAGTAATCTTCACCTTTATCGAATGAGACCAGCCAAGAGACAATTTTCTGCCTGATGCTGAGGATATGACATGGTCCCTCCTCCATTTCACATATATTCCATACCCTGCTATCCATCACCAAATCTCTGCATTGTATGCCTGTTACCAACGTACCATTTTTCAGGGTCATGCTGAATGCTCCATTCCTTGAAACATCGGAAGGTCCAACCTCTAAGTTTCAGGCTTGACTCTGTAAGAGTAACAACTGGAGTGCTACTGACATGAGAACCCAGCTGTCTGCTTAGGCAGTAGAGGTGCCACTGGACAGCCAGCACTGGTGGAGCAGTTGCCAGTACTGCCTGCCCAGTGCAGCCTTTACTACCTAAGCAAACGCTTCACTTGGTCTAATGTTGTGGTATTTTCACAACAGTGCATTATGACTTTGCCATTTTCTTTCTAGGGACGGAGATTTTTTGCTTTAAAAGTACTGAAGCACGTATGAATAAAGACAATTCATTATCTGGATTCTGTGAATACTCAACTTGTTGATACATAAGTCCAGCAGTTGGATCTCATACATCTTTCTACCTACTATCCCCACTACAACATGTTAAGGGTAAAATATCTGGGCCATATTTTATGAATCTATAAAACAAGAGGTACTACTGAAGCTGAAGCTGTATTACTGTATGAGCAAGATAGATTTGTAACCATGAAAGCCGCACACTTATATGTAGTAACCAGTGCCAGTACAAAAATAAATGAATACAAAAATACGTTTCCTTGACAGGGTGATTCTATAAAACTACTGACTATGTAAATATATATAATATTTGTATGGTTGACATGCTTCTTTGTATAGTTGTGCATCTGTCCATAAACTGTTTTGCTTTCCAATGGTCCAAAGACTAAACACAAATAAACGAAACTGAACTGAACTGTTACTTTGTAAATATAGTAAAAGAATACAACAGTGTTGTCTTTTCACTTTAGTGTGTATTTTTAAATTGGAACTGAAGCAAATTGCTCCTTTTAATTATAAGAGGAGTGAAGGAGGTGAATGGCTTAAAGGGATATAGAGATTTATATTGGCCAGTGCTTAATTTTTATTGACATTTACAGCATCCCTCTGAGACTTAGGGGAAAATATGGAAACAAAATCAGGTCAGACAGGTACAAATGAGAAAATACTGCTTGGAGCTGAAAGAACAGTAGAACACCTAGATTCAGTTTAAAAATAAACAGAAAGTCAACATAGTTGCAGGAAAATGGGATGTGTGTGTCTATACAGCTTTTCTTTAGTGCCCTGTGGGGTTGGAAAAGACAAAATCTCCACTTCCTCCAAACCCCCCCCCCCAAAAAAAACTGCATTGAAAATTCATCAGTACTCCTTTACCAAAAAAAAAAAAAAAAAAAAAGCTTTCTGCCTTTTACCCAAAATGCAATTCTTAATCAATGCACAAACCAGACATGTCAGTCTGGAATCATAATGCTGCAATTTTTAGTCACTGCATGTAATTTAGCACAACATGATACCAAAGACATTTCACAATATAAAAGCTGGTTGCCTTTAAGGGATTTTAACATTTGTATAGGGCAAATACACCATCTCAGCCTGGGATAATGACTTGAGTTTGAAGTTTAGCGCGCCTCTCAAATTGAACAGTAGCTGTGGAATAAGAATGCTTTCATGGGTTCTGCATTTATATATCAAGCACTGTATTTTATTCTTCTATCTTGCATGCTTCTTCTTTTTAATATATGTATTATCTGAGCATTGGAAATTTTATTTTGCATTTAGCATTGCACTTCCCAATCATCTACACTGCATGCGCAGTATTTCCCAGGAGTGGAAACCAGAGGAAACCACACATTGCCTCAAAAACTTGAAAGATACTAAAATACTCACCACAGTATTATACATTTTCCCCCTTCTACTCCCTCCACACCCTCTAAATTACGGGGTAGAAAGTCTGCAGGTATTTTTTTTCTATTAGCTAAATGCAGAACTCTGCATATTAACTGCTGGATGACTCAGTGGTTTAGGTATCTGTCTGCGGAATCAGAGTTTACAGTGGTTGCATAATTTAGTAGTATATTGCTGTTTTATCTGGCTTTCAAGAAACCACAGAGTTAGTGTGTAACTATCTGAATAACCATACAGTCAACCCTCGACTTAACGAACTTAATCCGTTCCGGAAGGACGTTCTTAAGTCAAAAAGTTTGTAAGTCGAATAAGCATTTCCCATAGGAATGCAATGAAAACCAATTAATCCGTTCCGGCTGTTTTTGGTTCTTAGGTCGAGGGGCGGTTTGTAAGTCGAACCATTAGTTCCCATAGGAACTAATGCAAAGCCGGTTAATCCGTTCCTACCACTAGGGGCAGAATTTTTTTTTTTTCCCTTTTAACCTAAGATGACTTAGGGTTTTTTTTTCGGTTCAGAACTCGAAGTAAAGTTCGCAAGTTGAGGCTATATTTTTCTATCAGAGCGGTTCGTAAGTCGAAAAGTTCGCAACTAGGGCCATTCGTAAGTCGAGGGTTGACTGTATCATCTATATCAAATCTGCAATTGGGGGATACGTTTCTTGAGTAAATGGTGAAAAGTCCGCTCTAGTTTTTCTTGAATGAAACTGATTTGCATCCTTTTTGATCTGGTTTCTACCTCCAAACTGTCTAGGTGTCCCACATGATCTGCATTTGAAAACAACAGAGGTATGGCCTTATTGATTCTCATGGATGTCTCACTGGATTTCAACCATAGTCACATTCTAGTCCATCTTTGCAGGACAGGCTTCGAGGGCACTGTGTTTTGCACTAACTTTGGCTTCCTAGAGAACAATTCTCAGAGGGTTATGGTTGGGAACTCTGCCTTCTGTCTTTGATATGTACATGCTGCAGCATTCAAACTTGTAGTTGCCTATGATTTTGAACAACTTTATGAAAGCACTTGGACAAGTCATACAGAGTTCTGAACTGGAATATCATACTACTGTATACTGATGGTACTGAGGTCATTGTCTCCTTCTCAGGAGGCAGTGGAAGTTGTAGGCTGAAATCTTGTTGCTTAGTGTCATACGTCACACTAGAGTGGACCCATTGAATCAGTTAGCATTTGGTGAGTCAGCTTCTCCATTAGTTCCATTGATTAAAAAGAGCTTACTATTGTTAGGACTTACTACTAAGTCACTACATGAAATTTAACACATTATACCAATGTAAAAGCTTGTTAGTTTTAAGGGATTTTAACATTTGTATATGGCAAACTTGCCATCTCAGCCACGGATAATGACTTTAGTTTGAAGTTTAATTTTGGGACTTGTAGTATTACTAAGTCCCAACTAGAGTAGGCCCATTTCAATCAACTGAACTTGCAGAGGAATTGACGTACCAAATCCCCACTGATTCAATGGACATACTCTAGTGTGATTTACTATGCTAGGCAGCAACATTTCAGCCATAACCTAGTATCCAAGAACTTCTGGAATGGGGGAAGGTTAACAATGCATAATCTGGACAAGACAGAAATACTACATATTGATGATCCACTACCAAATGTTGGTTTTGCACAGGATTGCACTTGCCCCAAAGCAACAGATTTACTGCTTGGAGATTTGCCACAACTCTTGGACGTGCAGATGATTATGCTGGTCAGGTCAGCTTTTCAGTTGCTCTGCCTAAAAGAATTGCTAAGTAAAACTCATTTAGTCTCATCTTCCCCAACACTGAAGCAGACTGTTGGCACTTCTAAAATTAGAGTCCCTGGACAACATGTGTTCATCTGCTCTACAGTTTGTTTTATTGTTCTGTTGTATTGGAATGGTAGATTTGTTTTTTGTTTTTTTTATAAATGCTCCTGCTGTTAGAACTCTTCTTAACTTTATTTTTTATTATGATTATAATTTTCAACTTTGAGTATGGTGTGATACAGGGATGGGGCTTATACATCCCTAAATGAATACAGCTCAACAAGATAGATGCAAGGACAGCATCTTACATTACCCAGAAGCTTTTTTTCTCGGATTTAGAGCCCTAATTTCTAAATGCCTGGAATGCTAGCTTTCTGTAGCTAGTTGTAAATGAATAAATGCTGCTCATAAATTTGTAGATCCTGATCTGAAGAGTCTTCTGCTTTCTTTAATCAAGGGCCTAAGATGATGAACTTAATTTTATTTGAGTGCAGTTCACTGTGGCTCAGCAAACCAGTACAAAACAAAACTGGTTTGGTCACTGGACAAAGAAGATGGAGGCTGCAGTGCAAGCTGGACAATAGAAGCCATTATGAACAGGTGGCAATTAAGGTTCAAGGAGCATGAACTATGCGATAAGAGAACATAAACTGAGCATCATAATGAGAAAGTCACCACAAATACAGACAAGTAAGGAAACTGCACTGGTAGAACAGGCCTTCAGATGCCATGATTGACCTTGATGAATCATGCTGTTTTTGTCTTCACCAAATAAAATTTCTAGGTTAATTCAATTTGTCAAGATATTTCTACAGAAACTATGCCTACAGACTTATCAAATGGAAAGGCATTTTCTATGACATTTGCTTGAGCCAGATTTTTCTGAGCTGCATTACAGTGTTGAATATTTTTCAGAATGGAAACTTTAATACAGCCAAGTAGGATAGGAAACAGTTTCTGATAAAGTTTTGGTGGATATTTTGAAGTGGATCTCCATTTTATGCCAGCTTGTACTGTTACTCATTTGATTTTTCTAAGATTTCACAAATATTCTTGGAAGACTAGTCAGTCTTTTCAAAACTTTTCATAATGAATATAAAATCCTCAAAACTATGCTCACATTTTTTTTTCATACAAGTTATCTCTTTGGAGACGATGAGAAGGGAAACAGAAACTGATTTCGTAAATACTTTATTATAGAAATGCCACATTTAGATAATGAATGCCTTACACTTTTGCTGTTAAGCATAACCTCTTTTTTTCAGAAAATGAGTATCAGCCACATACATTAAAGTATTACATACTGTAGTTTCCCAGTTGAGTAACCTGATGGAAGCCCAACTGCTTAACACTCAGAAGACTTACCTTCTGGAAGAACAGGGGGAGGAAATCAGCATGGCATAAATGGGGGTCATCATCCCTCACTTCTATAATTCTATGCATATATATTATGAAACTGAGATGCCACTTCCATTTTATTAAAAAATTATCTGTCCCCAAGGTTCTTGCAAATCAGAATTAAAATACCAGATCTTTCTCCTTCACAATGTCTTTTTGTGGCTGCTCAGCTGGACTGTCAAGGGAAGGGATGCTGCGATTTTAGCACTTTCTTAATGGGTGGAAGTACCTATTAAGCCTTTGAAAGGTAATATGATTTAAAGCCTTTAATTACAATGAAACCCTGAAATGCTATAAGAGCTAGGTTACACATGACATTTTACTTACCCAGATATGGACGGACTGCTGTGGTGATTGTGAGGAAGGATTAATCTGTTGTGCTCCATGTAAACAGGTTTAGAAATGGGATGCTGCAGCATCTAAGCATAAACACATATGGTAAACGTTTGTGGCGTGCACACTCTCCCCCTGCACCTTTTTGCACCTATGCTGCTCAAACCTCTTGCACGAATTGGCCCTAAGTGCTTAAGTGCTTTCTTGGACTTAGGCCTAATTGTGCAGCTTCTCAAACCACTGGTTCAGTAATTTAGGGATGCAAGAAAAATGGCAAAAGGAAATGTACAGAATACAATTTTCTCTCAGGAAATGTTCAGAGATAAATCCCTTCAACGTATTATTTATAATGTATAATGCATATAATAAATAGTTTCATATACTGGCCTCGGAATTCCTGAAATTGAGGTTCCATTGTAATCCAAAACTACCACATAAGGAGTTGGACAGTCACTTGTGCTCTGCCAAAAAAAAGGGGGAGGGCAGGTTGCATCACCAGAAAAAGAAAAGAAAAAAACGAAAACCAAAGAAAGTAGGACATGATACCTTCCTATTCGAACTTAATTGAAAGAATTTAAATTTCATAGAAGGCAAACCAATTAATTGGCCATCCAGATCTTCCCACTGCAGATCACCAAACTTGTTCTTTTACTTAATTACATTAGTCCTAGTGGTCGTGCCAGCTGGGGGATTCTGGGAGTTGTAGTCCAAAGAAGTAATTATTCAGAACTCTGCTCTTGTTGTTCCTCATCTTCAATTCATGGTTGAGCATTTGATTTGGGATGCACTGCTGTTTTGTAATTGTAATCGGTGGAGCAATTAATTTTGCTTCGGTTCAGCCAGCACCAGGAAGCTTAACTGCTATCACCAACTTTTGAAGAAACTACCAATAGGCAGGGAGAACAAAGAAAAAATAAGCAGAAGATGTACCAAAGGAATGGTGTTGGAAAAACAAACATTTCAGCAGCCAAGACTTTTTTAAAATTGCTGCTTTTGAATATAGATTGTAGGGGGTTTAAAAAAAACCCTGTTCAAACTGTGATGTGAAAGAATCACTGCTAAGAAATGGGAGGGAGGGAATTCCAGGGAACTGTCAGTTATAAAGAGAGATGCTTCCTGATGGTGATGGTACAGCAAACATTTCAGCCAAGGCTCTTCTGTCAGATTTACAATCCCTGCCATTGAGAGCAGTTTCAGTGGTAGAAATTTGTTGTAATTAAGATCTTCTTCTTGCTTTTGTTAGTTCTTTTTGTTTTTCTCTTTGTTTTGCTTTTAATGATTGTAAGACTGATTAAATTGAAAAATGGGAATCCTTCCCCCAGCTTCGTTTTGTTCAGCCATTCCTCATTCTGATACAAGTTAAATGTAAATACATCTGGGGTGTTTTGTGCTAGTATTTCCACAATTTAGTATAGTGATAAAAGGAGCTCATTTAACTTCTAACTGTTCCCAAAGGAACCTCTGCTGTTAAAATGCCACCTTTTAATGAATGTAAAATTTTAATTAAGCAAACAGAGTAAACTATAACCTCCGGCACAGAATATTTTAGGTGGGATAGCAGGAAATGATGAGGCTTTCCTTATTTTTCCAGGGTCAAAAGAAATACTTTTTGGATTATAGCTCTCAGAATCCCCTCCAGGGAGTGGCAGGAGAATTACGGGACTTGTAATCCCCAGAAATAACATTTCAGAGTTCTTCACAAAGTATGTAAGGCATTCTACATACTGTGTGTGCTCTTCTATTTCTCGCACCAGCATGCAAGAAAGCTCTTGCCATCTGGGGAGGACTTTGTCCCTTGCTCCCATTGAGATAGGAAGGACAGATACTATCACAGAAGGCCTGTTCAGGTGTTCTGAAAGCATGTGGAGAGCAGGTGTGTGAAGGGAAGTACGCTAGTCCCAGTCTCTGCTGTCTTCACTTTCAAAGTGGAAGAATTTCTGTGCAGGCCTCCCATGCCGGGCCAAAACTCCATATATATTTTTTTCTTTTGAGTTCTGGCTCACTTTGAGAGCCTAAATGGATAGGATGCCCTCCTTCTTTTCAGACTGTTGCTTTTACACATTCAAAAGAATGAGTGTGAGAGAGGAAGGAGATTGCACACTCGCTTCATCATTTGTGGGCCCCACATGCTTTCAGAATGATTGGATATGGCTTGGATATATAGGGTTTACCTCAAGGGCAAAGTGAGGGGCTGCTTAAGCAGCCTGCTATGGGGCTGGGATTGGATTGCATGCGGCCTCATGTTCGTAGGTAGATAGATAGATAGATAGATAGATAGATAGATAGATAGATAGATAGATAGATAGATAGATAGTATTCCTGTAACATTACCTGCCATCTTTTTAAATTGCATTCTATAATTGAGACTCCTTTTGTGTCTTTCCTTCTTTAACTATAGTTTGTCTTGCTACAGACGAGAGGTAGCCTATTATGATTTATATAAGACTGCCTAATTTGTACCAACAAATATTGTAAGTGATTAAACTGACATTTCTACCTTGCTAGATATCCACCAAAGGTACTGAAAGAGTCCCGTTGTTCTTCGTCCCCAGCCCCACATTGTTGTGATATTGCTGAATTAATGTGGGACATCCAGAGAGAGTGAAATGCCTCTTCTGAAACACCTTTAATGCTGTTTCCCGATGGATTGCTAACACCCCTTTAAAAAATAAACTTTCTAAACATATTCTGCCATTTTTTCTATTCTACCATAATGTTCCAATCCCTTTCTTAGATTTTTTTTGCAGATGCTTTGACAAACTCATATCTTATTCCATCAAAATGAAATAAAGTGTTGAAACCATCCCTTTATTATCCTCACCTAAAGAGCAGAGAAAATCCTCCAATCTAGTTAGGCTTCTTGTGGCTTGTTCCCTAATCTTGGGTTTTCTAATAAATGAGTTTATCTGTTCCTCAGTGAACCAGGAGATATCTGGTTCTCCAAATTAGTCATTCCATGGCTTTCTGGGAAGAGGTAGTTGATTGTTTTAATAATCTCTTAATCTGTGAAGACCTATCCTTACTGAGACCCTGGAAGTAAGGTTCCTCATTGCCAGTGAGAATCCTGAGTGGCAATGTATAGGGACTGGTGGTGAGATATCAGGTAGAAGCTGCAGCCTCATGAGCTTCTTAGAACGAGACCATATAAACAAGAAAAATCAAAAGGGAAAAAAATGTTCAAAATAGGAAGGTTAGGGTGGTGTTTGTATCTGTACATCTGTTAGAAGAAAGTGAATTGCTCTGCCAGATGTTTCATTGAACTCAAAGGGAAATTTGCTCTAGAGTGGATGTAAATAACATATGTCTGATACTAAGATAGGTGTACCTAACATATTTAGAGAAGACAAGAGGAGACAAGAGGTAGATGCTATATATATTCTGAATCTGGAAAGGAGAAAGGAGAAAGTTATTTCTCTCTCTATTCCACTCCCCCCATCTCTATCCCCATTTATGCCATCTCTGTTCTCACTTATTTTTTTCCAATTGACATTCTGCTCAATTTGCTCATAACAAATTACTGCTGTGTCAGAATTCTTAGGGAAGCTTCAGGTTCATGCTGAATGGAAGATGTGATAAAAAGTAAAATAAGAGAGATGGCTTTATTCAGGCATACATCTCATTATGGGAAGAGTGTTAGTGAAAGGCACTCAGAGAAGGCAGAGGCAAATTCCTTGCTGGGGCAGTTGGTTATTTAATCAGCACAGCAAGTTCATTTTGAAAACCAGCACGGCAGATTTGGACAACTTCCCAGGTACCTCCCCGCATCCACAAGTCCTCCAGGATCTCTCAGACATTTTGCCTGAATAGACCACATTATTAGAAGAGAAGTTACTTTAATAGATTGTGATGATGATGGGCTTCATTTCAAAACCTCAAGACACTGTGAAAATTGAAGAAAATAACTTCAAAATTTAAACAAAGGGAGAGAGGAAAAACACAAAATCCCAGAAAAATCCTGAAATAAACTGATAATAATAATTCTTAAATATGTTGGCAGCTTTCCATGATTTAGCTTTCAGTTTCAAATAAATACTAATTGTCTTTGGTTTGACGTTCTGCAAACAAAAGCTTTTAATTTTTCCTCAAATGAATTATTCATTAGCATGATGTTGCTGGCATATGAAATATGAGTTTTTAAGGGGGTGCATTTAATATTCAGTACGGCTCCTCCTGTCTGTCCCAAAGGACAGACTCTGACCTTCCAGACAAATGTAAAGTGCAGGTGGAGGGGACAAGATTCCAGCTGGAGATTGATAAACAAATAGTCAAGGAATACCTTATTACCTTGAACGAGTTCAGATCTCCAGGGCCGGATGAACTGCATCCGAGAGTACTGAAGGAATTGGCTGAAGAACTCTCAGAACCGCTGCCCATTATTTTCTTGAAATCATGGGAAACAGGGGAGGTGCCAGAGGATTGGAGGAGGGCTAATGTTGTCCCTATCTTCAAAAAGGGCAAAAAAGAGGAACCTGGGAACTACAGGCCAGTCAGCCTCACATCAATCCCAGGCAAAATTCTGGAACAGATTATAAAGCAGTCAGTATGCAAACACCTAGAAAACAAAGCCGTAATAACTAGAAGCCAACACAGATTTGTCAAGAAGATATCTTGCCAGACTAATCTGATCACTGTTTTTGATTGGGTAACCTTCCTGATAGACAGAGGGAATGCTGTAGACATAGTACATCTTGACTTCAGCAAAGCTTTTGGCAAAGTGCCCACTGTTCTGATTAGCAGGTTAACTAGATGTGGGCTGGATAGAACAACTGGCAGGTGGATACACAGTTGGCTAGAGAATCGTACTCAGAGGGTGATGATTAATGGCTCCTACTCCAACTGGGAGGAGGCAGCAAGTGGGATACCCGAAGGCTCAGTCTTGGGCCCAGTGCTCTTCAACATTTTTATTAATGACCTGGATCAGGGGATACAGGGAATGCCAATCAAATTTGCGGATGACACAAAATAGCTAACACCCTGGAAGACAGAAACAGAATTCAAATTTACCTAGATAGGCTTGATCAAACAACACAATGAAATTCAGCAGAAATAAGTGTACAGTACTTTAAAAAAAGAAACCAAACACACAGTTACAGGATGGGGAATGCCTAGCTCAGCAATACCGCAAGTGAGAAGGATCTTGGAGTTGTTGTACACCACAAGCTGAATATGAACTGACAGTGTGATGTGGCTGAAAAAAAAAGTCAAATGCTATTTTAGGCTGCATTAACAGAAGTATAGTCTACACATCCCGTGAGGTACTAGTTCGCTTCTATGAGGCATTGGTTAGACCTCATATTGAGTTCTGTGTCCAGTTCTGGACACTCCATTTCAAGAAGGATCCTGACAAACTGGAACAAGTTCTGAGGAAGGCAACAAGAATGATCAGGGGGCTGGAAACCAAGCCTCATGGGGAAAGACTGAAAGAACTGAACAAGTTTACCCTTGAGAAAAGAAGACTGAAAGAATATATGATAAAGTTGCTTCAAAAGTGGATTAGTGGATTAGAGGAGGAGGATAGACTTATGCCTGTTCTCTTCCATTAGCTCTTAAACCACAACCAGTATTTCAGAACTTCACCAATTATTTAATGAGGAAGCCTCCATTTTCTTAATATCTGTATCCAAAAATCTAGGACAACCCAAATAAACAATTCTAAATGTAGTGCAATTTACTTAATTCCTTGTCTGCATGTCCAATAAATTCATGCTAGGCAATTCTTAGTTATTGGTCCAAATGTCTGTGGAAAAAGAGCACTCACTATGGAAAGCTGTAGAATACATTTGAAGACTACAAAGCAGAATACTAAAATCAGGCAGAACACAAAGAAGAGATGGAGGCAGAGAAGATGTTTTTGAAGCAGCAAAGCCATGTGAGGAGCTGCTACAAGGAATGGGGCCATCACAAGGGTGTTGCAGACCACTACCCAGCTTAAGAAATGGAAATGGGTTGTTGTTTAGTCGTTAAGTCGTGTCCGACTCTTCGTGACCCCATGGACCAGAGCACGCCAAGCCCTCCAAACTGCCTCCCGGAGTTCGGTCAAATTCATGTTGGTCGCTTCGATGACACTGTCCAACCATCTCGTCCTCTGTCGTCCCCTTCTCCTCTTGCCTTCACTCTTTCTCAACATCAGGGTCTTTTCCAGGGAGATTTCTCTTCTCATGAGATGGCCAAAGTATTGAAGCCTCAGCTTCAGGATCTGTCCTTCCAGTGAGCACTCAGGGTTGATTTCCTTCAGAATGGATAGGTTTGATCTCCTTGCAGTCCAGGGGACTCTCAAGAGTCTCCTCCAGCACCACAATTCAAAAGCATCAATTCTTCGGCGGTCAGCCTTCTTTATGGTCCAGCTCTCATTTCCATATATCACTACTGGAAAAACCATAGCTTTGACTATGCGGACCTTTGTCGGCAAGGTGATGTCTCTGCTTTTTAAGATGCTGTCTAGGTTTGTCATCGCTTTCCTCCCAAGAAGCAGGTTCTTTTAATTTCGTGGCTGCTGTCACCATCTGCAGTGATAATGGAGCCCAAGAAAGTAAAATCTGTCACTGCCTCCATATCTTCCCCTTCTATTTGCCAGGAGGTGATGGGGCCAGTGGCCATGATCTTAGTTTTTTTGATGTTGAGCTTCAGACCATTTTTTGCGCTCTCCTCTTTCACCTTCTTTAAGAGGTTCTTTAATTCCTCCTCACTTTCTGCCATCAGAGTGGTATCATCTGCATATCTGAGGTTGTTGATATTTCTTCCGGCAATCTTAATTCCGGCTTGGGATTCATCCAGCCCAGACTTTCACATAATGTATTCTGCATATAAGTTAAATAAGCAGGGAGACAATATACAGCCTTGTCGTACTCCTTTCCCAATTTTGAACCAATCAGTTGTTCCATATCCAGTTCTAACTGTTGCTTCGTGGCCCACATACAGATTTCTCAGGAGATAGATAAGGTGGTCAGGCACTCCCATTTATTGAAGAACTTGCCATAGTTTGCTGTGGTCCACACAGTCAAAGGCTTTTGCATAGTCAATGAAGCAGAAGTAGATGTTTTTCTGGAACTCTTTGGCTTTCTCCATAATCCAGCGCATTTTTTTTCAATTTGGTCTCTAGTTCCTCTGCCCCTTCGAAATCCAGCTTGTACTTCTGGGAGTTCTCGGTCTACATACTGCTGAAGCCTACCTTGTACGATTTTGAGCATAACCTTGCTAGCGTGTGAAATGAGTGCAATTGTACGGTAGTTGGAGCATTCTTTGGCACTGCCCTTTGGGATTGGGATGTAGACTGATCTTTTCCAATCCTCTGGCCACTGCCGAGTTTTCCAAACTTGCTGGCATATTGAGTGTAGCACCTTAACAGCGTCATCTTTTAAGATTTTAAATAGTTCAGCTATTTAAAATATGCCATCACCTCCACTGGCCTTGTTGTTAGCCATGCTTTCTAAGGCCCACTTGACTTCACTCTCCAGGATGTCTGGCTCAAGGTCAGCAACCACACAATCTGGGTTGTCTGGGACATCCAGATCTTTCTGGTATAATTCCTCTGTGTATTCTTGCCACCTCTTCTTGATGTCTTCCGCTTCTGTTAGGTCCCTACCATTTTTGTCCTTTATCATGTCCATCTTTGCACAAAATGTTCCTTTAATATCTCCAGTTTTCTTGAACAGATCTCTGGTTTTTCCCTTTCTATTATTTTCCTCTATTTCTTTGCACTGTTCATTTAAGAAGGCCCTCTTGTCTCTCCTTGCTATTCTTTGGAAGTCTGCATTCCATTTTCTGTAACTTTCCCTATCTCCCTTGCATTTTGTTTCCCTTCTCTTCTCTGCTATTTGTAAGGCCTCGTTGGACAGCCACTTTGCTTTCTTGCATTTCCTTTTCTTTGGGATGGTTTTTGTTGCTGCCTCCTGTACAATGTTACGAGCCTCCATCCATAGTTCTTCAGGCACTCTGTCCACCAAATCTAGTTCCTTAAATCTGTTCGTCACTTCCACTGTGTATTTATAAGGGATTTGGTTTAGATTATACCTGACTAGCCCAGTGGTTTTTCCTACTTTCTTCAATTTAAGCTTGAATTTTGCTATAAGAAGCTGATGATCAGAGCCACAATCAGCTCCAGATCTTGTTTTTGCTGACTGTATAGAGCTTCTCCATCTTTGGCTGCAGAGAACATAATCAATCTGATTTCGGTATTGCCCATCTGGTGATGTCCATGTATAGAGTCGCCTCTTGTGTTGTTGGAAAAGAGTGTTTGTGATGACCAGCTTGTTCTCTTGACAAAACTCGATTAGCCTTTGCCCTGCTTCGTTTTGAACTCCAAGGCCAAACTTACCTGTTGTTCCTTTTATCTCTTGACTCCCTACTTTAGCATTCTAGTCCCCTATAATGACAAGAACATCTTTCTTTGGTGTCAGTTCTAGAAGGTGTTGTAAGTCTTCATAGAATTGGTCAATTTCAGCCTCTTTAGCATCGATGGTTGGTGCATAAACTTGGATTACTGTGATGCTGAAAGGTCTGCCTTGGATTCATATTGAAATCATTCTATCATTTTTGAGATAATATTCCAGTACAGCTTTTCCCACTCTTTCGTTGACTATGAGGGCTACTCCATTTCTTCTACGGGATTCTTACCCACAGTAGTAGGTATGGTAATCGTCTGAATTGAATTCGCCCATTCCCGTCCATTTTAGTTCACTGACGCCCAGGATGTCAATGTTTATTCTTGCCATCTCCTGTTTGACCACATCCAGCTTACCAAGTTTCATCGATCTTACATTCCAGGTTCCTATGCAGTATTTTTCTTTGCAGCATCGGACTTTCCTTTCACTTCCAGGCGCGTCCGCATCCTTTCGGCTTTGGCCCATCCACTTCATTAGCTCTGGAGCTACTTGTACTTGTTCTCCGCTCTTCCTCAGTAGCATGTTGGATGCCTTCCGACCTGAGGGGCCCATCTTCCAGCGTCATATCTTTTAGCCTTTTGTTTCTGTCCATGGAGTTTTCTTGGCAAAGATACTGGAGTGGCTTGCCAGTTCCTGCTCCAGGTGTATTGCGTTTAGACACAACTCTCCACTATGACCTTTCCATTTTGGGTGTCCCTGCATGGCATAGCCCATAGCTTCTCTGAATTACTCAAGCCACTTCGCCACGACAAGGCAGCAATCCATGAAGGGGGAAGATATGATAGCACTTTTCAAATAGTTGAAAGTTTGTCATACAGAGAAGGGGTAGGATCTGTTCTCAAGTCATCCCTGAGTGCAGGACACACAACAATGGGCTCAAGTTACAGGAAACCAAGTTTTGGTTGAATTTTAGGAAAAACGTCCTAACTGTTAGAGCGGTAGGGCAATGGACCCAATTACCTCGAGAGGTGGTGAGCGCTCTAACACTGGAGGCATTCAAGAGTAATTCAGTCAGCCATCTGGCAGATATCGTTTGATTTGTATTCCTGAACTGAGCAGGGGGTTAGACTCGATGGCTTTATAGGGGCCCCTTCCAAGTTCATGATGCCATGATTCTGTGAAATTCCATCCATATTTTACTTACCTGTGCCAAATCAGAGGGACACAGATATTAAGCAGTAACATAACTAGAGTGAAGCATAGTTTATGTCTGAACTCAAACTATTATGCATGTAGATTCATTGTTTAAATGCCTTTTTTTTGTTCTCTGGTTAGTGTTATTTGAATATATAACTCTTCAAACCTTGTATCACTCATTGAAAAAAAATGCTAATAGATAACTGATGCTTTCTTAATAGTTCACTCTCTTTGTATTTGGTCTTCCTGATCTTTTGGGTTTCCATTCCCAGAAGCCCCAGCTAACAAAAATTATAGGTAGAGGCAGTATCCTTTCCCTTTACCATGCATATATGGTAATCGCAGAAGTGGTTGTGGTGATACAGATAGGTTTGCATGCTTGACTATGCAGTAGGCATGTGGTCAGACCTCTTTGTATCTCAGTAGTCACTTCCACACTTACCCTTAGGCACACAATAACTTGAATAGGATACTAACCTATGGATTTGGGGAGCCGAAGTCCAGAGCATCTTGAAAGCCAAAATGTAAGAACTGCTACAAAAAAATACCTAGGTTCTTTTCACTTGTACTACTCCCACACCATTTCCCCCATCTTACACCTGTGTCTTAATTGTTGTTTCATTTTTGTTCTTTGTTTTAGTAGGTAAGGAAAAGATCTTAAAATTACCTGTGCTGGATAGTTGCCTAGTTTCAGCCTAATGTTTCAATATCTATCTATCTATCTATCTATCTATCTATCTATCTATCTATCTATCTATCTATCTATCTATCTATCTATCTATCTATCTATCTATCTATCTATCTATCTATCTATCTATCTATCTATCTATCTATCTATCTATCTATCTGATTGTACAATCTACACCCCCATCCAGCTTATTTATAAAAATGTCAAATGCATAAGGCCTGTGACAAATCTTTGCAGAACCTTCATGGAGACCTTCCTCCACAAGCAAATAAAGTGATGTGGTCTTTACACAATACAAAAGGAAGGGCAGATGATACCTGTATTATACCATTAAAAACACTTTTGACCTATTCCAGTCTTTTCCAGGCTGTGCACCAATATATTCTGAATAGTGCAGAGAAAAACTTATGGAAGTCCCAAAAGTCATGGCAGATGTCTGTGCCAAGTCTGTTTCTCAAAAGTACAGTAAGTTCCAAAATGCAGGCTGTATTCCAAAAGGCTACTGAAAAGTTAGTTATCACTTTCTAAACATAGTTGAACCACTGCGTGTGTATCAACCTAATTGTACTGCTGTCAGACTTATATTTCACCATCTTTCCAGCAAGGATGTTGTGAGAAACCAAGTTAAATGCTTTGCTGAAATCCTAGCGTTCATGTGATTTACCAAAGAAGTAACTTTAATAAAAGGATAAGAATGGTGTGGTACAACTTATTCCTGACAATTCTGGTTGATTCCTATAAATCAGTGTATTATTTTTTAGTTATTGATAGAATGAATATTTTATAAAGTCTTCTAGAATTTTGCCTGTTTGATTCCAGGTTACTGTTCTGATTCATCTTTTTCCTCTTCTTCAAGACTGGGAAAATAGCTTCACCTATCTCCAGTCTTCTACCATCTCATGTATTTTGCAAGAATCCTCAGATGGCAGATAATGCCTCTGCAATAATGTCCAAAATCTCCTTAGGACCTGGGAGTATATAATTCATCTGGCTCTTGAGGCATGAAGTATTTTCAAGTGTCTGGATGCTCTCTAATGAAAACCTTACAATTCTGTGCTGCCAAACACCGTTCATCTTGTGGGAGAAGACTAAAGCAAATTCGAAGTTGCACAGTACCACCTTCTTTCCATCATTTCTTAAGAATTAACATATTTCCTAAGCAGTGTCCCTTCCTTGATCATCTTGCTCCTAACATAATAAAGAAAGCCTTCTGCTTTTTTTGTTTTCAATATCAAGGACAATCCCCAGTTAATTGCCCATCTTTGCATTCCTGGTACCATTCTCATAGGTTCATGTGATCATTGAGGAATAAGTACAATTGCTTAATTAAGACATTCACCCTCAAGTTAAGAGGCCCTTCAAGATTAGAGTACATACAGAAGGTGTGTGTTCCTGTTATACTGTTGAGTTTAAAGTACCTCAGTCCATAATAACAAAAATTAATGACTCCTTGAGTGGCTTTGGGGTAGGTGATACACAGGAGAATTTTTAAGATTAAAATACTGCTCTGATATGATTTCTTAAGCTACCTGATATGGTAAATAGTTTTGGACTAGAAGGTGAGATCAGTAGATTCATATTTTCCTCCAACCTTTCCTGACCTTGGATGAAATTAGATGTCCTAGGTGACATCTGGAATGTCTGTTGAGAATATAACAACACAGATGTTGGAAATGCACTCTTTATTTTGCTCTGAACAATCAGGATAACCTTTGTTTTGGGTGGGGCTCATTACACAGAAAGGTGAAATGCAACCAGGAAAGGTGACTTTGTTTTAATGAGCAAACCTGTTTAAATGGCACGCATGCGTACACATTCATTCTCCTGATGTGGCAAAAATAAGACAAAGTGTAGTGCTAATGATTAGTGTATTCCCACAGCTATCCCAAGCAAATATAAATGTCCTTTGGGACAGATAATCCGTGAAATGGGCAAAATTAAGGTTGACACCGGGGAGACACATTTCCTTTCTCTATGTGTCCTGCATCTTTGTCACCATAGATACAGTGATGCCATCTTGAAAAAACAGGACTACCAAAGTCAATAAATTGTTTCAGGATAGCAGCCAAATTTCCTTTTTAAAACATACTTTCTTGAAAGAGACTTTCACATTGGCGTAGGTGTTAATCAGAATCAGCACAAACATGTCTGCTGAGGTCTGTATGCAGCACTTACTGATTTACTTTCATATACAAATTTAATTAACAACATGGCCTTTATCTGGATTATTAATGAACCTCTGGAATCAGGCTCCTACCACAAATACCAATTGTGGCAACCTTTGGAACCTTCCTTTAACTCAGTTCAGTGCAGCATCTCAGTACATTTTTCTTTTCTCCCCTCAACATGAAGGCCTTTTTTAAATGTATTGTGCTGTAATAACAGAATATATATTATTATGGCCACTCTGCTAAAGCCAATCTACATTTTTTTTTCAAGCCAAAATGTTAAGTTTTTGTAGCAAATGCATTTCAGCTATTAACCTTTGCTGTACTTTCAGTGCTTTGGCACTAGTTAGTGTTTACATAATTCAGAAACACACACACACACACAACAAAGCTGATCCATAACGTTTTTAATCACATAATGTACAGGTGCATTTCCTAAGTGGATCCCTAACGCCCACCCTACACATATATACTGATACAAAATCTGCATTGACAAGACATAGCATGGAACTAAACCCTGACAACTTTGGATGAACAGTCGACTTTGATTTTTAATTGATTTGCTCACTTTAAAATCCCTGTGAACCAAGAGGAAAAAATTCAAAATACCTTAATTGCTGTTGATATAATGGGCTTGAGGTTTTCCACCTTGCTATATCTCTGTTTAAAATGGATTCATTGGTAAGACTCCTATTAATCTCAAAGGGAGCTGTGTGAGGCTACGGCTCAGTGCTTCTGAAAATCCATCCTTGTAGCTATTTCTATGAATTGAAAATGTGTCCACAGAATTCGTACCAACACTGTTAAGATTGTGCATGGGATGAAAATAACAGTTTTTGTTCACATCTAATTTGTCTATCTATATACAACTTAATTTACAGAGTTGTTATTAGAAAAAAAAACCTTGGTGGTCATTTTTTTTCTCTAGTCCATATTAACTGACCTACAAACCTTGGGATAAAGGAATGCAGAGCCCTCCAGATCTTGTTACACTGCATCTCCTGTCAGCTGTCATGCCTGGCTGTGCTGCCTAGAGTTTATGAGAGACTTCCTACAGCTGCTGGAGAGTGGCACTTTCTCCAGCCCCTTTCTCTCTTGAGATCCTGTGCTGTGAGAGAGATTTGCTAAGAAGCATCATGCTGGGCCTATTGTGTGACAGCTCATTTGGGATAATATTTAGAGTTAGGAATTCTAATGAGATGCGAGTCTTGTTTAAATGGTCACTGCATTTCATAGCAGTGGCCTGTATCATCATTCACATTGCAATTCCAGTTGCCACCACTTAGCAGTGGTCAAAACCAGAGGCAGCAGCATGACCTAATTTCCCAGGGGCCATTAGAGGTCACTAGAAGGTCCTCTGATGTTGACTTCTAAACGTCTTTGTGTCTGAAAAAAAGCTTCTTGACATCTAATTGTCATCCATCAGTGAAGCAAGTATGTACTTGGATTCTGCTTCCCTTCCCAGTGTTAGCAATCATCATCATCTTAGAACTGCAGAGACAGAAGGGATCCCATGGATCATCAAGTACAGCCCCTGTTAAGGAAGCACAGTGGAGAATCGCTGTCACAAATTCTGGCTGTGCAGCCAGATACCTAAGCCACTGAGCTATCCAATAGGAGACTACATAACCATACCAACTCACCCTCGGTTTCCCTCTCAGTCTGCATTGCAACTCAATGGAAATTAAAGAAATGTCATCCTGTTGTGAGGAGAATAAGGTCAAACTTAAAATTAGTGTGTTGGATCCAAAGAAATTTATGTGTTAGGGCACTTTTGCAAATAGACATTTTCAGCCTGTCCTGCCTACTGCATTCCTCATTCCACCCACCCGGAGTATCCAGATTTGGTGAGATTATCAACTGGAGCTGGTCAGGGAATCGAAATATTATGAACTGCTAGCTAGGCCCCTCCTCTAGTGGAGAGAGTGTGGCAGCATGCATGTATAGGCATCTCTAGGAATTGTGTGGGTGTGACAAAGAAAAAGATGTGTGCCATTGTCATACATGCTGTCTTGAGAGCCATTAAATTCCTTTACCTGTTGACACTTCCTATGACAGGGAAGAAGAACCAACTGATAGGCAGTCCTCTGACACTTGGAGGGAGGAACAAGCACAACATAGAAGCCATAATCTGCCATAAATCTGCATATGAATAGAGGTGAAGAGAATTAAGCCTAAACTCTCACTAGAAGCTAAAATGACTAACCTCAGGCTAAAGGAAGAACACACAACTCCCCAATAAATGACAGTAATGTGAGGAAAAGTTGAAGGTAGTAGAAAAAGGGAAGACATACTATGAGAGGGATTTACTCAATAAAGAAAGTCACACCTCTGAGTCTGCAACACCCAAGCAGGGCTGTTACTTACAGGATCTTTTAGAAGGGATTAATACACAGAGTAACCATATGCATTAGAAGCAACTTGTTACCATCTCTCTCTCTCACACACACACACACACACACAGAGAGAGAGAGAGAGAGAGAGAGAGAGAGAGAGAGAATTTGAAGTATATGTTTCAGGCACATATATGTACATATTTATTTAGACAACATTAATGTTGCCTAAATCTTGTAACACTGATTTTCAAGATGGCAGACATGCAAATATGATTATATTATAGCTCATGAACAAATACATCTAGGCAATTTACTTAAGTAGGAAAGATTATTATTAGCTACTGTCACAAGCAGTGTAGACAGGAGACACTGGTCCTTCCTGAACCATTACCTAGTAGCCTTCACAAGGATATAAATAAATGCATGTTACCTCTCTACCCTAACTCCCTCTTCCCAGCTGCAGTGTGACCCATGATTTTTTTTGGTGGATCCTTGGTGATATAATTTTTCTTTACAAGAAAAGCATGATGCTTCTCTTATACAGTTAATTATAGGAATTTGCTCCCATTCTGAGAAGAAAACCCTGAATTTTTCATCATGATACTATGGTCCTTCTGTTTCTTGTTTTTCCAGATGTAACTTATTTTCTTGAGTTAGCACATTTCCCTTTTAAAATACAATTAATTAGAACATATGGGGTACTTGTACCACAGCATGCTCTATAAAAATTCAAAAGGACATAATTAATTGGAATACAAGGAAAACAGCATGTTTCTCCAAGCCCAGTAAAATCTACGATAATCATTTTAACCTAATTTATGTTCTAAGTGTTTGAAAGATGAAGATGATTGTAGGAGCAGCTGGATCACAAACTTTTTGCCTTTAAGGCAATATTTTGAGGGCTTATTGTGGGAAACAATACAGTGAAAAATACAAATGTAATATGCAGAATGCCTATAGGGACATGCCAAATCAAATATTAAAAGCTTTTGGAATTATTACAGTTTTGTTGCTGTTGTTGTTTCTGCTGCTCACATTTTTTTAAAAAGTATTTTTTAAGTTATATTATTTTAAAACTCAGCTTCTTCTAAATTACCACAGCTGTTGTGAAAGACTTTACATGTGGCTATAATTTTTATTATTTACTGTGGCACTTAGACATTTTATTTCAAATTTACATTTCAATCAGATTTTATGCTTACATGAACAAGGGAGATATGTCTACGCAATGAACTTTTATCACAGGCTCTAAAATAGATGAGTATGGTGATGTCCATTTAATGTTAGAATTAGAAAGATGCTGGGTGGTAACTACCTACTTTTTCATGGATATAAGAAGTGTAGATAGAGATTCACTGAATAATTGATACCAAATTTGAAAACACAAGCTTTAGAAAAAGGTAATCCCCACCCACTTTCCTGTCTATGAGGAATAAGTGATAGAGAGGGTATGAACTGTTAACTTGCTAAGCATTTGCCTTGCAGATATCAGGCTGCTGGTTAGACAAACCAAGACTCAAAAAGACATTATTCAAACATTTTGTTGGCACACAGAGCATGTGTAACAGAGTATGTTATTCTAATACTCTGTTACACATTTTGCTTCAAATGGAAGCTGTGGTCAGATTGGCACTTGTTATTCCATTCTGCAAAGAGAATGGATACTCATTCCTGGCCTTTAAAGCATGTATTTTGCTGCTACATAACCATCTCTACACATCTCATCCTAAGGCTAGTTCTCCGGCCTGGAGTTACCCCACAGAAAAATCAGGAAATTCCAGATAATGCAGATCAAACAGATCTAAAGGATGGGTTGAGAGCAGGCCTGAATGAGGAAGGGATGAATCCTCTTCTTTTTCTTTTAGTTTCATTCCCTTCTGGATTCTGCATTGTTTGTATAAATGCAGAGCCTTCATCTTACATGACAAAGGCATCTGTTAGATCCCCAAAGAGCTTAAGTCCAGGGAACTCTCTGATAAGTGTTTCAAGCTATATTGAGGACTGATGCTTGATATATGTTCAAGGTATCAAGTCGTGGCATTTTGTCATTTGAATTTTTAATTCAGAGTTACCAGTCTCAAAAACTGTGTAGCAGTAGTGTCAGTAAGGTTAACAATTTGTGGTTAATTCTGGTTGAACATTAAATAATTTGAATATGTTAACTGAGGAAAATGATGACCTCAAATGAATCCCAAAATTTGGCCATGTGTGCTAAAGTCCTGGTTTCCTTTAGAGACCTCAGTCTTTCTCTACAAACACTTTGTGTAAACAACTCACAGGTTTCCAGTTGTGTCAGTACATATTTATTGTTTTAAAAAGTCCAAGTTTTCAATGGTAATATCCTGCTCCATCTTCATAAAGGAGGGCAAGATATCAACTAAACTAAACCAAAGCTAACCTTAAATACCTCCAGATACAATCAAAACCAGCTGGGTAAATATTCAGACCAAACTCAGGCAGATTAACATTAAGGAGCCAGTCCCCCACACTGGCCAGTATTACATAAGGGCAACCTGCCAAGTCTATCTAGTTTATAAAACAAAGGCTTCCAGCAAGCACTAAAAGTAACACCACAATCTCTGTTGTTGGAATGTAGCTCAGGTTTGATCAAGAGAGACTCAATAATAATTCAATCCCATAATTGACTGGTTTTGGCCAATATTTGTACCCCATGCCATTGGGGCCGATGACCATACTTGATACAATGTTCAGCCAGTCCAGATTTTTCAAGCTGTTGTAATCTAATATAGTGTGAATGTTCAGATATTCTCTCTGTAACAGATATTCCAGTCTGGTGCATGTAAGCTTGACTCTGCAGTACATGGTACTCGATAAATGCCCGGGACTCTGAGTCTCAGAGGATCTTTAACTGGACAGCCCATTTGTTTGATTTTGTTAATAGCACAGAAAACAGGTTTGAAATGAAGCTTATGAGCCAGTCTTCCTAACTTTGCTGAAACTTGTCTGTAAAAAGAAAGAATGACCGCTCCTTTTATTTCTTCATCGTCATCCTGGTTTCTTATGTCTAGGAAGATCCAAGTGTTCTATCTTGCTGCTCTGCTAATACTGTACTTGGTGATTACAGGTTGTGCTACACAAAGATTTCTGTCCAATAGTCCTTAGATTCCATGTATGCTTAGGGCATATCCCAGTGGGATATGACTCTTCTGACAAATCATTTCAGTCACCTGTGTCTGGTGATGGCATATTTCCTAGAAAAAAAGAAGGCTATGTGCAGACCTATTCAGAGATGTGCATATTTAGAGTCCAGTCCTGGCAAATGAAAAGGGTACACGAGACCTAAGGAACCACAAAGTATAAGAAGCTATCTGCAACATGAACAAGTCACATACAAGGTCCTTGGGAGGATGCTTTTTGGAGCTAAGAAGGATGCACATAGCCTTTCCCAGGGCAGTTTCCCTCAGTGCCCCCTTGGAGTGTTCTGGATTCACATTTGTCTCAATAACACGGTTGCTGAAAAGTAATCACATTTGGAAATCTTAGCTCTGAGGTAAGCTTGGATATCCTGGGGCTCATGAATGTACTGGGAAGTGGAGAAGGTTGTTTTGGCACATCACAGACAACTTTTATATCACACCTTGGCTGAAATCCTGTTCATAGCATAAGCCCAAGCATAAATTTCTGTCCATTTTTCCCTTGTAAACAATCTGCTGCTGTTGAGATTCTTAGGGGTGTGGTGTGCGCACACCAAGCCAGCATGAATGTCTGTGCCTGCAAATATAACAGCACCAATTATTTGTTTACGAAGGAGGGTCAGACAGAAAGTTACGCTTGGGGTTTTGAGACAAACAGGATTTATCCACTTAATGTTTGTCTAATTACCAAATCCACGGTCCCATCAAATAACAACCCTTTCATATCCAATGTATACATTGCTCTGTTACTAAATGTTGTAGCTTATCTCAATATCCAGTGGTCCTGATGCTTGAACTGTAATTGTTTCTCAGACATACAGCTTTACCAACCAGATTTGTGGGTAGTCACAAGCATAGTTTTTCATTGCACTGTAAGTGTTATCACAGAGTGGTGTGGTGTTATGATGCTTGCTCAGGAGACATGTGTCTAAATGTGCTTTCCACCTATTTCTTCTTCTGTGGGAAATGTGACATTGTGCCATAGTTTGGCACATTATTTAGAAAGAAATAACGAGTGAAGCGGTAGATGGTAAGCCAGGAGAGGCTTTTGGAAAAGATAACGAGAGGGGGAGAAGAGGTTGTGACCTGACTGTCACAGTGACATAGCATGGCTTTCAGTTTCTGAGGAAGCAGAACAAAAAGGGTATATGGTAGCACAACTTACTGAAAGAAAGAGAAGACAGCTGAGCTTGGAAATAAGGTGTTAGCGTTGCTGCCTTAACACTGAAATCACTGCTGTTGCATAGAACAAGGGGACGGGTAACCTAAAGCATCTTATTTTTCAAAATTATGTTTTAAAATTGGAGAAGCTGGAATGTTACTTTCAAAACATTTTTAGAAAAAAAATAGAGGATTGGATACATTGATTGTCCTCCTGTTCAACACAAACATTGCTATTTTCTCATACAGTATGTCTAGGGTCTGGGATAGATTAAGTGGGAGCAAGAGCATATATAAGAAGGGAACAACTTTGTTCTCTAGGAACAGGTACTATATTTTTCTTCACCTTTTTCCTCTGCCTTTAACAGAGGCCTAAAAGAAACTGAGCAGGCTGAAACATTAGAAAACACACAAGTTGATGTAGTATAAAACTTTATATGCTAAATTTATTTGTGATGTTAACTGGTTGGTATGAAACATATGCCCATGCAGGAACAGCAAAAAAAGTGGCAATGTATGAGGAAACTAGCAAGGAAGGGGTTAATCTATTCCCTCAAGTTTGTAGAAAAGCTGAAATTAGTTGGATGGGAGAAAGAATGCACTTTCTAATTAGTGAACCTGATTTAGCTGGTGCAAAAATTCTATCAGTAACCTTGAAGTGTAGGCCAAATCTGCTTGGATTCTCATGGTATTCAAATTGATAGCAGCTGTTTTATCTAACAAGTTACTCTTGCGGAAGTTACCAATTACAGTAGTTAGTTGAGAAAGGGCATCATCTGATTGGTTGAAAATGTTGAGCCATCCAGAGAGGGGATGATGAGAGATAAGGAAAGGTAGAAGAATGGTTCAGCTAAGCAGTTTTGAGCATCTTCATACAGTTTATGTTTGCCAGCTTCAGTGAGTAATCTAAGCCTGTTATTCTGCTGAACTCTGTGTTTGCAATGGAACCATGGTACTTTGTGAGTATCGATCTAGATAGTTAACTTTCTTGTTTTCTGTGGGTCTGAATCTTAACCGCCAATGTCTTTGAATGAGTTTTATTTTTATTTTACCATGAAATTGCTTTGTGTCATTATTATTCTTTAGAAGCTCTGAATTTACTTTTAAACATGTATCTTTTTAAAATACCTTTAATAAAAATAATAAAATTTTACAGCTGTGTTTTCACTCAGACCAAGGGTTTGTTGGTACTAAGTGATAGAGTCTTGCACTTGGATGTTTTGAGTACTTTATGGGTGTTTGGTATTTTCTACCTTGTAAGGCTGGTTGGCAGCCACAAGCAACAATCTGAAAGTTTTTGTCTCTCCCTGGAGTACCAGAGGAGCAAGATGGTTCAAAGGTGGTGGGAGGAGAGTCTCGGAGGAAACCTTTCCCAGTCACTAGTACACAAAACCCACTTTGCAAGCACTCACTCCAGGTTAAGCAAGGGTAGTGTGGCTCAGTGGTAATTGGATCCCCTCTGTTTTGGCCCATGATCCTTTCCACATTGTTACCAAACAAATTATTTTTTTAGCAGATGTATAGAATGCTAACTCTAAGTTAATGGACAACTAAAGACCAGAGGCAGTTTGACATGGTTAAAGCTACTACACAATAAGATTTAAAGCATGCACAGAGATGGACAACATTGGTTGGCTTGTTCTTCTGCCAAGAGATGGAATTTTGTTGCCATCAGAAGACTGTAGTGACAGATTAATTCTGGGTTTATCATTAATTAGGATAGTTCCCAAATGCTAGGAAGAAAAGTGGGCAAGCATGTCAGTTTGTCACAGCCAGCTCACTATGTGGCAAAACTGCTTGCCAGAAGGGTTGATTGTTACAAACCTTTAGGTGGGCAAACACTGCAAAAATAGAACACTAGACTAATAAACTAATAAAATAGACTAATGAACAAAACAGCGTTGCTAATGTTGTTGTATTTTAGACAGTAACCTGTAACTGAAAATGGCAACTGTGTCTATAAAAAGCATTCTTACTTCACACCTCTAAACATCTAACACAAATATGACTCCTAACATCAGCAGCATTCAAACACTGATTCTCTAGGATTAGGTTAACTCTGCAATGGGGAATTTGTTTGAAAATATTCATTGGGCTACAGCTGAGTCAGCAGCCAAAGAAGTCTCTAAGGCTGCAAATCAGATTGGCTTCAGTAGCTTTAATTGACATGATGATAATACAGCTGTCACTGCCTTGTTTACAGTATAACACTCTCAGATAATGTTAGCTGTTCTTTAGGTATAGCAGTACCATTTTCACCCCCTTTAATGCACTCTTAGTGATTGTCATTGTGAAATTTTGGAATGTTAGTTATTCTAGATTAAGGTAATATAGAGGGCAGCTCAGCTAGATCCCCTGAACATGCTACACAGAGGATTAAAGAAATGGTGTGAAGGGGAGGGGGAATCGGTACTAATTGGGTGAGACTTTCTGTATAAGGACAGCTTTCCTCCAGTAGAAAATAAATTCACAGGGTCCAATGCAATGTATCCATGCCTTCAGATCTTACATTCAATATATAGGGTCTGTTCAGACATGACGATGAACAGGAAGGGACTAGAGACAGGCCTAGCAGACACACAACTCTCTGGGTGCTAACTCTTTAACCACCTAAAAATTGTGTAGTTCCATTCTTTGCTTCCTTTAAGGAACAGTATAGAAAAATGCTGAGTTTAAAGCATTATTAGCATGATCTAGTAGCAACATCAATGGTTTGTCCGTGTTTCTGATATCAGGTATAAGTAGATGCTTCAAGGTTGTTTGCATGTCAATGTGTTGTGTAAATGAAATGAAAGCAGGTGATCTTTGCAGTAACTCCTTGCTTGCGTTTCCTCTCAGTCTTCTTTCACCCACTCACTGACTGGCTACTACACAGCAAAGCAGAAAGAATGTCTCACATATCAAATAACTAGGTTATAAAGAAATCCCTTCCATTCTGTGTTGAAGTCTCTATGAAGCTGTTACTTTCTCCTTTTCAAAAGTCACTTATACAAAGCATTAAGAAGAATGTATTGCCATTTAGATTATAATTTTTCAAATATGTTTGAACACATTTCAGTGAAAGGTTCCGCCATTTCCCTCATCTATTGTGATGTAGAACATGCCATTCAAACACTAGTGACCTGTAGAAGGGTAATAAGATGTCTCTTTCTATTTTTCAATTGCTTTAAAAAGATGACGAAGACCAAATATGCCATCTAACTGCTGCACATGGCTGTCTTGAAAGGATTAAAAAAAAAAGTAGTTTTGATTCTACCATTTTATCTACTTTTATAAGCCAATAATTGTGACCTTTCAGTGAACTCGGTAGCACCCCTCTCCCAGGAAAAAAAGTGTATTCCTGTCTATGCTTTCTGTGAATCTGAAGCATTTTGAACTAGAATTGAATTGCTTAATAAAGTAATATGGTTATTTCTCCATCTGCTGAAGTCTTAGCCTATGCATTCCTATCCATTCTAAGACTAAATGATTTGAATATTTCTCAGAGAAGCATTTGCATGCTGAAAATGGGTGGCCTTAACTAATCAATGCGGGTGTTTCTTAAACAGGGCTGTGGACAGCATCAGATATACTGGATGGCAGAAAGTGGTGCAGATGATTTCTCATAGAGGTGTGGGGCTTGGAAACTAAGCAAAGACTTTTGAAGGCAGTGGATGAATGGGCTCTAGAGCAATGACTTGAAGGTCAGTTGGCAGTAAACACTGAACTACAGATTAGTGGTTCAGGAGCAACCTAAATTGAGCCCAAGTGGAAAGACTTGGTCAGTGTTGAGTTCTCCAATTTTGGCATATGAACCAGCAATTGTGCTGATGACAAACTACCTCAAAAACAAGTCAGCTTTGAAGCATGGGTTATAAAACTGGCTGCTTTATTTCACTGGTTTGTGAAAATTTTTAGGATCATATGTAGTGATGAACCAAGAACCCAGTAAAGCTAAACTGAATATTTTGGAAAACCTCACAGAAGGAAGAGAGGAGAAGGGAAAACACTTGATGATGTTTATTCTAGGTCAAGCAGGTGGTACTGAACTAGAACCAAATCAAGCATACACTGCAAAACTATAGGTTACATTACAGATCTGAATAAATCTCATGAATGTCTCATTGCTGCTATAAGTTGCCATTCAGAAAAGTACAACATAATGCAACACACCCCATAAGGAGCCTTGTGATGCAGTTTTTAAACTGCAGTAATGCAGTGAAGACTCTGCTCATGGCCTGAGTTCAATCCTGGGCTCAGCCAGCTCGAGGTTGACTCAGCCTTCCATCCTTCCAATGTTGAAAAATTGAGTACCCAGCCCATTGGGGGAGCAATGTGTAGCCTACAAAATTAAATTGTAAACTGCCCAGAGAGTGCTTTAAGCACTGTGAGGTGGTATATAAGCAGCACATTTTACATCTACTTATAGATAAGCCTGATCGCCACTCAGAAGTACCATTCAGAAATTGATGCCATTTCACTTTCTAGTAGTATCTATAAACTTATTTTGCC
Organism: Intellagama lesueurii; assembly: GCA_037013535.1. NCBI lineage: Eukaryota > Metazoa > Chordata > Lepidosauria > Squamata > Agamidae > Intellagama > Intellagama lesueurii. The sequence goes on along the minus strand of JBAJHW010000001.1, from coordinate 134,577,842 downwards.
ACATTCAAAAACCACAATCATGTGTACATTTACTGAGAAGTTAACCTGATTGCCACTCAGAAGTAAATTGCATTAAACTTTTATGTAGAAGCCAAAAATGAGCATTAGTCTGCCCCATTCCAAAATCCGACAGAGAAAATATCTGAAAATATTCTAGTCAGAAGTAAGAAAGTTTCTTGGGCTCCCCCCCACCGCTCCCTACTATTCAATAATATTTCAATGCTTCCTTGATATTTCAACATTTGCTGAGTTTTAACCATGCCTGAGTGGAAGCAGTATCCAGAGAATTTATCCATGACTGAACTGAGTGGAGCTCCAAAAATTGACAAAGATCCCTTGAGAAAGAAAGAAAACCTAAAGAAAACACTGAAGTGCTCTGGAAAGGTGGGACTCTTCCTTCGAGGGTCACATCTGGTCAAGAAGACAATTTCAGTGGGGAAAATCTTTGAATGCCAGAAGTTAAGAAACAAAAAGGAATGGGGGAGTGGAAGTAAAAAAGCAGAAACATTCAAAGGCAAATGTTCCTCAGGGTTGAAAGGGGTTGCTGGATTATGCTCATGTGCTGAATACCCCCCAGCCCAAGGTGTTAGAATTTACAAGTAATAACACTTTATTGCTATGTAGCCGATCAGGTGTTGCAATCATAAAATAGTATTTAGCATCTCATGCAAGTACATACAAACAAACATAAAAGGCATACAATGATAAAATAATAGTAATAAAATGTAATAGCTTTCTCAAAAAAGAAAAAATAATAATCAAGATGTGAGAGAAACTTGAAGAACTTATGAAGCAGGCAATACGTTCCGCCTTCCCATGGCTTGTTTAACAAGTTTAGCAGTCCTGTAGGATATATAGTAGTTTGTGCCAGCTAGCAGGAACAGGACTGCATAGAAGGGAAGTGTTCTTGATCCCAGCTGTTAAGGGCTTTAGATATTGGTCTCTCAGATCTGCATACAGAGGACATTCTGTTAGAAAGTGTACTATGTCCTCCATTTTGGAGCATCCTGCTGGGCAATGTCTGCCTGTACCACATTGCTCCATGTAACGTCCCTGAATCTCTTTCAACTGTAATAAGTTCCATCTGCACCTAGTTAGCAGTTGGCTCAGCTCGTGTGAACTAATAAGGGACAAATAAGGGGGCAGCTTTTTGAAAGGCAGGGAAAAGCCTTTGTATATCCTATTGGAATGGCAATAGATGCCATGGTAGTCTGGATATCAATATCATATACTTGTTTAATAATATTTTCTTGGACAACCTCATATCCCCTCCTATGGAGGTAGGTTGGGGAGTAACCCACCTTTGCTGTAATTGTGGATATCTTAGCTGCCCAAGAGTCCCCTCCCATCTCTTCATAGGCCAGTAAGACCAGTGGTGGTGCAATTTGGCACATTATCTTGAGCCAAAACACCACAGCTGCTTTCTTAACAAGAGTACCCACGGAGTAGCACGATGTCTTATAGCGAATTGTCGCCATGAGAGTTGATCTTGGTACCCCTAGTGCTCTGGTTAAAATGTTGTGCTGGATAGATTCCAATTTTGTGATATTTGAAAAAGCCTGCGCTGGAGCTCCATAGAGCATCTGGGAAGGAGTTTGTCTTTACACAGTTGTATTAGTGGTGCCACCATTTTTCCACCTGGTCCAGAAGATGCCTCTGCTGACAGAGCTGCAGATTCTAAGTGGCCTGACCATCTTCCTGAACTTTTGAATGTTGTTCCAAGGTATTTGTGTGGGTTGGTCTGTTTCAGCACTTTGCTCTTCAGCTGCCATCTGTAATTCTTTCTCCTTTTCCCAAAAACTAAAATGTTGGTTTTGGTGTCATTTACCTGGAGATGTTCCTTGACACAATAAGCACCTAAGGACCTTAATAGTCTTCACATCCCCACCTGGATACAAGACAGGAGAACTGTGTCATCTGCATACAAATGTACCAATATATTCCTGTCCTTTAGGTGGGGTGGGAAAATTTGGGGTCTGGATAGGGAGGACACTATTATCATTTACCTCTGCCAAGAGGATCTCTGAGGACACCCAATTTTCTAGCTTATCCAAAAGATGTCTAGCATACAATTTGCTGGCTCCATCTAGAAAGCTTATAGAGTGATAATTCCTAGGGTCTGACTGAGCACCTTTCTTAAAGGTAGGTATTACAATGTCTTCAGCCCATTCTGAAGGGAATTTTCTAGACCTATCTATAGAGGTAGATTAGGGAGCTAGCATTGGGATCCACCAGTGTGAATAATCAATCAGGAAGTCTGGTGGGATGCCATTCCTTCCTGGAGCCTTGCCCCTCTTTAATTTTTTTATCAGCATTACCACCTCCTCTCAGGTAACTGGAGCCCAGCAAAGTAGTGCTTAGTCATCCGCTTGCAAAGGTGTACAGACTTTTCTTTCTTCTGTGTTAGATTTTAGACATAGCAGAAGATACAGTGATGGAATATAGTTTCCAATATCTGTAGAACAACAGATCTAAGCTCCATGACAAATGTTGAAATACCAGCAACTAAACTTTGTATGCATAATAAACTAGCCATTCACACATGGTTCTGTCAAGGTGTTGAATAATAGCTCTACATTGCATTAGGGAGGCACTATATTACTACATAGCTTTATATACATAATACTCTTGAAAACCTTAACTTCTATTTTTCCTGAGAAATTTAATGATTTCAAATGTTTACAAGATGGTATAACTTTGGCTCTCAGAAAACAGGACTAGGATGTTACTGATAAATTTAATGAATATTACATAGAACAAATGACAGTCCAGCATGAATTAGCAGTTAGTTTTTTCAGTGCACTGGTGGGTTTTAAGACTAGATAGGTCAAAGATGTAAAACCTTGATGTCTATGTGGACGTATATTTATATATGTGTCTGCTCATATGTGCATGAATGTTAACCATTTTAATATGAAGTAGAAATAAGGAACTAGTATTTAGTTTGGAGAAAAATGCTTGTAAATTAAACAAATTGGCACTCCTTTCCTCTACAGAGTGTGCTATCATTTCTGTGAATTAGGTAAGGGTTAGGTTACTTCAGAAAATTATGTTTTAATAGTTTTCAATTTAGAGTAACCACAGTAGTTGCACTACAATGAAAAATTATAATGCTATTAGTAGCACCTCATATGATTTCTGTCTATTCCTTTTCCTACTTTGCCCTTTGATTAAAATGTAATTTCAGCTGATTACTGCACTGTTTATCAGTCTATTAATATATTTAATTTGATGATAGTATCACCAGAGAATCTAAATACCACTTAATAGAAGATTAAAAGTTTCATGCAGAAAATAATGATCGTTTTATCTGAGTTGAAGACGTTTTTGACTTATTGAACTCGAGCTTAGCTGTTCAGATTATTCACAAAAGTAGTCTCTAGAAATGGAAGAACACATTATCAACAGCTTTCAGAAGGGTACACATTGAGAGCTTTCTATCTTTTATGTTCTCAGCTTGGTCCCTATCAATGTGCTGAACTACAGCTATACATATAGAAGCCTTGTGTTGCAGTGCTTAGACTTCAGTCAAGCCTCTGTTCTCAACCTGAGTTCAGTCCCGAAGAGCTCAGGTTGCCGGCTCAAGGTTGACTCAGCCTTCCATCCTTCCAAGGCTGGTAAACTGAGTACCCAGCTGGCTCGGGTGGGAGCAATGTATAGCCTGCGTAATTGAATTGTCAATCATCCAGAGAGTGCTTTAAGCACTATGGGGTGGTATATAAGCAGCACGCTTTGATTTGCTTTACAACTGCAAGTAGCCCCAATCACCCTGGCTATTCCATTTTGGCTGGGATGTTAGATGGGCACTGCCATGTACATGGCAGGCACCAGGCTGAAGAGCGCTGTTCTACATTATGAACTGTTTTCCTTGTAGCACTGGGGTACCAGATGTTAGCACAGTTGTTCCAGCATTACCATTTCTGTGAATTTTTCTCACAGTACGCAGAGCAGTGATGCGATTCCTCATGAGTTGTGAATGTGACACCAGCAACTTACAACACAAAGGACATTGCAAGTGGCATCCATGGGAGGCTTAGAACAGGGCTGGGGAACCTGTGCACCTACCCCAAAATAGCAAGCTGTCGTGAATTCTGCTTGGACTATAAAGCCTCTGGTGCGTGAAGTGTGTTAGTGAAATTAATTCCCATCAGCCCTAGGCCAGTAAATCAGGGGATACTGTTTCCCACACTAAGTATCTGAAGTATCCTGTAACTATGTGCAAATGCTGTCACAAGCACTCTGATATGTCCTGTTTGTTTTCCTTTTTCTAATTGCATTTCACAGCACTTTAGAAGTACTTCCTAAGTTTCCTATATTTCAGGATCAACTTGTCCTGCTGCCTACAAGGATCAGCTCTTAGAGAAGGGTTGGCTCAGATAATCTCACCTAACCCATTTCCACTCTTGAGAGTCCCCTGGACTGCAAGGAGATCAAACCTATCCATTCTGAAGGAAATCAACCCTGAGTGCTCACTGGAAGGACAGATCCTGAAGCTGAGGCTCCAATACTTTGGCCATCTCATGAGAAGAGAAGACTCCCTAGAAAAGACCCTGATGTTGGGAAAGTGTGAAGGCAAGAGGAGAAGGGGACGACAGAGGACGAGATGGTTGGACAGTGTCATCGAAGCGACCAACATGAATTTGACCCAACTCCGGGAGGCAGTGGAAGACAGGAGGGCCTGGCGTGCTCTGGTCCATGGGGTCACAAAGAGTCGGACACGACTTAACAACTAAACAACAACAACCCATTTCCATTTCTTAAGCTGGGTAGTGGTCTGCAACACCCTTGTGATGGCCCCATTCCTTGTAGCAGCTCCTCACATGGCTTTGCTGCTTCAAAAACATCTTCTCTGCCTCCATCTCTTCTTTGTGTTCTGCCTGATTTTAGTATTCTGCTTTGTAGTCTTCAAATGTATTCTACAGCTTTCCATAGTGAGTGCTCTTTTTCCACAGACATTTGGACCAATAACTATGAATTGCCTAGCATGAATTTATTGGACATGCAGACAAGGAATTAAGTAAATTGCACTACATTTAGAATTGTTTATTTGGGTCGTCCTAGATTTTTGGATACAGATATTAAGAAAATGGAGGCTTCCTCATTAAATAATTGGTGAAGTTCTGAAATACTGGTTGTGGTTTAAGAGCTAATGGAAGAGAACAGGCATAAATCCATCCTCCTCCACTAATCTACTTTTGAAGCAACTTTAACAAAATATTCTATTTTAACACATCACAAGACTAGGAAATTTGGTGGACTTTCCCCCTCCTATCCCCAAGAAACTTGCCTTCTTTTAATGAAATAAAATGCTTGACCTAGTGAAATCTATTGGAATTGTCTGGGGACATCAAATTTAGCTTGCATCTTAATGAGATTCATAGATGAGTTAATTTAGAACCAGTGCACCATAAACTGTGTTTCCTTCTTACATCTGTTCATAAACAGTAAAGGAGGAATCCATGGGGAAAACTTTTTTCCTCTTATAATATATAGGAAGGGTTGATTAAAGTGAAAATCTCAGTTTTTTTTTACAATAATAATAATTATAATACTTTGTAGGAAGGTATCATTGTCTAAAAAAACAGCTATCAGTCTTCTCTTGCTGATAGTGTTCCATGTCAGTCATCACAGTTAATAAGGCTTAGAGGAAATTGCAGAGTGCCACTATGTTTAACCATATTATGTTGCAACTGAAGCAGTGAAGCAGAACCCTTGACTAACAAACCATATTATCAAAACATGGAAAGGGAAGGGCTGGCCTTCCCTTATCTCCTTGCAATTTGCTTTGCAGAATTGCCCTGGTGAGAGCAACATTCTCACAGCAAAAATAGTTTATGAGAAGAGGTGGCAACTGCAGACATTTAAATAGCTGAACATTTTGAAAGGGTTTATTTTGAAACTTGCTTCTAGGCTGAAGTTGCCTTGTGGTGAGTCTGATGGTAGGTTTATTTATTTATTTAAAATATTTTATCTCACCTTTCTCCTTAAAAAGGACCCAAGGCAGCTTACATCATTAAAAAGACAATATTTAAAAGCTAAAAACAGTAGGTATACACATAGTAAAAAGAATTAAACTAACATTATATTAAAAATGGTAAACAAAATCATTGCAAGATTTAAAAGAGAGAGGTGGCTTAGGACTGCTGAATTGGCTATTATATTATAAGGCATGTGCTATGGTCTGGATAAAAGAATGGATAATAATAGAAAATCAAAGACTGTTGAAATTGGAAGGTCATGATTTAAAAATAGGTTGGCATGCATATGTGTGGTATGGAAAACTTAAAGAACAGACACATTTCACAGAACATATTGTGAGGAAAGCGTTGTGTCTAGTAAGGCAAAAATTTCAAATGCAAACCTGTAAGAAAACTCCAATATGGGTAGCACTAATAGAGGCATTTACTTTGAAAGTATTGAATCAGAATGGAGCTTTACTTACGTATAAAGACTTGTTAACTAAAGATCAAAATATGAAAGACAAGACCTAGAGAAATTGGGTCTTGCTACAGATTGGTGGTCAATGCTGAAACTAGAATCAAGATATAAAAAGGACAAAAACATGGGCTTTTTTGAGGGGAAAGTTCAGGTGGATGAATTATGGATTTATACTAATGAGAAAATGATAAAAAAATGTATACATATCTATTAGAGTATGATCTAGAGGATGAGAGGGTGAATGGGTGATGGTAAAATGGGCACAAAACTTTGGATATAATATTGATATTGATGAATGGACAAAAATGTTGAAAGATAACTATAAAATGATTAAGCCAGTTAATCTTAGAGAAAACATCCTTAAAATGTTTCATAGATGGCATTTTACTCCGGTAAGATTGGCCAAAATGTCAGAAGGGATCAGTAATGTTTGTTGGAAATGTAAAAAAAAAATCCAGGGACTTACTATCATGTATGATGGTCATGTGAAAAAGCAAAAAAAAAAAATGGTCACAGGTTTGGGAAATGTCACAAGATTGTTCAGCAAAAATTAAGTTTTAAACCTGAAAAGTTATTATTGAATATAATGCCAGAAATTATTAATAAGAAAATAAAATATAGTCTACTGTATATATTTACTGCAGCTAGGTTACTCTGGGCCCAAAAATGGAAGAATGGAGAAACACCAATGATGGAAGAGCTATTAAAGAAGCTATTGGAAATTGCAGAACTAGATATGCTTTCAGAGGCATTACGGGATCAACCGAGACACTTTGTAAAGGAAAGGTGGAAGCTGATATATAACTGGGCCCAGGAAAAGACAGGAGTTTAAGGGAAGAATTAGTTTATGGCGAATCAGTGCTCACTAGAATCCTTTGATGATATTCAGATGACCAGACGATGGCGAAATCTCTGATTAGGGATGTAGTAGGGATGTTTAGTTTTGATGTTTTGTTGTTATTACTGTTAGGTTTTAGTTTTTTGTTCTGTATATTGGTATTAGAGATGGGGACGAATATAAAAACGGATCGCTTTTTCCGACGAATATAGCCGATTCGTTAAATATTCGTCGATCCGTATTTGTGGGTTCCAGAGACCCCCACGAATACGAAGGGATGAATATTTACCCATTTTTATTTGTCCTTCATATTAAAAACCCCCCACGAAACACCATTCTGCCTACCAGACGCTGATCAGCTGATCGGCGGCATAAAGGCAGCCACACACACACAGAGCCACCCAATACCACAGCCTACCCCCGCCCCCTTCCTTTCCCTTCTTACCTTAATTGCTGCTGCCGAGGTCTTTTGGCCTCGGAGACACGCATGTAAAAATGGAGACTGGCTGCCCTTTGCAAATATGGCGGCTGCAGCTTCATTTAGGGTAGGGAAGCTGCAGCTGCCATCTTTGCAAAGGGCAGCCTGGATTCCCTTAGCCTGCCTTAAGGAAATCCAGGCTGCCCTTTGCAAAGATGGCAGCTGCAGCTTCCCTACCGTAAATGAAGCTGCAGCCACCATCTTTGCAAAGGGCAGCCAGTCTCCCTTTTTACACGCCGTGGCTGCGAAGGCCTGATGGAGACCTCGGCAGCAGCTATTAAGGTAAGGGGGGTGTCGGTGGGAATGGGGTGGGGCCTAAGGTAGGGAAAGGAAGGGGGTGTAGGGGTAGGCTGTTAGGGTGGCTGGTTGTGTGGGGGGGTGGCTGCCTATCGGCTTCTGATCAGCTGATCGGCGGCCGGTAGGCAGAATGGGCTTCTGTGCCATGTGGTAAACTCTCCAGGGGGACCCAATTTGTGGGTGAATAACTGGGATGTCCGATATCCAGTCTTCACCAAAGTTGGCAGGCGTGTTGGGGAAAGACATAGGAAGCTCCATTGTGATGCTGGAGTCTCTAAGTACCTGGGGGGAGCTTTCTTGGGGGGTCCTCTTTGTGACTATATAACTCGTGGGTCCATGATCCAATGTTCACCAAACTTTCAGGAGTTGTAGAGAGGCGTCTGAGGAAGCTTCCCTGCAAATAAGGTGTCTCTAGGTGGTTGGGGGCCAGTGTTATAGCCATTTAAAGTGCAGACAAATCGATGGATTGATCCGTCGATTAGTCGAAGAATATTCGTATTCGTTGATCCGTTAACCTTGACGAATAACGGATCAAAATGAATTGCCATTTTTTTTATTTGTCCCCATCTCTAGTTGGTATGTATGAATAAAAATAAGTTTTTTTTAAAAAAAAAGGTAAACAAAATCAATACTAAAACACATTTAAAACAACAGCGCACAACAATCAGTTTAAAAATCCCTCTCAGACCACCAGTCATTAAGGAAAATATCGTCTCGTACTAATGTCTGCTTTACCAATGCTTCTTAGGTATGAAATGGTTCTAGCTTTGTTATCTGAGATTCCATAAATGGACATTAATTCAGTGAGAGTTTATGATTTGGCGTACCTCAAACATTAGTGTTACATATTAGATCTCTACTAATATAGGTCCAAGAGTATCTGAATTATTTGCACCCAATTGCAAAGATAATTACTTTCCCACAAGGTAAAAACAAAGAAGATATAATGATGTTTTACCCATCATGTTACCAATCTAAAATGTATAGTTTGGTCCTTTTACAAATAACAGCCAAATGACCTATAGTGTATAAATAGTCTGTGTTTGTTGCTAACGATCAGCAACTATGCCTTTCCTTCAAATTTATAGACTTTAGATTACTGAACTTCGAAGATTCATTCTGTTGACCTTTTAAATATGGAACCTTTGCTATTTGCAGAGTAGATTATGGGAGAACTTGCTCCCCACCCCACTCCTACTGCCATTGCTTCTGCCTGTGCAATGTCAACTTCATTTTCCTGTATTTTCTGCCTTGATGTATGCAATGCTTTTTAAAGGCATGGTTGTAAGATGTAAGGTGGAAGAGCCAGCCAGAGCAGAGAGACAAAAGTAGCAGTGGATAAAGCAGGTGGTACTGAAGAATAGAAGTCAGTGTAGGGAAAATGTAGAGGATAGTCAAGAGTTATAAGCAGGAGGACAAGCTAAGGCGAGATGGGTGAATTCAATGGGTACAGAATATAAAGAAGACTACAAGGGGGGTGGGCTGGCTAAGGAGGAGATCCAGAAAATCACTGCTGATGAGAAGTCTGAAATGTAAGGAAGGGAGTCTGTGGGCCACAACTACTAGAACTAGTATCATATGTCAGAGACTACAAACGACCATGGAATACAAGAACAAAACATTTCTGCCAGTTATCCTGATTGGGAAATCCATTTCAAATAAAGGAATGTGAATTGGCAAGAAGTAGCAAGTACAGCAATGTACTGCTAGGACACTCTGGGGGCACATTAATATGACATATAAGGAACCAATAGTGTAGATGGAGATATGGGTGAATTTAGCCAAAACCCAACAGGCATTAAATCATAATTTGTGTCTGAAGTGTATATTCTACTTACTAAAACCTCATCCTAATATTATCCAAGGCCGAGTTAACTTCAGAGTCTGTCATATGGCAGGATTTTAATGACAGAAAGGTAGTTGGCATGAGCTACTGTGATGAGGCACCATTTGCTTTGTCTTTCTAAAGGTTCAGATATTAATTTTCTTGATACTGTGGGAGAAAGTGTGTTAAATTAATATTGGCCGGAATCCTGTTCAATATTCATGTATGTGCAGAGCTCCAGCTGCAGAAGTTGCCATGGCAATCTGACAAGGTGTTGATCATGTGCCTGGTCACGAGCAACCCGAATTTCATCAGATAGCTGTGGCAGCTTCCACAGTTGGTGCTCCACACATGCATAAATATTGAACAGGATACTGCCTACTCTCTGTGACCCTGGAACTTTTCTCTTTACTGTGGGAAGTGTTTATTAGAACAAGCTTTCTCCCAATTCAGAGAGGCAAAGGCTTAGAAAATGAAACGGTGTACTGACAACAGTGAAGAGTTTTATTTAATAGTTCCTGTGGTTTAATTTGTGCACACAAGGAGCTATCACTTAAAATGCTGCTTAACTATTCACCACAATTTAGCCTTAGCTTTTTTCTGTAATTGCATTTCAGCATTATGATACATAGCATTTGTATCCATGTCCACATTTTGTGGCTGGATAATATTTCCTCTGACATTTATTTTAACAAATGTCCAAATGCAGAATTCTGGCCTATTAATGTTTTCCCAGTCCCTTCTTCCTCATATAGTTTCAGTCTTTCTTCCTGTACGGATTCTTTAGTTCCCAGTATTTGTCACTTCTTGTGTGTGACACTTCAGAGTCACAAAAGGTGAAAGCTGCACTCGCCTCTCCTCAAGCCCTAATTAATTGTGCCAGCAGCCATAATGTTTTATTATGAGATTCATCTAATTTTTATTTGGCATGAAATGTAACTCTGTTAGCTCTGGGGTGAAAGTCCATTCTAAAAATGAATCGTTTCATTGCATGCTCTTTACAAATGATAGAAGGTATTGTAAAGATCCTTTTCAGCTTTTAGGGGCTGGCTTCTTTTTTCGGACGTTTACTATCTGGCATGTCAACAAAGGCAGAATGTTCATGGAGAATGTTGCTTGCTGCCCTCTATATTTACGGTTAGATTAATACAGTCTTATATCTCTCTTGCTGTAACCCAGGTAAATTGTCTGGGTATATCAGTAAGAACCAGCACTAAGATACTGGTTACTAGACCAGGGAATAAAAGCTTTGCATTGCCTTTAGCCATAGAATTATAGGACTTTGTTGCAGGCTGCACAATGCACTGCCGGGTGCACCAGCTTCTACTTTTTGCTGTGCCCAGATTCATGTGTAGTTATGCATCAAATAATATAAATGTTATCAATTTCTTTCTGAATGGCCCTTCTTAAACAATAATGCAGGCCTTTGCAGACACAGTATAAATGTGCCCAATGTGCTGAAAACACCTACAATGGGGATGTGAGCATCATAACTGGACCATGGAGCAATGGAAGAAGGTTGCCTATTCTGATGAATCACATTTTTTTAAAGATCAGGTGGATGGCTGGGTGCATATGCATCATTTACCTGGGGAAGAGATAGCAGCAGAATGCACTATGGGAAGAAGGCAGGCCAGCGGAGGCAGTGTTATGCTCTGGGCAATGTTCTGCTGGGAAACCTTGGGTCCTAGAATTAATGTGTATGTAACTTTGACACATAGCACCTATGTAGAGATTGTTGCAGACTATGTACACCCCTTCATTACAGTGGTGCTCCCCAAGTTTCCCTCTAAGCCAGGCGCGCACATCTCTGCCTCCCTCCACACAGCTTTCTTCCTCTCCCATAAAGTGATCACATTCAACCCGTTAGGTTCCAGTCACTGTGGAATCCCTGGGGGGGGGGCAGAGTCACACATGCACACAGGGGTGAAGTTGCGAGAAAGAGAGGTGGAACCCCACCCAGCAGGGCTGAAAATTAGAGGGTACGTTGGTGTTTCCTGTTGGCAGTGGCCTCTTTCAGCATGATTATTTATTTAAAATATTTTTACCCCACCTTTCTCCTTAAAAAGATCCAAGGCGGCTTACATCCTATTTAAAGCTGAAAACAATGAGTATACAACAGTGATTTACATCCTTAGACAATATTTAAAGCTAAGAACAATTAATATAAAGAGTTAGCTTACATCATTAAAAGGCAATATTAAAGCTAAAACAAGAAATATGCAAATACTAAAAAGGAACAGATAATACCAATCTGACAGATCGTAAACACAGGTTGTACTAAAGACCCAATCAGAGCAGTAACAATCCATCTGAAAGTCACTCATGTAGCCAGCCATGTAACTGGTTACTCATGTAGGCAGTCGCTGAGAGAAAGCTTGTCTGAAGAGAAAGGTCTTTGCCTGCTTTCAGAAGGGCAGCAAAGGTGGGGCCAGCCTGGTCTCCTGTGGGAGAGACTTCCAAAGTCTGGGAGCAACAACAGAGAAGGCTCTGTTCTGTGTCCCCATAATGCACACTGCCACCCTGAAAAAATTGTTCAGGAATGGTATGACAAAGAACATGACGAAGATTTCAAGGTGTTGCTTTGGCATCCAAATTCCCCAGATCTCAGTCTGATTGAGCACCTGTGGGTTGTGCTGGAACACCAAATCCGAGGCCCCACCTTGCAACATGCAGGACTTAAAGGATCTACTGCTAATCTCTTGGTGCCAGATACCACAGGACATGTTCAGAGATCTTGTGGGGTCCATGCCTACACAATATTAGGTAGGTAGTTTTAACGTTGTGACTGATCAGTGAAGTTCTGTATTTGCAGCATTCAACAATCATATGCTCAGGGCAAAAAACCTGAGAGTTTTTTTTAAAAAAAAACTGAAAATAAGAAGGAATACCAAAAGATATCTTTTTATATGATGCATTCATACAGATTGAATTCACTTTATGACCCTTGTGTTACTGAACACAGAAAAGGAGAATATTGAGTTGAAATGTCAAGAGGAAACCCATATTTCAGAATTCCTACACACATTCTGAATAATAGCAAGCTTAGTAGCTTGACAAATCTTGGTACTTCATGAAAGGTGAACAACTTCTGTAAAGTAGCAACTCTAACTACCACACTAGACAGTTTGCTGTTATATCCTGTCAAGTTGCCTCCAACTTATAGCGACACTATGAATTAGTGATCTCCAAAACGTCTTATCCTTAGCAGCCCTGTTTACCTATTGTAAGCTCAAGCCTTTGATCCCTTTAGGGAGTCCACCTCATATTTGTTCTTCCTCTTTTCCTGCTGCTTTCCACCTCTCCCAGCATTATTGTCTTCTCCAGAGAATCCTGCCTTCTCTTGATGTATCCAAAGTAGGACAGCTTCAGTTTCATCATTTTTCCTTACAGACCTGATTTGCTTTAAGATCTACTTGTTCATTTTTCTGGCAGTCCAGAATATCTGCAAAGCTCTCCTCCGGCACCACATTTCAAACAAATCATTTTTTTCCCCTGTCGGCTTTCTTCACTCTCCAGCTTTCACACCCATATATAATAACAGGAAATACATCAGAGTGGATGATTTTTGGTCTTGATCTCCAGTGACATATTCTTCTTACGCATGTCCTTCCAAGTCTCGGCCTTCTTCTTATTTCTTGGCTGCCATCTCCATTTGGGTTGATGATTCAGACAAGGTATACAAAATCTCTAACTATTTCAATGTCTTCATTATCAATGTTAAAGCTGTGTTGTTCTAAATGATTTTTGCCTTCTTAATATTCAGCTGTACTTTTGACACTTCTTTCACTTTCACCAAAAGTCTTTTCAAGGGAATGCTACTTTCTGCCAGTAAGATGGTGTCATCTGCATATCTTAAATTATTAATGTCTCTTCCACCAATTTTCACTCCTCCTTCATCTGAATTTAGTCCAGGTTTTCATATGATATGTTCTGTGTACAGATTGAACAGATAAGGGGATAAAATGCACCCTTGTCTGACACATTTGCCTACAGAAAACCTTTCTGTCTCTCCATATTTTGTCCTAAACGGAAGCCCAGATAACCAGGGCATCCCCAGTTGCAGTTGGGGCAGTGGATCCCCGGCATGGAGGATCTAGAGTCCAACATGCTGGTGCCCACCTGACACTTGCAGAGAGGAGAGACTGGGGTGGATGACTGTGGGGAGGAACCCTCCCTTCCTACTGGTTTCTCATTGGCCAGTGGGAAGGGGAATGCCCCTGCTAGCTTTACATTGACTAGTGGGGCAAATTGAACATTTACGATTGTGGGTTGGCAGACCAAGAAAAAGGGGTTTTCAGGCCAATCCACCTGCCCAGCACAAAAGATGTGGTGAGGGACCATTCCCCTCAGTATGCAGATTGCCAGCTCTTTTCCCCCCTCCCTCTTTTACGGTGGTGGGCCTGTTGCCAGGGATGGTGAAGGAATCTCCACATATAGGGAACTGGGGGCAGGGCTGTGGTCTGGCCTAGCTCAGGAGGGCCCACTGGCCTGTTCTTGCCCTCAGGTGGCAGAGAGTAATGGAGTTGCATATGCCTGTGTGGTCTCCAGAGGATGGCCACTCCTGGTGGAAACCTCAGTGGCTAGTGAAATGGGTGGTAGGGTCATCGGGGGTGTTCAGGCCTCTCAATGCAATTCTCCAATGCAGTCCAGGAACTGCTGCTATTACCAATAAAGTTGTGGCCTTTTCTCTCCAATGAGTTGTGTGTTGTAATTTTGTATGCAAGTTTAGGCAGTCCAGGATCCTGCTCAGCAATAGGCCAGCAACAGTAGCTTCTTCTCCACATTGTAAGTTATAGGATAATCAAAGGAAAAAGGAAAAGTGTGCTGCTTATATACCACCCCACAGCGCTTCAAGCACTCTCTGGGTGGTTAAAAGGTAAAGGTTCCCCTTGACAATTTGTCCAGTCGTGTTCGACTCTAGGGGGCAGTGCTCATCCCCGTTTCCAAGCCATAGAGCCAGCGTTTGTCCGAAGACAATCTTCCGTGGTCACATGGCCAGTGCGACTTAGACACGGAACGCTGTTACCTTCCCACCAAGGTGGTCCCTATTTATCTACTTGCTGGGACAAGCGACGGGTGCTTACTCCGTCGCGTGGATTCGATCTTACAGCTGCAGATCTATAGATCTTACAGCACAGAGGCTTCTGCGGTTTAGCCCGCAGCGCCACTGGGTGGTTAAACAAGTTAATTATACAGGCTACACATTGCCCTCCCCACCCCAGCAAACTGGGTACTCATTTTACCAACCTCAGAAGGATAGAAGGCTGAGTCAACCTTGAGCCGGCTACCTGGGATTGAATCCCGGGTTGTGAGCACAGTTTTGGCTGCAGTACAGCAGTTTAACCACTGCACCATGAGGCTCTTCCAAGTGCTGAAGCGTACCTATTTATTTTAGAACAACAACACAGTTTATAAAGCATAGATTAACCTTCTGAAAATCTTTGGTGGGCTTCAGTATTCAGTGGATATTTACAATATAATCTTGAGTGCTTTATCCTTTTTCAGAATCCAGCCACTTCTCGCTCCATATAAGATAAACTCCTTAGTTGCAACACCCTGCGCATCATTTTGCTTGCATGGGAAATTAGAGCAATGGTTTGCTGCTGACTATTCCTTACCCTGAAAGGCTTATGATGAGACACTAGATAGTACCCTAAACTTATGGCTGGCTGCCACCAACAGTAACACCCACATGTCTGGTTTTCACTATTTCAAGACAGTGTCTAGTACAACTTTCCATATTTTAACTTTATGAGATCATGTATATTTCCTTCTCTACCACCACAGAGTAGGGATGGGTGAAACTGAAGCTTTCTTTCGTTTGCATGCAAGTCCTTTTACACCTTATGGACAGGAAAAGGATGAATTCAGCATAACATCCAGTTCCAGTCCCATGTGGAGTGAGCAAGAAAGTCTTTAACTATTACAAAGATGGGCTGTGTAGCAACCAAATCCATGATGGACACTTCATTAGGCTATAATCAAGCCATATGTTGACTTCTAATCGGTATGTAGGTTAGCAAAGGTTTTGTAATGTAATGACATTTTGAATACAGTCATCATTTTTAATAGCATTTTGCATTGTTATCTAGATTTTGTCACAGTGAATGAAAGGCAGATTCATTTCCAGAGGGCTGTTTTTAGATAGATCAATTTCCTTAATAAGGATAGAATTTTTAACATTTACTTAATGGTGGATGTAAGCGGCATGGCAAACTGGTATTACTACATGCCTAATAATGCCATTGTCAAAGGGGGGAAAAATTACAAGTTGGATATGTTGTCTTTCCCAAGGGTATAAAGTCCTCAACAGGATCTTTAAATTCTGAATCCATACACATGTTTATAGCTCTTCAGATACAGCAGAACATTCACCTCTGTCTCTTTGATGGCTTGTTCGTGGATGGAATACATAAGAAAATATACAAAATTACCAGCACTATTTTGCACAAATGTAAAACAGGAAGGATGTGGAGAGAAAGAAAGAGGGGGAGGGGTGCAGAGAATGAGAGAGAGGGAGAGAGAAGCTGTGAGTGGAGAGAGAAATTGTGTCTTGAATATGAGCATGAAATCTTTGTTATAATTCATCCTTCAGAACTAGCAAAAATGTGGTAGTGTACAGTAGGGAAAGGGAGCAAAGAAAAAAGCAGGGAACATACAGCTATGATAGCTGCTTTAAAACAGCCAACATATTACTTATGTGCGTTTTTTAAACTGTGCCTACAAATTGCCATTTTGCATTCTATACTGAACACTAGTTTTAATCTATAGGTTCATGTGACACATCACGAGTTAAAATGTAGTAAAGGTTTATCAGCAGAACAGTGCAGACTGCTATGGAAAATACAATATTGTAAGGAGGGCCTGTACGGGATATTGTTAGGCAAAATAAGACTACATAAATATTGAGAGTTCTGATTTTCCAGAAATGAAAAAAATGAAAATTTAATATATGTGGAACTCAGATAGGTCTGTACATGATCACCACCAGGAAAGAAAAGCAGTACAGGGAAATGATATTTTGAAAAACTACTGAGTGCACTCACCATTTAAAAAAGAATCCGTTTTTTCCCTTCAGACATTTTACAAATCACAACATATTTTAACAATTTGGAGAAAATAATGACTTAGGTTGAGGATATTGTGCGCTTCTTCAGCTTTCAGCTGAATGCATGTGACAAATAGAAAATGCCGCGTCTACTCAGAAGCAAGCCCCACTGAGTTCATGGGGATTATACTCCTGTGTAGAGCATACTCCTAACTAGCCAAGATGGCTGAGGGATTGCTGAGCTGAACATAAGGCAGCTGAAGCTGTACTGAACCCAAACCCCCGTAGACCTAGGGATGTTGGAAATTACTTAGAACTGCCTTTGCTGTGGTCTAACTTTAAGCCAAGACAGTGGCTCTGAGTCTGGCTGAGAGGGTTTTGGATCTGGTGTTACCTATCTCCTTTCCAGGGCCTTTCCTTTTCCATACCCTTTCTGGTTCTTTTCTCAGCCAGCACAGCAGTTGTTTCAGCAGATCCAGTTGTGCCGGCAGGTCTAAGATCAGCTGGCAGAAGTGGGATTGTGCTGGCAAGAGTACAGCTGTGCCAGCACAAGTGGCTGCTGCCCATCCCAAATGCACTACGGCTGCCATAACTTTTAGTTTCAGTTGCACTGTTAAGGTGTAGGTGTGCAGCGTAGGAAACTAGCAGTCTTTTGATGGGTGGAAGCAACCAAAACAATATTTTGCAAGGAAAAAAAGGGAGAGCTGTTATACTGATTCATCTTTCCATAAATGTGACCACAATATAAAATTACCATATTTTTCTGTGTATAAGACACCCCCACTTTTCTAACCTAGAATTTCTTTCTTTGCAAGAAAGTGGAGGGGGAAAGCAGGGATCAAAGTGCTTCGATCCCTCCCCCCCCCTTTACTTCCGTGTATAAAACAACTCTCAATTTTTCCTTTAATTGTTTTAGGAAAAAGTGTCATTTTATACACGGAAAAATACGGTACTATTGTCCTGTGTAGCATAATGCTGGAGTATGCTCAAGAAAATTGCAGCTCTGGGAAAAGTTGGAAAGTTCAATTATAGATTTGCATAAAGAAGGGCCAAGATTCAACCTTTGTCCTCTCTCCTGACAAGGCAGGAAAAATGCCCAATCTGAAACCACAGAGGACTGTTGACAAGCCCATGTAAAAAAAAGTAGTCCCCTAGATAATATTGAGGCAATGGTCAGAATCTATTAAAGTCAGCTTCCAAACAAAGAATATTTTATTCTTTGTTTGATGGAATTCAACTTAATTTGACTAAATATTTTTATAGGATCCAACTTCATTTTACCAATATTTTGATATACTTGTGTATTTTTTAAAATTGTTAATAATGCATACTTTTGTCCCAGAAAGGGGGCCTCTTTGATTTGATCGATTCCTGCATTGAGCAGGGTGTTGGACTCGGTGGCCTAATAGGCCCCTCCCAACTAATTTATTCTATGATAGACCCAGGCACATGCAAAGAGTTATGTGTGCTGGAGATTTTTGACTTTCCTTTTGCTTCCAATAGCAGAGTCCCACACCACTTGAAAATCTGCAACTGGAAGTTTACTCAGGTTAAAAAGTGGTATGATGGCTTAAATCCTGTTGCCTAGCATAGCAACTTACTACAGCAAAGTAAGCTGCAACTAGAGTGGCCCATTTGAATCAATGGAATTTATGGATGTTCTGTTGTATGTAGACTATAAATTTGTGTCAGTCTTTCCTTCAGACTCCATGGACTTGGCCATACTTAAGAGCATACAATATTAATCAGTATTACTGAACTTGGGAATTCTCCTGTATCGAGTGACCTTGCTGTCATTTTGGGGATACAAAACAATCTGGCAGAATACTTAAAAGTAACAAAACTCAGATCTCAGCAATCTGCATGTTTTAGATGTAAGGTTCACCATGTGTTTCCTGCAGCGAGTGCCAGAATAAAACAGCAGTGCTGCCAGCAAAATTCTGAAGCACCCCCGCCTAACCAGTACCCTTATTGTTTTATTTTTAAGAGATACCAGACCTGAACAGTTGTTGTTGCTGATGTTGTGCTTAGTTTTTTAATCAACTTGCTTGTAGGCAGGTAATAATAATTAAAGAATCTCTTCTCTCCATGCACAGGAAGAGGAGGAAATGCTGGTCATTTTCTCTTGGTCTTTCATAGAATCAGATTCTGGTTCATCTATTCCAGCAGAAAAGTGGTGTGAAGCCATCTTTCACAATCAATAAAACAGTTTATTTTATTTTATTTTTAGATCTCCCATTCACAGTAAATGCACAGGATTTCTGTAACTGTATGTTAATTTATTCTGTAAGCTCCATGGACACGATCAGACCTTGAGCATGCACTTGTTACAACCCTAGAAATGCTACAGTCAATAATACTGTCACATCATTTTCTTTCATAACATACCAGTGAGACAAACTGACACAAGACTGCTGCCATTTGCTCCCAGATCATCTGCCATATTCCCCTTTCTGCCTTTCCCCAATGAAGAGGTTATTATGCATGTCATCATAAAATATAAAGTGTATGGGACAGGTTGCTAAAATATAGAGAATTGTGACTGCTTTATACTGAATAACTATAACTAGGGGATTAAATTAGCTTATTATCTTTCTTATTATGCTAGCAAAATGGCTCAGGGGAGAAAGTGCAATTACTGAAAACAAGTGTATGATATTCAGGTAGGCCCATGGAGAAAATGAACAAATAGATTTTTAATTTTTTATATACTAGATCAGACCTGGGCAAAGTGCGGCCCAAGGGCCACATACGGCCCGCAAGCCGCTCCTGTCTGGCCCGCCGGACATAAAAACCATTTATAACTTTTTGTCTAAAGTTGATCAGTTGCTTATCTTTAACATACCACAAAAAACCTCTTTAGTATTTGTGAAGATTAACAAATTTAAAATAAAAACAATCATAACATCACTGTTTCATTTTATTTTTAAGTAAAGTTGGTTCGGCCCCCGAACACAGTTCAGATTTTTCATGTGGCCCCCTATAGAAATTAATTGCCCACCCCTGTACTATATAGATAGATAGATAGATAGATAGATAGATAGATAGATAGATAGATAGATAGATAGATAGATAGGCATAACATCCAAAAGGTAAATGTCCAAAGACATGAAGTAAATTGTGTCAAAATTGGAAGGGAGGGACCTGGACTCAAATGTCCTAAGCCCAGTGATACAGACTCAAAACTACTTGTTCTACATGGGGTGATCTACGTTTTGCACAGCATTTTCAGTTTGTACAACTCACACAATGGCCAGGATCCTGTTGGTTAGTTACACCAAAGTACATGCAGTGGTACAAATAGCAGCAAATTGCCACTAGTTAACAAGTTGCGACTCATATCATTTATTGTGAACTGATTCATGTGATTCACACACAATGAGAGATACAAGAGATAACTTGTAAACTAGCAGCAATTCATGCCTGCAGGTTACACCATTGCACTTATGCCAACCTAATTAGCCAATAGGATTCTGCTTGTTTGTGCAAAAAGTGTTCTTGCAGATTTGAGAAATCTTGTCAATATCTTGCTATCTTTCATACAAAGAGAAAAATTCTGCAGTTGCGTATTCTCACACCTGAGAATTGAACAAGTGAGGATTTATTTTCCCCACCTTAGCCAAGGGATATTCTTGGGTAAGTCATTGTGGTATGGATTTGACAGCTTCGGTCTTCTAATGAAAGGACTTATGTCATCAGTACAGGTGATTCCCCTCTTCCCCTTACACCCCTTTTCAGAGCCTAATAATTTACTCCAGAAAGTCTTCTAGGTCTCCGGCACAGACTTTGAAAGTATGTCAGAGGCTACAGGGGAAACAGGAATAGCTCACTCCCTTTTCTACCAGGAAAACAGAAATAATTGTGTCAGTTAACTCACACATTTGGAAGAATATGTTTCCTTCCTCAGAGCTGTTGTGAGGATAAAACTGGCTAATCAGTTATATGTGTTCTTTAAATTAAATGTGCTTAAAATTTTATCTGAAACATTTCACCATTGTATATAACAAGGTGAAACCACTTTGTTCCCAGAATGGTTGGCTTCAATGAGCTGCATACATGGCTATATAAAACCCCAGGTTGATGTCTTAGATTTGGGAGAAATCTTAAGCCTCATTCTTTCTAAAGTTTTTGAAGGATGTGGATGTTAGGGATATGACAAGTGCACAAAAATTTTCTTGTTCATAGTGATTTTCTGTGTGTCATAATGCCAGGACTCCCCAACAAGAGTTCCCTCCACACCAGTGACCTTTTACAAATCCCCACAAAAATGAAATCCAGGATTTATCTCTTTCATTTTCACATGTTGTTCTGTGTAGGAAACTAACAAATCAGCTTAATTCCCTTTCTGCTGAACAGTATGCAGGAAATATGCCACTCTGAAAGGGAATTTTAATAAAATCTGTGAAGCTTGGTTTTTCTTTTTCCATTTATGGGTGAATCCTGCATAGGAATTATGCTATTCTGTGCAGGAACTGTAGTAACCCTGTGCTGCTTGGTTTATTCTAGGAAAAAAGACAAAAGTTGCAAGAAATCCTAAACATTTCTCAGGATTTTTTTTTTCCACACAGAAATTTTGCTGTGAAGAGAACAGGGTTTTCCCTCTAAGAGTAAGAGATTATGAGATTCACATCCTATATGTGTGTGGGGTGTGTGTGTTTGTGTGTGTGGGTTGTCATACCCTAATAAGGATACCAGACTCCCTCAGGAGTCCTACAGAAATTTATAGACTTTCCAGGCAATTAATAGATTCTATGATTCGTCATAGCTAACCTTATCCCAGTAAAGGGCTAATCCCAGAAGCTAAAAGGGCCAGATTTTGACAAAGGTTTCTTTTGGCTGTGCCCAAAATGTGGTATATAAATACAAGGAAATCAACACGATATTTTGGAACAGAGAAAGCCATGTGACTTGTTTTTAATGTGCAAATGTTTTCTCCTTTCTGTGGGGGTTAACACACAGAAAGTAGAGTTGATCTTATTTCTGAGTTGATCAGGCTCAGAAAAATCTTTTAAGTCTAGAAACTAAGCATATCAGTCTTCTGGATTTCTGGAGCCCTGCAGAAATTTATAGACCTCCCAGCAAAGAAGAGATTCTATGATTTGTCAATGCTGACATTATCCCAGTAAAGGGTTAATCCCAGAACGAAACCAGAGAATCAGTGACAAGCTTTTCAAAATTCATCTGGGACCCTCATTACAGGACTTTCTCTTGTTGCAATAATCCTAGGCAATTCCAAAACGTGTTAATTCTGTACAAGTTCTATTTATTGATATAATTTTTAGGTTCCATAATTAAAAATAGCAAATCCGAAAAATATCAAAGACAGTCGTACATTTGTGAGGGAAAACTTGTAGGCACATATGCTTAAAAATCTATAAAAACTGAACTCAATTTTTTCACAAAAAACGTAAGTTAGAAAATACACCTCTATTGTAAGCATGTAGCTATATAAAGTCCAAAAAATAACTGTAATCATGCTTGATTTAAAAAGGGGGGAAAGGGGGGTTAAAACACAGGAGCTTATTGCCTACAGAGGCAGAGAATAGATCTTAAGATAGATCTCTTCCAATTTCTTAAGAATAAAATTATAAAAAGCAAAAAGCCTTATAACTTTCAGTGAAAGGCATAAAAAAGTATTTAAAAGTAAAAATATACAAAATAAAAAGTACCACTTAGCTCTTAGTATGTTGTTAACACACACAAATATTTTCTCACCCAGCCTACTAGTTTATACCCTTTTCAAAACTTAATTATTAATAATTACAAGGCTAAAGCCTTATAAAACAAATGACCCATTTGTTTTCGCTTCTCTACTTGCTTAATATTAAACAAACAGCTTAATATAACATTCATCTTTTTCTCATTTTACTCTATTCTATAAAAACATTTATTGTACAATATATTCTTATTCTCATTTGTTTAACATAGGTTTCCATATCTTTGTGATATCTCTTTGTAATTAACATTATAGGTAAAACACAACAGAAGCAGCATTTTAAAAGGCACTCTACATTTTCCCCTTTTGTTGTCTGTTCACATTATGACAGCATTCTATTAGTTATTTTTTCACAAAAACTGGCATGAAATTGAATGAGCTGCTTCTGCCTTGTTATCGTAATCAGTAGTTTTTGTACCAACGCAAGTAGCTGTAAAGAAAATTGTATTCCCAACTGTAGTTTTCCAATAATACTTTCACCTTTAATGCACCTCTGAAGCATCTTTTAAAAAGCAGTTTTCATTTTTAAGGCATCCCATAAACTCAAAATGCTGAAATATTAGCAGGTGTATGTGTCAAAGAAAGACAAGTATGAGGGTTCATTTCCACCCACACCCTTTTGTTCCCATGCAACACATGCTCTAGACATTTGTTCTTGCTTTAAACTATCAACCTTTACTTCCAAACCATTCAATGTAGTATTTACAATCTGTAACAAAGCAGGTTCCACCTTCTCCTCCAACAAGGAAAGGAAGGGGTTAACTGTAACTGGCTGAGATCTCCAACTTCCCCAAGCCTCGAGATTGTTCTTTCTCTAGGTTCAACATCTTGCTTGGGTTCCCTGACAATGGCAGAACCAGGGCCGTGTGTCATCACCCCATAGTTCTCCTGCTTGTGTGGTCATCTCTGGGGAGACAGTTCCCCTCCATCTTTTGGGTGAAAGTTCCTGCTGTGGCACAGATCTCTCCCTTCTGCTCTTTCCCTCTTTTCCCTCTTTGCATGCTCTTTTTTCCTTGACCTTCTTACTCCACTCTCTGCTTTCTCTTTCTCTCCTGTAAGGGGGTTTCCTGGGTGGGTAGCAATTCCTCTTTTCTGCCTCTTCTCTAGGCAACATCAATCTTTCCCATTAATGGGTCTGTGGGTTCTTCATCCATATCCATTCCCATCCCTCAGGTAACACTCACCTTTCTTTCCTTCATTCTACTGTAGCGGCTTCCACTTCTCTCGTGCCTTCTATCCCTCTCTTCACTCTTCTCCCTATTTATATCTTTCTCCTTTTCTCTCTCTTTCCCCTCACTTTCCTGTTTCAATTTCCCCACCTTTTTCTCTGCCCCTTCTCTCTTTTTTTTCAACAGGGGGCTTCTCCTTTCTCGCTCTTTCTTTCTCTATTGCAATGATTGTTTGAGTTTTCTCCACTTACCAGGGTAGAGGGGACAGCACTCAGGTGGAAGGTGCTGCTTTTCCATCTTCTTTCTCACAAGGGAAAGTTTTTTATTATTATTCTTGTAGCTATAAGACATGCTATGGGTCAAACATGTCCCTGAGAAAAGTAAAGAGTTCTCAAGGTAGGTGTTTGTGACAGATGTAACTCACTGGGTTGTTGTGATGAAGTGAAGAGATGCAGAGCCATGTATGCCACTTTGACTTCCCTGGAGGGAGGGCAGGATGTAAATGTAACAAACAAATTTTGTTTAATCTTCCCCACTAGAAAGCTCATCCTAATGATGAAACCCACTATAACTTCCTTGAGTCAATCATGGGAAACCCATTAGAAGGAATGGATAAGAAGTGAAAACCACAGGCTGGCATTGGCTCTCCAGGTTTTCAGATAGGATTCTCTCCTAATCTCACACAAAAATAGTAGGGATTGGGTGTAGGGCATTTTGTATGGAAAATCAATGATGTACAGCTGAGATATGGTGCCTCCCTATAGATTCAAATATGATATAACATAAAGGGTTAGTATGTGCGATTTTATTCTTTAGAGGTTGTAAGGAAACTTTACGCTGACAATAATTGCATATTCTATTTGAAAGCTACAGTGAGACTTGAACACCACAGTATAACTGAGATTCAGCTTTCTTCTTAAATACCTTTGTCAATAAAATTCATGATCCAGTCATAGAAAGAAATGCAAGGAAGAGAAATCATGGAGGAATTGCTTGCTTCATGTGGCAATTTATTTAGAAATTCTAAGACAGAGAGAAATGCTTGCTTCACTTGGTAGAAAACATACCTGCAAACATGGAAGAAAGGTTGGATCACAACCACAGTGAAAGCTGTAGTGTTGTTAAGGTTTCCCAGTGTGCACATTACAAACAAGCAATAGAAACTGCTGCATTTTATTTGTTTTTCCCTTATCACAAGAAATAGCAGGCATCAAAAGGTCCTGAGGTCCAGCTCTTTTCTGATAGGCACCCAACCATGTTGATTCTTATTAAAACTTTATCTCAACTATCAAAATCTCTTGGGTCTCCAAAATGTGCCTGGAAATCTAGTGAGAGCATTTTTCTCAGGAGATTATAAGTACTTTCTGCCTCTGATCAGAGCACTGATAACGAGAAAATAGCCTCTCTGACTGAGATTGGTTTCAGCAGGAAACAAGAAGACCAAGAGTATGTGAAAACAGTAGGGGAAGTAGAACTGTTGTTATCTATATTGGGAAAACTCACAAATGGCTCAATTCAGAGTTTGCTATTGAGGTTAAAGATTTACATAGGTTGCTGTTGTTGTTTTCAGAAACTATTTCTTTATCACAGAGATGCTGGGGCAATTTTAAATTGTAGGAAAGATGGCCCCCTACCCTCATATGAGACACATAAATTTCTTTTCCTAACTCAGGACCAACAATCTGACTTGTAGCAAGTAGTACAAGAAGAGGTTATGTGCTACCCATAATATCTTGAACATGAGAGGCCAAAATTCAAAAGAAACTGGAAACATCAGATGAAACTCAACTAAAAAGTGAGAAAATTTCCAAATATGTGGGTGCAGGAGTTAGGAGTATTGGTTAGAAGAGTCTAAGAATCTCAGCCATTTAATTATTTGGTGTCCTTATCTGTGGGGAATGGTGAAGGAACAATTCAACAATTACAATAACAATAAATTCAGCAGGAAATAAGCTGTGAACATTTAAATCACTTTCATGGTCGTAATTATCTAACACATATCAACAAGCTTCTACTACTCATAACATCTTTTTGGCTCCCTCCTGGCTCTCCCTCTGCCAGCAGGTAAAAATATTTCTTTCTAAGCACCAACTGAGCATCTAAATTGATACATTTACGGATTGGCTCCTGGTAGTTACCGTATTTTATCATATATATCTTTAAATTCTTTGCCTAGTCACTTTTTAGAGTGTATTTTAAGTGTTATAAACTACCTTGAGTTCTCTACATAGAGTGAAGGGTGGCAAATAGATAAATAAGTAAATAGTGTACCTTTCTCAATAGTGGGGCAGGTAGGAGCCCACTTTCAGACCATTATATATGGGGGAAATGCTCTCATATATCCAAGTCTCACTCCATTTAGGGCATTGTAAATCATCATCAACATTTTGAACTTGGTCTGGAAGCGAGCAACAGCCAATGGACACAACACAATGTACACAGTATCACAAATGTGGCTACATTATGTATTTGTATACAATATTGGCAGTTCTATGTCAGTCCCTTTTCCAGCGATCACAACCACAAACTAAGAGGCCTATATTTTATTTATTTACAAAAATATACGTTTACCCCATCTTTCTCCTTAAAAAGGACCCAAGGCAGATTACATAATTAAAAGACAATATTTGAAGCTCAAAAACACTAAGCATTTAAATACCAAAAAGATCGAACAAACACCACTCTAAGAAACAGTAAACAAAAGCAATATCAAATATACAATCAAAGCAATTAGGCACAACAGTGCGGAAACAGATTGGCAGCTAGTGGAGTTGCTGTAATGTTCGTGTGTGTGTGTGTGTGTGTGAGAGAGAGAGAGAGAGAGAGAGAGAGAGAGGTGATTGCTTGGTAAATTATAGTGTTCAGGGGCAATTCACAGTTTTTAGATTCTGCACTAGAGCAATGTCTTATAGTGCTGCAGCTGTGCTGCTGCTTCCAATATGTGCTTCTGTCTAAAGAAATGTAAAATCAGGCTATAGTTCTCTACAGCCATAGGATGCATATTTACTCTAAATATGTAATGTCAACATATTACTGTAAGAATCACCAAGAAGGAGATGAGTAGGAAAAAATCCAGTGTCTTTTTTGATGATCTATTTTTGCCCAGGCCGACAACTGTGCTATGTGCTTGCTGTTCGACATCCTTATTTTTCTAGTAAATGACCTGCCAGATGCTATACTTTATATTTCTCTTCATGTCCAGATTAAAGTGAAACAAAAATGGCTGCTTCGTTCTGACCTTAGAGTGCTATTGCTATTTTTGTTATGTTATGGGAAGCTATAAAAGTTAAATTTTTTCATAGTTTTGAAGAGTTATTTGTCAGTGGGCAAAAAAGGAATAAGTATGTAGACTGATTATTTCCGCTAAAAATCACCGACGTTATTGTGCCACAGCCCAATTCAGCATTCCATAAGGCTATTCAAAAACTAGGGACACTTTAAACAACAACAACAAAATCAGACCTTGGATCAACACCAAATTTGGCACTAATGTTGATAACTTTGGTTATTTTGCCAAAGCATAGCAACCACAACAATGATTAACAGTGCAACATGAAGGGCTATAGGAAATATAGCATATCCCCCTTGGAAACAACAACAACAACAACAACAACAGAGCTTTGGCCTTAGAGCAGTGATTCCCAACCTTGGGTCCCCACTCCCCAGATGTTCTTGGACTGCAACTCCCAGAAATCTTGGCCAACACAGCTAGTGGTGGAGGCTTCTGGAGTTTTAGTCCAAGAACATCTGGGGACTAAAAGTCCTGAGAGAGAGAGATCCAACTTTGGACCTCCTACCTACTGTCCTTGTAGCTGTCCAGTAGGAACACTGAAAGGAAGAGTGGAGGCAAGCGCATGGGTTCCTTGGATTATATTAGGCTTGGTTTTAGCTAGGGATTTGAAGAGATCTTCCTAATGCTTTCATATTCAGCTCAGACAACTGTCTTGACTTACTAAAAAATATCTGTCAAGATTTCATTAACTCCGGCAAGATTTCTTATCTCTTAAGATAGGGATATGAATCTCACAGACTCTCGTTCTTGACAAGAAACTGGGGAAAAAAGTCCTCAGCAAGGAAGCAGAGAAGAGCACAGAGATTTCTCTGTGCAAGCTCCCCCTCCCCCTGGGAATCTGAAAAGAAACCTCACAGGATTTTTCAGATGTTTTGTGGTCTTTTTTAAAAAACAACAACCAATCTTTGAAAAATTATTGCAGTTCTTGCACAATGACATCTTTCCTGCACAAAAATTCCCCGGAAAGGATACTGAGCTATGTCCAAAGGGGCAATTTCTTCCATGAAAGATTAGGTGAAAAACAGGAAAAAATGGAAATTGGGTCTCATTTTCATAGCAAGTTATGAAATTTGCTGGTCCAAGGAGATTTCTTAGCATATCAAGACTTGAAAAACTGTTGAGAATGAAAAAAATTCCTAAAACTTTCCACATCCCTATGCTAGCATGATGAAAGGGGGAAAAATCTCTCTCTTTTTTGGGGGGGGGGGGGAGATTTCCATATTTTGGGGAAAATGTCTTTGTGTAAAAGAAGAAGCTTTTGTCTTTGTGAAGCTAAGAGAAACAAGCTATAAAGGACCAGCTGAAAGATTAGGCAAAGGTAAAGGTTCCCCTTGACAATTTGTCCAGTCGTGTCCGACTCTAGGGGGCGGTGCTCATCTCCGTTTCCAACCCATAGAGCTAGCGTTTTGTCCGAAGACAATCTTCCGTGGTCACGTGGCCAGTGCGACTAGACACGGAACACCGTTTACCTTCCCACCGTGGTGGTACCTATTTATCTACTCGCATTTTGCATGCTTTCGAACCGCTAGGTTGGCAGGAGCTGGGGCAAGCGACAGGGGCTCATTCCGTCGCGTGGATTCGATCTTACGACTGCAGGTCTTCTGACCTTGCAGCACAGAGGCTTCTGTGGTTTAACCCGCAGCGCCACCACATCCCTTGCTGAAAGATTAACATGAAGGAAATAACTTATCCAGTTTTTTATTTTTTTATTTTTTAAGCATCCGTGGAACATGGTACTTTAAAACAGTTTTCATAATTTACTACAGCAACAACAACAACAAACTGTACAACTACTGCAAACATCATTCTTGCAAAGGTGAAAATTCTCACTGAGACTGAAAAGGAAATTTCACCATCATGCAAGTGAAAGGTTCTCACATTTCTTATCCTCATATGTGAGAATGAGTCAAGCAAGGACTTATGTCCCTGGTACTTGCAGATAAGGAGCTAAACTGAAGACAATGTAGAAAAAAGAGTTGATGGAATGATTGGAAAAAAGGCAAGAGGTAGCACATACCTAAGTGTAGTTGGAGAGGCTTTCATGTCTAAGAGACAAGGGAAATTAGCCAGTAATGTGTTATGAACACATGAAGTATATGTATATTTCTCTCTCTCTCTCTCTCTCTCTCTCTCTCACACACACACACACACACATGCATGCACGCACGCACACGCACACACATACATGAATGAATCAGGAATCAATAATAAAACCCAGATAAAGACAGCAAATATGAAACTATCTGTATCAAAACACTATCCTCAAAAGTTGAAAGCCTGCTGAAATAAAACATATAGTTGTTAGGCAGCACACAAATGACGTAAGAAAAAGCAACAGGCAGGCTTTCATACAGAAGGCAGTTCTAAAAGTTCACCTTAAGAATCCAGTAATTGCCAAGAAGGCATTGTTTCTAGTCACCATCTACTTTGCTCACCTCACATAGCAGAGCCCTCAGAAGAAAGGTTATTATAGTGTATGGGCAAGTTCATGTGGGAGTAGATGTTCTTTCAAGCACCCACATCCAAAACGGTTTAAAAATATCTGTGCTGTCTAAGCAATCTTAACAGAGACCTCCCCATACAACACAGTAGCCAGAATCATATTACTTATGCCCAACAGTGTACCTCCGTTGGCATGAATCTCAGTGGCAAATTGCCACAAGTTAAGAAGTCAGAATAGGCATTTGCTGTTGTGTGCTGATGGCAACTGAGCATGCAGCTGGAAATACCTATGCTGATTTATTAACCTGAGGCAGTCCACTGCTGAACTGTATATGGATTGAGTTATTCCAGTGTAAATATATAATAAGACTCTAGCCTTTGTAGCAGTACTTTGAGGAATATCTGCATGACAGATAGAAAGTAACCACACATAGATCACCATGTTTGCTGATTCTGTAAATGTTTGTACAGCAGTACAGATGTCCATGATCATTACAACCTTGTTGCTTTATGCTGTTTTCTACATGGAAGAGTTCTTAATACACAACAGCACCGGATACACTGGCAGTAATCTGCATATTACCCTTCAGTTGTCCTACAATACTATGAACCTGCCCAGTTTCAGAATTTCCATGATCATTGTTTTGGTGTTTTGCATTGCATGCCATCTGTTCTCTACCCATTCTGCTTTCACTTATTTTGCATGCTCCTCAAGAGATGAGGAACAAAATGTTGCATCATTACAGGTTTCCTTTGTGTAAAATTTGCAAATGCCAGATGAGGAAATAAAAGGGAAATAAAAAAATAAAATGTGTTTCTGGATGTACCCTGATCAGAAATGCCCACTACATCGATAATTGCTTGACTTGAGCAATGGATTAAATGGATGTAACTAGTACATGGTCTTGCATACCAAATGCTCCAGTCTATACTATGAAGTGAATACCGTTAGAAAGAGTGACATTTGGTCATGATTACTTCTGTTCTTTCTTATATCTACTCTAATGGGTAGCACTTAGCACCAAATGCGTGAGGGTTGCCAAAATGAAGCAAGGAAAAACCATGAATCATTTACTGGAGATGGTAAAGAAATTATCCCATAGAAGCAATGACATCTGGAAATATGCAGGATTTCTTTAAAGGTAATGAAAAGAGAGAACCAAACTTAGGCTGAAAGCACTGGGATAGGAGAATCCTGACAAAAATGCAGATGATTTAAACAAAATTTATTTTTCCTGTTTTAAATATTGTCTTTGACACTGGCATTTACAAATACCTGATAGAATTATTTGTTTTGATCCATGGAATAATAAAAATCCTGCTAATTGAAGACAAGTAGCTGACAGATGTCACTGCATATTTTTCACTTTTATCTCTCTGAGGAATACTTTTAGACAAAGGATCCCCACAGAGTCTAAAGTAAGGAGCTGTTAATTGATACCTCAGCTATTTTAAAATGTACTTCCATTATAGCCTTTAATGATTTTTTTTTAAAAAAAAGTTCAACGAACACAATGGAAATTTGTTATGTTGGAAATTATTAGGGAAGGTAGGGTGTTACTGAAGGTGGTTTAGTTATGTTAATGTTGTTAAAGTACCTTATTCAACTGAAGTTAGCAGTACTTCAATTCAGAGATTCTCACAGAAAGGAAGTCTTTGTATGCAACTGTGGAGATACAGAGTGAGACCCATGTTGGGAGGAGAGGGGACACATGGCTACAGGAAGTTTACATTTATTTTAACCAGTGACATTAACTGTCATCATTACATTTAGATTTACTGCAACCTAAATAGCATCCCCAAAGTAGCGTAAGGGTATTCTGCATGATGACATCATATTATACCTTTTTTTAAAGACTGAATGTTTCCATGGGGGAACAGGGAAGAAAGGTAGGCTGATGACAGCCACATACTCAGCTGAGATGGAAGGAAAGCTGCTTCCTTATTCTTGCCAGAATGGAGGCCCTACCTTGAATGGCAAAGATTGAGTTGGTATGCATATAGCAGTGTGTCTAATGTATCCAGTTAGCAGGTTGCTCTGAGTTATTACATTCAGTGACATCTAGTGCTGGCTTGTGTACAGAATGGTAAAATTTCTATAAAAGTTAGCGGAGCCCTATCTACTCAAAAATGGTACTGGAGCATATGTATGCCATTTCTATAACATTTTGAAATGTTTAACATTGTTTGGATGAGGTCCTTGTTTCTTCATGACTGGGTAACATCCTTAGGAATGAACATGGTTGTTCTCATACCCAAAGGCCTGGGAATGTATTTGTGAATGCATGTTTCTTTGAGATTTTTATTTGCCACATGCAAGAGTGTCATACTAAGGGGAATTTGGAGCAGTCTGGTTCAGGCTTTGAATGGTCTTCTCTTCGGGTTGGTCTATTTCATCTCCCACTTAAGCGATTCTTCCATTCACACTAGAGATGTTTATTCTCCCATGAGAAGTGTCCACACAGGTTTTTGGATTGTTTGTTTACTCAGGAGCAAAGTTTAAGCATTTTACATCTGAGCAAGGTTTACTTGGTTACTCATTAGTAAGTTTACCCGGTTTACCAGTGAGTAAGGAGGCAGCAGCAAAAGCAGCTGAGGATAGTGGTGGCTCAAGGGGAAAACATTGGGGAGAAGGCTGAGGAGACGGAAGGCAGGTAACCTCCCCCTTTCTCCTCAGCCACAGCTCAGCTGTGCTTGTACCTAAAAAAGGAGAAGCCATAAGTGCTGTGCCAGAAAGGAGCAGGATCACTCTTAAATAGGCAGGATGGATCGATCTAAGTAGAAACACATGTGGACACCATAATTTGGTTTGAATCAAACCATACCAACAGCGATCAAAACAGCTATCTATATGCCCATCTGGACAGGCCCTAAGAGAGCCCCCCCCCACTGAAGTTAAACTGAAAGAGATGTTTAAGATCATTTAGAAATGCAGAAGCATCCACTGCAAATTTCAACTAGCACATTTAAACAAGGGAGCAGGGGTTGACGGATAGAATGTTGCCTGCAATTTGTGCATCACACTCTTGCACATGGCAAACAAAAACCTATAAGAAACATATGTTCACAAAGACATAGCTGGGACTTTGGTATGAAAGCACTCATGGTCGTTCCTGTGGATGTTACCCAGACACGAAGAAACAAAGGATCTTTTGCAACCAATGCTAAACATTTAAACATATTATAGAGATGACATCATATGATCCAATACCATTTTTAAGTAGACAGGGCACTGCTAATGCTTAGGGATGTTAGATCTTAGTTATAGGTGTATACCCTTCTGTGCTAAATAGGCACACTGCAGGAAGGGGACTTTCCTTCTAGATCCTGTTTCAATTCCCAGGGCCAATGTTTCATGCTTTCTGAAGCTGCAACATCTAATTTTGCCCACATTGTTTTGTCCAGATTCAATTTGGTTTTGAGATTTTATACTGACAAAAATATTTCACTAATATTTTGAGATGCAACACTTTTAAAGGAAAAAAATTAAGAGTACTTAAATTTAACCTTGTGAATTCCCAATGCAGACAATATTTTAAAGTCTGAATATTCACTATGCGACAGTTACTTTATGAGTTTGGGCTTTGAAGTCTACTGAACTTTGGCAAAAGAATGATGAAGGAGCAAAGAAAATTTGGAAAGATCAGCTTTTGCTGTGACTAGTATTTCTGTATAACTGATATAGTTTCCCCTGAAGAAGAGTACAGATGTTCTGAAAAGCCAAATCTTACTTTACAGTGAAATCGTCTTTCTCTCTCTCTCTCTTTTGCATTAATTGACTTTGCCCTTTATGAATAGCCCACCTTCTGTTTACTGAACCTGAGGAGAACAAAAACAACAAGACAAGGAGAACTAGATCACATAATTTCTGTGCTCTTGAAATCTGTAGCACTCAGGACTGGAAAAGGTACCCTCATTTGCTGTCTTAATCCATATGGGTCCGAGACTAGCAGATGCTTGAAAGGATTTATGTAAATTGTGACTCATACCATTTGCTGGATTTTTCCTGGCATTTCCCACCTCAATTTGTCAAAATATTTTATAAAAACATTTTCATTTTTAGGATTAACAAATAAAACCTACGTTTAGAAAGTCTGTCGTAAATGACTGCAGGAAGTCTGCCTGGTTTTCCTGCCATAGACTGTTAGTGTTTAAATGAGCCACCTGATGGTGTGATAGTCGCTGTTCGCAAATGTCAGTCACACATGGAATAAGTCACAAGGTTTAGAATGAAAAATGGGTCCAAAATTTGCATTCATTTGCATTCTTGTACTTTCCAACCTAGTCAACCTGTCTTGAGCTGTACCATTTCAGAAACTGGGGAGAAGGCTCAACTATCACGTGAATGTTCTTCTACCTAAGAAATTTCTTCTACAGAAAACTAGATTGGGATATGCATACAAAGGGCTTTAATAGACTGGTGTACAAATTTATGATTTCAAACTTCCAAACCTTCCAGAATTCTTTCAGGCAACATAGCTTGCTAGCTAGACAGTTCTGGGCACGGTAGTTCAAAAAAACACATGCACTGCTCTGCCCTGAACACATGTGACCTCATCTGATTTTGCAAGCTAACCAGGATTGGGGCAAGTTAGTACTTGGATGTGGGAGAGCACCAGAGAATATTTAAAATGTAGTGTAGGGGTAGGAAAAAAATCCTGCCTGAAACCTTGGAGAGCCACAACTAATCAGAACTAGGCATTAGGTAGCTCCCTATGTCTCTGAACCATTTTATACAGTGGAATTACTCTTGCCCCCACTGTTACTGCACAAATGCTGCATAGTCAACTTGGAACAGAGTCCATGGAAAAATGGAGGAGACCAAGGAGAAGGTTTCTGATTTCCATCTCCCCTCCCCCACCTCTCTTCAAAATCTAGGTTTCTCTGTGTGTTGAGTTTTAAAATGACTCTGCCTTGGAGAACTACACAGAGGGAATAAGCTTTGGGCTGATTTTATAATGTAGCAGTAAGTAAGAGAAAACTCTAAGAGAAACTATCGATGCTGCCTGCAGCCAGGGGTGTTGGCAAGTCTTTGGGTCCAGTTCCCATGTCGGAGTCACAGTCTTTGGTGCCAAGTCCCAGCCCCCAAGTCCTTTGTTGTTGTTTAGTCGTTTAGTCGTGTCCAACTCTTCGTGACCCCATGGACCAGAGCACCTCCTGTCTTCCACTGCCTCCCGGAGTTGGGTCAAATTCATGTTGGTCGCTTCGGTGACACTGTCCAACCATCTCGTCCTCTGTCGTTCCCTTCTCCTCTTGCCTTCACATTTTCCCAACATCAGGGGCTTTTCCAGGGAGTCTTCTCTTCTCATGAGATGGCCAAAGTATTGGAGCCTGAGCTTCAGGATCTGTCCTTCCAGTGAGCACTCAGGGTTGATTTCCTTTAGAATGGATAGGTTTGTTCTCCTTGCAGTCCAGTGGACTCTCAAGAGCCTCCTCCAACACCACAATTCAAAAGCATCCATTCTTCGGCGGTCAGCTTTCTTTATGGTCCAGCTCTCACTTCCATACATCACTACAGGAAAAACCATAGCTTTGACTATGCGTACTTTTGTTGGCAAGGTGATGTCTCTGCTTTTTAAGATGCTGTCGAGGTTTGTCATCGCTTTCCTCCCAAGAAGCAGGTGTCTTTTAATTTCGTGGCTGCTGTCCCCATCTGCAGTGATCATGGAGCCCAAGAAAGTAAAATCTGTCACTGCCTCCATATCTTCCCCTTCTATTTGCCAGGAGGTGATGGGACCAGTGGCCATGATCTTAGTTTTTTTGATGTTGAGCTTCAGACCATTTTTTGCACTCTCCTCTTTCACCTCCATTACAAGGTTCTTTAATTCCTCCTCACTTTCTGCCATCAGAGTGGTATCATCTGCATATCGGAGATTGTTGATATTTCTTCCGGCAATCTTAATTCCGGCTTGGGATTCCTCCAGTCCGGCCTTTCGCATGATGTATTCTGCATATAAGTTAAATAAGCCGGGGGACATTATACAGCCTTGTCGTACTCCTTTCCGAATTTTGAACCAATCAGTTGTTCCATGTCCAGTTCTAACTGTTGCTTCCTTTCCCACGTATAGGTTTCTCGGGAGATAGATAAGGTGGTCAGGCACTCCCATTTCTTTAAGGACTTGCCATAGTTTGCTGTGGTCCACACAGTCAAAGGCTTTTGCGTAGTCAATGAAGCAGAAGTAGACGTTTTTCTGGAACTCTCTAGCTTTCTCCATAATCCAGCGCATGTTAGCAATTTGGTCTCTAGTTCCTCTGCCCCTTCGAAATCCAGCTTGTACTTCTGGGAGTTCTCGGTCCACATACTGCTGAAGCCTACCTTGTAGGATTTTGAGCATAACCTTGCTAGCGTGTGAAATGAGTGCAATTGTACGGTAGTTGGAGCATTCTCTGGCACTGCCCTTCTTTGGGATTGGGACCCCAAGTCCTAGTCCCTATTAAAAATAAGCTTCCCCCCCCCCCCAGAAAAATGGAGGGGTGGGTGGGTTCTAAACTGAGTCCGAGTCATTGGGAAAAAACAAACAAACCCGAGTCAAGTCACTGGTGCAACTTAAGTCTGACTTGACAGCGAGTCCTGTGACCCAAATCCCCATCCCTGTCTGCAGCCCCTAAAGTAGGGTTCCTTAACCAAAGAGGGCCTCATGGTGTTGACTATAGTCAAAGCAAAGTAAATGAAGATGTTTTTGCCTTTGGAAGAAATTCGTATCGTAGAATTTCATGCATTTTGAGATAGGTCAGAGCTGAAGAATATTTAAACAATGAACCGAAAAGAAAATGCCACAAGACTCATGCTCCCAGTAGGACAAGTACGTTTTTTACTCCCTGTGTCTTATGGCTCAAAAATTTGCAAAGCATCATTACCCCAGTAGAAAACAAGTTATAAATGAGACTGTTTGTTTTGCTCAGAGGTGGTTTCCTGACTAGACTTGATTTGCTGAAAATAACCATGAAATTGACTGTTAAAGCAAACACAGTATCAAAGGAGGAAGCAACGTAAACTCAGAACTGACATCAAAACTACGTACAGCATATTAGACTTATGTACATCATACATTACAGCTGAATGCAAAATAAATATATTGCATAGTATAATTTTGCTACTTAGTGTGTACTGGGCAATAATTGTGGTTGTCTGTATGGCTTTTGTTGTGATATCAATAATATAAAGCTGGTTTGCTCCTGTCCATAATAAAATGGACTATTTAAGTCAGTGGCATGACATTTGTAAAACCAACATTTTATTCTATGCCAGATAAGTGGTTGGGTTTTCAAAAAACATACAAACAAACAGGATTGGAATGGCTAGAAAGAGATGTATCTTTTTAAAGAAAACATAGTACAAAACAATAAGAACATATGTATTAAATTCTGGTTCTAAATGGCATTGCCTTCTGCTGGCCTCTTCAGCACTAGAAAGAGGATTTTGGTACAATGGCTGTTGCCCTCCTTATTGATCTTGCATTGTTCTCTTGAATCAGGACCAGGGGTCTTTGTCCAGGGACTTGACCGAGGGCTGCCTTGTGTTCAGTGGAGAGAGAAAGTGGACAATGTTCAGAGGAAAGATTTGAGATCCAGCACTTAGGCTGAAACCCTTTGATGCATTACAATGCAATGGACTCACTTGTGCAAATCAAAATATTCTGGAATAAGGCTGCACCCTGCCTTCTTGATTCAGGTAAACTTTATGCAGCCTCACTGTGCACAGAATTGCATGTACGGTAGCTAGTTAGACTGTGGGTCTTGTTTTTCAGCACCTACCACCCATCAGTATCATGGAGACAACAGATTAACAAGAGATAATGTATAATCAATGCTACTATTGCGGCCATGACTAATTTTTGCCTACCTGGCAAAGAACAAGCTATTCACAATGCCAGTGGGTTGTTTAGTTTTGCTGCATTACCATATTGTTCTATGTTACTCCTTCCGCTCAATTCTAAACTAATTCTGTTCTATTCTTACCAACTATTTGTTTTCTTTGCCCTTATTACAGAAGACCTAATGCCATTGGTTTATCTTTTCAAATTGCAGACTGTTTACTGAAGCCATTTTCTGTGGCACTTCCCCAGACCAACTGTAACCTGAAGCCATGAGATAATAATAATCTCTACTTCTTTTTTCTGGAAGGCATCTCTGCCTGTCTACACTACAGAGCTTTCATTTTGTTTTGATAAGTCACCCCATTCCAGTGATATGAAAGATACATTGGCAGACTAGACTTTGCTGCTAGAGAAATTGACCATTTCATTCCATATTACACATTTATCACAAAAAAAAAACATTTATCACTGTGTTTACAGGATACAGTTTTGATAGTAGGACCTTTTATTTTGCATGATTTATGCTATCTTTGTTGTGGAGGAGAATGAAAGATAAAGGCTTCTGAGAGTTTGTGTGTGTGTATGTGCACACTCACATAGAGCTAAAGATCACACTGTAAAGGAGCACCATGCAGAGGGGGAGCAACCTGCACATTTGACATTCATTTCTAGCACACCTTCATCTAGGTAGCACTATCCTCAGCACTGGTAGTAGCTAGTGTTGCTGTTTTTAACACACTGTTGAAGAGGAAAGTTGTACCACCAGAATGGTAGACATGTTCTGTTGCTAAAGGCAAACTTGTAGGGCTCCTGTAATACCAGAGATTGTCTCCACACTTTTAATTATTCCTGTGATTCGTGGGACTTCAGTCTTAACTGCATGTTGTCATGGTTCCACAGCAACATAATTCACCTCTTTCCACAGAAGTAGCCATTTTAATGCGGCAAAATACCAACAATTTGTATGGCCTTTACAACTAATTTGCATTACCTTTAAAACTAACAAGTTCATTATAGCAAGATCTTCCATGGGCACTTTTATAGAGACGGAAAACCACTGAGGTGAACACTGGGCTGCCTATTAATATGTGCAGTGTGCTAAGAAGCCATAATGCCTTTCTTTGATAATAGATGGGAAATTTCTGAATAAGTCTCAAGTCAACTGTTTCTCACTCTAATCTTCATCTGTCATTCTTTTGCACCACAAAAGCCACTTGAGGTCCGCAGCAGAATATCTCAGGAGACTGAAGCATCTGGCTTGTGCCTGTGTATTCTTGTTCACAGAGATTGGAGTGTGTGCCCTATGCAGAGTACGGAATAGCATATACGAAAGACAGCATATATTTCATTGACAATAAACAGTGGTTATTGTTGACACTAGAAGATGAAACTACGTTCCAGTGTTGTGGGTCCCTGTGATCCTACTCAGACACACAGACCAGCTGAGAGGCTCTTCTGCATGGCCTACTCCCACTTGAGTAACAAAAGGGTGTTTGTTGCTATGGCACCAACCTTTGGAACTTCTTGCCCCAGGATATCAGTCTGGCTGATATCCTGTTGCAGCTGAAAAAGACGTTTGTTTTGGCAGGCCTTTGGCTGCTGCTTCTGCTTCTTCTTCTTCCTCTTCCTCTTCTTCTTCTTCTTCTTCTTCTTCTTCTTCTTCTTCTTCTTCTTAAAATTAGCACTCCTGGTGGTTTTCTCTGTCACCTCTGTCAGGTTGGGCTTTAAAAATATATATTATTCATTAATTATCAGTAACATTGATATTCTGCCTTTCCTCTAGTAAACAAAAGGGTGTCTATGTGGCTGTCCTCCTCACTAATACATATTCTCAAAAAATATATGAGGTGGGTCAGGGACAAATTGAGAGAGAGAGAGGTTGCTCAGTAAAGATCATGCCCAAGGTTGCCCAGTAGAAATCATGGCTCAGTCGGGACTAGAACCTGCATCACCTGTGAGCTGCCTTGGACCTCTCAAACTGAGGCAGAAAGACAAAGGTTTTAAATCAGTAAGTATATAAAATGTTCAGGGTAAAGCTGCTTTGTGTCCATCAGAGAAGTCCCATGCAGCATTGATCCCCTTTCTCCCTGCTAGTCTCTGAACATGGATGTCATAGTGAAAGTAAGGATTTATGAGGCTTCTTGGTTGCAGCTCATAGAACAGTTTGCAGTCACAGAGAAAATCCAGAAGCTTTAGCATTACCCAGAAAGCATGAACCATGCCTAAGGTCTGTCTTATGGTGCTGTCCTCTAAGGCAAGATTAAGTGCGCTGTTCCCTAGTTGCAAGGAAGATGCAGACCCATTGTTCTGGAAGCAGGTCAAAAAAATCCATCACTTTTTCAAGCATATGATGCAAATGTACCTCCAATCTCCTCACAGAGACAGTCTGATGCCCTTGTTACCAGGAACCTAGAATACAGTGATACAGTAAGTTTAAATACTGCTGTACTAATTCTAGTTCTGAGACATGAATCAATCCATCTGTATGATATAGTGGAGATTTGTAGGGATCCAGAAGGATATTTGATGAAACTCACTCTCTCACCAGCACCAGGGTAAACTTAATGCTACAGGAATGTATTGTTAAGTTATTCCAAGGGTAGAACACTTCTGGTGTGGTGCCTTTTCCTCTTTCAGCTAGCATTTGATTTGTGTTCCTTTCCCTTCCCTTTCCTTTTGGTGTTGACACAAGTCATTACTCTGAGCTGCACCAGCTGAAACAGCATTGTGAAATCAGATGCTCAAGTGCCCAAGTGCTTCAATCAAGACAATGCATTGCCTTCTAATAGTTGTGTCTCTTCCATTTCAAAATTAAAATTATTAAGAAATGGTCCACATAAAAGTGGAATGCTAAATGAGACAGCCGTTTAGGAAGATTATTTGTAAGAAAAGTCATTAAGTATGATGTTTCTGCTGTGCTTGTAGCTTCTTCTAAGCTACATGAGGTTAGTCTTTCTGTGTGTGCACACGTATGCACACACACCCAGGTGCTTTTTGCCCAAGAATAAAAGTAAATTGGAAATAGCCTGCTGAACTTCAGTATTGCTGAATGTCTTTATAAGGAAACAATATGAAAATGGATGAGAAATTCAAGGTTCAAAATGCCAGCTAATAAGTGGAGTGTTATAATTGTCTGTGTTCTTGAAGGAGGAATGTTGTTGTTCCAAAACTCCTTTAATAATGAAATTACTTGTTTTTAAAGGTTCCACTAATGTCTTTTTGAAATGTACTAAGAAAATTAGAATCTAAGAATATATTGTGTTCTTGAAAAATATTTTCTCAAATTGCTTCTGCCAAGCCCAGTCCGGCAGCACTCCTGGCAGAGGCAATTTGGTGGCACTAAAGGCTTCCCTCTCCCCATCCCAACACTTCCAAAGGAACCTGTAGCCAGGGTGGGAAACTTTAAGTTAAAGATTAATGTCCATGGTTGATGACATCATCAGCCTTGAGCCACATGGAGTTACTCAACAGGTTTTCAGCCAATAATAAAATCAAATTTTAGTTGAGAAAATGGAAGTAGAGAAAATAGAGGAGAAAACAACATGTATAAAAAAGGATATCAAGCAGCTCACAGATTAGGAAAGGCTAAAAATACTAAGGTTGCCTATTTTATAGGTGCCGTAACATAGCTAATTGTGCATGGTTCAATGAGGAAAAAACCAGGTTTACCTAAATTAATGATGAACAGATAGAGCAGAACCACAGAAATGAATAAGAGAGGGCAGGAGAGAGAGAGAAGGGGGAAAAAGCCATGACAAAATGAACTCTAGTTATTTTTGTTATTGTCCAGCTTGGGGAGTTTTTTTTTTGTGAGGAAGGCTGTTCTGGGTCAAGAACTTACAATTTTTTTTATCAAATGCAACTAAGGTCTATGTATAATGTTAAATGGCTATGTCCAAAATGCTGTTTACACACAACAGCATATCCCTTTGCTAACTTAACTTGGAGCAATTCATTTCTCAACAAAACAAAATAAAACCTTCAAGAACAGAGGGCTTTCCCCACCACCACCATTATTGGCTCTGATTCATATCTCTAATTTGATAGGCCCTCACTGGAGTGGTAACAGAGGCGTATTGTCCTAGGTTGCTGTGTGTCTGCTTTGTCATCAGTGACCACTAGAAACTAAATGTTAGAAATCTATTATGCACTTATTTTATAGTCTGATGAAATGTAGTGCATGTCAGAGACCGTACTGTGGCTTTATTTCCTTGGTTGTGACTCTGACAACATGTGACAGGCTGTGTAACTTCTAAGTCAGGATGGAAAATTTATCATTTGCCAGCAGGTCACAAAGCCAATTTGCACATTTCCATTAATATGATAGAAAAGGGTGACAAATTGCACTTAAATTGGGATGTGTGAAGCTGCCTCTTTTTGAGACTTTCAGGCACCAGAGGTGACCAAACAATGTCAATATTGCTAATTTCAAATATCTCGAGAGGGAGCGAGTGTGAAGCTTACAAATCATGCTGCTAAGTTTAAAACGAGTCAGAATACTTGCTTCTTTTTCATTTCCCTGTATTTTTCTTAAAAATAATGCAACAGCCACACTTTCAAAATTTGTCATAGATACAAGAAAAATATCTGTTGAAAAGTAACATTATTTGAGATGGTTCATATATTATAAAGGAGGTCTTTTTACTTCTTCATTTCCCCTTAATACTCCTCTTCATCTTCTTCTTTTAAGTGTTTTATTTTCACATTTTTATTTATATAAAAAATTAAAACAAACAGAAAAAGAAAAAAAATCTAATAAACAAATATCTAAATATGTAGTGCTTGCCTCACATGACAGAGATTATTTGGAAGTAACAACCTATACCATTTACCAGTGTGGAGCCCCATATCCCTTCTCGAATTGTATTGACTCTTGAATTGCTCTTTGTTCCTTCCTCTTTATTAATACAAAATCAATAAATTATTCCCCTACATCTGTAAATACATCTCTGCCATTACCCCCCTCTTAACTTTTATATTATATGCAAGCTTATGATTGATCATTGTATCCCAAACAATACCAGGGAAAGGAGGCCTTTCCTTGTCCCAGATATATTTGTTTCACTATCTCATCATTTATTAGTATCGCTGTGGTATTCTCTGAGTATAATTAATCTGTTATTCCTTTAAAACATTTGCAAAAAAACCCTACCTTAATTATCATCTTTAATGTTGGCCTTTCCACACAATCAAATGCCTTAAAAATGTCTAATGAAATTATACCTGCTTTACCTTTTGTTTAGCTATTCAATTTATTCTATTTAGCACTCTCCTAATCAGGTTTGCCATTTGCCTTCCTGGCATAGAACCACATTGATCTTCTTTAACATATTTAGTAATAACATTATTCATTCCCTTTACTAATATTACTGTAAACATCTTAATAAACCTTAATAAAGGATAATTAAACCTTTTCTGGCCCCCCATTGTTTTATTGAAAACAAACATAAATTTAAGCACCCACATTTTTTCTTAAAAAATTATAATACTCTGGTCCTTATCTATCCATTCATGGTATCTTCCCTACTTTTAATGTATTATTTCTTCTATCTCTTCTTCTCTTATTGGCTGTTCCTTTATTTATTTATTTATTTATTTGTTAGTTAGTTAGTTAGTTAGTTAGTTAGTTAGCTATTGTGCTTTTTTTAATTACCTGTTTAGTCCAAAGCACTATTCTGGACAGTTAACAATAAGGTCAAACAAACAAAGAGCAACAATAAATCAGACAATAATAATGATAATAAAACATAAAAATAGAACAAATCAGCTTCCACATCACAAG
Source organism: Intellagama lesueurii (assembly GCA_037013535.1). NCBI lineage: Eukaryota > Metazoa > Chordata > Lepidosauria > Squamata > Agamidae > Intellagama > Intellagama lesueurii. The sequence continues at coordinate 134,534,697 of JBAJHW010000001.1, read as the reverse complement.
AGGAGCAAGCCGAGGACATCAACCCATTATTGGACAGGCAGGGCTGATGGAGAGTTCATGTGAGGTTGCCACCAAAAGCATCTGTAAAGAGCAACATCTTGAGCAACCTCTCTTAAAGGCAGGCAGGGAGGGAGCCAGGCACAGCTGGGAACCAATTCTGCTCCAAAAAGTTTTTTGGCTTTTTAAACTTTCATAGCTCCAGCCAAAATTATTGTATTATTACTAAACTCAAAGAAACTTAAAGATATCTGAAAATTCTCTATTTCAATATTCTCTAATTCTTTCCCTTTTGCCAATATTTCTAATATGCTTTTTTAAATCCTTAATCTATCATATACTTTCTTTCCAACAACCTTATTTCACTCTCAACCTTTTTAATGTGTTTTTCTCATTCTCCTTTAAAATTATATGATTCCCTGATAATAATTCCTCTCAGTGCTATTTTTTATAGTGTCCCATATATTACCTTGGCTACAACCTTCTTTGTCATATATTTACCATATTTCTATCATTTCTTTTTCTATTTTATCTGTTACCTTCCTTTGCTGCATATATAATTTCAATCTTTTCTTCTAATACTCTTCTTCAAGTTTTGTTATGTAGCTCTAAAGCCCATGAAATCCTTGGTTTCTTGACCTGAGGAAGTAATTGCTTTGTGTCAGAAACAGCACACGGTGACTTCAGAGCTTTTTGGGTAGAGTCGGGTCTGCTGCAGTCAGCTGTGCAGCAGAAATGAATTGAGGGTTTAACTTTAAGAGGGGAAGGATAGCACAAATGAAGTAGCTATAGGGAAGTGGAGGACTGAGGAGGGGAAGGTTTAGCTGTTCTCAGTGACACCTTTTCTTTTAAAGGGAGACACCATCCTCTGCTTTCAGGGAAGGCATGCATTTAAATACAAGCTAACAAGAATGTGTAGTTCTATAACATAGAACACTGGGCTAAAAGTATCTTGTAAAGTTGCTTTATGCGAAATGCACAAGCATCCCATGGATAAATTCGCACTGATATTGCCTGCACAATGGTATTAGTCTATCTGTAATGGAATCACAGTAGAAACAAGTTGCACAGACCCATTACATTGTCACGAAATGGTTGGTTCCCAACAGCTAAAGTAGGGAACTAGCTGTGAGCAGTAAATATGCAATGATATTTTAATGCTGCTATGCAATCTGTTCCTGTTCAATTTTGCTTTACAATGTAGATTTGTTATCAAACAGTAGTCACTCAAATACTTGCAAAACTTCTTGATGGCATGTAATACTACTATTTTCCCATATATACATAAAAGAATGAACAGAACTCTGTTCATGTCCTGGGGCTTGCCAGCCTTTGTACTACTTGAGAAACTATTCTCACGGTCCTGGCAACCCTGCTGAATAATATGGATTGCCATTGTATCAAGAAGCCAGAAACTGGAAGACCACCGTAAGCTACAGAACCAGCTTCCACTTGGACAAAACTGACAAATTTGTTCATCCCGGATGCCAACAGGGCAACCTGTCTCGCAACATCTTAACAGAACCTGATGCACTAGGTCTATGGTTCTAACCCTATATATTCTCTAGGTGTCTAATAGCAGGGACATTACAGTATATGGCATTCAAGTATATCACTGGCAGAGTAACAATTCACCCACTCATCAGTTTTTAATGGGACTACATTAACAATTCTGCACTTGTGAGCAAATTTCATTCCACTGTTATTAAAATGCAAGTCCAGAAAAAGGAGGTGTCCCAGCTGTGCTTCACATGCTTTATCGAGCTAAAAACTGCAGCAGCTGCTCAAATTGAACAGGGAGCCCAGAAACACAGAGTTCAAGGATCTCTGGTATGTTAGAGAGTACCACATAAGGGTGTCTTGTAGCTCAGCTGGTTTTCCTGAATGGTTTTCCTTCAAAAAGAAGGTGGTTCCAGCATATTACGTTTAATTTATTATTCAAGAAGAAACACCAGCAGTGCAAAGGAAGCAGACACTTTAAAAAATGTATCTTTCTTTAAAATGTGGAAAAGTAATTGAACAGAATATTAGTTCCTAAGGATATGCTAGACAAAGTACAACTTGTCCTTTGGGGATTTAAGTCAGCATTTCATTGCTCTAAATGCCACTCTTCCACATTCATTACATAAAGAGAATGGGCAAATGATAGTTGCAACTAGTCATATTCTACATTTATTTCAATGAGATTAGAGATCATTTATTTGTTTATTGAACTTCATGGGGAATAAGCTGTCCAAAATGTGGATGGTACACTGTCACTTAAAGGAGGTGTGTGGATGGTAGTATTGCAGATGACTCGTTGGAAAGGACAGCTGCCGCCCTTTCTTTGTGTTTTTCCACTCCTGTATCAGTTCCTGTGGTACCCAGTGTGTGGTGGGATCATCAGAGGAAGCCCTCCTCTTGATCCCATTGCCAGCACAGGAGCATTTGATGGGAACATGAGAGAAGGCCTTCTCTGTGGTAGCTCCCAGGTTGTGGGATGCTCTCCTTTAGGAGGCGAGGGTGCCCTCTTCCCTTTTGTCCTTCTGCTGACCGTTGAAAACTCACCTTTTCTGGCAGAAATCTGAGTTTCTGGATACTGGGGGTTTTTTAGTTGAGTTTTTAAAGTTTTAAATGTTTTCAATTATTCAGTGTTTTTTATTTGCTATTATAGTTTAATTGGTTTTTAATGTATAATTTATAGTATTTTTAATTCTACTTTTTAACACTGAGTTACTCTGAGTTCCCTTATTAGGAGAAAGGTGGGCTATAAATAAGACAAATAAAATAAGTAATATTGGATAAATAGGAGTTTATCCAACTTTAGGAGACTTCAGATCAAGTCCCTTGCTTTGCCATGGAAGTTCACTGAGGGATGGAACTGGTAAAAATACCTAAAATACCTCACTTACCTTGAACACCCTATTAGGGTCCGTATATGTTAGTTCTGAGTTGACAGCATGTAACGATAACAACATTCAGTGCCTGTCCCACCTTACCTAATGGGAATGAAAATGAATTTGGTCTATTAGAAAAAACTACAAGAGATTCTTACAACGAGCAAAATTGGCAACACCGTGTCTTCTTTTTTAAAAAAAGTATTACTATTTGTGTTTCACTGCTGGTAATATATTGGGAAATTGTGTTGTAAAAAAGGCTTTTACAATATAAGAAAGTATACGATGCTTCTTTCTTAGTCACTGTTTATTCTGACTACTAGGGCTTCTCTAAATCATGGGATTTGTATCTGGGAACTGTTAGCATACTCGCAAGGCTGGTCTTCCATTAGGAAATGGCATACCTCATTCACAGGCAGATATAAGGATTCATAAATTGAGTGGTCCTTGAGACCATATCCTGTTCTTCAAAAATATCATAAAAGGGTGTGAAACCCTTCCTCTGATTTTTATCAATAATAATATAAAAAAATGACTTGACAACAAATGCATTCTCTTGTGAGCAAAGCCTTCACATAAAGGAGATAATATACTTTACTGAGGCTATGAGTTCTAAGTGGGCTCAGCCTAGGCTACAGTCAATTTTACCATGAGGGACAGAATGAGGTTAAAAGATAGATTATGCCTGAGGACAACAGGGGATGGTGGATTGTTCCACTGGTTAGTGTGATCGGACTCAACAATCTCTGACACTCTCTCCCTAGATGTCGAACTGGATAAACACATTGGCAAAGCAGCTACCATGTTCTCTAGACTCACAAAGAGAGTATGGCTTAATAAGAAGCTGACGGCATATACCAAGATCCAGGTCTATAGAGCCTGTGTCCTGAGTACGCTCCTGTACTGCAGTGAGTCCTGGACCCTTCGTGCACGGCAGGAGAGGAAGCTGAACACCTTCCATATGCGTTGTCTCCGACGCATTTTTGGTATCACCTGGCAGGACAAAGTTCCAAATAGAGTAGTCCTAGAACGAGCTGGAATTTTTAGCATGTATACATTACTGAAACAGCGATGTCTACATTGGCTTGGGCATGTCGTCAGAATGGCTGACGATTGGATTCCAAAATATCTCCTGTATGGAGAATTAGTGCAGGGAAATTGCCCCAGAGGGAGACCACAGCTGCGATACAAGGATATCTGCAAGCGGGATCTGAAGGCCTTAGGAATGGACCCCAACAGATGGGAAACCTTGACATCTGAGCGTTCAGCCTGGGGGCAGGCGGTGCATCATGGCCTCTCCCAATTTGAAGAGACACTTGTTCAGCAGGCCAAGGCAAAGAGGCAGTGAAACCAGCAAAATCAGGGAGCTGGACAGGGGACAGATTGTATTTGTCTTCAGTGTGGAAGGGATTGTCATTCTCGAATTGGCCTTCTCAGCTACACTAGACGCTGTTCCGAGACCTCTATTCAGAGCACGTTACCATAGTCTCTTGAGACTGAAGGATGCCTACTCCAGTGTGTGTAGGGGCACAATACAAATTTGTAGTGGGCTACCCAAAATAATGCTTGGGTCCTGCTTCTGACCAATAAAGTAGGATCTCCACCTTGGAACCTGGAAGGAAAGTCCAAGTGCTATATTTATCCTATAGGTTGAGTTGGTCTGTGTCGCATGAAGAGGGTGAGTCCAGCCTCCCCGCTGGGCTCATGCACTTCTGTCATGTCTTTTGATGTGACTGCAACAAGAAGCTTGGAAAAGGTTCCTTCCATTGTGGCAATGGAACCTGGACTCTGTGTCAGTATGGCTAGTGGAAATCAGCTGACTTTAAAACAATGTTTGTGAAACTAACTTATTCTCAAAACTCCTTGATCTTGCAATGCTAAGCAGTTTATTATGTCTGAATGCAGCTGCTGTACTATGATTACTTGTAGGGTTTCTCATCACCTTAATTATTACTTTTAAGTTTTTATCATCATTTTAAAAATGTTCTGTTTATATCTTAGCTGTCTGGTTTGTCAGGAGACTGATACTGTTTTTTCGATATGCTATCCTCTTTGATAAATACCTAAAGAGGACAAAATAGATCATCAGACAGATATGCCTAAGCCTCCACTATATCATGCAGAGCTGTCAAGAGAAAAATCTGGTAGCATTACTATTCCTATCTTTTTCTAGTGTAATAATTTGAATGAGAAAAATATTTAAATGTTTGCCAAACCTTATTTCTTTTATCAGAAATAATTTGTCTTCAGTTCTGGGCACAGTTTTCTCTTCACTTTGCTTTATTTATTATGAAGTAAGATAGCTTGTGATAAATATATTCCCAGATGCTGGAATCCTACTTTACAGGCAGTAGTTACTTTTCTTTTTGATGTATCATATCATTTGTGGTATAATAGTTAGTTAGACTGTATTTCACTGGCTGTCTTTTTCCACTATCATTTATCACAGCTGCCTAGGCCTTTGGAGTCTATGGATCGCAATACCTGTCTCATTTGAACGTGTCAGCTGTACACATATTAGATCCCAGGCAGCTGTCGCTTATAAGGTGCTGTTATATAACCTAGCAGAATTCATGGCTTGAGGAAGCAGAAGGAGAGTTGTGTCTGGGAGGCCATCCTCGACCGGGTGTGTTTTTTCAAAAAGTTTCTGTGAGTAAGTTTGTTTCTGACCATGTGCTCTCCCTGAGCACATGGTCTGAGGGGGCGGGGCTTCTTCTGAGCCCCTGGGGGTGGAGCTAGCAGCTTAGCTCCATACAAGTGCTTCCAGCAGCTTCAAGCTCAGTCCCTGCAGAGGGAGCGGAAGGAGAGCTGTGTCTGGGAGGCCATCCTCGACTGGGTGTGTGTGGGGTTTTTTAGGTTTCTGTAAGTTTGTTTCTGACCGTGTGCTCTCAGTGCTTGGCAAACAGGCAAGGCAAACAGGGGTGCTTAAACGGTGTTTAGCAGGGGAGTTTTAGGGAGAGGATCAGACTTCCTTCTTCTCTTTTTTTAAATTGACTGACCTAATTGTTCAATATGGAGAGTGATGGAGTCGCTGCAGTCACCTGCAACAGCTGTGGCATGTTTGTATTCTTGCCAAAGGATGTGCCTGGCTACACATGCACCAAGTGCAGGTTGGTGGCCCATTTGGAAGATAAGGTCCAGCAGCTGGAGGCCCGTGTTTCTAATCTTCAGATTACTAGGGAGCATGAGGATTTCTTGGATGGGGCAGTGAAGGCCATCTTCAATACAGAACACATGGAAAACATCATTGAGGAGGAAGGCAGTTCACAAATACAGGAGACAGACACGTGGAGGAATGTCACTCACAGAATTAGAAGGCCCAAGAACCTTACAGAGAGTTTGGAGCTACAGAATAGATTCCAACCACTCTCCCTTATTAATCAGGAAATGGAACAGCAGTAAGAGCAGCAGTGTCAGCCTGCAGAGAATATCCAGAGGACCCAGGAACAATCTGAACATCAAGTGTCCCCTACCAAGCTTCAGAGGAGACGAGTTGTGGTGGTTGGGGACTCCTTGCTCAGAGGAAGAGAAGCCACAATCTGCAAGCATGACAAGATGAATCGTGAGGTGTGCTGTCTCCCTGGAGCCAAAATTCGTGATGTAACAGAGAGACTGACAAGACTCATTAAGCCCACTGACTCTTACCCCTTCCTTTTGGTTCATGTGGAAACCAATGACACTGCGAGGCATAGCTTTCAGGACATCACAAAGGATTATGAGGATATGGGTAGGAAGCTGAAGGACCTGGGTGCGCAGGTTGTAATATCATCTCTCCTCCCTGTTGAAGGACATGGTCCACGAAGGGAGAGAAGAATAATGGAGGTGAACAACTGGCTCCACAGATGGTGCCACCAGGAACGATTTGGCTTCTTGGACCACGGTCTGCTATTTCACAAAGATCGTCTTTTGGCAGGGGATGGGGTGCACCTCACAGCTGTTGGCAGTAATATTTTTTCTAAGAGGCTCACAAATCTGATCAGGAGAGCTTTAAACTGAGTTCTGGGGTGGAGGGAGACAATAGTTTTCAGGGCAGAAATTCAGCAAGTGCTGGCGAGAAAAGCCCAGCAGAGCAAGTAGTACTAGAGAACAACAAGGGGAAGAAAAACACAGATTGTCCTAAATGTCCCTACACTAATGCACATAGCATGGGAAATAAACAAGATGAACTGTAACTCTTAATACAGCAAAATAAATATGATATAATAGGTATCACTGAAATCTGGTGGGATGAAACTCATGACTGGAATGTAGTTATTGGGGGGTATAAACTATTTCGGAGAGATAGACCTAGCAAGAAAGGAAGAGGAGTAGCTTTATATGTCAAGGATGTTTATACTTGTGAAGAGATCCAGGACTTAAATCCAGGAAGACAGGTTGAGAGTATCTGGGTAAGAATTAAGGGGGAGAGAAACAAGAGGAATGTCATTGTGGGGGTATACTACAGACCCCCAAGCCAGCCCAAGAAGTTGGATGATGCCTTCCTGGAGCAGATGGCCACACATTCAAAAGGGAGAGATGCAGTAGTAATGGGAGAGTTCAACTATCCTGATATATGTTGGCAGTCAAACTCTGCCAAGAACATAAGGTCCAGCAAATTCCTCACTTGCCTTGCAGACAATTTCATGGTCCAGAAGGTGGAAGAGGCAACAAGGGGATCAGCTATTTTAGATCTGATCTTAACCAACAGGGATGACCTTGTTAATGGGGTTGAAGTGGTGAGATCCTTAGGTGGGAGTGACCACACTCTCTTGGAATTTGTTATACAGTGGGAAGGGGAAGCCAAGTGCAGCCAGACACGCATTCTAAACTTTAAGAAGGCCAATTTCAGTAAGCTTAGGGAATTACTGGCTGTAATTCCATGGACAAAGATACTGAAAGAGAAGGGAGTTCAGGATGGATGGGAATTTCTTAAAAGGGAGATACTAAAGTCACAATCTAAAACTGTTCCAATAAGAAGGAAAAACAGGAGATGTCTAAAGAAATCAGAATGGTTGACTAAAGAACTTTCAACTGAACTAAGTGTTAAAAAAAACATGTAGAAGAAATGGAAAAATGGGGAAAACACCAAAGAGGAATACAAGCAAATAGCCAGTATAGGGGGAAGGTAAGAAAAGCAAAAGTGCAGAATGAACTCAGATTTGCCAGACAAATTAAAAACAATAAAAAAGCTTTTTTAGTTATGCCTGCAGCAAAAGGAAAAACAAGAAAATGATAGGATCACTGCGTGGAGAAGATGGCCAACTACTAACAGAAGACAGGGAAAAGGCTGAACTTCTCAACACCTTCTTTGCCTCAGTTTTCTCTAAAAAGGAAAATAGTGCTCAACCTGAGGGGTGAAGAGCAGGTGATGTAGAGCAGGAAATGCAGCACAGAATAGGCAGAGAAGTAGTACAGGAATACCTGGCTACTCTAAATGAATTCAAGTCTCCAGGGTCAGACAAATTACATCCAAGGATATTAAAAGAACTGGCAGAAGTAATTTCAGAACCATTGGCAATAATATTTGAGAATTCTTGGAGAACAGAAGTCCCCACAGACTGGAGGAGGGCAAATGTTGTCCCTATCTTCAAAAAGGGAAAAAAAGAAGACCCAAATAATTATCGCCCCATCAGCCTGACATCAGTTCCCGGAAAAATTCTAGAGCAGATCATTAAACAGTTTGTTATTACTTAGAAAGCAATGCTGTCATCACTAAAAGTCAACACGGGTTTCTCAAAAACAAGTCATGCCAGACTAATCTGACCTCTTTTTTTGATAGAGTTGCAGGCTTGATAGAGGAAGGGAACGCTGTGGATGTAGCATATCTTGATTTCAGTAAGGCCTTTGACAAAGTTCCCCATGATATTCCTGCAAGGAAGCTAGTAAAATGTGGGCTAGACAGTTCTACTGTTCTGTGGATTTGTAATTGGTTGACTGACCAAACCCAAAGGGTGCTCACCAATGGCTTCTCTTCATCCTGGAGAGAGGTAACTGGTGGGGTGCCTCAGGGTTCTGTTCTGGGCCCTGTGCTATTCAACATCTTTATCAATGACTTGGATGAAGGAATAGAGAGTATGCTGATTAAATTTGCAGATGATACCAAATTGGGAGGGGTTGCTAATTCCCCAGAGGACAGGATTAAAATTCAAAATGACCTTGACAGATTAGAGTCCTGGGCCAAAACTAACAAAATGAATTTCAACAGGGAGAAATGTAAGGTCCTACAGCTAGGCAGAAAAAATGAACTGCACAGATATAGGATGTAAGACACCTGGCTAGACAACAGTACCTGTGAAAGGGATCTAGGAGTCTTGGTAGACCACAAGCTGAACACGAGTCAGCAGTGTGATGTGGCTGCCAAGAAAGCCAATGCGATTCTTGGATGCATCAATAGGAATATAGTGTCTGGATCAAGGGAAGTGATAGTACCACTCTATCCTGCTTTGGTCAGACCTCACCTGGAGTATTGTGTCCAGTTCTGGGCACCTCAATTCAAGAAGGATGTTGACAGCCTGGAACATGTCGAAAGCACGATGACCAAAATGGCCAAAGGTCTGGAAGCCATGTCCTATGAGGAGCGGATTAGGGAGCTGGGAATGTTTAGCCTTACAAAAAGAAGGTTAAGAGGGGACATGATAGCCATGTTTAAATATTTGAAGGGATGTCATGTCAAGGAAGGGACAGGTTTGTTTTCCACGGCTCCAGACACTAGGACAAGGAGCAATGGTTTCTAACTACAGGAAAAGAGATTCCACCTGAATCTCAGGAAGAACTTCCTGACAGTCAGAGCTGGTCGGCAGTGGAATATGCTGTCTCGGAGTGTGGTGGAGTCTCCTTCTTTGGAGGTTTTAAAGCAGAGGCTGGATGGTCATCTGTCGGGAGTGCTTTGATGGAGTTCCTGCATGGCAGGGGGTGGAACTCGATGGTCCCTGTGGTCTCTTCCAACTCTGTGATTCTATGATTCTATGATCATTAAGTAACAAAAACAGACTTGGTCTCCAAGATATTTAACATACTGATTTCATTTGATTCCCAGATCTCATATTAGTCCCAGAAATGGTGGTCCATGTGGGGTGCCAGGAAATCATTCACTGAACAACCTGGGCAGTCATCTCCCACAAAGGCAAACTGTAAATGTATGACAGGGGGGAAAATGCATGGTGGGAAGTGAGCCAAATATGCCAGTCCTGCCTCTAATATCCTCATGTTGCCCTCAGCTTCACCTTGATCAGGTTCCCACAATTGCATGGAGAAACAAAATATATGTTGATTTCCCCTTCAGGTTTCCCCCTCAATTAGCAAAGTAGGGAGAGGGTGGTTGTGGGCAGAGTTCTCTCTGCTCATCTGTTCTTCAAACAAGTGAGGCTAAAATAATTTCTGAAAAAAGCTTATGACAGTATCAAAAGGAACAAAATTCTTCCAGAAAAAAAAGAAGACTGAAGAAAATTCAGCCAAGCTTTACTACACTTGCAGGCACAAAAGGTGGTTTCCAGGGTCACTGAAAAGCCTTTAGTATTTAACAGAAAAGTGCTGTATTTCCCCAACACTCCCCAGATTAGATATGCACACTTTCACATCATGAGATTTTTGTGTGTTTGGGTCAGGGTGGGGTGGGACATGAGGGACAGGTTTTCCTTTAAAGAGCTGAAGACGTGCCACAAAACAAGAAATGATTTGCTTTTTTTCTCCAACAATAGTCAATGCCATGCTAGTTCAGGACTTATTATAAAATTATAGTCCAGAGACAAAACAACAGGGAGGGCCATTTACAATAAATCCATAAATTTGAAATAATTTAGAAGAAATTGTGATGGAGGGTCCATGTTAGGCATAGGTGGCTCATGAGAGAATCAGGAGGACACACATAGACCCCCTTTGGGATTAAGTTACCAACCTGTTCTCATCTATAAACCTCACGGCACAGTGGTTAAACTGCAGTGCTGCAGCCAAGACTCTGCTCACGGCCTGAGTTCAATCCTGACAGGCTCAGGTAGCCAGCTTGAAGTTGACTCACTCTTCCATCCTTCCGAGGTTGGTGAAATGAATACCCAGCTTGCTGGGAGCGGGGCAATGTGTAGCCTGCAGTTTAATTGTAAACTGTCCAGAGAGAGCTTTAATTACTATGGGACAGTATATAAGCAGCACACTTTGCTTTGCTTTCTAAGCTGGCCTCAGTTTTAGAATATGTCCATATAGATCTGATTTAGAGGATGACACTCTTGCCTTCTTCAAATGTTGCATCGTCTGTTGTAAATGGTGACGAAATAAGGAGAGAGCACCTAGCCCTGAGCCTCCATTGTTCTGCTCCACATGTGAGGGGGGGGAAAATCAAGGTCTCCAACCTCACGGGCGGTTTCCATGCTTGGGAGAAGTTGCTCTTCACATGAGAAGAGAGATCATATAAAGTGTAGGAGATAACTCTTTCCTCTTCTCACTTTTGTACTTTGACCACATAACGCAATGCCTGAATGGTATCAAAATGTATGAGAGTTTGTACACAGTGCTCGAAGCATAGCATTAAAAAACACATAGGGTATGAATGGTATTCTCCCTTAAATGTGTGCCAGCAGTTGAAAAAAAAAATTCACTTGGTCATGGTAAAAACTATGAATAGTTACTGTAAAAATATATATGTAGAATAAACTAACAGTGCTTGGAACATTTGGCTTGGCACTGTGAGACAGACGTGTGCTTGACAGACTTATAATAGTTTAACTTGGTATATTTTTATCAGACAAGCAGACTACTTCTAACAGATATCTTTAACAGACAACTTCCAGACTATCTAACTGAATAACATAACTGTCACTCGTTTTTTCTGTCTGGCAGTTAACCCTCTTAACCCGTGTTGACTAACATCATACAGAATGTGATTGGCTAAATATGTTAGAATATATAAATTACACATCTCCAACATTCTTGTATGAACATACATGCACGCACAGTACATGCTGGGTTGCACATATATAGTCTAATAAATGGGGCTGTAGTATTTTAGTCCTATATCTGTTTCCTTGGGAATAAGCTTCAGAGTTCTTATTTCCAAGAAGACAAGTATAAAGCTATGCTGTTCTGTCCCCAAAACACATGAGGGCAAGCTATATGTGAATGCACAAGTGACACCCCTCCCCCCCCCCCAAAAAAAAATGCATTCATTTCTCTAAAGGCCGAGGTAAAACAAGATAGATTGGGAGCAGCTGACCACATTTTCATAGCCCTATGTGAGGTGTGTTCTCAGTGATTTCACTGAGAATGGTTTTTGTATTGCTTCACTTGATACAAAGAATCAAAGCTCCTGAAACAAATGTTACTGCATAAGTAAGATTACTCCATTATATGTTCTGTAAATTTTCAAGAAGTGTTATGAGAAGGGGAGAAATGGAAAATCAGTGCCGCATCTCAGCAGAAATGAAAGTGTACAGAGCAATGCGATGAAAGAATGCTTTAATTCTGATCTCTCGGGCTCACTGACATGAACAGAAAGGAAGACATTCATATTACATCACTCATACCAGAGAATGCTACACAGAGATTTAGCCTTCATTTCATGTTTCTCCCACATGGGATGAGTGTCTTCCATTAATTTTCATACCAGATACAATATCCTGCTGAATGGCTTCAGAGGCTGGGAGAAGAACCCCATATGTGAATTGCACTGCCTTATAAAGTTGAATATCTTGAAACATAATTTTGCATTTGCTTGTTGTGTAGAAGGCAATGGTGAGGTAACAAATTGAAATATTGAGGTGCAGATGCATGCATTCCCATGGACTTTTCATAAGAATGCCTCTCAGAAATAATTTGGAAAAGTCAAGGTAGGAACATGCATTTCAGGTTTTTGGATTACAAATCCCATAATTCTCCATGCTAAGAGTGCCACCTGTCAGGGTCAAATCTTATAGACACTTAATATGTGCTAACCTGGAGAGAAGACCCAGCTTTGTGCCTTGGATAAGCCTAACTTCCTGTTTGAAAAAGAAGCTTCCTGACACCCATCAGGACAACTTCCTTTTCCAATAGGAAGTTAGGCCTATACAAGGCATTAAGGCTGCCAGCTGGGCTTTTTCTCCAGCTGAACACAGTTTTGGTATCTGTAAGGTGTGGGCCTGGCAGGTGGGACTCCCAGGATGGAGAATCATGGGATTTGCAGTCCAATAAGCCTAAGTGCACATCCCTAGCCAAGTGTTTCTCTAGCCAGTTGGGACATTCTAGCCACTGCTGTAAATATGTGGGTGCTATCATAAAGCGACAACTTTATGTTTAGTCCCTTCCCTCCTCCATGTTCATCTCACAGAGTGAGGAAGGGAACATGCAGTCTCTACTGATGGCTGCATCTACCGTCTCTCAGTGTCATAGAACTCGAAGTCCTGGCTAGAACTGATAGAAAGTGCTTTCCATCAATTTTATTTTTATTTATTTATTTATTAAGCTTATATCCCGCCCATCTAGACAGCGTCTACTCTGGGCGGCTTACAACAAAGTAGCTTAAAAACAATTCACACACAGTTTACACCACAATTTAAACATAATAATAATGTAGCTCAAGATGGAAAAACAGTCAAAATGGAAAAGTAAAGACAAAAAATTGAAATAAAAAAGTAAAGCTCAAGTAGTGACAGGGGGGAAGGCCTGCCTAAAGAGCCAGGTCTTAAGTTGGCTCTTGAAAACACCCAGCGAGGGAGCCAGGCGAATCACAGACGGAAGACTATTCCATAGTCAAGGGGCCACTGCCGAGAAGGCCCAGTTTCTTGTTCTTTCTTTCCGGGCCTCCCTCGGTGTAAGGCCCCTCAACCATCTTTCCTGGCTATGACGAGTGATACAAGTAGATCTAGGTGGGAGAAGGCGTTCCGCCAAATATCGAGGTCCTAAACCGTTTAGGGCTTTATATGTCATCATTAAGAGTTTGAAATCAATGCGGAAACGAACGGGCAGCCAATGCAAAGTGGCCAGTCTGGGAGAGATATCCTGATGTTTTCTCATCCCACTAAGAAGTCTGGCCACCACATTCTGCACCATTTGAAGCTTCCGCATCAATCTCAAAGGTAGCCCCACGTAGAGTGCATTGCAGTGGTCTAATCTTGAGATTACAAGCGCATGGACCAGAGTGGTGAGCGCCCCACCATCAAGATAGGGACGCAGCTGGGCAATCCGCCACAGATGGAAGTAGGCGGAGCGGACCACTGACGCCACCTGGGTCTCCATGGTGAGCGCCAGATCCAGATGGACCCCCAAGCTGCGAACCTCACTCTTCGCGGTGAGAGTCACCCCCCCAAAAGAGAGGGAGTTTCCCAAACCACCAATGGATGGGCCGCCCACCCTCAGGACCTCCGTCTTGTCCGGGTTCAGCCTCAGCCCATTCACCTGCATCCATTGCAGTACAGTCTCCAGACAGCGCTGAAGGGACAGAACGGCATCCACTGAGGTAGATGAAAAGGAGATGTAGAGCTGAGTGTCATCACCCTACTGATGACACGAGGCCCCACACCCCCGGATGACCCCACCCAGCGGCCTCATATAGATATTAAACAGCATTGGGGAGATGATCGACCCCTGCGGAACCCCACAATTGAGACTCCACGGGGCCGAAACACTCTCCCCAATCTGTACTCTCTGAGGACAGTCCTCCAAGAAGGAACGGAGCCAGGCAAGCACCAGTCCACCAATTCCCAACTCGGAGAGCCTCCCCAGGAGGATACCGTGGTCGATGGTATCGAAGGCAGCTGAGATATCAAGAAGGACCAACAAGGACCTTTTGCCCCCGTCAGCCTCCCTCAACAGGTCATCCATCAGTGCGACCAATGCCGTTTCTGTGCCATGGCGCGGCCTGAAGCCCAACTGGAATGGATCCAGGGCATTGGTTTCATCCAAAAGCACCTGAAGCTGGTCAGCCACCACCCTCTCTACCACTTTACTAAGGAAGGAAACATTGGCGACGGGCCTATAATTGCCAATATCGTCCGCCGCCAAACTAGGTTTCTTCCTAATGGGCCTAATGAGTGTCTCCTTGAGGGCAAGGTTCCCCTTGCCCTCCTGGAGAGACCCATTAATTATTGCTGTGGCCCATTCAATTGTTATAGGCCTGGCTGCTTTGATTAGCCAGGCCGGGCAAGGGTCAAGAGAGGAAGTGGTGGCCCAAGAGCGATCAAGTACTTTGTCCACCATATCCGGCGTCACAGACTGAAAGAATTCAAATCTCACCGGGCAAGGCGGAGCCATCTCTGCTCGATCCACTGCATTCATAAAAGGAGAGAGCTCCCGCAGGATCAACACCCACAGGATTGCACCCCTCCCCACCCATGTTCATAGAGATCGCCTGGGCCCTGAAGTACAGGTACCTGGGGTTTTCCCTTCTTATGTTGTGCATTATGGGCTGCCACTGGCAAGTGGACAAAAGGAGTGAGAAAACAGAGAACACCATGACTTGGATGGAACACAATTTTTCCTGTATATGACAAAAGTGGTGAGATGAGCTGAGGCTAGGGCTACAGCTCTGCGTAGCAGGAATTTTTCTTTGGCCCTTAAAGGCTTTAATTTAAGCACCAAGCTAATTTCCTCAATTCTGATAAACAGAAAAATCAATGGTTGCGTGATTATGCCCACATTTTGGTCCTCTTCACATGTTGCTTCTGTAGGCGTGCTTTTGAAGATATTGCATCTTCAAATCTACACCAAACTCCCAGCCTTTCCCCCCCCTACTCTAAAGTTGTCAGCACAGCCTGCAAACATATATTCTAGCACAAGGTTAAACGGATATGTCTTACACCTTTGTTTATCTCCTGGAGCTGTGACTAGTAAGACATTTTCTGGAGCAGGCAATTATACAACCCCTCTAAAACATTAAGTCGTTGTCAATGCAATATATTAGATCAGAAGCTTGCTCATATGGATGACGTCTGTCATGCCATTAATAAAGTCGTACGTGGAGTGTCAGAAAAGGAGAACTTTATACAAAGGTGCATAGCAGGTACAGGGGAATTATGCAGCTTGAAAAACAGAAACCTTGAAGAGATTTCCCCCTCATGTTCAGTAGCCTATGCCATGAATCAAAGCTAGACCCCTATTATTAATAATTGCTCTAACCTTTTCACTGATTAATATCGAAATGGCTATATAGTAAATCGGATACTATGCAGCTATAATGAACATCAGTCTTAGTATTTATAAACTTAAATAACACATGAGTTGGCACCTTCAGTTATCACCATGTAAAACACTTACTCAAGTTCTGAAAGGTTCATTGACTTACTATTTTCAGCCTCATTTTATTGAGTAGTATTTGGGGATTATAACCCAAAGTTACAGGATGAGATTTTTCATAAATTGGGAATGTGATTGGTCTTAATTCTCCTCCATGTAATAACCATTTATCACATTAATGACATAGCAAGTGTTCCACGAATAGGCAACTAAATACTAACGATATTCACATTTCTGTTTCAGTAATTGAAAAGGATTGATATTTGGCTCCTAAAATAATGGCTGTAAGCTTGGTACAGGAAAGGGATGATGAGCTGATAAGGTTGAATTGTATAAAAGGTGTATAGAGATTAAGAAGCAAATAGCTAATGAATAATGATTACATAATAAAACCCACTTCCTACAAACAAGCTAAAATTCATTAAAATGAGGCATGCCTTGAGACACTGCTAGCTAATTTACTGGGAGAAAAAGGTCTCTTTTCCGGAATGTATGAAATATTGATTTGACAGGAAGAGAAAAGGGGGGAAAATACATACAAGAAGGAATTGAAGGGTAGTTCTAATCTCCGAATGTAAATGACTAGAGCAGGAAAAGAAGTTTGGTTCATTTTTGCATGGCAAATGAAAAAACACAAACAAAACTGTCTTTCTGTGAGGTAGCAAGGTGTGTATGTGTGCTACAGTCTCAGCACATTTTGCATATTTTCAAAAAAGATTTTTGCACATTTTGATCAATTCATAAAATGGGAAAATGAGATGTTGCATGGACTCGTAAAAGTAATAGTTGGAATAGGTTGTTTTCACCATTGTGCTCAATCTGCCTGTCCTTGTATGCTTGAGGGGTGTCTGTGTTTGTTTGTTTGTGTGTGTGCTTAGATTCATGATAGGAAAACGTGTTAGGTTTGCTTAGAGAAAAATTTGCAAAAATAGTTTTTAATATCGTTTTTGTATAGCATTTTTTAACCTGTGATCATTATTTAGTTGTAATTGTTGTGAGCTGCCTTGGGTTCCCTGTGGAGAGAAAGACAGTACATAAATAATATAAACAAACAAACAAATTGTAAAGACAAAAAAAGAAAAAGTCACTCTTACACCTGAGCAAGATCTTGTATTGGATGTATATGAAGAATTCTTGGCAGGTTTCTGTGCTCAAAATTGGCTAAACCTGAGAGTATACTGGGGATTTTGTTAGGTGCAGGGCAGGATTCATTGGGCTTTGCGTATGCCAAATCCAAAGCCATTGCATTCCTATAGGTAGGCCTGATCCAGGCCATCAGCTTTGCCTGCCCTGTACTTAGTGTAACCTTTTCCCTTTCTCTGTTGTTGTCATCTGGTTGCTGTTGCTCAGCACCTAAGCAAGCTATGTATGGTGGAGTTTTGAGAAGGTCTTGCATTTCTAGAGGAAAGTAACAGCAGTGATTTTTATCCCTTTATTACCCTAAGATGACGTTAGCTCCACTTGTCTGCTAAAATAATGGTTCTAAGCTTAGATTATTGTTGAATAATAAACACCAGGTACAGTAGCTCAATTTAGTAGCCTAGAATTTAATGGCTCGAACATAAATCATAGGGGGTTTGAAACAAAAGGAGAGGCAAACATAAGGGAAATCCAGAAGTAGAGGGAATTCTGTTGTGATTGGGGGGGGGGGAAGCTTTTCGAAATACTGATTGAAACTGACTTATTAGCTCATAGAGAAGACAGATAAGGGTTATATAAGATAATTTTTGAATTGGAATCTTGCATAAGAATTGGCCCTTTCAACAGGAAATCCCATTTCCCTCAATGATAACTGTGAAAGTCTGGGTGAATTGCTGCTATGGAGAGGCACTGCCTTCCTTTCTAGCTGGCAGTCCACCTGTAGCCCACCTGCCAGAGCCCCCTAGTCACCATCTATGTCTTAAGAGAAACACTGAGTTTCACAGTTTAATTTCAGAATCTAAGATACAACAAACTGATGATACCTATGTATACATAAACTATTGACTATAGTGACATGGCAAAATAAATTATTTGTATGTAACTACAGTATTGTATGTAAATATTATGTACAACTATTTTGGCTTAAATATGTATTCAGTAATATGCATGCATATTTATGTGTGATCACCATCAGATATCCAGTTCTGAACATGTCTGAATTCTAAACAAGGATTAATGTGAGTCAGAAACTATGTGTATCTGTCCCATCTAGGTTGTAGTCCTATGCATACTTGTGGTCCAAGGAAGTTAGGCAAATTAAGGAGCAGAATGTGAGGAGTAATGCACAACACTTTTTTGTTGGCATTAAAAATTGGCCAACCCAACTTTATTGGTTATAAATGAAGAGCCCAAGCAAAGCATAGGTCAATGCATGCATAGGCAGATAAGCCCACCACCACTTCCCGCCTGGTTGCCTAGAAACCGAAAGATGAACTGGATGCTGGATCAACATGGTCATAAGCCCCTTCCACCAGAGGGAAAAGCAGGTATCACACACTGAAGCAAGGCATGTATCTGAATGCCCTCATTGGTATCTCCAAAGAGGGACGGATATGGACATGCAGTCCCATTCCACTCAAAACTGGATCTGGCCCAGTGGCCCAAACAACTCAGCAACATTCTGAGGAAAGAACTAAGGAGAAACAAATGAAAGGCACCAAGCTTCTAAAGACACCTCCTCTGTAAAATGTCACCCACCAAGGCGCTTCCTTCAAAAGTCACCAGAACCTTAGAGAGGAAGGGGAAGGTCTTGCACCAAATGACTCTAGTAACATGGTGTGTATGTGTGTGCATTGGGGACTTTGTGATCCCCAGGCAGACCACAGAGGAAGCCCCACTTCTCAGACTCACCTAAGAAGCTCTGCACTTGGCTGAGCTAATAATGCTTTCACTGACTGAGGGGGCAGGAGATGTCATGGGAGACTCCATACTGCACAGACTCCAGGGAAGCCAGCTATTCCACACTTTACTTGACTAGATTGTAAAAAAATAACACTGCTAGATGCACATGGTTATAGGTCCATGTGGAAGGACAGAGTGTTTCACTGGATGTTTAATACTTGGCAAATGTATCTTTGCCTGCTCTCTATCTCAACCAAAGGCAATGGGGGGGGGGGGGGTTTGAACCTCAGTTATTATCTCAAATGACAACAAAAGGTTAAATTATTTTCTAGTGCTTTCAAAAACTCAAGAAAATAATTTAACATTTTTACTTAATTGCTTTTAACAAAAAAAACCACACAAAAACAAATTTTTATTAATAAAATATGCACAAATGGTTTTTCTGCTGACAACATAAATGCTCCTTTCCCTATGCCAGAGGCATATGTAACAGACACTTTTAAAAGTTTAAAATAATTACTGTCAATTAAATGTTATTTTAACATAATTTTAAAATGCTATGGATGTAATTTCGGTTAATGATTATATTAAATTAGGCCGGGTGTAGGGTTAGCACAGCCTTTTGCAGACATGTAAGTGAAGCAGAATTTTAAAATAAATAAATGAATATGTGATGGGTTCTGTAAGGTTGGTTTACATGTCTGTATGCATCAAGGCAGAGGCCTGAGAGCATTGTGGTTGCTCACGATTTATTTACCATCAGGTCCTGAAGATACCAAGAAACAAGTGTATTCAATATTCTAACTTACCTCTCTGGGATAACAGTCTACTGCTTAAAAAAATAAAATAAAATCAATGGGGCTTTGTCTCTACAAGGTTCATTCTCTGCCCTGAGCATGTTGCATTGATTGATTGCCTGCCCTCCTACCAACAAGCCCTGGCATCACAGGGGTACATGCCTGGAGCACAAAGGGCAAACGGAGCACATTTTCTTGGGATGAGTTGTGATAGGAATATATTTTTTCGATTGGATGTTTCTATTTGTAATCGGACAATTTTGTATGATCACCTGCCCCAAGTCCAACCTCTTCTTTATCCTTGCACTACTGAACAAAATTAATGCTAGCTTCCGTAATCAAACCTGTGTGGAAGATTTTCCTCACAAGTGCACTGTCATATATGCAAAGACCTCACTGTATTATGGGCATGTTCCATTCCTCTCCCTTTGAAGGAGCCCTGAATGGCATCTGGCAGCTCCCTGAGAAGCAGGCTTGCTTACTGGCTCTGGTAGACCATGGAAAGGAAAATACATTGCCTTTCCTTCCCTTCCTTATTTGCCCTTTCCAGAAACCCCCCTTGAACTGAGATCTCGTCACATAGACTCACTTCTGTAATTTCGTGGTAATCCTGCTCTTCCAGGTCTGACTGCAACTGATTTGCCACCACCCTCTCAATCACCTTGCCCAGGAATGGTGATTGGATGGAAATTGTTAAGGTTGTTCGATGCTAACTGGGGCCATTTGATGATGGGTCGGACAGTGGTTTCTTTTAAGCGGGAGGGAAGCATTCCCTTCCTCAGTGATGAATTAATAATGTTCATGACCCACTTAATCAGTCATAGCCCCCTTCGTGGCTCTGATCAGCCACGCTGTGCAAGGATCCAGTGAGGAGGTGGTGGGCCTACAGCGAGCCATCAGTCCGGAGGCTTCCTCCTTTACTACAGGGTCAAACTGAACCAACTGGGCAATGGGAGATGGGGCAGTGATGGTCACCCCCGGATCAGCTAGACTGCTGGTGGAATCAAGGTTGGCACGAATTGCCTCGATCTTTGCTCTAAAAAAGGCTGCAAACTGATCACTGGTGAACTCAAAACGAGGCCTTGAATGGCCAGAACTGATAAGGTCGCAGACCACCTGGAACAATTCCACTTGTCACTTTGTAGCCTCACCAATCCTCTGGACGTTAAAAGTCTTTATTGTCTGTTTAAGGGTATTAGCATATTTATTGGGCATAGTTTTAACTGCAGCCCTATTTTGTGCCGACTGATCTCTTCTCCACCTGCTCTCTAGCTGTTTCCTTGATAGCTTCATAGCTTGCAGCTCCTCCATATACCAAGGGGCAGTGCGAGCTCTGGAGCAGAGAGGGCGTTTGGGGGCGATCATGTCAGCCACCCAGGTCATCTCCAGATAACATCTATTGACCTGGGCTTTGACAGGGTAGTCTATCAGGTCATCTGGAAGCCCTCCCAAAGCGTCTTGGAACTGTTCTGGGTCAAGAAGCCTTCAAGGGCAGACCATTTTCACAGGTCTGTTCTCCCCATGGAGGGGGTCGTGATAGACAAGTTGAATCTCAGTAGGAAGTGATCTGTCCATGGCAGAGGGTGGGAAATAACTATTTGCAAGTATCATAGTTCTTGTAACTAATTTTTTTGGATTAACAAGGGTGTGTGTTCTGTGCTGTCAAGTCGGAACGGGCCTATAGCAACCCTAATGGGGCTTTCAAGGTAAGTGAAATATTTAAGAAATGGTTTTACCAGTTCCATTCCCCCCAGTGAGTTTCCATGGCCAGGTGGGGATTTGAACCCTGTTCTCCAGAGTCCTAGTCTATCACTCTATCCACTACATTCCCAGTGTAACTAATAGTATAACTAAGTTGTATTCAAAAGCAACGTAATGCATGAAACAACATTGTTTCTTTGGTATAAGGAGTAACATGTTCTACTCACTCCCAAAAGTTACTTTAAAAAGGTATTTTAAATAATTAGAGAAGTTTTGAAATTTCATTTTGTTTTATTAGTTCTAATTGGCAGTGGAATTACAGTTTTATTTCCTGGGCAGGGTGGTGGTGGTAGGTATTTTAGAATTAGCCACTAGAGGAAACCAGAGAGCATACTGTGTATTTTTGTAATGTTTCTGTACTGTAAGACCAAAGCATCAGTAGTGCACAGCAGGCCAGTTTGCTTTTAGGGAGGGGAACAATAATAACAGAAATTCAGCTGTCACAATGTAATAAGCAACACAATAAGTTACTGTTAGTAAAAAAAATGCAGTACATTCTGAGCTCTGCAGTCATATAACATGGATGTAGCCATGCAAATAAATTTTGGTGTAAGCCTGCAACACTTTTATATCTATTTCTAGGGTGTCATATTCAGTAAGGAGACAAGAAGTTACTTTCACTTCCCCTCCAAGAGGTTCCCTTTGCATGTTCTTCTCATTTGCATGAACCCAACAAAATCAGATTTAAGTGTTACAGCAATGTTTAAAGAGGAAACAACACATTTTTCATATTTAGAAGTTGTCCTTTGGATCCTCATTGGGGCAAAGATTAAGTAGGATTGCTTTTGAGATGGGAGTCAGTGAGACTTCCACTGTTTTACTTTATTCCTGTTTTTCACCTTAGAAATGCTTTAGTTGCTATGGAAATTAATGTTGTCCTTTGTGCTCTTTAAAAGACATGCTACCTCCACAGAAAACACCTCCATCATGCCAGTTTAGTCAGCTTTAGTGCATCTGGCAACCAATGCCTCCTCTTTCAACCAGTCGCATTCATACCACCAAAGGTTGGTAACAAGCTAGAAATACTCCTTTATTTTAAGCAGGAAATGCTTGTTTTGATGGAGGGAGGTAAATCCTGAGCTGGTTTGTTCTTGTGCTATAAATGGGACAACATGAACAATTCTTTCCTCATTGTAAGGTAACAGGACTGTTTTAAAAAAATAAATGTATTTATTTATTTATTGTTGGCTCCAGAGAGTGTGTGTGCATCTTTGAGTATTTCTGTAAAGATTTTCAAAACCTAAATCTGTGAGAATAGTTGCCTTCTCACACAGACTACGTATTAAGAGTTTAGTAACATTGGAAGTGCTGTTTGCATCTTTAAGGGAAACGTTGCTTGTTCTGTGATGAGACAGTTGCTCATAATTAGGATGGAGCGACCACTTGATGTCAGGTTATCTTGTGGGTTGCTGTCCCTTTTGTGCGCTTGAAGAATCCTCTGTAGCAGTAGTGGGCAAATTCAAGGATTCAGGAGCCACACAGGCCCATCCCTGGTCCCCAGAGGGCCACAATCTTGAACCCCTATAAACATTTGAGTGTATGCATGTTGCTAGAATCCCCAGGGTTCCGCTAGACTGCATTTTGACCCACGAGGCCCACAGGTGTTGTCTTCTCCTGCTGCACTGCATTTGTCACCATATCAAGGCATCCTAGCTCCACCAAAATCTTTCCATTTTTAAAAAAGGGTTGTGAAAACCCCTTTTAAACAAGAATCATCATGTGCTTCTAAGTCAGTTCTGACATGGTGACCCTTTTCTAGATTTTCCAGGTAGAGAGTACTCAGAAGTGATTTACCTTTCCCTTCCTCTGGGGCCACCCTAGAACTGTGCAACTTGCCCTTGCAGGAGACACAGTGGGGAATCAAACTGCCAACCTCTGGCTCTATAGCCAGATACCTTGTGGTATCATGGATAACTTGTTATAAAAGGATGTTGTGTTTTGCAACAAAATTTGGGCAACCTTATGGAGACTTGGGAGGTGTAAAAATGGCCTGGAGAGTCACATGTTGCTCACTTACTACATATAAAGGATTGCAACCAAATATGATGGACCTAAACATGTGGTTGTTTCTCATTACATGGTTGCCCAGCTAGATGGGAAAGTGTCTATGTGAAGCCCCACAGAGTGCAAACCTGTACATTAGGAGTGGACAAAGTGGAGTTCTCCAGATATTGCTGGATCATATCAGTGCTCGCCACTACTGTAGTTATAATGGGTGGAATATACTCCAATGACATTTAGAATGCTATACTTTGCCAACTCCTGTGTTAAGAGTGTATGGTCTACAATGCATTAACACCCATGATAGTACCTACTACACCACTAGTGCAGCATTTATGATCACTTCTAAGGCATAGCAAGGAGTTTCTGTTTCATCCATAAGTACAGGAAAGTGAATTGTTGCATGGCTCCGAGTAGCAAAGTTTTGCTTCTCAGATGTAGACATTTGGGTGGCAACTTTGTGGTCATTTATATATTGTTCAGCCTCTGCTTGACAAAAAGGAAGAACATTGTTGAAATGCTAATTAGAATATCATTTTGTACATTAGATCTACATCTGAAAATAAATTTCCTTGTATCATTCAGCATGGCATTTTTGAAAGAGTTTTTGCTTTGACTCTGGGCACTGTTGTTTCTTTAGGACTTGTCTCATTGTTGGGTGAAGGTTTAAGTGTTGTGCTAAGAGACAGAATGACCTCCTTTAGCAAGGGAGCCTGCAGTTTTAAAATAACAGAGAATTCTCTGCTCTAATTAGGATCCAAGATATTATTGAATGAAGCACTTCTCACAAAGAAGCAAATGATTATTGGCTTTACTGAGAAAACACAGGCAGTACTTCTGTGGTTGCAAATTGTGATTAAACCCTTCTCGAGAAACGGAGAATATTATCAGTTAGATAATATTATTTTGAATAGAATAAATATTTCTAGTGGGAACAAATAACAGTTTCTGAGGACAAGTTATGAAAAGTGATAATAATTTCATAACTGAATAACATCATAAACCTCCTGCATGTATGATTTTGCTCTTTTGGGAACCTTTCCTTGTTGTTGTCAAGTCACCTGCTCAGCTCTTGTATCCTGTTGTAGTGGTCACGAAATGAGAAGGCTGATAGTTTAGGTGATCACAAGTAATTAAGAAAGCAATTAGTTTTAGAGAGAGAGCAAAGAAGTCAGTCACACACAGAGATGTCCGCCAGCGGAGTCCTCCACACACACCTCTCTCGGGCAACGCCCCCAGGAGGACTCCCTTTTATTAACCTTACAGATTGTTGATAGTATACAGATAGGATAATGGTTACATAATGCCAATTAGGATTGGCCAAAGAAAGGCTTTGAAGTTAGCTCTCTATCTCTATGAGAAAGAGGAAGAACGGGTAGCCGCTCCTCCCTCTCAGAAGCAGCTGCATCATATCCAGGAGAGTATGCTCTGCAAATGTAGAATCAGATAACAGCTTAGCAACCTTGGGGAGGGCCCCCCCACAGCCTGTGGTTTCCTTTAGGGAGTCAGTCCACCTCATATTTGATCTTCGTCTTTTAGAACAACTTAATACAGTGGTGCTGTTAACGATTACATCTTCAACCCCTCCGCCATGCCCTTTTATTATTTTAATTATTTTATTTCTTGTTGTTGTATTTCTTGTTTTTAATTTTGACACTTGATTATTTGTTCTGTATTGGTGTTTATGATGTTGTTGGCCCAGATGGTATACCATCCAGATGGGCGGTATAAAAATCAAGTCAAATCAATAATTGTGTGCCCTCAGGTCAACTCTGACTTAACGGTAGTTCTTTTTAGGGTTTTCTAGGTAGGAAATACTCAGAAGGGGTTCGCCATTCCCTTTTTCTGGGGGCATCCTTGGTTTGTGCACATTGCCCAAGACTACCTAGGCTGGCTCTTCTCCTTGGAGGCTCAGTGGAGCCTCCAGCTCTGCAACCAGATACCTAAATCATTGCGTTATCATAGGGTGGAAGAACTTTTCTATAAAGCTACTTAAAGCAAAGGCCCCATATAAAACAACCTTGACAGGTGGAAACTGGCCAAAAATTTGACCCAGTTTAGCCTCCTAGTTGAAGGATAATTGCTCAAGCAAAGTCCCTATCCCTCTGCTGCTGCTTGTGGTGCTGGGGTATTTCTGAGCACATTCTGCAAGCATGAAGCCTTGAGGTGCTCCCTAAGCTTTCTACCATTAGCCTCTCTTTCTGCACTGTACTGCTGGAAGTGCTCAGAAATACAATGAATTAGTCAAATTAAGCCAGTTGGAACAAAATAGTCAAATCAAAATGACATCAAAAGAAACCAATTGGAATTAGGTGCCACTCATCCAAATTCAATGTACTTGAAAATCAGTTATATGCCAGCTAGCCAAACTTGAAGGTAGTGAAAACCAATTGAGATTTCATAGGAGACCATCCATTTCCATGTGTAGCATATGGTTGGAATCTGAAGAAGATTTTTGTATGTCAGTGCACAGCAAGTGGACACGTAAAAATTATGTTCAGATCCGAAACTAGGAAAGTGGAGCAGGAAAGGTTGCCTCCTTGAAGCGTTCTGCGTTCCAACAAAAGCACTGAAGCAAAATTATCATCGCAAAGGCAGTTGGTGTTTCCTGAATTGATTATTTTCCCACCTATGGGAAAACGGACTAATTGTACAGAAGTACCCTCCACCAAGGAGCAGGATGAGGTGAATCAGCATTCTGAAAATGGAAACCACTATGTTTCTCAGATAATTTTGGACTATGTACTTAGTGGACATAGTTACAAACATATGTTACTTCATTGATTTCCCTCTTCTAAAATGGGTGTTTTTAACTCTTTGTTTTTGGCTGACCTCTCTTGTAAATTTTGCAAATATCGATGTCTTGATGCAAGCTGCTCTTGTTGAATAGCACCATCCCTTAACACACCTTTCACAGATAGGAAACAGAATCCTAGCACTGGAGTCCTTTGAGGGAGAACATGTGATAAATAACAGCAATCGTGGGGTTTCAAAAAACACCTTGCGTTTTATTACATGTCCTTTATTACATGCAAAGAATGTAAGAGAAGTTAACCTTCTGTTTCCTGTCTATATAGCAGCTTTGGCAGGGGTGCTACCGAACGGAGAATCAGTGATGTGTGCATGCTCAAATCTTTCATGATTCACCACATGATTTGTATAATGAACAGAATAATTTGCATAATATGCAAATATGCCCTCCTGCATTTGTGGAACTAGAATATAGCAATACTTAGAAAGAGAGGAAGATAAATTTATGGTATCTGGTAAGAGTGGGGATGAGAGTTAGAAAAGGATGAATGAGGGCTGGACTGGAGAGAGAGAGAGAGAAAGTTCAGGAGCAAGGGAAAAATGTATGGATGGGGAAAGAGTACAGAAGAAAAGAAAGCACCAGAGGAGGACTAAGACTTTTTTATCCACAGTTTGTGAAACTGAGCCAAGATGAATGGTGGAAACAGAGAAGGACCTTTGAGGCAGAAGAGAAACAGGATTGAGGTGAGGAGCATAGAGTTTCTAACCCAGGCGAAGCTGGTAGTGGGTGAATTAGTACCAGAGTGCAGAGGAGAGAGAAGTAGAGAGACTTGGAACCAAGACTGAATCTTTACGAGGTGGGGTGGGGTGGAACTAGTGAATGTTAAATCTGAGTGGAGCTGAGCATGTTCTCCAGTATCCTATAAAGGGCTGGACTGAGGATTTCAATAAGCTGAGGGATTGCTGAGGAGGGAAGGGAGGTGATGGGGATGCCCCCTTCCACTTGGCCTGCTCATGTGCCTAAATCTGTACTTGGCAAATAGAATGTCAGGGTGTGATGCTCTATATTATTATCCAGCAGTAAATACTTGTGAATTAAATGGAGCTTACTGATGGCTGTAGAGCTGCACTGTTAGTCAGTGGAAAATATTAGCTATATTTTGATTGTGACTATTCCTAATCTTAGAGTGAGACAAAAATACACACAAGAACAAAACAATTTAAAAGCATAAAGAGGTAGTGTAAGTTCTTTTCTAATAGCAGGGGGTATAGCATTCAGAAAATGAATGCTGTGAAAACCTTTTCTAAAGGGACAACATGTCCTCTTTAGCAGATTATTGATAATTATTGAAAATCTATTTACTAGTAACCATACAAACTTTCCAAGGTCATGACATTGCTTGGAACTATTCAGGTATGCAGTGAACGTTTGGCTTGAAAAATATGCTACTTCTTAACTTTATAACAAAATTTGCAAAATAGCTTAGATAAAATGAATTCCTTTCCATTTGTGCATTATGTACATTTCAAGCCTTTCAGTCACTCCATGATTTGGCAGTTCTTTTACCATTCTCCCACTAAGAAAAGTAGTTTCCGTAATTAGGGAGTTTAGAGCAATTACGGAATCACATGTAATTACACTTAGGAAAGAAAACAAAATAAAAACATTCTGAAGTGAGTTTTAAAAGAGCTGAAAGCCGGCTAATGAAGATGCCAAGGAACTGCTTGTCTGGCTCTGCAATTTACTAATCACACCGTTGTAAAGAGGTGTGAGAAGCACAGACAGGTCTGGCGTCCCTGTCCTTATCTGTTACGTATTTTGTCCTGTCTGTTTCTGTATGAATGTAAGCATGAATGTAGTGTAGTTACAGTTATTGGTGAACATACACACATACCTCTATATGGTTGTACTTACAGTTATATGTCTTGAGTTTCCAGCAGAGGGAAGAAAAATGCTGGGGAGGAAAGGGTGTACTGTGGTCAAATGTGGACTTTTTTTTTTTTTTTTTTTTCTGTATCTTTAAATGATTAAAAAAAGAAAGAGAGGCATTCAAAAATGTAGATCAAGGAAGACTTCGTAAAGGTCTCCTATTCTCTGAAGTCACACATTTTTGAGCAAAAGATGATGAATAAATGATACATTTAAAAAAAAATCAGAGCTAAAGGACAGAAATGTCTCAAATTCTGACAATATATAATTAAGCAGTTCATAATCAAGGATCTGAGTAGGTTCGTGAATTCTTTTCTTCAGTTTAATTGCTAAAATTGAATCTCTATCTTGTTTCATCTTTTCCTTATACAAAACTCTTTTCTTAAGTCTTCTCCTTTCTGTACCTCTCTTACATCTATCTGTCCATTGCTCTGCCCAAAGATACTGGTACGAGATGCAGGACAGATAAAATAAGTATTATTGATTGATTGGTTTAAAATATTTTACCCCACTTTTCTCATTAAAAGGGCCCAAGGCGGCTTAATGTCATTAAAAAGACAATATTTAAAAGTTTAAAACAGTAAGTATGCAAATATTTAAAAAGAACTAAACAAGTATTATATTAAAAATGGCAAATAAAATCAATACTAAAAGCACATGTAAAAGCAACAGAGCACAACAGTCCATTTAAAAAAATTCTCTCAGACTACCAGTCAGTAAAGGAAATCCTGTCTGAAGAAAAAGGTCTTCTCCGGCTTATGGAAAGACAGATGGGGCCAGCCTGGGAGGGAGTTCCAGAGTCTGGGAGCAGTGACAGAGAAGGCCCTCTTCCGTCTCCCCACCAAACACACTTCCGAGGGTGGTGGGACCGAGAGCAAGGCCTCCCGTAATGATCTTAATGTCTCTGCAGGCTCATAAAGGGAGATGCAGTCTTAGATACATTGGACCCAAACCATTTAGGGCTTTATAGGTTAAAACCAGCACTTTGAATTGTGACTGGAAACAGATCAGCAGCCAGTGGGGCTGCAGTAATGAG
This sequence comes from Intellagama lesueurii, assembly GCA_037013535.1. NCBI lineage: Eukaryota > Metazoa > Chordata > Lepidosauria > Squamata > Agamidae > Intellagama > Intellagama lesueurii. The sequence continues at coordinate 134,505,549 of JBAJHW010000001.1, read as the reverse complement.
GGAGTTATATGTTTCCTATAAACAGCCCCAGTTTGCAATCTGGCTGCTGTGTTTTGTATCCACTAGAGATTCTGAACAGTTTCCAAAGCACCATGTAGAGTGTGTTACAGTGATCCAGCCAAAATGTAACTAGGGTTCATGTCACCTTGGACCAGTCAAACATCTCTAGAAACAAGTGCAGCTGGCATGCTAGTACTTCTTTACATAGCATATAGTTAAACTGTGGACTTCATTGCCATAAGAAAAGTATATGTGTGCGTGTGTGTGCGCGCGTGTATGCATGTTTTTAAGACATTCACATTCTGCCCTGTATCTTAAGATCTCAGGATGGATTACCAGAATAAACACAATGTAAAACAATTCAATATTTTAAAACATTAAAAATGATATAGGACATCAAAACGGACAACAAGAAAGAAGCCTCCACAGCCTATTAAAGTCATGATGGCAGTGGTGGCAGGCAACTTGAATAGCTTTCAAAGTGGGCTACATAAATTCACGGAAAGTAAGGCTATCAAAGTCATTGAAGCCGTATATCATGCATATCATGTATTTCATGGAGGATTTATGTCTCCGTGTATCAGTTATTGGAGAAATACAGGATTTAGTTGCATTCATGTCCTGCTGGCTGGCTCCCCTCAGGCAAATAATTGACCACTATGTGATCCGAATTTTGGACTCTACAAGCCTTTGATCTGTATGGTTCCGCAAGGCTTTTCTTATGTTCTTAAAGCATTCGTTTTTCCTCTTCCTCATATTCCTCCCCCTCCCCTTCTTTGGTTCAGAGATAAGATAAGGACATGATAGAAGTTTATAACAGTCATGTGATTAAAGAAAATAAAATCTTCCTCTGGCATCTTCCCAGAGGTTACTCTCATTTAATAGCCAAACTGAAGCGTGGAAGGAAGTTGCGTGTTGGGTACACTTGGTGGCTAATGGCCTCTAAGCATTCAAAGAGTCTTATGTGCTGAGCCCATATCCTGAATGTGCTTGATCTCCCTACTATTGAGGGGCAAGATTTTTATATTTGTATAAAATACACGTCTTAGTTACATCCTAGCTGGCTTACTAGAACACACTCTATGTGGGGCTGCCTATGGGAAGTGTCAGGAGACTTCAGTGGGTCCAAAATGCAGCAGCCAGATTGCTGACTGGGCCTGGTTACAGGGATCACATAACTTCTCTGTTACAGCAGCTGCACTGGCTGCTAATCCATTTCTGATCACAATTCAAAGTGATGGTTCTAACCTATAAAGCCCTTAAATGGCATGGGGTCAAGCTATCTCAGGGACCACATCCTCATTGATGAGCCTGCTCAGGTGTTAATCATCAGCAGAGGTCTTTCTCTTGGTCCCGCCACCTTCACAGGTGCATTTGGTGAGGGCACAGGAGAAGACCTTCTCTGTCACTGCTCCCAGACTCTGGAACTCCCTCTGACAGGGGGCTAGATTAACTCCATGTTTGTTCTCCTTCCACAAACAGGTGAAGACCTTTCTCTTCAGACAAGCTTTCCCAGAGTGAATGGCTGCTGAGTGGGGGTTTTTTAAAAGTGGATTGTTGTACCTTACTGCATTGAATGTGTTTTGATGTTTCTTATGTTTTTTGGTATTGTATTCATTAATCCTTTTAGTATTGTGTACTCACCATTGCTAGTGTAAAACACTGTATTTTAATTATGTAAGCCACCTTGGGTCCTTTTTAAGAAGAAAGATGGGTTTTAAATAGTTTAAATAAAATTAAATAATAAATTTCCATATGGAAATAACAGTTCCCCCTCCCACACACAAGATTTGCAACAGAATGCGTCTTGTCATAAAAATCCAAATATTGCTAAGATTCACAATCTCTTTCAGAGAGGAAACATGCATGGAGTCATGTCCAAAATGTGCATAACAACAACATAATATATTTCAAGAGTCTGCAGAAAGAGACATGCCTCAGTGAGAAAATGTAAGCCACATATTAAAAAATGTAAGCCACATATAAGAAAATGTAACCCATAGATTTTGTGCAACTAACGCCACTGGCTATCTTGGCTGCAATATTCTGGGGACTGTCCTCCATCCGACAAAAGTAATTTTTCACATCTACAGCAAAGACCGATTCAATATGTACGGCATCCCATGTTTTGGATGATGGGGTTTCAATTCTGTTTTAACTTAGACATTAGTTTTGTATTTGCAGTGTTTCTCAGGGGACCCCCTGCTTGCTTTATTAGAAATCATCCCTGCATTTACCTGCAGTGGAAAATAATAATAAATAGGATTAAACCTGTGATCTAGAAGCAACTCAACCCCCTGCGGGTCTTGTGACACTCTTCTGATAGCATCTTCAGTTTAAGGAACTGCGTTTTTCATCCTTCACAAAGCTTTCTTTTTAGAAACAAACTAAGCTGGTGTTTGGCACTCCCATGTAAGTGCTGTTATCAGTTTTTAGATACAGCTGAGTAATGATGACACTCAGCTTGATTTACATCTTTTTGTTCTCCATGACACACACAACGCTACACTTTCAGCTTGCAGTGAGTTGGACTGTAGAATAGGGATACGGTATCTCCAGAGTGGCAGGGTTTCTAGTTTGCGTGAATTGATAGGAGGCAGCCAAGAGAATTTAGGAAGACAGGGAGGAATTTTAACAGACCCTGTTTGTCCTACTTCTTGCTTGACCTTGGTGAAAGGAAGCTTGTCCAAGGGGGTCTGACTAGGGCAAGAGTATATTGGTCAGAAACTTCTTAAGATAAAATAAAGTCAAACTCACATAAGATACTTTAGCTTACACTCTTTTTGCACCCTTGAGAAATATACACATTTCTTCCAGTGTAAATATACCTGAACAAGAATGGGTAGTACAACTGTACTAAAACTATGAAAAGGGTTGTGTACAAATCTTTATGTGAACACATTTTTGTGCAGTGTGGTGAACATATACAACCACATTTTGTGAAGATGGTATGTTACATATTGGACTCAGGCACATTGAAATAATTTAAATAATCATAAGTTTGGGTAAGTGTCAGTGACTTCACCTTGTCTCATATTCACACAAATGTTGTGTTACATGTTCAGTTCATCTGGAAATATGGGTTAATTGTTTAGCCAGAGAACTTTTCATTTCATAAGCCACACAGAAGAAGATCTTCAATTTGGTTCTTGTGGAAGATTTTCTCTAAAAGTTCAGCCCCTTACAATTTACACTTCCCGTTCCTTCTGTTTATGAAAAGTGCCTGATGCAGCAAAAAACACTGCAAAATGTTCTCCTTGTCAGTTTAGCCCCCCACCCCCTTTTTATAGTTTCAGAAACATAATGAATTGGGGTAAACATTTTCCAACAAAAAAAGGCTATGGTTGCAGTCTTCTTTCTAAACACTTTTCAGACAAAGCATGCACCCCCATCTATGTTTTTTCTTTTTCTTTTTGCAACTGCAGTATTTTTTGTCCCAATCATTAATTATATTGTGGGGTGGGGTGCGGGGAGGTCAAAAGGAAAAGGCAAATCTCATCATGATAAGAAGTGCCTCAGAAATACATGGCAGCAGACTTAAGTGCAGGTCTTCTGTGACAACAGCGGTGGCTTTCATTCTGGGACATTTTGAGCGTAGTTTGCAGACCACAACAGCATAAATTTCTTCAGTTTTGTTCCATGAAAATTAACCTGGTTTTCGAATAGTGGGTTGTTGTTTATTTATCACCAACAAAATATTCACAGCTTACCAGTGTTGAACTTTCTTAGTGTGTTAATGGTGGTTCTGCCACCGTGGTTCCTGCCCCCCGCCCTTCCCTCACTGAGGAGGAGTCTGATGCTGAAGCATGCTGCTGCTGCAGATGTTGCTGTCTCACCTGCATCAAATACAGGGAAAGAAAGACTCAAAAGAGACTTCCCTGCCTGAGGCCACCCTCTTTTGTGACTTTGTGAATGCTGTGTGCACAAATGGAATACAGGATGTGCACACAGCCTTATCAGAAATGAGAAAACAACCAAGAGTAGCTTTAAATCGTCTTACTCTTTTTAGAGTATCCATGTTGGGGGAGGGAGGGAGAAGTATAGAGAAAATGAGAAAGGCAAATAACAGTGATAGAGAATCATAGTGTTTGAACATGGGTAAAAATAGTTAAAAGCAAATGAAACACCAAGGAATAGTATTTACAGCGAGGTAGGCTAAAGAACAAGGAGAAATAGAGGCTTTTAAAACAGGAACAAAAATGTATTAGAAGAAAGAAAGTAATGAAGTTACCTGAATTGAAAGCTCTTCGCACCTATAAAAGCTGAGGATTTACATACTAAACCCTTGTTCTGAATTGACTGAGCAGAGGACAGGAAATAATCTGTTTTGAAATTGGGGAGGAAATTAAAATGCAGCTCAGTGTCTTATGTTCTTCATTTGCTGTTTGAAGACTTTGGGCAGCTGCCAGCTATGAGGAAAAAGCTCCCTATCTTGGTGTATATAATTTGGGTTAGGAAAACTCAGCATGTACAAATGAGACCTTGATGGGACTTTTATATAAACACAAATCTAATGTTACTTTTGCTGTAATGAGGATGGAATACAAGGTTGCATTTAGATCCCAGTAGTCCAGATATGGCTTATGTGCTAGTAATGGTTTAGAATTAAATTCCTCTCTTCCTGTACATGAGAACTGCTACATTGCTCTCGTATAGGTTATTCTGCTGGCTAACAGACCTAAAGAAAAACAATATTTTAACAAAATATTCAAAAGGAACATAAAAACCTGCTTTTTCTTGTTGTTGCTTCCACATTAGGGAACCATTCCCTAAAGCAACTGAAGATTTTACAGTGGATTACTCATGAGTTGAGTAACCTGAGGGACAGAAGGAGGAAGTCTTTAAATACTGAAAATCTCCCCCTGCTGGTGACATCAGCACCTTTTTGCAGGTGTTATTTATGCAACAAGACTTTGACCAGTGGTTGGAATACTAGGCTTGGAAAATGGAGAGCTAAGTCCAAGTCTTTGGTTAGCCATGAAATTTATTTGGACCCATCAGTACTTCTCAGACAACCTTACATTACAAGTCTGTTTTTGGAATGCAATGAAGAGAGAGCAACTGTGTATACTAGCTTTGTTCATGTAACTAAACTATGGCATTTTGCCACATAAATGTCTGGTGATGTTCTCAAGAGTGGCTATTGTTTTACCATTTACTGTTACTGGTTGCAAAATACAAAACAAACAAAACAACAACTACTACAGATTCATGAGAATACCACAGGAGTGATACTGTGTCAGTCTATTTGCGGGGTGGGGGTGAAACTGGAAGGGAAAGTGAGGGCCAACTGCAAACATCCTTATCTCATTTCTTTCAGATATGCACAGTGATTCATTTTCACTGGAAAACACTCTTGCTTAACTTTGTCAAATTTGACTTTTCATAATACCCTTTTACATCTTCTTTCTAAACCCCCACCCCCACAAGCTGCTGTTTTGTTTCACTTCTATATGATATGTTGGAGCAGGGAATGAGAGCCTTTCTGCTTGTTTATGACTATTCTTCCTTTCCTCAGGGCAGCACTTAGCTAAACTCTCAGAAGCCCTTGGAAGATAAAATGGAGCCTGACGTTTCTTAGAGGCCATAGAATCATAGAGTCATAGAGCTGTAAAGCTGTAAGGGATCCCGAGGTTCACCAAGTCCAACATCTGGCAAAGCAGGAAATAAAGTGCATAATAACAGATCTTAGAGACTAGATAATTTCTTTTTCTTTCTTTCTTTCTTTCTTTCTTTCTTTCTTTCTTTCTTTCTTTCTTTCTTTCTTTCTTTCTTTCTTTCTTTCTTTCTTTCTTTCTTTCTTTCTTTCTTTCTTTCTTTCTTTTTGGACTGCAGCTCCCATAATCCCATGGCCAGCATTCATTGCTGTGGCTTCATTGCTTTCTATGCATTGTTTGAAGGCAACTCTGCAAACAGATTCTCAGCTCCATTGGGAGACAGAACTGTGTGTTCCACCCAACCTTCAACATCTTGCTGAAGTTTTTTTTTAAAAAAATCTAAATACAGTATGGTCTTTGGATGGTCCTTGGATCAGAGACTGTCTGAGAACAGAATATATACTACTTTTTGTTATGTGGCAGAAGGAAGATGGAATATGAGTGTATTGCCAAAAGATAATTCATATGAGTTCATTTAGGACTGAATCAGATTGAGCCTAGTTAATGTAGCATTCAGGTTGAGTGGAACACAGGTGGGGGAAACCCGTAGAATGACAACAAAAGTTGGTTCTCTGCTCACCACTAGCATAAATATACTACAAGTTAGCTGCACAGGCATTATTTTCTTCTGATCTTTCTTTACTTCAGCTGTTGGTAGGGGGGATGCTTTAACTTTCAGCCAGGTACTAGGGCTAGACAGCAGGGCTGAGCCATATTTGATAGTCCATAGTTGAAATTCTATGGCTTTGTTATACCTGGGGAAGGCAAATGGTGTAACATTCAGTTGCTTCTAGCTGGAAATTGTAGCTGGGATTCTCGAGCGCACACCAAGCCGGCAAGCGTTTCCACCCCTAAGAATCCTAGTGTGAAGCATTAATTTCATCCCATGTTTGATAAAGCATGCAGCGTGCAGGGATCCAACATAAATGATTTTAATACATGAGGTGAAATTCTCCCTTATAACATCTGCCCAGTTCATACAGCTGGACCAAGACAATGAAACTGGAAGAATTCTTGTTGTTTGTGGCTGTAATCTCTTATTTCACATCCTCTTATTGCACAATATACATATTGTGGGATAAAAATACTCATTTTATTAAATATTTCAAAGAGGTTTGTGTGTGTGTGTGTGAAGAGCAACAGAAAGAGATGCTGGTGATTGAATCATGTTGTACAACTACATGTAATTTTTACTAGTGGGATTATTATTATTTTCTTTTTAAAGATGAAACTTGTCCTTTAAAATTGATGTCTATTCAGTCAGGGTCGTGGCAGTCAGAGTAGCAGTGGTGTCATAGTCCCGATGCATGGAGGGGACTCCCTTTCATTGCATTGTAAAGTCTTACACCAATGACATGCCATGACAAAACTTTTATCCCTGTCAAAATCTATTTTGACGTTTTTGCTCTGCGTTGGAATATCCACAATTGTTTCCCATTCCTTGACTCATTCCCTTTTGCGTGCTGTCATAGTTGTGCCATGCCAGCCTTCTTATTAGTCAGAAGAGTAATGTCTTTTTCAGGTGCCTGAGTGCTTGTGAAAACTGCTGTGTTTATATCCTTAGGAAAAGCAACCTCCTACTTACCAAGAGAGGAATTACCGTTTGGGTAGATGCAATCTTGTTAATGTTCTTACCGTAACCGCCCAGTCTTCTTTAAGCTCAACCTGAAAAGAGCTCATTCATTCTTAATGGCATCTTCATGTCTACCTTTATGCCGGAGCTGCAAGCCAAGAACTTGACAGATGTGCAACACAACTCCGGTTGCGTAGCAATAATCTTGAGATGCAACCATCTTAAACTTGATTAAAACCTATATCCCTGAGAAATATGACATATTTCTGCTGTGTCCTACTACATTTTCTAGACTTGCTGATATTTTATTCTTGTTTCTTCCATCTTGTTTCCTTTCCAGACTTTTCATTCTTTCTCTCCTTAACTCTATCTTCAGATGATGTGTTCACACTTTCTAATTTCTCCAGTGTTTTCCATATTACTCTATTTGTATAGATCTTGGTCCTCTTGGTAAAAAGATTATATGCATAATTACACTGCCTTACTTTTTTTAAAAAAGTTTTTGCACGTTGTGTTTCTGTTGTGTTTTGAGTGGATTTTATTGTACATTGGTTTGAGGGCCATGATTTGTAGAAAAGGAATCTACAATATTAATATATTCTTAGCAGATTTAAATAAGAAACTTCTGCATATCTATATAGGCTGGGGCACTGGTTAATGTTTTGGTAATAGTACTAAAACAGTACTACTAGCATTCTAATGAGAAAAATAAGGAGCTGAATTAGGCCATCATTCCACCTAAATATGTGCAAAGCAGACACTTCCTTATTAATTATGTGCAAATCACATGCACCCTTTCAAATATTATTTTATTGCATTATTATGCCAGTCAGTATGCATGCAGCCCTTTGATGTAATTCAGGCCAGGGCTGAACAACATGAGACCTTCCATATGATCCTGAACTGCAACGTTCCTCAACCACATTCCCGTTGGCCGTGCCAGGTATTGCTGGCAGGTGTTGCAGTCGGATAACATGAAGAGAGCCACTCTTTCCAGCCAAGCTTCTTCCTTTCTTGCCCTGACTTTTGTGATTTGTGTCTCCTGTATGAAGAATTCACAAGGGGGTTGGGGTTGGCTTATATAAAGGGAAAGACTGTTTTCCCATCTTTCATAAGAGAGCTTCATGAAATAAGCAGAACTATTGTTTCTATATTACAAATAGGGCATGGGGGTAATGACAAAGGCTTTGTGTCCAAATCATCTAATGAACCCCTTGGAGAAGTGCAAAATGTAGTCTAGATCTCTCCCATTCAAGTCCACCTCGCTGTAACTTGCATCAGAGTCAAATGCAGGTGAATTTTACATACAGTTTTTTTTTTAATTTTCTGTGCATTTTTAAAACAACAAACAAAAGCATTCCCTTTTTCTTAACTCTGGCTTGTTATATTGCATTTATTTCATCTTCTGTACATGTGTGCATCTGTCTATCTTTGTGTATGTATGAGTCTGTCTACCTGTCTGTTTGTATGCATGTATTTTGACTTGGCGGTCTCTCCAGTGGCCTGATATTTTTCCTGCTTTTTGTCTTTTCTCCCTCAGCACACAAAGGAATCGTGTTTTTATAGTCTTCCTGCCTCCATTTTACTGTGCTAATACTCACACCATATCACACCAGATGAAAACTGTGCTCTGAATGGGTGCTATCCACACCTGTAGATGGATAAATCAAGAGCTATGAACTGTAAAGGTGTCACATAAAACATTCTCTAGGAGGCTTAAGTGGGAATTAAGTGACGGTTTGTTTTTAGCACAAGTCCATTCCAAAGTGCCAAATTCTGTATGTCCTGCAAATCCACTTTCGTTTCCACCCATCTCAGTGTGAATCAAATGTGATGTAGTTTGTTTTCTGTGACATTATAAAATCAGAAAACTTTGGCAGCTTACATTTCTCCGTTCCTTCTGATTTCCACCTAGTTTGGGTTAGCTCAGTGTGTTGCCAATCTTGGGCAAAGAACAGCTGCCAGCTTGCTGCGCAGGCCTCAAGGATAAATGTCAGTGAGCTCATGTGCATCAGGGGCTTGTTCTCCAGAGATTGCATCTCTGTAGCAGCTCAGTGAAGCTCTACAAAATACCAGCTACACTTAGGTCTGACAATCATTTGAATCTTGGTGCATGTCAGCATTGTCCTGAGATCAAGGGTGGCAGAATGGTGATCTCTAGTGGGACGGAAACAGATGTCAAGCCGCTCCAGCAGTCTTCCTCCTTGTTGAACACAGATAAGTTTGAAATCACTTTAGGTCATGAAAAAAAAATGCCTGCAAGAAGGCAAATTCATCATGAGGTGAAATGATGAGATAAGGGCTGGGGAAACTGCTTACAGAGGCTTCAGCTCCTTCCAAGCACTGATCACTATAACAACCTTTTTGATTTGTCAGCTTTAATTAACACAGCTGTTTGTGACAAAATCTGCTTCAAGCAAGTAGCCTGGCTGCAGACGTCTTTATCTCAGAGATTTCAGCAGTGATAGCTGTTGAAGTGATCGTTTTGAATTTTGGTTAAATTCTTCTAGCTGCATGGCAGAAGTGCAGGGATTCACAGAGCAGAATAGCTTCAAATTTCCCAGATTAGTGCACCTCTGTTTCTCATCAACTGGCACTTACAGTCTCAGTAACTCAATTTGAGACATTAGTGACAGAAAGAATAAAAAGTTTAATTACTTACAATAGAACAGATCAAACAGCAAACTGACAAACATGGCTGACTGATTTTCATCAACAGACCTCAACAGCTTACACTGACTACTTCCAACAGACAAAAGGGAGGTAAAAAGCTCAAATGCAGAGAGGCGGGGCTCTCTTTGAATTCAAAGACAGGAAAGGAACAATTGGTTAGTGCTGGATAGATTGACAGTTACCCCAGACAAAAAAGGTCCCTCCCAGCTATACCCACTAGAGGCAGCATGCAAATACTCCAATAGTAGCTTCAGCTTGGCCAACCACACAAGTTCTTCTGGGAGGCACCCAATGTATGCTCTAATAATCAGAGCACCACATATGACTGTCTCAAGTATTAATTACTTTCTTGAACACATGGCTGCAACTCTGAATGTAAGGACGAGGATCAGCAATGTTAGCTGCATTCAAGAATTGATCTATGACTTTTCTGTCCCTCTAGCATGGTGTCAGTGTGTAAGGAAACAAAAGCTACTTATGGCTGAGGTTTTTCAATTAACTTTCTTCGAAGGGAGAATTTATCATCACCATCATCGTCACTTTTACTGCTACTGCTTTTTTACCTTTATATTACAAACTTTAAATAAATATGGAGGAAGGCCTCTGGGAAACAAACATGGTGAGGAAACCATGCAACAAAAAAGGAGTTTCGAGATGGTTGTGTGCATGAAGAGGTATTTATTTGTCTGGGGCATTCTTCAGTAAGGTCTGTACAACCTTCACTGCGAAATGTACATGCAAGTATTGCTACTTTAGTGATTGTGCTTCTGAGGATTAACTTCAACATTTTCATGATAAAACTTGAAGCACTATTAAAAAGATCTGCAAAGTCACTTGGCCTGCAGACTGTGACACAAAAATATCCATTACATTCCATGTCACCATGACTGTGAGTTCTAGCTACGGCATTTCTGGGAGATACACTGGCAAAATAAGATAGTACCAGAAAGACGGGATACAATTAAAATAAAATTAATGCAAGTGTGAACAGTAATGAAAGGGGGAAGGCACCAAGCAACCAAGAAAGTAAGTTTGCACAGATGGAATGGCGTGGCAAAGCTCACAGAAAGCAAACATGCATTTCGAAGTGCAGAGTGGCATACCTTCAGATAGTCTGGATAGACGTGAGGTTATTTCAGCAACAGTTGTTAGCAGGAATGTCTGCTCCAAAAAGCAACCACGATCATAATCACTGAGCAGGAGAACAGAAATGTCTGCCTAAGAAGAAAAATAAGCATTCACAATGGTCATCTCAGGGCTCTGTTCAGTTTAAGCAGCAGAGGCCAAAACCAAAGCAATTGCTGCAGGGGTGGGACGTATGTGTGTGAGAGAATTGCCATGTTTAACCCAAATAACAGAATGGGCGTCTGCATTGGTACACATGGTTTGCTTTTTTGTGCTTTTATGGCAAAATTCACATTGTGCTTTTCCCTGATACTAACCTGCAAACAGTGTTAAAGGTGTGCGTGAGGAATTCTATCTTCAATTAAGCAACAAAGGACTTTTCTATGTTCTGGTTGTTGCCCCCCCCCCCCCCCAAGGGTTGGGTGCCTCAACAGTTTGGAGATTTTCACAATATGCAATCAGTTTTAATCCATAAACATAGTCCCACAATATCTGGCTGGAATAAACCTGGTTCAGTGGGAATTTTCTAGTTGTGTTTTATTTACCTATGGAGTCTTGAAGTGTTGAAGATGCTTGTGTTGTGGCGTTTACCCTTGTGGCCCCTGCTTGTTTTTCCCTCACAAAGGCTCACGTCGCATTTTCTTCTCGCTGCCACCAGTGGATTACTTCAATCCACAATTTAAATGATGTATGTCAGAACACTTGTCTTGTGAACAGAAACAGAACTTATTTATTGAAGTGAACCAGATTGAATAGTAATAGAAGTTTCTCAGATACACATTATGCATAAACAAATCATCAACAGTCCTCTCAGTACATACTTCTTTTCTCTTGCAATCCCATTACCACCTTCTCTACCTATTTTCCTAATCAGTTCTATCTCTCTGATTAACCCTATCTATCTCAGTATCTGTTCCCTCTCTCTCTGACTAACCAGCCCTATCTCTATCAGTACGTATCTCATCCCAATCTCCTGCCAAGCCTCATGTAGCTGCTGACTCTGCCTCTCCAGTCCTCTCATAGGTTCATGCAAATCAGCTCATGAATATGAATGGCATGAGTGACATGGGCGATCGCCACACTGCCTATCAACAAAAGAGGGCCCTCATGATGAGATATTTGAAGCCCAACACCAAGCACACCATTCCACAGGTAGACTGAGATCTGAATGGCATAGGAGCTGTCTTGCCATTGCAGAATGAGTCCTCTACAGCTTGGTCCACAGGCCACTGACATGTTAATCCCTTGGAGTTTATACCAAAACATAACAGTGGAAAGCAGTGACTTTTGTAAGGATATTACAAGGACACTGTCTTTTATTTCATTCTTTTCTTCTAATAACTGCCACTGTATATCACCTTCCATACTGCTAATGTGTCATGTCACTCATTAAAGTTGGAACAGAGGTATGAATCGTATTAGAAGGTATGTGGAAAACCTACTTCCTACAGATGGGCTTCATGTGAAGGAAGAAAGTGTGCTTCTCACACTTCATGCTCTGTTCAGTTAGTTATATGCTGAATGGCTAAGTGTAAGGAGTGATGTTTTGGAGATTAAACATTTCCTACTTCTGTCCCAAGGCTTCCATGGCTCTTGTGTAATCTCTTTCATTACTGGTAAGCTGTGGGAACTGGGATGGGAGAAGGAAGTCTTTGATTACCAAAAGTCACTGCTGCAAAGATGACTTCTGGTAGTTAAAGACTTTGTCCTCCTGTCCCATAGTTCCCACAGTCTCCTAACAGTGAAAAATAAAATTACATTGTTACTGTGGGAGCCTAGGGACAGAAGTAGGAAGTATTTAATTTCCAAAAAAATTGATCCTGCTGATGGCAACATTATGTGTGGGCATAAGTTATGGAATAGGATTTTGAAACATAAACATAATTAATTCAGTTTACAACCATGCAAAATCAGCTGACATTGTTTAAAAACAACAACAGAAACAAAAGAACAGCACTTGCCATTAACATGTCTTACTCAGTGGCCAAAGGCCTGTTTAAACAAAGATGTTTTGGCTTGCTGACATCAAGGAGAGAGCTGACCTAGTTTGTTTCAGAAGGCCTTCCAAAGCCTAGAAGCAGCTGCCAAGAAGGCCCTTTCTCTTGTCCTCATCAGGCATGGTAATGAGGTTGCTAGGACAGACAGAAAGATATTTCTTGAGGATCTTAAGACTTGTAGAGACTCAGATACTGAATGATAGTAGCGCAGAGAAGGAAAATGCAGAAAAGTATCTTCCTTTGAACCATTTTCTTAGAATCATGTTGCTTTTTGCTGGAAAAACTTAACAGAATCCTCTTTTTAAACCACACAGGTAAATTATACAAATGAGAATGTCTTTTCTCTCCCTCCAGCCCTGATGATAAGAACCATACATATTCACACTTATCAACTGTATCCCTCTGAGATGATTTTTAAAGCTGATCTTCCTCCTTCCTGCTCTTAAAAATTGATGTGCTGACTCCTTATTCTCTCTTTCCGCCCAACAACCCGCCTCAACGTATAATAGTTTTCTAGGCACTGCCATTGTCATTTAAAGTATATTGCCCAAGCTATTTATGGTTCTCATTACCACAGTCAGTTTCCTTTCTGAAGCTTTCTGAAAACCAAAGACCTTTTTGCTCATCAGCATTCATAGGATAGTGCTTAATGTTGTGCAAGTGGATCTCCTGTCACACAGTAGAACTCCTGTTTCTTTCTTCTTCTTCTTTTTTGCCCCTCAACATGTTTGCTCATTTTATACCTGCTCTGGACAGCCCCTCGATTTTTGAGTGCACATGCAGGGAAACGAGAGATCTGTTCCTCTACCAGGGACTGTCTTGACATGGACACTATCAGATTATAACCCACTGCTCACATCTAAGATCTTCCAAGCTGACCATGCACAATTTCAGACTGACACTTTCTAACTGCATATTAGACTGAAAAGTAACTTCACTACAGTAACATGATCATGAGATGTTTACATCAGAAGTTACAAAGCTGAATATTGTTTAAATCCATTGTCCAGCCATAATTCATGGAACTGTGAAATTCAGTGCTTGCTATTTCGACTGCTTGATAGCTGAATGGTTTAGGTAAACCAGAGGTTTGGATTTTGATACCCCACTGTGCCTCAATGATCCATAGGGCCCTTTCCAGCTGCGCAGTTCTAAGAAAAATGAGCACAATAAATCAAAATGGGGTTCTGGCTATTTTTGGTTTTCTTTCCTTTTTTTCCACGATGGGTGCAGTAGAAGAGACCAAAGAGGTAGAATTTTCAGGGTCAGAAAAAGAAGCAACATCTTTTGGATTTTCTGACCTTGGCAAGTAAACTTGACGTTCTACTTGAGGCCTGCTGCTACATGCCAGAGGTGACATTAATAGTGAGATGAGTATACTGTTACTGCATTGTGAGCATGCTTTAAAAGGAAAAAGTTTGTGAGGTATACCTGTCAAGGGCAAGACATTCACTGTCAGAGACAGTGAAAAGAAAGTGAAGTGCAAAGAATGAATCTTGTACTAAAGAACACTTTAAAGTGCTCTTTAAAACCACAAGGAAGAAAGGTTACCCAAGAGACCAAGATAAAGAGGAATGGGAGGAGACACCCCCCCCCCCCAACATTACATCCACTCTTTCCTCCAAAAAAAGGTTCTACGGGACAATAGGCAAGACCAACAATCCTCAAAATATCATTGTCAAAGTGTTACAGGAAGTGTTTCAGATATGGTGAAAATGCTTTTCTTTTCTTATGGTCTACAATATTACTCTGGAAGGGTTTGTGGATGTCTGGACAGATTTTAGAAAGTTATTTTTTCAGATGCTTTTCTTCATACTTCACCTGGTTTTTCCTTAATAATTCCATTTCCAATACCATTGAACATTTCAATAAAGACGGTAGAGATCACTCCTCCTTCTACCAGATGATGTATCAAACATGCTTTAGATTTGCACGTTAAAGACAGGCACTACTATTAATGTTAGATGTTCACAATGGGGAAAAAAAGAAAGGAAAGATGGAAGAAAGGAAGGAAGAAAGAACATATGTTGCCATGTATTTAAAGGATCATAGAAAAATGGCTTTCTTTCTGGATTTATGATGGGAAGGAAGGATTTATGATGGGAAGCATGTTTTGTAGATTGTGATATTAGACTCACTGTATTTGAAGGGTCAGTCATTAAAAAAGTCCCTTTTTGAAGAACAGAGCATTGCTGGTATCTTTTACATCCATAATCTGCAAGTCTACATGTTATATTTTATAGTTTTCTCTATTTCTGGAAACAGGTGACCATGGTTTCTTTCTACTTTTATTTTCTTATAAGTATATTCACTTTTTACAAAGCATTTCTTTCAGATATAACAATAATAATGCTTTCTCTCCAAAGCTTAAAATGCGGGCAAGCTGAAGAGGGAAAGATTTTAAACTGTTTTCTTTGTTGTGGGAATGTGTTTTAATGCAAATAAATAATAATAATGATGTAGACTTCAAAAGTCCTCCTTTAATGTAAATAAAATTCAATTGGATTTTTTTTTAGCTTATTAACAATTAACTTAAACATGTCGGCCTTTTTTCAGTAACTCGCTAGTCTCTAAATACCACTGGGCAGGATGTAATGAGATGGTGGTTCTTGGTGTGGGTGAAGCCAACTTGCTGTAGTGTCATCATCTTGGGCAGACTCAGATTGCCACAGTTCCACAGGTTTCTCTCTCAGGTTTTTGCTGTTCCTCCTCATCTCTCTGCCTGTGCCTGGCTTTATTTCCTTGGTCTCCACATAGAGGTTGAATCTCTACCTAGCTGTTTGTAAATTGCTGATCAATCTGCTGGATAGCTCAGGAGTGTGGGCATTGGTTGGGAGTTCGATTCCCCACTGTGCCTCCTTGACATGGGCTGGACTACTCTGCAGTTCTAAGATGATTATTGTTATTATAATCTGCCTCTCTCTATATCCACTGCCCCTTCTAGGAAAGCAGTCTTTAGCTGATAGCTGTTTGGCTGCTACTTGTTAACCCTCTGTAGAAAAAGCTTAGGGCTTTTGCTGGATAGACGTATAGACCCAGTGATAGAAATTCTTCAAATTATGTGTTTTTTTTTCTGCTTTTACGCATCCCCAGACTCTCTATGCAATCTCTAGAACTTGGAAAAAATAATTTTTGGTGGACACCAGATCCTAGCAGTCCCCAATTGGTATGGCCACCTTGGGGGTATTCTGGGGCTTATAGTCAAAGAGTAATTTTTTCCAAATCTGTTTATTTGATCGAGAGAGAGAGATACAAATCCCTCCAGTTTTTATAAGCATTCCAGTGCTGTTTGTTTCCCAAACTATAGTTCTGTTGGGGGGAAAAAGAAGTATGACAGCTCATTAGGGATAAATTCTGCAGCTTAATTATAAAACTACATGTTTACCATCCTACTCTGAATTACAGCTTCTTGCCGTCTCAACTGATCCATAATTAAGCCAGTCAAAGGAAATCTCAGGAAGTATGCATTACACTTTCTTTTAAAAAGAAGCAGCAACCCTGATAGCTAGGTGAGTCTCCTCCACCCAATTCTTCCCTGTTTTCCTACTGCAGCTTTCATACAATAGCACAAAGGTATTCCTTATAATTATCTTTGGGAACAGCTGCCAGTCATCACAGACATGCCACCACCATAACATTGCCTGCTGCTATTCCCTGTGGAAATAGCCAAAGGCTAGCTGGAGTTATTTATTTTCCAAACTATGGAACTGCATAGCATAAAGAAAGCAAGCCATGTCTAATAAATATGATACAGTGGTGCCTTGACTTACGAACTTAATTGGTTCCGGAACTCCGGTGATAACTCGAAATGGTCATAAGTCGAAGCACCATTTCCCATAGGAATGCATTAAAATGCAATTAATCCATTCCGGCTGAAGAAAAAAATCACCAAAAAACCCCAAAAACCACTGCAAGACCCATCGGAAACGCGATTAATCCGTTCCGGCTGAAAGAAAAAAAAGAAAAGAAAAGCAAACAAACCGTGCAAGACCCTTCGGAAATGCAAAAAAAGCAAAGCAGAAAGCAAACAAACCGTGCAAGACCCATCGGAAATGCGAAAAGAGCAAAGCAGAAAGCAAACAAACCCCACAAGACCCATCAGAAATGCAAAAAAAGCAAAGCAGAAAGCAAACAAACCCCACAAGACCCATCGGAAATGCAAAAAAAGCAAGGCAAAAAGCAAACAGACCCCACAAGACCCATCGGAAATGGGGAAAAAAAACCCAAAAAGCAAACAAACCCCGCAAGACCCATCGGAAATGGGGAAAAAAACCCAAAAAAGCAAACAAACCCCACAAGACCCATCGGAAATGGGGAAAAAAAACCCAAAAAGCAAACAAACCCCGCAAGACCCATCGGAAACGGGGGAAAAAAAACCCCCCAAAAGCAAACAAACCCCGCAAGACCCATCGGAAATAGGGGAAAAAACCCCAAAAAGCAAACAAACCCCACAAGACCCATCGGAAATGGGGGGGGGGAAACCCAAAAAGCAAACAAACCCCGCAAGACCCATCGGAAATGGGGGGAAAAAAACCAAAAAACAAAGACTGCAAGACCCATCACAGCACAGAAACATAACCCCCCCAGCCCAAAACCACGCTGCAAAACCCACCCAGAACAGTTTTTAAAAAGCAGAAAGCAGCACCGTACCTTACCAGGTAGTCCGAAGCCTCCTCCGATCACACACTCTCTAACTGCTGGGGCGAAAGAGCTACAAAGAAGCAGCCTCTTCGCCACCAACGGTTAGCAATTTGAATTCCCCGCCTTTTTCCCCTGCCTTTTTCTGGTTGTAACTGGAAGCTCCGGATGCAAGTCGAAGCAAAATTTTGCAGCCGGAGCTGGTCGTAACTCGAAATGGTCGTATGTCCGGACGTTCGTAAGCCGAGGCACCACTGTATATCTACACTGGATCTGAGCAATTTCAACAACTTCTGGCTCTTGCCCTAGCACTTGCAATGTACTTCTACAAAACATTTGACAAACATTATCTTTGACAATAGAATGCCTGTCCTCCTTAAATTAGCATGATCTCCAGATTAGTGCTGTTGATCAGGTTTAAAATTGACTCCCAGAAGATATTGTACTTCGTACAGGGATATAAAATGAAATAAGTAAGTCCTATCATGAAGTGTCCTTGGGGATAAGTGAGTTGGGCACTGAGCTAAACAAGACACCAAGATCAGCTCGGAGTTGAGCGTTCGAGAAGAAGCTGGGTGGGAGGAGGAACCACCACCCCAGCATCATCAACCTTCCACTTCAGAAACACTACAGTCGGTTCAGAAACAAACTATTAAAAAGAACTTCTACTAATTAGCTTTACAGTATGTTTCATTTTCATTTTCGTTCATTCTAGACCACAATCAATGAAACATGGCTTTGCTTTCAGGTGACATTACTGTAATCACTGCCAATTCTTGCAGTCCTATGGACAATTAAAACAAAGAAAGTGTAAGCTATGTGGTGGATGGAGAAAACCTTTTTCAGGACTACAATTCTCAAAATTATCCAGCCAGCGTGGCCGCTTTGTCACTCTCCAGGAAGCAGGAGCACTTCTCACACAAGGCTGCAGACATCCGTAGACTGACCTCAGTAATATAGATTTGGGAAGGGAAAAGCATGAACTGCATTCATCACAGTAACTGTGTAGAAAAAAACTGGAATTTTTTTAAAACAAGCAAAAAGCAAAATGAAAAGACAATCTCTTAACAATGGAGATTCCTAGTATATTAGGAACAAAACAGGAAATCTGGAACTCCAGCAGCCATGGAGATACTTGGTTGAAAAGACTTTTTGGAACATGCCTTTTGTAGTATTCTTTTTTGTTCCTGCTTAAGCCTCAAGCCTTTAATCCACCGAGCAGCTTTTGCTACCACTGAATACAAAGACTTTCTTTCTAAGGAGTAACTGATAATATTAGGGGGAGGATGCATTTTAAACCATAGAGTGCTTCCTCACAAAGAAAGAATTGTAACCCATTTTGCTTGGATCATGGCCATTGATTTTTATCATTTAATGAATGCTCGTTTTCCTCCCCCCCCCCCCGCCAAGAGAATTTTATATTTAGTGAGCCAGGAAGATCAGGAAGGTTGTTGGTGCTTCCTCCCCCCCCCCCCTCCAAACTTCCACTCATGAAGAAAGCATTGCACTCTAAAATCTGTTGCCTGTAATAATAATTACAGTCCTCTGATTTGGCTCTCTATCCTCTTTTGTTTTAGCCTTCATCTTTTGGGATGAACTCTTTTATGTCAGAAACGTTTCTTTAGATGTGCACAGAACCTTGGCCTTTGTGGGTTTGGAGGATCACCTTATGTGCAGATGTGATGGTTCTGTGATTTCTGTATCAGAGTCTCCATCATGAAGACTGATTTACTCCAGCAAATGGACAGCAGTTTACTCAAGGTTGTGAGTATGTTGTTGCTTGCAGTCCCCCATCAGGCATAGCCAACGCAGCTTGTAGTAAGGGATAATGGAGGCCACAATCTAACAAGAATGCTATATGTCCACCGTGATTTCCACAGACATGTCTGCTTACAGGTTGAGGCATAACGAATTAAGTCAGGTTTAATAAATAAAATATGTATAAGGAAGAAAAAAAAAATCAAGTAGTCTCCTTTTTCAGCTCTCTGCAAAATCACACAAACACAATCACACATCCCTGCAGAGCCTGAATAAAGTCGACAGTGATATGAATGAGGACAGTGATCTGGCTGCATTCATTCATTTATGAGCAACTAGGGTCATACAAGAAAGAATGGACTGAACGGTGTGGAAACACTGATGTTTTTATTTTAAATAATTAGTTTAACCCTTCAGGCACTAATCCAGCAGCCTGGAGCATATGGGATGGGACTCAAGCTCACTTGAAGCCCCATTGAATTAAGTATAAATTCATTTGTGTAATTGTGTGCATTGAACTGCAAAATTGGGGTGTCTGCTTGTATTATTTCCCTGCCATAGCAGCGAGTGACTTCTTAGACTATTTTTAAGCAGCATAAATCCCTAAGCCTTGGGTTTCACTGCAGTTTAAATAGAACATTAGAAGCTGAAACTATCAGTCTGATGTTGAAATAAATGCCTCTTGTGGCTAATAAAATTCCCAATCAAGTTAGAAACAATTGATATGCCACAAAGGCACCTACTGTGAAGGATATTCCAAGTCAATAAACATCATCCTCCACTCATTTGCGATATTAAATATACTTTCTTGGGCATAATTCAGCGGCTCTCCTTAGTACGAAGATACAGATTTTCACTGCCGGGGACACTTTCTTAGGGACAAGTCTCATATAACCTTGCAGGTCTTGTTTTGAAGTAAATGTGAAGAATCTGCTGTTTGGCTGCAAACGTACGTTTCGTTATGTTTCATAGTAATTCATGTTCAGTGTAATGCGGTCTGAGTTGGGGCAGGAAACACGACGGAATGAACTTTGGAACAATAAGAAACTGGGGCAGATGGGTGCTGTCAATTTCATCCATCCCTAGGGACCAGAGCTCAGAAAGTTACTCTTTTGGATGCTCCCAGCAAGCAAGGCCACTTATTGTTACATGCCATCAAGTCATCTCCAACTTATGGTGACTCTATGAATGAGCCATTGCCAAAAGGTTCTGTCCTCATCAGCCCTCCTCAGTTCTTGTGTACTCAAGCTTGTGGTTTCCTTTAGGGAGTCAGTTCATCTCGTATTTGGTCTTCCTCTTTTCCTCCTGCCTTCCACCTTTCCCAGCATTATTGTTTTTTCCAGAGAATCCCAGCTTCCCATCATACACCCAAAGTAGGACAGCTTCAGTTTTGTTTTTGCCTCCAGAGTAGACGTAGAAAGTCTTGTATATAAACTACCTGGAGATAAACCCCACCAGCCTCAGGAGAATTTATTTCTGAGTATGCATGATAGGGCTTTAATTTGGCCTGATTCTGATCTGTCTGGAGTTTCTGACACTTACTGACTTGGAATTTCTCTGCCTCTCCTCCTTTAATCCCTGGTACATGCTCCCTGAGTAAATAGTGAGACATTTATGCCAAGGACCCACCCAGGGGATGCTTCCTTTATTCTTGCAACATATATGCTACAGGACTGAACCCTCCCACAGCAAGCAGGTGCCTTGCTGAGTTCCTGATGTGATAATTGCTACATAGACCTGTGACCTCTTATTGAAATAAGTATAAAAATAAACGTGTGCATAGCACAGAAGCATGTGAGTGAAATGAAATGTTAAGAACAATTGGCATGAACCTGTAGTACCTGGAGATGAGGTGATGATTTGGGCAGAAGCTACCATTTCTTTGGGAAGAGATCTTCTAAGGACTTGTTTATGGATTGAAAGACACTAGGGCTGTGGAAAGCACAGCACCATTTTCAGAATTAGACACCTAAATATTATCCACAGGCTTATTCTGGCCATCTGGCAGCTATCATATCTTTTTGAAAGTGTGTATGATTCGTGTAATAAAACACTGGAGTTTACAACATTTCCCATAAATGGTCTTGACACATTCTTGGATTTCATGTTTTAAAACACAGCAACATTTCATAGGAATACTTTTTAAAGTTTTGCTGCTTGACAGTGGAATTTTACTGTAATGTGGGGCAGATGTTCTTAATATCTCTCATAAAATCAGCTGAATACACTTTACATTATGATTAACTGAGAAATCTTTTAACTGCTACGAATACGAGTCCATGAAAGAGATGGATTGCTTTCAATAAAGTGTTTGTGCCTGTAAAAACGTAGTTCCTATTTTCATCCCTTGACAGTTGACTATTCTAAACACTCCTTCCCAACAGACTGTAAGTGTGTGTTGATTAAATTGCTATATAAACAATATACAATCTCTGTTCAAATATACATGAAACTATGGACCCAGTGGGAGACATCTCCTGTTTTTGAAAATAAAATACACTAATTTATATTATTCCTCTGGGTTATGACAGCTGATTTTCAACACATCTGGGCCACTGCTGTGTTCAGTCATACACTGTGTCTGTCTCAGCCATAGCCCTTCTTCAGAGCTGGAGCCTCCTTTAACTATTAAAATGGCAGTTACAAGAATCAACAGTAAATAGTGAAACAGCAAAAGGAGGGTGGAAAAATGCATGCTGGCCAGATGACTGATGGAATGCAAGATGACTTAGTAAGATGATCCATGACTTAGTGATGTAGTATCTTGACTGCTGCAATGTCCTCTGTGTAGGGTTACTCTTAAAGAGAGAGTTAAAGTTTGTGCAGCATAAAGTGGCCATTGCTAACTAGTGCAAGATATGAAGATCATATTACCTTAATAATAATAATAATAATAATAATAATAATAATAATAATAATAATAATAATAATAATAATAATAATAATAATAATAATAATAAATAAACCACAAAAATCAGAGGCCATGGATTACTGCAAATACAGCAGGTAGTAGAGGAGGAAAAAAAGAAGCCTAAATGATTATATCAGTACAAGCAGAGAAAAATTACTTAAGGCAGTGAAAATGATGAATATTTTGAAAACAATAGAAACAAAGGCTTAATATAAGAAACAGCAACTTGAAAATAAATTAAACAGCTGGAAAAATTAACCACTACATGGACAACACCTGAGAAATATTGATGGAAAGCATGATAATAATTCAACATGGCTAAAACTAGGGACCATTAAGAAAGAAACCAAAGACTTGATTTTTGCTGCTCTAGAACAAGCACTCCAAACCAATGTGATGAAAGCTAAGATCCAAGGAATTAGTGCTAACAGCAAATGTTGACTCTGCCAAGAAAAAGATGAAACTGTCACACCTCGTCTGTGAATGTCCAAAGATTGCACAAACAGATTACAAAGTTAGATATGATAAGAGTGGCAAAGTTAGTGCACTGGTCATTATACAAAAAATATAACCTGCCAGCCTCCAAAAACCTGTGGGGACATCAGGTAGAGAAGGTGTCAGAAAATGAGGAAATCAAGATCTTGTGGGATTTCCGGATCCAAACTGATAGACACCTTGAACATAACACACCAGACATAGTAGTAAAAGAACGAAGAAATGTCCAGATCATTGACATTGCAATTCCAGGGGATGCCAGAGTTGAAAATAAAGAATTGAAAAAACTAACAAAGTACAGATATCTGGCAATTGAAACATCTAACCTCTGGAAGAAGCACACTTCAGTGGTCCCCGTAGTCATTGGGGCTTTGGGAGCAATATCAAGAAACTTAACACAGTACTATAAGCAGTTGCAGATCTCAGAAATCACACCATCAGAGCTACAAAAACCAGCAATATTAGGAGCAGCACTGACTGTGCCTAGTGTTTAATAATAATAATAATAATAATAATAATAATAATAATAATAATAATAATAATAATAATAATAATAATAATAATAATAATGTTTTGGGTTGAAATTTGTATCTGTTATATAATACAAATCAATGTTTTTATAATTTTAATTGACTGTGCCTGGTGTTTTTGAATAATAATAATAATAATAATAATAATAATAATAATAATAATAATAATAATAATAATAATAATAATAATAATAATAATAATAATACAAGACCTGTGCTGGTTTCATTTCTTTTCTGGATTCAATTGAAGGTGTCATTTTTAACCTTCAAAATCCTAAATGACTCTGGAACTGTCAATTTCAGGAACCTCTTGTCTTGTTATGAATCTGGTTGAATGTTAAAACCATCAGAGGTGATTTTCAGAATACCAATACTTATGGGGTCATCCCTGGTGGGCAAATGGGGGAAGGTTTCTCGTACATTGCTTAAAGATTGTGAAATGTGATCAATTCCCATTCGTACTGATTTTAGAAAGGGTGAGAAGATACAGCACAGCATATTAGCCTTTTAAGCTTTTTTGATCTTTACTTATCATTGAGATGATTTTATTGGTTTTCATTATTAGGATATTGTAATGGTCTTATTGTCTGATTTGTTTTTAATTATGTTTGTTTGCTGTTTTGCATGCTATTCAATAGAAAGGCAAACTAAAAATGTAATAAATATAATACATCATAAAAATAAGAGGGATAGTGGAACATAAATAGAAATGTGTGAAACTGACACACTAAGTAACTTTATTGTTAAGATGAAGCCTCTTTTTGGAATACATTTTTCCCTTCAATGATGCGAGTTAGTTAGTTATTTATTGAAACATGTGCGCATTTATTTATTTATTTATTTGAAGAAGAAGAAAAAACACATATATCAGCAAGACCATACTGCTCAGATCCATGCAATTCAAGGGAGAAGTATGGCTGCTGCAATTATGTTCCATAACTCATGCCATATAAAGCTGATGACAATTTTTTTAAAGAAACAAATATATATCTGATTCTCCCTTAAAGATCCAGTGGGATCCCTTTTGTCCAGTTGTGGTCGTAGGATGGGGAAAAATCATTGACTTTTGAAAATTGCCACCACTGGGTGATTTTACTACTAGTGGCACATTTTGAAAATTAAGTTTTCTTACTCTTTTAGAATTTTTTTTTTTAAAAAGAGTAGACTGAAAAAATAATATGCAATGCAACTCTTGCAAACATGTTGAGGTTCCTGGTCCTCTGGCAGGTCCTAGTGGAAAGAAACCTTACTAGAGGGAGAGAGAGAAAGGCACGCAGAGTATAGAAGTTTGAAAAGTCTGGTTTATTGGAATTATCTGCGGATTAGGAGACAGATGGGGTACAGAACCCAAATCAATCTATCTCTCCGAGTCCTGTTTTTGGAGAGCTTATAAAGGCTGATAGTCAAGTTGCATAAAGCAAGTAAACATTTGTACATAATGTGTTAATCACAGTGGACAAACCGTTTATTCCTGGGTTATCTTTATGAAGATGTCCCTGATTGGTCTTGAAATCTCTCCTTTGCGTTTGTCTTGTTCATCACCAAGGCTAAATAAACATTTGACATTGTCTAATTGTTTATTTTACATGATGTCTCTATATATTCTCCTGGTGCCCTGTGGTCCCAGCTTTGTCTTTGGAATGCCCGCTGTTCTCCTTTATCTTGCCTTGTTTCAGGACTCCTTCTTTCTCAGTGTTTCTCTTGCCTTTGTGGACACTGTGTGATAATGGAAGTCCATTGCCAGCGTATCCTTGTACCTTGTTTAGTGACTAATTTACTCATGGTTAAGAGGGCTAAGATCAACCAGTGGTCAGGGAGTACATAACTTTAGAACGCAGCACACTTTTTAGCATATGCAGGCACTTACCTTAAGGAAGATGCAAAGTACCATAAAATTAGACATGTAAGACTATAAAATTCTGTAACACAAAAAATAATAATCTTAGAATTCCAGATCACACACACACACACACACACACACACATTTTACTGTAATTTACAGCTGGGGGTGATTTAGGTCTGTGATCTACAAATTTGTGTGTGTGTGTGTGTAGATCACAGACCTGAATCACCCCCAGCTGTAAAATACACATCCATAAGGTCAGAGGCCCAGTTAGAAAATCTAGAGGTCTTTACTATGCTTGAAGTGGGATTGCATTGTTTAAGACAGACGGGATCTTTATTGCTTAATCCAGAGACCATAGCAAATACATTATATTAGTACAATTACAGACAAATATTTTCCAAATACTTGGATCTACATATAGAGGCTCTAACAGCAAATATTGCAACTCTGTTTATTATGTGTAAGTTGGGTGAATGTAATAAAAAGCTCTATGGCTTGGAAACGGGGATGAGCACCACACCCTAGAGTCGGACACGACTGGACTAAATGTCAAGGGGAACCTTTACCTTTAACCTTTACCTAATAAAAAGCTCAGTTTCTCTGAGACACTCCTACTTTTCATTTCCTTTAAAAAAAGCTGTAGATATTTTTCTCTTGTATCAGTATATAAGGGACAATCAAGCATATAATGAGCCAAATCCTCAAGGACTGGGTTGCCACAAACACACAGTCTATCTTCTATGGAGATACTTTGAAACCTACCCCATTTCATTACGGTATCCAATTGTTCGAATCATAAACATGTGCATGCCTTTCTATGCTGCATTTTCATTGGGACTGCTAAATAGTTTTCATATTGGTGCAGTTGTTTTATATTGGCCAGCCATTTTGTAGCCGCTGTGGATGCAACAGCTGTTATATTGGTCTGTACTCCTACATCCAAGACCCTTTGCTTAAATATATTAATTGTATCTTTCAGCAGTGAGTTTAGAGCCTGAGTCTAAAACCAAATTTTGGGAAAAGCTTAAACAGATTTTGCAACCATGAATTCCCAAACTTGGGTAACCTTTGCTCCTCCAAACAAATCTTGGCCAATCTTACTTCGTTTAAGCTACTTATTCTGCACCAATACTTTACCATTCTTACCTGTATCAGACCCGAAATCTTTTTGGCATCAGGTTCTGCTCTAATTACATGGGCTTGGGTAGAATTTGAGACCCCCCAGAATAACAAAGCCCCATATTTCAGCACCATAAATTAACATAGGAATTACTTTAGCTTTAAAAAATTGCACTGATTAAGAGAGAGAGCTTTGCAATTTGAACCCATCTACACATAGCATCCACCCTAGCCCTTGTTCTGATTTGCTTGCTATTATTTGAGATTTTTTTTCTCTCTCCCAAAGGTGAAATCATCTTAATATCAAACTCTTGATATCTGAGTTAACATCATTGTCTTAACATTGCTTGATTGACCTAGGAACAGATTGTATGTTAAGACAAATGAATGTGTGCTTCCTCTTCTTACAATACTATTCCTCCAGGCCACCCAAATCTTTTCAGTGCTACATGCCTCAAGACAACAGACATGCAAACAAAGCAGTGCTTATCTCCCAGTTTATCAACTGTGAAACAAAAGCAAGTTAATTTGCCAAATGTGGATTGAGGAAAGTGCCTGTTGCAATAAAACGTGTTTTCCTCTCAAGACTTTTTAAAGATGAAACATCAGTGTTTCATCTAGTGAGCCCCCTTGTTTGGTGTACAGAATCTAGACTATATTGCTTATTGTCCGATAATAATATGAAAAATTCATAATTAGAAGAGAATATTATGCCATTTTTTTAGCACAGCATTTTATATACTTTGCTCTGGGACAAATATGTGTTTTGAAGACTCTCTTCCGTGGCATGAAACATTGTTGGTCCCACCATTTTACTAAATCTAATTTGTATAAAAATAAAATTGGTTGGGTTCCTGACTTCATTTCCACTAGTGAAAATGACCACTGAGGAAAGTTCTACTTAATATATTGGCAAAATTAGATAGCCCGATAATAGCACATAATAACCAGATAATAGATTCCTTGATGTCTCCACCTGTCACAACTTGCTGCCAGAAGTTATACCATTTGCATTATGTTGGAGTAAAATGACAATAGGATTTTGGCTAGTGAATCCCAATTTAATAATTTTTCCTTCTTATTTTATTTGGACATCTCAGCTTCTGTGAAGTGTGTTAAAGCTGTCTTTTTGAGGCAGTTTCAACATGCTGTGACATTTATTTCTCTCCAGCATTAATGGAGGAAGTCAGAAGAGTGTAAGAAGAAAAAAAAATGTGTTAGATGGTTTTTCCTACAGTTTTCACCTTTCCGTTGTTTTCCAGAGTCTGTAAAAGAGTATTGTAGTCAACTGAACTGTCACACATGTTACTTGTACACTAGGTTCAGGGTTCAGAGGGGAAACAGCCTAATGATGCATTATTTATACACTGACCTTTGGTAAGTACAGGTCCAAGCCTTACACTCGGAGCATTTGGTGCCATCCAAATGTCTTTTGTATCTCCAGTTTGTTTCCGGATGATGGAGACAAATCAGGGGCCCTGCTCTCTGGTCCTAATTTGTAAGATTATGGTCATGAACTATCTACTCTTGAATGTTATATGAGAGGAATAACTTGGAAATATAACTGTTAAGGGACTTTCTGCTCTGTAGAATGACACAAAGTACTTGGTTGCAGTTGTATACCAATTAGAACAACCTTTGTGCCCGATGTAAAGACCTTTGGTCTCCCTTTAGTCCACATGCCAACTGGAGCTCTTATACAGTGATTGTTTACGTTCTTGGCCTACATGTTGAAAGAAAGAAACAACTAGAACTTTCACAAGGCACGAGGACTGAATACTTTCTGCAAAGAAAAGAAAATTCAGGGAAGTTTCTAGTTACTTTAAAAGGGCATCTTAGAAACATCCTTGGTGGAGTAGTTCAAACTGTATGCCATTCTCTTACCTGTCCTAATTTTTTTTAGAAAATAATAATTAATGACCAATGCAGCAAATAATTCATGTGATGATATACTTTTTAAACCTTTACTTTTAATGAATTATAATAACTAATTACTCAGGGTGCAACTAGACAGTTAATCTGGATCAGCTTGAACTGGGTTGAAAAGTGTCTTCTCTGAGTACAATCTGTATGCTATGACTTTTTAATAAAACATTCTGTTTACATCCAAAAGAATTCTTGTCCCAAGACAAGAAACCACACCACACCTGAGGTCACTGTAATTCTCACTGGGATTACTCTTTGCCCACCCCCTCTGTCAATAACATTATCCCCTTCCCTGCTTCTTCTTCATCCTTTCATCTCGTGCTGTCAGCTGACAGGGACAGGCTGGTAGTCAGAGGTGATTTAATCCAATTTTTAAAAAATAAGGCAGTGGTATATTTTATGTTCCCACATGTGCACATACAAGGGAGGTACAGAACACATGTTCCTGCAGTCATTTTTTTTTTCCTTCCTGTAAGTGACATAGCATCAGATTGATATACTGGCAGTAGTCTATTAAGAAGGAGCTTTGGAAATGGATGCAGCAGGAACAAAGAAAGAAAACGGAATATGGGAGGGAATGAGCAGAGGACATGTCAGATCCTCCCATCAGATAAGCACATAAAATTAAACTGGGAGACTCTCCTCAGCCAACTCGTCTCCACCCATTCTAGTCTTCTTGTTCTCATCCCTTCCCTCACTGCCAAAGGGCAGGGCGGTTTTCTCAAGCAATCCAAGGGCTTTAAAGAGGGGGCCTGGGGGCAAGAAGGAGGAAGATGGGTAATGGGAATAAATTACTTTATACAATGAACATTCCAAACTTTGTTTTTTGTATTATCTCAAACTTCAACATTCCATAAAATTCATGATTGCTTTTGTAGTTTTTTAAAAAGCAAAACACACTAGTCAGACTGTTTGAATTCCGTCACATACTCATATATGTGTATTAAATTCAAATCAGGAATTTCTATCTGCTTTTTTCTTTTCTTCAGTACAGTAAGTAGCCCCAAAATGCTAAAGTACATTTTAAGGTAGATATCTATCCACTTTTTATAAAAAAAGGTACAAGATCCACAATTCATACTTGTATTAGTTAAGATTTAGAAGAACAGTGATACTCTATCCATGCAGAAAGCCATTATAGAGCTCAGCTTAGCTTACAATACTATAACTTCACCTAGGATTGGAAGATCCAGAGTAACCCATGTTATAAGAAATATAAAAACACACAGCAGGAATATTTTGTACTTTGTACATGGGCACTCATACAAGACTAGTAATTCTAACATGCACCAGTCCACAGCATGTGCATATGGGTGAACCACAAATATGTGGCAAAATTATTATTTCGCCCACTGAAAGTCTTCTGAGGATGACTTCTGTGACTCCATTTGAAGGAGATATTTCCATGTGCTTTTCTGTAGTTTCTCTTTCAGTACAGCAGTATAACACAACTACAGATTATGATATTATTTAGGTGGATATTATTTCACCACCCTCATAAGACTACCACATGTATTACCTATACAGTGGTGCCCCCACTTACGACCATAATCCGTTCCAGAAGATGGACGTAACTCGAAATGGTCGTAAGTCGAAGCACCATTTCCCATAGGAATGCATTGAAATGCAATTAATCCGTTCTGGCCAAAGAAAAAAATCACCAAAAAATAAAAAATAAAATAAATCACTGCAAGACTCATTGGAAACGCGATTAATCCCTTCCGGCCGAAGGGGAAAAAAAGAAAGAAAAGCAATAAAGCGTGCAAGACCCATTGGAAATGCACAGAAAACAAACGGAGTAGATCGGAAATGCACAGAGAACAAAGGGGGCAGGTTGGAAATGCAAAGAAAACAAAGGAAAAAGCAAGGGAAGCATGCAGGACCCATCAGAAATGAGGGAAAAAAACCCAAAAAGCAACCAAACCCCCCAAGACCCATCGGAAATGGGGGGTAAAGCCAAAAAACAAACAACCCCCCCAAGACCCATCGAAAATGGGAAAAAACACTCCAAAAAGCAACAAAAAAACCCAAGACCCATCGGAAATGGGGGTAAAAAACACACCAAAAAACAAACAAACCCACCAAGACCCATCACAGCACAGAAACATAACCCACACCCCAGCTCAAAACCACGCTGCAAAAACACCCAGAACAGTTTTTAAAAAGCAGAAAACAGCACCTTACCTTACCAGGCAGCCCAAAGCCTCCCTGCAAACACACACACACACTCACTCAGAAGCAGAAGCGAGGCAGTCCCAAGCCTCCTCCGATGCACACTCTCTAACTGCTGGGGTGAAAGAGCTGCAAAGAAGCAGCCTCATCGCCACCTACAGTTAGAAATTTGAATTTCCCGCCTTTCCCCCCTGCCTTTTTCTGTTTGTAAGTGGAAGCTCCGGTCGCAAGTAGAAGCAAAATTTTGCGGCCGGAGCTGGTCGTAACTCGAAATGGTCGTAAGTAGGGACGTTCGTAAGTTGAGGCACCACTGTACTTCCTCCCTTCCTCCATTTCTATTAAGATTAACAGCCACCTTTTTTTCCTGACATTGATTCAATTTAGGTAGGTAAGTATCCAAACTGTTAAGTGGTAAAGTGTTACAATAGTGCAAGTACTGGGCACTTTAATTGGTAGGGTAATTAACACTCTTTTACTTCACCTTACTAACATTTCTCTCAAGTTGAGACACTTGTTATCAGCTTATTCTTTAGCATGCATAGACATCAAATCATTACAACAACGGACATGAAGAAGACTTAAAATGCATGACGTTAATTAAGTTTAAAAGGAAAAAAACCCTTTCTAATCACTAATAGTTTCCTTATAACTAATGATTGACCATTTACATGAGACAACATTCATTTCTTAACTACAACAGGCATACAACACAGCTCTTAGTGTGTTGTATTAAATCACCAGAAAAATCCATTAACAAAAGCTTTTATGTCAGTCTCTTAGAACATAAAGAATGCCAGCTATTTAAGCTTCGGCAAGCTGAGGGGTGTTTTGCTATATTTTCTTTGATTTTCAGTTCGGTCACAGAGGTTCAGTACTTTCTTCTCCAAATAGCTGGTCAGTAATGCTCATGAGAGTTCCTTTTTGTGTGTTTGGTAGAACATGCTCAAGCATGAAAGAGATGCTCAGCCTTCTGATGCATAGGAGTATAAATCCTTCATTGGCCCATCCTTGAACATGAGGAGAAGGAATCACACCATGATTCTCTTGGCCTGCAAGAGCCTAAGGTATTCTACGGTAGTCTTTGCAAGAGAAGAGAAGGCGGGGGGGATGCTCAATGTAAACAAAGCAGAGGAAGGAAGAAAAAAATGCTTTAATGTGCATTGGACAAAATTGTGATTCTTTATTGCATGGACTTCTAAGGACTAGAAGGAAGCACTTGAGAAATTGTATCCTTTAAAAACATTAGCTAGTGATTCTGTTTTTATTCTGTGTGCATCTGCACATGTCCTTGCCTTCTTGATGGGAAAGTACATAAGTGTTTTGCAGACAGGTTGCACAAACAATGAAAACCTTGATGAGAAAAATTGGTGCTCTTTTTCTCACTCTCACCTGGAAATAAAGAAACTTGAGGAGCCTGAAAATCTTTGTTGAGGTGCCTTGGTGATTTAGGCTATCTTGATTCAACAAGAATGGAGAACTTAAAGACACCATTTACACCACTCATGTAAGGCTCTTGTGCTGTACCTTTGTGGATCTGGCCATTTCTTGTACAAAAGGAGGAATGCAAAAATGCAAATCTTGTTTGCCTCTATATGTATGTATATTTAAATATAGAGAGCTTAGGTTTTTAAGTGGGCATATAATTAAAGGAACATATTTAAGACAAATATGTAAACTTGGTTTTACTTAATGAACTACAATTTTCAAGATATTTTCAACGAACGCTGACTGGCACATTCTAATTTTGCATGCAACCCTTCTAAAATAATGAACAGAAGGCATTAAGAATTCAGAAACAAATTTAGTCAATAAGGCAATCTGTGTCCTCATGTGATTTCTTAATTGCTCCTTTCCAAATGCCAAACTGCTTTTTCTCTAATGATGTTACTGCTCAGTGTTACTTATTTGCTAGTTTCATCCACTCCAATATGAGATTTCACATCTCAGTGGGATGTCTGCATCCTGGGCTTTCACTTTTTGCCAGAGTCAGAAGGGAATATGTTTAGAAATGTATGAAAATTTTGGTTCTCTTGTAGCTTAAGGAAAAGTTCAGCATGTACTCTAGTTATCCAGCAA
Source organism: Intellagama lesueurii (assembly GCA_037013535.1). NCBI lineage: Eukaryota > Metazoa > Chordata > Lepidosauria > Squamata > Agamidae > Intellagama > Intellagama lesueurii. The sequence goes on along the minus strand of JBAJHW010000001.1, from coordinate 134,473,053 downwards.
ATTAAAAGCTACTTTCAAAAAAGAGACCTGTTCTCACATTGCTTGATAGCAAAATAACCTATGGAAGAAGTTGTCTGTGTGTTCTGTCACACTAAACCAGTTCCTAATGTCTGCCAAGGGTGGTTGAGGGTTAAGGGAACACATTTCTGACCCTGGACGTGCCAGCAATTTTAACTTGGCACAAAATTTGAAGCAAAAAATTCTGCAAAAGCAGAACACAGACAGAGTTCTAACTCCTGTCCTCTGAAGATGCCGGCCACAGAGACTGGTGAAACGTTAGGAAGAAAACCCTCCAGAACATGGCCAAACAGCCCAAAAAACCTACAACAACCAAAATGTGTAGCCTTTGTTCAGACTAAATTTTTGAAGAACTTCAAGAGAAGCTTCTTTAAGTAAAACTGGTGCAGAGGTGTACCTTAGAAAAGAGGTGATCCCCATGGAAAATATGACTGATGGGTTGCATCAAGTTTAATCATACCTATAACAGATGCATTAAAATGCATATGGTTTCTGGAACTCATAGTGAAGGAAAATCCTGTTGATTTCATTTACATTGCTGTTAGTGGAGCTTTTTTGGTTCTCCTCTTTTGGTCCACATTTCCATTTTTGTGGGAGGCCTTTTATTTTCTAACAGCTTCCTGTTCATTAACCATAACAAGAACCTCTTGGACTTCATGGTGCCCTTCCTGATCAGTGGTATGAATTTTAGCTCAGCTTCCATTGTTACGGCTTTTAGTAACTCCCAACTGTTCTGGAGAGATTTTAAGATTCCTTTTTACTGGTCTGGATTTTAAGCTTTCTTTTTACTGATCCTCTCATATTTTTTTACAGGCTTAATTAAAATTGTCCTAATTCCACATAAATATGCATAGATTTAAGATCTCTCCCCCCCCACCCATGTTCATTAGAAAATGACTGGAAGTAAAGGAATCTCACAGGACAGTCTGTGAGCAACTACAGTGCATTAATGTATCACATAAGTCTTTCTTATGTACTCTGAAATTGAATGTGGTTGGGCTGGGTAATTAAGTTGCACATATAAGCTGGAGGCACAGTAGGAGGATACAGTTCATTCATTTAGATCTCATTGTGTCACTACTGTACAGTGTAGGCCTAGCTGCACATTTACTGTTTTCAAGCCATTAAGACTTGAATACCAACAAAACCACCCTTCTCAAGTTAATTTGAATGGGTCATTTATGCTGAAGCCTGGAACAGCTTAATTATACTGCAGCACTTCAACCATACTTCTAGAATCAATGACACCCATTGGAATGGAATCCAGAAGCTCTCGTTTGGAGTGAAATGTACCAAAACGAAAAAGTGCAGCCCCAAGCAAATGCTTTCCCTTTTTAAATGTATATGTGTGGAGCCATTTAATTGTTTTGTTACAAACAGAACATCTCATGTGATATAAATCGGAAAGTCTACAATGGCCTGAAAAGGATAAGAATGATTTAATCAAGCTAAAGTCTAGTTCTCTGTTATTTTCAACTTTATAGATAAACTCACTGTCATCTGTTGTTTTCAGTACTACTGCGCTACGGGGTTTTTCCTCCCATCTTGGTGTTTGTCATGGCCCATGCTTATTGTCCTTAAGCTGAAAAAGCTCTCAATGAATGGCAATGCAATACAATTTTGTTTTATTAGGACAGGCTTTACAAAACATAATACACAAGCTCAGTTAAGTAGGAATATTATTGTAAACAGCAGCACATGGCATGACACTATACAAAAGAGTGCATGCATATGTGACAAGCTATCAGGTTATAGGCAGTTAGTTTTGACAGTATAGGATTGCTTTGCTGCTATGTTTACTTATTACTTGCTGGTGAGGATGACAATTCAGTTGTCTATCTAGTGTTTTTTTTTCTTTTTCTTTTAAAGACTAACACTGTCTGCTAGTCTTTTTGTTTTCCTTTTTATATATCTCTAGTGCAAACATTTAAGACAGCCATGTTAAGTCCTAAATTAAAGTGTAACCCTATACCCATTCACTTGTGAGTAGGTTCCACTGAACTCAGTGGGGCTACTACCTTCTAATAATGTTTAGATGGATGGCTATTGCTGCTTAGGGTCCCAGGAATGCCTAAGTCTACCTGAGGACATGCTGATCCAATTTCTAGTTTTGACTAGAGTAGTCTCATTGAATTGATTGCCAACTTGCTGAAACATTATGTAAATCCCACTGAGTCAATGGGTTTATTCTGGTAGGAACTAGCAGTTGGATATAGGTGCTGGGAATAAATTATTTTGAAGAATTGGGCATACTTATTTAAATGATTTAGATAGCTTCCACGCTGTCTAGATATAATAGACATGTATGCACACTTATCTTTCTAATCATTATCTGTTATGAATAAGGATATATTTGAATGTTTTGTTACAACTTTTAAAAAACCCAGAATGTGCTCATTAGTTTTACAGGAGACGTTAAAAATAATCCAGCTTTTTAGTAAAGAGCTTCATGTGCATACATCAAGATTTCTTTGCTTTGTAAAGTACAAGGAAATTACGTTAGTGCTCCCCTAAAAACCCTTTCCATTGCCTATTTATGTGTTTAAATGTTATTATCCAAATACTGTATTCTTCAGAAATACAACATTTTCACTCCAGCCTATGCTTATAAAACATGGATCTAATGATAGCTGTATGGATTGCTTTTTCTAGCTTAAATATGGTGCTGATTTTCCTTAATTACAGTCGTTAATCAACTCCATCAGATAAAACTGCACAGAAAGACCATAGGTTCTGGCATTATGAAAACCACTGCAGAGAAGTCTTTGTCTTGAGTGCCAATCTAAGGATATTGTATTATATCCAACATTTGGAACCTTACAATAAACCAGGTCCTACCTGGCTTCCCAGGGAAATGTAGAGATCCAAGGTTAAAGAGAGGATTGTCAGTTTAAACTCTGCAGAATTCACATCCCTGAGATCTCTACCCAATCTCTCTGCCAACTCCCCACTGCTCCTAATCCATTATCTGCAGTAGGTAATGATAACTTCCCCATGCAGTGATCAGAGTGGATATAAGTGTGTACAGTTCTCAACTACAGCTTTTGAAAATATGGGACAACGTATTGCACAAATGTTGGGTTTGTATCCACTGGAGATTCTTGCCCACCTATGACTGTCTGATAAGTCATACTTGCAGATGAATTCCTCTCTACTTCCGAGTGTGGTTTAAGTTGGAAGTTCAGTTCCCCATTGTGTGTCCTGTGAGGAGAGCCAGCCTATGTGGCCTTGGGCTAGGTGCACAATCCTAGGGCGCTGCCAGAAGAAGGGAATGGTAAACCAGTTCTGAGCATTCTCTACCTGGAAAATGCTGGAAAGGGTTGCTATAAGTCAGAATTGACTTGACAGCACATGATTATTATTTATTATTAAATAACAACTCATTAAATAAAGGGAAGTTGCCAAATGTTCCGAGTGATGTATAATGATAGATTGCGTGCTATGCTTTGGAACCGATTGTGTTGATTTCCCATGTAAAATTCACTTCTCATGTTGTGATCTATTAATTATGTCAAGAACATTTTAAGCATGAAAAGACCACTGGCCTCAAATTTCCAAGTGAGTATAGTTAATTTTCATATTCCTATAAAGGGTAATTTAGCAGGACAGGTTCTTCCATAAGAATAATTATTGTAGATGTTTCCATTGTTAGGTAGAATAGCCTTGGGAGTAGAAATGAACATGCACTTTGGAAAGAATGATTCATCCATACTTTAAAAAATCTATTTAAAATCTGATACAATTTATGCCCAACTGTCTTTTCATGATATACAGTATATTCGGATGCATTATGTATCATTGCTTTATTGTCATCTATGAGATCATCTGGAGGAAGAACATAATTTACCACCTGCTCATTCTATTGTGACTGCTGCGTTACAGCGACAGAAGAAAGCATCTTTGTCAAGGAGGGTGAGAAAAAAGGAAAGTTATTGACTTCAAAACAAACTTATAAATTCTAAATAAGAGTGACTTTGAAATATTTAAATGTAAACATATATTCTTGGGATTGTTTCAAAATTCTCAATTATTATATCAGTCTTCCATTTGTTATGCACTCATAAAGACTGTAGAAGTTCCAGTTCTTCAGATATGAATAATCTGCCAATCCCGTCCTAGGTCAACATTACCCAGGCCAGTTAGAGCTAATAGTTCAACTCCATTTGGAGAGCCCCCAAAGTTAGAGAAATGTGTGGAGGTCTGTGACTAAGCAAAAAGTGTAACTAGATCCACTACTTTTCCCCTGCTTGATCCCAATCAGTTAGAGTTAAGATAATTGAACAGTTTTACCTCCATAACAAGACTGCTACTAAGTACAGTGTTTTCATTTTCCTAAAAGGAGTAAAATTGTAACCATTTGAAATTGTGCTCATTATTTAATAATAATGAGCCACTGTGCAGTTGTCATATTCCTGAGCCCATCGTAAATGGTGAGGGATTATAGCAGTTGGAGTCGAAAACTTCTTGAGGGGCACAGCTATGTACTCCTTATTTGAGGATGTGTAACTTGGTGTGTCCAGGAACATAACTAAGGTGGCTGAACAGCTTCCTCATGCCCCTGGATACTCCAGTGCCTTGGGTCAGGGGGATTAGGCATATTAGCTATTATCAAATATTAGCTATTATATATTAGCTATATAATAGCTATATTAGCTATTATCAAATATTTCCAGATTGCCATTTATTCCAGAGAAGTAATAATTAAGGTTCTTCTTACCACAGAGCTACCGATAATCAAGGCATGTCTCATCAACATTCTCATATCCTCCTGTGTAGAGCCCTATGGCTCATCATGTGTTGAGTTTAGCTCCCTTCAGCCTGAACCAATGTGAATCATCAAGAATGATTGGACCTGTGTCCAGAGTGGTGACTAGCAATCACTGGCACTCACTCTGCCCAGAGCATGGGTAAGAGCTACCCATGAAAAAGGAGGAGAAGGAGGATAACCACCTAATAAAATGTAACCTCTCAGTGGCTCTCCCTCCCCGCAGGGAGCATGGACCTATTTTAATGGTCCGCCCTCAAAGGCTACTGGATCCTTTAGGATTCCAGGATTCCATGAGAGGGATTCCGGCTGATCTGACTGGCGCTCCTGTCGAGGCTCTGGTTGATGGCTGGCTTGCTGCCGCCACCAGGGCTGTAGACACGATCGCTCCTAAACGCCCTCTCCGGCGCAGAGCTCGGCCTGCATCCTGGTTTAAACAGGAGCTATGAGCTATGAAGCAAAACAGGAGAAGGCTAGAGTGCAATTGGAGACGGGACCCAACGGATTATAATCGGAAAGCTGTCAGGATCGCGACTAACCATTACCTTGCTAAGGTGAGGGCTGCTAGTCGAGCGCACTTCGCTAACCGGATAAGCGAAGCTTCAAATCAGCAGGCGGAATTGTTCCGTATAGTTCGCGATCTATCTGGAAATGGTCTAAGTGATGGGCCTCCTACTAGTATTTCACCTGACCAATTTGCAGCATTTTTTAAAATCTAAATTGGAGGCCATCCGCCGGGAGCTCTCTCCTTTTATGAATGCAGTGGATCGAGCAGAGATGTCCAGCGCTCCGCCTTGCCCGGTGAGATTTGAATTCTTTTAGCCTGTGACGCCGGATATGGTGGACAAAGTACTTGATCGCTATCGGGCCACCACTTCCTCTCTCGACCCTTGCCCGGCCTGGCTAATCAAAGCAGCCAGGCCTATAACAATTGAATGGGCCACAGCAATAATTAATGGGTCTCTCCAGGAGGGCAAGGGGAACCTTGCCCTCAAGGAGACACTCATTAGGCCCATTAGGAAGAAACCTAGTTTGGTGGCGGACGACACTGCAATTATAGGCCCGTCGCCAATGTTTCTTTCCTTAGTAAAGTGGTAGAGCGGGTGGTGGCTGATCAGCTTCAGGCTCTTTTGGATGAAACCAATGCCCTGGATCCGTTCCAGTCGGGCTTCAGTCCGCGCCATGGCACAGAAACAGCATTGGTCGCACTGTTGGATGACCTGCTGAGGGAGGCTGACGGGGGCAAAAGGTCCTTGTTGGTCCTCCTCAATATCTCAGCTGCCTTTGATACCGTCGACCACGGTATCCTCCTGGGGAGGCTCTCCGAGTTGGGAATTGGTGGACTGGCGCTTGCCTGGCTCCGTTCCTTCTTGGAGGACCGCCCTCAGAGAGTACAGATTGGGGAGAGTGTTTCGGCCCCATGGAGTCTCGATTGTGGGGTTCTGCAGGGGTCGATCATCTCCCCAATGCTGTTTAATATCTATATGAGGCCGCTGGGTGGGGTCATCCGGGGGTGTGGGGCCTTGTGTCATCAGTAGGGTGATGACACTCAGCTCTACATCTCCTTTTCACCTACCTCAGTGGATGCCGTTCTGTCCCTTCAGCGCTGTCTGGAGGCTGTTCTGCAATGGATGCAGGTGAATGGGCTGAGGCTGAACCCGGACAAGACGGAGGTCCTGAGGGTGGGCGGCCCATCCAAAGAATTGATGCTTTTGAATTGTGGTGCTGGAGGAGACTCTTGAGAGTCCCCTGGACTGCAAGGAGAACAAACCTATCCATTCTGATTGAAATCAACCCTGAGTGCTCACTGGAAGAACAGATCCTGAAGCTGAGGCTTCAATACTTTGGCCATCTCATGAGAAGAGAAGACTCCCTGAAAAAGCCCCTGATGTTGGGAAAATGTGAAGGCAAGAGGAGAAGGGGACGACAGAGGACGAGATGGATGGACAGTGTCACCGAAGCTACCAACATGAATTTGACCAAACTCCGGGAGGCAGTGGAAGACAGGAGGGCCTGGCGTGCTCTGGTCCATGGGGTCACGAAGAGTCGGACACGACTTAACGACTAAATAACAACATGCCATATATTGCATGTAAATGCATACAGTATACAAATGGGATAATTATTAAATACAAATAGCTTTAATGCTTTGGGGAGGGACAAAACAGAGGGGACACAGACATTCTCAGTCCCTGAAGAATGTTATTCTTCCTGGGTGTATTGCTTGCAAAAATGACACACTGTGCATGATTTCTTAATTTGGACACAGTTTGTTTTTGTTTTTTGAGAATGATCTAGTTACAGCTGCAGCTCTAAACCCACCAAAGCAGCAAGTTGCTATTACAGTGAAAGTTTTAAAAAGTAACACTTTACTTTTTTGATTCCCAAAGTAACTGTGTTAGTGACGTTTTAAAAAAGAAGTCTGAATATTGTAAATGATTTGCTTGTAGTACAAAATACTCTTTGCTAACTTGTTGACCTGACCTTGCAAGTTGACCTACCTTAGATACACTACCTTGAGGTCATTGGCAGAAAGCTGGGATCTCGGTGAAACTAATTGAAAATAGTTATGTATATACCATAAATTATGCACTGCAGAGAAACATCCGCAGTATCAAAATGCAACAAAACTTCATCAAGCTGCATTAACAGAAGTATGGTGTCCAAATCCCATGAGGTACTAGTTCCCCTCTACTTGGCATTGGTTGGGCCTCATCTTTAGTACTGTGTCCAGTTCTGGACACCACAGTTGAAGAAGGAAACCAACAAATTGGAACAAGTTCAGAGGAGGGGAACAAGGATGATCAGGGGGCTGGAAACCAAGCCTTATGAGGAAAGACTGAAACCTTATGACTGAAAGAACTGGGCTTGTTTGGCCTTGAGAAAAGAAGACTGAGGGGAGATACGATAGCACTTTTCAGATACTGGAAAGGCTGTCATTAGGTGGAGGGGCAGGATCTCTTCTCAATCATTGCTGAGTGCAGGACTTGCAACAATGGGCTCAGGTTATGGGAAGTCAGATTTCTGTTGAATATCAGGAAAAATGTCTTAACTGTTAGAGCAGTATGGCAGTGGAACCAGTTACTTCAAGAGGTGGTGAGTGTTCCAACACCTGGCAAATATGCTTTGATTTGTATTCCTGAACTGAGCAGGGGGTTGGACTCGATGGCCTTATAGGCCCCTTCCAACTTCATGATTCTATGATTCTACGGTTCATCTAAAAAAAGGATCATCTTTAGAACAGCACAGTGCTCTTTAGAGTATGGCATATCCTTTCCAGCATCTCCTACAGCTGAAATAAAGAAAGTGTTTTCTGCCAGTAAACAACACTCTTTCGAGAAGAATGCCTCTCTGACATTCTGGCTCTGGAGCCTCAAAAGCAGGAGGGCAAAGAGGAAGAGAAAAGTTTGTCCAATGCCTGAAGGCATTCCAACTCAATTTCTAAGGGGAAAAATGTACAGTATTACCTAGCCTTGAGAGAGCAATGTGCCGAGAAAGAATATTAACCATATACACCCAGACTGCTCAATGTCAGAATAATCACATTTGTATGTTAAGCAGTCCTCTTAAGCTTTTGCTTGTTTGTTTTTTATGAAGACAATAAATATTTCCCCTTGAAACTGTAGTTTCGTGATTAATATATATTTCAGGGAGCTAATTCATCTTCACCTCCAACCATTTCTGTTCACAAACAAATAGGCTTTTTCAAGTACTCGCTGTGATCCTCCTCACTGATCTGCAGTCAGATAATATTTTAGAGATTTCTGAATGTCCCTGTGTTGTTGTTTTTTCTGGGACAGCCTATTATTTTAACAGAAGAAAATGTAGGAACCAATTGACTTTGAAAAATGGAAGGAAATCTTATGCAAGCATGTGTGTTGATATAACGTATGTAAATTGTATTGCTATCACAAGGATAATAGAATTTTTGAGATTGCCATTGCAATTCATAAAGGAAAGCTCTTCTGCCTGGTGAAGGAGCCTCATATTTATTTTATATTTATTTTATTTTTAGATTTCTACCCCGCCCCCCTAGACAACGTCTACTCGGGGCGGCTTACAAATGTCATTAAATATATAAAACATTAAAAAACATTAAACAATTAAACAATTGAAACAATAATATAAAGTATTCAAGGGAATAATAAAATTAAAAGACTAGAATTTAAGAGTTGACAGAAGGGAAGGCCTGCCTAAATAGCCAAGTTTTTAAATGGCTCTTAAAATGGCTTATGGCACAGTGGTTAAACTGTAGTATTATAGTCGAAACTCTGCTCACAGCGTTCAATCCCAGTGGATTCTGGCAGCTGACTCAAGGTTGACTCAGCCTTCCATCCTTCCGAGGTCAGTAAAATGACTACCCTACTCACTGGGGGTGGTGGCAATGCGTAGCCTGCATAATTAAAAATCGTATACAGTCCAGAGAGTGCTTTAAGTGTTATGGGGCAATATATGAGCGGCACACTTTGCTTTGCTGTTTTGCTTTGTTGAAGCTAATTTTACCTCTCTTCACCAGTACAGCTTCTTCAGGTTTTAACAGTTGTGTAGAGCTAGCCTATGTAGCATTGGTCAAACTGCAGGGTCCCAGAGCACCACCAGAATAAGGGACTGGATTACCACTTCTGAGTACAGTAGGACCCCCACATCTGCAGGGAATCAATTCTACAATCTACCGTGCATGCCTGAAACTGTGGATATGAGGGAACCCTATATACAATGTACAAGGGGGCAGGACAGAGGGCACAAAGGGGCATACTTGTACGTTGTATATAGGGCTGCAGCAGACTGCGGATAAGTGAAACTGCATGTCGATCCTGTGGGCATGGAGGCCTTACTATACTTTATAGGAAGTTGATAGGAAGCACATAGAAAATCCTGGCAAGGGTTGTCGTAAGTCTGAATTGACTTGATGGCATATGATTAATTTTTATAAAGAAGCATTTCAGCAGGTGCCACTTGCATAACACATTCCTCTTCTGAAATTCCTTTTTCTTCAAAGCTATTAAAAATGAAGAAGCCTGCTCTCTTTTTACATCCAGCCATTTTACTGAGATTCTGGTCTATAACCCAATTGTCAAAGAGAAGACCTGTCTAAGAATTCAAGGTTTTTCTAGAGTAATTGCATAGTGTTGTTTGGAATCCTGTTTTCTGAATGTTCCCTCAGTTTGTCTCACATGAGTCTCTAGTTCTTGAAGCTGTAGTACTATTACTTCCATTGGCTGAGAATAATAAAAGAGTACATTCCAACAGTACAAACATGAAGACCTCTAGGTGGTATCATGCAGGGGTAAAAACACAAGTGCTTTCAGCCGGATGGAATTAGATGATTTTATGAGCTAAAGTGGGCTCCTCTGAACTTCGGCTATTGATTCTACAACAGACACCCTCTATCAAGTCCCCTCTCCCTGTAGGATCATCAATGCTCCTTAAGGCAAGGAGAGGGAGAGAGAATGGAAGTTGTTTGTTTTCTCTTGTGCTGTTTTCAGTCAATCATCATTTTAGACTGCCTCAGTGTGTGGAACGGATTGGTTTGGAGGGTACATGTCTCGTGTCCTGTTGTTCTCCACTAAACTTGGGAGGAGGAAGGAAGAAAGGAAGAACAAAAGGCAAACGGGAGAAGGCACAGGAACATTTTTAAAAAGAAGAAGCAAAGTAGCAGTGCTCTGCCTGTCCCATAGAGTTCCATTCTGTGCCAAAAGGGGACAAAGCGAAGTGAGTGTAGAGTAGAGAACGAGCTTAAGGGATGAATGAAGTGGGAAAGTATAGCCAAGAGAGAGTTTTAAGAACACTGTTACGGGTCAGAGAGAGAATGAGGCTGCAGTCATACCAGCCAAATGTCCCCCTGTGGTTACACAACTTTTAATCTCGTTCCTGTCATGCTTTGCAGTCATGTGGCATTTATTCCAGGATATGCGTCCCAATGTGCTTTTGGGCTACCGAGTAATTTCCTTCCAATTCAATAAGCACCTAGAACTTCTTGTCAAGACTGTTTGACAGAAGTTAACCGACACATCGATACAAACGCCACAGAAAAAAAATTAAAAATTAAAAACATTTTAAAATGATGTGCATGGTGACAGTAGTTCAAAAAAGTTGCAATAAGATCATTCACACACACAGCAAGGCAACATTTTTTGGAAAAGATCTGCAACAAAAAAAGTGGAAGCCTCTGGTCAAGTGAGAAATGATCTGCAGTTAACACAGTTGCCAATTCGCTAATGGTCGTGCATCGTGTGACAGCAAATTTATGATATGAACTCAGTAGGAGATAGGAAGGCAACATTTAGCTGGTGTGACCACGGCCTGAGAGAGTGTTGTGGGGTGCAGTGAGAAAAGGAGAACTAGCAAAGAATGGAGGGTGAGGGGGAAGCTTGAGGTAATTTTTGACAAATTTTTTTTGCAACAAGCATACCAATGATCTCCTGCCCAGATATACTGGAAGTATAAAAATCATCATCAGAGTGATTTGAGTTGCAGTCTGAGGTATGAATTTTCTTAAAGCTGAGTGGTCTTATCTCTCCTTCTGGTGGGATGTGAGGCTTGTTGTATGTGCTCCAACACCACTAGGTGGTACAGTAGAGAAAGCTCGGTTTTTTAACAGGGACATGTGGTTTTTCATTTCATGTGAATATAGGCTAGGTTCTGTATTAATTGTATCTTGGATGCTTGGTTGAACAGGAAGAGTGTAGCAACCTGAGGAATACAGCACGAGTTGTTGAACTAGTCATTTTATGTTCATAATAAATGTATAGTTATCAAAAAGGAGAGAACGGATTAAAAGGAGGTGAATTTGTCCATACATTACATTGTTGAAATCAATGTGATTCATTAAGGTTGTGTGAGTTAGCCAATTATTCTGTACTTAAAATGTTGCAGCCACAAGAATGGTGCACAATTTCTGTTTTTCCTCCTTAAGGCTAGGCCTGTGCAGTACAGGACCTTTGGAAGAGTTGGGAACTTCAGGAGAAATTGAAAATACCCAATCTTTCCTCAGGCATTGGCCAGCACTAGTACTTTCTCTCTGGTCAGAGGGGTTGTCTAGAGGTTTTCCAGCCCATTTTCACTAAACACAGTATGTGACATAACTTTACTTCAGTGTGCAAAGTACTAGGAGACAGGAAATATGTGCAGAAACTCAGAGAGGAACTGATATGTTTATCATTTTTTCTGCAGAGCTGTTCCCCACATGTTGCAAGTAGGAAGTAGCAAGTGGTCTTTCCTCAGCTATATCTCTTGCCTTTATAATGCTTTGTTTTGTGATCGATTGTTGGAAGGTTAACATGTTTGTTTGCAAGTCTAATTGTTAATGCATGGGTCTTTGAAGAAATCTTGTTGTGGGAAGGAAAATTTAATTGCTTAAGGTTTAATGTGATCCTCACAAAGGAGGAATAGGAAGGTGTCATGGATAACAGAAACAACCAAAAGATGGATGAGTGGGAAAGGAGAACCAAGACAGTTGTTCACTGAGAAACGTTTTCAACCTGAGATTTAGCAAGGGTGTGACATGGCTGAGAGAGATCTATGGTGTTGGCAGAGAGGATGGGAGAGGGATACTGCAGACAAAAAGCCCCATCTGGTGATATGCTGGTGTAGGTGTCATCCAGTCTAGCCCATTACAAACTGGAAAGTTAGAAACTTTAAATCCCTCATATCATTACCTCATTACCTCACAGTGAATTCAAAGCTTCACCCATCTTATCTGGGCACATGGGCTTCTTGGTCAGAGCCACCAGCTGGTCTTTATGTGCTCTACTTAATCTTAAACAATGAGTTAGGTTGTGCTTTTTTTTTTTAAGCGAATGTAGCCAAATTACACAGATTTACCTGTTTTTGCTTGATAGTGTTCAGTCTTTGGGAGTATAATTGTCTCCTGTCTTGGTTAATCAAACTGCCAAGCTGTTAAATTAGGTATCCACAAAGTCACAAATGAAAACAGTGATAGACAGGTTGGCATGAAACAAATTCTAAACTCCAAACTAAGTTGCTATGGCCAGATCAGGTTTCCTTGTTCTCCTGAGTTGTTGCTGAGTTTTGATGTGGGTATCATTTGTAAAGTTCAGGAGCAGTTAAAGACTTTTTAAGTGTGTGTGTGTGTGTGTGTTTGTTTCTTTGCTTGCTTGGTTGATGCAATACAATGCAAGGTGGCACTTCCCATGTACAGAACCTGGCCACTCTAGGAGTTCAGTGTGATATTATCCTCCATTTCATCTGAGGGGAGTACTTTGTTTAGAAGGATACAGAGCATGGAAAAGCCATGTGGCACACAGATCTCTATTTTCCTACCAGATAGAGACTACCAAGGAAATAACAATGAACAACTGAGGTCATGCTGCTATTGCTGCCACTCACAGCCCATGCTGCTTGATATGGATAGCCTGTTCTGTGGTAGAGCTCATTGTTAAGTTGCTCAAGTTTGGGTGCTCACTTGAAAATTAATTGTACCTTTTCACCTGTGCAGTAAGTAAGTAGTTTGGTGGGTTATTTATTTATTTATTTATTTATTTACTTTTAATGTAAATGGTATGTATTTCGACCATTTCATATAGAAAGGGAAATCTTTTAAAAGGTTCACAGGAAAGTTAATGATGATGAGGGAAAATAAGGACCTGGATTTTCTTTTTTTCCTGCAAAATAAATGGGCCCTTGATGAGCAGCTGACAATTATGGTTTAGAAGACAAGGCATTAAACAACAATTTGCAAAAGAATTTCAATCAGGTATATCTGGTGTGTGTTTGTGTGTGTTATGTTTTCCTTAGTAATAATATATTTTTGTTTAGTTTGCCTTTCCATCTTCCCTTGTGAATTAAGCATTTGCCTTAGGTTTCCTAATAGTAGCCTAGCAGTTGAATGTTGTAATCATATTGAAAATAATAATTAAATAATATTTGAAACAATTGGCATACTGTCCCTGATGTTGCTAAATATAAATTTCTGCATGCCTAATCTTTAGAGGGAAGTAACTCTGCCATAGAAATGATAACTTGCATAGTCTTCATTTTATAAAATAATCCTCTTTAAGCAGTTGATTTTCTTTTAATTATGTTAATCCTTATTAAGAGACTATAATTCTGCTGGTAATGCACAGGAAAGCTGCATCGTAGACAAATGCATAAAAGAGCTTGCAGCTAGCATTAAAGTGGAAATATTATGCAAATACATGACAGTACAGTGCTTTCTTTGCCTTCATAATCTTTATTTATTTGAACAGAATCAAACTGCATATTAATCTGTTCATACCTGCTTCTTTTTTAGGTCCTGAAAAAATTGAATTCAAATGTCCTCTGAATCATGTTAAATGCATTGGCACAAACAGATGTATTCACCTGTCTCAACTCTGCAATGGCGTGTATGACTGTCCTGATGGATATGATGAAGGCATACATTGTAGGGGTAAGTGAATTTCAAAGATTGGGGGATGCCTATAACCAACATTCCCTCTAATTTTCAGCCCTGCTGGGTGGGGCTCTGCCCCATGTGCATGACTTTGCCCCCTGCATGACTCCCCCTCCGTGCAGGTTTCCATCAGAACCAAGGGGGCTGAAAATGATCACTGTGGGTGAGCGGAGGAGGAGGAGCCCTGCACCGGGGGGGGGGTGCAGAGAAGCATACATATGTGCAGGTAAGCACTTTAGAGGGAACCTTGCCTATAACAATTTAAACAAAACAATTTTCAAGTTTGAATGTGCACCAAGCCAAAAGTCTTTCATTGATGCTGTCATGTCTTCTCTGTTCAATTTGTTGTAGTAAAATCCCTGCATAGCATTTTCCAGTTCAGCCAGAGTTCTCCTACAGTTACCTCTGCACTACATACCTCTGGTGACCCCTACTTCTTATTCCATCTATTCCACATCTGTCTTCTTTTTCCTCTCTATTAATTTCCACTATTTTATGAACACTCTCTTGCTGATTTCTGTACCTCCCCTTCTGTATTCACTCTCACTTTCTCAACAGGTACACCTTTAGAACCCCTGTAAATTCATCCTTTGGTGCCTTCCTTTCAACCTTGGTCTTTCTCCAATCTGATCCTAATCAATTCTTAAGATATTGTCAGTGTTACATAAACTGATTACATTATTAAAAAGGCCCTACCTCCAGTCCATTGCTGACATAGATGCTGAACACAATCTCTGTAAAGGCATTCACCACCTCTGCATTCTAGTATATTTTGAGCAAATGTTGAACACTGCTTGTGATAACAAATGCATTGTAATATCTCAGGTTGCATTTCGTGGTTAGGAATTTGGTTGATACAATATGAAAAAATGATTTATCATGGTATTTTCATATGTTCTAACTTTGTATTTGTCAGACTTGATGCATGTCTTGTCCTAAGCTGGTTTTTTTTTAATGGTCATAGCGTAAAAATAAGAACAGGACAAGATTCAGTTGATTGATTCATTTTGCATCTCTAAGAACTAATGTATTATGAATGACAGTAAATAAACATGAACTATTCATGGTAAACATTAGTATTCTGACAACTGTCAAAGGAAAAGAATGATTTGAACCTGTAATTTTGTTTTAAAAAGTAGTTATTTTATATTGTAATATTTTCCATTCAAGTTTGTTAACACTTTTAAATTAATTAATGAGCATGACTATTCACCTTGTGACGTATGTGTTTGCTAACTTAAAAGGCAATCTCTGTACTAATGTATAAATATTCATTATTTAAATATAAATATTTAAATATAAATACATTAGTTATATATAAATATTCATAAACAAATATTTGTAGAAAGTTGTAATTAGAGTAGGCCCATTGAGTATTGGAACTTACATAGCTGTTTACTCACTAAATTTCTAGTAGTTCAATGGTACTACTCTAAATTCAATTTGCTACTGGATTTTAGCCATTGTGTGTGAATCTGCCAGAAGAATGACACTCAAATGGTGTACAACACAAAGAAAACAACAAGCTTATCCTTTACTGTTGATCGGTATTTGCATAATGCAATAAAGCAATTTTTAAATTATGAAAATTGGCTGTGCAAATTTACTTATGGACCACAGCTTTGCAGTCAAACTGTTAGTCTTCTTTCTTAAAAGAAAATCTTGAAATCCCTTTTTATGATTGCCAATTGTTTTCAAGACAAAAACAGTGCTACTACACTCTATGTCTTTTCCAAAAAAGCTGTTTGTGGAGCCTTTCCACTTAGAATACACTCTTCAAGTACTCCTGTGTTGACAGTGCAGGAAAGCAGGTTGACTCTTGTGTCAACAAAGAACTATTAAATGCAAGATAGATGAAGACAAAATGATTCCACCCACCCAGCTTCATAACTGAACAAAGTGAAGCATGTCCATGTTTATCTCCCAATGTGCACTTGCCAAATAATCAAAGCTAACATGCATGATTAGGACAAATGTGCACTTAAGGAATGTTTACTCCCATGTAGCTTCACCTTGAATTACACTGTAGTTCTGGACAAGCTGTAGATTCCTGAGAAGCTGTATCCCAGATCTCAATAGTTTGTAGCAGGTGAGAATATGTGCTGTTTGCATACTGCTCCTGGTTTCTTCTTGGAATCACTCTGTGAAATATACGAGTGCTAGTTACATTTTAAAGATAGAAAGTAAGATTAGGACATTGGAACCTAGCATGTCATTTGTTTGCCAGCAAACAAATGACATGCAAACAAAATTCATATTCAAGTGACTACTTAACTGAAAACATAGCTGATCAGTAAATCAACAACTGATAGTCACAATAGTGAATTTATTAAGCGGTACAGAAAGTTAAAAGCTCATTCAAGCAACAGATAATGGCTGCGATATGAAATGCACTCCAATATCTCACATTCATTTTCAAATTTATATTTAAGATGCTGTGCATCCGCCTTATTATGATTTCAGTTGCCTCTCTACCGGGGTAGATCAGCTTGGAAAGATATGTGATAAGATAAGTGAGATTCCTTTGTGATGGCCAATAACATGAAAAGTGTTGTAATCCAATTTGACATGCTTGTGAAACAGTTCCCCTTCCAGTATTAAAGTAATTTCTCTATTCTCCCTACTTGATTACTGCACCAAAGCATTTACGATCTGCTGCCACTCTGTATGCTACCTATTTGTTTTCACCCGTTAAAACCACCTATGTTTGTTATATCCTCATTGCAAACTCTAGGGATGTGATGAGTCCTTGCCAAACGTCTTGTTCTCAGTCATTTTCTGAGTTTCCCTATGCAGAGCCTCCCCACCAAGACTTCCCCTCTGTCAGTTCTCAAGAGACCATGAGATGCTGCTGTTGTTTTTGCTTAGCTGCTGCTTTTCTCTTCAGCAAATAGGCCTCACATCTGGCAGGTTTTCTTCTCTGTCCAATGCCTCACTGGGCAAAATTGGCTTCAGCTCTTCTCCCCAAGGGCTTCCCTAAGGGTTTTGTCAGCTGGACCACTGAGGTTCTCCTATTTACTGCCTCCACTTGAGCTACAAGGTATCATCTTCCTCTTCTGGAAGATGACTGATCAAGATGAGGCCTGATGTAACTTGCCCCTTGGATGAACATCACACAAAGAAGATGCCATTCTGCACAGAACTTGTAATAATTGTGCACAGATGGTTATTTCTTCTGGAAAAATTGGCCATAGAATCTCTGAGAAGTCCTGCACAGTTTCTCCCAAGAAAACCTTGCTGAGAAAAGTATTATTTTGTGTTTTCATCTTTGTGTGTGTGTGTGTGTGTGTGTGTGTGTGTGTGTGTGTGTGTGTGTGTGTGTGTGTGTGTGTGTGTGTGTGTGTGTGTGTGTGTGTGTGTGTCCAAGAACAAGAAGCTGAGAGATTCACAACTCCCACTCTCAGGACTTAAGATTGAAGAGAAATCTAATAACTCTTAACCTGTCACCACAACACTAGAGAAATAGTTCCCAATTTTTTCAACACAACACCTCTTTTTTTTTTCTGAGAAAACTTCATGCTCAACTGTCATCACCCAACCCTCTCAAAGAAAACCAATTCATAATTTAAAGTAAAAGTAAACACAAAAATCTACTGAAAACATCTAGAATTAATTTCATGGTATGAAATTTAAAAATGAAAAAAAATGTTTTAACTGATGTTTTAAATCGTGAAAATCTGACAGGTTTGTGATCACTTGGAATTTCTTCATACACACACTCCCTGTTTTGGACTTAATACATGAGAACAAGGATTACAAATTTAAGGAACACTTCCTAAGTGGCTTCTTCAACTTTCCTCATGAATTTATTAAGAGGTACAGGAAGTTGAAAGGTCCTGTTGTATTAAGATTACATGCAATATCATTATAAAGATTTATGTGGGGCAAAATTCATTGTTTGAATGGCATAGTTCAAACAGTGCAATACTCCATGCTATGGCTAAATGGTTGGAAGAACCGCCGCTCAGAGACCATTGGTAATGGCGCGGCTAAAAAATCTTGTAAATAAATAAACAAACTGCCATAGAGATAAAACTGTCTGGTACTTATCAAAGTCTGATTTGCACATTTTGCAGCTTTCAGTTTTCAGAGCAAACTAAATGGAGCACACTGATGCATGCAACTCTTAAGTCTGATTATGTGATATGGTGCTGTGATATTCTTAACTGGATTAGAATGGTAGGTTAGACCAGAGAGTAAGCTCTTTTACATTCCTCCCCTGAAAACTGGGTCAAACTAAGGGGGATGTGTATTCCACCCATGTTTACCTCCCAGTGGACAACTGCAGGACTGAAACAAGTCAGGCTAAATGTAACTTGTTTGTGAAGAGATTCTTGTGCTATCCTAAACAGATATCTTTCACCACTTGAGCAAGCACCTCTTCTAAAACATGCTAAATCAATTGTCTAGTTTGGCTCAGATGTGTGTGTGTGCAAATGCCTAGAGTTGTACCTGTCTTTATTTCTACTGGATTAATGGTAAACCTTTACAATCATAGTGTGATGTCACTGCTTTGCAGTGCCCCATGTCATGTCTTATTGCCATAATTACTTGGGAATGTTACTTTTCAAAGTAATTAGTTACATATTTACTGCTCTAAATCCAGTAATTAGTCTGAACTGGAGTAGACCTACTGAATCAATGGAAACATGTAAGTCAGCACTTAATGTACATTCAGTTAATTCAGTGGGAATTTACTGGGTCTGTTCTCATTGAGGCTTACAATTGGATTCAAGCCTTAACGTATTGCAAAAAGGAATAAGGCGGGGATCCAAAGTAACTCTTCACCATTAGTATTAAAATTGCCCTTTCTAAAATTGCTATGTTCCATTATGCACTGGTTTTCTGTTTTTGTTTAAATTAGTTCTTCTTAGTTTTTTAAGCCATCAATTCAGATAAGAAAATGACTGAACATTAGGCGGCGGGGGGGGGGGGGACCTTTCCAGATTCACCTACAAAGTATTTAATGCCCTCACACTTTGCATGTAAGCTTATCACATACATAAATTCATAACATTATCGGTTGTTACTTTTTAAGAAAGGATGCTTGTGTAATGTTGGCTAGTAATGTAATGGGAAGCCTGCAGGAACAGTGGGGGAACTCACTTGATTTCTTTTCTACTCCACCTTTAGACAATAGGATATTAAACATGACTTCCAAGCTCCGACTTTTAATTTTTTTAGAATATGTGGAAAAAACGGAGGCAGGAGATCTTGAAGAGGACAAGAACAGAATTACCACTGTCCTCTGAAAATATTGGGTGGATATAGTTGAGCATCCTGCCATGCTTCTGCATCAGGTGTGTTATAAATTCTTCTGATACAGCTGACAGAATGATAAAGGCAGTTGACATACCAAATTCCATGTAAGTCGTCACTTGGTAAATTCAACTTGTAAACAGGTACCTTTCCAGCTTCATATATATATAAAAAAAATACAGAACAGCCCCCTGCAATTAAGCAGAAAACCTTTTTTAAAGACTATATTTTTTTCCTTCTTCCACACCTACAATGTGCTAAAAAAATTGGCATGCATATAGATAGAGTAGGTACTAAAACAACTTGTTACAAGCATTTAGCATTACATGTGTTCTTAGATTATCATTTGTATCCAGTGCTTTAAAAATAAAAGCAAATTTGTAGAGTAACTTTATTAAGGTTGTTTAAACCCTTATGTGAGATACAGTCTAATTACATTAAACATGGCCAAAAACAAATTTTGTGGAATGCCAATGACAGGCATGGGAAAATTAATGAGTCTAGTAATGTCATAGCTAGGTTTACCGTACTGTGTTTAAAATATGTATAGCACTGTTGGGTTTTTTCCAGATTACTGTCCAGAGGCAGGGAGGTTGCACATGTGCAGGACAAGGTATTAAGGATGTCTTTCTGTGGAGTTGTTTGTGGCATGATGTTACTTCTGAGGGATTGGCACTCTATGAACTCGTGCCCTCTGAAAAGTCCTATCATCATGTTCTGTTCTTGGAAACTCAAAACCATGGCTTGCTGAGCTCAGTTGAATCATTCCACCTCTTATTTGGTCTTCTTCTGTTTCTATTACCTTCAACTTTTCCCAGCATTATTGTCTTTTCCACTGAGTCTTATTTTCACATCATGTACTCTAAGCATAATATCCTCAGTTGAGTAATTTTTGCTTCTAAGGAAAGTTCAAGCTTGATTTCATCTACCACCCACTTATTTGTCTTTGTGACAATCCATAGCCTCTTTAAAGCTCTCCTCCAACATCATATTTTAATTGATATGTTTTTAATTAATTGTGGATTTTAGATATTTTTGTATGCAGTCTTGGGGTTCCCCACTAAGGGAGAAGGGTGGGATATAAATAAATAAATAAATAAATAACACCACCCCAGGTTGGCTGTCTTCACTGTCTGTCTTTCACATCCATACATAGTAATCAGGAATATCACAGTATAGATTAACTTAATCATGATTTCTGCTGACATATCATCATCATCATCTTAGAACTGCAGAACTAGAAGGGATCTTATGGATCATTGAATCTAGCCTTTGTCAAGAAAGCACAGTGGGGAATCGAACTCACAACCTCTGGCTCTGCAGTCAGGTACCTAAACCACTGAACTCTCCCAGCAGTTCTGTCCTTATGCAACATTTCTTTGTGGTTTGTGGCATGGTTGCAAAAAAAAAAAGCAGCTTGACTACCAGTGACATATGCCAAACATAGCAAATGTCCTTCACTGCCACAATTGTTCTCCATCTATTGTAATGCTATAATTCACCTCACTTGGACATTACATTTGAAGACAGTTGAAAAGCATTATCTAGAGCAAAATACAGCAGCATGGATATTGGTGTGTGCTATGGTTTTTTTTTCCGTATTTCACTGAATGCTTATGTGCTTTTGAATAAATTTCGAAGTTAGGTGTTCTAATGGGAGTAATTAAATTAGCAAGCATGAGAAACAGAACTGGTAGTTATATATTTCCAGAGCACTATCCTTAGCAATGTAGGCTCCTGATTATAGTGTTCTGGAAATATATAGTTACCATTGGGAAGGTTCTGTCTCTCATGGACAGAAACAGAGTGAGGGAGGCCATATATAGGCAATCTGGTGTAGTAGGTAAAGCATTGTTATGCATCTGCATCCTACTTTCTCATGGGCAGGTCCTATGTTGTTGTTACATGCTGTCAAGTCACTTGAGACTTATGGCAACCGTAATTGGGTTTTCAGGTTATGTGAGGTGTTTTACCATTACCACCCTTCCCCAATGAGTTTCCATGGACAAGTGAGGATTTGAACCCAGGTCTTCTGCTTCCTAGTCCAATGCTTTACCCACTAGATTATATTGCCTATATATGGCTTTCTTCACTCTGTTTCAACCCAAATATCTCTTGTCTCTGTCTCTTTATTTCAGCCTACTTTTAGTCAAAGTGTATAGGTTGATGACTCTGAAATTGCTTCTTGTTTTCTAAATGGATGCTTATAACATTTTTCAAACTTAGGGAATGGATTGTGTAAAATTGTATATATTGCTTTCTTGTTCTATCATTTTAAATATTGATGTTGCTATCTGTTTTAAATGGTTTTATTGCATTTGCAAGCTACCTTAGGACAAATATGTTTGAAAGGTTGCTTAGATGTTTTTGAAATAAGTGAATAACATCTCATTAAATAAAGAGTTGGTTGTAGGGTGCCAAAAAAGCAGGAGGAGGGAGAGGAATATCCTGTCCAAAATAAATAAAGGAAGTGTCCATATACTTAAGTGAAATATGTTTCTCTAGTAGACTGACAGAAACCTTGCTGTACGTCTAGACAAAAGTGTTCTCTTAACTCATGTTCATTATGGACACTTGCTCATAATTCCAGATGTCTGTCTGAAGAGAGTAGTCAACTATCTTTCATGATTTCCCTGAAACAAGCAAAATTTGACCATTTAATGTTTTATTTAACAAAGATTTTTTTAAAAAACAACAACTCCAAAACCCATTACATTAACTTCTAAACACATTTATAAAAGATCGTGTACTTTTCGATATAAAGTTAAATTATGCTTGAATTTACTGCATGAAATGGAATGGGTGCAAATAATGAATGAAATAGGTGCTGTTACAGTGGCACTATATCTTTATTATTTGCAATGGATGCACTCTTTTTTGTTCTTGGTGAGCAGATTGTATAAATTGTATTCTTCATGGTGGTAGAGAATAAAAATGGATTTATTATGTTTGATTTTCTTCCATTATGAACTTCATTGTCCTTCAGAACTGACTTTTGATGCTTACTTACCTCAGATTCTACATACGTGAGAACAAATCAGAAAATATTGCTTCAGAGATACAATTTTGGCATTTTTAAAAACTGTATAGTAGTTTTTCAGGTTATGTAGCAGAGAGTAGGATAAGCTAGTCATTAATTCATGCATTCAATTTTTATACCACCCATTTAGCAAAATCGCTACTCTGGCTGGTATACAACAAAAAAATAATAAAAAAAACCCCTAAGTGGTAAAATCAACTAGAGAAAGACTAAAACTATCCTTGCAAATAACAAAACAAGACAAGCAGCAAAATAAAGGCTACTCAACATACTATGTGCCTCTCCTTCTTCCTCTTAATTGGGGACAATCGCCCCCAAAGCTTCCCTAAAAAGCTTTTTTTCAGCAGCTTTTTAAAGGTGTGAAGGGAGGGCGCCTGACATAACTTCTGTGGTAGAGCATTCGATACAGAGGGCACCACTGCTGAGAAGGCCCAGGTTTTAGTTGATATTTTCCAGGCCTCTCAAGGTGTCAACGCCCACAGATGTGAGGTCTATGAGGACTGGGTCAGATGGACAGTCAAACGTTGCAGAAGATATTGAGACAAAGTAATGAGGTCACAAACTATTGCTATGGCTTAGCATTCTTCTTCTTTTTTTATGGTATACACTATTTCAAAAGTGTTCGTAACTATTTTTTATGATAATACCTTCTTGACACAAGTGGACCAATGATGGCAATTATGTTGAGTCCATAAGCACCGTAGTATGTTATACTGTGTAAATTAAACTTTGTATTGGCCTTTCTGTAGGTCTCTTCCTCAAGCTGTTTTAGACTCTTTTTCATGTGTCAATATTTTCATGGGTCAATGTTGTATTAATTATTTTATTTTATTGTCCGCTTTTCTATTGTTTGTCTTTATACTTTTTTTTATGGTATTATGTAAACCACCCAGAGTGGCCTGGGTTGCCAGATGGGCGGTATAGTAATAAAATAAAATAAAAAAATAAAAATGTTCTTGAAGGAATAAATAAATACTCTTAATTAAGTTTTAGAAACTGAGGATCTATGTGGGGCAACCACATACATACGTTTAAGACAAAGCAAAAGAAGAGGGAGTAACGTATAGAAGTTATGAGGAAAGTTGTATACAAATAAATTAAATTATAGGGAGAAAACAGTACACACTGTTCTTATAGAACTGCTCACAGAAGCACATGTATTTATGAAAATGTCGTAAACAGGAGTCCACTTCAATATATTGAACATATTCATTAATTTAAAGTCTGTTTGCCTATGGCAATAACAAATCCTGATCTTGCTCTGCGTTTTGTAAGCTGTATTAATGAAATGCTATATAATGTCATTAAATAATATGGAAGCAATCAGATTCATTAAAAATGCAATTAAAACCTTACTGGTACAGTATCTACAACATTGTCTTCCATATGTTTACATATATATGAGGGAATCAGATAAATTGCTATGCAAATTTTATTCCAGAGAACTAATGCTTTTTCATCAAATAAATATAATTTAAGAAGTGATCTCCTAGGAGTTTATCTTCAAGATACACACAAGTCCCTTCAAGTATCTCTGAGCCTCCCACTATAATTCCTGTGGCCACCACTGAATTCATGGACATTCCTCTAAGAGTCTGCAAGGCTCCTTCCAGATGAATCTCTCTCTCTCTCTCTCTCTCTCTCTCTCTCTCTCTCTCTCTCTGTGTGTGTGTGTGTGTGTGTGAGAGAGAGAGAGAGAGAGAGAGAGGATGGCATGCTGCAAAGCATCAGAGGCAATTTTAAAGTCTAAAAATGGTAGGTGTCTACCATCCAGTGCTTTGTTTTGAAGTGTACCTGGATACAGGAAAAGAGAGAGAAAGATACAGGTGTGTGAGTTTAGATATACCACATGGGCGGTGGGGTAGTGTATGCCTGTGTGTTTTAGCTGGGCTTGTTTGTGTGGCATGTGCATATTTCAATAAGGATTACAAATTTCACTCCTGTAAAATGGGTGTTTATTGCTGTGTTAGATTGTGGGTCGGAAGATCTGTTAGTTTTACTTTCTCCTACATTCAAAGATTTCAAACTTTCTGACTTGAACACTGTAAGCATCAGGCCTTTATGTGGGCCTGACCTGAGTCAGTCTCAAAGGATGACCACCCCACCCCATGCCAGGCCCTGTATTGCAAGATCTGAGGTGCTGACCTGTTTGGCCCCTCTTTCGCCCAAGAGTGCTGCCTAAAGTCTACTACTAATTGCCCCCCCCCATTGCCACACTACCCACCTAGCCATTACTATTCTGTTGAACATGACCTTGCCCTCCAATATGCCCTTTGAGCCCATGGGCCATCCATTTGGTAGAGGTGTCAATTTTGGTAAGGGGGTTTCAATTGTTTTATTTGCTTGTGTAGATATAATTGTTATTTTTTTAAAAAAACACCATGCAGCCTGAGGAGAATACTGCATGTTTCCTTTCAGAGAAAGTATTAGTTATGTGGTCCTTTGGATTCCATCCAAGACCTTTATTATTATAATTTTTAAAGTTATCATACCTCCGGCTACAGATGTGGAAATCTGTCAGTTTCATTCTTCTTGACTCTGTTTCTGATTTTTGTTTTTATTGGGTTGTTATGGTGCCCCTCTCACAGAAATTAATATTTCTATGGACTTTTTTTTGAAACATATGCATTCTTTTACTCGTTTTTCAAATGTACACAATGCATATAAATACATTTTTACTCGTGCTCATTTTTCCAATTGTGTTTTTCTAAAAATCTGAAAAACCACCTAAGGTGCCCCACACCTGTACATCTGGTGCGAAATGTTTTCTGTTCTTCTGGTAGCCTTGAGAGGTGCAAAATATTTCCACATGTCACTATGGAGATATTTCTTTTCTTACCTCTGGTAAACAACCGAAAAAGCATGAAGTGTACTCATTGAATATTTGATCTTAGCTGTGGTGGCTTGGTATTGGCTGCTGCACTCTAAAACAAACTTTGGGAGGAGGAAAAAAATTCTATAAGCACTAAAGTAAAAGGAAGGCATACGTAGACTTTGAAGAAAGTTTTGAAAAACAAAACCCCCAGACTAATGACTTTAAAGGGCCTGTCAAGCAGCACATGAGGGAGAAACTTACTTTGTCCTGAGGGAGCTTGTCAGATGTTTGGTCAGTCAGTGTTCTTTCAAGTGTTAATGAAGAGAAAAGGAAGCCTCAAAAGGTTCAGAGGTTTCAAAGAAAGTTGAGAAAGTGTGGCTAAGACGATTGTAACTGTCACTGTCCAAAGCTTTTAAAATGGAATTCATCACAACTTTCGAAAATGGCAAAAAAACAACAAAAACCCCAAACTGACAAGCCCTCCTTGTTATCTATCAGTAAGGTTGAATTTACTTCAATCTTTGTTTCAGAAGAAATAAAGAGAGTAAGCTGATAAATATAGTCCCAGGGGACTGTTTTCCGGTGGAAAAGAACTATATTGCTCGAAGAAATAACAGAATTCTAAATTAACAGCAACACAGATTCTGCCCTAGTCATCTTATTTTAAATGAATCTGTATTCTCTTCATTTATCTTGTGGAAGTTTTCTTCCATAGGACACATTTTCAGAAAGTTTCAGAAGAAAAACCTATGGGAATGATGAATTTCTGGTCTTATCTTGCTTGGCTCTCTGTAATATGAGAGGATAATAATAATATAATAGACAAAATCCTGTTGTGTAGTTTTGCACCAGCATAACCTGGATTTGGGGCCAGAAGCATTTAATTTACACTAATTAAAAGCTTCCTATCCCCAACCCCTAGAACTTCCTTTTGCCCCAGGAAGCCTTTGGACATATTGGGGGGGGGGTGGTTTGGGAGCTCATAAATGTAAAGTTCAGAAGACATCCCTGAGCAGGTGTTGGGAACCACTGGGGGACTAGCTTAAAGAGACTGGAGACAAGGGAACAACAAAAGGTCACATGCAAGGATGACAACATGAAGCTGTATTCTCTCACATCCCACAAGAAATGTAGGTAAAAAAACTCAAGGCTTGGGTCCTGGGTTCATATGTCAGTGGTCTTTTCAGGACACTCCTTCCCATAGACAGCATTTACCTCATTTCCTAAAATTTCAGGTTTTTCTTCAAAGGAATCTTTGCATCTCTTCAGTGCGCTGTTTCACTCTTCTCTTTATTCTGTCCTGATCTGATAGTATGCTCCCCTGTTGATCTTTCAGCCTAAGGATTCTAGGCTTAAATTTCCCTTTGATTTGTTGGATTTTATCAATGAGATATTTTGTTTCTTTCTTCTGATGTTTTTTTCTCTCTTTCTTAGTATTGGCTATTGTAATAATTTCCTTTCTTTATGTGACAGTCATGCATAAAGGACTTTGACCCTGTTTCTGTCTCCCTCCTGGAAGCATACCTTAACATGGTGACGTGGTTGGAGTATATTAGGGAAACTAAATTCTGTTGTGAGACGGGACTCCTAGCATGGTCATCCAAGGCAAAATGGTCAAAGCTAAGATGCAGCCACATTCTTCAGGAATTACAGCAGTTCCAGTGGAGACGAGGGCAGAGAAACTCCTGCAGGGCAGCTATAGAGCAGCAGTAGTAGTGGAAAGTGCCATTGGTTGAGAGTTTTTCAAAGACAATGGCAGTGACACTCAAGCTAATTCTTGTTGGTACTGCACAGCAGAAGGCAATGACAAAGTACTTCTGAATATTTCTTATCTTGAAAGCCCAATTACATTCTGAAGATGGAAGGCACTCAGTCAGCTATTAGGGAAGAGCAAATGACAAATACAAATAGTGCTGTTGCTAATGAAACAACTAAATTAAAGCCAATAGAACTTCTAGTAGTTAAATATGCACAAATTATTGTATACGTGGACATATCCAAATGGCCAAAGCAGAAATCAAATAGACTAAATAATTAGAAGTAGTAGATGGAGAAGTTGTATACTCTGTCAAAACAGGACTGGGAGCAGATTATGGTACTGAGTTTGAATTGTTAAATGGAAACCCTGAATAGGATAGTGGGCATGGTGTTGCTAAATTCTACCAAATGTCTTGTTTGGTCATTCAATCTGATTTAACCCTTTAGTCACAACTACAATCAATTTTACATAGCTGAAGGATATAACACATTCTGTTGGACATAATACTAAATGCTTTGTATTTTCAAACCCTGGAAACTCTTGGCTAAGTCATTGTGTTGTTATGTTATGTGCTGACAACACATGTTATGTGTTGTTATGACATGAAAGCCCTATTATGGCTTTCAAAGTCAAATATTTAAAAAGTGATTTTATCAGTTCAACATCCCCATTAGCTTCCATGGCTGAACCCTGTGTCTAGACTGTCATTCTATCCACAACACCACACTGGGCATCCCTATGTCATTGCTATGACTATAAATCCTTCTAAACACTTTATATATCCCCAGCTATCTCAATCTATACCAAGGATGGCCTGTCCCTTTATGAGCCTGCTTGGGTGCTGATAATCAGGAGAGACCTATCTCTCAGTCCCACTACCTTCACGGCTGCATTTAGTGAGGACACAGGAAAGGAACATATTCGTTGCTGCTTTCAGACTTTGGACCTCCCTCCCACTGGAGGCCAGGCTGGGACCATCTTTGCTGTCCTTCTCCTTTCTCTTGTCTTAATGACTGGCTGCCTGAGTGGGCTTCTTAAATGGATTGTTCTGCCTTACTGCTTTGAATATATTTTAGTGTTGCTTCTGTTTCCCATCTTTTAGTAGGGTATTTATTTCATCCATTTTAATATTTGTATACTTATTGTTTGTAGTTATAAATATTGCATTTTAATGCTGTAAGCCGCTTGGATCCTTCTTAAGGAGAAAGGCGGGTTAAAAATATTTTAAATAAGTAAATAAATAATTTGATCCCATGCACTAGAATAAAGTGATTTGTATCTTTTTGGGACCATTTTGTTCAGTTAATTTGTTCAGCCAGATTTGAATATGAATATCTGCAAGGAAAAATATCAAAATTTTAAATTAAACTTTTTGTCTATACTTAAGTCAATCTCTCCCTCTCAGTATTTCTTTAAATGTTTATTTAAATAGTAATGGATTCTTCTCACATGCCAGCATTCCTTAAAAGGACAGAGTCTGCAAATTTTTAATTTCAGGAAATGTCAGGTAGCATTATACTACAGAGGTGACATTATCCAGTGGAGAAATGGAATATGTCACTTCATGCCTACATGTAATACACTTTAAATTGAACTAAGTTGTTTCAGTCCTTTGACATTTCATTCCTTCAGTTGTGAAAAGCCAAATCCTGAGATATTGAATCTGTGGCATGCTTTTGCCACATGTTTTCACAAGCAAGCATACTCCAGAGTGCCCCATCTGGGTAAATGAGACTTGGCCTATCCCACTTTCCCCATGAAAAAAAAGAAAGTCATGACTCTGGAGAACTGGTGTGAGAAGTTCTGGTGTAGTGAAGCAAATGAGTTGTGGCTGCCAGTTTGTTTAGGAGAAACATCTACTTTGATCTTAGTTTTTAAGTATCGGTACTGAAGATTCTCTTACGATGTGTATGAGATAGGAGACAACAAAGTAGTGTGATTATTAGCAACACTGAAGGGGGAAGGAATGTCTCTGGTTAGTAGCTTCACTGTTACCTGGTCCCTTCCTTGTGTGTCATGTTTGCCACCTACACTGTCTGGAACATTGGTATGAACAACAACAAAATGAAATAGCCAAAGTGTTTCAAAAAATAAAATTCAACAGTTGGCATAAAAAAAGTGTAGTACAAAATGGAGAGGGGGTAGTTATTTGGGTCCTATTCCTAATGCTAATATGATCTACTCAATTCAAATGGTGCACAAGAGATTTAAGACATCCGTGGCACATTGAAACACACAGACACTCAATTGATTGGGTTCCAAAATGTAATGCGAAAACAAGATCTGCAGCTATTGAAAAGAAAAAGAAAACTTCTCCAGTCCACACCCCATCTACTGGAAGTGAAAGTGATGCAAAAAGCAATCTCTAATAGTCTAATGCCCTTCCCTTCCCCTACGAAGACACAAATGACAATCAGTCAGAGGACAAAGGAATTTGTCTGGTCAATTGAAACCTTCCCAGGGGCTCAATAATTGGAGTTTCTAGGAGAGCCTGGACTTTCATTGGCGCTTGACCTGTCAAACTCCTTTTGCTTTAGGCTTTCTTGTTCTGCTAAAGTATGAGTATTGTTTTCTGAGAGACTCATTGATGGCAACATTTAAAAAAAAAAATCAGCTTTTAAAACCAAAATTAGATTTAAATGTCACTTTGAGCTTCCTCATTTCACTTTAGTTCAGTTTGGAAACTGGTGAACACATTATGATTATCTATTAACAACAATAATGCTGTTCTTGATGATGCTTCAATGTTGAGTTCCAATATTTTTCTAATTTCTTTAAAAACTTCTCTCCTAGATTTAAATCATGTCCTTCTAGTTTTAATATTCTGTCATTTTCTGAAACTATCCATTCCTTTATCCAAACTAGAGCACAGGCTTTATAATATAAAAACCAATCTGGAAGTCCAAAGCCTGCTCTTTGTTTTGTGTCTTGAAGTGCTTGTATTTTTATTCTAGTTTTTTTCTCTTGCCAGACAAACTTCATTTTTTTTTTTTTTTGTAAATTCTTGAAGTATTAATTATTTTGTAAGAACTGGTATTGTTTGAAAAAGAAATATCATTTTAGGTAATATAGTCATCTTCACAGCTGCAATCCTCCCCATAAATGATAATTGCAATTTTGACCATTTTTCCAGATCTTTTTTGATAATACCAATTAGTTTAATGTAGTTGTCTTTGATCAAAGTACTTGGGGTTTTTTTTATCTGAATTCCTAGGTATTTAACTTTTTCTCCTCTTTAAAACCCGTCATTTCTACTAAATTTTGGATCTCTTCTTTCTTCATATTTTTAGTCAAAATTTGTGCTTTTTGTTTATTTATTTTTAGTCCAGATACTTCTCCAAAATTCTTGATGCAGCAGAGATGGATATTTTAACTTAAGTATTAAAAGACAAATAAATTGCTGAGGCTAGAAAAAAAGTGGGAACCTTTGTATAATTGGATGAGAGATGAGAACATGAATGGGTTAAAATTATGAAAAAGAAAATATAAGATATAATTTTAGAATTTAAAGACTTAGAAAAAATGATAAGTGTGAAGTAAGCTTAGTAAGAAACATATTGACAAATGTAATAATGATATACTGTATACTGTTCTCTATCACATTCTGTATTTTTTTATTTACCCCAATACCCTGATCCAAATCCCCCTCCCTATGATCTTCCCTTAGCCTATGAAAAATGAAGTTAAAAAAAAACAACTTCCCTCCAAACCCTTTGTATTCACATTCCCACCATAAGTGCAGATATGTACCTTATTCTTTACTGCATTTCCAATACATCTTGGAATATTTAGAATCTATTTTGTTTAATTTTATCAGTGTTAAATACCATCTCCACATTGTTTTGTAACCATTCTCTTTTATTCTGACATGCTTTTTAAAACTCTTCTGTTTCATACATTTTTCCATTCCTCTCTATCTATTTTTCCTAAATTTGCCTCCCATATTATTTTTATCCCTCTTAACTGATCTGCCTCTTCTGTCAGTATTCTATAAATATTACCAATTCTCCCTTTCCCCTTTTTTCTGTTCACCTCATTCGCCATATTCTTTATATGTTCAAACTTGGTCAATTGCCTATCCTTTAGTTTATTTTTTTCTCCTACTTCCAACCATTGTTTCCAGTTGTATCAAATTTAACCAATTTAAGTTTTCTTTTCTTTGCTTCGGATTCTGAATAATTGTTGAAGTCCTAGGATAATTGGCAGATTCTTATGTTTATGCTTCATACATGTTTTATTAATATTTGATATAGGCTAAATAAAATTAGGTTTTTCAGTATGACAACAGAAGTCAGAAATTAACTGACCACAAATGTAACAATACAAGAAAAGATAAGGAAGGCACAGTGTGAGGGGGGGGGGGGGTAACCCTTGGCACTCCGGCAACTGAGCATCCTGACAGGAGGGGGACTGATGGCCTGCCAGGCGTGATTCTCTCATACTTCCAAGTTCAGGGTGCTTACTTGACTGGAGCAACCAGACAGAGAGGGGGAGGACACCCGGATAGACAAGGGCCACCTAGTGAAGGGGGAGGGGGGGAGGAAGCTGACTTGCAACTGGGGGCCATAAAGCAGGCTTTAGAGGAAGCCATGGGGAGGGCAGATGGCTGGGCACTAGAAGAGAGTCCTCAGAGTCAAAGGAAAAGGTGGCGGAGGTGTGGGTGACTGGGACTACATATATTATAAAGATCCCTGGACAGGGGTCCTGGTCTAGTTCTGAGTCTCTCTTCTCCAGGCCAGGGAATTGAAGGAAGCCCACTCAGCACTCTGCTGCCAAGAATTACACCACCAGCCTGTTCCAGGCCAAGCAGGCCCCACTCTAACCCAAAGGTGATGCTGGAGGTGGAAAAGGCAGAAAAGAGCGGCAGTGGTGTCTCCAACATCAGCAGTTGCCACTTACACCACAGTGGCCATGAGTTCCAGACTGTGCTTGGGCTGTGGCTTATAAGCCCTCCCTCCTGCAAGTTCTCACCTTTAGACCCCTATGGTGGCCTTCACTAAAAGAGACTAAAGATTGACACAGAATGCATGGAGTTGATGGTTACATGGGGTGGAGAAAGGTTGTGTCTTTTGCATCTTAGATATTTATTGTGTCAGCACCCCAGGCATAGGGTTGGTGGAGAGCTCACACAATAAATATTTAAGATGCAAAAATCTGACTATGCAATAGAATTATAAACTATATGGCATGCACATGCTTTGGACCTACAAGGTCCTTTTCAGCACTTGGATGGAAAGTGACATACACAATTACTATAATACAGGCTCAGATCCTATTGTCTAGGATAGTAAATTGCACTAGACTAGGCCCATTGAACCAGTGGGTATTTGCAGAGTAAGTTCCATTCATTCAAATGGGCCTAGTTTAATTGAAACTTACTTTAGCATAGTAAACCATAGTTAGGGTAGGTTTTGAATCAATAGAGCATATGGAGAAATTGACTCACTAAACCACCATCGATTAGTGGGTCTCCTCTAGTGCAATTTACTATACTGAGCAACAGAATTTTGGCCAGATTCAGCAAAGCAAAAATAAATATGTTCAAAATACAAAAACCATATGGGGTGAATAGTATCTTGCATGGTTTGTGTATTGCAAGCTGGTTTTATTTCTACCTCAGGGATGTGGGGTGAAGAGGAAATCCAAACCCCATCTGACTAGTTGAGTTGTTGGGTCCAGCTTTCAGTTAGTTCTTGTAATAAGAGCATATATGTCTCTGTGCTTCACCTGTACAGTTTAAGGAACATAATTACAGTACCTTTATCTAACAGTTTCCTTCGTATTTTAAAGCTGTACATTTTCTGACTGACGCCTGTTTAGTCAGGGGCACTGTAAAAGCACACGTGAAGACATTTCAATGTTTGATGTTGGCAGAGCAGTGGCCTTTGTGCTCAGCAATCTGAACGCATGTAACATAACTATTTTTTAAAAATACCTTCCAGAATTCATTATGATGCTGGAGATATTAGTCTTTTTGATCCCCTTATTGAAAAAAAGAAAAGAAAAGAAAGAAAGACAAAGGAAAGGTAAAAGAAAAAACACTATTAGCTGTCTCTCCCCCGCACTCTCTATAATGCAAGGACAAGATCTAGTGTGAGAATCTAAAAAACTAATAACTAAACTTTTTAATGTGACAAAACAGGAAAAATAGTCTGATAAAACTGGTAGAATGGAGGAACAATTAATGGAAAGGAAGGAGGGCTAGAACTGGTGGATAGCTCAGTAGTTTAGTTCTCTGGCTACTGAACAAGAGGTTGGGAGTTCAATTCCCCACTGAGCCTTGTTGACAGGGCTGGACTCGATGATCTATAGGGTCCCTTCCAGCTCTGCAGTTTTAAGATGATGATGATCCAAAGGGCACACAGTTTGAACAGTTAGGAATGGTGATGTTATACTTATCCCCCAAACTGGTTTGTACAAATGAAAATGATTTTCAGAAACATCTTCTTGAATATCAGCTGTGCACAAGTAGGTTTGCCCCAATAGCCTTCATGCAGCCAAACAGAAAGCATAAATTTACCAAATCATTAACAATTTCTGTACAGTATTGGTGGAGAAACAAGAGGCAAGTCAGCTTTAACTTTGATCAGCAAATTATTGGCTGCAGTGTTGACATTGGTCTTCATCGGGTTGCTGGTTCATTAAAAAAAGAATGCAGTTTAAGTTGGGGATGGGCCAATGTGGTGGTGGGGGTGAATTCTTAAAAAGGTCCAGGTGTTTATTTTGGGTTTTGTCAGCATGCTACCTGATCATCTCCTCCCCACCTTTGTTTATGAACAAGTTTTCTTATATTTGTGCTGGGGAAAGGTGAGCCCTTAAAGGAAAACAAAGACACATATGCCTGCATATCAAAAGATGACAATTTCTCTGATATTCATATAAGGTGCATTAGGGTGGTCACTGCTCCATTGCCAAAAAAGGAGGATATAGTTCACAAAAGAGGAGGCAATTGGGGATATGGAACACCAAAAAGGAGAAAATCTTTGCATTAAATTTGTCTATGCTTATCTACATGAATATATACCAGTATCACCATTATACATTATTACTATAATTAAGGTGGAAATACACTACTGTTCACTATATTGCAGAAGATTGAGACTAAATAACCATCTTGGGATGCAGCATTGAAAGAAAGATGGGATATGAGACAAATAAATAAGGCATAGTGGTTAATAACTCTCTGAAAAGTCCTATGCCAAACATTTTCAAAGGCTCACTGAAAATGCATATATAGAGAAAGAAAATAAACAGAAGTCATTGTAATTTTGTTGAAAGATCTTGCTAGGCATCCATCAGTGAGAGTACCATGGTCAATGGAAAGATTATCCACAATAGTGAATATGTAGGTGACACTTTGGTTATGAAAGAAATGCTATAAAATAAATAATGAACATAGTATAACAATGAATGCTATGAAAATTAGGTTCACGGTCAGAAGTGAAGAACAAGCTGCTCAGAAGATCCAAAATAAAGGCGTAGAACATGCTGGGAATCGTAAGCTCTTGGAATTTGGTGGAATGAACAGTGGTGTTATGGTCACACAATATAAGCCTGAATAGAGATGGGCTGCAACAGCTTCCCCAAGTTGCTGAATGTAATATACAACAAAAACTTAAAATTGGCTTTGAAAATATGTGTTCTATGGTGTTGTGTATTCTTTATTCTGTTGTATCTTTTGGAATGATGGACCAATATAGGCTACTTTTGAAATATAGGCTATATTCCAGGAACCTATTTTATTCATGCTATTTCCTATTGCCAGGCATAATGAAAATCTAAAGTAGTGCTAGTTCTGACTTAATTCCATCCACATCCAGAGCTAAAGCTTCTTGAAATCATGCAGATCTAGGTAAAAATTATAAAGTAGTGTTTTCCAAACTTTTTCAAGTCACAACCCCCCCTTTTATACTAGCCAAATAGCCTGTAATCTCCCACCACATTTGCATAAAACACATTTTTAATGGGGTAAACTGTAATGAGAAGACAAGCTTCCCTGGGAAAGCCAATAATGCTAGGAAAAGAGGAAGACAGAACTTGAGATGGATTGACTCAATAGAGAAGCCATGGTCTTTATTTTACAAGACTGCAGCAGGGTTTTTGACCATAGGAGTAAGGTTTTGGGGGGCTGGAGGAACATTAATTCATAGGGACCCTCAAAAGAAGCAGGAATTGACAGCACATAACACCACCATTAAATATCTACTGCCTGATGGAGGGGTCCTCCCCATCTGCTTTGCTGGGCTTGCAATTTAGGTTCTGCCTGCTCCCACTCTGCCCGACAGCTTTTCCTAGCCTTTCCTTCAACCCAGCTGGGACAGACCCATCAACATTTTCTCTGTTACACTTTGTAAGTCACTGGTCCTTTCCTTTAAATGATTGTCAGCATGCAAAGTATATTCAAGGGAATATTTGCCTCTGCTATAGAACGGATCAAATTTCAACTGTTTTCTGTTTTGCAGGCAACTTTATACCACTTCCAAAAGAAAGACATTGTGCCATATTAGCAGTTTTCAGAAGCTTTCCTTACATAAACTGTTCCTTATATCCCATGTGTACTGTTCCCATATACTGCCCAGTTGCTATACTGTCCATATTCTGAATTGGGAATTACACTTATTTTCTGTCTGACTCAGGCAAACAGTGGTGAAAGTTAACAGGCACCAGCTTCTAAAATGTGGCTTGAAGAGACTTTGCAAAACTATGATTTTAAGTGGGTTTGGAAAACATGTCAGCTTTTTTAGATGCCAACTGTAGTTTGCTGGAGAAAGCTAGGAAACGGGAAAGAGGAGCAGAGTGGGAGGGAGTGTGCAAGCTGTGGGGAAACTCTTAATTGTCAAACTATGGTTTAGTGAATTGACAGCCTTATGTCTAAACTTTAAACACAGACTTTCAGCCTGCCTCATTCTACAGAGTTCATTAAGGATACAATAGGAGAGACCTGCAAGCACTGTTGGACGTCTGTGGAAATCATTTGGAATTTTAAAAAAACAAAACACCATGTATAGCATGTTCATGATGATGACTATACCTGGATTTAGGCAGCCTGTTTTCCTGATGAGGCCTAATTCTTTTTGGATGCCTGCAGTTTATGAGATTGAAGTAGAACTAGCTATAGCAGCCTTCAAACAGTGTCTATCACATAGTGGACCCATATACAATGACCTGACGTGCTTCCTGGAGTCCCTGTTTCTCCTGGAATGAGTCTTGTGGGAAAGCTAGGAATAAGTGGCCATTTTGTTTCTATTCATTCTTTTAATAGAATTTGCGAAATTTGAATGCAAGATAAGCTGAAACTGATAGATTGTTCCATCCCTAAGGGAAGGTCAGAGGTGAGCAGCAATGTTTTCAGTCACCTTGAGATCTAAGATCGTTTTATATTTTTATATAAAATTTTAGACTTCACAGAATATTCTTTCTGGATTTGGGCAGTGGATCCACCACATAAAATTCCTTGAATAAAAGACCTAGAGCAGTTGTAGAAAGATATATAATGTGAAAATGATTATATTCAATCTTTGCAGTTTCATGTCACATGCCTCTTTCTTGTCACCAGAGTCCTTACATTTTCCTCACATTGCAATTATGGACACTCATAGGGAAAGTAACGGCAGGTTTCTACTACATTTTATCAACTAGCCATCTGTACAATGAAATTCTTCAGGGAATTGTTCACAGGCATCAGTCTGCCCAACATGGGGCAGTTTCTATACTTCTAGGGTTTTATGACTGAATAACCAATGATGTACAAAAATAGAAAGCCACTGGGGCAGGATTTTTTTTTGGGAAAATCCTGCTGGTTCACTGCTTTTGACGAGAAGTATGAAAGCAGTACAGAACCGAGCAGCACTTAAGGCGTAAGCTTCTCGACTGTGGAGGAAGAGAGGGAAAGCTGGCACATCTAAAACGAGACTAATGTCTATCCAACATTTTGTAGTATAAAGGGGGGAAAAGTAAAGTCAGTCATACACAGGGCTTCGCCATTTTGTACTTAACAGGGGAAAAGCTTTCCATGGTGATCTGCTCTATTTGTAACAGTAAAGCAAGGGTGTGTGTGTGTGTGGTGTTTTTTTTTTTTACTTAGTAAAATAGTAGGTCATGGGGGGGCTCAGAGGAGAGTCACACACTTTCCTTCTCAAGTTGGTGGCACCTTTTATAACTTTTAATCTTACAAAAAAAAAGTGGTTGATAATTTGCTGACAAATTATCTTTACTTGAAAGAGCTGTTTGTGAAATAGAAGAGTTTTGTTTTCAAAATAGGTTAGGAAGGGTCTGTATTCTGGTGCCTCAGGTTTACAACAACCTATGGTTTGGAACAACCTGAGCATCTAAGAAACATCCAAAACCTCTCTTTTATTACCTCAAATTTTCTTGTCATGTTTTGTCATGTTTTTGGTGACAATGTTAAACCACTCCGGCAGCATTGAAGACAAATGGCAGATTCTTCAGTTCACCATTCACTTATTGCAACATGTGTAACTTGACTATTATTCAGTTTTTCAGCATATGTGAAAAATTTGAATATTAAAGAAAATAAATATATGAAGGATTAGGCTCAGAGTCTCTGGAAATTGTTTTTTTTCCCCTTTTCTTTGGATTTAACTGAGGTGACACAGTTACTGCTGTCATTGCATCACCCGTGGAAACATCTGGCAAGGTAGTTGGGCTTACTTCAGCATTTGCAAATGTGAACATAGTGCCCAGCTAGCTGTGAAAGCTCTCCATTGTGTGTTATGTGAATACAGACAGCAGGCCAATAGCCTCTGTAAGATGTTACAACTTCCCAGGAGCAACATACCGTGTTTCCCCGAAAATAAGACAGGGTCTTATATTAATTTTTGCTCCAAAAAATGCATTAGGGCTTATTTTCAGCGGATGTTTTATTTTTTTCATGTACAACAATCTACATTTATTCAAATACAGTCATGTCAACAATGGGGATTTTGTGGTAGCTATGGGGAGAAGGATGAGAATGTGTTTGGCTGTGGCACAGTTGTGAGCCCTACCATTGCTATGCCGTGTGTTCCTGTCTTTTGACAATCACCCGTGATCCAGAACACTGGCATATCTGGCCCCTCTTACATTCTGATCATTGGGGATGGGCAGATACAGTGACCGGCTGTAGAACGCCTGGTGAAGAAGGAGTGGATTCTTGACTTTCCACAGGAGTGGAGATAAGCCACAGTGTGCTCAAGCCTTTTAGGGAGAAACTGATCCACTACCTTTGAGGTCTCTGCTTTGAGGGCTCTAGAGCTCCACATTAAGAAGGAACTGTGGAAGCTGTAGGACCCTGCCCTTGTGGTTTCTGAGCCAGGGGCAGTCTCACCTATGGCTCTCCCT
The DNA here is from genome assembly GCA_037013535.1 of Intellagama lesueurii. Classification (NCBI taxonomy): domain Eukaryota; kingdom Metazoa; phylum Chordata; class Lepidosauria; order Squamata; family Agamidae; genus Intellagama; species Intellagama lesueurii. Next base: position 134,434,663 of record JBAJHW010000001.1, on the reverse strand, counting down.
CTGCTTCCCTTGCTGCTTTGCTCTTGCCCTCTGTTACTGGAGAAGTGATGAGTTGCCAGACTCATGACATCAGACAGACCTTGCTGCTTGTTTTGTAGAAGTTCCTGTTTAGCAAGCAGGGAGTCAGAAGCATCCTGTCACAGAACCTGATAGCTGAAATCAGGATATGAGAAGTGTGTGATTTTCTTTCTTTCTTTCTTTCTTTCCTTCCTTCCTTCCTTCCTTCCTTCCTTCCTTCCTTCCTTCCTTCCTTCCTTCCTTCCTTCCTTCCTTCCTTCCTTCCTTCCTTCCTTCCTTCCTTCCTTCCTTCCTTCCTTCTTTCTGCTGGGGATCATTCAACCAATAGTGTTGTGAATATGCATGCATTCATTTGTATCTCTCCGTTGTTATACTGGACTTTTCAATAAATGACACCTGGTGTGAAAGACTTACATGGGTTTCAATCAACAGCCTTGAGAATGTGTTTGTGCCAACTTTGCAGCTGACTTTTAAAAAAAGAGAATCTTTTGCTTGCCGCTGTTGCTCAGTTTTATGCTATGTTTTTATGGAGATGTTAAAATGATTTCCCACAGGGAGATATGTACCAGCAACCTGAGTGTGCTTATGCCAGGGTTCACAGACAGTTTCTTCAGATTTTGCTGCCTATGTTTGTAGATACTGCCTCACTGTTTATGTTTTTCATATATTAAAGGCATGATGTTTGTGTTGGCATACAACAGCTGACACCATCCACATGCATGCAGTATGTAGTTATAACTAGGAATGTTCACAGCAACAACAACAAAAGTATTTATTTTGTTTCGTTGTTCTTCTCCCGCCGCACCTCTTTCATTTTCTTTCATTTTTATGTTTTTCATTCACGGGTCCTTTCATTTAACACAAACCTGCATATTATTTATAAACACAAACCTGCATATTATTTATTTTGTACCATGTGTACAAAATAAGATCTAGCGAATGACTGAGATTATTTTAAATTGTGCAATGCTCTGATAGGTAGGTAGGTAGGTAGGTAGGTAGGTAGGTAGGAAGGAAGGAAGGAAGGAAGGAAGGAAGGAAGGAAGGAAGGAAGGAAGGAAGGAAGGAAGGAAGGAAGGAAGAAAGAAAGAAAGAAAGAAAGAAAGAAAGAAAGAAAGAAAGAAAGAAAGAAAGAAAACCGCATTGTGAGATAAAGAGAAGGGTCCAAAACCTGTATCTTCTGAAAGAATATAAACTCATCCAGCACAGGTTGAGTCCTTCTTCCCTGATCTCCAATGAATGGGAGCATCTCTATCTTATCTGAACTAATTTTCTGTTTATTTGCCTTCATCCTGTCCATTATGGCCAGCAAGGACTGGTTTAGAACCAAAACAGCCTCTTTGGACATAATTTGAAAGGGAAAATAGAGTTGGCTGTGAAAGCATACTGACAACACTGCACTCCAAATCTCTGACAGCATCTTCCTTACAAATATTAAATAGCATACTGAACAAAACCCTGAGGGACTCCCCGCCCCGCCCCCCGCCCCCCACATACACACACACACTAGTGATCAAGGAATTGAACAGGTTCCCACCACCTTCTGAACTTTTCCCTCTAAATTAATCCTTTTTGTTCTTGGGGAGATTTGGCAAAACTGGAGACTGAGTGGATTTCTTTGTTCCTTCAGCCATGTCTGTGTAATCTGAAAGCACCCGTACTTAACATAGTCCAAAAGTACATGATCTGCCTAGACATTCCTCTCTTCCTCCTTCCTCTCCTTTTCCACCTTCCTTGTGTTTTCATTTAAGTGATGTATTTTGGATAGGTGTCTGAAGTCCTTGGGAACCCTGTCCTTAAATAGTGTTGCGTTTCTCTTTGTGTTTATGAGAGAAAAGAGTAGCATTTGATGGGGAAAGACTCCGTTCCTGACGGCATGTATGCAGACATATCTGTGTGCACAACAGTGCCTCCCTGAGTCTGAATATGTATGTTTGTGAATGTCTCTTTTTGTGAGAAAGGGTAATGGTGTATGTGAAAGAGAAGGTCTTCCTTCTTGTGTCTCTGTGTGGGTGGGTGCTCTCAGGAGAATACCTGCCTGAATGTGTCTGGCAAAGAGGGAAAGCATACATACAAATGCCTGGCTCTGCCTATTTATCTTAAATAATAATCTTAGAACTGCAGAGTTGGAAGGGACCCTATGGATCATCAAGTCCAGTCCCTGTCAAGGGGGCTCAGTGAGGAATCAAACTCCCAACCTCTGACTCCGCAGCCAGATAACTAAACCACTGAGCTATCCAGCAGTTGCTAGCTGCCAGCCACAATCAGCACTGGTGCCTCCAACCTGTGCTCGGTTACTCAAACATTATTCCACTTGGATCTATGTGGCTAACAAGATAGTTGCATGCAAGGTTACTGCCCTGGAAGTGTAATCAGTCATGACAACCAGGTACCATCATCAACATTCCTGTGATAAGTCTCATTGGAGACAAATTTTCATAAAGAAGAATGTGTGTTTTGCCATCAGGGGTAACCAGTGCACAGCATTAAAAACAATCCATGAAAGAAAGTTTTTATGCTTGAAGGAAGCAATATTATAAATTCCAAGAGAATCTACTACACCTTCAAAAATTAGTGAAAATTTAGGTAATATAATTAGAATATGCTAACTTTTGTGGTTTGATTTTGTATAGATCTATTAAAAACTAAGGCCCATTGTGTTTAACTGGGCTTACTCTGAGGTAAATTGATTTAAGATTGAAACCTTAGCAACAAATCCACCCAAAAGGTAGATTAAGTGTTTGCTGCCTTTCATTCCAGCATCAACTCATGTTAACAAGAATTAATGTTTGCTTTGTACTGTTGTTCTCATGACAACCTCTTTCATGAGAGTGAGGTATTGGTCTGTGTTGCTTCTTGTTAAGTGAAATGCTTTGTCCACTTTCATTGACAGACAGCCATAGCCTGTTTGCAGTGGCATGTGTGCTAACTGTCCCCCATCCATCTTCCAGCAGTGACAGAATGGTGCTTGTTTTCCACTTAGTCATAAAGTAAACTTTAGAGAGGAAATGTCAGTAACCAGAAGGCAGCGATTACTGTTATATGATAATTTGATTGCAAATCCATTTTTATTGACAAGCACTTAAAAGGCTTTGGTCTTTATTGCATTACGTCAGAGTCATGGCACTCTTTATTTTTGAGCATCTTCAATCTGAACAGGTAGCAGTGGCAATTACTACATAGCAATTTGTATGTTTATCAGGAATATAATGACATTTGTAAATACACTGGCCCTACAACAAACAACAAATCCTGTTTTGAGCTTCCAAAGACCAGGCAACATTTCAGTGTGCTTCATCCACTGCCAGCTCACAGCTCCAAATTAAACATCAAAGTGAATGTGTCTTCATTCATGTAGCACTGTTGCCTTTGAGTTCAGGACTCACAAACTGCCAGCACAGGTGTCTCAGTCAGATTAGGGCATTATCATAGGTCAGAGGTAATGTATTCTTAAAACTCTTTGCCGTGCACTGCACTTTTAATCCAGATCGGGTCCTTGACATCTGCAATTTGCATTGCCAGCAAAAGGGTCCCCCTCAAATTATGAGAGTCTTTTGGACAATGTGAATTGTACAGGAATGTGTGTGTAGAAGATGGTATGGGTTTGGACCACAGTGGGGACAAAGAATTAAAGTCCTCTCAACCTCCTCACTCCATGCAGAGATCCCAGTTCAGAGTATGGTTCCTGTGCTAGCAATGTGTGGGAAACAACCCTACACTCAAGAGTGACAGTACCTGATTAGTCATATTTCTCAAATGTCATTGTCTCTAAATTAAAATTGCAGATTAAATTGTTTCTCTGCTCCATCCATCTCATTTTGAAAGACATCATCTTTGGAAGGCCAGGTTACAAGCTGTTAAGCAATATATCCCCAAATGATTCATTCAAGTTTGTATATTTGTTGGCTTCATCTTATGTTCAGGGAGGTGGAATGGTTTGCTCTTCAGATGTTTGACATCTTTTGCCACAATCTCTTAATGCTTGTCCACTGTGATCAAGATTATCAAACTTATAATACAATAAAGTAGGCTACACATGGGAAGCTTCTCCTCAGTCAATTCATTGTCGGTTATTATTGGCTAAAATCCTTTTGTGCAATTTTGCGCATGTAAAGGCTGGTGTCATCAACCAGAGACTTGAAACTTAAATTAAAAGTTTCCTATTCCCTAGGGATCTCTTGTGACCCGGAGAAGCCTTTGGGAGCCTTGGGGTGGGGATGGGGAGCCTTTAATACCTGAAAACCAGTGCTGCCAGTCCAGATCCCCAAATGTATCACAAGGCAAAAGACAATGTGAAGCAGGTTTGAAGAAACAGGACTACAGAAAGCTAACATCTCTATGTAATGCTCACTTATCAGGACCACATAATACTGAAGCATGCACAGAGTTCATTTCCCTTACAGCAGCATAGCAGAACAGCAGCTGAGCATAGTCCCTCCTCAGGGTAAAACTAAGCCAACTAAAGTAACTTTTTGAGCTCCTTATATGCATTAGATTCTCAGCTGGAGACTCTTCCAGACCAACAATAAATCAGGCTTCATTCTCCTCTGACTGTTCAGGAAAGTAAAAGCAATTTTTGCCGCCCCTCTCATCTCACAGTTGAGGTTGTTCCTTAATTAACACTATACCAGGGAAACTGGCTAGGCTTAGCTTTGAAGGCAGCTTTTTCAAGGAGACAAGATGCAGGTGTTACCCTTCTTGTTACTGGGCAGATTTTGATGCTTACAGTCAAAGCCATTTTCCCACGTGCATGTGCATGCACGCACACACGTCTGGTTTCTAAGATGGAGTCCAATCCCCACATTCTCCTATTTTCTCAGTTTTTGCACAGGCATATAACATAGCTCATAAATAAATAATAAATAAAGGATTAAGTATAAATACAAGTAATGATGTCATTAAGTGATGTTAGTTTAACAGTGTTACACTTTACTGTCTATCTAACAGGTGGCCTTTTCTTTCTCGTCTCTATAAATAACAGTTGCTGTATTTAAACAAACGAACACATGTCCAGCCCTCTGTCTTGGAAAGCGATATTAAATAACTGAACACTTGATTAAGAAACACACTGAGGACCAATAATAAAAAATGTGTTTCCTGAGTAGACATGGGATATTCATATTCATATTCCACACAGCCAACCCCTCTGGCAAGGAGGTGGGATGATGAGTCCTTCTGCTCAGCCGCTGAGTGGTCAGCTGTGTGGAGAGGCGGGGAAGTGCCAGCTGAGCTGCTTCCATGATTGGCACTATGCGACTGACAACAGCCCCACATGCCACACAGAGCGTGGTAAGTGGACCATTAGGTTTTGAGGAAAGGTTCAGTTTCCACTGGCACCTGTGATACCAGTGCTCATATTCAGATCCCAAAGGATATGGATACAAATATCTCATGTCTTTTTCTGACTCATTCAAACTGTCCTTGGACCAATGTCATGGAAATAAACATGATATCATTTTGGTTGACAAAGGGATGCAACATCCTGATGAAGTAAATGGGATGCTACTCAGGTTTGAGCAAATAATGATAAGAAGGGATAGAGATGGAGATATTGACATCTTTTAAACTGTACTGGTGGATGCTTGTACTTTGGAACCACTGGGATTTTCAAGGTAAGTGACAGGCAGAAGGCAAATGTTTTTATTCCTGATAAATGTGTAGCATACTGGCATTGCCAATGGTTTCTAATTGTTGAATAATGTCAAGAAGTGAAGGACTTGCGTCTCTAAAGGAATCTTCTGAAACGATGGAAAATTGGGAGAAAACCTGTAAGGGGTCCCCCCCCCCCCCCCGGCAACATGAATAGTAAAAACAAAAGCCTGGGCAGGCTGGACAAGGCATACTGTAATTCTCACTGTATGCTTGCTTCCCTGAGTTTTGCATTACTTTGGCCTCCTTTGGATTCTAATTTTTAAAGGTTGACTGTATAAGCTGCAATTGCAAAACAAGCACTAGAATATTGTATTGCTGTGCAGCAGTCAGATTCCTGGTGGTGGAATGCCTTGGTGTCATTTCAGAGTATTATAGGAAATTTAAATTGCAGCTTAGACCAACATGGCGAGTTCTGTTATTTTCTCCTTTTTTTAATTTTATTTTTAACAAAACTCACAACAAAAACTCAACATAACTCACATATGCACTGTATATATAACATGGCCAGTTCTGATTGCCATGACTGTTGCCTGGTGGTCCCTGTGCCATTAAGCAAGCCAGCTGAGCCCCACTGATATGGAACAGGACACGCCAAAAGACACCCCATATGCCCAGAGGCCCCATATATGCACCTGGAGCTTGCCTCGGTGTGTGTTTTTCCCAGTTCTCTCCTAGCTAAGCAGGACAGTAATTTCTTGATACCTGTCCTGTTATAGCAACTTAGGAAACCTGAATGTGAAAGAATGAGATTCCAAAAGTTGATATCTCCCTTTAATGAGCTTTTTAGTAGCACATTTGTGCATCCTAATTGTGCTGTTATCAGAGTGTTATAAAATTTTCAAAGCACAGACAGACTCTCCTCTGCCAATTTTCATGTCCACATCAGGCAACCGTGGTACCAAATGACGATCTCTGTGCCAAAAGAAATAAATAAACAGGATCCAGAGTATAAAAGCAGTGAGTTCATCCTTTTGGGTTTTTTGTCTGGATTCTTCCATAAGGAAAGCTGTGAACATGTTGACAGTAGGACTGCAAAAACTCCCATAGGTCTGTGTGAGAGCAGTAGTTTCAGCTTTAAGCCTGTCATGGAAAATGATTATTATTGTTGGCAGTTAACAACTTTGTCCATCTGTGCATGCTTCATGAGGGACATCCGCCTCAAAGGCAAACAAAGCTGGCTGTATCCTATTGGTTATGGACAGCTACATCCCATCTAGGTGCTGGTTTAGTCCATGGTACTGCTGAGGCATCTGCTGGACATGCCACCTGAGAGACCATTGACTTCTTAGATAATGGAATCTGTTGCTAAGGGAATCAACAGCACACAAGAAGGAAGAAGTATATTATTCAAAGCTCCCCTTTATCTCTCCTCCATCTCCTGTTTCAGCTTTGTTTCCTGCATGCTACTACTTCAGTTGTGAATGCTGATGAGATAATGGTTTGCAATATCCCCAGGCACTCACTCAACGGTAATTAGTTTCTATACCAAACGCCTTATCCCTACACTTTCTAGGTTCCAGAAAGATTCACTGCAACAAACACATGCACGTCTTTAATAAAAATTGCTCATAGAAGAATTTGGGATAGTCAGAAGGAGAATTTAAAATAAGTAAGTGATGTGCTTGTTTTGCAGAAAGCTGTGTTCCATTAGATGGTATATTAATTGTAGAAGAGATCAAAGGGAAGTCCTGTGATATGGAAAAATGAGATTAGACTGATTCCTTCCCCATGGATAATGAATACCTGTGAAACAAAATAAAGATCAGACTGGTGTCATACTGTAAGCCAGCCAAAAGTACATAGTCATGGGGGATATTTTCACCATATGGACTGGATTTATCTGCGTCCCTCTTAAGAAAAGTGATTTCATGATAACCAGATGGGACAAAATAGTGTATAGCACAGGAAACACACAAGCTGTTTTGGTGTCTTAAATGCTCGCAAGCTTATATGGCATGAACCAAATGAACTTGCAGACTACATATTTTTGGGCATCTGTTAAACATACAAGTTGTATATGGTCATCATGTTAATAGGACAATACTTTCTACACCTTTCCACTTTTCATGTGATGGCTGCTTTGAATGTGAAGTGAAAGGATGGCAAATTGCCATTATCAAGAATAAAAATATGTTTTGAACTTACTTTGCATCACAAGTTATACCTGGCATACTTCTAGTCACACTTTTCCAAACACCATCTTTCACAGCTGTATAAATACATTCAGCTGCTATTTGATTTTCTCAGTTTCTTTCTTTGTAGTTCTACCCATCTTGTGGAAAACATGGATATTGCCCACCTTGTTTCTAATTTAGCTCTTCCCACCACCACCACCACATGATTTATCAAGAGTCCACCTTCTTTTTTTATTATTATTTATTTAAAGAACTGTTCATGTTTGGAAACTTAGTATTTTGAGTTATATCACAACATCTTCTAGTCCCAGCACAGATTGACTTCTTAAGTCAAGACACATAATGAGTGAGGTCAGAAACAGATACTGTAGATGTTTAATTAGATTTGTAAGCAGGGAATCCTCCAGGATTGCAAAATCAGACTTCAAAAGAGTCCCGTGCTTAAATCTTGAAGGCCAATCACCTAACAGAGCAAATTAATCCAAATACTCCCAGAAACAGTAGAAGCTCTTACTGTGGCACTCCGCTGGTAGTTTTCTCTTCTAATCATGGGCTATATATGATGTCTGTTTTTGCCCAGAGTTTTGTCAATAGGTAGAATTGCCTTAAAACAGATAAGTGCACAGTTAATCAATACAGGGTTCAAGGTTTTCAAGTCTTGAAACACGCATGTATTTTGCCAAAAAATAACCTTTTGTGTTCCAGTGTCGTTCTGTATCCATCTGAAAGTAGCATGACATTGTGAAACTAATGTGAGAAAAGGCTGTTGTTTGTGAGTGTTTAGAAACAATAAAAGCTGATTTCAGATCCATGACTTCTGAAATATAAAGGGGACAAAACATTATAGTAACCTCTGCAGAATTTTTCCTCTTGTATTATTGGGGTTTTTTTTATTAACTGATGTCTCTGCCTGACGAGTTTGTTAGATCAGATTATATGTGGACCCTGCCTGAAGATATTATTTGTTTGGAAAACAGTCTATAATTTTTGAAAGTGAAAGTAATAAGGCCTGTCTTAAGCGAACTAACAGCTAGCTGTCATTATGCATCTTGGCCTGAAGAAGGGAATTACTTGATCGTGCACCCCTCTGAGCCAAGTAAAACTGAGGTGGGGAAATGTATCTGAGACATCAAAAAGTGTCAGCAGGTGGTTAGCTGCAAACTCTGCTGATTGTTCCTTTGAACACTTAAATAGTCGAGGGGAATGTTGATAGATATAGCTGATGGCACATATTATGGTGGTGACTGAGATGTGCTATGTATCTAAGTGTCTAAGTATTTTAGAAATGCTTAGCTCAGAAAAAGGTATCTGGAAGCAGCCTTATTTCCCCCTCCTTGTTTGTTTTCTTTATTTGTCACGCACCACTGCAAGGTTATATCTGTGCTTAATTCATCACACTGCATGGGAACATGAAATGATATGTCAAAGAAAAGTTATTTTATCATAATTATGCTCTTTGGGCCACGGGGAGAAGTGATGAAGCATTGAAGCATGGTATTTACTATTTTCTGCTCTAACACTAATTCATGTTCAACAGCTAAAGATAACCTGTCCCTGAATAATCCTTACTCCAGCAACAGCATATGAAGGGTGTGCCTCCTTTAAAATAAATTGGTGCTCCATCCTGTCCTGCCCTGCAACTTGGGATTGATCATCATTTTTAAATACTAGAGAACAAATGAGCTGTATGTTTGTTGAGAGGCGTAGCTGGGCTGAAGGTTTCAATTTATATATAAAAAATAAAAATGAATTAGAAGTGTTATGTTTAGTACGCATTGTCTAAAATGGGTAATCTCAAACTGCCTTTACACTTTAATGGCATGATGCTTCTTTCTCTTGATTGTTTCAATGAGTAGTAATTTCTGCAATTTCCAACTACATGGCCAAGTTAGATTCCTTTGCTATGTGTAACACCAGAGATCTAGGATTATTAACATTGTACTAGCACTGAGATACATCCTGACAACAATGATGGTTATTGGGAGTAGTGTAGTGGACTTTGACTGGAGATTTAAGCTCAGTAAGAGATCACAATGGGCCAGATTTGTCTCTTTATACACACATTGCTCTGAGCAACTTGGAAGAATAGTAAGATGGCAGATTAAGAACTATCCAGAGAGCCTGGATATGACCAAAGATCCATTTAGGCCAACACACTGTTCTTTTGGTGGTTCTTTTGCCCACAAGCAAACAATTTGAGAGTTGTAGTTCCCACCTACTTGTATTTCTCAGCAAGTGCCACTTGTGTGGCTCTGTAGTTAAGATGTCTGGTTTTTCAATGTGCTGAAAATTCCGGTGCAGAATATATATAATACATAATTATGAAATAAAGATCATTTGTGTCATGCCTCACCAAACTGAGTCATCTTCAGAGAGGTAAGAGGGTCCCTTGCAGCCAGAGGAAGCCAGTGTAGAAGAGGAACTAGGTAACCCAGCTGACACCACACTCCTAGAAGCTTTGAGAAGGAAGGTAGGTGCCGATGCTGTGATGTTGCAAAGGATGAAGAGAGACTGGCAGATATGAGGTCTATTTGCCAAAGGGGCTGCTGAAAGATCAGAAGGTTAGAACAGAAAGCAGTGTTTCAAGGCTCCTTGATAACAGCTGGATGTATAGGAGAGTTTCCTTTTCTTTGAGAACCAACATTAAGCACATGTTATTCTAGGGAAGGAAAATCAAGATAAGAGCATTGTCTTTACTGAGAAATGACCTAGGGTTTTGTGTGTTGTGAAAAGTGGCAGGCTGAACATTTACTCCAGAGCAGTGCTTTTTAAACTTACACATTCAGGTGGGGTGTAGAATACAGGAGCATCTGAACGAGGGGGCAGTGCTTTGTGTGCAAGAGAGATTGTTACAAAGATTCACCTTGTAGGGTTATACTTGCAACAATGGCAATTCCTTTTAATTTAAGTTTTTAAAATGTAGTTTTAGGGGTGCTGCCACAAATGACAGTGGCAGTGGTTATTTCAACAGCTTGTGGTCCTAAAATGTAGTTTGACCAGAGTTTATTCTTCTGTCATTTTTCAATCTGCATTGTTTGCCTAGTTGTTTTAGGTCCAATGAAAGGGGCCAGTTGTTACTTTTCAAGTCATATACAGTTCAGGATCTTTGTTTCGTCCCAAAGGAATAGGAATCTAGTCTGCTTTACCCTCTTTTGCCCTCTAAACCAGTGGTTCCCAACCTTGGGTCCCCAGGTGTTCTTGGACTAAAACTCCCAGAAGCCTTCACCGATAGCTTTGCTAAGTGAGGCTTTTGAAGTTGTAGTCCAGAAACATCTGTGGATCCAAGACTGATCCACAGATATTTCTGTGGCAATGATCCTCCTTGCTTTGCACTCCATGCATCCTGTGTTCTCTCATTGATTGAAGTACATTTGAGGTGACAAGGACTTTTCAATTAAGTGTTTTTCAGTTTTGGAAAGCTGTTCGTAGAGGTCCAGTTGTCCACAGATTAGATCCAAATTTGGACTGATGTAAGTAGAGTCCTCTCACCTTCTGATGGCATCTTCTACAGCTGACTGATTTCTGAAAATGCTACAGAGAAGTTTGAGAAGCCTGTTGTATCAAGTAGGATGGAATGTAGGGAGCAAGAAGGAAGGGAAAGATTTCTGAAAATCAGAGCTGTCTGTTGCGCACACCTTTTATCTGGACCTAGCCCTTTGGGTATGTATGAAGACATGAAAATTACCACTGATACTCTCGGAGATCATTAGTCCATCTCACATGGCACAGTGAGATGGTGAATCAACACCAGTATTTTAATGTTATCATTCTGCATTGTCATCCTGTTTGACTTTTATCATCCTATCTTTTCTACAATTTTTAGAGGAAATCCATTTTTCCCTTCATTCCTTATTTTACCATACTATTCTTGGCTTGATACCTTAACACTCTTCTGAAAAGTTTTTCCATCACCCCAACCTTGCAAGAATATGAATGAGATAAGGGAATGTAAGTACAGTAATCCTCACACTAGGTGTGAAATTGTTTGACTGTTGAGGCTCTAAACCACCTATGTCAATATATTCCTGAGGAAAGAAAGTAACATTTCAAATACTGCTTGATGTCAATACCCAAGCTGTTGCAGATTACTCATTAGACTTGAAAGGCAACACTGCTAACTTGGAAAGAGAGTTCATTTTATAAGAGCACATGGCCTCCTGTTGCTCTTCTCCTTTGCAAACTTCAGGTTGGGAGAAATGATTAGATGGGGATGTGTAGCCTTTTTACTAAACAATAATATTGCTCTGAAGGTTGTTATAGATTGTTAGGGTTCAAAATGTTCAAGTATATTGAATGAAGTAATGGATTTCTCTACTTGTAACCATTTACCACTGATGGGGGTGGGCGGGAGAAAGATCACAGAGCTTAGTTTTCCTGTTTATGCAAAGAGTTGCATGTGTTATTTTATCTGTTGCAAATAAAATAAAGAAGGGGGGGGGAAGAGGCTTTTATTTCTGCTGGTAAAGGTGGATGGCCCTGTGAGCAACAAGAGACGATTATTGAAAGATAATTTACAATAATCAGTTTCTTTCTTTTTTCCTTTCCATTTTCATCATTCTCACTCCAGGAAAAACTATGTATTTAAAATCCTTACTACAGCATTCCATTCATGTTTTCCATGAATCAATAGATTTCTGCATTGTTCTGTGTTCTTCCGCTTCACACAAGACAAATATTTGGATCAGACCCGGCTTAGCTTCTCTTATAATCAATTTCTGACACTGTGTTCCAGCAAATTTCAGTGGCCAGGAGAAGAAAGCAAACAAATAAAAGCTGACAAAAGCCCTTTCACATCATGCACACATGAGAAATAATGACAGGTAAAATAGGGCTGTATCCTAGATCTCACATACCACGTGGTTTATATGTATACATTAAATGTGGCAGAAGGATTTGGGTGCCTGAAGAGATTTGTCTTAAAATTCTCTGTTTATGAGAACATCACGGCAATTTGCTGTTCACAGGATCATAATGAATAAGTGTGTTATATGATCCAAGATGACTGATAAAAGAATTTAAACATTCCCCTCATAGACGCTTTCTACTTCACTTTATTATTGTTCTTTTTTTTTTCCCCCACCTCCATTTTGCTGCCTTTTTAAACATTCAACCACCGAGAGGCTTCTGCCTTTGCATGCAAGCCAATTGTCACAGTCCTAATGGCTGGCAGTGCATTTTCCTTCTCAAAATCTCCAGAGGTTGGGATTTAAATGGTTTCCTGTCATTTTGTAGACTGGAAATGTGAACAAATAGCTAAAGAGATGTATCTTAAGCACTGTTTCTGATCTGGAAGACACAAATATCATTCTTTGTAGCCCTCTGTGTCCTTTGTACCATGAGATGCCATTTCAGAAGTTTCTCTGTGCCAAATTCAGTTCCTTTGTGTCCAGAATCAGTGCACAGACCAGAGATAACGGCACTGAATTTTAGACTATATGGCCTGAAATAAAAGTGAGACCGTGCCCTGTTAGTTTGCAGAAACTGAGATAAAATAACCCTATTTTCTAACTTTAAAGGTATTCCAACTGTAATATCCATTACTGGAATAATGATGAAATATATAGCAATCTCAAGAACAAAAGAAGATATGTGAATTTCACAGCTTCTTGCTCATCGAGAGAAGTCTCTCTTTTCTCCCTGCACATTAACAAAAAATCTCAGGTGTTTCATGATCATTCTTTTCCTGAGAGAAACACCAATTGGTGGAGATTTATTACAAATCGTGTGCAAATCAGTGTCTTTCTTGTGCAACATTCCATAGAGAGAACATTGAGCTGTACAGAATTTAGCAATATATTTTGTAAAAGAATAGGCAAAAATGAGGGTGGGAGCAGGATCCCATTTTTGCAGGGAACCGAGGACTGTCATTCCTGCTGCAGGAGGTCTCAGCAAGACGTCTTGGCATGATGAGGCTTGGGAAATTGCAGAGAATGAGAACATAGTATTATCCATATCTTTAAGTCAATCCGATTATCAGTAATCATTGAGACTTTTCAACATGTTTCTTGAAAAGAAAGACAATACATTGATGAGGAAAGGAGCCAAACATTTCATACCAACATGTTCTTTCACAGCTAGGAAACAGATATCGAAGTGCCCACTGCTATTTGGAAAAGTTTTTTGGGGGGTGGGTAGTTAAAGCAGGACTTCTTCGTTTGAGTCAGGGGAATACCGTATTCTATTAGTCTGCTGTGCCTTTGCAGCTGATTGTAATGCAATTAACCACTGGGGTTAATTCCAAATTTAGTTTTACTGACCCGTTCAAAGCATAAAACTGTAGCTGCCATATTGTATTACAGCAGCCTGTAAATGAGGATGAGGTGAGAGGTTTTGCTGGCCTTATGGATTAATTATTAAAATTGCTATCAGAGTACCCATAAAATCTTATAGCAGGAATGGCTGAGATCTTGGCCTGCCCTGACATGGTACCAGCTTTTCCTCACCTTGTCATGGTATTGTACTGATTTGTAATGCTGCTGTGTCCCCCCCCCCCCCCCTTGTAGTTCCTGAACTTTCTTTTAACATTTAAAAGTGTGGTAAAAGAATTAGAAATAGATGGCATATAGGAACAAAGGATGATGTGAGAAACATCATTGTTTAAAATACCCTGTTTCCCCTAAAATAAGACCTAACCTAAAAATAAGCCCTAGTATGATTTTTCAGGATGCTCGTAATATAAGTCCTACTCCAAAAATAAGCCCTAGTTAAGTGAAAGCCCGCCCTCCACCATTGTGCAGCTACCAGAAGATGACATGACTGCATTTGAATAAATGTAGATGGTTGTACATGACAAAAATAAAACATCCCCTGAAAATAAGCCCTAATGCGTTTTTTTGGAGCAAAAATTAATATAAGACCCTATCTTATTTTTGGGTAAACAGGGTAGTAAGAATAATGATATTACAGTATGATGGGAGGGGTACTGTAATTTAAGATTTGGAGTATACCCTTGCCTTCAACATGCTGTATTGTTCCTGTCTGGTTTATTTTTTAACGTTTTTACCTTCCCTTTTAATGAAAATAATTGAGGCACCTGACAATCCACACAAGCTTTGAAACAATATAATAACATCAGGTATAAAAACAATTTATAGAAGCAGCTGCACTAAGATCATAATTTAAAACCAATAGACTCAGAAAGCTTATTTGAATAATGTTGTATTTTCTTCCCAAAAGTGTACAACAGTGGGGCCGAACACATCTTTTGTTCTGGATCTTCCAAATTTTGGATGTTACACCTGAAAAACCCCTATCTGCAGCATGCAGGCAGAAAAAAATCTAGCTCTAAGGGGAACTGGAGAAAGACTTCATTGTACAGCATAATGTTCTGAAAAGTTTATATGGGAATTTTCACTTCCACCTTCTGAATTGTTCAGTTCAGACATGTACAGTTGTGGGCCTTGAACAATACATCCAATTGACCCATTTGATTCAGTTAACAACCCCTGAATCCTCCCCGCCTCCCCTACCTGCCACCACCAATCAATTAGGCCTACTGATCATGTGTCCTTTCCTTTTTCCAGGAGAATGGTTAACTGGTCCCTTGCAGCCTCTCAGGTTCATCGGTGCACTGGAACCAAGATAACTGATTGATAAATTGATAACTGCATAAATAATGCAATGTGGCTCAATCATCTGTCTCCCATCAGAACTTTGAGGGTTGCTTTTTAAGCAAATGAAGCTTCACGCTGAGGCTAGGTCTGGTTTCTCTAGGAAAAAGGTGCAGCTGACACATAGTCCAGAGTTGGTTAAAGACAATCCAGGCTAGTACTGTCACCTGTAAATCCAAGAGTTGGACTCGACTGAGGAACACTGCCAGGGGAAACCCTGACACTTGAAGAGGAAAAAAAAATCTCATCCAGAAGACCAACCCAACGCATAGGGTGGTATATATATAGTTCATTATCCAGTTCCTGTGCATTATGTAGAAAAATTATGTTGGCAGAGAAAAAAGTTTCTTTCTGAAATGGCCCAGAACAAAGCTACACATAAGTAGGTTCCAGTTCCAAATACAGTAACACATGAACCTACAGGGCCCTTCTAAATTACACAGAGCATTCACCTAATTTAACATTTTATTTCCAATAGCTACAGGTTAGATGTCTCTTCTCCTTGTCCAGAGCCCTGGTTATTCAGGGCTTAAGAATATAGATATTGTTGATTTTAATTGAAACAGTCTATTGACTGTTTATTTAATTATAGAAAGTCTTCCAACCTAAATGTCTTACAGAAATTTCCATTGCTCAAACTAGGAGTCTGTGAGTTTGTCTGTGGCTGCCCATTAAACTGCGTGTTGCAGCATCTGCTTACGCAGATTTGTACCTTCAGGCCCTATGAACCTAAGCTGGTTGTTAGAACATCAAGGACTGGAAGGAGTATAAAACACTTTCTTGTTCTGATAAGCCTTATTTGAGCAGCAACATCTTTTGATCTCCAACATGTTCCTATATCCTTTGGTTTACCCTTTGGCCCTAAATTCTGGCTTGCTCCTCAGTCGTCGTCCTCTTTCATCTTTTGGTCCTCAGTGCTATGTAGATCTCATTTTGTCTTGTCCATCACAGTCTGTGTAAAGCCTAGCCTCACAAACCCAAACCAATTAGCAACAATAGCATAGCAAAATTCTAATCAAAGTCATTGTCATCCCTACTTCCCAGCTTTGATTTAAATAACAATGAAGGACAGCAGGCAAAACAACAACAATAGCATTAATATTTTTAACACTGTAGCTACTTATGGCTCCTCATGTCAAATATTCTTCTAAAATCCTATAAGAAAGATGCAAATTTGATTATGTCTCATGTTCCATTGTTATTGTTACACTCTTGTTTACTATGTAAACAAGATTTGTCAACCATAAGGAGAGCCAGTGTGGTGTAGTAGATTGAATAATGAACTTGAAATCAGGATACCTGGATTTATATCCCTGTTTGGCCATGGAAATTCCCTGGGGAGGTGGCAGTGGTAAAACCACTCCTTAAATATCACACATGCCTTGAAAACCCAGTTCGAATTCCTATTAAGTTTATGTGACTTGATGGCACACAGCATAGCATAGCATAGCATTACAGTCAACAATGATACCTATGTATTCACCACTACTCTAATCAAGGAGATTGTTGTGAAGTACATGCACAATCAGAAACATAGAGCACTAGGGCAGTAGTAAAGTTATCCTCATTGCTTGGCAGTCTTGATATGGATGAATTCCTAGGTAAGTGATAACACCAGGTTTTCTGAATATGTGACCCACAAGGTGAAGACATCCCGCCGTTACCTCAGTAAACACAGTTGTACTGCCTGTGTCAGTCAGAATATTTGAAACATATAGCTTGTGCCTATTGAACAGAAGTAACTATTCAAGAAATATGTCATTCCCCACCCACATCCCAATTTGTTTTTAGCAAGTTTAGCATTTATTAGCAACCAGAACAGTAACACCAATAGCAAAGAACACTGGCACCTCTCTGGCTAAATAAATTATTTCAATATGATTTTTTGTGGATTGCAATCTACATCTCCAGGCACTTGGGTCTGAAGCAGTGGACTGCAAGCCTTGAATGCTCAGAATTAAATCAGTTGTCTCAGAGGCGCCCTGATGCTTCTATGCTTTGTTGTGAAACATACAGGCCAAAAACAAAAGAAAAAAATGAAGAAAAAATGTTGTGGCACCTTAAAGACTAATGATTATACTTTAATGTGAGCTTTTAATGGATAAGTCCACTTCCTCAGATGTAAGAACTGAACATACTGAACTATGTTTGTCTTGGTACATCACAGGTTGTACAGATCTTAGTTTCACCCATTCTGGTGCACTCTTGAGTTCCCTTCAACTTCTTGTTAAACAACTAATTTTTCTATATTGGATGACCCTGGAGATGCAATATTGGCTAGAAAGATTGTTAGAAATATTAATAAATACTAAACTGTGTTCTAGGTTGAGAGTTCAATTCCCCACGATGGTTCCTGTGAATTAGAGCCAGCCTGTGCAACCTTGGGCAAGCTACACCATTCCAGGATGCCCCCAGATGAAGGGAATGGTAAACCACTTCTGAGTACTTTCTACCTGGGAAACTGAAATGGGTAGCCATAAATTATAACTGACTTGAAGGCACATGATTATTATTACTAAACTATGTTCACTGGAAAAGTAGCAACTTTTAAAAACTGATGTTTCTTTGATGAAAATGAAGTACCAAACATTAAAGTAATGACTAAAATCCTCTGACATTTCCCTGCTGGATATTTTATTTATTGTTCGAACTCCCACCAAAACATGTCTTAATAAATCTCCTCATAGTCTATGTAGGTGATAAATACATGTCAAATACAACTACATGCTTTATCATTTTAAGGAAAAACTGCAAGTTTGTAGACTTTATTTTCCCTCTGCTGCTACTTAGCTCTGAAGAAGGACATGAGATGTTATGAATTAAATGAAAAGGCTGTTCTTGGCTCTTTTAGAATATATTTCTCACAGTAAAGCAAGATAAAAATAGGATACATTTGGGACAAAGTATTTTTATTTTTATTTTTTTATTTTTTGTGGTCAGCCTAATAAAGGAGAACTGTGCTGAGGTTCACAGGATTCTGGGGTATGTGTCTTATCTGCTTGTATTTTTTTTTTTAAACGGATTGATTTGTGTTGTTATCCCTGTTGTCCTTAACTCAGATTTTGGTGCTGAGATGGCAGAGGAATCATGAGTGTTGTTACAACCAGTCGTGTTGCAGAGTTCATTAATACAAATCAGTTTTAAAGTTTTCTGGCATGGCACCCTAACTCACAGAGACTAATCCAATTAAGTCTATAATTGTATATCCATTTCCTTACAATTAAGTCCCATTGAACTCAATAAGTAAATAAGAGTACAACCATGGCATAAGTGCCCCTAAAAGGTTTGTTATTCCTGACTCACGATACTTTCCTTTACCCACTATTTTTATATTAATTGATTGATATTTTATTGGACTTCAAATCCTAACAGTTCTAGGCAATATACAAAAAAAAATCCACACTGAATAGCCAGCTGAGGTTTCTGCCATAAGAGCCAAGGCAATAAATGACTTGTGCTGTTAAACAACCTTTATTAGTCCTCCTTGATATCTCAGCGGCCTTTGATACCGTCGACCACGGTATCCTCCTGGGGCGGCTCTCCGAGCTGGGGATCGGTGGCCTCGTTTTTGCATGGCTCCATTCCTTCTTGGGGGACCGTCCCAAGAGAGTGCAGCTTGGTGAGATGACTTCCAGCCCGTGGATCCTCAATTGTGGGGTTCCTCAGGGGTCGATCATCTCGCCAGTTCTATTTAATATCTATATGAGGCCACTGGGTGAGGTTCATCCGGAGTTGTGGGACTCAGTGTCATCAGTACGCTGATGACACCCAGCTCTATCTCTCCTTTTCTCCAACTGCAGTGGATGCTGTTCCGTCCCTTGAACGCTGCTTGGGGACCGCTCTGGAGTGGATGAGGGCAAATGGACTGAGGTTGAATCTGGACAAGACGGAAATCTTGCGCGTGGGCAGCCCTGGTGTCAGTGGGTTGGGAAACTCCCTTTTCTTTGGGGGAGTGATTCTTCCCACGAAGAATGAGGTTCGCAGCTTGGGCATCTGTCTGGACCCGGATCTCACCATGGAAACTCAGGTGACATCTGTGGTCTGGGCAGCCCATTTCCATCTTCGGAGGGTTACCCAGCTGTGTCCCTATCTAGACGCAGGGGCACTCACGACTTTGATTCATGCACTCGTAATCTCAAGAATAGACTACTGCAGTGCTCTCTACGTGGGGCTACCCTTGAGGTTGATGCAGAGACTACAACTGGTTCAGAATTCGGCGGCCAGATTAATAACTGGGGTGAAGAAATTTCAGCACATCTCCCCCATTCTGGCCGGCTTTCATTGGCTACCGGTTTGTTTCCGCATCGACTTCAAGGTTATGATGATAACATTCAAAGCCCTAAACGGTTTAGGACCTCGGTACCTATCAGAATGCCTGCCAGATCTGTCCGTAATACCTGTTCTTCACAGGCAGGGCGGTTGAGGCCCTTGACCCCAAAGGAGGCCTGGAGGGAAAGAACAAGAAGCCGGGCCTTCTCGGTGGTCGCCCCCAGCCTGTGGAACAACCTTCCCATTGAGATCCACCTGGCACCCTCATTGGACGGGTTTAAACAAGCATTGAAAACTTGGCTCTTCTGTCAGGCTTTCCCTGAGCATGAAGTTGCTGATATCTCTGCTTCCCTTTTATCATCCTTTTTGCCATCCTTTCACCATCCTTTCTACCATCTTTATAGCCATCTGTTTTCATTTATCCTACTAGTTATTGTATCTGTTGAATGTTTCTATTGTTTTATTCTTATTGTGTTTTAAAATTGTGTTGTTTGTCTTGTTGTTGTTAGCCTCCCAGAGTGGCCTGGCTGCCAGATGGTGCGGGGTATAAAATAAATAAATAAATAAATAAATAAATAAATAAATAAATAAATAAATAAATAAATAAATAAATTTATTCTAAATTATTAACAACGTTGAGGAACTTCACAAATTGAAGACAGTGACCATGTTTGTCGAAATAAATAGTCACTGAGCCATCTGATATGCATTGAGCTAGTTCACCCTCATTCATAAGTTATTTTACTGGCCTGATGTGAGTACTGGATTGTTAGCAAGCTAAGAACTGAAACCAGATGCATGTATTCTCAATAGGTAGCTTTAACTATTACACAATTAGTTTAGCATTACATGTGTTTAACATTCTATGTATAATTGTTCTAACATTAGATTTAGGAATGGCAAAATCTGTGTTTGTGTGTTTAAGGACTTCTGTTACCATCTCAGAAAGAATCCTATTCACTCCTCTTCAAAGTCAATGAAGAGACTCCCACTGACTTCAATTACCTGGATCAGGCTCTAGAGTAGATTGAATCAATTAGCGAAGTCCGTCAGCCAGTGGCTGGATCTTCTTTGTGTCAGTCTTGCGTTTCTTCACAGCTTGAACTAAAACCAGCAGTTGCTGTACTTGCTGGGGAACTTCAAAAAGGAAGCAGTTAATTTCTAATAAACTTCACCGTGTATTAAACAATATTAGTTAATACTGTTGCAAGGACACTTCTTGCTTGCAAATATTGTGCATCCTTGAAACAGGAGCAACACTACTGTGACTATTTTGTGAAAGAACATTGATAAGGATATAAAATAGACCAGATGACACGATGACAATAACACTTAACAGGACAGAAAGAAATGCAACAAATTGTACACAGTAGGAAAAATGGCACAAACACATAGATAATGCACCACAGATAAAGGGTCTATGGAACAGAAAATGTGAACTCTGTAAATTGGGTTCAGTGTTCACTTTCCCCCGATGGAGAAGTGAAATTAGATGGTAGGCACAACAACATGATGTTGAATTGAATAATACTTTTATTGTAAGCCGCATTTACCTATCAGTGGGGCCAAAGTGGCTGATAGACATGATAGAAGACATGTCCCCATGATAAAAAGAAGTCTGGTGGACTCTCTGTTTCTTGTCATCTGGCCATTGATAAAATGTTCAGCCATTAACAACAATCAGAAGATTTTAAGAGCATTCAGTTCTAAACTAGTGAAAAGCATCATCTCATAAAGGATGGAAACTGCCCTCAGTGATTAGTTATTACAGTAATCAACTAAGGGTGTGATCACACAGGGAAATAGATCACATTTTGGAACAGCTGTGGAACAATCTGGTGTGATCTATTTCCCATAGATCGAATAATGTATGGGGGATTGCACTCCAGCCTGAACCCAAGCCATGTCCAAACTGAACCTTTTTGGTACAACTGTAGGGCTCCTATGGGGGGGGGGGGTTGAAGTATTTCCCCAGCAGATGGAAAAGTCGCTTTAAGAAAGATCACTCCCTGCAAAACAACCCTTCCTGGTGCAGTCAGGTTTGCATCATTCCAGCTGTCTGACTGCACCCTGATTCTTAAATCCCATTGTTAGTTCTAATTAGAGTAGATGCATTCAATCAATGGGAAATTTTGAAGTCAACTCTTCCATGGGAAAGAGGTGTCTTAGGGTGCCAGCTGACGTTCCAAGGAACAGCTGCATTTCTTCAGGTTGAAATATAAAGTCAGGGTGAGAAATAAAGGAAAACATAATACTGTGATTGCTCTTTGTGAGGAGGTTTCAAAGGCTGGTAGCCATCTCCACTACCAGCTGCTACCACATAGTGTTAGCGTATGTATTTCCCCGATAGTATCATGGACCCCACTGCACGTAGCTGCCAGCTCTCTTCCCATTCTCGTCTCCTTACTCTTGGCTTTCTGACACATCCTGGCTGCTACCCTGCAGAAAAAAAAATGGTGGATATATATTATTGCTGCACTTTACTTATATTTTTTTTTCAAAAAATCTATCTCGTTTTAAAGAACTATATGCAAAGCAAAGAAATCTTGGTATTATAGTCCTAAGAGAAATAAAACTATAATTTGACCATTATCTCTTTTTATCTGTGTTTAAATATGATAACAATGCTGAGACAATTTGGAGGAGAAGGGTAGATTAAACTAAGGGTAGCTGGGACGCAGTAATGAGAACAGGTGGAATGGCCAACACAATTTTCCTTTAGGCATCTAGGTATAAAATAGACAGAGGTAAGACAAGCCCTTATACTTTGAACAAAAGTGGAGGAGAGGAAGGAGGGGAAATTATGTGATGGGGAAAATTTTGGAACATTTAAGTGTGACTGCTGCATTCTGTGTCAACAAGTCAGTACATGATATACTGACAAACAGGAAAGCAAAAAGAGAGAACCACATGCAGTGTGTTATGAACAGGTGGCTAATACCAGCAAAAGTATATTTTAAATATAAGAATAGACTACCGGATTTTATGCTATTAACCTAACAAAGACAAAAGGAATATTGAAAACAAGACACCTGCAAGCCGAGAGCTCACACAATGTCTCTTTGTGCGTGCTAAATCACTCGTTAACATCTAATTTAATGGTAATGTTATTTCATTTTCATCTCTGCTGACCTTACGCGGAGCAATTACTGCACATGTCTGCAATTCAATCCATCAAAATCCTTCCCCCCCCCCACTCTTTGCTTAAAAGAAAAAAAATGTTGACTTTTGTCCCTGTTTTTTGGGAATTGGAACTGTGATGGGGTTGGATTTGGTAGTGACCTGGTGCTGTCAGAAAGCACTTCTGTTCACACAAGATGGACACTAAAGTTTTGACTGTCCACCCTGCTAGTGTCGCCCTCTGCACCATCTCTTACTTGTTAGAAGGGGTGTCTCAGTCCTCAGAAGCAGCATGTCTGAAAGCGCAGAGTTGTAGTGGGGAAATCAGGAGTCCTGTCCTCATACAGGCAGAACTGTTTTCTGCTAATGGAGAGGCACTGTCAGAAGGAATCTTGTGTATTCTCTTAAGGTACAAATCGTGTCACACTTGGACAGAGTTAGGAATAGCTACCACATGGCAAATATAGAATCCATTGATGCATCTTCATGGCTTCAGTGAATTCAAACAGGAATATGTTCTTACCAATTGAAGAGAAAGTTAGGTGTAGATTCCCTCCCCCGCCCAGTTTTGTTTGTGTCATTAGTGATCTGACCTTCACTGGTGTACTTTTTACATCAAAAATCCAGGATAAATGTGTGGGTCTCTCTTACTGATCCATAGAAACGATTGAACAAAGTAGATTATGTTCCTTAACACGGTTCTTGGTTGAACCCAGTGTATAGAGACAATAGTCCCTGTAATTGTTATGGTTATCGATATAGTTGCTGTTAACAGAGGATGATCAATTCACCTTTTCAGAGGCCAAGGACAATCTCCAATTAAATCTGTCCTATGTATAATTCGGAAAGAACAGCAAGCAATGGTGAACTGAGGTATATCAGTCATCCTTTAACAAGTGGATTGAAATAATCTCCTTGGATTGCTATATTACATGCATGGTGTCCTTCTTTATTTGGGAAAGCATTATACAAGTGACTCCCTTGCTTGCAATCTGAAATGCTGTTCCAGCTCAACATTCTATTGCCTCATTACCATCTCATTTGGCTGCATATTGTGGTCCTTGCCTTTGAGAGAACGCTTTGCAGCATCAGAGGCAGGTAAATCCTTTCTGAGACTACTGATTAGCAAAATGTGGCAGTGGTACGATGCCAAAAACAATGAAAGGGTTTCCTGAACAACCCAGCGTCTCTTGCTAAAGGAAGAGCTTGCAAAGTTTCCTATGTGGGCATTCTAAAATATTTCTGCTGCCTAATGGTGAGCTCTTGGTGCATACAAGAAAACCAAGAGGAAGGGAAGTCGAGTGGAAAAGAAAGAAATGGAGAAGCTAGCAAAGCGATATTGCTTACAATGATAGGAGGCACAACTATTTAGAACATCCTAAAGCTAGGGGATAGACTAAATTTTAATCTCAGTTCTTTCATGGAGGCTTGCCACATTTCTGCGTTACCTTCCCGCCAGCCAAATAGGAACCTTCAGTTTCAAAAGAAGGCTCTGGGGTGGGGTGGGGGGTTAATGCAGACTGTTTGAGTGTTGTTGTTGTTGTGTTGTTGTTGTTGTTGTTGTTGCTGTTGTTGTTGTAAGAGTTGGAAGGCAAAATCCAGCCAACTGCTACCTGAGGTGGAGCTTGAAACCACATCCCCATCAGTATTTGTAGCATGCATTTTGACACCCTTAAGAAGCAGCTCTGGCACAATCATCTGCCATGAACATTTGGGACTCTCGTATATATATTTTCTGCACTATTCACGAAGATGGATTTACATCAAAAGCTAGCTGTTTGTTTGATTATTATTTTTTTAGTGGTCTAATAAAGGTATCGCCTGCTCTTGCATTTGTATTATGTGATAACCACACAGTCTTTTTTTTAAAAAAAAATTGTCCTAAAGCTGTGGACCTTGTTATTAAAGAAATGTCAGGAAATAGTCTGTTTACTGTCCAAAGTGATACCTGTTGCAGAGTTTTGAATTTCTGGTAACATTCCTATGACTACACAATAGAACTAGAGAAACCCACAGAGGAGAATAGCTACATGTTCCCCCAGAGTCTACTCCTTTCTCATTAACTGGCACATGAAGTCTCAATAACACACTCGGACATTTGTAGAAGAAAGCATAAGAAAAGTTTCTTATAGTTGCTTGAAATTTCCACCTTGTGTATGCTGCTTTCTTTATTGCTCACTTACTTAGCAACCAACCAGACAGATCAACAGCAAACAAACAACTGCTACCAACCAAGAAAAGAGAGCAAGGAGACCACTCAGAAGAGAGGCAGGGGTCTCTCTGAATTTCAAAAGCTGGAAGGAATAACTGGTTAGTGCTGGATAGATAAACAATCATCCCATCCCAGAAATGTACCTACCACACAGTCACTCAACCTACAGACAGCTTGTGAGGTTGCAAATAAAACTTCAGCAATACCCAGTATGGTGTACAGGGATGGACTAGGACTCTGGAGACCAAGGTTCAAATCCCTGCATGACTGTGGAAACTCAGGGGCATGCAACTGGTAAAACCACTTCTTAAATATCTCTCTTGCCTTAAAAAAAAAAACCTTATTAGGGTCACTATAAGTCTGTTCTAACTTGACTGCATACAACATAGCTATTCATAGTGGGAGATTACTGGTAAAGAACTCTGGGAAGTTGTTACTTTGCTTTTCTAGCAACCAGGTTAAGTGTTCTGGAGATTGCACAGAATGGTTCAGATCAAGTAACAAGAGTTTGCCTTAGCTTATTGTACCTTACAGTAAGGTCTGTACTCTCAACACTTTTTAAAGGGTACATTAAGTAATATTCTGAGCTCCCCGTTTCCTGAGCTGTTGCATGGGGTCAGCAAGCACACACAACAGTGAAAACAAATATGAGTCAAGAAGGATAATTAAAAAGCAAACACCAAGATACAAGTAAATAATACTTAACATTAAAATCTAGAGCTAATATATGTATTAAAACTATTATAAAAACCTGTATTCCCAATGTGAATTCCTACACTAGCTAAACAAGTGAGCAAGGTGACTGCTGTAAATAAGCTGAGGTAAGTTAAGAAACATAGCATAGGGAGAAAAAAAACATTGAAAAACACTTATTCATTAAAGGGTACAAAGAATCTGAAAGGGGAGCATATGCCTGGGATGAGTTAACTAAGAAAAGGGGGAGAAAATGCCTGTTGTTAATTGGAACGCTGTAGCACCTGTGTCTTATTATCTCTGTGAGAATAAAAGCTCCAAGGCCAGAGCTGGCTCCTTGGTACTGAGCTGATTAGGAAGAATGGTTTCAGCTGAAGTGAAAGGAGGAGGGGGAAAAGTTGCTCTCTCTTCAGAGCAATTTGATGCCTGGTTGGCTGATCTCCTCAAAGGGTTTAGAAACTGGCATGTTGCATATATTAAAAAAAGGAAAGAGAAGTTACTTAGTTATTGCTGAGGAGATTACTATGCTTATTTGCTGCCCAACTTGCATTCTACATATGTACTAGAACTATGCTGAAGTTTTGCTAGAATGTGAGTGTTAGCTTAAGATAGCTAGCTTCCTTATTTTCCTGTGGGGCTGTTCTGGAATTGTTCTTGCTGCAAACCTTTATCGAATGCTTGTTTGTTCCACACCTTTTTGATTATTTCTATAACTTTTGAAATTGTTTAGAAACTCTGTTCCTTTGGCTTTTTTTTAAAAAAATATTCAATAAAATATAAAATTCTGTAGCTGTTTGGATAGTTTGGAGTTGGTACTAATACCACACCTTGCTTTGATGATCTACTAGGAGTGTGTGTCTTTAGTAGGCACTTTTTGTATACCTATATTGAAGGGTTGGTGTGAAAGCCAGAATACTTACCTTGCAGATTTTTTTGTAACTCTGTAGAGTGCTGCTTGGTCTAGGTTACTTAAGGTGTTGGGGAAGTACCAGGCAAGGAGATTTCCCCTAGCTATCAGCATATTTGGCCCTCCTGGAATTTACCAATACTAGGAAAACCTGGGTGTTGTGGCTGAGTGGTTCTGTGGGCCTCTCTGACCTGGCATAATTCTGACAGGTGAAAAGAATCAAAATATTGCAACTTAATTTTAAAAAAAGATACACGTGAGGTTCGGAGAAGCACAATGAAATTAAGACTGAGATTTTCACACCCTAAATGTGACCTGCTAACCTAACTTAATTGACACAGATATTATAATAGTATAATTAGCTACCATGATGAAGTAAAGTAACAGTGATTTGTGGAGTAGTTTGAATTGTATGCTGAGGCAAATGCCAAACAAATGAAGTGACACTTGAAGTCCTCAATTTCCTTACTTTTCATTCAATGCATGTTTAGATCTTTGGATTAGCCATATGACAAATTGACTGCTTAGTATGTTGCATCTAGTTGCATTCTAGCTTTGAAAAGTTAGATGGTTCTTGAATTTGAGGCGTGTTCTTTTAAATCCACATGAGTTAGACAGAGCTTCAGATGTACATCTCCATGACCAATTATCTGTGTCTAAAAAGATATGTTAGACTGTGCTGACATTGCCCTAGTTCTTACAAATAGTGGATCAGATGGTTTAAACCTGCATCTGGTTTGGATCAGTACAGACTGTATGTGGAGGCTCAAATATTAAGATATCGATGCAGCCACTCACCTTTGTTATCTATTTTTAGTATTTCCAAAATCGTAGTTACTGGTCTGTTTGAGAACAGGGTTGAAACAATGTAGTTCTGTGTGAATCAAGATAATTGCCTTGAAGCAAGAGACCAATTTGTCTTTTTATTTGACAGCATAATATGTTACATATGTGAAGTTCATTTAGAGGCTGAACAGAAGTTCTCAGGTGGCAACAAAGGAGTTCAAATAGTCCTTGGATTACTTTACAGTTTCAATGGAAGAAATGGGGAGCGGGAAGGTTAATCAAAGGGATAATTTGTAGCAGAATGGGTTTGAGAGAAGTAATAAAGGGATGTTCTTTGAAAGGAGAGTAAAAATTGACAATGAGGTTACAGTAGGACCCCCATATCCACAGGATCCATATCCACTGATTCACTTATCAACAGTCTGAAAATATTTTAAAAATATTAAAAGAAAAATTTCCAGAAATATATATTTCTAATGATGAAGTTACCAAAACTGGCCACTAGAGGGAGTCAGGGATCATGCGATGTATAGTGTTTGCTATTATAACAGTGTTCACTATAATACATGTTTTTCAGCATCCATGGGAGGGGCTTGGAACCAATCCCCCATGTATGTGGGGGTTCTACTGTATTTATCTATAACAAGAAAAGACAAT
The DNA here is from genome assembly GCA_037013535.1 of Intellagama lesueurii. NCBI lineage: Eukaryota > Metazoa > Chordata > Lepidosauria > Squamata > Agamidae > Intellagama > Intellagama lesueurii. The sequence goes on along the minus strand of JBAJHW010000001.1, from coordinate 134,406,604 downwards.
GGCTGAAAGCCAGTAGTAAGTCACAACTAGAACCAGCCCCATTGAATCGATGGGGAGCTATTGTATCACCTTCCATGTAAATTCTGTTAATTCAATGGACTTACTCTGGTTTTGGTTTAGTGCTGGATTTCACCTAATTACTGTATGAGGCTCAAACTCTATATCACAGACAGCAAAAAATTAGGAGAGGGAATGTATTCAGATTGTCAGAGCAAGAACATTTCACAGCTCTTGTATGCAAATTAGCTTTGTCTGGTGATTCAACTTTGGACATAAACAAGGACTCTGTTTGAAACTCTGGTTGCTCTATCCTGATGGTTCAATCTGAACCACATCTGTGGAACACAAAGTTTCAGGTTCAAATGACAGCCTTGAGCCATCACTCATAAGATCCTAGAACCTGACCACATGAAACATATCCATGCCTTTGTGGACAATGAATGAGGAGCAAAATATGCTGCCTCTTGGCTCATTAGTTGCCTGGCAGTTGCCAGTAGGAGTTCAGTAACCTCTCAGCAAGGAAAGCACCCTGGAGCTGCTGCTTCTGTAGCCAATGTGCCTGACACAATATTCTGCTTGGAAAGCAGGGCATGAAGCTGCCCACGGTTACTGGTGGATCAGAGGTAGCAATGCAATGGTGATAACATGATGTTCACAGGTTTTCTCCAGCTACCAGGCATAATGAATTGCTATTTTGTAGAAATCATTCCTTATAGACAAGTAACCAGCTTTTTACATACAAAATTAGGCAGAATGATTGTGAAAGCTGTCCATGTGCTTGGATTTATTCTTTTGTTTTTAATATGGTGGAGCATTAAATCTTGTCTGAAGTGATACAATCCATAAATTGGGTTTCTGTTGTTTGTGAGATATTGGGCCATCAATGTGTTACTTCATCTGCAAGTCATAAACGGGGAAGATTTCTATGCCATTTCACATTTTCTCTGCAACCTACATTTGAACCCGTAAATTCAAACATGTTCATGAGTAATCTGGTCTTTCTCACCAGATTACTCATAAGCATGTTCAAACCCAGGTTCAAACACAGGTTGCAGAAAAAAAATGACATGTCATAGAAATCCCCCCCCCCCCCAGTCATGAGTATACCAATATCTGCAAAGTATATTCCCCAATGGAGAGAAAGGGACATGCTATTTGTTCACACACACCTCTGCTTTTTTCCCATAGACCACCAATGCACTCATACAATAGGAAGCAGACAAAATCCCGGGTTTCACTTCACTGCCTGCTAATGTTACAGCAGCTTATGGTCTGTCAGTGTTTCCATTATATAGCCCAATCTGAGGAGTACAATATCACTGTTGTTATAAATCACAGGAGAATGAAACATGGTGGTGTTCCTCAGCTCAGTAGAAAGTTTATTTACGAAAAAGATCAACATGGTCTATATGTTTTGTCAATGAAGTTGTAAAGAGAAGGCTGTGTTGTTGTTTTTAAAAAAGGGGGTTGTGGGTGCTACCTTTGTTTCCTTAAAACTGCTCATGCTTAAAACTCAATCTGTAAGGCACATTTGGAAATATGGACTTGTGTGGGCAAGGCATACATGTGAGCTGCTATGACTGATTATGTCATACGCATCCACTTCAGTTGGCACTGAGTAAAAGTATTCATCTAATATGCCCAGTGCCATAAATAGGTTGCATGTATGTATTTTTTTTTTAAAAATAGACTTATGAAAACATGGTTTGGGAATTCTAAATATCAAATCCGATAAGTAATACTGTATATTGTACATTTGGTCACATCAAATTTTTAGCAAAGCACTGTCTATTTTGGAGACCTGTTTCATATTAATCCTACTAACTTTTTAGGTTAAGCCTTTGGCTTCATATCTGAAAAAAATGTCATTTAATCATATCATACATAAATGAGAAGATATGTGCAAAGAAGTGGGTCTGGCGGTCTCATAGTACTATGGAGCGTGCGCCGAAACATAACCCTTCTCACATTATATGTCAATGTAGATGAGAAAGGCTGTACACCCTTGTAGCAAAAGAGAAATCAGGACATTCCAGTTTTCTCCTTCACATATACTGTTGATACTTATTTAAAATTGAACTATTTTAATTTCCTTACAAGTGTAAAAACAGCATTGTGTTGTTTGATGCCATGTTCTGTAAAGTGAAACCACAATATCTGAAGCTGTAATTAGAGATGGGTACAACCACTGATTGAGCAGTTTGTAATGGTTCGTTCTTCGGACACACAGGTGTTCTGTGGACACCCCGGCTTCCTTCCCTTGCCTCCCCCAGTGGGCACCCACTCAGAGGCAGCATCCCAGGCTTCTCTGCTCCGCCTCCTCCTCTGAGTGGGTGTCTGTTGGAAAAGGTGGGGGAGGGAAGTCAGGGCACCCACGAAACACCTGTGCATCCAAAGAACAAACTATTATGAACTGCCATACTGGCGGTTCGTGCCCATCTCTAGCAATAATCTAAAACTGTTCCTGATACAAATGTAAGGAAATCATATAGAAAGCCTGAAGTCTCTTTGCAGGCTTCACTGTTGCATTTCTTAAAGCTGCTAAGACAAACGTCTTACATTTAGGATGTTTTCCTCAACAACTAATCAGAACTGCAGTCATTAAAATTATACAGATAGAACTCTGACTGAGTCCATTGGCCCAATTAAAGTATGTGGCTATTTTTTTTAAGGAGGGATGACTGAATCTACAATCTTGAAATTATTTCTTTAGTATAAGACTAATAAAGGGACGTGGTGGTGCTGTGGGTTAAACCGCAGAAGCCTCTGTGCTGCAGGGTCAGAAGACCAGCAGTTGTAAGATCGAATCCATGCGTCGGAGTGAGCTCCCATCACTTGTCCCAGCTCCTGCCAACCTAGCAGTTCGAAAGCATGCAAATGCAAGTAGATAAATAGGTACCACCTCGGTGGGAAGGTAACGGCGTTCCGTGTCTAGTCGCACTGGCCACGTGACCACGGAAACTGTCTTCGGACAAAACGCTGGCTCTATGGCTTGGAAACGGGGATGAGCACCACCCCCTAGAGTCGGACACGACTGGACTAAATGTCAAGGGGAACCTTTACCTTTACCTAATAAAGGCAACTGATTCCCCTTACCTACAAATGCTTCTCATAATACTTATGGAATGATTTGATATGACCGTTGGGTCATTCTGAGTAACCAAACCCACCATAGATTTTTTCCCAAGGTCAACAAACATTCCTGATGTAAGAAAAGTTGTGCCCCATTATCTCCAGGTTATTTGGGATCTTCCTTCACTGTTCATGGCGATTGCGTATACTTTTATAGGGATATATCTTTCCTAATTTCAACATGGTAAGCTGTGATTTCTGTTCTCTTCCAACAAAAAATGAAATATGGCTGCTGTTCTTTTGCCACTCAATCCAATAACCTTTTTCAATGTATAGTTTAAGTATATGTTAAGAAAACTGGTTTCTAGTGACAGAGCACTACTCTGGGCAGCTAACATCAGCTATAAAACAAATAATAACTCACCCACCAAAGGCAAATACCCAGTGAGTAAAAACAGGTAGGAAAAAACCCATAGGCATTTCCTCAAAACAGCATCAAAAGGCTGTCCGCAAGTCACCCCATCTTTTTATATAGATTTATAGTAGAGAACACACAAAATGATGTTTGTAGTTGTGGAAGGGGTATCATAGAATCATAGAACAGTGAAGTTGGAAGGGGCCTATAAGGTTCTTTGGCCAATTCCTTCAGTACTCAAGTCCAGCCCCCTGCTCAATGCAGGAGTACAAATGAAAGGATATCTGCCAGGTGGTTGTCCAAACTTCTCTCTCCAATGTTGGAGCACTCACCACCTCTCAAGATAATTGGTTTGTCTTACTGCTCTAACAGTTAGGACGTTTTTCCTGATATTCAATCGAAATCTGGCTTCCTGTAACCTGACCCCATTGTTGCATGTCCTGCCCTCTGGGATGATCGAGAACAGATCCTGCCCCTCCTCTGTATGACAGCCTTTCAAGTATTTATTGTATATAACCCATCTGTCTTCTTTTCTCAAAGCTAAATATGCCCAGTTCTTTCAGCCTTTCCTCATAAGGCTTGGTTTCCAGCCCCCTGATCATCCTTGTTGCCTTCCTCTGAACTTGTTCCAATTTGTTGGCTTCCTTCTTCAACTGTGGTGTCCAGAACTGGACACAATACTCAAGGTGAGGCCTAACCAGTGCTGAATAGAGGAGAACTAGCACCTTGCAGGATTTGGAAACTTTGTCATCTGTTATCATTTTTACATTTCCATTGAGTAGCTATGCCACTATTTTTTTTTCTTTGTGTTTTGCTTCACACATTCCTGAAGAATGCTTTTTTATTGCTTTTAGTGTCTCTAGCTAATCTCAGCTCATTCTCAGCTTTTGCTCTCCTAATGCTATCCCTGCATTTCCTTGCTACTAGTCTGCACTCTTCCTTGGTGACCTGATCTTCTTTCCACTTCCTATACATGTCTCTTTTTTGTTTGTTTATTTTCAGGTTCTCCCTGAGCCTTTTATGAAGCCACACTAGCCTTTTTTGATGCCTCCCACCTTTGTTGTTGTTGTTGTTGTTAGAATTGTTTGTAGTTGTGCTTTTAGAATTTCTTTTTTTAGAAACTCACACCCTTCTTGGACTCCTTTTCTTGTTAGGATCTCCTGTCATGGGACCTTACTCATCCTTATTCTGAGATTATTGAAATTGACTGTTAAAAATCCAGCATATGTGTGTGGCTACACTCTGCTTTGGTTTTCATTTAAAATCAAGAATTCTAGTAGAACATGGTCACTGTCGCCCAGAGTTCCCCTTACTGCCACTTCCTCCTCCAAGTTGTCTCTATTGGTTAGAATCAAGTCAAGGATAGCTAATCCTCTAGTTTCTTTCTCCACTTTTTGTAGGAGAAAATGATCAGCCGCACAAGCCAGGAATTTCTTGGAAGGACCATACTTTTCAGAATTTGCCTCCCAACATATATCCAGATAATTGAAATCTCCCACCACCACTACATCGTGTCTCTTTGAAATCCTTGCAATTTGTTTTTCAAAAGTTTCATCTGCTTCCTCTCCTTGATTGGGTGGCTGGTAGTAGACTCCAACTACCATGTTCCTTTTGTTTTTGGCCCTAACTAGATTGATCCAGATGCTCTCAATGGAACATCCAATCTCCTCCTCCTGTATTTCTGTGCAGGAATACATATTTTTTACATATACTGCAACTCCACCTCCCTTTCTATTTTCTGTTCTTTTTGAACAATTTATATCCTTCAGTTGCTGTATTCCAGTCATGGGAGCTTTCATGGACAAGTCCACTTCCTTAGACATAAGAGAAAGAGGTATAACATGTATTTATGCATGGCATCAAAATATAGAGATCACAAATATTGTGGTTGGTTGGTTGGTAAGAAAGTCAGTGAGTGTTTAAAATTCTTTATTCTGTTCTTGTGGTCATCCATTGCCTGGAGTATTCACACACCATTGCAACTGATTAGAAAGGAAAGTTTGTAGTGAGGGAAAGTTCATTAGCAACCATAAAAAGCCAGTCAAATTCATGTTAGGGAGGTGGAAAGCACTGGTTTGCTGTGAACTAATACCTCATATCTCCTTTTTCCATTCAGGACCTTGCCTTTCCACCCATCCTCTTCCCAGCTCCCCCATTTCAATTCTTCATTCCCCTCATTCCTTCAGATTAATCTCTCTGCATCTCTCTGCACATTTTTCTTGAGAAACAGGGCATGGTCATGACATCAGAATACCTTGGCTAATCATTTCTCGAGGCTTCATCACTACCATCCTTCAGTAAATAGCAATGTAAAACGTAGAGCATTTCTACTTTTAAGAAATGATGGTTCGTTCTATTTTGGAAGAAAACCTGAACACCATAAAATTCTGTAGCAGTTTATAATTGTCCAAACCAAGCATGCAAACTGTCTGAGAGTGGGAGAAAGAAAGGGTAATTGATTCTCTTCCTATTTATATATTACAGCAATGCTTTGCAGCACAGCCACAAGCTGTGAGGTGAAAACAGAATAGGCCTAGCTGGAATGGGGTTACATAAACATTATTTGCTGTAAACTCGTACAATTGCAAGAGCCTATAGAATTGTATTCAGTACATCCACAATTTAACAGGCCCTTTAGTAGTGACGTTTAATAGCTTGGAAAGTAAGTAAGACTAATGTAATACCATTTAGAATTAGTGCCCTGTGTTGGAAGAGTAAACAGGGGGAAAAGAACGCTCAGAAAGCATAATCAGTATAAAATATTATTTAACTCTGAAACTAAAAACAAAGAGTGAAACTACAAGACATGTCCCTCCCTCCTCTTCCCCCACTAATTAGCTGAAATTCTGTGCTGAGCACAGTAAATTGTGGTAGGGTAGGTCCATTTGAATCAATGGAATTTATGGAAGAATGGGCTTACCAAATCCCCACTGATTTCATGGGCCTGCTCTAGTGTGACTTACTGTGTTAATCAACAGGATTTCAACTACTGAAGCATAACCTACATTGGCTATATGTTCTTACAACATTGCAGTTACTCATTTGAATAGTTACTCATCTGAATATTTCTTCTCTTTAGAAATAAAGAGAATTTATTAACTTAGATATGCATGTTAAACCAAGCACAATGAAGATAGATGCATATTTTTGCAGCTGATATTGAACTCATTAAATTCATGTTTGTGTTATCCATATGATTATTATAGCTGGAAAATATTAGCTATGACAAACTTGGCAGCCATTTCAACTATAAGGGAATATGTGGAATAAGAACTCACTTAGAAAATGTGGAAAAAGTGAAAGCTCTCACATTGAAAAGCAACAATATAGGAAAGCATTGTATTTACTTTCCAGCTATTAATTATGAAGGTTTGCCTGTGTTACACAACTGTAGCAGCAGCTTTGCTACAATTAATACTGTTGTGGAAAAACACAGACTGTCTTACTTCCTGGATGAGTACAGCTGCAACTGTATGTATGAGCAGAACTTTAACAGATAAGGATATGAAGTATCCCTAAGATGATACCAATGGCAGAAGACTCTGTCCCTAGTGACGTTTGTGAGCAGATTCCAGTGTTAGCTTGAGTTCTATTGCCAAGGCATTCTTGGTCTTGTTATATACCCCACAAGTCATTTTAAGGTGGACCTATGAATTAATGACCTCCAAAAGACCTTGCTCAGATCTTAGAGACTCAAGGCTGTGGCTTCATTTATTGCAGGGTGTACAATATAGAAATGTCACTCCCACTTCCATCTCATAGGAACATGCCTCACATGTGCCATCTAGGGCTGAGCCCAGTGTAGCACCACTCATACCGAAGTGTCTCTAGGGAGCAAGTTGGAAGGTTGTACCCTTCCATCCGCTGATTTATTGCTCCTGCAGTGCTGTTGCCATCTCCAAGAACATTTCTCTGTATGATTCTATGATATATTCTTTTTTTTTCTTGATATATATATGTCAGTGAAGGATTTCCTGAAAAAAGATCCATAGATCACTATACAGTATACAAAGTCATTTCAGTGACATCAGTAATCTGGCAGTTCTGGACAATGTCATGGCATGTAGAAGCAGAGAAGGATTTCTTTCTTTTTGAATTGCTACCAGGATTTATGAAATAATTAACAAGCTGCTTCACAATACAGTATTTTCTCTTTGCTATAATATATGTTTTCAGATCTTCTGATAGAATAAACATTTGTTACTCTTAAAGGCAAAACTGCAATTTACACAGGGCTCTATGTAACTGGATTTGTGAATGTGCCGGATTAGAGATTATTTCCTTCATATGGGTGTGTCCATTTTGCTACTGTGAAGGATTTCTAAGCATCTCAAGCAGTGGCATAGCATGGGTTACCAGCACCCGGGGCAAGGCAAGTGTTGCACCCCCAAGGTCACCTTGGGAAGCAGTAGGTGAGGGGGTGCCAACAGAGCTCCCTCCCCACACCACCCCCCTCCATGTGGCCCACTTGATGGCTTTGTTTACACTGGAGGTGGCAGGCTGGGCTGCTCCAGGCTGCCCTTCGCCTTTCAGGCTGCCCTCAGGCGGGTTCACTTGGCTACTACCAAACCCTACCGCCACTGCCTGCCCAGAGGGGGAAATGGAGTAAGCGAGGCAGCTGCAGCCAGAAGTGGGGAGGGGAGGGAGACTCACATGTTTTCATGCCTGCTGTGTCCTCTTGCCCAATGGGTCCATGGCAGGGCTGAAATTTTGTGCTCCTAAGAATTTTGTGCCCAGGTCAACTGCTGCTGTGGTCCTGCCCACACTATGCTACTGATCTCAAGTAACTCTGAATGTTCCTATAAGCTTTACTTCTTTCAGCATACACGTAATTGTAGTCCTTGGCCACTATGGAAGTTGTATCATAAGTAATAATTGGTAGAAGCTGGCTGTGGTATCCAAGTAGAAGGTTGAGCTGTATGAATTACTGGATTATTTTAGCACTAGATTTCTGTTCTACAATAGATTGTTTAGATAGCTTTTAATTTTTAAATAACCTATATCTACCACTTTTCCCTTCAATATAAATTCTGTAATGTTACAATGGTGAGAGATGGGGACACTTAAATGTTTGTTCTGAGGCTTCCATGGATTGGAAGTCATCCAGACACAAAACTAATATCTACACACAGTTATAAATTCAAATCTTTGGTGAAGTGAAATGTTATCTCTTCCGTATAGCCTTGTCTACGCAGAACCTAGATAAACAGCAAGGAAAATATGTAAATGTGATTAGGTTTTAAGAAAAGGGTTGCCTTCTCTTAAAGTGTGAGATAGCATGAGATACATGCTTTGTGGAGCTAAGTACAGCAGTTTTAATATTACTGGAATAAATAGGGAATTGGGTTCACCAACTGGAAGTCAGACCCTTATATCAGAATTAGGACTTCTGTAATTGAAATTATCTCAAGCATCTTAATATAATCTTCTAATTGATAGCACAACAGATAATCAATTTTGTTATCAATTAGACTTCTGAAGTCTAAATAAAGGACCCTGATGCTTTATTTGATGGAGAAGTATCAAATAATGAAAGTTTTACAATAGTGATATCTCCTTTTTTAAAAAAAAAAACCACTGAAATATTTGCTAAAATTCTTCTAGGCTCAAATTCAAAGAAAGGTGGCATTACTACAGCCTCCTAGAAATCTGATAAAATACATGGAAATACATTTGATGGTCTGTGGGTTACTACTACTGTCGTATTCCCACTTGATGTAGAAAACAAAAACAAATAAAACAAAAATCTGGAGGTGTCTGGTCTTTCAGGAGACATAATTAAGTTTCTTTCTTGCCATATTTAGCTGATTTTTAAAAAAAGGTGGCTGTGAGAAGGCCAACGTTCTGTATGCAGATGGCTGGCCCAGTTTCCGCAGGAAAGGGACTAATAGGGCAACCTGTGAAGAAAGGAGGTCAGGAGCAAAAGAAAGTGTGAAAATTGATGCCACTCTTCTAGGATTTTGCTTCTGCCAGTTTTCGATAGAAATGCAAATTGGATATTCACTATCTGAATTAATGGCTGGATTCCAATTAGGCAAACTGTCACAGAGGTGAACTCTGTTGTGCAGGTAGATGTCATGGAAGTGAAAAAGTAAAATCAATTGCTAGTTTAATTCTTTTGGTTTCTCTGCTAGCATGAAGGGCCTTGGATATGTCGTGAGTGTGATGGTAACACAGAATTAATTATTTAGCCCCACTTTGGGGGTGGTCTGATGTGATTTTGGAGGATGATGATGATCTCAGCTCAATAAGAGCTGTACATTATCACGTGCAGCTGCTTCTGGACTGGTCCCTTAGTTCCTTTCTATCTGCTACATGAGTGGCAGCATCTGAGGAACCTTCTCCTCTCCAATGACTTCCACTCTGCTGAGTATTCTTTCATCCCTCTAAGTAATAGTAGTTGTTTTGACTTATATACCACCCCATCATGCTGGAGCCCTCTCTGAACAGTTATGCAAACAACAATTTGCCCCCTCCCCCAGCAAGCTGGGTACTCATTTTACTTTGGAAGGATGGAAGGCTGAGTCAACTTTGAGCCAGTTACCTGAAACCGGTTGGAATTGAACTCAGAATAGGTTGATTGCAGTACTGCAATTTAACCACTGTGCCACGGGACATACTTGGAAGTAGTGCTTCCTTGTCAACTTCCTTTACAGTTATCCACCAAAACGGTCTTGTCCCCATGAGCTTAAAGACTCCTTTTCATAGCATTAAAGGCCCTCTTCAAGTGCTGTGTCTCTTGCAGTGGCAAAATAGTCCAAACTGATGCCCATACAAAATGTTCATCCTGCACTGCCTCCACTCTAGCTCCTGCTGTAGCCTTATTCCCAGCATCAACCTCATCTCTACTGCCTTAGATCATTGCTACCATGAAATCCATTGTTATGGTCTCAGATATTGCCAGCATGTCCCTACTTCTCCTGATTCTCTTTCCTGTGACTATATTCCATGTCTCCCATCAATTACATTTGTTCAAATTCCAAGCAAGTGGTATAAATGGCTTTGGCTCTTAGTCTGGAAGTCAAATCCCAGCCTCCTCCTTTCATGGACCCTGTATTCAAAGCATTGACTCTCAGTTTTAATCCAGTGCTCTGTCTTCCTCTTTTTGCCTCCCTGGCTCATTTGATACTTCAATTCTGTACCAAACCCTCATCCATGCCCCTTCTGCTTCTTATTATATTGAGAATCTTTAGAAGATTCAAGACAAAGAAGCTGCTTCCTTGTTTCAACACCTGCCTGCATGACTCCATCAATGCAGAGGTATCCCAGACCAAGGGAGAAAGATAAGTCCCATTCCACCCTACTTAATAAAGAAGAGTACACATTGGACCTCATAGGTAGTAGTTTTTATTTCTCCATTGTGCTTGTCAGATAGGCCAGTTAGGTATCAGGGCTGAATGGCAATTTTTTGTGGGAGAAGGAACAAGGTTTGTTTTCCTACCTCCCTGAAAAATTTGGCTCTGGTTTTTCTAGAGGAAAACCGCCATATTTTGACCCACCAAATCAACGCATCTTGTAGTAGACTGTATCACTAAGTCATATTAGGCTCTATCATCCTCCACAGGCGTGTGTGACTCAAGTCAGCTGAAGTGACACTCCAGAAATTAAAGAGGAGGAGTTCTTGAGCTGAGAGACAGATGACACAAACCCACAGTCACTACTGAAATGTTATTTGACCTTGCCACAGCACCACATGTATTCATCAAAATTATGGCTATCATGGGTACCTTCCTGAGGAGCAGGGTACCTCAATTTTTCTGCCATTATGGGTGCAGATTCTCTACTTTGGTCCTCAGGGTCATCTGTGCTGCTGATGGCTTGACCTGTACCATTCAGAGACTTGCTGGGATCATGGCCTCCACCACTCCTGTTCTCCTACTGGCTCATCTTCACTTCCATCCACTTCAGTCATAGTTCCTCAAATCCTTTCACCCACTGCGTGATTTTCAATCCATTCTTCTAAGAATTTACCTACGTACTTGAAAGTCCTTTCTCTGATGACTTCTCACCACATACCTGTCTCATGGAATGTTATTCTGATTGGTCATCTTGAGAAAGTTTTGCTGATCCCCCCCCCCCCCCCCATTTCAGAAAGAGTGCCAATTGTTTACCCATCTTTCAATGCAAGACTGAATAAAATATAGAAGAATTAACAATAGTGGAGTGGTTGCCTACTGTCAATGCTAAATGTTTTGCAAAATTTAAAGCTAATTGTTCACACACACACACACACACACACACACACACACACACACAGTATAAATTCCAATAGGTATGATTAGTGTCATGTTGAGAAGTCAGTGTTGTAATATTCCTGCTGCAGCAGTCACTTTCCAGCTACATTATGCTACCCCATTCCTGACCTGTCCATCTGTTGATCACTTGGTAGTGATCTCCCACTGATCCTGCCATCTGTTGACTGCTTGGTATTGCACTCTTACTATCCTCTGCACCTGCTACAGAAACACAACCTTCATTCTCCCACACCTGCTTTTTATTTTAAAAAGAAAAAGCTAGCATTTCCTACAAGAATAAATCCAGCTTTGTGATTTTTCCCTGCATTGTTCTGACTGCATTTACACATAATTCCATGTTCCTTTGTCTAACACCAAAATATGTGTTGAAGGATTCTCATTAAATAGGCAATTGAAAAACATGGTTGACATAAACAGCTTCATTTGGTGAAAAGCAGCCACGTGGTATCCTTTCTTAAAAAGTGGGACCCCAAAGTATCTTCCCAATAGAATGATTTGTTCTGTTCGTGGAATTTGCACTATTTAACATCTAGTTTTACAGTAATGTGAGAAATAAAGTCAAAAGATGTTGACTTCACACTTGCACTTGTGGAAGCATGGCGACTAGTCTATTTATTTGTTTGTTTTATTTATATGCTGCCTTTCTCCTGGTAAGGGGGGGACCCAAGGGGGCTCACAGTATTAAAAAGAATAGAGTTAAAAACGTAATAAGTTAAACATTTAAAAATAATTAAGCTATATGCTAATTAAAATACAATTGAATAATGAAAAGCAAGTGAACATTAAAAACTATCTGATAATAAATTAAGCCAGACTTGCGATACCAACTTACAGGGTTTTGTGTATTTTTGCTGAACCCTTATATAAGTATTTGTGGAACTGTGCCCACTCCTTTCTGTCATGGTCCATAAAACTATTCACTTCTGGAAGGATGAAAAATTGTTTCAGTAGGGTGGATTTCTCAGTTTAAATGTATTCATGGCATGATCCTTCTGTCATGCCATACTTCAGGATGTGGATAGATATTTCTGTGGAAGACCCCTCGGTAACAGGTGATTCTTTATTTCGGAATTTTTATTCACTCAGAGAAGCCAAGCATTGGTCATGGTGACATTGTTTAATATTTCAAACGAATTCCTTTTAATTGTGATTTCTGTCTCTAGTTACTGTGTACTCCTTCCACAGTAATGTGATTTAGACCGCTCATCACCACTGTACTTGCACAAATTATTCCATAGTGGGCATTCTACACATCTCTAAAGTTGGTTAGAAGGGTCTTTAAACAGCCATGCATGCAGTAGGCATGTAATAGAGTTATGCCAAAGGATTCGTGGCTGTAGTCATCCTAACCTTGCATGTATTACTAGAAGTATCAATGAGGACCTGGTCAAAAAAAGCACTGGCTTCCAGACAGACGACAGCACCCACCAGAAACGCATAAGAAGCATATTAGCAGAACATGAAAAAGAACACTCATCAGAATGCCACTTTTTTGGGGGGGAAGGGAAACAAAATCCAACTGCCTCCTCAAAAGATGGAATACACTGAATAAGTTACGCACCCTTGTTGGTTGAAAAGTGTCATGAAAAAACTATGTTCCACAACAACCCCTTTTGAAAATAAATTGACAAGGCATGTATCATGTGGCCACCAAACAGTAAACTGAAACACTTCAGGGCAATATGTCAAACTGAACAGTGATAAACCACCTGTCTAGCTTCTTCCACTGACTGATGTTTCACAAACACATTCCCATTCTGAAGCTGTGCATTGCAGCCCTGTTGAATTGATGTTATATTGCTGGGTGTTTCTGATGTATGTGAACTGATATTCATTATCTGTGGTTTGCTAGTTTGTTTTCATGTGTTTTTACTCGTGCTGTCAGTCTTCCATGGGAAAACAGAAGCCTCTTCACCTTACCTAAATACAATGCCACATAATGGCTGAAATGTTGTTACATAACGTAAGCAAAGTCATAAGCTTTGGTCCATTCCTTGCTAGTAAATAAAGAGACCCTGCTGCAATTCTCCCACGTGTGCGTGCACCCCCAAGTATCACTGTTGGGGCTCTTTATTTACCAGTAAGGAATGGACCTAAACATACTATTTTGCTTACATTACACAATAGGATAGTTTATCAGGCTCCTGAACAAAGCAGCCTGCCAGTGATCCCACACAGCACAACTCCTTTGTAGAAGACTGCATACTAATAGTTTGAACATACCTGTTTCCTCCCAGTGTCTTTCACTACAAACTCTGTCTGACCCTACTAGTTTACTGCGGCAAATGTACTTCAGAAATAGGACAACTATAATAATTTTATCCCTGTAGAACAGTATTTCATCTAGGCCTTCAAGCACTTTCAATTGGAAATCTGAAGTAATGTACCCATTTGCTGCACATTAATAATCCCAATTTCATGCATTAGATTTTAATTGGTCTATACATATGCATGCACACATTTGTGAACAAGGAAACAGAGCAGTAAACATTCAAAGTAGTAGCCTGAATTCATCTTATTGCATTAAAAAAATTGATATCTTTGGATGCCCATACCATATCTGAACCCAGACAAATTTCTGCTTCTTGCACAATCATCATATGAATACTTCAGAGTTTTCCTTGCACAAAACGTAGAAATCTACCCAATCATAACAATGTAAATGTCACATTAAGAAGCATAAAATATATTTGATAGTTCCTCAGATTTGCCCTTATTTCCTCTTTTCACATAGCAAAATTATTGAAAAGTGTAACACTAGTGTAGAATAATAACATCAATGATTCTTCTTTTATCATCCCCTATTTGGCTTTTGCATACATATTGCAGGGCGGAGTCTGTGTGAACTTTTGTGGTGCTACAGAATATTTAATACCTAGTGTTGCAGGGAAATGAAAGGTCAGATCTGTTTATTTAACAAACCTCAGTGTATTGAGCAAAATACCAGAACAGAGCCTATATGCTAACTTAGATCAACATCTGGATGTTGCACAGGTGGTACAATCCTGCTTCCTTCTTCTCTGTTCTGATGCTACTCATATTTTGTGGGACTAGGACTGTAGTCTGGTTGGATCAGCATCTCACAGAAGAGCTCTTTGTGGGAATAGGGTGGAAACTGAAGTCTGGAAATTGGAGAGAGAAGAGGTGACTTGGGGTAGGGAACCTTGGGGAACTCTGAAGCGCAGTGCTTGAAGAAAGAGGGCAGACATGGATTACTGATAAACTGGAAGCAGAGGAAACAGGATATAGGAGGAAGTTATGAAAAAATGAAAGCAAAAAAATAGGATGTTGAAAAATTGATGGACCAATAAAAGGAGATACTGTATGTGATGGCTGCAGAAATACCTAGGGCCTACAGTAGAAGAAGATCTGTGCTGGTGTCAGATTTGCATGAAGGTGTGCGTGATGGACAAGGCCACCTCAGCAATTATCTCCATAAACTTGAGACTTGCAGAACTCAATTTTGTTAGGGAGTGGGGAACAAGGAAAGAAAGGGTGCCGGTCACCTGTCACCCTGTTGGTCCTTTAGGGGTCTGAGTTGCTGTCATAGACCCTGGAGTAGTTCAGTCTCAACCCAACTCCAAATTGCTGCTGCTGGGATCAGGGAATCAGCCGTCTGATGGTGGCAACAGGTCTTTAGCACAGTCCCAACCCACCCAATGCCACATAGGGACAGATGGTAATGCGGGCTCCTGGTCAATGTCTGTGGAGGCCCTGCCACTGCCCATTCTGTATCTGGCATCTCTGGCACCTCCTCTGGGTTGGGTTGGGGTCTCGGTGCCCTGCTGGATACCAAGCCTTCACTGGCTGGCAGGTCAAGGAAGGGGCCTTTTGGTGATAGATTGAGGGTGCCTGTCCCACATCTCCTTCCCTTTGGAAGCCACAGCTGAACTAGGATCTCCATCCAGGGTTCTTTGGCATATGTATCTTTAATGACATAGAAGATGGGGTCTGGCTCCTCAGTAGCACTTGCTCCTCCTTTGGTCCTAGTGCCCTGACTCAGCCTTCCTCTACATTTCCATCCTTATCCTGCCCCCTTCTGCTCTTCTTCCTCTATCTTTATTCACCACAGCTGCCCTCTAGCCTCAGCTCCTGCTTCATTGCCCAACTGGATCCTTTCCTTTGCCTCCTTCCCTCCACCTGGGGTTTGCTGTTCTGCAACTGTACCCATCTGAGGCCTGGAGTTTACACCTTCTGCTGGGCCCATCAGGGGTACAGGGTGACAGCAGACAGTGCCAGTAGCAACCCCCTCACAGTGGGACTGAAGCAGTTGTATTCAGCTATTAAGTAAGATTGTTGAGTGCTTGGATGGCTAGAGGAAAAGGTATGTTTTGATTGGCCAGAATCCTATTGTTTGCCTATGCCAGCCTAAGTGCAACAGTGTAAATCACAGCAGCAACTTGTTAATAGTTAAAGAGTTGCCACTTGTGTTCCTTGTCACATGACAAGTCACACAAGCGGTGACTGCTTGATAGACATTTGCCACTGTGGTTTGTGCTGCATTTATACCACTGAACATAAGCAATAGGATTCTGCTATTGCATATATGAACCCACTTTGGCAAATTTTATTTAATACAAAAAAAAACAATTTTATATTTCACTCATATGAATACTTTATAGTTAATAACAAGTTTAGGTGAATAACATATATAGGACAAATGGAGGCATTGGGGATAATTTGAGTAGTTTTGCCTATCGGTTGAAAAGCTGAATTTTCCTAAATTAAGTAGTCAGATTCATATCTCATAGAAATATTTTGAGGAAGATCTTAGTATGAGAAATGCTTTGTTTCTGAAATGTGTAAAAAGCAGTCTTCAGAAGAAGGGAACACTTGTCATAAATGTGATGACAGGATGACAGACAACATTTATATAGAGAAGTCTGCAGATGATTAGCTGCACACAGAAAGTTGATGGTGTTTCTACAAAACTTCATCTTAACTCAAAATCTTTCATGCTGTGTTCTGGCTGATACCTTTCCTGGATTTAAATACATGCTTCATATTTATGTGTGGGAGAGATGCAGCACACAGTTTACAGCTCTTTGTAAAAACACAGTGAGTGATTGTTAAATTGTCATGAATATTCAGTTTTGGATGTTGTTCATTTTATTTTGTGGGAATACATAGGCATATTAATATTATTAGATTGTACTAATGCATACAGCCTGTTAATTTTCATGCTCAATTTAAGATGCTGGTCATAACCTGTAAAGCCCTTAACGGTTTAGGACTTCAATATTTGGCAGAACATTTCCCCCCAAAAATAGCTACCAGTCCCACACACCTCTTGTAGTCCTTGATATTAAGAATTGTTAGCACCCAAAGAGGCCAAAAAAGCCAACACTATGAACCAAGCTTTCTCATTTGTGGCTGTGGCCCCTTCCCTCTGGAACAAGGTCCCTGCAGAGGTTCCCTCTCTGTTTTTAGGAAACTAATTAAGACTGGATTATATAAGGCTGCCTTCTACTAGTGTAAATATTATTCTGAGATGTTCAGATGGGTTTTGAATTTGTGTATTTTTACTTAAAAGTAGGTTTAGCAAGTGACAGGGTTTATTGTATCTTTTGTGTTTAATATGTAGTGTTTTTCTGTGTATGATTTTATTGTTTATTATGAGTGACAGCACTAATGGGTCAGTATAGAAATGAAATAAATGAAATGATTAAATGATTAAATGAATGAATGAATGAATGAATATAAGTACTATTAACCTACTTGGAAATTACTCCTAAATAGGCATTAATCAGAGTGTGCTGTTACAATGCCATCTTATGCCTTTCTACCTTCTACTACCATGGGGCACAACCTAGATTAGTGTTTCCCAGTCTGTGGATCAGGATCCTCAAGGGGGTTGCAAAGTGTTTTCTGGGGGGGGCGATTGTCGTTACAAATTGCCTTATATGTGTTGTAGCCCTTGTTAAATAATTTCTTCCTTGACCTTTTGAAGCCAGATATTAAAGTTACTGTGTATGTGTATGTATGAGAAACAAGCCCTTTGAGGGAGAAAGAAGCCTCTACTTTCTGAGAAGGGATGACTTTGCCCCATTAAAATGCATTTTTATGCAAACATGGTGTGTGTGTGGGGGGGGGTGTCATGGGTTACCTGGCTATTATAAAATAAGCTTGCAACTTGAAAAAGGTTGGGAAACATGATCTAGATGAAGCTTTATTCTCATTTTTTTAAAAAATAGGATGGGTTTTAGAATATGCTTATACTTTTAAAAAATCATAACTTGAAAACCTCTTGCCCAATCGTCCCCCAATTTGGCACAGAGCGAGGGCAGACTGTCTGCTACAAATTTGATGCTGATATAAAGTCCAGTTTCAAAGTTATACTTTTTTGTTTAGGCTGCCCCAATTTTCAGAATTTTCCTGTAAACTGTTGACTTGCCCTGCTACACAATATGTGTGCTTAAATCATCATGACCCATAAACTCTAACAGATTTCCAGCTTCAATGATGGACAATTTATAATGCATAGTTTGGTTCTATAATCCCACCATAGGTGGATATGACATAGTTTCTTTATGCAAGCATGAGGAATAATGTAATGTGCTGTCAAGTTTTTCCTGACTTATGGAGACCTCATGAGCTAGATCTCCAGAATGTCTTCCCATTAATACTCTACTCAGATCTTGCAAACTAGAGATTGAAACTTCTTTTGTTGTGCCAACCCATGTCAAATTCAGTGTTCCTCTTTTCCTGGTGCTGTCAGCTTTCCCTAGCATTATTGTCTTTTCCAGTAAGTCCTCTCTTCCCCTTAGATGCCCAAAGTATAGCAGCCTCTTTTTGCCTCTAGTGAGAGTTCTGGCTTTATTTGATGTAGCTCCTACTTGCCTTTGTAGCAGTCCATAGTGCTTATAAAGCTCTGCTCCAATACCACATTTTGAATATATCATTTCTTGTCTTGTCAGCAGAGTTATTGCCCAGCTTTCACATCTATACATGGTAGTAGGGAATTCTGTAGTATGAATGATATTGGTGTGGATCCAGTGGCATATCCTCATTCTGAAGAGTCTCTGCCATTCCAAGTCTCTGTCTTCTGACTTCTTGGTTGCAGTCCCCACTTGGATTGGTGATTGAACCAAGACATAGAAAATCTTTAACTATATCAATTTATTCATTCAAAATTATATAATCCTTTTCTTTTGACTATAGGAACAGTCTTTTTGCATTCTTTCCTAATTATGCTTCTGGGTTGAATTTATAATTCTTCTGATTATGGTTGACTTAATTTAATAATGTAAACATGTTCTTTACATGGACTTTAAATTAATTAGAAATGTTAAGTTATATTTTAATACTATTATTGTTTCAGTGTTCTTCAGTTTTACTCTACTTTTTTCATATTAACAGTTCATGGGTATACCACACTCTATCCCTGGACTTGTATTGGCATAAGAATACAACTTCTCTATCTTCAATTTCTAATGATGAAGTCTGTTTTATTTCTGTATTGACCCACTGGTAGCATTCCAAAGTGTTGTTTTTTTCTTACTTTGATCCCTTGAGTGGGTGTTCACTCTGCCGCCATGTGCATATCTGGGACAGGATGTGACATCACACAATAAAAACATCATGCCCTGTTCCTGCCCCCCATTTAAAAACAGAGTTTATGCATATATGCAGACATGCAATTTCAGCACAAGTTTAGAAAATTGAATCACACGTATTTTGGAGCAAGGGAGAAAAACAATTGCAGATATGACGGTGGTTGAGGAAGAGTGAGGGACAGTAAACAATGAAGCAATGAAGGGGTAGGCAAGGGTGAAATTGCAGCCTTGAATCCTAAACTCCTTCATGGCCCTGCAGGGTGCCTTCTTCATAGCAAGGGACTGCTTCTGTTTTATTTTAAGTAACCATCCTTATAAAGTTAAGTTAAAAGTTGTAAATAGCCCGGAAAGCAGACATAAGCAAAGGGAGAAAAGGCAGACAGACAACTGGCAAGAAACAAGGGGTGGTTTTCTACCTCCCCAAACTTCAGAGGATCTATAAAATATAGAGCAGAGAAAAAGGGTACCATTTTAAACTACTGAAGGACTTGATGTCATGTGATACAACAGGAGTTGCTGCAGATTTGATCCAATTTTTCCCAACAGTTGAGTTGCAGCCCCAGAACTAATTAAGGGTTAGGACCTTAAGGAAACAACTTGGTTGGGTGAGGATGGTGGAAGCTTTATGGGGAGATACAAAATGTTCTTTCTTATGAAAATCAGTTTCTGCAGTGACATGGCCACTTTAGACATGTTTTATGTTTTTATGACAGCTACCTTTAGGAGGTAGTAGTGTTGTGTTTTAATACATCAGAACTTTAACAATTTCTTGCCATATGAAATAACAATGTTCAAATCACAGAACAAATTATCCTTTATTGCACAGTATGTTCTCAAAGGAGTTGTGATGGATGTAAAGTTTGGGGGTAGTACTTCATATGCGTAGGAATTATATGTCTGCTGGGGGGGCTTGATTAAAAGAGCTTTTGAATATCTGTGGCGGATGACTGCTAACAAAATATAATGGTGTATTTTGGAGGGAGAAATCCTGGTACTGTATATAATTCTTTAGCCACAACTGATTCATCTGAAGTCAGTGAAGCCTACCAAATACTTATGTCATAATAATTTCTTTGTCATTTCTTTTTAGAAGAATCTTTTGTGTTTCAGGTGAAATCTATGGCTTAAAATGTTTCTGCCTTCCTATTAATTTGAATTGGATGCAGATAATATGCAGCCATATTTATATCAATTTCTTATTAAGCTTCATGTGGTATTCAGTATATGATGTGCAATAATACCATTTTACCTAATTGAGTTTAATCCTCAATAGTGTAGTTGCACTAAGATATTGAAAATAGTCCTGTTTGGAAGAAAATGGGGAGTAGATCTGAATGATAGAGAACATTCAGTTTTTAGAAAATTGTATTGATTCATGCCTTGAATGTAACTTCTAATCTTCCTGCAATTTCCATCTATGTAGTTCTCACTGTGAACTAATTTACTAAGGACAGTAGCAAAGCTGTATGGTAAATAAATGGTCGTGCGAATCTAGTCAGTGACTTCCAGAGAATATTACATGAATCAAGGAAAGAAGAAAGGAAGAAAAATGGATTACAAAGAACTCCTAATGAATCTCTGCATTAAAATGGTGAATGAGAATGGGTATTAAAGTGGTAAATGTGATTCAGTACAAAAACATAATGCATGTAAGGGAAAACAACCCAAACTTTACTTAGACACAAATGAGACTAGAGCTGGCAGTAACTAAAAAGGATGTTGAGGTTGTGGTGGATAAGTCAACAAAAGTATCAGCCAATATACAGCTGCTGTAAAAAAGGATAATGCCATGTTGAGCATAATTAGAAAATGGATCAAAGATAAAACTGCCAATATCATACCTCCCTTACACAATTTTTTTTCAGTTCCAATTCCATCTTTCTTCACATTCTTTACAAAGGAAGTAGCTGCATACAACTATTGCTGGCTAAACTTTATATATAAAACCAAAATGAATGATGAATAATTTCAAACCTCTTTGCAGTTTCTTCAGTCATCTCCCACAGGTTCTCTTTCAGGGAAGTACTTGTGAAATGGTGGCTGAAATCCTGTTGCTATGTGTAACAAGTTGCACTAGAGTAGGCCCATAAAATCTGTGGCTGATTTGGTGCATCAACTCCTTGAAAAGTTCCATGGATTCAAATGCCCTACTCTAGTTCTGACTTACTGCTGTTTTGCTTGCTTTAATTGAGTTAATCCTCAATAGTGTAGTTGCACAATGATATTGAAAATAGTCCTCTTTAGAAGAGACTGGATTTGAATGACGGAAAACATTCAGTTGCTATATTAGCAAATAATTCAGGCAGTATTTCCTGGTCTTTAACAGACCAAAGCAGGACACTATCAGAAATGTAGCAACTCTTGACAAACCTCCAATGTTACCCTTTACCAGGCTCACCTGTTGCACAAGTGGTGCCAGTTTTCTTGCATTTTATTATATACGGACCTTCACAAAGAGCTGATATGAGTTGGATCTTATGGGAAGAAACATTAACAAATCCCAGATTCCAAAATGACTTTTTCTAGCTTTCTGTTCCTAACAACTTTTCTCTTTATCTTATGCCTTAACTAAATTGACTCCCCCCACATTACCCTCATGGAATTACACTTGTCTGTACACTTCAGATGCGAATATAGAATCATGATCTGATGATATTGCGTAAATTGAATCTTTAAAATATTTTAGAAATGTTTCAGCTATTGTTTCAACCCTAAGTAACAGCAATGTTGCCGTGTCCAGGTAACATGTAACAAAATGTGCATGTGTTAATATGTAATTTTGTCCTTTCTTAGCTGTGGGAATGTATCAACAATGTCTGTACCAGATCTATTAAAAGCTTAAATTACTATAATTTTTGAAATTGTGCTTTAATTTTATGTCCCTGCTTCCTTATAAACTGGCAGGTTTCACATAGGTAACAGAATTTACATACATCTTGGCCAATAACAGTTCAGCATTCATCTCTTTTTAGTTTTGCCATTTCCCATACAACAAGGACAAAGAGGATTATGAGCAATATCTCTCAGAGAATTTCTATATTTCTTAGGAACTATGGCCCATAATTACTAGTCTTCTTCTTCTGGAAATTATATTCTGTAATGTACATCTTTCCCACACAAAATTCTGTTCTTGTTTTTACAGGTGTGAATTGTTGTGGGATTTCTAAGAGATTCTAAGGCTGAATCTGACAGAACATCTGTAAACTGTCCTAAGCCAGATCTTTCAGTGTTTCCCTCCATAAACAAAATGGTCACAACATTTATTTCCGCAGCAGCCTGGCCTGTTGTTTTTGAGCTACCCCTTCCTCAGAGTTTGACTTCTAGGCCTACACATTTATTTTTTCTGATTTTTAAATTTTCTTTTTAACCATTATGCCACATTACACCATTTCTCTGTGTCTATAACATACTTTTTCTTTGAGAATTTGACTTGGACTACTAAATTTTCCCACAGGTCTAATCGTTTTCAAACATCCATTTCGTCCAAATGAGGTTATCATTTTACTTTCTTCTCTCTAAGGAACAGATTTGAAAGTTTAAATTCAACTTTCTTTGGATTCATTTTATCACAGTCACCTCTATTTAAAGTCAGTTGGCCAGCGAATTTTGTCTTTCATAAAGAGTTTTACTTCCTTGGGCAGTTGAAAAGGAACTGGTGTGAAAATTACTGAATCTTTTCCTTTCTTTCTAGTGTCTGCTTTAACTCCTAAATCTACTTCACAAACAAACTACTCAGTTTACAGCCAAATTCAACAAATTACCTCTCAGGACAAGGTTTCAGTATGCTAAACTTTTTTTTTCCCTACAGTAATCAGGTTCTAATTTAAATTGAGCAAACACTGAGGCCTTAAAGTCCTCATAAGAAATCTCTCTATTTGAGGGGAAATTGCCATAGACTTCAGCTAATTTGCCTTTGACCAAACTGGGAATAGATTTCAGATATTCGGATTGGTCTACCCCCCCAGTTACAGGCAACTTTCTCAGATGCAGACGAGAATATTTGTGAATCTGTGCTGTAAAATTCTTAGGCATTAATTTATACCCTTTCCTTAACTGCATTTCATGTTTGCACTGTTTTTCTTCCTCACTAGATTGCTGTTTTAGTCTCATAACATCATGTTCATTTTCTCCCTCCCTTAGGTGTCGTTCTCTTGCTTTCTATTATCTGGCATTTTCAAGCTGAATTTCTTTGTCTTTTTCTCTCAGCTGAATTTCTCTTTCTCTCAGCTGCCTTTCCATCTCAAGGCTTTTAAATTTCAATTATATTCTCACTGCCTTAGTCTGTGAGGAATCTAATTGTAAATAAATTTGTATTTCCCTCAACTCCTCCAACATCCTCTTCCTTTGAGGCCTCTAAATTTACATTTTCTCCCATAATGTCTTCCTCCTCATAGCCTTCCTGAGGGCATCCTTCAGACACTATGGCTTCATCAACCTCCCTTTCTGTGCTTGCTGTAGTGCTTCTTTTAACTCTCTTGTGAGTCATTTTTCTTTAGAGTGAGATACATCTCTTGTAAGTGCATATAGGGTCTGTCAGAATCTTCCCCACATCCTTCAAACCTAGATTGTTCCTTAGTCAATAGCAGTTACTCCTCTTGAAACCTTTTCCAAGCCAAGTCCCCCCCCCAAAAAAAAACTCTTAGCTGTATGAATTTATGAGGTATTAATTTTTCTTTCCATCTTTCACCAATATTTTCTCTATTTTCCTTTGTTCCTCACAAAAGCCTCCCTTCATTCAAATCTCACAAAACCTCCTTCTTTGGATACTATAATTACCACCAAAGTAGGGTGACACTCACCCACCTTGCCTACCTGATATGTGCCACTACCAAAATGACAACCACCCCAAAGTCCCTGAACTATGTTTTGGATTGCATTTAACTTGTAAACAGGGACCCTTCCCATGGATTATCCCTTTTACCAAACCAGGGAACAGCTAGTGTTCCCTTTCCACCACTATTGAAATACGGCCTTTAAACTAGGCCCTACTCTAGGTGAGTGAAATGTAAATATGGGATCTGTGGGCTGGAACTCGCAGAATTCCGCCTTAGGAATTCTTGGAGAATTCAAAGAGTCCAAAAACTGTGTATGGCACATCCCTAGACACAACCTTGTTCCTTATATTGCTTCGGTCCTGCTAACAACAATTAAAAAAAAAACACACAACTTTTTTTAAATGTGAAAGGGAAATGAGAGGTTCCTTGTATTACCTGAAGCTTTCTTCACCCAGCCTTTTCCTCTTCATTATTTTTAGCTTATTAAAACAGACAAAAAGCTCATTTTTTGGTTAGCCAACTGAAAACTCGGATAAATATCACTTTTTTCATAGATAAGACCATTTTAAAGAGACACCTATGCATTTTTTTTCTGAGTTGTTGGCACACCTTAAAAACTTGAGTTTGCACATGCAAACATTTGTACAGGTAACAGAGTTATAAAGCCAGGTATGCTGTAAGACGGATACAAGCAGCCTATGTGTCTGTGTTCAAACCAAACACATTAAACTCAGTTGTTCTTACTTTCCAACTTTCTAACAGTGAAACAGTGAATTAGATCATGTTTTGCTCTGGAGTGGTACCATTTCATCTCAGAAAACATTTTAAAACCTATTACTTTAAGTACTGTGTTCATTTTGTTTTGACTATTAAAGGAAATGGATGAGGCTATTGCACCAAGAAGATTTTTTTCCCTCTGGGTCTATTTCCCAATACTGCATTCATTCCATTGTTTATAAAGGAAGAAAAAAAATATTTTCACAGCTCTGTTCGATTCTAAATTTTAAATATACTTGAGAAAAATATTATTGGAGTAATTGTTGTACAAAGGGGAAAAAATAAGCCAATTACTTATCATATCCTTGGATAGTGCAGTTTTTGTCCTTTTGAGGAATAAGCTGGGTGTTGTGGCTGTGAATCAACTTGTGTTTAGAGAACAGAAGTATTATCATTATGATGAACAGTGATGGGATTTTTTCAAAACAAAAGAAGTTAACTGTAACACAATATGTATTTTGTCTGGTATAAAAGTCCCCCTTATGCACTGCCTAACTATATTCAACCAATTCTCATTAAAGACCTATAAATTCTGTAGACGTTCATTAAAACCCTTAGCGACAGTAAAGTATACCTAGGCTTTCAGCAGCAACGAGACCACCATTTCAGTCTCCTGAAAGACTGTTGTCTGTGCTCCTGTGGGGAGTAGATTCACTGAGTGTAAAGCAATACTTCTTTATCAGCTGAAGAACAACCTATTCCAGCCTGCTCTTGAATAGGAGGGGTTCATGACAGTTGCTTCTAGCTTTTAGAGTAGCTCAGTGGTTTAGCTATCTGGCTGCAGACCTGGAGTTTGGAAGTTCAATTCCTCACTGTGCCTCCTGGATAGGGGCTGGACTAATTGATCCACAGGGTCCCTTCCAGCTCTGCAGTTATGAGGTTATTATTATTTAGATTGCTTTTCATTCATTGGGGGGGAAAAAAACCCCCAAAGCAACCAACCCCCCCCAAGACCCATCGGAAATGGGGGGGGGGGGGAACCAAAAAACAAACAAACCCCCCAAGACCCATCAGAAATGGGGGGGGGAAGCCAAAAAACAAAAAAAACCTCCAAGACCCATCGGATTGGGGGGGGGAACCAAAAAACAAACAAACCCCCAAGACCCATTGGAAATGGGAAAAAAACACTCCAAAAAGCAACCAAACCCCCCAAGACCCATCGGAAATGGGGGGGAACCAGCCAACAAACAAACCCCCCAAGACCCATCACAGCACAGAAACATAACCCCCCCAGCCCAAAACCACGCTGCAAAACCACCCAGAACAGTTTTTAAAAAGCAGAAAACAGCACCTTACCTTACCAGGCAGCCTTCTCCAATCGCACACTCTCTAACTGCTGGGGCGAAAGAGCTACAAAGAAGCAGCCTCGTTGCCACCTACAGTTAGAAATTTGAAAGTCCCACCTTTTTCCCCTGCCTTTTTCTGTTTGTAACTGGAAGCTCCAGCCGCAAGTCGAAGCAAAATTTTGCAGCCAGAGCTGGTCGTAACTCGAAATGGTCGTAAGTAGGGACATTCGTAAGTCGAGGCACCACTGTATATGGTTTATTTTATATTAAAGTATGGCATTCATTGTTACATTTCCATGTCACTTACAGAGCACTTTGTCCTTGAGGATGATCTAAAAAAAATACCTTGTAAGTAAATGTAAATTCACACAGAACAGCTTAGAAACATAAGGTGCTTCTTGATACTGACTCAGACAACTGGTCCAAGTAATATCTTTTAAAAGGATTGTCAAAAGTTCTCTAAGTTTCAGACAGGGTGGTCACATTAAAAACAGTTGGCAGAGTTTCTGTCTTTTGTTTGTTCTTTTTTATTATTATTTAATACACTGAACAAAATGAAATATTTTTCTAAACTCTGATGTCTTAAGCCTGTTCTAGGAATTGCAATTAAACATAAACATCTGCAATAAAGAACAATCTTGTAAGGGTCTCCATGGGAGGCAGGAGAGGGGCATACACTAAGTGATGTATTCTAATAATGTGAACCAAGTCTGAAAAACAGTGTCTGGCATTCCTGTATCTTTAATAGATATGTAGAAAGAGAAATATCGGTGGGTGAACTTGCATGATATGTTGCACCCAGTGATACTCTTGCTTCGACGTAACTACTAAAAGTACAAGTGCTCTCTCCATTTTATATATGACCTTTCTAGTGTGAGACAGGGGAACTTCCTACCCCATCCAGATTCTGATAAAGTCGCTTTCCCCAGCCCCACTAGCAGATGTTGGTCGTTCAAATAGTTATTCTTTGCTTTAAGTCCATGTGCTCTACCACTGAACTTTGGCCTTTCTTCAGAAATGGCCTGTGTTGGTAGGCAGCAACTTTAGTACTGTGCCCAACTGTATAGTCGGTACCTGAAGTACAGTCCCAGCATATTTCTATGATATTTTTAATGGCAGCCATTTTTGATGTTAAATGAATGTGGGGTCTCTACCAAGCTTACAGGAACATGTCTCCCAGATCAAGAAGCTACTTCTTCCATTAATCCAAAAGTGTGGATGGACCTCTGAATGCTTGAGTGCTTTCCAGCCATTCTATTATTAGTTTTAGTTTTATTAGTTTTATTTGTATGCCACATTTCTCCCAACAAAGGAATCCTAGGCGGCTCACAGCATTAAAAGACACACAATTAAAACACAATAAGTTAAATATTAAAAGACAAATTAAACAATATATGATTTAAAATAAAATTAAAAGATTAAAACATGGAAACATGGAAAAGATTAAAATTATCTGCTAAAATGGGGTTCAGGGATTGAGTTGTAATTGTTAAAAGCCTGCCTGAAGAGATGAGTAGTGAAGCTGTGACACTCACAGTAGATTCCAGGGTTTCATTGATGGAGCACATGAGGCAGCCACCTTGCTGAAACTGAGTTGCTTTGGGACTTTTTAATGCTGAGTGAGAAACTGTCTTGAGAATGTCACATATATTATACACATCTTGTATAATCAAAGCAGCCAGGCCGATAACAACCGAATGGGCCACCGCAATAATAAATGGGTCTTTCCTTGAGGGCAGGTTTCCTTCTGCCCTCAAGGAAACACTCATTAGGCCCATAAGAAAGAAACCTAGTTTGGCGGCGGACGAAATTGGCAATTATAGGCCCGTCGCCAATGTTTCTTTCATGAGCAAAGTGGTGGAGAGGGTGGTGGCCGACCAGCTTCAAGCTCTCTTGGAAGAAACAGATGCCCTGGACCCATTTCAGTCAGGCTTCAGGCCGCGCCATGGAACAGAGATGGTATTGGTCGCCCTGTATGATGACCTATTGAGGGAGGCTGACAGGGGAAAAACTTCTCTGTTAGTCCTTCTCGACATCTCGGCGGCCTTTGATACCGTCAACCACGGTATCCTTCTGGGGAGGCTCTCCGAGTTGGGAATTGGTGGCCTGGCATTTGCCTGGCTCCGTTCCTTCTTGGAGGACCGTCCCCAGAGAGTACAGCTTGGGGAGAGTGTCTCGGCCCCGTGGAGTCTCAATTGTGGGGTTCCACAGGGGTCGATTATCTCCCCAATGCTGTTTAATATCTTCATGAGGCCGCTGGGTGGGGTCATCAGGGGATGTGGGGCATCGTGTCATCAGTATGCGGATGACACCCAGCTCTACATCTCCTTTCCACCAACTGCAGGTGATGCCGTCCTGTCCAGCGCTGCCTGGGGACTGTACTGGAATGGATGCAGGAGAATGGGCTGAGGCTGAACCCGGACAAGACGGAGGTCTTGAGGGTGGGCGCCCCCACTGTAGGTGGCTTGGGTGACTCCCTCTCGTTTGGGGGTGTGGCCCTGGCCGCAAAGAGTGGGGTGCGCAGTCTGGGGATCCATCTGGACCCGGCGCTCTCCATGGAGACTCAGGTGGCGTCGGTGGTCCGCACCGCCTTTTTTGACCTCTGGCGGATAGCCCGGCTGCGACCCTATCTCGATGTGGGGGTGCTCACCACCTTGGTCCATGTGCTCGTAATCTCAAGATTAGACCACTATAACGCGCTCTACGTGGGGCTGCCTTTGAGGCTGACGCGGAAACTCCAAGTGGTGCAGAATGCAGCGGCCAGACTCCTAAGTGGAGTGAGAAGACACCATCACATCTCCCCTACCCTGGCCGCGTTGCATTGGCTGCCCATTCGGTTCCGCGTTGACTTCAAAGTTTTGATGCTCACGTTTAAAGCCCTAAACGGTTTAGGACCTCGATACTTGTCGGAACGCTTACTCCCACCTAGTTCTACCCGTGTCACTCGCACGAGTCAGGAGGTGAGGTTGAGGAGCCTGACGCCGAGGGAGGCCTGGAAGGAAAAAACAAGAAACCGGGCCTTCTCGGCGGTGGCTCCTCGCCTCTGGAACAGCTTACCTCCTGAGATTCGCGCAGCTCCCTCGCTGGGTATTTTCAAGAAACAACTGAAAACATGGATGTTTAGGCAGGCCTTCCCCCTTTCCAGCTAACTCCTAATTACTCTTTTTTCTTTTTCTACTACAATATACTTTGTTTCTTGCCATCTTTGAGAAAAAAGTTTATTTCTTTTTATTTATGCAAATTATGTTATGTGGTATGTTATATGTTTAATTGTTTTATAGTGTGTGTTGTAAGCCGCCTAGAGTGGTCACAATCGACCAGATAGGCAGGGTATAAATGAAATAAATAAAATAAATAAATAAATAAAATCTTGAATGCCATCAGGAAAGAAAAGCAGGTCCAGAATAAAGCAATACATGTCTCTATGTGAAAGATTTTTCTGGGAAGAGAATTCTTTGTGCATTCCTCATACAGAGAGATTTTGTCACATGGGTGATTCTGAACTGATGCAATAGCATGTAATATACAGCCATCCATAGTTTTGATTCATTCCAATTTTGAGTCAACATTTGTTTGTCTTAGATAACATTTCTTCAAAATGAGTTAGTGATCTTAAATTATTCTGTAGCTCTAGCTAAATTATAGATTGTGGATTATGGGATAGAGGCATGGTTGGAAGAATCTCATCTGTACACAGTCATGCAAGTCACCCAATTCCTAATTCCTAGAAAGGTGACTGAGGTCCAACTTAGATGGGGCAATTAACAAGACATTGGAAGCACAACTCCCTGAAGCATTAGAGACATCTGGTATTCCTAGCATGAGCTTTCCTTGTTCTGCATTTTGAAAATTAGCTTGTTATAATTTTATGAGCGGTCATCCAGAGGTGAACTTGAACTTTAGTTATTGCGTTTTGAAGGAAGTACATGCATGGAGGAAAACACTGTATCGCCAAAAAAACAATGTTAGCATATGATTTGACCCTGACAAACAGATTGTGTGGGCCACAAACTGATATTCTATGTGAGAATAACTTTTAAAAGCTTTGTAGATTGGGGTTTTGATATTCTTATACTCAGGAGTTTTTCTTATGTGCACTTCACTTTTTGTTTTGATTTCTCATAATTCTTCTCTGCATCTCTTTTCTTTAGTAACATTCTCCATATAATGCAGAACCGCCCAGAGTAGACACGTTCTAGATGGGCAGTATATAAATCTAATAAATAAATAAAATAAACTAGATTGTGTCACAGGGGTTTTGTTTGTTTGTTTGTTTGTCTGTTTGTTTTTACTCAGAACACTGAAAGAGATGGTGTGTTTTGGCCTCTGATGTGATAAAGTATGATTTAAGACTAACAGGCTTGGAAGGAAACCTGAAGGAAATTGAGTCGCTGCATAGGCTTTAATGTTTGAAAAAGAGCATTGATTTTCATTCTGGGCTTCTAGAATGATGGGTGCTAAAGAAATATTTGTGATGATGATAGCTGTGCCCGAGGCATACGTATTCCTGAGGAAAGAACAGTTGCTTGGAAGTGGTGTGGAGACATTTGACTGCTCCTCTGACTTCTCCTCCATTGCTTTCTTTCTACAGGAAGAAAGGACTCCCCCACCCCTTTGTCCGCACACATCACTGTTCACAGATTTGGTTCATTGCAGAGCTTGCTAGAACACCACCTGTTTCCTTGGCTCTTATTCTCTTAATTGGCTTCCACTACATATTGTGAATTTTGAAAATGCATGGATGTGCCCAAATTATATGTGAAAGTATGTGTGTACCCAACACTCATTCTCACATATAGAGAAACACATTGAGAGACAGTAGAAAGTTGATGTTAAGAGTTGTTGTATCTTACCTCTTTTGTGTCTGAACTCTGAGAATGACCATCATCAGGTATAATTTGAAAAGCGGCAGAAATAATTGTTCTGATCCTTGTACCACCGAAGTATTTATGTTCCATTAACATTGCTCTGACTAATTCAGACACAAATACTTTTATTATTAATAGATCTGGCATGCACAACAACTGAAATCATGTGCACCATGTTGAATGTTTTGCTAAATTAAACAGTCATTCTTTACCCGAAAGATTCTGTTCCCTGTTTATGTTTTATGTCAACAAATTCACGATTTGAAGAATAAATGAACTTGTCCCCACTACCTTTAAACCAGCACAGCAAGAGAAATTTTAGATTTTCTTTTCGGTGATGTATCCATAATAGTAACAGAATTAGCAATGAATCTGTGGCTTCAGAAGCCAAATTTTTTGTTTCCCTCTGGATAACCTTTTTTCAAAAGAAGATTTAAGAGAAAAGTGAAATAGCTAACAAGACTTTGAAAAGCTCAGGAACAATGCCAGTGCCATTAAAATTCAGGCTCTTACCTTGTATTATATCCTTTTATAGCTATGCATAATGAAAACCAAGGTTGAAGAGCATTTTTCTTCTGTTTTGTCAGAATTTCATGATCATGCACCTTCATTTTACTCAGCTGTGATTTCCAGGAAGTAGAAGAAACAATTAAAGGAAGAGGACTCAGTGTCTTTTATTTGATATTAGGGCCCGTGTAGCCATGGGCAAGCTGCATAGTCCCAGGACACCCCCAGAAGAAGGGAATGGTAAACCACTTCTGAGTATTCTCTACCTAAATAACCCTGAAAGGGCTGCCATAAGTCAGAGTTGACCTGATGGTATGAAATTATTGATTATTATTATGGCTCACTTACATAAAGGTTTTGCCGGTTGCTCATATGCCAGGGGGATCCAAGAGCTGCATAAGGGACATCCTTCTGCAGTCTTCACAGGACTCCTGGTTGTTGTGTTCTTTTAAATGTCAGGACATTACGCCATACTACAGTTCAATTTCAAATGTGGTTTCTCATGTAGTCTAATAGGCAGCTGCTTGTGAATTACCAGTTCACTGCATTTTGTGGTGCATGTGCTTTTTCAGGTCTAGGCCACTGGATCCATCATCTATCATGGCACATGATAATTGATTTAGTGGCTGGAATCCTGTTGTGCACCTCCATATACGCAGTGGTGCTGACATTAGTAGCAGTGATGAATTGCTGCTGATTAAAATATTTGCTCAGGGATTTTGGGAGGCATGCAACTTTCTCGCATTGTGTACAAGTCACATGCAACCCAAAATCAGCTTTAATCACTGATGAACCTCTTCTAATCAATTTGCCAGTGCTGCTGATGTTACCACTACTGCACATGCAGAGCAGCAGAACAGAGTTTCTGCCACGAGGCCCAAAAGGATGCCACAATAACAAAATGAGGAGCAGCCAAAGTGTTCTTCGAGATTATGCAGAGACACAAATTAAAAGTCAGACATCTGATAATAATTATGTTACATAAGTAAATTGGGAGGAAGGAGTGGAAGGACCCTATGAAACAGACCTTAATGACTTAAAGTGAAAATATTGACTGCTTTAGTTCTTTATTCATATCAAAGTGTTGCACAGTTTAAAATTGTGGTTGTATATGAAATATAGGTAGAAATTAAAACCTAATTAAAGTATTAAAATACTTAGAATATTTTTGACCAGAAGTGGGCTACTTCAATAGCATTATATCAGCCACTTGCTAGATCTTCTTTTGTACATGTGCTGGGGCATAAATTGCTTGGACATAAATGCTGCTTTGTTTGAATTTCTCCACAGTCATATAAAATTTATCCATATCCAAGTAGCCCCATTTTACTTGATTATTCTTTGATCTTCCTACTTCACTTCAAAGTCTATTAAGTGACTTCCAGGTGGTCCAGCCAGAGTCTTGTTCTGGTGGGGGACACTATTCAGCATTTATCCATTCAGCAAGGTGCGCTGTTTTTGTTCTCCATAGGTTTAGTCTGGCCTCTTCTGTTTAATATTTAGAGCTTGTCATGTGTTCAGAAAACTTTTTCTCTATTGTAGCCATCATCTAGGAGGTTGGTGTCCATGTTCACTCATTACTTATCAACATACTTCTGGAGGGGCAATGCCAGCCAAATAATGGACTATTTTCACTGGGGGCAGATTTCAGGCAGCCAGTAATAATCCTGCATGATACATTAAGGGCTACGTACGTTCATTTGTTTGGCATGTGCTGATTTATACCATATGACATTAGCATATTCTACTGTGGAGTAGCATGGGGACAAAGCTCTTGTTCTTATTGTTTGTACAGTACAAATTTTATTGCTTAAAACTATAGGTCATCACAATATATCAACAACAACACAAAACATATGACACATAAATTAAGTGAGATGGCTTCCATCCTTCCTTAAGACTTTGGATGCTTGGCATGTATATTCTTTGCTGCCAAGGCAAATTTTGCTACTTGATAGATAATGGTTACATCCCTGCCCACAAGCAGCATAGAAAGCTGATTCTATTGCACAAATGTCTGAGAATACCAGCAAGAAATTGACTTCTGGGGTGCTCATATAAAGAGCAGCTTAATAAATAATGAAAAACATCTTCTACCTCTCCTGATCCACAAATACAAAATATTTGATGGAATTGGACATTATCATATCTCCCCTTCAGAACAGCTAATGGCATACACTGAAAGCACAGAGCTGTGAATGCTTTTCTTAAAGGGGCTGCAGTTCGACTGACAAAATAATTCTACAAACCAAATGATGTTTTGTATAGGGGGAACCAACAAAAATAAGACATTTGTGAGATGGTACACAAATCTATTCACTAAGAGTAAAGGAAGATTTTTTTTCTTTGACCAGCTGCTCAACTCTGTTATAGGCAAAGGTGGGCAAGGACTCTGTATCAATTCCATAGTGCTATAAAATAGGTCTGACTTTATCCAAGACTCTCAGGATGGATTTTGGAGTTGTTCTTTATAGCACTTCTTTGGAAGGCGAAAATCGCTCATACAGGCCAATTTCAGCCAGTACATAGAAAGCACAATGTGGGAATGTGTGTCAATTCTCAAGTGAGGGCCTTTTGTATATGATCATATCTATGTCCCATGTGTTATTTGGGGGACTATTTTCTTAGCAAATGCGTACCTCAACTGCAGGGGCAACTAAGCTCCCCCCATGGACTCTGGTAAACTGCAAAGGAGACTGAGTGGAATGATACACTTTCAGGTTAATTGCATTCAGATGATGTCTCCATGAAAGCTGGGTATTAAAGCAAATACTAAGATATTTAAAGTTTTGTAATTGCTCAATGAGTTTATCATCAAGCTCCCATATGTGTTTTTTTCTTCCTCTTCTTTCTAAAGACTACTACTGGTTTTGGCATAAATTATAACCAGGTGTTCTGTTACAAAGAATGTGCTCAGTTTAGCCAAAAGTATTCACATGCCAACTAGTGTAGTGGAGACCATTGCAATATCATCTGCATATAAAAGGACTGAGAGCTTGACATCCCCCAACTGTAGGTGGGAATAACTTAAGGCCACTCAATTCTTGTACGATGTTACTAACATAGAAATTGAAAGGGAGCCAATAGGCATCCTTACTGGACGCATCTATCTGTCAGTATTGTCTCTGACAGCAGCCCATTTGCCCAGGTCTGATCCCAAGATTGGTATTTGAGTGAAGCACCTGGAATAAAAATAGCAGCCTTCTGTCGATATTGGTGTCAGAAAGTTTTTGCTACAGATAATCTCTATTTATAAGGCCAAAAGATGAACTAAAATCCACAAAGGTAACATAAAGTTCCTTCTTACCTAGATGGAAATATTTTTGTATCAAGGTGATCTGTTATTTTGGCTGTGCTGCAATGACTGCAGGTACCAGAGTGCTTAATGAGGGTAGTGAGCTTGTTAGTCTTCACCCATAAGCATAGAGACCATGTCTTCTTGTAATGTTTGTTCTTAGAATTATCTTCTATGCACATCCTACCCTCCTCTCCTCTTTGGCACCTGCAGTAAAATGATACTGGCTGCTATGTCATATGAAATGTATAACCTAAGAGAAGAGGCACTGGAATATGTGCTGTAGAGAATGAGACCAACATTCACAAGCTCTCAGCCTTGAGGAAACAAAAGTGGCAATTCTGCAGAGGTGCACACTCATGAGTAGAAATGCACAGAAAACCACTTGAAAAAACAAACCTTACAAGAAGCAACCTGCTCTTACATGTTGCTCCTTGCACAGTAATATATTGTTTCCTCTCTTATGCAAGCTTTAGGTAAAACATCAAGAAGTGGGTAATGTGGTAGTAGGGTTAGGGCAAGAGACAACACATAACAGGAACTGAAGTAAAGGGTTGTTTTGAGGGACATGGAACAGATTTCCTCAATTGCACTCCCCTGGGCATTCTTGCATATTTACAGTCTTACCAAATTGTATGGTTTATGCAAAATTGCAAAACATAGCAGTATAACAAACCCTGCTAACTCCCAAGCTTACTTCCAGCAAAGGCTATGAAACAGGGCACATAGGATATTTGCTGCTCTTCTTTCCGTGCCTTGCTTCTGCACTGCTAGGATCCCAAGGAAGTCTCTGTCAGATGGTTTAGGTGGCTCCCAAAGGTTGACTCTAATGGAGTCACAGACCTCATAGTCTACATTCTTTATTAAATTCGGCACACACATAAAGTGGTTGTTGTTACATTCCTTCCTGAATGCTATCATTCATACCTCAGCTATAGGGGTAGGCCCTCTGCTGGAGTGAAGTAACTAGTTTTAAAAAGACATTATTGCCATATGCAGTGACCCTCCAGTGTACTTCCCTTGCTGCTTCGAAAAATATCTTTGGAAATTGCCATTGCCCACAACATAATGCAACCTTGTTATAGTCTTATATGCCAACCAGTGTTGTACCCAAACAAACAAACAAAAACAAAAACCAGGCATGAATTTGGTGTTTCAGTTCATCTTGTGCCTTGGGCATTATTCCAACTTGTCCACCCCTGAAGGCTAAGCCCAAGCCTAGTTCGTAGGCACACTATGTCAGGTAATTCTCCTGGTGCATAATCTTTCAAGCCTTCCAGTCTGTGACCTGAGATGAGGCATCTCTTTCTGCCTTATGGAAGGACTTGTGCTCATACGTGGTAGCCTACATTTCTTGTGAAGGATGAAATGTCAGAAAGGAATTCTGAAAACACAACTTTGAATTATGTCTTATGTCATTACCTAAGCACAATTATGGGATTCATCTCAATAGGGTGTGTGTGTGTGTGGAATCAGGCAAGCAAACAATATGGCTGACAAAAGAGTCCACAGCCTTCTTTGTTTCACAGTTTCTTATAGTCAACAAGAGTGAACAGACTCCTCATTTCATTTCTTCTTTATGAGGTCCACTTGTCACTCTTTGAAAGAGAACATACAGAGAATCTTATTGCCTGGTAATGCTCAGCTGGATCCTGTTCCCTCAGAGAGATTAGGAGAATGTGCTTTTGAGCCACTGTTTTCTCAGTCAGGGTGCACTTGTCTTCTATCGAAAGAGATGGGTCAAAGCTACTACTGCTGAGCTATGTTTCTTAATCAGGTCACCTTTTCTCTCTTTTTCTGAAAAAGAAAAGGAGAATCTTGCAGCTGCTACCCATTCTTCTCGAAGGTATTTTCTGAATGTTGTTATGTTCTTTACCAAAACTGGGGAAAAATATTGTATTTCAAGATACAGCAATTACTCTATGTTATGCAAATCATAGTATTACACTAGACTTTTGTTTTACAAGTGTGTTTCTACTGTTTTATTATCAGGTAACCTAATGTGACGTTTTCACTGTTCTATAGGTTGTTGTGGGTTTCTTCTGTAGGTTTTAATTGACGACATCTCCCCTCCTCTGTTCCCTCCTCTGTTTCTCTAATGACCTCATTCCACAATTTCTCCTTGGATGTAGCAAGCATTTAAAATGTAGCTTCATCTATGACATTTTCTATATTTGCTTGCAACATATAGAATAGTGTAAAAATTAACGTTTGCAAAATGCGAACAAAACAAGAATGAACATCAGGTTTATAAATCAAGCCAGCTAGAAATAATATGTTGAATTACATGGGGTGTTCAGAGGGTGGACAGTTGAATTCTAAATCTGTGTTTTTGAGCTGTTTCAGTAGCAAATAATAGGTAGAAAAACAGTTAATAACCCTTGGTGTTGAAGGTTTGCTTTTCATTGCAGCATGTAGCTTGACTCCCATAGGATACAGAAAGCAAAGTCTTGGCTTAGTAAGCCTCTCAGCAAGTGCAAATATTATTATCAGCATGTATATATCTTGAATACCTATGATTCCATCCATATAGGTAGTCCTTCCACTGATGCAGATTACAATTATTTCACACTGTCATTGCTTCAGAGAAAATTGTAGTAGCCAATTTGACACCATGTGGCAAGCCTTCTAGCAACAACTTCTCAAGTAGCACTGTAAAGTAGGTCAGAATTGTTACATCCCTTTTGTAGATGGAAGGAACACTGAGAGAACAGTGACATTTCTAGGACCATCTCTTGGCTGAGATGAGGTAACAACTTCCTGGCTAACTGGTCACACCTTCTTGCAGTTGTTAGACTGTTCCCAGTCTGTGGCACATTGTTGCCTGGAATTTGAAGGCTCATCTGTGGTAAATGTTGATAGATTGTGACGTTTACCCCGTGGCCCCTGCTTGTTTTACCAGACAAAGAGCTCATGCGAGTATCCCAACACATCCTTTACCACGCTGCCACCAGTTGATCTCTTTACCAACTATATTTGTTATGAAAGACTGAGCTCCATTCAGTACTTAACTTTGAAATAAAAACAGGTTTATTGGTTACAAGTTGTTTCAGGAATAGTTCTTAAGCACATTTTTAAAGTTACACAAAGCTTCAGTATTTTCCTTTAACCTCTTCTATCTTAACTAATACCGATAACACTCTGACTATTCACTCCTTAAATTCTCTCTCTGCCTCAAACCCAAGCTATCTTCCTTTCTCTTCAAACCTTTCTCTCTATCTCTCACTGTCACTGACCGAACTTCCTAAACTCCCCATCTCTTTTCTGGTTTCTCTGGCTCCGCCTCCCAACAGCTCCCATTGGTGCAGGCTAATACCATTACATATATGGGAAGGCAGGGTGTCCGCTACATAGGTGATGTGCCTTTCCAGTGATGTCTCACATCTCCTGGCTTTTTGAAAGGATATTTAGATTTGGAACAGAATTTTCTGACTACAGTTCAAAGTATTTTGGTTTCCTGGGCAGTTTGATGTATAGAGAGTACTGTGTCCAGTAGGAGAGAAAGGAAAGACAAATAAGACTGTTGTGGCCAGAATCGTGCCCAGAAAGGGAAGGTAACAGCAATCTAATGAAGCCTGTCTCTATGATGCTCAGGTGCAAGTGTGTATCTGCAGTGCCCTCAGAGGTTCACAGCTGTGCCTTCTGCTGTGAAGACCTTTCATGCAGGGGTCATCTGGTTAAACATGGGGATACCATCCATTGTTTGTCCAAAATCTGATGCTAAGACATCAGAGCTTTCCTGTCAGCCCTTAGAAGCTGTGCTTTAAAGAAGACAGCATTAATAGCCATCATCAAATACATCATAATCAGTCACAACAGCAAGCCAGAAGTCAACAAACAGCCATTTTCTTTTCTATCACATCTGTCCCATTCCATGGTCTCTTTATGTTCTGGTTCTATTTGCAAGAGCATATTGGATGCAAACAGCCATCTCTAATCGGACTACACAGACAGTATCAAATTCTCAGACAGCAGCTTATACAGACAGACAAGTTAAAATTACTTTAGCTATAAATTCCTTCTTTTAATTTCTGTCTCTGCCTTGCTGTATTCATTCAAACTTGCAAAGTATGCTCTCTCTCTCTCTTACACACATGCCCCATAGTATTGCAGGTGAATTGTCTAATTGTGGTGTCCTCCACAGCCATTAAAGAGATACTACATTTTATTGACCACATATTTACAACCCAGCCAAATGTATAGCATTGTGTATAAGTTAAT
The DNA here is from genome assembly GCA_037013535.1 of Intellagama lesueurii. Taxonomy (NCBI): domain Eukaryota; kingdom Metazoa; phylum Chordata; class Lepidosauria; order Squamata; family Agamidae; genus Intellagama; species Intellagama lesueurii. The sequence goes on along the minus strand of JBAJHW010000001.1, from coordinate 134,367,577 downwards.
CATTCTAAGTGCCCAATAAATACTGTGCCCACATGAACCTTTTTTTAATGTTTCAACTAATCATGGGAACTCATACCATATCTCGTCTCGGCTTAGAATTCAGATCTCTTTTCGCCCCAAGGACAGTGCTTGAAAAGTATGTAATTGGCTTCAGGGAGAACCAGGACAAGCCTTGCTAGTCTCTCTTAACTTGTACACGATGTTCCTTGACATCTTTGAGATGTGATATCTTGTCAATGAGTGTGTGATTTGTTTTTGATTTCCTCCGAATTTCCAAATTGACGCTAAAGACTAATAGATTCTAGAAGGGTCTCTCTGCACTTTGAAATGGAAGCAATATGAATATTTTCTTTTCAATATTTGATAAACAGTCATGTGATGCTATACTTAGTGATTGATTATATGCATCAACCTTAAGATTCCCAAGCTAAACCTTGTAATCTAAGATTTGTCAGTAACCACTGTATCCTGAAGTTTGCACCGTCATTGCCACCATAATGCTCATTGTATGTGGTCATATCACTTCCAATTTATGGCAGGCCTATGAATTAATGACTTCCAGAAGGTCCTATCATTAACACCCCTCACTGTGTCTTTTGCCTAAATACAGAAGCTTGAAGGAATCATAGCATAAATTTTGTAGTCTAGTTTCTTCTGTTCTGATCCGTATATCAAACTCTTCACTTCCATCTCCTTCACATTTGCTTCAAACAGCCTTATACTTATTATTTAACTTCAGTTCTGCCTTGGTTCACAGAGTTTGTCCTCCTGACATTGCAAGATAAGGCATTGCCATCGCTATGTAGAAATTTGATAGATATGCTTTCTTATATACTGAAGGTTAATCATGAGTTTGTAGAATTTTAAAACCCTTTTCACAATGTCATTTTTTTTTCATGCAGAACACATTGTAGGCGTACTTCCTTTAGCAAATGAGAACATCTGAGAAAGTAAACGTATGATTGCCATGTTTAAAAGAGCAATAATTTATACTGACCTACGTACGTGTTGCACTTTTGTGCATGCTTTAACTTCTGTCTGTTGAATACAACTTTCATTTTGAAACTATATTCATTCCCCCAACCCTGTAAGCTGCCATGACACTGGTAGTACTACTAGTGGTTTTGTGCTGTCAAGTTGCCTCTGATTTATGACCACCCTGTGAATGAGTAATCTCCAAAATGTCCTGTCCTCAACAGTTCTTTTCCTGCTGCCTTCAACTTTTCCTAGGATTATAATCTTTTCCAGTGAGCCTTCTCTTTTCATGATATGCCCTAAATATTATAGCCTCAATTTATGCAACTCATGCAAAACTAGGTACTTTTACTAGTCTTCAGTAAAAGCCTTGGTAGGAATAACATGAGAGGAATAACATGATGATATAATTTGGATTTCCTCTGATTCTCAGAATAATGAAATAATTGAGGGAAAAAACAACTTTTGAGGAAAATGCACCTATTTATTTGATCCATAAACTGTCTTTTCTTGGCAGATCATGGTTTATGGAGATCCCTTCGTACCTCAGTATCACTGTGTAAGTTTTACTGAGAAACTGACATAAATATGTTGTAAGAATACTCCCGATTTGTCTTAGTTGCAGCATTCAAGGGGGTAATTAATGCTATAGCAACAAGGCTATACCTTGACATTTCATATCCTGATGAAACAGGGAAGGGGAAAGTAGGGGACAAGGTCACAGTCAGTTTTAGACTTTGAAAGCCTCCAGTTCCACCCTAGCATAAGAAGAAGACAGTGTGATCTGAAGCTCAGAGTAGGGTCTGGGTTTAAACAAGCTAATGTTTTTCCATGTCTTCCAATCCAAATAAAATCAGGGAGAGTCATTATTTTCCTGACCTGTTTCTTCCATAGTGTTCACATCATCTTGCACGTTCCCCTTTTCATTTCTTTAGTATTTAGAAAGGCACAAAATTGATAAATAATGTACATTAGGTATATGTGCAGAAGTGTGTTCCATGGACACTTTCCATGTTTCACTAAACAAGTGACAATATAAAATGAGTAATAAAAGCAACATAGTTGACAGCATCCAAAAATAAAGACAACAGTAGCTAATCAACCTTTATTACTTTTGGTTGGTTTGAGGATTTGGGCATAATCCATTTATCAATTAGATTACTAGTTAATTGCTTCCGGGGTGGAACTTAAGGACAGCTGATGTTTTTACTACATTCAGAGGGCAAGTAGGAAATTGAGAGCAGAGAGATTTTCTTTCAAATATTCTGATGACAGATATGATTTTCCACACGATTTACACATGCACATCAACAGAATGTATGTATCATCATTCAACTTGACATAGTACTTATTTTGTTATAGCACATGGCATCATTGATGTAAGTCTGCTACTGGCTGCTTTGCTTTGTATATCCTCTGTTGTCTAGATCTGGAAAGGTCTTCACATTTTGAAAAGTCTAAGGTTAATATAAATAACTTGCCATTTCATGAGCTTCTACATCCTAGTGATAGTTTTGCATCACTGATGAGAGTTCTTCCTTGTGTTCGGGGCATGCTGAAAGAAAATGTTCACCCTTTAGTATCCCTACAAAGCAACCATTTTCCTAATGAAACATAAAACAGAAGTTATGGTTTCACACGTGCATATAAAATGACCAAAAACAAGAGGCAGTGAGAACTTTATTAGCTTACATCAAGTCTGAGACTTGAAGATAAGGTAAAAGGAACCTCATCTGCAGGTGAATGAAAGCTCCCTTTATAGCTGTCTGAACCTAGTATGATTAAAAAATGTCCTTGTCTCAAAGACAACAGCTTGTGGTGAAAATGGGTTGGGCAAGGTGGATTAAGGACTTAAACTTAATTGCAACTGGGTGTCTGAAAGACATTTTGAATTTTAAAAGACATTTTAAATTTGTCATTTTGTACATCCTTAATTAATTACAGCAAATCCCTTAACAGATGTAGTTTGGAATTGCAGTAACTTGCCTTTTCTTCTATTGCCCAGAATGGTATTTGGAATCTATGAAAAATATCACTACCTAACAACCTGCATCTCAGCTAAAGTAGGCTACTGCAGGGAGAAATAGGTCAGGTGGGAGTGAAACAAAATGTTAAATAAAACAGGAAAGCATTCCTGCAACAATTGGCTTGTTAGTGTGCCTTTAAATTACCTACCGTGAGATAGGCAAACTTTAGGGTTCGGAAAATCTATTACAGAAAAAAAAAACTGTTCTCTGTATAGAGGCTAGAAAACCTAGGGTCCCAAAGTAGTTGTTATACCACTTGAAAAATAGTCTGCATTAGTCAGAGGAAAACTTGCAACATAAAACAATATGACTAGCCAATAAGATAAGATGGAGAGAGAAGGTCATACCGCAGACCTAAATGCTTGAAGTCCTGATTATGCATGGAATCAAAACTAGCTGCTCTAGATAATCTGCCATCTTGCTTTATTACAAAAAGCAATTACAGTCTTTGGCCATGAGGCTGCTCTGCAGATCTAGTGGCAACTGCTTAAAAGTATTCTGGATAGCAGATACAGCCAATATCACCTCTGAAAGTAGCTATGTTGGTTGGTTGGATGGCTCATTGGTTCTTTATTAATTTGTTTATGCAAGCACACACTATAGGCTGAAAACAAATATCTTCCTGAGCTGGAATAGCCACTGAGAAAATCGGGGAAATTTGGTAAAATACAGATCCTGGGAAGAACAATCACAAAAGTACTGTCATGTTCTTATCCTGCTTCTGGGTTTCCTGTAGGAACTTAGTTGGCCAGTCTGGGAAATGAGGGCTGCACAAGAAAGTGCTCGGCTGCATTGCAGAATAGCTCTTTTCACTTTGTGTTTTTGGCCTCTCTTATGACTTTGTACTCAAGACCAGCCTACCTATTAGACAGGGTGAGGGAGTCATCTCATCCCCCTCTTACCATATCTGGTTCATCCATTCTTTTGGACATACCAATCACCACTGATTTTCTCCACATGCATTATAGAGGCAGGGGCAGTAGTCCCCTTCTATCCCCCATGTAGTAGGAGGGGTGTGTTTTTCCTTTTATGCTAGTATTCACCTCTTGCATGGCAGGGAGGCAGAGACTGCTCAAGATGGAGCAAAAGGTGTTGCTTCCTGTCTCAGGTGGCAGGACAGTTTGGGACACCCCTCCATATACTAAATCAGTCTTCATGTGGCCCAGGGAGCCAGTTGGTATCATCACCAATTGCCACTCCTGTCACATGCCACTGGCATAAGCAGGCAATTTGATCTTCTTTACTGTTTCAGCTCTGTCTATTGATATAATTTTACACTTAACCTCAGAAGCTGAAAGCAACCAAGGTCCACACGTAGCATATGTTTTGGGACTCATGTCCTAATCCATTGAGAGATGTATTGACAGAAACATGTATCAGTTAAGTTAATGTTATTCATACTTGCTTTTATTGTGTATTAATGAGTAAGTTCATGCTTGGAAAAAGATAAAAATTCCACCTACAATTTCATGTAAGTTTGTTATTGTTTTGCCTTATGATTATTTGTTGCAGTACTTTCTTCTCAAGATCTTTGGATGGTTTTGACTCTGTCACATTGTTACATGTATTCTCTGTGCCTGTACCTAAAGTTTTGGTCTCTCTCTCTCTCTCTCTCTCTCTATCCAAAAGGTTGTTTGGACAAAATGCTTTTCCTTCAAGAAGACTCCAGAGACCTACATGCAATAGTTTCTTTGGTTCTATAGAGCTTAGCCTTTATTAGTCCATGTTAGCAGAAGAGCTTGAGATTAATGGGCAAATTACAGTTTAGTTCAATAAGCTTGGTGACATTCACAGAAGTGTCACCTTCCAGAGGCTATTTATGGCACTGATGTTTCAGCATGATACTTCAAGGCTACCAGCAGGTCTTGGATATAGTCTGTGCAGATCTCCTTCATATTCCTTCATATATTTCAAGAAACATTTGAAAGGTGAAATCTAAACTCCGTACATTACAGCAATTTCAAATAATTTGCTGTCAACTATGTTTAAAAACTAATTAGGCACAAAGTCATAGGAATGTTTACTGTCCTTAAAAGGTAAATTATTTTCCAGTCAAGTTGGAATTGACTTGATGACACATTATTATTAATATATTTGAACTCAATTGTATATTGACTCAGTCAAACAAGGGAAATTGTTAATACAAAATGGTGAAGGTAACACAAACAACATATATCAGCTTTCAAAACTAGGAGATAATGCATTTAGCCCAAGAAGGCCAAACATGTTTTTATTTCCCTGTTTGGGTGTCTGGAGAAAAACCATGTGTTACTGTCAAAAAGTGTGACATATATGTCACTTAAACATTTTCCAGTAATGCTGGGAAAAATCATCTGTGAAGTTTTGTAGCTCTCCATGACTGTTGTTACCGTTTAGGGCAAACCTGCAGAAAAGGTCCCTAGGACAGTTCAGTGTTAGATAGTTCAGAGAATCACTATAGAGCCAATATTGTGTGCCATCTCTTTCAGCTCTACCATACATAATAATAAATAGTCCCTCTTAGTAGCATAGGTCAGAAAAGTTTTTTGGAAGCTGAATTCATTTTGTGAATGGTATGTTTCCATTTTCTTAACTGTCACTCTAAGAAGGATGAACCCATAAATAAACTGGAGAGTGCATGGGTCATGTTTCCATCTTGTTGGCTGTCAGCTTGCTTACAGAATAAATTTATAAAGAATATGTACTTGGTTGTTAACTAGAGATGGGATATTCGTATTTGTCTCTCGGGGGAGACAAATATGAATATTGCCACTAGATGTGGCTGAGCTGATTGGACCCTCCCCCCAGAACTGGGCTGTTTACTTACCACTTGCGGCGTGGTGCACGCAGCTGTTATCGTGCGTGCTGTGACAATCGCAGAAGTAACCCGGCTGGGGCTTCTCTGCTTCTATGTGCTGCTGACCAATTGGTGAGGAGGCGGGATGATGAGTCTCCCCACTCAGCTGCTGAGTAGTCAGCAGTGCAGGGAGGCAGGGAAGTCCCATCCAGCCTACGTCCGTGATTGGCACAGTGTGAAAGACTACAGCCCTGTATGCTGCACTGTGAGCTTTAACTGGATGGTCCAGTTCTGTGGGGAGGGTCCCATTGGCCCAGCCACCTATGGTGGCAATACTCATATTTGCCTCCCCTGGGAGACAAGTACGAATATCACATCTCTGTTGTTAACTAGTGTGGTGTCCGCCCAGGTCATGAATATTCATATGCTATTGGCATAGACCAATGGGAGTGCTGGAGGGGCAGAGTCACGAGGTATAAGAGACTCAGCAGGAGGAGGAGGAGTTTAGATAGGGAGTTTGAGATTAGTTGAAGAGATTGAGAGAGAGATTTGGAGTTTGGGCGGGAAAGTGATGGTTGAGAGTGGATAAAGGAGAATGTTTGTTTAAGAGTTAACGACATTGCTTGAAGTATTTACATCTGTAACAATAAACAATTTCTACTTGGTTCTTTTAAAATGACATATGGCCTGGACATCTATCATTCATAATAAGTAATGTTGATGTAATCAACTGGTGGCAGTGAGGGACACGTAGCGTGAGCAGGGGCCACATGGGGATCATGACAACTAGTGAAATATACATAAAGGAGTTTAAGGAGCAAAGAGTTGGCACTTCTTTCACTGAAGACATTGTTATTTGCATTGTACTGTGTGTGTATGAATTCTCTATTTAAAGTGAAGGATTTATTATTTTTACTACTACTGCTGCTACTATTATTACTGTTGTTATAATAGTCATCAAATAGTCCCTCCATATATGCTGGATTGTTCCTCTTATCATAGCCAGCCAACATTACCAACAGCCATTCTGGCTGGAGAAGAAGAAGTTGTGATTCAACTCATCTGGAGGACATCAGATGTGATGGCAGTAAAGTAACAAGAAAATGACTTTAATTACACCTTATTGATTTAAAAAAAGAATACATTCCATCCATCTAGGTCACATCCACTTCATTTCATTTTATTTACCAGTATTCATGTGTGAAGAACTGGACCATTGGAGAGCTGTGCAGATAGTTTCTCAGATTGTCATTACCTCCACAGCTTCTCCGTTACTTCATTTAATGTGTCCTCTAAAAGCATGCCCTGAATTGGATTTCAGCTTACTAAAGAACTGAATAGGATGCCCTGACCTCATTACGAACGCTGATGATATCTGAAGACTTCCTTCATCAAGGCCACTGTAAACATATTCATCCGACAGATGCCTGTAGCCACTCTAGATGACTTAATGCATTTGTGGCAGTACTTTAACACCACACATTGCAGGGAAGCAATGCTAATTGTGGCTTAGCCTGGGCTGCAGAAGTGATTTCTGTGGGAGAGGTCATTGCTCAGTGGTTGCCCTCCTGCTAAAGGTTCAGTTCCTGTTTCTCCAAGCACGGTAGGGAAAATTGAAACCTGCAGAAGCATTGCTAAATCAGGGTGGTAGTGTAATTATGAAACTAGTATGATCTGACTTTGTATAAGGCTATATTCCTGTGTAACTAGGAATAAAAAATAATCCATAATCTGTTGTGAGTAGACAGAACTTTCAGACATGTTGTTGCCATAATCCACACCCCACGTAGGACATTCTCCAGAGTCTCCATTTGAAGTGTTTAGGTTGTTCTTAGAGTTTTCTCTCCCCTTTCCTCTCTCTGTGTATGATGTAAAAAGACAACACTGTATTTGAAATGAAATCAGACACAGTGTCTCTTTTAGCAAAAGTAATTAATATCAGTGTGGTGTTGTGTTCGAGATACGAATATTTCTTTCAGATATTTTTTTTAATACCCAGTGTAAGCTTATTCGTCCCGCACTTTTGTCAGAGAAAAGTTGCAAAATGAATTGGAAAAGGGATATTTGTACAATTTAAAAATTTATTATTTGTTTATGGCTGAGGACAGGGTGGCACAAGACATCTCGAATTGCCCAAAGCAGATCAACCATACTAACAGACATCATGACTTACCTGGTGGGCTCTTCCTCAAAGGAGAACATAACTCAGCTGGAGGGTTCTAGGGATGAGCTGGAGGCCTCAGCCAGCAAGGCCAGAACGAGGACACGAGAGGCATAATCTGGTCTGCCCAGAGAAAGCTCCCTCTCTCCAGACAGAGGTTAAACCCAAGATGGAGATTCCTTCCTCCAGCCCTCAGCAGCACAAGGCAATGCTCAACTGAGGTGCAGTCAGTATCTTCAGCGAAACCATTCCAGCTCTAGTGAGTATCTGGTTAATGACAGCTGGGGCAAGGGAGGTACCCACACCATTGGCATTAGAAAGCAGAATGCAGACACTCATGCAATGTTTAAAACCAGCATCTCTTTCTGGGTAGCCTTGCTCTATTGGTCTCAGCATTCCTTGTTCCCTGGCTGATGGGCCTCCAGACCTAGACTGCTTTGTGACTAGACTCTGCATTTTCCTGATTGTATTATTGAACCAATAAGGCCTTGATTTATGGACAAACCCTGAATGACATTCTAACAATTATTCTTCTTGCTCTAAAGGGCTTTGGTTAATGACTCACTGTCCCAACTCAGCTCAGCTTTGGAAATCCCTCTTGCACTCTGACCAAGACTGTTTTTGTATAGGAATTAACTGTACAGGTCGTGCAAGTTTGTTCCAGCAGTATCAGTGGTAAAACAAGGAGGAAGTACCATAGCAGGAGACTGGCAGTTGAATCACCAATGAAGCCCCAGAACTCTCTTGGACAGTTCTGAGGATGGCTCAGAATGACATCACCACAGTCTATATATTCCTTATAATTGTCCAGAAAGCCATTTCACATTTAAATAGGGGGAAAATAGTGTTTTTAAGCTAGTCATTGTTTTCTGTAATTTTCCTCATTACCTTTTCTAGTTTCTTTCCTCTCCTTCTTTTCTCTTTGTTGATATACTACAAGGACATACCAGTGTTTCTTGTAGTCTGTTGGCAGAATTAAGAACTGAATGTTTCTCAGTTGAAAGTAGCCGTTCTGTCCACATCATGTCTTTGGTACATTTTGTCATCATTGGGAACAAAATCCTTGGGGTGTGTTGCCTGAGCACGTTCTAGAAGCTATGTCATCATTTGGGAGACACACCTACACAGCATGGCTGTCACCGGATTCTCAGCCAAGCACTGCTAGTGCTTTTGTGCTTATATTATATGGATGGCCCTATGTATTATATTATATATGTGGCCCTTTGTATCTTGCTGGATAGTAACTTCCTGCAACCCTAGGAAGCATAACCAGTGGTGAGGGCTGACACATATTTTATACGTACAACAGCTGCAGGGGTATTTTAGACCACTGAGGGCATGAAGGAAAACATAATGTGCATACCTTTTTGCTCTTTTTCTTTCAAATAAAGAAAATAGTAAGTCAACTTCTGCTTCAGAAATTTGAAAAAAATGAGAGTGTATTTGCTGCAATGTCTTCCCTAGGATGACTTGAGCGAATCTTTAAATGCTATGTGAAAGTAACAAAATAGCTGCTTTTATTTTTACTTGGAAGGCCAATCTCTGATTCAGTTTCTGCTTTTCCTGCAATGAAACTTTTAATGGTTTCTGATATATTGTAGATCACTACCTCCTCAATTGCTTTTTTATTTGCAAAGTGGTTATGAATTCTAAGTTTCCAGAAAATATGCCTATAAGGGGCAGAGTTGGTATGTGAGGGAGAATGTCATACATTTAATGGCTCATATTCAAAGGCGGGGCGGGGGAGAAGAGGAGTAATTGAGACTCCAGGCAACCCAAATTTTGCTGCCAGGTTTAATAATAAAAAAGCAAACAGACAAGAAACAATTCAGCTACTGTAAAAAAAATTACAATGAGGCTGTGAAGTCTATACCCAGTTTTTTTAGAGTAAGCCCTAATGGATTTTATATATATTTAGAACAGACATGTATGACGTTGTGCTGTTTGATTTTATTTATACAATCAACAGATCAGATGTGAATAACACAGAACAACTGCATAAGAATAAACAGTATCAATACAACTGTAATATACATTATGTGCGGCAGACTCTTAGGGAGACAAACTCCATAGATAGTTGTTAGAAGCATAACCCCACCCCCAATACATACATATTCATATATGCATACATACATGTATATATCTAGAGGGTTAAGGCACCATTTCTCGCCTGCAGACTAGTGCTGCTACACAGAAGCTGGCCACTTTAATCGTTACTGATGGACACTGGTCTGCCAGCAGATAACATGTATAGTACTCATCATCTCTTCCAGGGATGCTTTGCAAAATTGGATGAATAAAAGTATCACGGAAACCAGTGTAAAAGGAGCAATACAACAGAACGTGGCCAACCGTCTCCACCACACCAGCCTCACAAGGACATAAGCGCTCTTCATAAGGAATGTTCTTCTATCTGCCTTCCAGCAGGGCTGAAGGAAGTACATTAAACTTTGCTAATGTAAAAGCTTTTCTATATTTTGGAAGGGTCAGAATATTCAGACAGCTTGCAGGTAAAAACGCCTGACCATAATCTCTAAAGCCAGGATGGACCATAGCTATGCTTACTTGGTGTTGCAGCTCATTGTCTGTGATGCATTGGTGTAGTTTATTTATTTATTTATTTATTGGATTTCTATCCCGCCCATCTAGACCAAAGGTCTACTCTAGTTCCTGTTTTGCTTTTGTATAGCCCATTAACAAAATAGCACTTCTTGAGAGGCCCAAATTATTTAATTTATCATCCATAGATCTTTCCCATCTGGACTGAAACTTATCATTTAGCACTAAGGGAGCCAACCCCACAGGGGTGAAGTTTGGGTGATCACAGAACAAAGGCTGGCTAATTGCCTTAGAGAAAGAACAAAGGAGTCGACAACGGATGTCCGAGCCAGTGGAGTCTCCAGGCTACGCCCTGAGAGCTCTTTTTATTTACTTAGCATGATTACATAGTATGTTGTTAGAATTCAGATAGGATACTAGTTACCTAATCGCAACTAGGATTGTCTGAAATAACTCTTTGATCTTATGCTCTACCTCTAAGCGAAAGGGCAGAATAAGGGGTTACCCTGCCTGCTGGCAGCTGCTACTTTCTGCCAGGAGTGTATGCACGTCACTGGAACAGAATGCAGGTACAACCTTTAAGCAGAAGTTTCCCACAGTGAAGAACATTTTAACCAAAAATGTAACCTAACTATGCATGCCCAAGACTCTATCAACATCTGGCCTGTTTCTAATCGTAAAAGTACATTTGGCACACAACTCGGGAGTCCAAGAATAGTTCTCAGAAATTTCGTTTGAATGGACTCCATTGCAGTAAAATTTCTGTATCTACACCATTGTGCACCATATAACATCTGTGCTAACACCTTGGCATTGAAGACCTGTATGGCTGATGGTATATGCTGACCTCTTTTTGCAAAGAAAAAATGTATGAGTGACTTAATACTTCTCTGAGCATTTGCAATAGCGTTGGATAATTGAGCCTTCCAAGATCCTGAGGACTGAAAGATCACACCCAGATATTTATAAGATTTGACTTGCTCAATTAGGTGGTCATTTATTTGCCATTTATGTGTGATCCATTTCCTGGTAAACACTAAGACTTTTGATTTATCATAATTAATTACTAACTCCTCGGTTTTACAGTAGTTGCCCAGGGCTTTTAATAACTGCCGTAGGCCAACACAGGTTAATGAGAGAAGTACAGCATCATCTGCGTATAAGAGAGTAGATAGGGGTCTATCTGCTAGATTGGGGGTGTGTGTGTGAAAGTTGGTTCCAGTTAAATTCCTAACCAAGGAGTTAATATAGATATTGAACAAAGTGGGAGCCAATACACAGCCTTGTTTGACACCAGCATATGTGGGGATGGCCTTGGTGAGGTGACCTGCCCTGTTACATCTCACCTTCAACCTGGTTTTTGCATAGAGGCAGTGAATCAGGAGCAGCAGCCGCCTATCAATGTTGGTTGTCTCCAACTTCTGCCAAAGCCTGTCTCGTAGGATCATATCAAATGCGGAGTTGAAATCAATAAAGGCTGTATATAGTGCTCCTTTGGTCTTAAATGAATATCCACCAGATGTTGTAAAACTATACCATGATCTCCTGTAGAGCGTCCTGATCTAAATCCTGCTTGCTCATCATCTAGAAGATTTTCCTCTTCCATCCAACTATGTAATTTCTCAAGAAGATGGTGGGCATACAATTTACTGATAATGCTTAGCAAGTTGATTGGTCTATAATTTGCAGGGTCTGCTCTTTTCCCTTTTTTATAAATTGGAATGATAATGCAAGTCCCGAGTCCTCTGGTATACACGCAAGCTGGTCAATGCATGTAAATAGTGTTGCTAATACTGGGGCCCACCAATTAATATTGGCTTTAAGAATCTCAGGAGGAATGTTATCACTCCCGGGTTTGCCTGCTTTAAGCTTAGCAATGTCTGGTAATTTCAGAGATTGAAACTGGGGGCCACTCAGAGAGGATGCGGTTTGTGGAATCAAATGTCCAGATTGTTTTGCAGCATATGAAATATAGTTCCCAGGTCTTAACAGGTATGTATGAATTTGCTGCACCTACTTGACCATCTAACCCTCTCGAGACTATCTCCCAGAAAGTAACAGAGTCATGTGACCTTGATGCTACAATTAATTTCTGCCAACTCATCCTCAGTGCCAAATTCTTTTTGTCCTTGATTAGCTTTTTATATTTTTTCTTTAACGGAAACCAGTCAGGTGGTAAGGATGGCAGGTTTGATTCCCTATATCTCTTATAAGTTTCTAGTAGTAGATACTTCATTTCCAGACATTCCTGATCAAACCATGGTTTGGATCTATGGGTTCTACAAAAAGGGGCGTCCTGTCTTATGGATTTTTTATGAATCAAGCATCCTTGTAGTGCTGTGACTATTTCTTGATATAGATTGAGAGCCTTTTCAGGGGAACTTGTTTTCAAAAGGGACTCCCGCACTCTGAGACAGCTTTCTGAATGCAGGAATGCAGTTGTAACATACTCTGCCTTGACTGACCATCTCACCCGAGATACTCCAATTTCTGCCTCTGTACTGAGTTGCGGTTCGTAATCTGCATGAACATTCTGGCTCTGACCAGATAGTATTGTAATCAGGGGGAGATGGTCCCTCTCTGTGCGTGTACCAACTTCGAAACTGAGTACGTAGCAGATTTAACAAGTCATAGGAAATAATAAAGTAATCAATAACTGAAGCACCACACCCTCCCAGGAAGGTATATTCCCCAGATCTATCCCCTTCCACTCCTCCATTTAATAGCACTAAATCCAAACTATTTATCATCCATGAAAGTCATAGACCAGAATAGTTACAAATCTGATCTTTGGACTGTCTAACAGGGATCAGATGTCCCATCTCCATTTCAGGAGTGTGTTCACCAAAATGATAGTAAAGGACTTCATCATTTTGTCCAATTCTGGCGTTATAGTCTCCTGTCAGTATTACAGATTCCTTGGGGTATAGAGATGTCATTCTGCTAATAAAGTTTTGCAGGTCTACCCACCTATCATTTTGTTGTTTATGCTGGAGTGGAGGAAGATACACATTGAAGCTTAATAACCAAAGACATTGCCATATTGGGTAATGCGGCTAAGCTAATTTTGGTGGCTCGAAGCTTAGTAGAAACTAATACCCCAAGGCCTCCTTTGGCTCTGCCTCCCCTGGAACTTGGTTCGGCTTTCAATGTATAACTAGTAAAACCATCTAGCTCCAGTTCTTTTGTCTCCCAAGTCTCTTGGAGGCATACTATATCATATCCCGTGATTAAGTGTTGAAAAGAGGGGTCCAGGAGCTTGCCTTGCCAACCCGCAATGTTCCAAGAAATAAGTATCAACTGAGAATTTTGTTGAAGAATTGATGGCCAGTCAGTAATAGGCATTTTCTTACCAAGAGGGGAATTGGTGGAACTCTCTCTCTCTGGAAGTCCTCCCTGATTTGCCCTTGTCCAGCTTGCTATGTTCCAAAATAGATGTTTTGGTGGATGGGGAGAAATGGACAATCTGGGTAGTCATTCTATGATTTTAAGTTTTTCTAGTATACCCTCTTGGTCCAGAAAGATGCTGCCATTGTTTATTGTGGAGGGACAGATGTTTTGAGCCCTAGAGGGTGTTTTATGAGTAGGAGGTGAACCAAATTCATGAGGTTGTAAGACCTGTAGGCCTAGCCAGTCCTCATTTATTTTTTGGATAACTGGCCTAGCTGCCTTTTCTGCATCATTATTTGCTTCAATAATTTTAAAAGTCCTGACCAGCTTTGGTCTTGAAATAATACAGGTTGGTGAAAGCAAATTAGATACTGTTGAGGGTGCAGTTAAACTCTCATGGGGTACTTCTAAATTGCTATTGAATATGAACTCAGGCACAGGTACATGGATTATCTCAGTCACTTCCAGTTGTGAGAGGCTAGGAGAGTTAGCTTTGGCCATGGCTTTGTCAGTAGGTATTATTTTGTCCCCACTGATTAGGTCTGGACATTCTTGTAAGATTAAATCCTGTTGTGGTTTAAGTGACATCCTTGCAGATGTATGGCATTTAGTAGTTTGTTGAACTTGGTTAAGATCATTTGAATGTACAGTACCTGGTGGAACATCCAAAGTGGGTTGTTTGGTAGTTGATTCTCTTTAAAGTGTGTTGGGCTGGCAATTCTCAGGAGGTGAATGGTTGTAGACTGAACTATTTCCTTTATTTAAAAGGGGGCAGATATTTTCTTTTTTCTGCTTCTCTACTGTTCCTTGGCTGTTTCTACCCTGCAAAGATCCATCCATCGTTGCCATGTCATTATCAGAACCTTGGAGGTGAATGAGGGTATCTTTCAAGACCGATATTCTATTGACTATTATATCCTGACTCTGATAAGATAGTGTCATAAAGGATTTTAGCAATTCCTTCTCTTCTGGTACTTGAAAGATATCTGTGTCTTTTGATGGATATGCTGATTGTTGTTTCCCACATTGATGCATGCCATGTTCGGGGAGCTGACCATCTTCAAAATTAATATGATTGCAGAGACCAGTATATTTTGATTGAATTTTTGAATCTTTATGTAATAGGCATATCTGTGTGATGTTCTCAAGAATCTCGTCACAACTAAACCTGCCCTCAGGAGTTCATTCTTATGACCATATACAGCCCCCGTGATCTGCCAGTTCCTAAATGTTACCACTGCACATGTATTGAAATAGTCTGGAGACAAATATTCTATGTGCATTATTTTATATCCTTTATGGTGATCTCTGGAACAACTGGGTGTAACAGCTGCAAAATATGGATTTTACTTTTAAGCTGAGAGAGTCTACCCTTGGGCTTTGAAAAAGTTTAAAAAGCCAGCTTTTCCCGATTTAGAATCATTTCCCATTGTGGTGGTACTGCTAGTTTGCTTCCCCCTTGGTTAGAATTGGACCTCTCAGCTATTAAACCTGGTTCTTCACAAGAGACTTGCTGCCGTGAGTCTTGCGCAACATCTTCCTTAATTATTGATTTACTTGGCGCGTTTGTAGACATAACTGGGCCCGAATTATTGGATGATACAGGACAAACCTGATCAGGCTGAAGTATGTTGTGCTTAGGGTCTCCCCATGGAGATGATTTGAGTATGTTTTGTGTACAGTTGTCCAGGAGTGTAAAAAGGCTTTGGAAGTTCATTTTCTTGGAATTCCCCAGGTGCTGGGTCTGTTCTTTCCTTTTTCCATTTTTAGAAATATTTTTACTCTTCTTGCCAGTTCGCTGTTGGTGCTTCTTAGAACTCTTTCCCTTACTACAGTTGATCTTTTTGTGACTCACTTTATCGTGATTCTCATGTTCCACGGTTTCATTCTTATTTGTGCAGTGTAGTCCTCCATCCCTCAAGCATATCTCAGCCATTGTGCTTAGCAACACATGGCACCCTGACAGGAATTGTTTTATTGCCTCCAATTCCTTGGATATTAACCTAATACTTTTCATAAACAATTTTTCTCTTGGGGCTTCCAATCCCTCTGCAGCAGCCTCTGCTCCCTTTTCTGAGATGGGGCTGGAGGCAGCCTTTGTTCTCTCATTAATTTCATCTCCCACCACCCTAGAGTTAGACCATGTGTCTTGGTTCTTCCACGTATCTGGCAATTCAATATTAGCATCTTGGGGGGATTCTAATTCTACCTCCTGTCCTATCTCCCCTTCTATATTTACAGAAGTATATATATTATATCATTTCCAAGAATTGTATATTCCAGGCTTTCAGCTTGAGCAATTTCCATTGCCAAGTTTAATGCTCTCTCATTAGTTTGCATTTCCAGTTTGCCCCAAGAGTAATCTACTGACCAGTCCAAATTGTTGTCATAACTGGTAGGTACACCAGGATTATCTAAGGAATCAATATCCACAATGGGTTTTCCCTTTTCTTTTGTTCTTATAGGGAAAAAGGCTGAAATTTTTGTTTGTCTTTTCCTCTGTGGTAATTCAAGCGCTTTCGGGGGTGAGGTCCCCAGCAACTTACAACCTTGCCTTGTGAGAACCATAATAGCTGGTTTAAATTCCCTAATCTGAAAATTCAAAGTGTCCTGAGTGCTTCTCAGAAGCAAAAAAGAAAAAAGAAAAAAAGAATGAAACTAAGTCCTGGCCATTTGTTCACTAGCTTAACAATTAAAAGGTTACTTATCTTGTCCTCCTTCTTGTGTGAAGGATCTTCTTCTGACAACCCCTCTGAAAAACCTCCAAGGTTCCGAGTTAAAATAGATAATAAAATACAAAAACTCCAGAATTCAGCAATAAGCTATTCTGCAGGTAACAGCTGGAATGCCGAAACAGGATGTGGTAAGAGCTTGATACAAATGTCGAAAAATTATCAGGAGTTTCATTTCAAATAAAAGTGAATGAATAAATCTTCCAGCTCTATGCTATGGCTGAATGCAGCTGTTATTGTTGTTTGAGAGTGAGATAAGGCTGAAGCTAATCTCTGCGTCCTTCTCCTTCGGCCCGCTTGGGAGGCCGACTCCCTAGGATCTTATTGCGACTCCAGAAAAATTTAAAAGACTTGCCAGAGCCAAGGTTAGAAGCTGAAGGTTGGAGCAATTAAAAACTTAAAACTTAAAAAACTTAAACTGTTTAAACTATTTAAAACTGATTAAAACTACTTAAAACAGAGAGCAAAGAGACACAAACGCTGCTCCACCCTGTTGTGCTGTTGATGACAATCCTCATTAGAGTTTCTAACTTTTATTCTACATTTTCTATGTTGCCAACACCTACATGTGTATAAACAGTTGGTTACACAACAAGAAATAACCTGGATGTTATTTTGGGACAGATTTTTTTTAATTTAGCTCTTTATTTATGCTGTTTATCACATTTTAACACTTAATTAATTTCTGTAATTCTATAGAATATTCTATTCCATTAAAGCAGAGCCTCTTCCATTGGATTTTCCTTATTATACCAAGAACCAGTGAAAATCGGTGGTAATAAAACTCTATGGATGGATTCCCACTTTGATGCTGTTAAGTGCTGTCAAATTGAAAATGACTTATAGTGACCCTAATAGGGCTTTCAAGATAAATGAGATATTTAAGAAATAGTTTTACCAGTTCCACATTCGTAGTGAGTTTCTGTGACTGAGTGGAGATTTGAACCCAGGGCTCCTGAGTCCGTCCATTACTCTATCCATTATACCACTGTGGGTATCCAGTAATTCCAACATAACACCTCTAATATATTTTGGTAGCAATCTGCATGTTGGGCATAATGTTTGATGCCCCTCCAGCTTATCAAGATTCTTCATCATCTATTTGTAATGACAACACTAGGAGAAAACATATTACTAAGAACCGAAGATTTTTTCCCCCAGATTCTTGTGGAGCATGGAAATATATAATCATTCCTTCAGAAGTACAAACTTATTGGAGATAAAGCAGCTTTTAATTATTATGCCCCTATTGTTGCTGTGTTGGTGTTCTGTGGAATTGTTGAAAATCTATCCTTCTATTTTCCGTCAGAAAAGAAACAAGATCTAAGATAAAATGCAGGAATGAAGTAGCAAGGAGGGAATAGGGGGTTATGCTTCCATTAACCACCTGGACAAGGAATCTGAGAGAGTACCCGGTCACAGAGGATGCTGTTTTCTGGCAATAGGGTAATCACTGAAGCACTCCAGAAAGGAATCTCTTAAATTCAGTATCTCAGAATTTCAGTTAGTTAAATATATGCAAGTATTCCTTGTACATTATTTATCACATTTGACAGCCCAGTCATGTATACATTTCTACTCCACACAAGAACAACAACAATACAAATGATGGGGCTGAAGCATGTAGTAAACAGCTTACCAATCTTATAGCTTTTGTCATGGTCATGTGTAACATACAAGTGCTGTCAGGTAAAAGATGTTTATAGTAACCTGCCTACAGAGGCTCTGTTTCCCCCCCCCCTTTCCTTTAAGGTATTTTTTTTATTGGGACATATTTTTTATCATAACAAAACTGACTCCATATAATCAACACATCATTTCTGTGTTTCGTCTGACAAACTGTTTTCTTGTTTGGTTGTTGTGGGATTTTCGGGCTCTTTGGCCGTGTTCTGAAGGTTGTTCTTCCTAATGTTTCACCAGTCTCTGTGGCTGGCATCTTCAGAGGACAGGAGTCAGAACTCTGTCTGTGCTCTGGTGCAGTTTGTTTGGATAGTTGAGTATTTATAGCTGTGGAATTAACTTTTGTCTTTTTCAGGAGACAGAAGTGGTGATTGTGGTGATCAGCGTGTTTTTGTTGTGGGTGTATTGTTGTGATAAGAGGGAGAGATTTATCTGTCACTGTGATTGATGGGTGTCGTTAGCTGGTCTTTTGTGTGCAGTGATCACCGGTCCTTGTAGCTGGGTAGAGTTTGTTGACCTTTTGCAGGCTGTATTTTTCAGTGCTGGGAGCCAGGCTTTGTTGAGTTTTAAACTTTCTTCTTTTTTGTTGAAGCTCTGCTGGTGTTTGTGGATTTCAATGGCTTCCCTGTGCAGTCTAACATAATGATTGCTGTTGTTGTCCAGTACTTCAGTATTTTGAAATAGAATTTCATGTCCAGCTTGTTTTAGGGCATGTTCAGCTACTGCCGATTTTTCCGGTTGTTTTAGTCTGCAGTGTCTCTCATGTTCTTTGATTCTGGTGTGGATGCTGCGTTTTGTGGTTCCAATATATACCTGCAAGGTATCCGGTATACTCCTGCAGTGGTGAGGGGGTCCCTTTTGTCCTTTGCTGACTGTAACATTTGTTGTATTTTTGTGGAGGACTTGAATACTGTTTGTAGGTTGTGTTTTTTCAAAAGTTTCCCCATGCGGTCCGTGACCCCTTTGATGTATGGCAGAAATACTTTATTTGTGGGTGGCTGTTTTTCCTCTTCAGTTTGGTGTTGTTTTCTTGGTTTGATGGCTCTTGTGATTTCATTTTGGAATAGCCATTTGCCTATAGGGCCCAATTCAGATGGTTGAGTTCGGTGCTGAGAAATTGAGCTTCACAGTTCCGATCTGCGCAGTCTACCAATGTTTTGATTATGCCTCTTTTTTGCTGTGGATGGTGGTTGGAGCCACTGCACACAAAAGACCAGCTAACGACACCCATCAATCACAGTGACAGATAATCTCTCCCTCTTATCACAACAATACACCCACAACAAAAAACACGCTGATCACCACAATCACCCATCTCCTGAAAAGGACAAAAGTTGATCCCACAGCTATAAATACTCAACTATCCAAACAAACTGCACCAGAGCACAGACAGAGTTCTGACTCCTGTCCTCTGAAGATGCCGGCCACAGCGACTGGTGAAACGTTAGGAAGAACAACCTTCAGAACACGGCCAAAGAGCCCGAAAAACCCACAACAACCATCAGATCCCGGCCGTGAAAGCCTTCGAGAATACATTGTTTTCTTCTTTGTTTCTCTTTCCGAAGCATTAGATAAAACATCGGGCATTTAGGATGGAATACTTAAAATAACATTCTTGGTCACGTTTTTGATATAGTATTAGTCAAGTTTTCCTTTCACTTCTCTATATGTTGGAACAGCACACTTACATTTGATATACATACATTTATGATCACTTGAGAGATAAGTAAGAAAAAAATCTCACAGACTACGGAAGAGTGTCCTTAGATGCCTTTCAATGGATGGAAACAAATCAACTAGCTATCATGCAGGGGAGATAACAGAAGCAGCCCTGTGTTAAGGCTTGGTCAAATGAATTGCATTCTGGCATTATAACCAGAAATCAGAAGGTGAGAATAGCTTCTAGAGTTGTACTCTGAATAATCTTGCAACTGATTAGTCCGACGTTTGGCAGTGCAGGAGAACTGGGTTTAGGACTGGTCAGTGGAAATTTTAACATAGAAAGGGTAAGATATTGAATACTTACTCATGAATATAAAATTAGGAAGTAAACTATAGCGATTTGAGAGGTACTATCTGCCCTCTGGCTTTGTTTGGATTAAACTTCATTGGCCAATTTTCTACAGATTCTTCAGGAAATTATTTGTTGAGTCAAGCCGGGGTAAATGCTAGTACACACTTCTTTTCCAACAAGCTCGCATAATTTACACACTTAGCAGTGGTATAATACGTTTGTAGTAAAAATGTTTTATTATAACTAGAAGATAGTTAATGTTCATTGACATATTTGACTTCTGTCTCTTTTTCACTCCCTCAGTCACTCCCTCATACAGAAGCACTAATCCAATATGGTCATGCCTGCCTTCATTATCTACCACATTTTTTTCACTGCCATGTGCCATACTATAGTAAGAACTAGGAGATGAGGTTCATAACAAAGTTTGAAAGGTAACTCTCTTGATTATGCAGTACAGAATCCTTCAGTCAGAATAGTCACAGGCCATGCTGGCTGGAGAGTTCTGGGAGTTGTAGTCCAGGAAAGTAATTTTGCCAATTTCTGCTGCCTGATAAGGGCAGATATTTTAGTTTCCTATGCATATTTACTGAGATGTTAAGACTATTTAATTTAGTAGGTCTATATCTGAGTTAACAGTTCAAACAGCCATACTATACACCCAAGACAAATACATGTAAAACCACTTCTTCAAAAAGGGCATCATTTCCTTACCATTGTTTAAAACCTCTTTCCAGAAACTTAAGATTCACAGAAATCCCAACCACAATAACTTGAAGCTTCTTTCACTGTAATCATTCTCTCACTTGATTTGCCAACCCTTCCCTTCCTCAGACCATCTCCTACCTAAAATCCCAGCTAAGCTGCTGGAAGCCAGTGATAAAATGGAACTGATGTTTTTGGAAGGCCATAGGATCACAGGCTCATAGAACTGTAAATCCCAAGAGCCACAGTGTCCAACTCCCCTACCAAACTAGGAAATACAATAAAATGCATAAAATCAGAGTTTGAGAAAGATAGGGATCTGCTGGCTATATTGGTGGTTTAGGTATCTAGCTGCAGAGCCAGATGTTGAGAGTTCAATTCCCCACGGTGCCTCCCTGACTGGGACTGGACTCGATGATCCATATGGTCTCTCTAGCCTTGCAGTTCTAATATATCATTATTATTCAAAGATATTTATTTCACTACAACTCTCATAGTCCCCAGTCAGCATTCATTTTAGGGGCTACCAGCTTTCTGTACACTTTTTATAGGCAGTTCTGCAAGGACAAAACATTCCCACGATTGTAACATTTATCCAGAATCTTGATTTACATATTTATGAGCTGGATGGCTAATCATCCAACAAACCTTTCTCACAAAACAGTTGGCCCAAGTACCATGTTTTCCCGAAAATAAGACAGGGTCTTATATTAATTTTTGCTCCAAAAAAAAAAACCATGCATTAGGGCTTATTTTCAAGGGATGTTTTATTTTTTTCATGTACAACAATCTACATTTATTCAAATACAGTCATGTCATCTTCTGGTTGCTGCACAATGGTGGAGGGCAGGGTTTCACTTAACTAGGGCTTATTTTTGGGGTAGGGCTTATATTACAAGCATCCTGAAAAATCATACTAGGACTTATTTTCAGGTTAGGTCTTATTTTTGGGGAAACTGTGTTGTAAATACACAGTCTGATTTATATCTCTGTTTCTATAAGGGCTAGAAAGACACCTACCTCTTTTCTTTTCTTTGAGTGAAAGCTTAGAATCCTTCTATAAGCAGACTAAACATAGATCAATTAGCATGTGTAAAATCCAGGCAAAATATTCTATATAACAACCATAGGCAAGCTGATTGTCGCGCACCAGAATGAGAATGTGTTGACTGTGAGCCTTCCATGACTGCTATTTAACAGAGAAGCATGAGAACCCTTCCCTCTTAATTTTGGAATTCTTTCAGTTTATGGAAAATGTAGATGAGGGGGTGAACGGGTCTTTCCATCATATGTTTACAAGCAGCTATACACATTTGCTTTGTTCTGGATTTCCTGACTCCTTTTATTAATGGTGTGGAAGGATTTGGTGTAGTATACAAGGCAAAACCCAATAATAATAATATCCAGTAAGATATTAGTAGGAAAGAAATGTACACATTTTCATGTTGATAACAACAGTCAAAACTTGTAAGCATATATTCAAAAGAACAGTGCTCTTACACAACAATGAGAATGAAGTATCTCTTCATTGCCATGTAGTTTGGGACCGAGTTGCCTTTATTTAGCAAGTCTGTGCTTCTGACCCTCACTTGTGCTTCCTTTGAGACTTCTTTGACAAATACATGGCTTCTAATCTGTAAAAAGCTGTGACATTCTGTAGTTAATGTTACGAACTTTTGCTCTGTCATAGATTTGGTCATATATCAAACTTTCCAACTTATACCTGTGAAGCTGAGCAGGGAGATGGTGAAGATCATAGCATTTATTAACATGGTACCCACTATTAATAAGCTTCAATGCCTTTCTTGGTGAAAAACGGTTAGCAATTTCCCCTTCATATATTTTTTTAAAATATGACTGCTGCCTCACTCTAAAAAATACAAGTGGCTGGAATGGATTCATCTGCAGAATGTGCCACATGCTTGCTTGATTTATGAGGGAGGCATACTTTCCTTCCTTCCCCCTCCTTGTGACAAGTTCCTTGGAAAGTCAGAGACTGTGCTGGGAGGACATCAGAAATATTATATAGTTTCAGTAGAATGTTTGGAAATAACCAGCATTTTGCAGTTGGCTTTCTTGGCCTTAAACCTTCATTCAGCAAACCCTGAGTGGGTAAATAATTATTATTCAGTAGGATAGTGTTTTTATACCATGATGCTGTACATGTTCACTCTAAACTGGGACTTACTCTCAAGTAAATATACAGACCCCTTCAATCAAATACTCACTTACCCTTGTTGAACTCAATCAAATATACCTACACATCTATACAAATCCAAAGCGTTGTGCTGATATAATGTGGAATTCTGCTGCAATCTTTATTCTCTTCATTACAACTGAAGAGAAGAAATGTCAAATTGCCCAGGGTCACAATATGAAATTCAGGAAGAATTTGGATTCCCACATCCCGAGTTCAACATTACCAAGACATCGCACTGTCTTAAATGTTGCACACTGATATTTAGTTTACACATTTCTACCTGGTTCTTATAGTTCAGTGTATCCACAAGCTCCTGAGCCGATGTAAAACCCTGGTGAATTACTAACCATGTTTTCTTCACTGAACAAGTAGAAGAGGCAGATGGTGTGTTCAATTCTGTTCAATTATGACTCAAATAAAAAGCCTCAAAAAAACTCTTAATGACAGGGAGCACCCTTGCCCTTTCCCAGATGAGTCTTGTATGGTAGCTGGCAGAAATATTTCTCTCAGATATTGTAAATTGCATGCCTCTAAGACAAGATGTCCCCTTCATGGATTGCTGACTTGTCGTGGCGAAGGGGCTTGAGTAATTCAGAGAAGCTATGGGCTATGCCGTGCAGGGACACCCAAGATGGACAGGTCATAGTGGAGAGTTCTGACTAAACGCGATCCACCTGGAGCAGGAACTGGCAAGCCACTCCAGTATCTTTGCCAAGAAAACTCCATGGACAGAAACAAAAGGCTAAAAGATACGACGCTGGAAGATGAGCCCCTCAGGTCGGAAGGCATCCAACATGCTACCGAGGAAGAGCGGAGGACAAGTACAAGGAGCTCCAGAGCTAATGAAGTGGTTGGGCCAAAGCCGAAAGGATGCTCAGCTGTGGACGCGCCTGGAAGTGAAAGGAAAGTTCGATGCTGCAAAGAAAAATACTGCATAGGAACCTGGAATGTAAGATCTATGAACCTTGGTAAGCTGGATGTGGTCAAACAGGAGATGGCAAGAATCAACATTGACATCCTGGGCGTCAGTGAACTAAAATGGACGGGAATGGGCGAATTCAATTCAGACGATTATCATATCTACTATTGTGGGCAAGAATCCCGTAAAAGAAATGGAGTAGCCCTCATAGACAACAAAAGAGTGGGAAAAGCTGTACTGGGATACAATTTCAAAAATGATAGAATGATTTCAATACGAATCCAAGGCAGACCTTTCAACATCACAGTAATCCAAGTTTATGCACCAGCCACCGATGCTGAAGAGACTGAAACTGACCAATTCTATGAAGACGTACAACACCTTCTAGAACTGACACCAAAGAAAGATGTTCTTCTCATTATAGGGGATTGGAATGCTAAAGTAGGGAGTCAAGAGATAAAAGGAACAACAGGTATGTTTGGCCTTGGAGTTCAAAACGAAGCAGGGCAAAGGCTAATAGAGTTTTGTCAAGAGAACAAGCTGTTCATCACAAACACTCTTTTCCAACAACACAAGAGGCGACTCTACACATGGACATCACCAGATGGGCAATACCGAAATCAGATTGATTATGTTCTCTGCAGCCAAAGGTGGAGAAGCTCTATACAGTCAGCAAAAACAAGACCTGGAGCTGATTGTGGCTCTGATCATCAGCTTCTTATAGCAAAACTCAAGCTTAAACTGAAGAAAGTAGGAAAAACCACTGGGCTAGTCAGGTATAATCTAAACCAAATCCCTTAAGAATACACAGTGGAAGTGAATAACAGATTTAAGGAACTCGATTTGGTGGACAGAGTGCCTGAAGAACTATGGATGGAGGCTCGTAACATTGTACAGGAGGTAGCAACAAAAACATTCCAAAGAAAAGGAAATGCAAGAAAGCAAAGTGGCTGTCCAACGAGGCCTTACAAATAGCAGAGAAGAGAAGGGAAACAAAATGCAAGGGAGATAGGGAAAGTTACAGAAAATTGAATGCTGACTTCCAAAGAATAGCAAGGGGAGACAAGAGGGCCTTCCTAAATGAACAGTGCAAAGAAATAGAGGAAAAGAATAGAAAGGGAAAAACCAGAGATCTGTTCAAGAAAATTGGAGATATTAAAGGAACATTTTGTGCAAAGATGGACATGATAAAGGACAAAAATGGTAGGGACCTAACAGAAGCAGAAGACATCAAGAAGAGGTGGCAAGAATACACAGAGGAATTATACCAGAAAGATCTGGATGTCCCGGACAACCCAGATAGTGTGGTTGCTGACCTTGAGCCAGACATCCTGGAGAGCGAAGTCAAGTGGGCCTTAGAAAGCATGGCTAACAACAAGGCCAGTGGAGGTGATGGCATTCCAGTTGAACTATTTAAAATCTTAAAAGATGACACTGTTAAGGTGCTACATTCAATATGCCAGCAAGTTTGGAAAACTCAGCAGTGGCCAGAGGATTGGAAAAATCAGTCTACATCCCAATCCCAAAGAAGGGCAGTGCCAAAGAATGCTCCAACTACCGTACAATTGCACTCATTTCACACGCTAGCAAGGTTATGCTCAAAGTCCTACAAGGTAGGCTTGAGCAGTATGTGGACCGAGAACTCCCAGAAGTACAAGCTGGATTTCGAAGGGGCAGAGGAGCTAGAGACCAAATTGCTAACATGCGCTGGATTATGGAGAAAGCCAGAGAGTTCCAGAAAAACATCTACTTCTGCTTCATTGACTACGCAAAAGCCTTTGACTGTGTGGACCACAGCAAACTATGGCAAGTCCTTAAAGAAATGGGAGTGCCTGACCACCTTATCTATCTCCTGAGAAATCTATACGTGAGACAGGAAGCAACAGTTAGAACTGGATATGGAACAACTGATTGGTTCAAAATTGGGAAAGGAATACGAGAAGGCTGTATATTGTCCCCCTGCTTATTTAACTTATATGCAGAATACATCATGCGAATGACTGGACTGGAGGAATCCCAAGACAGAATTAAGATTGCCGGAAGAACTATCAACAACCTCAGATATGCAGATGATACTACTCTGATGGCAGAAAGTGAGGAGGAATTAAAGAACCTCTTAATGAGGGTGAAAGAGAAGAGCGCCAAAAATGGTCTGAAGCTCAGCATCAAAAAAACTAAGATCATGGCCACTGGTCCTATCACCTCCTGGCAAATAGAAGGGGAAGATATGGAGGCAGTGACAGATTTTACTTTCCTGGGCTCCATGACCACTGCAGATGGTGACAGCAGCCACGAAATTAAAAGACACCTGCTTCTTGGGAGGAAAGCGATGACAAACCTAGACAGCATCTTAAAAAGCAGAGACATCACCTTGCCGACAAAGGTCCGCATAGTCAAAGCTATGGTTTTTCCAGTAGTAATGTATGATGGAAGTGAGAGCTGGACCATAAAGAAGGCTGACCGCCAAAGAATTGATGCTTTTGAATTGTGGTGCTGGAGGAGACTCTTGAGAGTCCCCTGGACTGTAAGGAGAACAAACCTATCCGTTCTGAAAGAAATCAACCCTGAGTGCTCACTGGAAGGACAGATCCTGAAGCTGAGACTCCAATACTTTGGCCATCTCATGAGAAGAGAAGACTCCCTGGAAAAGACCCTTATGTTAGGAAAGTGTGAAGGCAAGAGGAGAAGGGGACGACAGAGGACGAGATGGTTGGACAGTGTCATCGAAGTGACCAACATGAATTTGACCCAACTCCGGGAGGCAGTGGAAGACAGGAGGGCCTGGCGTGCTCTGGTCCATGGGGTCACAAAGAGTCGGACTCGACTTAACAACTAAACAACAACAACAAGAAGACAAGATGTAAACTAATTTAGAACTGTCCCACCAAATTGCAGGCTTCAGGTGATCAAGGAGGATTTTGTGATCAATAGTGTCAAATGCTAAAGAGATGTCAAGGAGCAGCAGCCAGTTACCCATGCCTGAGTTAGTGGCAATCAATAGGGCATTTGTGACAATTAATGATACCACTTTCTGTAGTAGGGGCTCTAACAGGGATGATGCTAAAACTAAAAAGATCAGCAAGACTTTGAAAGTAGGCTGAACATAGTGTTTTATAAAAATACCAAAATGGGCAAGTCTCCTCAGCTCTTTTGATGCTTGCTTAGCTAGATAAAGTTTTGATATTGAACAAAATGGGAATACAAAATGGGCTACCACGACTTTTTTTAAAAATGTGTTGGACAGAATTATGTATTATTATATTTGGACCCTTCTAAACCTTGGCTCTTTAGGCAGGCCTTCCCTCCTGTCAATACTTGACTTTATTTTTATTATAATTTTCTGTTTCCCCATCTTGAGCATTACTAAGCATTACCAATCACTATTGTTTTGAATTGTTTTTAACTGTTTTTAACTGTTTTAGATTACAATGTTTAATGGAACCCGCCCGGAGTAGACTCTGTCTAAAAGGGCGGGATAGAAATCTAATAAATAAATAAATAAAATAAATAAATTCTAATGATCCAGCCGAAAAATCTGTCATAAATATATAGTAGTTTTTATAAAAAACTTATTTTTCCCCTAACTTTGAGAGAGACAGGGTTATTTTTTTGAGAGAGAAAAGCTAGGTGGCCTATAAGGTTAATGCCTGAGTTCTACAAGTGTTAATATTTCACCTGACCTTGTAACATTGCTTTGAGGTATACTTTGTTATTGTCAGAAGTGAAGGATATATAAACTTGGCTTTTTTCCCCTTTCATGGTAGTACAGTAGTCTGAAGAGCAGAATCAAATTGGAGCAGGACAAATTGTATAATGTTATTCATCAGTGTGAGTTTGGCTAAACCAGACATGATGATGATGATAACTTCATTTTCTATATTTCATAGAAATATAGTGCTAGTTGACATATTTATAAGTCAACTTATATGCACGTATATATCAAGTAATAATATTTATTGGATAATATTGTGGGTTTTTAAAGAATGGTGTGTATATACATAGATAATAGCATATATGGATTATTATGTTTGCCGCAGAGTTGTATTTCAATTTTGCAACAAACCCTCTTTGTATTTAAAATAGATTTCCTGAAACATGTTGGCATTATATTTCTTTTTCCAACCTCATTTTTTTTCTTTTGAAGTTCTGATATCCCAACTCTTTCTGTGGGGCATATAAATTATTCCTATATGAGAATGCAGCAATAATCTTGTGCTGGCAGAGCAAATCAACATTCCATATGGCAATTATAACATGGGGGCAGCCCAAACAACAAAGTATAACTTTGAAACTTGACTTTGGATCAGCTTCAAATTTGGCACAGATGTAGCACAGTCTGCTCTTGCTCTGTGCCAAATTGGGGGATATTTGGGCAAAGGATTTTCAAATTATGATTTGGGAAAAAAACTGTCCCCCTTCCATAGAAACATGCAACCCTAAATGCCCCGACATTTAAAATAGCTTATAAAAAAAGACTGCTTACTTATCTAAAAAGAGAATGGTTGGCCCCACCCACTTCTTTACATTTGGAAAGAATTCATGCTGCAGGGGCTGAAATACTGATAAGCAAAAAAGGCCTTTTAAAAGAGAAAAAACAGCCATTTTTAAAAAAATCAGAATGAGTATGCATGGTACATGCTTACCAGCAAAATGTTGCAAAGTAGATACACTGTTGCAGCTTCAAGAAGGGAAGGCTGCAGGGCAACGTCATGGAGACAGAAACGAAAGACAGATAAAGAGTCAAAAAATACAGTCTTGCCGACACACAAGTCTTTAAAGAGGAAATTAGGTTTGGGGCAATCTGAACTTTTGATCCTATCAGTCAGGGCTCAATGAGCTGACTCTCAGGAGGAGAACTTTTTAACTCCTTCATGGCCAAACAGTCATGGGTTCTGTAAATGGAATTATGTGTCTGATTGTAAAAATACTTACAATATATTTTAGAAAGAATGGAGAACAAATCATCAGAATCTCACCTGTTTAAGATGTGAAATTACTGATTGATGCTTTGATGTTAGGGATGATCTTACTAGATGCTAGCAGAACATTGGTGCCTTTTCAACCATTCCACCCATCTTGTTAATATACAGTTGTCTGATAATTAAGAAATAAAACTCTAAAAACGCTTTCTGCCACCAAGTCATTTCTGAAGTGTGGTGATTATATAAGTTAGTGTCCTCCAAAATGTTATATTATTAACAGTTCTGCTCAAATTTTGCAAACCAATAGCATCTCATGTTAGGTTGTTCTTTCTACTTTCTGCCCCTTCCCTTCATAGCAGTATTGTATTTTCCAGTAAGTTCTGCTCAAGTCCTACAAACTAACACCTGTTGATTCCTTTATTGAGACAATCTGCCTCATGTTAGGTCTTCCTCTCTTCCCACTGCCCTCTCCCTTTTCCCAGCAGTATTGTCTGTTCTGGTCAGTTCTCTATTCTCATTATATGTGCAAGGTAGGATAGCCTCAGTTTACTTTTTTTCCCCTCTAGTGAGAGTTCAGGCTTGATTGAGCACCCACTTAACTTCTTTTCTGGCTGTCTTTCATATCTGTACCACATTTTAGATTAGCTCATTTTTGTCCCTGTCTTTCTTCATTGTCTTTCTTTCACATAGTATGGATGATTTTGACCTTGGTTTCCAGTGAAAATCTTTGCTAACTTCCAACTCTCCTTTTTTTATTATTATTTCAAAAGGTGAGGGGACGTCTCTTGGAAAACATACACACAACATGTTCGTAGAGCTTTTGGTATGACATAGCTTTTCTTCCTCAAGTTGCATACCCCAAGGAAAGGGTTTGGAAATTGGTACATTACTTTCTAGTCTGCATTCTGCAGACCAGAACAGGAACTGATGGCAACGTTAGTTTACCTGAGAGATTAAATGGTATGTTTCTCTGTTGTATATGCTGCATTTACTCATACTTTTGCCTCACCATTTCATTAAATAGAAAAACAGCCAAAATATTTTGGCACAGAGGGACTACAGCCATATCCAAGCTATTCTTGCTTCTTTCCAAGCAACCATAGTGCAAGTCATCTGGAACCTTCTAGCACTGAGTAATTCAACATGAGGGAATTTACTGTTGGAATTTGTGTGTAGTTTATTTTTTAAAAAGCCAGGAAGTTCAATTCTTAAAAAAACCCTCCAGTTTATGAATGTGGGATATTGTGCTTCTCTATCCATGATCCAAAATGCTGATGGCCTGATATTGCTGCACAATATTGAGCCAACCATTCACAAAGTTATACCAAATGAGGGGAAATCCCAGAAGCTTACTCCCCACACATCGGTTAACCACTTCTTAACCACTTCTTGCTCAAACACAAAGCAATTGTCAGGGCTGTTTTTCAACAAGTGTGAATAGTAGTGAGCACAAAAGAGTGTCTTGTAGACCATCTTGACTGCTACCATTGATTTGTCAACATTCAAGCAACCCTTTGCTATGTAAAGCTTGGCATCCTTTTTCGTGCTGGCAATGCAGGCACAATGTTATGCAGCAATATCAAGCCATTTCCTGGTGTTTTGAACTTTAGATACAGAAGGATAATATTCCATGTTCCTAAACCAGAAGTGATATCTATACACTTGCTTTGTTTTGGAAGGGAGCTAAGCTTCCATTGGCAATTGAATTAGAAATTGGGGAAAATGGAAAAAGAAAAAGAAATTCTTATTTTATTACTGGCAAAATGAAAATGGGCTTCTTAAGAATACAGAAATTACAACACTGTGAGAAAAATTAATTATGTTAATCATATTTTAAATATACTTCTCATAGTGAATGATCAGATTATTGAGAAGGTGAAAACAGCAGCATTTTGATTGCGTGCCTAATTGTTCAGGATAATTTTTTAATTTTTTCTGTATGGCATGAAATATGGCTTGAAGTAATATACCGTATTTTTCCGTGTATAAGACACTACTTTTTCCTAAAATCATTACACTAAAAATTGAGGGGTGTCTTATACACGGATGTAAGCTGAGGAGAGAACAAAACTGCCCATACCTTGCCTCTGTAAACAAGCTGCCTCCAATCACAAGGCTTAGCTTCCTACAATCAGGAGACTTAGCTTCCTCCAATCACGAGCCTTATGGAACTGACGTCAGCTGATGCTGAACAAACCAATTGGAACAAACCTTATTGGAGGTGGAGCCTGTAGGCTCAGGTGCAACAGGGACTCATATGTCCAAGTGTTCTGAGCCCAGAGGCTGAATACTCAAAGCTAAGTTAAGATTTCTTAATTTTGGGTTAGCAAGGGGGGGGGGTAAGTGAACTCAACAGGATTGGCCTAGATCTGACCTGTGCAGGTGAAACTGTGGAAAATTTAGGTGATATTGTCTGAAAATTGTGCTGCATCAGTAGAGTGTTGGACTGAGACATCCAGTTTCATGTGTCCGCTGAGTCATGAAACCTATGATGTGACCTTGGGTAGTCGTTCCATTTCAGCTCGACTGATTGCCAAGTTTATTCTCGTGAGGGAATGCAGGGGAAAAGAAGAGCCATGTACCTACTCTGGAGAAAAAGTAAGGAATAAATGTAACAAACCAAACATGGCTATGGTAATTCAAGACTAAGAACAGACGGAGAATAGTCTTTAAAGAAACTGTTGTTCTCTGTGTACTTACACTAAAATATATATCTATAGTTTTCCTGGTTGGTGCCAAGCAACGAGGAATACATTAGACATATAAAAGTTGGCCTACTTTCATGTGCAGTGTTAAAGCTGATTGGTTTCTTGATTTTTTTAGCTAGCTTGAGCGTTCAATTATCTCTATCTTTATTTTTTGTGGGGGGTTTTGCTACACCATTGATTGAGTTATGTAAAGATACATATATACGTAGTTGTTCATGTTCATGAATAGTCCACTTGATATTGCACTTTTAGCATTGAATTACTAGTCTGTAATGTTGCACAGCCAAGTCAGTCAGTTTTAAACATATATATTTCGCTTCGTGCTAAAGATGGAGCATTTAATGCAGGATTTGGTAAATTTGCAATGTAAGGATTGCAGTATGTATGAGGAGATGAGTTGTTGCATAACTGTTGATCCCTGAAGATGTTTCAGTGACGGACAGAGACAGTGAACAGAGGCAAAAGTCCATAAATAGGAAAGGAATACATTACTGCCCTTAATCAGCAGGGATGTTGGCAAGTCTTTGGGTCCATATCCCGAGTCTGAGTCTTTGGTACCAAGTCCCAAGGCTGAGTCCCTATTAAAAACAAGCTTTTCCCCAGATAAAAAGGAGGGGTGGATGGGTTCTGAGTCAAGTCATTGAAAAAAATTCTGAATCGAGTCATGGTGCTACTTAAGTCTGACTTGACAGCGAGTCTCGCGACTTGAGTCCCCATCCCTGTTAATCCAAATTGACTTCAAGACGTTCTCCTGCTTTTGTACAGCCTAAAAACGAAAACACAGTTTAAAAATGTATGGCTCCTGAGAATGACAGGGACAAGGAAGAAAAACACATTCAGAATGTTTTAATGAAGAAAAATGGGTTCTTCATGCCAAGAATATGCACCAGTTAATTTCAGCAACTTTCAGTTTGAATACTGTGGAAATAGAATGCGTCCTTTTCACAGTGAAGATGTAGTGGGCTCATTGAAAGCCTGATGGATTTCCTTATGGCAACAAGAACTTTTGAAGCATGATTCTGGAAACAGATGGAGACCAATGAAGCCCATCTGAGCTCTGATTTTTTGGTTGCAAGGAAACTGAACACATATGGAAGTACAATCATAAGATTTGTCCACATTAAGAACTAACACTGGGCCAGAACACAAGAATCCAGCTTCTTCGCCCATTCTTGCATAAAGTCACCAAAGAGATATGTAAGAGCTGGGCAAAATTTACTGGTGTGGAGGGTTTACAATTAGTAGATGCAGCAACAAAGGGACTTAAATGCATTCCTTTAGTATAGATGACTTTTTACCACAACTTCAGACAGCAGTGAAGCATCCCAGTAGTGTTCCTAATTAGATTTGACCAAGAGGTTAGGGTTAGCATATCTCACTTTGCCAAACCTGGATAGCCTCATTTGCATATCATTCAAATTAAGTAGTTTTATATCATATATTGAGCTGGTGGTTTAGGTATCTGGCTGCGGAGCCAGAGATTGGGAGTTTGATTACCCACTGTGTCTCCAAGGGAAAAGAGCCAGCCTGTGTGGCCTTGGGCAAGCTGCACAGCCCCAGGGTGCCCCAAAAAGAAGGGATTGGTAAACCACCTCTGAATATTCTCTACCTGGAAAACCCCTTAAAAGAATTGCCATAAATCAGAATTGACTTGATGGCATATTATAATATTATATATTGCATTGGTTTGTATATTACACAAACTAAGCACATTGATTTGTTGCATTGTTTTTCTGCTAATCTGTTTTGGCCTTGGCATCTTTTATTGAGTAGTCAACCTGGGTGACCCAGTACAGTATAATAGTTAGAGTGCTGCCTTTGAAACATAGAGGGCCTACTTCAAATTTTTGCTAGTTACAAAGCTTATTTGGTGTCATTTTATGATTTTTTTTTTTTTCTGGAAGAAATATTACACAAGACAATTACAATTGGAAAGGACATCAAACTACACAGAATTTGGAATTTGGAACAGTAAAAATATTAAATATATATTAAAATGATGAAGGCACAATACCAGATCACTTTCATCAGAGGCCAGGAAACCTCAATCATGCAAAGAAATATTGTTCTAGAAAATCACCAAGAACAAGACTTTTTAAAAAGTACTTGTCACATCCCTAGTCCATGGCATCTCAAATACCAAACTTTTATTAAAGCATTAGCAGTGTTTATCCTGGTTCTCAGACAGCTCTGCAAACAGATTTCAGTTACCTGCAAACCAGGCTTTCACACTATTGTAACATTTGCCTGTAAACTGAAGATTTTATTTATTTATAAACTCATAGAACCATAGAATATTTGAGTTGGAAGGGGCTTATAAGGCCATCGAGTCCAACCTCCCCCACTCAATGCAGCAATCCAAATTAAAGCCGATCTGACAGATAGTTGTCCAATTTTCTGGATGCCTCCAGCATTGGAATGCTCGCCACCTCCCCTGGTAAAATTTAGCCGGCTGGTGGTCTAAACAAGATTGAGCAATAAAATCTGGGTAAAAACCGGTGTAATGGGCAATATGACAATGTTACAAATGAATCATTTCCAAGAAGCAGTGTTTTGAAAAAAATATGGTTGCCCCTATTGGCCTTCTCTTCCTTTTCCACCTTGTGCCTACGTGTGTTTCTTCCATCTCCCTATTACTGAAAGCATATGCTTCTGACAGCCAGAACAGAAGAGGAATGCTGGTCAGCAGCTGCAAACCATATCATGTTTCAGAGCACTTTGAAAAGAATAGCTATTTATAAAAGCTTGACGTTACTATTATTCAAGTCATTTTTTAAAACAGAAGCAGTAATAGTTCAAGCCCCCACCCGACTTTCTTTATTGAAGAATGTGTTAGAAGCCAATGTGCAAAACAGTCGAAAGGAAGCTCATTCCTGCTTTATAGCCATAATACATTGTTACCACTGCTTTAGTGGAGCCACAACTCACAAGGCAAAGCTGATGCCGAAGGTCTCAGTAGCAGGAACTTTGGCATCATCTACAATTCCCTTTAGCTCCTCTGAGTTTAGCTGCAGTCCTCACAGTAGGTGGTGGAGAAATGGATTTTTGTCACGATTTGGGATATGAGAGATGGTTCTCAGACAAGTCAGTCTTCCAGGTTGACAGCAAAGAGACTCACAGAGACAGTAGGTTCCTTCACCAGCAGTGTATTTACAGACTATGTACAACAGAACTATGTACATCAGTCATCAGACTCAATAATACACTTTCAGCAAATAAACGGACAGCACTTCCGGCAGCAACTCACCAACACATCACTCCACACATCAAACTATTTAAGTGTGTAGCACTTAAATAGTTTGAACAACCGATCACTGGGCACATCATCTGATGTCTTCTCCCAGACATTACCTCATGTCCAATACACATTTCATGGATTGCATCAGCTTCACGTGCTGACTCTGTGGCTGCACACCTGTTTTAAGATGGATGCCTGTTAGCAAACATTGGTTCATGTACTAAAGAGTAATTTCTATATTGTGGGTCATAATATCCTGACAATTTTCTTAGAAACAACATGTTCCTGCAACCTTTCTGTTATAATATAAAATATTTGAGGTTGCTTTGATCTTAAACGGGCAGCATCTTGCATTTTTGGACTCTGCTGCCAAGGGAGGCCATGGGAAATGCTGTGACAAGTGCCTCAACTTCCAAAATTACGACTACATCACTAGTTGAATTGCTACCTCTGCCGCTGGCAAGCAATAGTATCAACAAAATGTGCATATCTGGAAATAAACATGGTAGATTGGCATCTCAGTACAATATTTTTAAGGATATAGAGTTCACAGTGTAACGTAAAAATGAAAATCATTACATTTGCAGCAGCAAATGGTTTTATAAACAGCAAAACAATGTAGTTATTGGTATCGCTGAAATGGTGCCTCATCTCTGTTATAACCAAGTCCTTTCTGTTTTTGTGTGCTCAAATATAGTCTTACTGTGTTGAGTGGTGTTTACTTACTCCCTGGCAAATGTGCATTGGATTGGAACATTAATATCTCTAACAATCTCTCAATAAATACATTTTTCTATTTTAAAAAGAGAAGAAAAAGGAATTAGCCATATCTTCCAGCCATGTGAAGCTTCTCAGAGTAAACATTTGATGCTCTGCCCTGAATAGCTCTGCCGTGAATCGTTTCCCTTTTTGTTCAGTGTCTGTACTGGTATCACAGTTAAATTAGGACTGGGGACAATAGAGATCATTGCCTTTCAAGATCTCATGAGTCCTGTCTGGAGGCAAACATACATTCTCATTTCTTTGTTTGGATAAGAATATATCAAAGTGTCACATTTCTTCATATTTTGGATGTAAAAGACCTTGTTGTTGTTGTTAAATGCTAGTATGGGACAAACCAAACCGGACAAATTGGTACATCTAAGCTGAGGGCTTTCATTCCTCATAAATGTCTGGCTTTACCCCCCCCCCCCCCGTATATTCAGCCATGTTTGTTTAGCTGCCTTTTTTTTTTTTCCTGGGTGGTTCATCATCATTAATATATGACACGTAGGGTCCAGTGGCCAGTGAACACCAAGCAGTCTGGTCAGTGGGCAGATCAACAAGAGTGATGACAAGCTGATCACACTCTTCTCTTTAGTCATGAATTAAGTACAGGAAGGGTACATCAATGTGCCCATGAGTAAGAAGTAGGGGCTTTGAAATATATGTTTTCTGTTTCAAGAATATATCTTATTCTGTATTCGTTCAGAATAATAAAACAAATGGATGCCATTTCTTCCCACTTTCTATGCAAACTGAAAGGCTGAGGTTGAAATCACATTAATACAAATGTGTATTTAAATTATAAAGATGTATATTTAAATATAGTGATCAATATTAATATAGAATACCCATGATAAATGGACTATAAAATGCCTGAAACTAACCAGTTGAGGGGATATTTACGCAAGAATTAAATAGCCACTACTTAGAAACGAATCAAAGTTCGCAAGAATAGCAGGACTAATAAAATACAGTGGTGCCTCGCTAGACGATGTTAATCCGTTCCACGAGGATCGCTGTCTAGCGAAAACATCGTCTAGCGAAGCACGTTTTCCCATTGGAATGCATTGAAATCGCTTCAATGCGTTCCAAGGGAAAATGCAGTCGTCTAGCGAAAATTTCCCATAGGGAAACCTCGTCTAGCGAGTGCGGGTC
The DNA here is from genome assembly GCA_037013535.1 of Intellagama lesueurii. Taxonomy (NCBI): domain Eukaryota; kingdom Metazoa; phylum Chordata; class Lepidosauria; order Squamata; family Agamidae; genus Intellagama; species Intellagama lesueurii. The sequence continues at coordinate 134,330,651 of JBAJHW010000001.1, read as the reverse complement.
CCCATAGGAATGCACTGACAGCTGCACTGACAGCTTTTCACCACTAGTCGGCGCACTCCTATGGGGAAACCTCATCGTCTAGCGAAAATCGCCATAGGGAAACATCGTTTTGCGAAGCGCAGTAGCGATCGCAAAAAGGCATCGTCTAGCGATTTCCTCGTCCTGCGAGGCAATCGTCTAGCGAGGCACCACTGTAATCTGGATCCAGGTAATCCAGAAATATTGGTCAACAAGCACATAAACCAGAAATGAACCCAATTAGTCAACACCATGGTAGCTTTGGGGTTGTGTTGCTGTTTCACAGTCTTCATCAGGTGCTGCATAAAGGGCAACTCCATATGACAAGTATTATCACATATTCACATATGACAAGTAATATCACATATTCACATCTTAATAAAAAATTATTGTAAATATTAGGCATTTATAGATGTGCCATATACAGCCAAAAATCAATAGCAATTATGTTGACCATTCAGATAGAATACCAGACCTAAATTATAACATGGACAATATATTGGCTAGAATCCTCTTGCACAACTTTACAATGTGAAACTGGGATGATGTCGTCAGATGCTGTTATTTTGTGTGAATAAAATTACTTAAGTTTTCTACCATCAGCACCACCCCCAGGTTGCCTGAAAATTGCTGCTGCTTATCCCAGTGTCGGGGATTGGGATCAGATCCACATGGATAGTAGAAGTTAATTTTCTCTCATGCACCTCCATCTGGTGGCCTCTCCGATTTCTCAAAAATGGTGTGCAGGAAGTGTGGGGTACTGCTGAATGGTGTAAGGTGTGGTGTGGTTGATGTGAGATCTCTAGATATTGTCATGAATTGTATCTCTGATATTTATGGCTCCCCCTTTCTTTTCAGTGTGGTGCATCATAGGCAATGATGCTCTCCCTATCTGGAGATATATATTTCCTTTTGAATATTTTAATATTTATGCATTTTCTTTGAATACCAACATACATTCCCAGTATAAATTTTGTTTTAAGTTTTCTTTTGAATCCTGAGAAACCTGTGCTCATTGACAGTAGTCAAAAGTGTGTTCAGTTTAGTTCTCTTATCAAATCAGTCTGGTCTGCAGGGGAGCCAGAATTATTGGCAGAAGGAAATCATTCCCTCAGTAAGCCAGGGAGAACAGGTGTGCATTGAGTGCACACACACAGGCAGTACGTAATTGCGAAAGTGCTCTTTTGCTCAGTTGATGCTGCCAGATATATTTTGACCAATTAGGATTGTTTCCTCATTCAGAGGTTTGAAGGTTACTTTGAAACCTATTTTTTCTAGACAGATAATAGTTGTTGTTTCTCTTACGCCGCTGGTACCATTGCTAATCTTCGGACTGATCCACCTAAAATGCTATAATGACTAAATAAAAGATGAAAGAGGGCAGAAAGATGACTTCTTAATCAGTGGTTATCACACGTTTCCCAAGAATCTCACAGTTAGGCATCATTTTGAAAGGTGTCTTGGTACTTTTTTTTTTTTTTTCAGCTATGAGAGGTAACATTAAGATGTTGGTGGCTGATCTATTGCACAGCCTTCTCAATAGAGGTTATGCACCACGGAGAACACATTTCAATTTGACTTCTTGTTCTCAGGCACTTCAGAGCTAGGTGTTTGCTCTTTCATGTTTTTGGACCACAGTTCCTGGAATTTTCCAAGATTTCCAGGATTTGTAACCCACAAATCCAAATCTACTCATTTGAAGGTTCCCCTCTCCCCCCTCACGGAAGAGGTTTCAAATCATTTACTGGCACCATTGGTCTCTGCAGCCTTTGCTTCATGTGGTTGATTTGTATTGAAAACAATAAAGCTGCAATGGGGCTTCCTGGGAGTTGTAGTCTCACTGCCTCTTCAGCTCTATAGAGGGGACCTCCCAAAGAATTATAACTCCCAGAAAGTATTGCAGTTGCTTTCTTAAAAGCAACAACAACAACAAAACACACATCAAGCACAGGCAGCAAAGCCTGGAGAAACCAATGGTGCCAGTAAATAAGTGGAAGCCCTTCTCTAGAGGGGCAAGACCTGTAGGTATGTAAACGTGAATTTGTGGGCTGTGGATTAGTAGGGTCCTGAATAGCAATCCAAACCCACAAAAGAACATACTCCTAATCAGAATTTTTTTTAGTATAACTTTCTACTCTGCTGCATACTAAATAAAAAGGCTGTTACCGATTTTCCAACATGTTTTAAAGTGATTTGTCCCAAATTATAACTCCTGAAGGGCCCAAACAGGAATTTTTGCCCTACATACACTAATATATCTTTCATGTTACTTCAGTGTTGAAACGGGGGGGGGGGGGATTTGTGTTGTGATCGGGCTGCCACTCCCTAAATTTATCAGGAAGTCCTCTTTGATTCACCTGTATAAAAATAATTTCCTACAGTAGAACTTCATTACAGCTGGTTCCAGGGATCACATGACCCTCCTGTTACAACAGCTCCACTGGCTGCCAGCCCGTTTCTGGGCACAGTTCAAAGTGCTGGGTTTGACCCACAAATTCCTAAATGGCTTTGACCCAAGCTATCTCAGAGACCTCATCTCCCTATATAAGCCTACCCAGGTTTTAAGATCATCAGAGGATCATCTCTCAGTCCCACCACCCTCATAGGTGTGTTTGACGGGAACACAAGAGAGGGTCTTCTCTGTCACTTCTCCCAAACTATGGGATTCCTTCCCACAGGAGGTCATGAGGGTTCTCTCCCTGCTGTCCTTCCAGAAGCAGGCAAAGACCTTTCTCTTCAAGGAGCCTTTCTCTTGGCTGCTTAAAAGGCTGGCTCTTTAATTGCAACTGTTACATTTTGTTGTTTTAAATGCATTCTTAGAACAGTTTTCACCTAGTTTTAATACTGTATATGTTTAATCCTTTTTCAATCATGTAATAATTTATTGTTTCTAGCTCTTACTACTGTTTATTTTTAATACTGCAAGCCACCTTGGGTCTATTCAGAAGAAAGAAGGGATATGAATGTTTTGCATAAATAAATAAATAAATAAATAAATAAATAAATAAATAAATAAATAAATAGCTAGCTAGCTAGCTTGCTTGCTCTTAGGAAGAAAATAGAAGTTAAGTTTTTCTTTGTATCTGAGAGAGATAGAACATAAAATTTATCTGCTGTGTTTAAAAATGGCTGTGTTTAAGGAAAAAGGAAGATTATCAGATGCATGTGTTTGTATTATACCCACATGCATACAGACACACAGAGAGCTTGTTAGTCAATTAATGCAGTGGTTCCTAACTTTAGGTACTCTGATGCTTTTGGACTAAAACTCCCAAAAGCCTTCACCACTAGCTATGCTGGCCATAGTGTGGGTGATCACGGAACAAAGGAAGGCTAATTGCCTTAGAGAAAGAACAAAGGAGTCGACAAGGGATGTCCGAGCCAGCAGAGCCTACAGGCAACGCCCTGAAAGCTCTTTTATTTACTTAGCATGATTACATAGTATGTTGTTAGAATTCAGATAGGATACTAGTTACCTAATCGTAACTAGGATTGGCTGAAATAACCCTTTGATCTTATGCTCTACCTCTAAGCAAAAGGGCAGAATAAGGGGTTACCCCGCCTGCTGACAGCTGCCGCTTTCTGCCAGGAGTGTATGCACGTCACTGGAACAGAATGCAGCTACAACCTTTAAGCAGAAGTTTCCCACACTATAGAGCTGTAGTCCAAGAACATCTGGGGACCCAAGGAAACCACTGTTCTAAAGGAAACAGGGCAGGATACCAAAGCACCACCTATCATGGCTCCAGAGCCTCTACTTTGAATTGCTGCCAGGAAAGTCTACTTTGACATAGTGCGGTGATGACTAAAAAGGGCCTTTTCAGCAATACATTCCTGCCTTTAGAACTTTCTCTCAGCAGAGAGGTTGTCTAGGCAATATCCATAGTCTCCTTCTGGATCCAGATTAAATATTTTCATTTTGACAGTCCATTTGCCTTGCTATTGTGCTGACTTTCTCCTGCCTTCTATATATTAACATATCGGTATCATAGAAGTCATTAACTGTGTACAACTTCATTCATGTGAA